>OX377614.1:21391608-22717064 GCA_947397855.1 Thelaira solivaga | reverse complement strand
AATGCTCTATCCTATCCATCGCAGTAGAAATCAAGTCGATGTCTAGGAAAATAAGTAAGTTATAACCAAAAATGTAACCAGTTCTGCTACTGCCTCTTTCCGGCCACTTTTTAGTAGAACTAGTTACCTTTTTGGTCATAACTTGCTAAGTTTTCTAGATATCGACTTGATTCCTTCTGATTTAAATAGCTAAGGGCACTGGCTTTAGCCGCGATATTTTTTTTCTTGCGGATAGAACAAAAAAATTTTTTATCATTTTTCCAAAAAAAGCAAAGGGGGTAGCCCATGGTATTTTTTGAAGAAAAAAAGTTTTGTCCCACTATTCGCAAAAAGAAAATTTCATATTAAAGCCAATGCTCTATCCTATCCATCGCAGTAAAAATCAAGTCGATGTCTAGAAAAATAAGTAAGTTATAACCAAAAATGTAACCAGCTCTGCTATTGCCTCTTTCCGGCCACTTTTTAGTAGAACTAGTTACCTTTTTGGCCATAACTTGCTAGGTTTTCTAGATATCGACTTGATTCCTTCTGATTTAAATAGTTAGGGCACTGGCTTTAACCACGATATTTTTTATCATTTTTCCAAAAAAAGCAAAGGGGGTAGCCCATGGTATTTTTTGAAGAAAAAAAGTTTTGTCCCACTAGAAATCAAGTCGATGTCTAGAAAAATAAGTAAGTTATAACCAAAAATGTAACCAGTTCTGCTACTGCCTCTTTCCGGCCACTTTTTAGTAGAACTAGTTACCTTTTTGGCCATAACTTGCTAAGTTTTCTAGATATCGACTTGATTCCTTCTGATTTAAATAGCTAAGGGCACTGGCTTTAACCACGATATTTTTTTTCTTGCGGGTAGAACAAAAAAATTTTTTATCATTTTTCCAAAAAAAGCAAAGGGGGTAGCTCATGGTATTTTTTGAAGAAAAAAAGTTTTGTCCCACTAGAAATCAAGTCGATGTCTAGAAAAATAAGTAAGTTATATTCAAAAATGTAACCAGTTCTGCTACTGCCTCTTTCCGGCCACTTTTTAGTAGAACTAGTTACCTTTTTGGCCATAGCTTGCTAAGTTTTCTAGATATCGACTTGATTCCTTCTGATTTAAATAGCTAAGGGCACTGGCTTTAACCAGGATATTTTTTTTCTTGCGGGTAGAACAAAAAAATTTTTTATCATTTTTCGAAAAAAGCAAAGGGGGTAGCTCATGGTATTTTTTGAAGAAAAAAAGTTTTGTCCCACTAGAAATCAAGTCGATGTCTAGAAAAATAAGTAAGTTATAACCAAAAATGTAACCAGTTCTGCTACTGCCTCTTTCCGGCCACTTTTTAGTAGAACTAGTTACCTTTTTGGTCATAACTTGCTAAGTTTTCTAGATATCGACTTGATTCCTTTTGACTTGGATAGCTAAGGGCACTGGCTTTAACCAAGATATTTTTTTTCTTGCGGGTAGAACAAAAAATTTTTTTATCATTTTTCCAAAAAAAAACAAAGGGGGTAGCCCATGGTATTTTTTGAAGAAAAAAAGTTTTGTCCCACTATTCGCAAAAAGAAAATTTCATATTAAAGCCAATGCTCTATCCTATCCATCGCAGTAGAAATCAAGTCGATGTCTAGGAAAATAAGTAAGTTATAACCAAAAATGTAACCAGTTCTGCTACTGCCTCTTTCCGGCCACTTTTTAGTAGAACTAGTTACCTTTTTGACCATAACTTGCTAAGTTTTCTAGATATCGACTTGATTCCTTCTGATTTAAATAGCTAAGGGCACTGGCTTTAGCCGCGATATTTTTTTTCTTGCGGGTAGAACAAAAAAATTTTTTATCATTTTTCCAAAAAAAGCAAAGGGGGTAGCCCATGGTATTTTTTGAAGAAAAAAAGTTTTGTCCCACTATTCGCAAAAAGAAAATTTCATATTAAAGCCAATGCTCTATCCTATCCATCGCAGTAAAAATCAAGTCGATGTCTAGAAAAATAAGTAAGTTATAACCAAAAATGTAACCAGCTCTGCTATTGCCTCTTTCCGGCCACTTTTTAGTAGAACTAGTTACCTTTTTGGCCATAACTTGCTAAGTTTTCTAGATATCGACTTGATTCCTTCTGATTTAAATAGCTAAGGGCACTGGCTTTAACCACGATATTTTTTTTCTTGCGGGTAGAACAAAAAAATTTTTTATCATTTTTCCAAAAAAAGCAAAGGGGGTAGCCCATGGTATTTTTTGAAGAAAAAAAGTTTTGTCCCACTAGAAATCAAGTCGATGTCTAGAAAAATAAGTAAGTTATAACCAAAAATGTAACCAGTTCTGCTACTGCCTCTTTCCGGCCACTTTTTAGTAGAACTAGTTACCTTTTTGGCCATAGCTTGCTAAGTTTTCTAGATATCGACTTGATTCCTTCTGATTTAAATAGCTAAGGGCACTGGCTTTAACCACGATATTTTTTTTCTTGCGGGTAGAACAAAAAAATTTTTTATCATTTTTCCAAAAAAAGCAAAGGGGGTAGCTCATGGTATTTTTTGAAGAAAAAAAGTTTTGTCCCACTAGAAATCAAGTCGATGTCTAGAAAAATAAGTAAGTTATATTCAAAAATGTAACCAGTTCTGCTACTGCCTCTTTCCGGCCACTTTTTAGTAGAACTAGTTACCTTTTTGGCCATAGCTTGCTAAGTTTTCTAGATATCGACTTGATTCCTTCTGATTTAAATAGCTAAGGGCACTGGCTTTAACCACGATATTTTTTTTCTTGCGGGTAGAACAAAAAAATTTTTTATCATTTTTCCAAAAAAAGCAAAGGGGGTAGCCCATGGTATTTTTTGAAGAAAAAAAGTTTTGTCCCACTAGAAATCAAGTCGATGTCTAGAAAAATAAGTAAGTTATAACCAAAAATGTAACCAGTTCTGCTACTGCCTCTTTCCGGCCACTTTTTAGTAGAACTAGTTACCTTTTTGGCCATAACTTGCTAAGTTTTCTAGATATCGACTCGATTCCTTTTGATTTAAATAGCTAAGGGCACTGGCTTTAACCAGGATATTTTTTTTCTTGCGGGTAGAACAAAAAAAATTTTTATCATTTTTCCAAAAAAAGCAAAGGGCGTAGCCCATGGTATTTTTTGAAGAAAAAAAGTTTTGTCCCACTATTCGCAAAAAGAAAATTTCATATTAAAGCCAATGCTCTATCCTATCCATCGCAGTAGAAATCAAGTCGATGTCTAGAAAAATAAGTAAGTTATAACCAAAAATGTAACCAGCTCTGCTATTGCCTCTTTCCGGCCACTTTTTAGTAGAACTAGTTACCTTTTTGGCCATAACTTGCTAGGTTTTCTAGATATCGACTTGATTCCTTCTGATTTAAATAGTTAGGGCACTGGCTTTAACCACGATATTTTTTATCATTTTTCCAAAAAAAGCAAAGGGGGTAGCCCATGGTATTTTTTGAAGAAAAAAAGTTTTGTCCCACTATTCGCAAAAAGAAAATTTCATATTAAAGCCAATGCTCTATCCCATCCATCGCAGTAGAAATCAAGTCGATGTCTAGGAAAATAAGTAAGTTATAACCAAAAATGTAACCAGTTCTGCTACTGCCTCTTTCCGGCCACTTTTTAGTAGAACTAGTTACCTTTTTGGCCATAACTTGCTAAGTTTTCTAGATATCGACTCGATTCCTTTTGATTTAAATAGCTAAGGGCACTGGCTTTAACCAGGATATTTTTTTTCTTGCGGGTAGAACAAAAAAATTTTTTATCATTTTTCCAAAAAAAGCAAAGGGCGTAGCCCATGGTATTTTTTGAAGAAAAAAAGTTTTGTCCCACTATTCGCAAAAAGAAAATTTCATATTAAAGCCAATGCTCTATCCTATCCATCGCAGTAGAAATCAAGTCGATGTCTAGAAAAATAAGTAAGTTATAACCAAAAATGTAACCAGCTCTGCTACTGCCTCTTTCCGGCCACTTTTTAGTAGAACTAGTTACCTTTTTGACCATAACTTGCTAAGTTTTCTAGATATCGACTTGATTCCTTCTGATTTAAATAGCTAAGGGCACTGGCTTTAACCAGAATATTTTTTTTCTTGCGGGTAGAACAAAAAAATTTTTTATCATTTTTCCAAAAAAAGCAAAGGGGGTAGCCCATGGTATTTTTTGAAGAAAAAAAGTTTTGTCCCACTATTCGCAAAAAGAAAAATTCATATTAAAGCCAATGCTCTATCCTATCCATCGCAGTAGAAATCAAGTCGATGTCTAGAAAAATAAGTAAGTTATAACCAAAAATGTAACCAGTTCTGCTACTGCCTCTTTCCGGCCACTTTTTAGTAGAACTAGTTACCTTTTTGGCCATAACTTGCTAAGTTTTCTAGATATCGACTCGATTCCTTTTGATTTAAATAGCTAAGGGCACTGGCTTTAACCAGGATATTTTTTTTCTTGCGGGTAGAACAAAAAAAATTTTTATCATTTTTCCAAAAAAAGCAAAGGGCGTAGCCCATGGTATTTTTTGAAGAAAAAAAGTTTTGTCCCACTATTCGCAAAAAGAAAATTTCATATTAAAGCCAATGCTCTATCCTATCCATCGCAGTAGAAATCAAGTCGATGTCTAGAAAAATAAGTAAGTTATAACCAAAAATGTAACCAGCTCTGCTATTGCCTCTTTCCGGCCACTTTTTAGTAGAACTAGTTACCTTTTTGGCCATAACTTGCTAGGTTTTCTAGATATCGACTTGATTCCTTCTGATTTAAATAGTTAGGGCACTGGCTTTAACCACGATATTTTTTATCATTTTTCCAAAAAAAGCAAAGGGGGTAGCCCATGGTATTTTTTGAAGAAAAAAAGTTTTGTCCCACTATTCGCAAAAAGAAAATTTCATATTAAAGCCAATGCTCTATCCCATCCATCGCAGTAGAAATCAAGTCGATGTCTAGGAAAATAAGTAAGTTATAACCAAAAATGTAACCAGTTCTGCTACTGCCTCTTTCCGGCCACTTTTTAGTAGAACTAGTTACCTTTTTGGCCATAACTTGCTAAGTTTTCTAGATATCGACTCGATTCCTTTTGATTTAAATAGCTAAGGGCACTGGCTTTAACCAGGATATTTTTTTTCTTGCGGGTAGAACAAAAAAATTTTTTATCATTTTTCCAAAAAAAGCAAAGGGCGTAGCCCATGGTATTTTTTGAAGAAAAAAAGTTTTGTCCCACTATTCGCAAAAAGAAAATTTCATATTAAAGCCAATGCTCTATCCTATCCATCGCAGTAGAAATCAAGTCGATGTCTAGAAAAATAAGTAAGTTATAACCAAAAATGTAACCAGCTCTGCTACTGCCTCTTTCCGGCCACTTTTTAGTAGAACTAGTTACCTTTTTGACCATAACTTGCTAAGTTTTCTAGATATCGACTTGATTCCTTTTGATTTAAATAGCTAAGGGCACTGGCTTTAACCACGATATTTTTTTTCTTGCGGGTAGAACAAAAAAATTTTTTATCATTTTTCCAAAAAAAGCAAAGGGGGTAGCCCATGGTATTTTTTGAAGAAAAAAAGTTTTGTCCCACTATTCGCAAAAAGAAAATTTCATATTAAAGCCAATGCTCTATCCCATCCATCGCAGTAGAAATCAAGTCGATGTCTAGGAAAATAAGTAAGTTATAACCAAAAATGTAACCAGTTCTGCTACTGCCTCTTTCCGGCCACTTTTTAGTAGAACTAGTTACCTTTTTGGCCATAACTTGCTAAGTTTTCTAGATATCGACTCGATTCCTTTTGATTTAAATAGCTAAGGGCACTGGCTTTAACCAGGATATTTTTTTTCTTGCGGGTAGAACAAAAAAATTTTTTATCATTTTTCCAAAAAAAGCAAAGGGCGTAGCCCATGGTATTTTTTGAAGAAAAAAAGTTTTGTCCCACTATTCGCAAAAAGAAAATTTCATATTAAAGCCAATGCTCTATCCTATCCATCGCAGTAGAAATCAAGTCGATGTCTAGAAAAATAAGTAAGTTATAACCAAAAATGTAACCAGCTCTGCTACTGCCTCTTTCCGGCCACTTTTTAGTAGAACTAGTTACCTTTTTGACCATAACTTGCTAAGTTTTCTAGATATCGACTTGATTCCTTTTGATTTAAATAGCTAAGGGCACTGGCTTTAACCACGATATTTTTTTTCTTGCGGGTAGAACAAAAAAATTTTTTATCATTTTTCCAAAAAAAGCAAAGGGGGTAGCCCATGGTATTTTTTGAAGAAAAAAAGTTTTGTCCCACTATTCGCAAAAAGAAAATTTCATATTAAAGCCAATGCTCTATCCCATCCATCGCAGTAGAAATCAAGTCGATGTCTAGGAAAATAAGTAAGTTATAACCAAAAATGTAACCAGTTCTGCTACTGCCTCTTTCCGGCCACTTTTTAGTAGAACTAGTTACCTTTTTGGCCATAACTTGCTAAGTTTTCTAGATATCGACTCGATTCCTTTTGATTTAAATAGCTAAGGGCACTGGCTTTAACCAGGATATTTTTTTTCTTGCGGGTAGAACAAAAAAATTTTTTATCATTTTTCCAAAAAAAGCAAAGGGCGTAGCCCATGGTATTTTTTGAAGAAAAAAAGTTTTGTCCCACTATTCGCAAAAAGAAAATTTCATATTAAAGCCAATGCTCTATCCTATCCATCGCAGTAGAAATCAAGTCGATGTCTAGAAAAATAAGTAAGTTATAACCAAAAATGTAACCAGCTCTGCTACTGCCTCTTTCCGGCCACTTTTTAGTAGAACTAGTTACCTTTTTGACCATAACTTGCTAAGTTTTCTAGATATCGACTTGATTCCTTTTGATTTAAATAGCTAAGGGCACTGGCTTTAACCACGATATTTTTTTTCTTGCGGGTAGAACAAAAAAATTTTTTATCATTTTTCCAAAAAAAGCAAAGGGGGTAGCCCATGGTATTTTTTGAAGAAAAAAAGTTTTGTCCCACTATTCGCAAAAAGAAAATTTCATATTAAAGCCAATGCTCTATCCCATCCATCGCAGTAGAAATCAAGTCGATGTCTAGGAAAATAAGTAAGTTATAACCAAAAATGTAACCAGTTCTGCTACTGCCTCTTTCCGGCCACTTTTTAGTAGAACTAGTTACCTTTTTGGCCATAACTTGCTAAGTTTTCTAGATATCGACTCGATTCCTTTTGATTTAAATAGCTAAGGGCACTGGCTTTAACCACGATATTTTTTTCTTGCGGGTAGAACAAAAAAATTTTTTATCATTTTTCCAAAAAAAGCAAAGGGGGTAGCCCATGGTATTTTTTGAAGAAAAAAAGTTTTGTCCCACTATTCGCAAAAAGAAAATTTCATATTAAAGCCAATGCTCTATCCCATCCATCGCAGTAGAAATCAAGTCGATGTCTAGGAAAATAAGTAAGTTATAACCAAAAATGTAACCAGTTCTGCTACTGCCTCTTTCCGGCCACTTTTTAGTAGAACTAGTTACCTTTTTGGCCATAACTTGCTAAGTTTTCTAGATATCGACTCGATTCCTTTTGATTTAAATAGCTAAGGGCACTGGCTTTAACCAGGATATTTTTTTTCTTGCGGGTAGAACAAAAAAATTTTTTATCATTTTTCCAAAAAAAGCAAAGGGCGTAGCCCATGGTATTTTTTGAAGAAAAAAAGTTTTGTCCCACTATTCGCAAAAAGAAAATTTCATATTAAAGCCAATGCTCTATCCTATCCATCGCAGTAGAAATCAAGTCGATGTCTAGAAAAATAAGTAAGTTATAACCAAAAATGTAACCAGCTCTGCTACTGCCTCTTTCCGGCCACTTTTTAGTAGAACTAGTTACCTTTTTGACCATAACTTGCTAAGTTTTCTAGATATCGACTTGATTCCTTTTGATTTAAATAGCTAAGGGCACTGGCTTTAACCACGATATTTTTTTTCTTGCGGGTAGAACAAAAAAATTTTTTATCATTTTTCCAAAAAAAGCAAAGGGGGTAGCCCATGGTATTTTTTGAAGAAAAAAAGTTTTGTCCCACTATTCGCAAAAAGAAAATTTCATATTAAAGCCAATGCTCTATCCCATCCATCGCAGTAGAAATCAAGTCGATGTCTAGGAAAATAAGTAAGTTATAACCAAAAATGTAACCAGTTCTGCTACTGCCTCTTTCCGGCCACTTTTTAGTAGAACTAGTTACCTTTTTGGCCATAACTTGCTAAGTTTTCTAGATATCGACTCGATTCCTTTTGATTTAAATAGCTAAGGGCACTGGCTTTAACAAGGATATTTTTTTTCTTGCGGGTAGAACAAAAAAATTTTTTATCATTTTTCCAAAAAAAGCAAAGGGCGTAGCCCATGGTATTTTTTGAAGAAAAAAAGTTTTGTCCCACTATTCGCAAAAAGAAAATTTCATATTAAAGCCAATGCTCTATCCTATCCATCGCAGTAGAAATCAAGTCGATGTCTAGAAAAATAAGTAAGTTATAACCAAAAATGTAACCAGCTCTGCTACTGCCTCTTTCCGGCCACTTTTTAGTAGAACTAGTTACCTTTTTGACCATAACTTGCTAAGTTTTCTAGATATCGACTTGATTCCTTTTGATTTAAATAGCTAAGGGCACTGGCTTTAACCACGATATTTTTTTTCTTGCGGGTAGAACAAAAAAATTTTTTATCATTTTTCCAAAAAAAGCAAAGGGGGTAGCCCATGGTATTTTTTGAAGAAAAAAAGTTTTGTCCCACTATTCGCAAAAAGAAAATTTCATATTAAAGCCAATGCTCTATCCCATCCATCGCAGTAGAAATCAAGTCGATGTCTAGGAAAATAAGTAAGTTATAACCAAAAATGTAACCAGTTCTGCTACTGCCTCTTTCCGGCCACTTTTTAGTAGAACTAGTTACCTTTTTGGCCATAACTTGCTAAGTTTTCTAGATATCGACTCGATTCCTTTTGATTTAAATAGCTAAGGGCACTGGCTTTAACCAGGATATTTTTTTTCTTGCGGGTAGAACAAAAAAATTTTTTATCATTTTTCCAAAAAAAGCAAAGGGCGTAGCCCATGGTATTTTTTGAAGAAAAAAAGTTTTGTCCCACTATTCGCAAAAAGAAAATTTCATATTAAAGCCAATGCTCTATCCTATCCATCGCAGTAGAAATCAAGTCGATGTCTAGAAAAATAAGTAAGTTATAACCAAAAATGTAACCAGCTCTGCTACTGCCTCTTTCCGGCCACTTTTTAGTAGAACTAGTTACCTTTTTGACCATAACTTGCTAAGTTTTCTAGATATCGACTTGATTCCTTTTGATTTAAATAGCTAAGGGCACTGGCTTTAACCACGATATTTTTTTTCTTGCGGGTAGAACAAAAAAATTTTTTATCATTTTTCCAAAAAAAGCAAAGGGGGTAGCCCATGGTATTTTTTGAAGAAAAAAAGTTTTGTCCCACTATTCGCAAAAAGAAAATTTCATATTAAAGCCAATGCTCTATCCTATCCATCGCAGTAGAAATCAAGTCGATGTCTAGAAAAATAAGTAAGTTATAACCAAAAATGTAACCAGCTCTGCTACTGCCTCTTTCCGGCCACTTTTTAGTAGAACTAGTTACCTTTTTGACCATAACTTGCTAAGTTTTCTAGATATCGACTTGATTCCTTTTGATTTAAATAGCTAAGGGCACTGGCTTTAACCAGGATTTTTTTTTTCTTGCGGGTAGAACAGAAAAATTTTTTATCATTTTTCCAAAAAAAGCAAAGGGGGTAGCCCATGGTATTTTTTGAAGAAAAAAAGTTTTGTCCCACTATTCGCAAAAAGAAAATTTCATATTAAAGCCAATGCTCTATCCTATCCATCGCAGTAGAAATCAAGTCGATGTCTAGAAAAATAAGTAAGTTATAACCAAAAATGTAACCAGCTCTGCTACTGCCTCTTTCCGGCCACTTTTTAGTAGAACTAGTTACCTTTTTGGCCATAACTTGCTAAGTTTTCTAGATATCGACTCGATTCCTTTTGATTTAAATAGCTAAGGGCACTGGCTTTAACCAGGATATTTTTTTTCTTGCGGGTAGAACAAAAAAAATTTTTATCATTTTTCCAAAAAAAGCAAAGGGCGTAGCCCATGGTATTTTTTGAAGAAAAAAAGTTTTGTCCCACTATTCGCAAAAAGAAAATTTCATATTAAAGCCAATGCTCTATCCTATCCATCGCAGTAGAAATCAAGTCGATGTCTAGAAAAATAAGTAAGTTATAACCAAAAATGTAACCAGCTCTGCTACTGCCTCTTTCCGGCCACTTTTTAGTAGAACTAGTTACCTTTTTGACCATAACTTGCTAAGTTTTCTAGATATCGACTTGATTCCTTCTGATTTAAATAGCTAAGGGCACTGGCTTTAACCAGAATATTTTTTTTCTTGCGGGTAGAACAAAAAAAATTTTTATCATTTTTCCAAAAAAAGCAAAGGGGGTAGCCCATGGTATTTTTTGAAGAAAAAAAGTTTTGTCCCACTATTCGCAAAAAGAAAATTTCATATTAAAGCCAATGCTCTATCCTATCCATCGCAGTAGAAATCAAGTCGATGTCTAGAAAAATAAGTAAGTTATAACCAAAAATGTAACCAGCTCTGCTACTGCCTCTTTCCGGCCACTTTTTAGTAGAACTAGTTACCTTTTTGGCCATAACTTGCTAAGTTTTCTAGATATCGACTCGATTCCTTTTGATTTAAATAGCTAAGGGCACTGGCTTTAACCAGGATATTTTTTTTCTTGCGGGTAGAACAAAAAAAATTTTTATCATTTTTCCAAAAAAAGCAAAGGGCGTAGCCCATGGTATTTTTTGAAGAAAAAAAGTTTTGTCCCACTATTCGCAAAAAGAAAATTTCATATTAAAGCCAATGCTCTATCCTATCCATCGCAGTAGAAATCAAGTCGATGTCTAGAAAAATAAGTAAGTTATAACCAAAAATGTAACCAGCTCTGCTACTGCCTCTTTCCGGCCACTTTTTAGTAGAACTAGTTACCTTTTTGACCATAACTTGCTAAGTTTTCTAGATATCGACTTGATTCCTTCTGATTTAAATAGCTAAGGGCACTGGCTTTAACCAGAATATTTTTTTTCTTGCGGGTAGAACAAAAAAATTTTTTATCATTTTTCCAAAAAAAGCAAAGGGGGTAGCCCATGGTATTTTTTGAAGAAAAAAAGTTTTGTCCCACTATTCGCAAAAAGAAAATTTCATATTAAAGCCAATGCTCTATCCTATCCATCGCAGTAGAAATCAAGTCGATGTCTAGAAAAATAAGTAAGTTATAACCAAAAATGTAACCAGTTCTGCTACTGCCTCTTTCCGGCCACTTTTTAGTAGAACTAGTTACCTTTTTGGCCATAACTTGCTAAGTTTTCTAGATATCGACTCGATTCCTTTTGATTTAAATAGCTAAGGGCACTGGCTTTAACCAGGATATTTTTTTTCTTGCGGGTAGAACAAAAAAAATTTTTATCATTTTTCCAAAAAAAGCAAAGGGGGTAGCCCATGGTATTTTTTGAAGAAAAAAAGTTTTGTCCCACTATTCGCAAAAAGAAAATTTCATATTAAAGCCAATGCTCTATCCTATCCATCGCAGTAGAAATCAAGTCGATGTCTAGAAAAATAAGTAAGTTATAACCAAAAATGTAACCAGCTCTGCTACTGCCTCTTTCCGGCCACTTTTTAGTAGAACTAGTTACCTTTTTGGCCATAACTTGCTAAGTTTTCTAGATATCGACTCGATTCCTTTTGATTTAAATAGCTAAGGGCACTGGCTTTAACCAGGATATTTTTTTTCTTGCGGGTAGAACAAAAAAAATTTTTATCATTTTTCCAAAAAAAGCAAAGGGGGTAGCCCATGGTATTTTTTGAAGAAAAAAAGTTTTGTCCCACTATTCGCAAAAAGAAAATTTCATATTAAAGCCAATGCTCTATCCTATCCATCGCAGTAGAAATCAAGTCGATGTCTAGAAAAATAAGTAAGTTATAACCAAAAATGTAACCAGTTCTGCTACTGCCTCTTTCCGGCCACTTTTTAGTAGAACTAGTTACCTTTTTGGCCATAACTTGCTAAGTTTTCTAGATATCGACTTGATTCCTTCTGATTTAAATAGCCAAGGGCACTGGCTTTAACCACGATATTTTTTTTCTTGCGGGTAGAACAAAAAAATTTTTATCATTTTTCCAAAAAAAGCAAAGGGCGTAGCCCATGGTATTTTTTGAAGAAAAAAAGTTTTGTCCCACTATTCGCAAAAAGAAAATTTCATATTAAAGCCAATGCTCTATCCTATCCATCGCAGTAGAAATCAAGTCGATGTCTAGAAAAATAAGTAAGTTATAACCAAAAATGTAACCAGTTCTGCTACTGCCTCTTTCCGGCCACTTTTTAGTAGAACTAGTTACCTTTTTGGCCATAACTTGCTAAGTTTTCTAGATATCGACTCGATTCCTTTTGATTTAAATAGCTAAGGGCACTGGCTTTAACCAGGATATTTTTTTTCTTGCGGGTAGAACAAAAAAAATTTTTATCATTTTTCCAAAAAAAGCAAAGGGGGTAGCCCATGGTATTTTTTGAAGAAAAAAAGTTTTGTCCCACTATTCGCAAAAAGAAAATTTCATATTAAAGCCAATGCTCTATCCTATCCATCGCAGTAGAAATCAAGTCGATGTCTAGAAAAATAAGTAAGTTATAACCAAAAATGTAACCAGCTCTGCTACTGCCTCTTTCCGGCCACTTTTTAGTAGAACTAGTTACCTTTTTGGCCATAACTTGCTAAGTTTTCTAGATATCGACTCGATTCCTTTTGATTTAAATAGCTAAGGGCACTGGCTTTAACCAGGATATTTTTTTTCTTGCGGGTAGAACAAAAAAAATTTTTATCATTTTTCCAAAAAAAGCAAAGGGGGTAGCCCATGGTATTTTTTGAAGAAAAAAAGTTTTGTCCCACTATTCGCAAAAAGAAAATTTCATATTAAAGCCAATGCTCTATCCTATCCATCGCAGTAGAAATCAAGTCGATGTCTAGAAAAATAAGTAAGTTATAACCAAAAATGTAACCAGTTCTGCTACTGCCTCTTTCCGGCCACTTTTTAGTAGAACTAGTTACCTTTTTGGCCATAACTTGCTAAGTTTTCTAGATATCGACTTGATTCCTTCTGATTTAAATAGCCAAGGGCACTGGCTTTAACCACGATATTTTTTTTCTTGCGGGTAGAACAAAAAAATTTTTTATCATTTTTCCAAAAAAAGCAAAGGGGGTAGCCCATGGTATTTTTTGAAGAAAAAAAGTTTTGTCCCACTATTCGCAAAAAGAAAATTTCATATTAAAGCCAATGCTCTATCCTATCCATCGCAGTAGAAATCAAGTCGATGTCTAGAAAAATAAGTAAGTTATAACCAAAAATGTAACCAGCTCTGCTACTGCCTCTTTCCGGCCACTTTTTAGTAGAACTAGTTACCTTTTTGGCCATAACTTGCTAAGTTTTCTAGATATCGACTCGATTCCTTTTGATTTAAATAGCTAAGGGCACTGGCTTTAACCAGGATATTTTTTTTCTTGCGGGTAGAACAAAAAAATTTTTTTTCATTTTTCCAAAAAAAGCAAAGGGGGTAGCCCATATTATTTTTTGAAGAAAAAAAGTTTTGTCCCACTATTCGCAAAAAGAAAATTTCATATTAAAGCCAATGCTCTATCCTATCCATCGCAGTAGAAATCAAGTCGATGTCTAGAAAAATAAGTAAGTTATAACCAAAAATGTAACCAGCTCTGCTACTGCCTCTTTCCGGCCACTTTTTAGTAGAACTAGTTACCTTTTTGGCCATAACTTGCTAAGTTTTCTAGATATCGACTCGATTCCTTTTGATTTAAATAGCTAAGGGCACTGGCTTTAACCAGGATATTTTTTTTCTTGCGGGTAGAACAAAAAAATTTTTTATCATTTTTCCAAAAAAAGCAAAGGGGGTAGCCCATATTATTTTTTGAAGAAAAAAAGTTTTGTCCCACTATTCGCAAAAAGAAAATTTCATATTAAAGCCAATGCTCTATCCTATCCATCGCAGTAGAAATCAAGTCGATGTCTAGAAAAATAAGTAAGTTATAACCAAAAATGTAACCAGCTCTGCTACTGCCTCTTTCCGGCCACTTTTTAGTAGAACTAGTTACCTTTTTGGCCATAACTTGCTAAGTTTTCTAGATATCGACTCGATTCCTTTTGATTTAAATAGCTAAGGGCACTGGCTTTAACCAGGATATTTTTTTTCTTGCGGGTAGAACAAAAAAATTTTTTATCATTTTTCCAAAAAAAGCAAAGGGGGTAGCCCATATTATTTTTTGAAGAAAAAAAGTTTTGTCCCACTATTCGCAAAAAGAAAATTTCATATTAAAGCCAATGCTCTATCCTATCCATCGCAGTAGAAATCAAGTCGATGTCTAGAAAAATAAGTAAGTTATAACCAAAAATGTAACCAGTTCTGCTACTGCCTCTTTCCGGCCACTTTTTAGTAGAACTAGTTACCTTTTTGGCCATAACTTGCTAAGTTTTCTAGATATCGACTTGATTCCTCTTGACTTGGATAGCTAAGGGCACTGGCTTTAACCACGATATTTTTTTTCTTGCGGGTAGAACAAAAAAATTTTTTATCATTTTTCGAAAAAAGCAAAGGGGGTAGCCCATGGTATTTTTTGAAGAAAAAAAGTTTTGTTCCACTATTCGCAAAAAGAAAATTTCATATTAAAGCCAATGCTCTATCCTATCCATCGCAGTAGAAATCAAGTCGATGTCTAGAAAAATAAGTAAGTTATAACCAAAAATGTAACCAGTTCTGCTACTGCCTCTTTCCGGCCACTTTTTAGTAGAACTAGTTACCTTTTTCGCCATAACTTGCTAAGTTTTCTAGATATAGACTTGATTTCTTTTGACTTGGGTAGCTAATGGCACTGGCTTTAACCAGGATATTTTTTTTCTTGCGGGTAAAACAAAAAAATTTTTTATCATTTTTCGAAAAAAGAAAAGGGGGTAGCCCATGGTATTTTTTGAAGAAAAAAAGTTTTGTCCCACTATTCGCAAAAAGAAAATTTCATATTAAAGCCAATGCTCTATCCTATCCATCGCAGTAGAAATCAAGTCGATGTCTAGAAAAATAAGTAAGTTATAACCAAAAATGTAACCAGTTCTGCTACTGCCTCTTTCCGGCCACTTTTTAGTAGAACTAGTTACCTTTTTGGCCATAACTTGCTTAATTTTCTAGATATCGGCTGGATTCCTTTTGACTTGGATAGCTAAGGGCACTGGCTTTAACCAGGATATTTTTTTTCTTGCGGGTAGAACAAAAAAAATTTTTATCATTTTTCGAAAAAAGCAAAGGGGGTAGCTCATGGTATTTTTTGAAGAAAAAAAGTTTTGTCCCACTATTCGCAAAAAGAAAAATTCATATTAAAGCAAATGCTCTATCCTATCCATCGCAGTAGAAATCAAGTCGATGTCTAGAAAAATAAGTAAGTTATAACCAAAAATGTAACCAGTTCTGCTACTGCCTCTTTCCGGCCACTTTTTAGTAGAACTAGTTACCTTTTTGGCAATAACTTGCTAAGTTTTCTAGATATCGGCTGGATTCCTTTTGACTTGGATAGCTAAGGGCACTGGCTTTAACCACGATATTTTTTTCTTGCGGGTAGAACAAAAACATTTTTTATCATTTTTCCAAAAAAAAGCAAAGGGGGTAGCCCATAGTATTTTATGAAGAAAAAAAGTTTTGTCCCACTATTCGCAAAAAGAAAATTTCATATTAAAGCCAATGCTCTATCCTATCCATCGCAGTAGAAATCAAGTCGATGTCTAGAAAAATAAGTAAGTTATAACCAAAAATGTAACCAGTTCTGCTACTGCCTCTTTCCGGCCACTTTTTAGTAGAACTAGTTACCTTTTTGGCCATAACTTGCTAAGTTTTCTAGATATCGACTTGATTCCTTTTGACTTGGATAGCTAAAGGCACTGGCTTTAACCACAATATTTTTTTTTTTTGCGGGTAGAACAAAAAAAATTTTTATCATTTTTCCAAAAAAAGCAAAGGGGGTAGCCCATAGTATTTTTTGAAGAAAAAAAGTTTTGTCCCACTATTCGCAAAGGGAAAATTTCATGTTAAAGCCAATGCTCTATCCTATCCATCGCAGTAGAAATCAAGTCGATGTCTAGAAAAATAAGTAAGTTATAACCAAAAATGTAACCAGTTCTGCTACTGCCTCTTTCCGGCCACTTTTTAGTAGAACTAGTTACCTTTTTGGCCATAACTTGCTAAGTTTTCTAGATATCGACTTGATTCCTTCTGATTTAAATAGCTAAGGGCACTGGCTTTAACCAGGATATTTTTTTTCTTGCGGGTAGAACAAAAAAATTTTTTATCATTTTTTGAAAAAAGCAAAGGGGGTAGCCCATGGTATTTTTTGAAGAAAAAAAGTTTTGTTCCACTATTCGCAAAAAGAAAATTTCATATTAAAGCCAATGCTCTATCCTATCCATCGCAGTAGAAATCAAGTCGATGTCTAGAAAAATAAGTAAGTTATAAATAAAAATGTAAACAGTTCTGCTACTGCCTCTTTCCGGCCACTTTTTAGTAGAACTAGTTACCTTTTTGGCCATAACTTGCTAAGTTTTCTAGATATAGACTTGATTTCTTTTGACTTGGGTAGCTAATGGCACTGGCTTTAACCACAATATTTTTTTTCTTGCGGGTAAAACAAAAAAATTTTTTATCATTTTTCGAAAAAAGCAAAGGGGGTAGCCCATGGTATTTTTTGAAGAAAAAAAGTTTTGTTCCACTATTCGCAAAAAGAAAATTTCATATTAAAGCCAATGCTCTATCCTATCCATCGCAGTAGAAATCAAGTCGATGTCTAGAAAAATAAGTAAGTTATAACCAAAAATGTAACCAGTTCTGCTACTGCCTCTTTCCGGCCACTTTTTAGTAGAACTAGTTACCTTTTTGGCCATAACTTGCTAAGTTTTCTAGATATCGACTTGATTCCTTTTGACTTGGATAGCTAAGGGCACTGGCTTTAACCACGATATTTTTTTATTGCGGGTAGAGCAAAAATATTTTTTATCATTTTTCGAAAAAAGCAAAGGGGGTAGCCCATGGTATTTTTTGAAGAAAAAAAGTTTTGTCCCACTATTCGCAAAAAGAAAATTTCATGTTAAAGCCAATGCTCTATCCTATCCATCGCAGTAGAAATCAAGTCGATGTCTAGAAAAATAAGTAAGTAATAACCAAAAATGTAAACAGTTCTGCTACTGCCTCTTTCCGGACACTTTTTAGTAGAACTAGTTACCTTTTTGGCCACAACTTGCTAAGTTTTCTAGATATCGACTTGACTCCTTTTGACTTGGATAGCTAATTGCACTGGCTTTAACCACGATTTTTTTTTCTTGCGGGTAGAGCAAAAAAATTTTTTTCATTTTTCCAAAAAAAGCAAAGGGGGTAGCCCATGGTATTTTTTGAAGAAAAAAAGTTTTTCCCACTATTCGCAAAAAGAAAATTTCATATTAAAGCCAATGCTCTATCCTATCCATCGCAGTAGAAATCAAGTCGATGTCTAGAAAAATAAGTAAGTTATAACCAAAAATGTAACCAGCTCTGCTACTGCCTCTTTCCGGCCACTTTTTAGTAGAACTAGTTACCTTTTTGGTCATAAATTGATAAGTTTTCTAGATATCGACTTGATTCCTTTTGATTTAAATAGATAAGGGCACTGGATTTAAACACGATATTTTTTTTCTTGCGGGTAGAACAAAAAAATTTTTTATCATTTTTCGAAAAAAAGCAAAGTGGGTAGCCCATGGTATTTTTTTGAAGAAAAAAAGTTTTGTCCCACTATTCGCAAAAAGAAAATTTCATATTAAAGCCAATGCTCTATCCTATCCATCGCAGTAGAAATCAAGTCGATGTCTAGAAAAATAAGTAAGTTATAACCAAAAATGTAACCAGTTCTGCTACTGCCTCTTTCCGGCCACTTTTTAGTAGAACTAGTTACCTTTTTGGCCATAACTTGCTTAATTTTCTAGATATCGGCTGGATTCCTTTTGACTTGGATAGCTAAGGGCACTGGCTTTAACCAGGATATTTTTTTTCTTGCGGGTAGAACAAAAAAAATTTTTATCATTTTTCGAAAAAAGCAAAGGGGGTAGCCCATGGTATTTTTTGAAGAAAAAAAGTTTTGTCCCACTATTCGCAAAAAGAAAAATTCATATTAAAGCAAATGCTCTATCCTATCCATCGCAGTAGAAATCAAGTCGATGTCTAGAAAAATAAGTAAGTTATAACCAAAAATGTAACCAGTTCTGCTACTGCCTCTTTCCGGCCACTTTTTAGTAGAACTAGTTACCTTTTTGGCCATAACTTGCTTAGTTTTCTAGATATCGGCTGGATTCCTTTTGACTTGGATAGCTAAGGGCACTGGCTTTAACCAGGATATTTTTTTTCTTGCGGGTAGAACAAAAAAAATTTTTATCATTTTTCGAAAAAAGCAAAGGGGGTAGCCCATGGTATTTTTTGAAGAAAAAAAGTTTTGTCCCACTATTCGCAAAAAGAAAAATTCATATTAAAGCAAATGCTCTATCCTATCCATCGCAGTAGAAATCAAGTCGATGTCTAGAAAAATAAGTAAGTTATAACCAAAAATGTAACCAGTTCTGCTACTGCCTCTTTCCGGCCACTTTTTAGTAGAACTAGTTACCTTTTTGGCCATAACTTGCTTAGTTTTCTAGATATCGGCTGGATTCCTTTTGACTTGGATAGCTAAGGGCACTGGCTTTAACCAGGATATTTTTTTTCTTGCGGGTAGAACAAAAAAAATTTTTATCATTTTTCGAAAAAAGCAAAGGGGGTAGCCCATGGTATTTTTTGAAGAAAAAAAGTTTTGTCCCACTATTCGCAAAAAGAAAAATTCATATTAAAGCAAATGCTCTATCCTATCCATCGCAGTAGAAATCAAGTCGATGTCTAGAAAAATAAGTAAGTTATAACCAAAAATGTAACCAGTTCTGCTACTGCCTCTTTCCGGCCACTTTTTAGTAGAACTAGTTACCTTTTTGGCCATAACTTGCTTAGTTTTCTAGATATCGGCTGGATTCCTTTTGACTTGGATAGCTAAGGGCACTGGCTTTAACCAGGATATTTTTTTTCTTGCGGGTAGAACAAAAAAAATTTTTATCATTTTTCGAAAAAAGCAAAGGGGGTAGCCCATGGTATTTTTTGAAGAAAAAAAGTTTTGTCCCACTATTCGCAAAAAGAAAAATTCATATTAAAGCAAATGCTCTATCCTATCCATCGCAGTAGAAATCAAGTCGATGTCTAGAAAAATAAGTAAGTTATAACCAAAAATGTAACCAGCTCTGCTACTGCCTCTTTCCGGCCACTTTTTAGTAGAACTAGTTACCTTTTTGGCAATAACTTGCTAAGTTTTCTAGATATCGGCTGGATTCCTTTTGACTTGGATAGCTAAGGGCACTGGCTTTAACCACGATATTTTTTTCTTGCGGGTAGAACAAAAACATTTTTTATCATTTTTCCAAAAAAAAGCAAAGGGGGTAGCCCATAGTATTTTATGAAGAAAAAAAGTTTTGTCCCACTATTCGCAAAAAGAAAATTTCATGTTAAAGCCAATGCTCTATCCTATCCATCGCAGTAGAAATCAAGTCGATGTCTAGAAAAATAAGTAAGTTATAACCAAAAATGTAACCAGTTCTGCTACTGCCTCTTTCCGGCCACTTTTTAGTAGAACTAGTTACCTTTTTGGCCATAACTTGCTAAGTTTTCTAGATATCGACTTGATTCCTTTTGACTTGGATAGCTAAGGGCACTGGCTTTAACCACGATATTTTTTTTCTTGCGGGTAGAACAAAAATATTTTTTATCATTTTTCGAAAAAAGCAAAGGGGGTAGCCCATGGTATTTTTTGAAGAAAAAAAGTTTTGTTCCACTATTCGCAAAAAGAAAATTTCATATTAAAGCCAATGCTCTATCCTATCCATCGCAGTAGAAATCAAGTCGATGTCTAGAAAAATAAGTAAGTTATAACTAAAAATGTAACCAGTTCTGTTACTGCCTCTTTCCGGCCACTTTTTAGTAGAACTAGTTACCTTTTTGGCCATAACTTGCTAAGTTTTCTAGATATAGACTTGATTCCTTTTGACTTGGGTAGCTAAGGGCACTGGCTTTAAGTTATTAAATTTTATCATTTTTCCAAAAAAAGCAAAGGGGGTAGCCCATGGTATTTTTTGAAGAAAAAAAGTTTTGTTCCACTATTCGCAAAAAGAAAATTTCATATTAAAGCCAATGCTCTATCCTATCCATCGCAGTAGAAATCAAGTCGATGTCTAGAAAAATAAGTAAGTTATAACCAAAAATGTAACCAGTTCTGCTACTGCCTCTTTCCGGCCACTTTTTAGTAGAACTAGTTACCTTTTTGGCCATAACTTGCTTAGTTTTCTAGATATCGGCTGGATTCCTTTTGACTTGGATAGCTAAGGGCACTGGCTTTAACCAGGATATTTTTTTTCTTGCGGGTAGAACAAAAAAAATTTTTATCATTTTTCGAAAAAAGCAAAGGGGGTAGCCCATGGTATTTTTTGAAGAAAAAAAGTTTTGTCCCACTATTCGCAAAAAGAAAAATTCATATTAAAGCAAATGCTCTATCCTATCCATCGCAGTAGAAATCAAGTCGATGTCTAGAAAAATAAGTAAGTTATAACCAAAAATGTAACCAGCTCTGCTACTGCCTCTTTCCGGCCACTTTTTAGTAGAACTAGTTACCTTTTTGGCAATAACTTGCTAAGTTTTCTAGATATCGGCTGGATTCCTTTTGACTTGGATAGCTAAGGCCACTGGCTTTAACCACGATATTTTCTTTCTTGCGGGTAGAACAAAAAAGTTTTTTATCATTTTTCCAAAAAAAGCAAAGGGGGTAGCCCATGGTATTTTTTGAAGAAAAAAAGTTTTGTCCCACTATTCGCAAAAAGAAAATTTCATATTAAAGCCAATGCTCTATCCTATCCATCGCAGTAGAAATCAAGTCGATGTCTAGAAAAATAAGTTAGTTATAACCAAAAATGTAACCAGTTCTGCTACTGCCTCTTTCCGGCCACTTTTTAGTAGAACTAATTACCTTTTTGGCCATAACTTGCTAAGTTTTCTAGATATCGACTTGATTCCTCTTGACTTGGATAGCTAAGGGCACTGGCTTTAACCACGATATTTTTTTTCTTGCGGGTAGAACAAAAAAATTTTTTATCATTTTTCGAAAAAAGCAAAGGGGGTAGCCCATGGTATTTTTTGAAGAAAAAAAGTTTTGTTCCACTATTCGCAAAAAGAAAATTTCATATTAAAGCCAATGCTCTATCCTATCCATCGCAGTAGAAATCAAGTCGATGTCTAGAAAAATAAGTAAGTTATAACCAAAAATGTAACCAGTTCTGCTACTGCCTCTTTCCGGCCACTTTTTAGTAGAACTAGTTACCTTTTTGGCCATAACTTGCTAAGTTTTCTAGATATCGACTTGAATCCTTTTGACTTGGATAGCTAAGGGCACTGGCTTTAACCACGATATTTTTTTATTGCGGGTAGAGCAAAAATATTTTTTATCATTTTTCGAAAAAAGCAAAGGGGGTAGCCCATAGTATTTTTTGAAGAAAAAAAGTTTTGTCCCACTATTCGCAAAAAGAAAATTTCATATTAAAGCCAATGCTCTATCCCATGCATCGCAGTAGAAATCAAGTCGATGTCTAGAAAAATAAGTAAGTTATAAATAAAAATGTAAACAGTTCTGCTACTGCCTCTTTCCGGCCACTTTTTAGTAGAACTAGTTACCTTTTTGGCCATAACTTGCTAAGTTTTCTAGATATCGACTTGAATCCTTTTGACTTGGATAGCTAAGGGCACTGGCTTTAACCACGATATTTTTTTATTGCGGGTAGAGCAAAAATATTTTTTATCATTTTTCGAAAAAAGCAAAGGGGGTAGCCCATGGTATTTTTTGAAGAAAAAAAGTTTTGTTCCACTATTCGCAAAAAGAAAATTTCATATTAAAGCCAATGCTCTATCCTATCCATCGCAGTAGAAATCAAGTCGATGTCTAGAAAAATAAGTAAGTTATAACCAAAAATGTAACCAGTTCTGCTACTGCCTCTTTCCGGCCACTTTTTAGTAGAACTAGTTACCTTTTTGGCCATAACTTGCTAAGTTTTCTAGATATCGACTTGAATCCTTTTGACTTGGATAGCTAAGGGCACTGGCTTTAACCACGATATTTTTTTATTGCGGGTAGAGCAAAAATATTTTTTATCATTTTTCGAAAAAAGCAAAGGGGGTAGCCCATAGTATTTTTTGAAGAAAAAAAGTTTTGTCCCACTATTCGCAAAAAGAAAATTTCATATTAAAGCCAATGCTCTATCCTATCCATCGCAGTAGAAATCAAGTCGATGTCTAGAAAAATAAGTAAGTTATAACCAAAAATGTAACCAGTTCTGCTACTGCCTCTTTCCGGCCACTTTTTAGTAGAACTAGTTACCTTTTTGGCCATAACTTGCTAAGTTTTCTAGATATCGACTTGATTCCTCTTGACTTGGATAGCTAAGGGCACTGGCTTTAACCACGATATTTTTTTTCTTGCGGGTAGAACAAAAAAATTTTTTATCATTTTTCGAAAAAAGCAAAGGGGGTAGCCCATGGTATTTTTTGAAGAAAAAAAGTTTTGTTCCACTATTCGCAAAAAGAAAATTTCATATTAAAGCCAATGCTCTATCCTATCCATCGCAGTAGAAATCAAGTCGATGTCTAGAAAAATAAGTAAGTTATAACCAAAAATGTAACCAGTTCTGCTACTGCCTCTTTCCGGCCACTTTTTAGTAGAACTAGTTACCTTTTTGGCCACAACTTGCTAAGTTTTCTAGATATCGACTTGATTCCTTCTGATTTAAATAGCTAAGGGCACTGGCTTTAACCACGATATTTTTTTTCTTGCGGGTAGAACAAAAAAATTTTTTATCATTTTTCCAAAAAAAGCAAAGGGGGTAGCCCATGGTATTTTTTGAAGAAAAAAAGTTTTGTCCCACTATTCGCAAAAAGAAAATTTCATATTAAAGCCAATGCTCTATCCTATCCATCGCAGTAGAAATCAAGTCGATGTCTAGAAAAATAAGTAAGTTATAACCAAAAATGTAACCAGTTCTGCTACTGCCTCTTTCCGGCCACTTTTTAGTAGAACTAGTTACCTTTTTGGCCATAACTTGCTAAGTTTTCTAGATATCGGCTGGATTCCTTTTGACTTGGATAGCTAAGGGCACTGGCTTTAACCACGATATTTTTTTTCTTGCGGGTAGAACAAAAACATTTTTTATCATTTTTCCAAAAAAAGCAAAGGGGGTAGCCCATGGTATTTTTTGAAGAAAAAAAGTTTTGTCCCACTATTCGCAAAAAGAAAATTTCATATTAAAGCCAATGCTCTATCCTATCCATCGCAGTAGAAATCAAGTCGATGTCTAGAAAAATAAGTAAGTTATAACCAAAAATGTAACCAGTTCTGCTACTGCCTCTTTCCGGCCACTTTTTAGTAGAACTAGTTACCTTTTTGGCCATAACTTGCAAAGTTTTCTAGATATCGACTTGATTCCTTCTGATTTAAATAGCTAAGGGCACTGGCTTTAACCACGATATTTTTTTTCTTGCGGGTAGAACAAAAAAATTTTTTATCATTTTTCCAAAAAAAGCAAAGGGGGTAGCCCATGGTATTTTTTGAAGAAAAAAAGTTTTGTCCCACTATTCGCAAAAAGAAAATTTCATATTAAAGCCAATGCTCTATCCTATCCATCGCAGTAGAAATCAAGTCGATGTCTAGAAAAATAAGTAAGTTATAACCAAAAATGTAACCAGTTCTGCTACTGCCTCTTTCCGGCCACTTTTTAGTAGAACTAGTTACCTTTTTGGCCATAACCTGCTAAGTTTTCTAGATATCGACTTGATTCCTTCTGATTTAAATAGCTAAGGGCACTGGCTTTAACCACGATATTTTTTTTCTTGCGGGTAGAACAAAAAAATTTTTTATCATTTTTCCAAAAAAAGCAAAGGGGGTAGCCCATGGTATTTTTTGAAGAAAAAAAGTTTTGTCCCACTATTCGCAAAAAGAAAATTTCATATTAAAGCCAATGCTCTATCCTATCCATCGCAGTAGAAATCAAGTCGATGTCTAGAAAAATAAGTAAGTTATAACCAAAAATGTAACCAGTTCTGCTACTGCCTCTTTCCGGCCACTTTTTAGTAGAACTAGTTACCTTTTTGGCCATAACTTGCTAAGTTTTCTAGATATCGGCTGGATTCCTTTTGACTTGGATAGCTAAGGGCACTGGCTTTAACCACGATATTTTTTTTCTTGCGGGTAGAACAAAAACATTTTTTATCATTTTTCCAAAAAAAGCAAAGGGGGTAGCCCATGGTATTTTTTGAAGAAAAAAAGTTTTGTCCCACTATTCGCAAAAAGAAAATTTCATATTAAAGCCAATGCTCTATCCTATCCATCGCAGTAGAAATCAAGTCGATGTCTAGAAAAATAAGTAAGTTATAACCAAAAATGTAACCAGTTCTGCTACTGCCTCTTTCCGGCCACTTTTTAGTAGAACTAGTTACCTTTTTGGCCATAACTTGCAAAGTTTTCTAGATATCGACTTGATTCCTTCTGATTTAAATAGCTAAGGGCACTGGCTTTAACCACGATATTTTTTTTCTTGCGGGTAGAACAAAAAAATTTTTTATCATTTTTCCAAAAAAAGCAAAGGGGGTAGCCCATGGTATTTTTTGAAGAAAAAAAGTTTTGTCCCACTATTCGCAAAAAGAAAATTTCATATTAAAGCCAATGCTCTATCCTATCCATCGCAGTAGAAATCAAGTCGATGTCTAGAAAAATAAGTAAGTTATAACCAAAAATGTAACCAGTTCTGCTACTGCCTCTTTCCGGCCACTTTTTAGTAGAACTAGTTACCTTTTTGGCCATAACTTGCTAAGTTTTCTAGATACCGACTTGATTCCTTTTGACTTGGATAGCTAAGGGCACTGGCTTTAACCACGAAATTTTTTTTCTTGCGGGTAGAACAAAAAAAATTTTTATCATTTTTCCAAAAAAAGCAAAGGGGGTAGCCCATGGTATTTTTTGAAGAAAAAAAGTTTTGTTCCACTATTCGCAAAAAGAAAATTTCATATTAAAGCCAATGCTCTATCCTATCCATCGCAGTAGAAATCAAGTCGATGTCTAGAAAAATAAGTAAGTTATAACCAAAAATGTAACCAGTTCTGCTACTGCCTCTTTCCGGCCACTTTTTAGTAGAACTAGTTACCTTTTTGGCCATAACTTGCTAAGTTTTCTAGATATCGACTTGATTCTTTTTGACTTGGATAGCTAAGGCCACTGGCTTTAACCACGATATTTTTTTTCTTGCGGGTAGAACAAAAAAATTTTTTATCATTTTTCCAAAAAAAGCAAAGGGGGTAGCCCATGGTATTTTTTGAAGAAAAAAAGTTTTGTCCCACTATTCGCAAAAAGAAAATTTCATATTAAAGCCAATGTTCTATCCTATCCATCGCAGTAGAAATCAAGTCGATGTCTAGAAAAATAAGTTAGTTATAACCAAAAATGTAACCAGTTCTGCTACTGCCTCTTTCCGGCCACTTTTCAGTAGAACTAGTTACCTTTTTGGCCATAACTTGCTAAGTTTTCTAGATATCGACTTGATTCCTTTTGATTTAAATAGCTAAGGGCACTGGCTTTAACCAGGATATTTTTTTTCTTGCGGGTAGAACAAAAAAATTTTTATCATTTTTCCAAAAAAAGCAAAGGGGGTAGCCCATGGTATTTTTTGAAGAAACAAAGTTTTGTCCCACTATTCGCAAAAAGAAAATTTCATATTAAAGCCAATGTTCTATCCTATCCATCGCAGTAGAAATCAAGTCGATGTCTAGAAAAATAAGTTAGTTATAACCAAAAATGTAACCAGTTCTGCTACTGCCTCTTTCCGGCCACTTTTCAGTAGAACTAGTTACCTTTTTGGCCATAACTTGCTAAGTTTTCTAGATATCGACTTGATTCTTTTTGACTTGGATAGCTAAGGCCACTGGCTTTAACCACGATATTTTTTTTCTTGCGGGTAGAACAAAAAAATTTTTTATCATTTTTCCAAAAAGCAAAGGGGGTAGCCCATGGTATTTTTTGAAGAAAAAAAGTTTTGTCCCACTATTCGCAAAAAGAAAAATTCATATTAAAGCCAATGCTCTATCCTATCCATCGCAGTAGAAATCAAGTCGATGTCTAGAAAAATAAGTAAGTTATAACCAAAAATGTAACCAGTTCTGCTACTGCCTCTTTCCGGCCACTTTTTAGTAGAACTAGTTACCTTTTTGGCCATAACTTGCTAAGTTTTCTAGATATCGACTTGATTCCTTTTGATTTAAATAGCTAAGGGCACTGGCTTTAACCAGGATATTTTTTTTCTTGCGGGTAGAACAAAAAAATTTTTATCATTTTTCCAAAAAAGCAAAGGGGGTAGCCCATGGTATTTTTTGAAGAAAAAAAGTTTTGTCCCACTATTCGCAAAAAGAAAATTTCATATTAAAGCCAATGCTCTATACTATCCATCGCAGTAGAAATCAAGTCGATGTCTAGAAAAATAAGTAAGTTATAACCAAAAATGTAACCAGTTCTGCTACTGCCTCTTTCCGGCCACTTTTTAGTAGAACTAGTTACCTTTTTGGTCATAACTTGCTAAGTTTTCTAGATATCGAATTGATTCCTTTTGACTTGGATAGCTAAGGGCACTGGCTTTAACCACGATATTTTTTTTCTTGCGGGTGGAACAAAAAAATTTTTTATCATTTTTCCAAATAAAGCAAAGGGGGTAGCCCATGGTATTTTTTGAAGAAAAAAAGTTTTGTCCCACTATTCGCAAAAAGAAAATTTCATATTAAAGCCAATGCTCTATCCTATCCATCGCAGTAGAAATCAAGTCGATGTCTAGAAATATAAGTAAGTTATAACCAAAAATGTAACCAGTTCTGCTACTGCCTCTTTCCGGCCACTTTTTAGTAGAACTAGTTACCTTTTTGGCCATAACTTGCTAAATTTTCTAGATATTGACTTGATTCCTTCTGATTTAAATAGCTAAGGGCACTGGCTTTAACCAGAATATTTTTTTTCTTGCGGGTAGAACAAAAAAATTTTTTATCATTTTTCCAAAAAAAGCAAAGGGGGTAGCCCATGGTATTTTTTGAAGAAAAAAAGTTTTGTCCCACTATTCGCAAAAAGAAAATTTCATATTAAAGCCAATGCTCTATCCTATCCATCGCAGTAGAAATCAAGTCGATGTCTAGAAAAATAAGTAAGTTATAACCAAAAATGTAACCAGTTCTGCTACTGCCTCTTTCCGGCCACTTTTTAGTAGAACTAGTTACCTTTTTGGTCATAACTTGCTAAGTTTTCTAGATATCGACTTGATTCCTTTTGACTTGGATAGCTAAGGGTACTGGCTTTAACCAAGATATTTTTTTTCTTGCGGGTAGAACAAAAAATTTTTTTATCATTTTTCCAAAAAAAACAAAGGGGGTAGCCCATGGTATTTTTTGAAGAAAAAAAGTTTTGTCCCACTATTCGCAAAAAGAAAATTTCATATTAAAGCCAATGCTCTATCCTATCCATCGCAGTAGAAATCAAGTCGATGTCTAGAAAAATAAGTAAGTTATAACCAAAAATGTAACCAGTTCTGCTACTGCCTCTTTCCGGCCACTTTTTAGTAGAACTAGTTACCTTTTTGGCCATAACTTGCTAAGTTTTCTAGATATCGACTTGATTCCTTCTGATTTAAATAGCTAAGGGCACTGGCTTTAACCACGATTTTTTTTTCTTGCGGGTAGAACAAAAAAATTTTTTATCATTTTTCCAAGAAAAGCAAAGGGGGTAGCCCATGGTATTTTTTGAAGAAAAAAAGTTTTGTCCCACTATTCGCAAAAAGAAAATTTCATATTAAAGCCAATGCTCTATCCTATCCATCGCAGTTTAAATCAAGTCGATGTCTAGAAAAATAAGTAAGTTATAACCAAAAATGTAACCAGTTCTGCTACTGCCTCTTTTCGGCCACTTTTTAGTAGAACTAGTTACCTTTTTGGCCATAACTTGCTAAGTTTTCTAGATATCGACTTGATTCCTTTTGATTTAAATAGCTAAGGGCACTGGCTTTAACCAGGATATTTTTTTTCTTGCGGGTAGAACAAAAAAATTTTTTATCATTTTTCCAAAAAAAGCAAAGGGGGTAGCCCATGGTATTTTTTGAAGAAAAAAAGTTTTGTCCCACTATTCGCAAAAAGAAAATTTCATATTAAAGCCAATGCTCTATCCTATCCATCGCAGTAGAAATCAAGTCGATGTCTAGAAAAATAAGTAAGTTATAACCAAAAATGTAACCAGTTCTGCTACTGCCTCTTTTCGGCCACTTTTTAGTAGAACTAGTTACCTTTTTGGCCATAACTTGCTAAGTTTTCTAGATATCGACTTGATTCCTTTTGATTTAAATAGCTAAGGGCACTGGCTTTAACCAGGATATTTTTTTTCTTGCGGGTAGAACAAAAAAATTTTTTATCATTTTTCCAAAAAAAGCAAAGGGGGTAGCCCATGGTATTTTTTGAAGAAAAAAAGTTTTGTCCCACTATTCGCAAAAAGAAAATTTCATATTAAAGCCAATGCTCTATCCTATCCATCGCAGTAGAAATCAAGTCGATGTCTAGAAAAATAAGTAAGTTATAACCAAAAATGTAACCAGTTCTGCTACTGCCTCTTTCCGGCCACTTTTTAGTAGAACTAGTTACCTTTTTGGTCATAACTTGCTAAGTTTTCTAGATATCGAATTGATTCCTTTTGACTTGGATAGCTAAGGGCACTGGCTTTAACCACGATATTTTTTTTCTTGCGGGTGGAACAACAACATGGGGTAGCCCATGGTATTTTTTGAAGAAAAAAAGTTTTGTCCCACTATTCGCAAAAAGAAAATTTCATATTAAAGCCAATGCTCTATCCTATCCATCGCAGTAGAAATCAAGTCGATGTCTAGAAAAATAAGTAAGTTATAACCAAAAATGTAACCAGTTCTGCTACTGCCTCTTTCCGGCCACTTTTTAGTAGAACTAGTTACCTTTTTGGTCATAACTTGCTAAGTTTTCTAGATATCGAATTGATTCCTTTTGACTTGGATAGCTAAGGGCACTGGCTTTAACCACGATATTTTTTTCTTGCGGGTAGAACAAAAAAATTTTTTATCATTTTTCCAAAAAAAACAAAGGGGGTAGCCCATGGTATTTTTTGAAGAAAAAAAGTTTTGTCCCACTATTCGCAAAAAGAAAATTTCATATTAAAGCCAATGCTCTATCCTATCCATCGCAGTAGAAATCAAGTCGATGTCTAGGAAAATAAGTAAGTTATAACCAAAAATGTAACCAGTTCTGCTACTGCCTCTTTCCGGATACTTTTTAGTAGAACTAGTTACCTTTTTGGTCATAACTTGCTAAGTTTTCTAGATATCGACTTGATTCCTTTTGACTTGGATAGCTAAGGGCACTGGCTTTAACCACGATATTTTTTTTCTTGCGGGTAGAACAAAAAAATTTTTTATCATTTTTCCAAAAAAAACAAAGGGGGTAGCCCATGGTATTTTTTGAAGAAAAAAAGTTTTGTCCCACTATTCGCAAAAAGAAAATTTCATATTAAAGCCAATGCTCTATCCTATCCATCGCAGTAGAAATCAAGTCGATGTCTAGAAAAATAAGTAAGTTATAACCAAAAATGTAACCAGTTCTGCTACTGCCTCTTTCCGGCCACTTTTTAGTAGAACTAGTTACCTTTTTGGTCATAACTTGCTAAGTTTTCTAGATATCGAATTGATTCCTTTTGACTTGGATAGCTAAGGGCACTGGCTTTAACCACGATATTTTTTTTCTTGCGGGTGGAACAAAAAAATTTTTTATCATTTTTCCAAAAAAAACAAAGGGGGTAGCCCATGGTATTTTTTGAAGAAAAAAAGTTTTGTCCCACTATTCGCAAAAAGAAAATTTCATATTAAAGCCAATGCTCTATCCTATCCATCGCAGTAGAAATCAAGTCGATGTCTAGAAAAATAAGTAAGTTATAACCAAAAATGTAACCAGTTCTGCTACTGCCTCTTTCCGGCCACTTTTTAGTAGAACTAGTTACCTTTTTGGTCATAACTTGCTAAGTTTTCTAGATATCGACTTGATTCCTTTTGACTTGGATAGCTAAGGGCACTGGCTTTAACCAAGATATTTTTTTTCTTGCGGGTAGAACAAAAAATTTTTTTATCATTTTTCCAAAAAAAGCAAAGGGGGTAGCCCATGGTATTTTTTGAAGAAAAAAAGTTTTGTCCCACTATTCGCAAAAAGAAAATTTCATATTAAAGCCAATGCTCTATCCTATCCATCGCAGTAGAAATCAAGTCGATGTCTAGGAAAATAAGTAAGTTATAACCAAAAATGTAACCAGTTCTGCTACTGCCTCTTTCCGGCCACTTTTTAGTAGAACTAGTTACCTTTTTGGTCATAACTTGCTAAGTTTTCTAGATATCGACTTGATTCCTTCTGATTTAAATAGCTAAGGGCACTGGCTTTAGCCACGATACTTTTTTTTCTTGCGGGTAGAACAAAAAAATTTTTTATCATTTTTCCAAATAAAGCAAAGGGGGTAGCCCATGGTATTTTTTGAAGAAAAAAAGTTTTGTCCCACTATTCGCAAAAAGAAAATTTCATATTAAAGCCAATGCTCTAACCTACCCATCGCAGTTTAAATCAAGTCGATGTCTAGAAAAATAAGTAAGTTATAACCAAAAATGTAACCAGTTCTGCTACTGCCTCTTTTCGGCCACTTTTTAGTAGAACTAGTTACCTTTTTGGCCATAACTTGCTAAGTTTTCTAGATATCGACTTGATTCCTTTTGATTTAAATAGCTAAGGGCACTGGCTTTAACCAGGATATTTTTTTTCTTGCGGGTAGAACAAAAAAATTTTTTATCATTTTTCCAAAAAAAGCAAAGGGGGTAGCCCATGGTATTTTTTGAAGAAAAAAAGTTTTGTCCCACTATTCGCAAAAAGAAAATTTCATATTAAAGCCAATGCTCTATCCTATCCATCGCAGTAGAAATCAAGTCGATGTCTAGAAAAATAAGTAAGTTATAACCAAAAATGTAACCAGTTCTGCTACTGCCTCTTTCCGGCCACTTTTTAGTAGAACTAGTTACCTTTTTGGTCATAACTTGCTAAGTTTTCTAGATATCGAATTGATTCCTTTTGACTTGGATAGCTGAGGGCACTGGCTTTAACCACGATATTTTTTTCTTGCGGGTAGAACAAAAAAATTTTTTATCATTTTTCCAAAAAAAACAAAGGGGGTAGCCCATGGTATTTTTTGAAGAAAAAAAGTTTTGTCCCACTATTCGCAAAAAGAAAATTTCATATTAAAGCCAATGCTCTATCCTATCCATCGCAGTAGAAATCAAGTCGATGTCTAGAAAAATAAGTAAGTTATAACCAAAAATGTAACCAGTTCTGCTACTGCCTCTTTCCGGCCACTTTTTAGTAGAACTAGTTACCTTTTTGGCCATAACTTGCTAAGTTTTCTAGATATCGACTTGATTCCTTCTGATTTAAATAGCTAAGGGCACTGGCTTTAACCAGAATATTTTTTTTCTTGCGGGTAGAACAAAAAAATTTTTTATCATTTTTCCAAAAAAAGCAAAGTGGGTAGCCCATGGTATTTTTTTGAAGAAAAAAAGTTTTGTCCCACTATTCGCAAAAAGAAAATTTCATATTAAAGCCAATGCTCTATCCTATCCATCGCAGTAGAAATCAAGTCGATGTCTTGGAAAATAAGTAAGTTATAACCAAAAATGTAACCAGTTCTGCTACTGCCTCTTTCCGGCCACTTTTTAGTAGAACTAGTTACCTTTTTGGCCATAACTTGCTAAGTTTTCTAGATATCGACTTGATTCCTTCTGATTTAAATAGCTAAGGGCACTGGCTTTAACCAGAATATTTTTTTTCTTGCGGGTAGAACAAAAAAATTTTTTATCATTTTTCCAAAAAAAAGCAAAGGGGGTAGCCCATGGTATTTTTTGAAGAAAAAAAGTTTTGTCCCACTATTCGCAAAAAGAAAATTTCATATTAAAGCCAATGCTCTATCCTATCCATCGCAGTAGAAATCAAGTCGATGTCTAGAAAAATAAGTAAGTTATAACCAAAAATGTAACCAGTTCTGCTACTGCCTCTTTCCGGCCACTTTTTAGTAGAACTAGTTACCTTTTTGGTCATAACTTGCTAAGTTTTCTAGATATCGAATTGATTCCTTTTGACTTGGATAGCTGAGGGCACTGGCTTTAACCACGATATTTTTTTCTTGCGGGTAGAACAAAAAAATTTTTTATCATTTTTCCAAAAAAAACAAAGGGGGTAGCCCATGGTATTTTTTGAAGAAAAAAAGTTTTGTCCCACTATTCGCAAAAAGAAAAATTCATATTAAAGCCAATGCTCTATCCTATCCATCGCAGTAGAAATCAAGTCGATGTCTAGAAAAATAAGTAAGTTATAACCAAAAATGTAACCAGCTCTGCTACTGCCTCTTTCCGGCCACTTTTTAGTAGAACTAGTTACCTTTTTGGCCATAACTTGCTAAGTTTTCTAGATATCGACTTGATTCCTTCTGATTTAAATAGCTAAGGGCACTGGCTTTAACCAGGATATTTTTTTTTCTTGCGGGTAGAACAAAAAAATTTTTTATCATTTTTCCAAAAAAAGCAAAGTGGGTAGCCCATGGTATTTTTTTGAAGAAAAAAAGTTTTGTCCCACTATTCGCAAAAAGAAAATTTCATATTAAAGCCAATGCTCTATCCTATCCATCGCAGTAGAAATCAAGTCGATGTCTAGGAAAATAAGTAAGTTATAACCAAAAATGTAACCAGTTCTGCTACTGCCTCTTTCCGGCCACTTTTTAGTAGAATTAGTTACCTTTTTGGCCATAACTTGCTAAGTTTTCTAGATATCGACTTGATTCCTTCTGATTTAAATAGCTAAGGGCACTGGCTTTAACCAGAATATTTTTTTTCTTGCGGGTAGAACAAAAAAATTTTTTATCATTTTTCCAAAAAAAAGCAAAGGGGGTAGCCCATGGTATTTTTTGAAGAAAAAAAGTTTTGTCCCACTATTCGCAAAAAGAAAATTTCATATTAAAGCCAATGCTCTATCCTATCCATCGCAGTAGAAATCAAGTCGATGTCTAGAAAAATAAGTAAGTTATAACCAAAAATGTAACCAGTTCTGCTACTGCCTCTTTCCGGCCACTTTTTAGTAGAACTAGTTACCTTTTTGGCCATAACTTGCTAAGTTTTCTAGATATCGACTTGATTCCTTCTGATTTAAATAGCTAAGGGCACTGGCTTTAACCACGATATTTTTTTTCTTGCGGGTAGAACAAAAAAATTTTTTATCATTTTTCCAAAAAAAGCAAAGAGGGTAGCCCATGGTATTTTTTGAAGAAAAAAAGTTTTGTCCCACTATTCGCAAAAAGAAAATTTCATATTAAAGCCAATGCTCTATCCTATCCATCGCAGTAGAAATCAAGTCGATGTCTAGAAAAATAAGTAAGTTATAACCAAAAATGTAACCAGTTCTGCTACTGCCTCTTTCCGGCCACTTTTTAGTAGAACTAGTTACCTTTTTGGCCATAACTTGCTAAGTTTTCTAGATATCGACTTGATTCCTTTTGACTTGGATAGCTAAGGGCACTGGCTTTAACCAAGATATTTTTTTGCTTGCGGGTAGAACAAAAAATTTTTTTATCATTTTTCCAAAAAAAAACAAAGGGGGTAGCCCATGGTATTTTTTGAAGAAAAAAAGTTTTGTCCCACTATTCGCAAAAAGAAAATTTCATATTAAAGCCAATGCTCTATCCTATCCATCGCAGTAGAAATCAAGTTGATGTCTAGGAAAATAAGTAAGTTATAACCAAAAATGTAACCAGTTCTGCTACTGCCTCTTTCCGGCCACTTTTTAGTAGAACTAGTTACCTTTTTGGTCATAACTTGCTAAGTTTTCTAGATATCGACTTGATTCCTTCTGATTTAAATAGCTAAGGGCACTGGCTTTAGCCACGATATTTTTTTTCTTGCGGGTAGAACAAAAATATTTTTTATCATTTTTCGAAAAAAAGCAAAGGGGGTAGCCCATGGTATTTTTTGAAGAAAAAAAGTTTTGTCCCACTATTCGCAAAAAGAAAATTTCATATTAAAGAAAATGCTCTATCCTATCCATCGCAGTAGAAATCAAGTCGATGTCTAGAAAAATAAGTAAGTTATAACCAAAAATGTAACCAGCTCTGCTACTGCCTCTTTCCGGCCACTTTTTAGTAGAACTAGTTACCTCTTTGACCATAACTTGCTAAGTTTTCTAGATTTTGACTTGATTCCTTTTGATTTAAATAGCTAAGGGCACTGGCTTTAACCAGGATTTTTTTTTCTTGCGGGAAGAACAAAAAAATTTTTTATCATTTTTCCAAAAAAAGCAAAGGGGGTAGCCCATGGTATTTTTTGAAGAAAAAAAGTTTTGTCCCACTATTCGCAAAAAGAAAATTTCATATTAAAGCCAATGCTCTATCCTATCCATCGCAGTAGAAATCAAGTCGATGTCTAGAAAAATAAGTAAGTTATAACCAAAAATGTAACCAGTTCTGCTACTGCCTCTTTCCGGCCACTTTTTAGTAGAACTAGTTACCTTTTATGTCATAACTTGCTAAGTTTTCTAGATATCGAATTGATTCCTTTTGACTTGGATAGCTAAGGGCACTGGCTTTAACCACGATATTTTTTTTCTTGCGGGTGGAACAAAAAATTTTTTTATCATTTTTCCAAAAAAAACAAAGGGGGTAGCCCATGGTATTTTTTGAAGAAAAAAAGTTTTGTCCCACTATTCGCAAAAAGAAAATTTCATATTAAAGCCAATGCTCTATCCTATCCATCGCAGTAGAAATCAAGTCGATGTCTAGGAAAATAAGTAAGTTATAACCAAAAATGTAACCAGTTCTGCTACTGCCTCTTTCCGGCCACTTTTTAGTAGAACTAGTTACCTCTTTGACCATAACTTGCTAAGTTTTCTAGATTTTGACTTGATTCCTTTTGATTTAAATAGCTAAGGGCACTGGCTTTAACCAGGATTTTTTTTTCTTGCGGGTAGAACAAAAAAATTTTTTATCATTTTTCCAAAAAAAGCAAAGGGGGTAGCCCATGGTATTTTTTGAAGAAAAAAAGTTTTGTCCCACTATTCGCAAAAAGAAAATTTCATATTAAAGCCAATGCTCTAACCTACCCATCGCAGTTTAAATCAAGTCGATGTCTAGAAAAATAAGTAAGTTATAACCAAAAATGTAACCAGTTCTGCTACTGCCTCTTTTCGGCCACTTTTTAGTAGAACTAGTTACCTTTTTGGCCATAACTTGCTAAGTTTTCTAGATATCGACTTGATTCCTTTTGATTTAAATAGCTAAGGGCACTGGCTTTAACCAGGATATTTTTTTTCTTGCGGGTAGAACAAAAAAATTTTTTATCATTTTTCCAAAAAAAGCAAAGGGGGTAGCCCATGGTATTTTTTGAAGAAAAAAAGTTTTGTCCCACTATTCGCAAAAAGAAAATTTCATATTAAAGCCAATGCTCTATCCTATCCATCGCAGTAGAAATCAAGTCGATGTCTAGAAAAATAAGTAAGTTATAACCAAAAATGTAACCAGTTCTGCTACTGCCTCTTTCCGGCCACTTTTTAGTAGAACTAGTTACCTTTTTGGTCATAACTTGCTAAGTTTTCTAGATATCGAATTGATTCCTTTTGACTTGGATAGCTAAGGGCACTGGCTTTAACCACGATATTTTTTTTCTTGCGGGTGGAACAAAAAAATTTTTTATCATTTTTCCAAAAAAAACAAAGGGGGTAGCCCATGGTATTTTTTGAAGAAAAAAAGTTTTGTCCCACTATTCGCAAAAAGAAAATTTCATATTAAAGCCAATGCTCTATCCTATCCATCGCAGTAGAAATCAAGTCGATGTCTAGAAAAATAAGTAAGTTATAACCAAAAATGTAACCAGTTCTGCTACTGCCTCTTTCCGGCCACTTTTTAGTAGAACTAGTTACCTTTTTGGCCATAACTTGCTAAGTTTTCTAGATATCGACTTGATTCCTTCTGATTTAAATAGCTAAGGGCACTGGCTTTAACCAGAATATTTTTTTTCTTTCGGGTAGAACAAAAAAATTTTTTATCATTTTTCCAAAAAAAAACAAAGGGGGTAGCCCATGGTATTTTTTGAAGAAAAAAAGTTTTGTCCCACTATTCGCAAAAAGAAAATTTCATATTAAAGCCAATGCTCTATCCTATCCATCGCAGTAAAAATCAAGTCGATGTCTAGAAAAATAAGTAAGTTATAACCAAAAATGTAACCAGTTCTGCTACTGCCTCTTTCCGGCCACTTTTTAGTAGAACTAGTTACCTTTTTGGTCATAACTTGCTAAGTTTTCTAGATATCGACTTGATTCCTTTTGACTTGGATAGCTAAGGGCACTGGCTTTAACCAGAATATTTTTTTTCTTGCGGGTAGAACAAAAAATTTTTTTATCATTTTTCCAAAAAAAACAAAGGGGGTAGCCCATGGTATTTTTTGAAGAAAAAAAGTTTTGTCCCACTATTCGCAAAAAGAAAATTTCATATTAAAGCCAATGCTCTATCCTATCCATCGCAGTAGAAATCAAGTCGATGTCTAGGAAAATAAGTAAGTTATAACCAAAAATGTAACCAGTTCTGCTACTGCCTCTTTTCGGCCACTTTTTAGTAGAACTAGTTACCTTTTTGACCATAACTTGCTAAGTTTTCTAGATATCGACTTGATTCCTTTTGATTTAAATAGCTAAGGGCACTGGCTTTAACCAGGATATTTTTTTTCTTGCGGGTAGAACAAAAAATTTTTTTATCATTTTTCCAAAAAAAACAAAGGGGGTAGCCCATGGAATTTTTTGAAGAAAAAAAGTTTTGTCCCACTATTCGCAAAAAGAAAATTTCATATTAAAGCCAATGCTCTATCCTATCCATCGCAGTAGAAATCAAGTCGATGTCTAGAAAAATAAGTAAGTTATAACCAAAAATGTAACCAGTTCTGCTACTGCCTCTTTCCGGCCACTTTTTAGTAGAACTAGTTACCTTTTTGATCATAACTTGCTAAGTTTTCTAGATATCGACTTGATTCCTTCTGATTTAAATAGCTAAGGGCACTGGCTTTAACCACGATATTTTTTTTCTTGCGGGTAGAACAAAAAAATTTTTTATCATTTTTCCAAAAAAAACAAAGGGGGTAGCCCATGGTATTTTTTGAAGAAAAAAAGTTTTGTCCCACTATTCGCAAAAAGAAAATTTCATATTAAAGCCAATGCTCTATCCTATCCATCGCAGTAGAAATCAAGTCGATGTCTAGAAAAATAAGTAAGTTATAACCAAAAATGTAACCAGCTCTGCTACTGCCTCTTTCCGGCCACTTTTTAGAAGAACTAGTTACCTTTTTGACCATAACTTGCTAAGTTTTCTAGATATCGACTTGATTCCTTTTGATTTAAATAGCTAAGGGCACTGGCTTTAACCAGGATTTTTTTTCTTGCGGGTAGAACAAAAAAATTTTTTATCATTTTTCCAAAAAAAGCAAAGGGGGTAGCCCATGGTATTTTTTGAAGAAAAAAAGTTTTGTCCCACTATTCGCAAAAAGAAAATTTCATATTAAAGCCAATGCTCTAACCTACCCATCGCAGTTTAAATCAAGTCGATGTCTAGAAAAATAAGTAAGTTATAACCAAAAATGTAACCAGCTCTGCTACTGCCTCTTTCCGGCCACTTTTTAGTAGAACTAGTTACCTTTTTGGTCATAACTTGCTAAGTTTTCTAGATATCGACTTGATTCCTTTTGACTTGGATAGCTAAGGGCACTGGCTTTAACCACGATATTTTTTTTCTTGCGGGTAGAACAAAAAAATTTTTTATCATTTTTCCAAAAAAAACAAAGGGGGTAGCCCATGGTATTTTTTGAAGAAAAAAAGTTTTGTCCCACTATTCGCAAAAAGAAAATTTCATATTAAAGCCAATGCTCTAACCTACCCATCGCAGTTTAAATCAAGTCGATGTCTAGAAAAATAAGTAAGTTATAACCAAAAATGTAACCAGTTCTGCTACTGCCTCTTTCCGGCCACTTTTTAGTAGAACTAGTTACCTTTTTGGCCATAACTTGCTAAGTTTTCTAGATATCGACTTGATTCCTTCTGATTTAAATAGCTAAGGGCACTGGCTTTAACCACGATATTTTTTTTCTTGCGGGTAGAACAAAAAAATTTTATATTATTTTTCCAAAAAAAGCAAAGGGGGTAGCCCGTGGTATTTTTTGAAGAAAAAAAGTTTTGTCCCACTATTCGCAAAAAGAAAATTTCATATTAAAGCCAATGCTCTATCCTATCCATCGCAGTAGAAATCAAGTCGATGTCTAGAAAAATAAGTAAGTTATAACCAAAAATGTAACCAGTTCTGCTACTGCCTCTTTCCGGCCACTTTTTAGTAGAACTAGTTACCTTTTTGGCCATAACTTGCTAAGTTTTCTAGATATCGACTTGATTCCTTCTGATTTAAATAGCTAAGGGCACTGGCTTTAACCACGATATTTTTTTTCTTGCGGGTAGAACAAAAAAATTTTATATTATTTTTCCAAAAAAAGCAAAGGGGGTAGCCCATGGTATTTTTTGAAGAAAAAAAGTTTTGTCCCACTATTCGCAAAAAGAAAATTTCATATTAAAGCCAATGCTCTATCCTATCCATCGCAGTAGAAATCAAGTCGATGTCTAGAAAAATAAGTAAGTTATAACCAAAAATGTAACCAGTTCTGCTACTGCCTCTTTTCGGCCACTTTTTAGTACAACTAGTTACCTTTTTGGCCATAACTTGCTAAGTTTTCTAGATATCGACTTGATTCCTTTTGATTTAAATAGCTAAGGGCACTGGCTTTAACCAGGATATTTTTTTTCTTGCGGGTAGAACAAAAAAAATTTTTATCATTTTTCCAAAAAAAGCAAAGGGGGTAGCCCATGGTATTTTTTGAAGAAAAAAAGTTTTGTCCCACTATTCGCAAAAAGAAAATTTCATATTAAAGCCAATGCTCTATCCTATCCATCGCAGTAAAAATCAAGTCGATGTCTAGAAAAATAAGTAAGTTATAACCAAAAATGTAACCAGCTCTGCTACTGCCTCTTTCCGGCCACTTTTTAGTAGAACTAGTTACCTTTTTGGTCATAACTTGCTAAGTTTTCTAGATATCGACTTGATTCCTTTTGACTTGGATAGCTAAGGGCACTGGCTTTAACCACGATATTTTTTTTCTTGCGGGTAGAACAAAAAAATTTTTTATCATTTTTCCAAAAAAAACAAAGGGGGTAGCCCATGGTATTTTTTGAAGAAAAAAAGTTTTGTCCCACTATTCGCAAAAAGAAAATTTCATATTAAAGCCAATGCTCTAACCTACCCATCGCAGTTTAAATCAAGTCGATGTCTAGAAAAATAAGTAAGTTATAACCAAAAATGTAACCAGTTCTGCTACTGCCTCTTTCCGGCCACTTTTTAGTAGAACTAGTTACCTTTTTGGTCATAACTTGCTAAGTTTTCTAGATATCGACTTGATTCCTTCTGATTTAAATAGCTAAGGGCACTGGCTTTAACCAGGATATTTTTTTCTTGCGGGTAGAACAAAAAAATTTTTTATCATTTTTCCAAAAAAAGCAAAGGGGGTAGCCCATGGTTTTTTTTGAAGAAAAAAAGTTTTGTTCCACTATTCGCAAAAAGAAAATTTCATATTAAAGCCAATGCTCTAACCTACCCATCGCAGTTTAAATCAAGTCGATGTCTAGAAAAATAAGTAAGTTATAACCAAAAATGTAACCAGTTCTGCTACTGCCTCTTTTCGGCCACTTTTTAGTAGAACTAGTTACCTTTTTGGCCATAACTTGCTAAGTTTTCTAGATATCGACTTGATTCCTTTTGATTTAAATAGCTAAGGGCACTGGCTTTAACCACGATATTTTTTTTCTTGCGGGTAGAACAAAAAAATTTTATATTATTTTTCCAAAAAAAGCAAAGGGGGTAGCCCATGGTATTTTTTGAAGAAAAAAAGTTTTGTCCCACTATTCGCAAAAAGAAAATTTCATATTAAAGCCAATGCTCTATCCTATCCATCGCAGTAGAAATCAAGTCGATGTCTAGAAAAATAAGTAAGTTATAACCAAAAATGTAACCAGTTCTGCTACTGCCTCTTTCCGGCCACTTTTTAGTAGAACTAGTTACCTTTTTGGCCATAACTTGCTAAGTTTTCTAGATATCGACTTGATTCCTTCTGATTTTAATAGCTAAGGGCACTGGCTTTAACCACGATATTTTTTTTCTTGCGGGTAGAACAAAAAAATTTTATATTATTTTTCCAAAAAAAGCAAAGGGGGTAGCCCATGGTATTTTTTGAAGAAAAAAAGTTTTGTCCCACTATTCGCAAAAAGAAAATTTCATATTAAAGCCAATGCTCTATCCTATCCATCGCAGTAAAAATCAAGTCGATGTCTAGAAAAATAAGTAAGTTATAACCAAAAATGTAACCAGTTCTGCTACTGCCTCTTTCAGGCCACTTTTTAGTAGAACTAGTTACCTTTTTGGTCATAACTTGCTAAGTTTTCTAGATATCGACTTGATTCCTTTTGACTTGGATAGCTAAGGGCACTGGCTTTAACCAGAATATTTTTTTTCTTGCGGGTAGAACAAAAAATTTTTTTATCATTTTTCCAAAAAAAACAAAGGGGGTAGCCCATGGTATTTTTTGAAGAAAAAAAGTTTTGTCCCACTATTCGCAAAAAGAAAATTTCATATTAAAGCCAATGCTCTAACCTACCCATCGCAGTTTAAATCAAGTCGATGTCTAGAAAAATAAGTAAGTTATAACCAAAAATGTAACCAGTTCTGCTAGTGCCTCTTTTCGGCCACTTTTTAGTAGAACTAGTTACCTTTTTGGCCATAACTTGCTAAGTTTTCTAGATATCGACTTGATTCCTTTTGATTTAAATAGCTAAGGGCACTGGCTTTAACCAGGATATTTTTTTTCTTGCGGGTAGAACAAAAAAATTTTTTATCATTTTTCCAAAAAAAGCAAAGGGGGTAGCCCATGGTATTTTTTGAAGAAAAAGAGTTTTGTCCCACTATTCGCAAAAAGAAAATTTCATATTAAAGCCAATGCTCTATCCTATCCATCGCAGTAGAAATCAAGTCGATGTCTAGAAAAATAAGTAAGTTATAACCAAAAATGTAACCAGTTCTGCTACTGCCTCTTTCCGGCCACTTTTTAGTAGAACTAGTTACCTCTTTGGTCATAACTTGCTAAGTTTTCTAGATATCGACTTGATTCTTTCTGATTTAAATAGCTAAGGGCACTGGCTTTAACCAGGATATTTTTTTTCTTGCGGGTAGAACAAAAAAATTTTTTATCATTTTTCCAAAAAAAGCAAAGGGGGTAGCCCATGGTATTTTTTGAAGAAAAAAAGTTTTGTCCCACTATTCGCAAAAAGAAAATTTCATATTAAAGCCAATGCTCTATCCTATCCATCGCAGTAGAAATCAAGTCGATGTCTAGGAAAATAAGTAAGTTATAACCAAAAATGTAACCAATTCTGCTACTGCCTCTTTTCGGCCACTTTTTAGTAGAACTAGTTACCTTTTTGACCATAACTTGCTAAGTTTTCTAGATATCGACTTGATTCCTTTTGATTTAAATAGCTAAGGGCACTGGCTTTAACCAGGATATTTTTTTTCTTGCGGGTAGAACAAAAAAATTTTTTATCATTTTTCCAAAAAAAGCAAAGGGGGTAGCCCATGGTATTTTTTGAAGAAAAAAAGTTTTGTCCCACTATTCGCAAAAAGAAAATTTCATATTAAAGCCAATGCTCTATCCTATCCATCGCAGTAAAAATCAAGTCGATGTCTAGAAAAATAAGTAAGTTATAACCAAAAATGTAACCAGCTCTGCTACTGCCTCTTTCCGGCCACTTTTTAGTACAACTAGTTACCTTTTTGGCCATAACTTGCTAAGTTTTCTAGATATCGACTTGATTGCTTTTGATTTAAATAGCTAAGGGCACTGGCTTTAACCAGGATATTTTTTTTCTTGCGGGTAGAACAAAAAAAATTTTTATCATTTTTCCAAAAAAAGCAAAGGGGGTAGCCCATGGTATTTTTTGAAGAAAAAAAGTTTTGTCCCACTATTCGCAAAAAGAAAATTTCATATTAAAGCCAATGCTCTATCCTATCCATCGCAGTAAAAATCAAGTCGATGTCTAGAAAAATAAGTAAGTTATAACCAAAAATGTAACCAGCTCTGCTACTGCCTCTTTCCGGCCACTTTTTAGTAGAACTAGTTACCTTTTTGACCATAACTTGCTAAGTTTTCTAGATATCGACTTGATTCCTTTTGATTTAAATAGCTAAAGGCACTGGCTTTAACCAGGATTTTTTTTCTTGCGGGTAGAACAAAAAAATTTTTTATCATTTTTCCAAAAAAAGCAAAGGGGGTAGCCCATGGTATTTTTTGAAGAAAAAAAGTTTTGTCCCACTATTCGCAAAAAGAAAATTTCATATTAAAGCCAATGCTCTATCCTATCCATCGCAGTAGAAATCAAGTCGATGTCTAGAAAAATAAGTAAGTTATAACCAAAAATGTAACCAGTTCTGCTACTGCCTCTTTCCGGCCACTTTTTAGTAGAACTAGTTACCTTTTTGGTCATAACTTGCTAAGTTTTCTAGATATCGACTTGATTCCTTTTGATTTAAATAGCTAAGGGCACTGGCTTTAACCAGGATATTTTTTTCTTGCGGGTAGAACAAAAAAATTTTTTATCATTTTTCCAAAAAAAGCAAAGGGGGTAGCCCATGGTTTTTTTTGAAGAAAAAAAGTTTTGTTCCACTATTCGCAAAAAGAAAATTTCATATTAAAGCCAATGCTCTAACCTACCCATCGCAGTTTAAATCAAGTCGATGTCTAGAAAAATAAGTAAGTTATAACCAAAAATGTAACCAGTTCTGCTACTGCCTCTTTTCGGCCACTTTTTAGTAGAACTAGTTACCTTTTTGGCCATAACTTGCTAAGTTTTCTAGATATCGACTTGATTCCTTTTGATTTAAATAGCTAAGGGCACTGGCTTTAACCACGATATTTTTTTTCTTGCGGGTAGAACAAAAAAATTTTATATTATTTTTCCAAAAAAAGCAAAGGGGGTAGCCCATGGTATTTTTTGAAGAAAAAAAGTTTTGTCCCACTATTCGCAAAAAGAAAATTTCATATTAAAGCCAATGCTCTATCCTATCCATCGCAGTAGAAATCAAGTCGATGTCTAGAAAAATAAGTAAGTTATAACCAAAAATGTAACCAGTTCTGCTACTGCCTCTTTCCGGCCACTTTTTAGTAGAACTAGTTACCTTTTTGGCCATAACTTGCTAAGTTTTCTAGATATCGACTTGATTCCTTCTGATTTAAATAGCTAAGGGCACTGGCTTTAACCACGATATTTTTTTTCTTGCGGGTAGAACAAAAAAATTTTATATTATTTTTCCAAAAAAAGCAAAGGGGGTAGCCCATGGTATTTTTTGAAGAAAAAAAGTTTTGTCCCACTATTCGCAAAAAGAAAATTTCATATTAAAGCCAATGCTCTATCCTATCCATCGCAGTAAAAATCAAGTCGATGTCTAGAAAAATAAGTAAGTTATAACCAAAAATGTAACCAGTTCTGCTACTGCCTCTTTCCGGCCACTTTTTAGTAGAACTAGTTACCTTTTTGGTCATAACTTGCTAAGTTTTCTAGATATCGACTTGATTCCTTTTGACTTGGATAGCTAAGGGCACTGGCTTTAACCAGAATATTTTTTTTCTTGCGGGTAGAACAAAAAATTTTTTTATCATTTTTCCAAAAAAAACAAAGGGGGTAGCCCATGGTATTTTTTGAAGAAAAAAAGTTTTGTCCCACTATTCGCAAAAAGAAAATTTCATATTAAAGCCAATGCTCTAACCTACCCATCGCAGTTTAAATCAAGTCGATGTCTAGAAAAATAAGTAAGTTATAACCAAAAATGTAACCAGTTCTGCTACTGCCTCTTTTCGGCCACTTTTTAGTAGAACTAGTTACCTTTTTGGCCATAACTTGCTAAGTTTTCTAGATATCGACTTGATTCCTTTTGATTTAAATAGCTAAGGGCACTGGCTTTAACCAGGATATTTTTTTTCTTGCGGGTAGAACAAAAAAATTTTTTATCATTTTTCCAAAAAAAGCAAAGGGGGTAGCCCATGGTATTTTTTGAAGAAAAAAAGTTTTGTCCCACTATTCGCAAAAAGAAAATTTCATATTAAAGCCAATGCTCTATCCTATCCATCGCAGTAGAAATCAAGTCGATGTCTAGAAAAATAAGTAAGTTATAACCAAAAATGTAACCAGTTCTGCTACTGCCTCTTTCCGGCCACTTTTTAGTAGAACTAGTTACCTCTTTGGTCATAACTTGCTAAGTTTTCTAGATATCGACTTGATTCCTTCTGATTTAAATAGCTAAGGGCACTGGCTTTAACCAGGATATTTTTTTTCTTGCGGGTAGAACAAAAAAATTTTTTATCATTTTTCCAAAAAAAGCAAAGGGGGTAGCCCATGGTATTTTTTGAAGAAAAAAAGTTTTGTCCCACTATTCGCAAAAAGAAAATTTCATATTAAAGCCAATGCTCTATCCTATCCATCGCAGTAGAAATCAAGTCGATGTCTAGAAAAATAAGTAAGTTATAACCAAAAATGTAACCAGTTCTGCTACTGCCTCTTTCCGGCCACTTTTTAGTAGAACTAGTTACCTTTTTGGTCATAACTTGCTAAGTTTTCTAGATATCGACTTGATTCCTTTTGATTTAAATAGCTAAGGGCACTGGCTTTAACCAGGATATTTTTTTTCTTGCGGGTAGAACAAAAAAATTTTTTATCATTTTTCCAAAAAAAGCAAAGGGGGTAGTCCATGGTATTTTTTGAAGAAAAAAAGTTTTGTCCCACTATTCGCAAAAAGAAAATTTCATATTAAAGCCAATGCTCTATCCTATCCATCGCAGTAGAAATCAAGTCGATGTCTAGGAAAATAAGTAAGTTATAACCAAAAATGTAACCAGTTCTGCTACTGCCTCTTTTCGGCCACTTTTTAGTAGAACTAGTTACCTTTTTGACCATAACTTGCTAAGTTTTCTAGATATCGACTTGATTCCTTTTGATTTAAATAGCTAAGGGCACTGGCTTTAACCAGGATATTTTTTTTCTTGCGGGTAGAACAAAAAAATTTTTTATCATTTTTCCAAAAAAAGCAAAGGGGGTAGTCCATGGTATTTTTTGAAGAAAAAAAGTTTTGTCCCACTATTCGCAAAAAGAAAATTTCATATTAAAGCCAATGCTCTATCCTATCCATCGCAGTAAAAATCAAGTCGATGTCTAGAAAAATAAGTAAGTTATAACCAAAAATGTAACCAGCTCTGCTACTGCCTCTTTCCGGCCACTTTTTAGTACAACTAGTTACCTTTTTGGCCATAACTTGCTAAGTTTTCTAGATATCGACTTGATTCCTTTTGATTTAAATAGCTAAGGGCACTGGCTTTAACCAGGATATTTTTTTTCTTGCGGGTAGAACAAAAAAAATTTTTATCATTTTTCCAAAAAAAGCAAAGGGGGTAGCCCATGGTATTTTTTGAAGAAAAAAAGTTTTGTCCCACTATTCGCAAAAAGAAAATTTCATATTAAAGCCAATGCTCTATCTTATCCATCGCAGTAGAAATCAAGTCGATGTCTAGAAAAATAAGTAAGTTATAACCAAAAATGTAACCAGTTCTGCTACTGCCTCTTTCCGGCCACTTTTTAGTAGAACTAGTTACCTTTTTGGCCATAACTTGCTAAGTTTTCTAGATATCGACTTGATTCCTTTTGATTTAAATAGCTAAGGGCACTGGCTTTAACCAGGATATTTTTTTTCTTGCGGGTAGAACAAAAAAAATTTTTATCATTTTTCCAAAAAAAGCAAAGGGGGTAGCCCATGGTATTTTTTGAAGAAAAAAAGTTTTGTCCCACTATTCGCAAAAAGAAAATTTCATATTAAAGCCAATGCTCTATCCTATCCATAGCAGTAAAAATCAAGTCGATGTCTAGAAAAATAAGTAAGTTATAACCAAAAATGTAACCAGCTCTGCTACTGCCTCTTTCCGGCCACTTTTTAGTACAACTAGTTACCTTTTTGGCCATAACTTGCTAAGTTTTCTAGATATCGACTTGATTCCTTTTGATTTAAATAGCTAAGGGCACTGGCTTTAACCAGGATATTTTTTTTCTTGCGGGTAGAACAAAAAAAATTTTTATCATTTTTCCAAAAAAAGCAAAGGGGGTAGCCCATGGTATTTTTTGAAGAAAAAAAGTTTTGTCCCACTATTCGCAAAAAGAAAATTTCATATTAAAGCCAATGCTCTATCCTATCCATCGCAGTAAAAATCAAGTCGATGTCTAGAAAAATAAGTAAGTTATAACCAAAAATGTAACCAGCTCTGCTACTGCCTCTTTCCGGCCACTTTTTAGTAGAACTAGTTACCTTTTTGACCATAACTTGCTAAGTTTTCTAGATATCGACTTGATTCCTTTTGATTTAAATAGCTAAGGGCACTGGCTTTAACCAGGATTTTTTTTCTTGCGGGTAGAACAAAAAAATTTTTTATCATTTTTCCAAAAAAAGCAAAGGGGGTAGCCCATGGTATTTTTTGAAGAAAAAAAGTTTTGTCCCACTATTCGCAAAAACAAAAATTCATATTAAAGCCAATGCTCTATCTTATCCATCGCAGTAGAAATCAAGTCGATGTCTAGAAAAATAAGTAAGTTATAACCAAAAATGTAACCAGTTCTGCTACTGCCTCTTTCCGGCCACTTTTTAGTAGAACTAGTTACCTTTTTGGCCATAACTTGCTAAGTTTTCTAGATATCGACTTGATTCCTTTTGATTTAAATAGCTAAGGGCACTGGCTTTAACCAGGATATTTTTTTTCTTGCGGGTAGAACAAAAAAATTTTTATCATTTTTCCAAAAAAAGCAAAGGGGGTAGCCCATGGTATTTTTTGAAGAAAAAAAGTTTTGTCCCACTATTCGCAAAAAGAAAATTTCATATTAAAGCCAATGCTCTATCCTATCCATCGCAGTAGAAATCAAGTCGATGTCTAGAAAAATAAGTAAGTTATAACCAAAAATGTAACCAGTTCTGCTACTGCCTCTTTCCGGCCACTTTTTAGTAGAACTAGTTACCTTTTTGGTCATAACTTGCTAAGTTTTCTAGATATCGAATTGATTCCTTTTGACTTGGATAGCTAAGGGCACTGGCTTTAACCAGGATTTTTTTTCTTGCGGGTAGAACAAAAAAATTTTTTATCATTTTTCCAAAAAAAGCAAAGGGGGTAGTCCATGGTATTTTTTGAAGAAAAAAAGTTTTGTCCCACTATTCGCAAAAAGAAAATTTCATATTAAAGCCAATGCTCTATCCTATCCATCGCAGTAGAAATCAAGTCGATGTCTAGGAAAATAAGTAAGTTATAACCAAAAATGTAACCAGTTCTGCTACTGCCTCTTTTCGGCCACTTTTTAGTAGAACTAGTTACCTTTTTGACCATAACTTGCTAAGTTTTCTAGATATCGACTTGATTCCTTTTGATTTAAATAGCTAAGGGCACTGGCTTTAACCAGGATATTTTTTTTCTTGCGGGTAGAACAAAAAAATTTTTTATCATTTTTCCAAAAAAAGCAAAGGGGGTAGTCCATGGTATTTTTTGAAGAAAAAAAGTTTTGTCCCACTATTCGCAAAAAGAAAATTTCATATTAAAGCCAATGCTCTATCCTATCCATCGCAGTAAAAATCAAGTCGATGTCTAGAAAAATAAGTAAGTTATAACCAAAAATGTAACCAGCTCTGCTACTGCCTCTTTCCGGCCACTTTTTAGTACAACTAGTTACCTTTTTGGCCATAACTTGCTAAGTTTTCTAGATATCGACTTGATTCCTTTTGATTTAAATAGCTAAGGGCACTGGCTTTAACCAGGATATTTTTTTTCTTGCGGGTAGAACAAAAAAAATTTTTATCATTTTTCCAAAAAAAGCAAAGGGGGTAGCCCATGGTATTTTTTGAAGAAAAAAAGTTTTGTCCCACTATTCGCAAAAAGAAAATTTCATATTAAAGCCAATGCTCTATCCTATCCATCGCAGTAAAAATCAAGTCGATGTCTAGAAAAATAAGTAAGTTATAACCAAAAATGTAACCAGCTCTGCTACTGCCTCTTTCCGGCCACTTTTTAGTAGAACTAGTTACCTTTTTGACCATAACTTGCTAAGTTTTCTAGATATCGACTTGATTCCTTTTGATTTAAATAGCTAAGGGCACTGGCTTTAACCAGGATTTTTTTTCTTGCGGGTAGAACAAAAAAATTTTTTATCATTTTTCCAAAAAAAGCAAAGGGGGTAGCCCATGGTATTTTTTGAAGAAAAAAAGTTTTGTCCCACTATTCGCAAAAACAAAAATTCATATTAAAGCCAATGCTCTATCTTATCCATCGCAGTAGAAATCAAGTCGATGTCTAGAAAAATAAGTAAGTTATAACCAAAAATGTAACCAGTTCTGCTACTGCCTCTTTCCGGCCACTTTTTAGTAGAACTAGTTACCTTTTTGGCCATAACTTGCTAAGTTTTCTAGATATCGACTTGATTCCTTTTGATTTAAATAGCTAAGGGCACTGGCTTTAACCAGGATATTTTTTTTCTTGCGGGTAGAACAAAAAAATTTTTATCATTTTTCCAAAAAAAGCAAAGGGGGTAGCCCATGGTATTTTTTGAAGAAAAAAAGTTTTGTCCCACTATTCGCAAAAAGAAAATTTCATATTAAAGCCAATGCTCTATCCTATCCATCGCAGTAGAAATCAAGTCGATGTCTAGAAAAATAAGTAAGTTATAACCAAAAATGTAACCAGTTCTGCTACTGCCTCTTTCCGGCCACTTTTTAGTAGAACTAGTTACCTTTTTGGCCATAACTTGCTAAGTTTTCTAGATATCGACTTGATTCCTTTTGATTTAAATAGCTAAGGGCACTGGCTTTAACCAGGATATTTTTTTTCTTGCGGGTAGAACAAAAAAATTTTTATCATTTTTCCAAAAAAAGCAAAGGGGGTAGCCCATGGTATTTTTTGAAGAAAAAAAGTTTTGTCCCACTATTCGCAAAAACAAAAATTCATATTAAAGCCAATGCTCTATCTTATCCATCGCAGTAGAAATCAAGTCGATGTCTAGAAAAATAAGTAAGTTATAACCAAAAATGTAACCAGTTCTGCTACTGCCTCTTTCCGGCCACTTTTTAGTAGAACTAGTTACCTTTTTGGCCATAACTTGCTAAGTTTTCTAGATATCGACTTGATTCCTTTTGATTTAAATAGCTAAGGGCACTGGCTTTAACCAGGATATTTTTTTTCTTGCGGGTAGAACAAAAAAATTTTTATCATTTTTCCAAAAAAAGCAAAGGGGGTAGCCCATGGTATTTTTTGAAGAAAAAAAGTTTTGTCCCACTATTCGCAAAAAGAAAATTTCATATTAAAGCCAATGCTCTATCCTATCCATCGCAGTAGAAATCAAGTCGATGTCTAGAAAAATAAGTAAGTTATAACCAAAAATGTAACCAGTTCTGCTACTGCCTCTTTCAGGCCACTTTTTAGTAGAACTAGTTACCTTTTTGGTCATAACTTGCTAAGTTTTCTAGATATCGACTTGATTCCTTTTGATTTAAATAGCTAAGGGCACTGGCTTTAACCAGGATATTTTTTTTCTTGCGGGTAGAACAAAAAAATTTTTTATCATTTTTCCAAAAAAAGCAAAGGGGGTAGTCCATGGTATTTTTTGAAGAAAAAAAGTTTTGTCCCACTATTCGCAAAAAGAAAATTTCATATTAAAGCCAATGCTCTATCCTATCCATCGCAGTAGAAATCAAGTCGATGTCTAGGAAAATAAGTAAGTTATAACCAAAAATGTAACCAGTTCTGCTACTGCCTCTTTTCGGCCACTTTTTAGTAGAACTAGTTACCTTTTTGACCATAACTTGCTAAGTTTTCTAGATATCGACTTGATTCCTTTTGATTTAAATAGCTAAGGGCACTGGCTTTAACCAGGATATTTTTTTTCTTGCGGGTAGAACAAAAAAATGTTTTATCATTTTTCCAAAAAAAGCAAAGGGGGTAGTCCATGGTATTTTTTGAAGAAAAAAAGTTTTGTCCCACTATTCGCAAAAAGAAAATTTCATATTAAAGCCAATGCTCTATCCTATCCATCGCAGTAAAAATCAAGTCGATGTCTAGAAAAATAAGTAAGTTATAACCAAAAATGTAACCAGCTCTGCTACTGCCTCTTTCCGGCCACTTTTTAGTACAACTAGTTACCTTTTTGGCCATAACTTGCTAAGTTTTCTAGATATCGACTTGATTCCTTTTGATTTAAATAGCTAAGGGCACTGGCTTTAACCAGGATATTTTTTTTCTTGCGGGTAGAACAAAAAAAATTTTTATCAATTTTCCAAAAAAAGCAAAGGGGGTAGCCCATGGTATTTTTTGAAGAAAAAAAGTTTTGTCCCACTATTCGCAAAAAGAAAATTTCATATTAAAGCCAATGCTCTATCCTATCCATCGCAGTAAAAATCAAGTCGATGTCTAGAAAAATAAGTAAGTTATAACCAAAAATGTAACCAGCTCTGCTACTGCCTCTTTCCGGCCACTTTTTAGTAGAACTAGTTACCTTTTTGACCATAACTTGCTAAGTTTTCTAGATATCGACTTGATTCCTTTTGATTTAAATAGCTAAGGGCACTGGCTTTAACCAGGATTTTTTTTCTTGCGGGTAGAACAAAAAAAATTTTTTATCATTTTTCCAAAAAAAGCAAAGGGGGTAGCCCATGGTATTTTTTGAAGAAAAAAAGTTTTGTCCCACTATTCGCAAAAACAAAAATTCATATTAAAGCCAATGCTCTATCTTATCCATCGCAGTAGAAATCAAGTCGATGTCTAGAAAAATAAGTAAGTTATAACCAAAAATGTAACCAGTTCTGCTACTGCCTCTTTCCGGCCACTTTTTAGTAGAACTAGTTACCTTTTTGGCCATAACTTGCTAAGTTTTCTAGATATCGACTTGATTCCTTTTGATTTAAATAGCTAAGGGCACTGGCTTTAACCAGGATATTTTTTTTCTTGCGGGTAGAACAAAAAAATTTTTATCATTTTTCCAAAAAAAGCAAAGGGGGTAGCCCATGGTATTTTTTGAAGAAAAAAAGTTTTGTCCCACTATTCGCAAAAAGAAAATTTCATATTAAAGCCAATGCTCTATCCTATCCATCGCAGTAGAAATCAAGTCGATGTCTAGAAAAATAAGTAAGTTATAACCAAAAATGTAACCAGTTCTGCTACTGCCTCTTTCCGGCCACTTTTTAGTAGAACTAGTTACCTTTTTGGTCATAACTTGCTAAGTTTTCTAGATATCGAATTGATTCCTTTTGACTTGGATAGCTAAGGGCACTGGCTTTAACCACGATATTTTTTTTCTTGCGGGTGGAACAAAAAAATTTTTTATCATTTTTCCAAATAAAGCAAAGGGGGTAGCCCATGGTATTTTTTGAAGAAAAAAAGTTTTGTCCCACTATTCGCAAAAAGAAAATTTCATATTAAAGCCAATGCTCTATCCTATCCATCGCAGTAGAAATCAAGTCGATGTCTAGAAAAATAAGTAAGTTATAACCAAAAATGTAACCAGTTCTGCTACTGCCTCTTTCCGGCCACTTTTTAGTAGAACTAGTTACCTTTTTGGCCATAACTTGCTAAATTTTCTAGATATCGACTTGATTCCTTCTGATTTAAATAGCTAAGGGCACTGGCTTTAACCAGAATATTTTTTTTCTTGCGGGTAGAACAAAAAAATTTTTTATCATTTTTCCAAAAAAAGCAAAGGGGGTAGCCCATGGTATTTTTTGAAGAAAAAAAGTTTTGTCCCACTATTCGCAAAAAGAAAATTTCATATTAAAGCCAATGCTCTATCCTATCCATCGCAGTAGAAATCAAGTCGATGTCTAGAAAAATAAGTAAGTTATAACCAAAAATGTAACCAGTTCTGCTACTGCCTCTTTCCGGCCACTTTTTAGTAGAACTAGTTACCTTTTTGGTCATAACTTGCTAAGTTTTCTAGATATCGACTTGATTCCTTTTGACTTGGATAGCTAAGGGTACTGGCTTTAACCAAGATATTTTTTTTCTTGCGGGTAGAACAAAAAATTTTTTTATCATTTTTCCAAAAAAAAACAAAGGGGGTAGCCCATGGTATTTTTTGAAGAAAAAAAGTTTTGTCCCACTATTCGCAAAAAGAAAATTTCATATTAAAGCCAATGCTCTATCCTATTAATCGCAGTAGAAATCAAGTCGATGTCTAGAAAAATAAGTAAGTTATAACCAAAAATGTAACCAGTTCTGCTACTGCCTCTTTCCGGCCACTTTTTAGTAGAACTAGTTACCTTTTTGGCCATAACTTGCTAAATTTTCTAGATATCGACTTGATTCCTTCTGATTTAAATAGCTAAGGGCACTGGCTTTAACCAGAATATTTTTTTTCTTGCGGGTAGAACAAAAAAATTTTTTATCATTTTTCCAAAAAAAGCAAAGGGGGTAGCCCATGGTATTTTTTGAAGAAAAAAAGTTTTGTCCCACTATTCGCAAAAAGAAAATTTCATATTAAAGCCAATGCTCTATCCTATCCATCGCAGTAGAAATCAAGTCGATGTCTAGAAAAATAAGTAAGTTATAACCAAAAATGTAACCAGTTCTGCTACTGCCTCTTTCCGGCCACTTTTTAGTAGAACTAGTTACCTTTTTGGTCATAACTTGCTAAGTTTTCTAGATATCGACTTGATTCCTTTTGACTTGGATAGCTAAGGGTACTGGCTTTAACCAAGATATTTTTTTTCTTGCGGGTAGAACAAAAAATTTTTTTATCATTTTTCCAAAAAAAACAAAGGGGGTAGCCCATGGTATTTTTTGAAGAAAAAAAGTTTTGTCCCACTATTCGCAAAAAGAAAATTTCATATTAAAGCCAATGCTCTATCCTATTAATCGCAGTAGAAATCAAGTCGATGTCTAGAAAAATAAGTAAGTTATAACCAAAAATGTAACCAGTTCTGCTACTGCCTCTTTCCGGCCACTTTTTAGTAGAACTAGTTACCTTTTTGGCCATAACTTGCTAAGTTTTCTAGATATCGACTTGATTCCTTTTGATTTAAATAGCTAAGGGCACTGGCTTTAACCAGGATATTTTTTTTCTTGCGGGTAGAACAAAAAAATTTTTTATCATTTTTCCAAAAAAAGCAAAGGGGGTAGCCCATGGTATTTTTTGAAGAAAAAAAGTTTTGTCCCACTATTCGCAAAAAGAAAATTTCATATTAAAGCCAATGCTCTATCCTATCCATCGCAGTAGAAATCAAGTCGATGTCTAGAAAAATAAGTAAGTTATAACCAAAAATGTAACCAGTTCTGCTACTGCCTCTTTCCGGCCACTTTTTAGTAGAACTAGTTACCTTTTTGGTCATAACTTGCTAAGTTTTCTAGATATCGAATTGATTCCTTTTGACTTGGATAGCTAAGGGCACTGGCTTTAACCACGATATTTTTTTTCTTGCGGGTGGAACAACAACATGGGGTAGCCCATGGTATTTTTTGAAGAAAAAAAGTTTTGTCCCACTATTCGCAAAAAGAAAATTTCATATTAAAGCCAATGCTCTATCCTATCCATCGCAGTAGAAATCAAGTCGATGTCTAGAAAAATAAGTAAGTTATAACCAAAAATGTAACCAGTTCTGCTACTGCCTCTTTCCGGCCACTTTTTAGTAGAACTAGTTACCTTTTTGGTCATAACTTGCTAAGTTTTCTAGATATCGAATTGATTCCTTTTGACTTGGATAGCTAAGGGCACTGGCTTTAACCACGATATTTTTTTCTTGCGGGTAGAACAAAAAAATTTTTTATCATTTTTCCAAAAAAAACAAAGGGGGTAGCCCATGGTATTTTTTGAAGAAAAAAAGTTTTGTCCCACTATTCGCAAAAAGAAAATTTCATATTAAAGCCAATGCTCTATCCTATCCATCGCAGTAGAAATCAAGTCGATGTCTAGGAAAATAAGTAAGTTATAACCAAAAATGTAACCAGTTCTGCTACTGCCTCTTTCCGGATACTTTTTAGTAGAACTAGTTACCTTTTTGGTCATAACTTGCTAAGTTTTCTAGATATCGACTTGATTCCTTTTGACTTGGATAGCTAAGGGCACTGGCTTTAACCACGATATTTTTTTTCTTGCGGGTAGAACAAAAAAATTTTTTATCATTTTTCCAAAAAAAACAAAAGGGGTAGCCCATGGTATTTTTTGAAGAAAAAAAGTTTTGTCCCACTATTCGCAAAAAGAAAATTTCATATTAAAGCCAATGCTCTATCCTATCCATCGCAGTAGAAATCAAGTCGATGTCTAGAAAAATAAGTAAGTTATAATCAAAAATGTAACCAGTTCTGCTACTGCCTCTTTCCGGCCACTTTTTAGTAGAACTAGTTACCTTTTTGGTCATAACTTGCTAAGTTTTCTAGATATCGAATTGATTCCTTTTGACTTGGATAGCTAAGGGCACTGGCTTTAACCACGATATTTTTTTTCTTGCGGGTGGAACAAAAAAATTTTTTATCATTTTTCCAAAAAAAACAAAGGGGGTAGCCCATGGTATTTTTTGAAGAAAAAAAGTTTTGTCCCACTATTCGCAAAAAGAAAATTTCATATTAAAGCCAATGCTCTATCCTATCCATCGCAGTAGAAATCAAGTCGATGTCTAGAAAAATAAGTAAGTTATAACCAAAAATGTAACCAGTTCTGCTACTGCCTCTTTCCGGCCACTTTTTAGTAGAACTAGTTACCTTTTTGGTCATAACTTGCTAAGTTTTCTAGATATCGACTTGATTCCTTTTGACTTGGATAGCTAAGGGCACTGGCTTTAACCAAGATATTTTTTTTCTTGCGGGTAGAACAAAAAATTTTTTTATCATTTTTCCAAAAAAAACAAAGGGGGTAGCCCATGGTATTTTTTGAAGAAAAAAAGTTTTGTCCCACTATTCGCAAAAAGAAAATTTCATATTAAAGCCAATGCTCTATCCTATCCATCGCAGTAGAAATCAAGTCGATGTCTAGGAAAATATGTAAGTTATAACCAAAAATGTAACCAGTTCTGCTACTGCCTCTTTCCGGCCACTTTTCAGTAGAACTAGTTACCTTTTTGGTCATAACTTGCTAAGTTTTCTAGATATCGACTTGATTCCTTCTGATTTAAATAGCTAAGGGCACTGGCTTTAGCCACGATACTTTTTTTTCTTGCGGGTAGAACAAAAAAATTTTTTATCATTTTTCCAAATAAAGCAAAGGGGGTAGCCCATGGTATTTTTTGAAGAAAAAAAGTTTTGTCCCACTATTCGCAAAAAGAAAATTTCATATTAAAGCCAATGCTCTAACCTACCCATCGCAGTTTAAATCAAGTCGATGTCTAGAAAAATAAGTAAGTTATAACCAAAAATGTAACCAGTTCTGCTACTGCCTCTTTCCGGCCACTTTTTAGTAGAACTATTTACCTTTTTGGTCATAACTTGCTAAGTTTTCTAGATATCGAATTGATTCCTTTTGACTTGGATAGCTGAGGGCACTGGCTTTAACCACGATATTTTTTTCTTGCGGGTAGAACAAAAAAATTTTTTATCATTTTTCCAAAAAAAACAAAGGGGGTAGCCCATGGTATTTTTTGAAGAAAAAAAGTTTTGTCCCACTATTCGCAAAAAGAAAATTTCATATTAAAGCCAATGCTCTATCCTATCCATCGCAGTAGAAATCAAGTCGATGTCTAGGAAAATAAGTAAGTTATAACCAAAAATTTAACCAGTTCTGCTACTGCCTCTTTCCGGATACTTTTTAGTAGAACTAGTTACCTTTTTGGTCATAACTTGCTAAGTTTTCTAGATATCGACTTGATTCCTTTTGACTTGGATAGCTAAGGGCACTGGCTTTAACCACGATATTTTTTTTCTTGCGGGTAGAACAAAAAAATTTTTTATCATTTTTCCAAAAAAAACAAAGGGGGTAGCCCATGGTATTTTTTGAAGAAAAAAAGTTTTGTCCCACTATTCGCAAAAAGAAAATTTCATATTAAAGCCAATGCTCTATCCTATCAATCGCAGTAGAAATCAAGTCGATGTCTAGAAAAATAAGTAAGTTATAACCAAAAATGTAACCAGTTCTGCTACTGCCTCTTTCCGGCCACTTTTTAGTAGAACTAGTTACCTTTTTGGCCATAACTTGCTAAGTTTTCTAGATATCGACTTGATTCCTTCTGATTTAAATAGCTAAGGGCACTGGCTTTAACCACGATATTTTTTTTCTTGCGGGTAGAACAAAAAAATTTTTTATCATTTTTCCAAAAAAAGCAAAGGGGGTAGCCCATGGTATTTTTTGAAGAAAAAAAGTTTTGTCCCACTATTCGCAAAAAGAAAATTTCATATTAAAGCCAATGCTCTATCCTATCCATCGCAGTAGAAATCAAGTCGATGTCTAGAAAAATAAGTAAGTTATAACCAAAAATGTAACCAGTTCTGCTACTGCCTCTTTCCGGCCACTTTTTAGTAGAACTAGTTACCTTTTTGGCCATAACCTGCTAAGTTTTCTAGATATCGACTTGATTCCTTCTGATTTAAATAGCTAAGGGCACTGGCTTTAACCAGAATATTTTTTTTCTTGCGGGTAGAACAAAAAAATTTTTTATCATTTTTCCAAAAAAAGCAAAGGGGGTAGCCCATGGTATTTTTTGAAGAAAAAAAGTTTTGTCCCACTATTCGCAAAAAGAAAATTTCATATTAAAGCCAATGCTCTATCCTATCCATCGCAGTAGAAATCAAGTCGATGTCCAGAAAAATAAGTAAGTTATAACCAAAAATGTAACCAGTTCTGCTACTGCCTCTTTCCGGCCACTTTTTAGTAGAACTAGTTACCTTTTTGGTCATAACTTGCTAAGTTTTCTAGATATCGACTTGATTCCTTCTGATTTAAATAGCTAAGGGCACTGGCTTTAGCCACGATATTTTTTTTCTTGCGGGTAGAACAAAAATATTTTTTATCATTTTTCGAAAAAAAGCAAAGGGGGTAGCCCATGGTATTTTTTGAAGAAAAAAAGTTTTGTCCCACTATTCGCAAAAAGAAAATTTCATATTAAAGAAAATGCTCTATCCTATCCATCGCAGTAAAATCAAGTCGATGTCTAGAAAAATAAGTAAGTTATAACCAAAAATGTAACCAGCTCTGCTACTGCCTCTTTCCGGCCACTTTTTAGTAGAACTAGTTACCTCTTTGACCATAACTTGCTAAGTTTTCTAGATTTTGACTTGATTCCTTTTGATTTAAATAGCTAAGGGCACTGGCTTTAACCAGGATTTTTTTTTCTTGCGGGAAGAACAAAAAAATTTTTTATCATTTTTCCAAAAAAAGCAAAGGGGGTAGCCCATGGTATTTTTTGAAGAAAAAAAGTTTTGTCCCACTATTCGCAAAAAGAAAATTTCATATTAAAGCCAATGCTCTATCCTATCCATCGCAGTAGAAATCAAGTCGATGTCTAGAAAAATAAGTAAGTTATAACCAAAAATGTAACCAGTTCTGCTACTGCCTCTTTCCGGCCACTTTTTAGTAGAACTAGTTACCTTTTATGTCATAACTTGCTAAGTTTTCTAGATATCGAATTGATTCCTTTTGACTTGGATAGCTAAGGGCACTGGCTTTAACCACGATATTTTTTTTCTTGCGGGTGGAACAAAAAATTTTTTTATCATTTTTCCAAAAAAAACAAAGGGGGTAGCCCATGGTATTTTTTGAAGAAAAAAAGTTTTGTCCCACTATTCGCAAAAAGAAAATTTCATATTAAAGCCAATGCTCTATCCTATCCATCGCAGTAGAAATCAAGTCGATGTCTAGGAAAATAAGTAAGTTATAACCAAAAATGTAACCAGTTCTGCTACTGCCTCTTTTCGGCCACTTTTTAGTAGAACTAGTTACCTTTTTGGCCATAACTTGCTAAGTTTTCTAGATATCGACTTGATTCCTTTTGATTTAAATAGCTAAGGGCACTGGCTTTAACCAGGATATTTTTTTTCTTGCGGGTAGAACAAAAAAATTTTTTATCATTTTTCCAAAAAAAGCAAAGGGGGTAGCCCATGGTATTTTTTGAAGAAAAAAAGTTTTGTCCCACTATTCGCAAAAAGAAAACTTCATATTAAAGCCAATGCTCTATCCTATCCATCGCAGTAGAAATCAAGTCGATGTCTAGAAAAATAAGTAAGTTATAACCAAAAATGTAACCAGTTCTGCTACTGCCTCTTTCCGGCCACTTTTTAGTAGAACTAGTTACCTTTTTGGTCATAACTTGCTAAGTTTTCTAGATATCGACTTGATTCCTTCTGATTTAAATAGCTAAGGGCACTGGCTTTAACCAGAATATTTTTTTTCTTTCGGGTAGAACAAAAAAATTTTTTATCATTTTTCCAAAAAAAGCAAAGGGGGTAGCCCATGGTATTTTTTGAAGAAAAAAAGTTTTGTCCCACTATTCGCAAAAAGAAAATTTCATATTAAAGCCAATGCTCTATCCTATCCATCGCAGTAAAAATCAAGTCGATGTCTAGAAAAATAAGTAAGTTATAACCAAAAATGTAACCAGTTCTGCTACTGCCTCTTTCCGGCCACTTTTTAGTAGAACTAGTTACCTTTTTGGCCATAACTTGCTAAGTTTTCTAGATATCGACTTGATTCCTTTTGACTTGGATAGCTAAGGGCACTGGCTTTAACCACGATATTTTTTTCTTGCGGGTAGAACAAAAAAATTTTTTATCATTTTTCCAAAAAAAGCAAAGGGGGTAGCCCATGGTATTTTTTGAAGAAAAAAAGTTTTGTCCCACTATTCGCAAAAAGAAAATTTCATATTAAAGCCAATGCTCTATCCTATCCATCGCAGTAGAAATCAAGTCGATGTCTAGGAAAATAAGTAAGTTATAACCAAAAATGTAACCAGTTCTGCTACTGCCTCTTTTCGGCCACTTTTTAGTAGAACTAGTTACCTTTTTGACCATAACTTGCTAAGTTTTCTAGATATCGACTTGATTCCTTTTGATTTAAATAGCTAAGGGCACTGGCTTTAACCAGGATTTTTTTTCTTGCGGGTAGAACAAAAAAATTTTTTATCATTTTTCCAAAAAAAGCAAAGGGGGTAGCCCATGGTATTTTTTGAAGAAAAAAAGTTTTGTCCCACTATTCGCAAAAAGAAAATTTCATATTAAAGCCAATGCTCTATCCTATCCATCGCAGTAAAAATCAAGTCGATGTCTAGAAAAATAAGTAAGTTATAACCAAAAATGTAACCAGCTCTGCTACTGCCTCTTTCCGGCCACTTTTTAGAAGAACTAGTTACCTTTTTGACCATAACTTGCTAAGTTTTCTAGATATCGACTTGATTCCTTTTGATTTAAATAGCTAAGGGCACTGGCTTTAACCAGGATTTTTTTTCTTGCGGGTAGAACAAAAAAATTTTTTATCATTTTTCCAAAAAAAGCAAAGGGGGTAGCCCATGGTATTTTTTGAAGAAAAAAAGTTTTGTCCCACTATTCGCAAAAAGAAAATTTCATATTAAAGCCAATGCTCTATCCTATCCATCGCAGTAGAAATCAAGTCGATGTCTAGAAAAATAAGTAAGTTATAACCAAAAATGTAACCAGCTCTGCTACTGCCTCTTTCCGGCCACTTTTTAGTAGAACTAGTTACCTTTTTGGTCATAACTTGCTAAGTTTTCTAGATATCGACTTGATTCCTTTTGACTTGGATAGCTAAGGGCACTGGCTTTAACCACGATATTTTTTTTCTTGCGGGTAGAACAAAAAAATTTTTTATCATTTTTCCAAAAAAAACAAAGGGGGTAGCCCATGGTATTTTTTGAAGAAAAAAAGTTTTGTCCCACTATTCGCAAAAAGAAAATTTCATATTAAAGCCAATGCTCTATCCTATCCATCGCAGTAGAAATCAAGTCGATGTCTAGAAAAATAAGTAAGTTATAACCAAAAATGTAACCAGTTCTGCTACTGCCTCTTTCCGGCCACTTTTTAGTAGAACTAGTTACCTTTTTGGCCATAACTTGCTAAGTTTTCTAGATATCGACTTGATTCCTTTTGATTTAAATAGCTAAGGGCACTGGCTTTAACCAGGATATTTTTTTTCTTGCGGGTAGAACAAAAAAAATTTTTATCATTTTTCCAAAAAAAGCAAAGGGGGTAGCCCATGGTATTTTTTGAAGAAAAAAAGTTTTGTCCCACTATTCGCAAAAAGAAAATTTCATATTAAAGCCAATGCTCTATCCTATCCATCGCAGTAAAAATCAAGTCGATGTCTAGAAAAATAAGTAAGTTATAACCAAAAATGTAACCAGCTCTGCTACTGCCTCTTTCCGGCCACTTTTTAGTAGAACTAGTTACCTTTTTGGTCATAACTTGCTAAGTTTTCTAGATATCGACTTGATTCCTTTTGACTTGGATAGCTAAGGGCACTGGCTTTAACCACGATATTTTTTTTCTTGCGGGTAGAACAAAAAAATTTTTTATCATTTTTCCAAAAAAAACAAAGGGGGTAGCCCATGGTATTTTTTGAAGAAAAAAAGTTTTGTCCCACTATTCGCAAAAAGAAAATTTCATATTAAAGCCAATGCTCTAACCTACCCATCGCAGTTTAAATCAAGTCGATGTCTAGAAAAATAAGTAAGTTATAACCAAAAATGTAACCAGTTCTGCTACTGCCTCTTTTCGGCCACTTTTTAGTAGAACTAGTTACCTTTTTGGCCATAACTTGCTAAGTTTTCTAGATATCGACTTGATTCCTTTTGATTTAAATAGCTAAGGGCACTGGCTTTAACCAGGATATTTTTTTTCTTGCGGGTAGAACAAAAAATTTTTTTATCATTTTTCCAAAAAAAGCAAAGGGAGTAGCCCATGGTATTTTTTGAAGAAAAAAAGTTTTGTCCCACTATTCGCAAAAAGAAAATTTCATATTAAAGCCAATGCTCTATCCTATCCATCGCAGTAGAAATCAAGTCGATGTCTAGAAAAATAAGTAAGTTATAACCAAAAATGTAACCAGTTCTGCTACTGCCTCTTTCCGGCCACTTTTTAGTAGAACTAGTTACCTTTTTGGTCATAACTTGCTAAGTTTTCTAGATATCGACTTGATTCCTTCTGATTTAAATAGCTAAGGGCACTGGCTTTAACCAGGATATTTTTTTCTTGCGGGTAGAACAAAAAAATTTTTTATCATTTTTCCAAAAAAAGCAAAGGGGGTAGCCCATGGTTTTTTTTGAAGAAAAAAAGTTTTGTTCCACTATTCGCAAAAAGAAAATTTCATATTAAAGCCAATGCTCTATCCTATCCATCGCAGTAGAAATCAAGTCGATGTCTAGGAAAATAAGTAAGTTATAACCAAAAATGTAACCAGTTCTGCTACTGCCTCTTTCCGGCCACTTTTTAGTAGAACTAGTTACCTTTTTGGTCATAACTTGCTAAGTTTTCTAGATATCGACTTGATTCCTTCTGATTTAAATAGCTAAGGGCACTGGCTTTAACCAGGATATTTTTTTTCTTGCGGGTAGAACAAAAAAATTTTTTATCATTTTTCCAAAAAAAACAAAGGGGGTAGCCCATGGTATTTTTTGAAGAAAAAAAGTTTTGTCCCACTATTCGCAAAAAGAAAATTTCATATTAAAGCCAATGCTCTATCCTATCCATCGCAGTAGAAATCAATTTGATGTCTAGAAAAATAATTAAGTTATAACCAAAAATGTAACCAGCTCTGCTACTGCCTCTTTCCGGCCACTTTTTAGTAGAACTAGTTACCTTTTTGGCCATAACTTGCTAAGTTTTCTAGATATCGACTTGATTCCTTCTGATTTAAATAGCTAAGGGCACTGGCTTTAACCACGATATTTTTTTTCTTGCGGGTAGAACAAAAAAATTTTTTATCATTTTTCCAAAAAAAGCAAAGGGGGTAGCCCATGGTATTTTTTGAAGAAAAAAAGTTTTGTCCCACTAGAAATCAAGTCGATGTCTAGAAAAATAAGTAAGTTATAACCAAAAATGTAACCAGTTCTGCAACTGCCTCTTTCCGGCCACTTTTTAGTAGAACTAGTTACCTTTTTGGCCATAACTTGCTAAGTTTTCTAGATATCGACTTGATTCCTTCTGATTTAAATAGCTAAGGGCACTGGCTTTAACCAGGATATTTTTTTTCTTGCGGGTAGAACAAAAAAATTTTTTATCATTTTTCCAAACAAAGCAAAGGGGGTAGCCCATGGTATTTTTTGAAGAAAAAAAGTTTTGTCCCACTATTCGCCAAAAGAAAATTTCATATTAAAGAAAATGCTCTATCCTATCCATCGCAGTAGAAATCAATTTGATGTCTAGAAAAATAATTAAGTTATAACCAAAAATGTAACCAGCTCTGCTACTGCCTCTTTCCGGCCACTTTTTAGTAGAACTAGTTACCTTTTTGGCCATAACTTGCTAAGTTTTCTAGATATCGACTTGATTCCTTCTGATTTAAATAGCTAAGGGCATTGGCTTTAACCACGATATTTTTTTTCTTACGGGTAGAACAAAAAAATGTTTTATCATTTTTCCAAAAAAAGCAAAGGGGGTAGCCCATGGTATTTTTTGAAGAAAAAAAGTTTTGTCCCACTAGAAATCAAGTCGATGTCTAGAAAAATAAGTAAGTTATAACCAAAAATGTAACCAGTTCTGCAACTGCCTCTTTCCGGCCACTTTTTAGTAGAACTAGTTACCTTTTTGGCCATAACTTGCTAAGTTTTCTAGATATCGACTTGATTCCTTTTGATTTAAATAGCTAAGGGCACTGGCTTTAACCAGGATATTTTTTTTCTTGCGGGTAGAACAAAAAAATTTTTTATCATTTTTCCAAAAAAAAGCAAAGGGGGTAGCCCATGGTATTTTTTGAAGAAAAAAAGTTTTGTCCCACTATTCGCCAAAAGAAAATTTCATATTAAAGAAAATGCTCTATCCTATCCATCGCAGTAGAAATCAATTTGATGTCTAGAAAAATAATTAAGTTATAACCAAAAATGTAACCAGCTCTGCTACTGCCTCTTTCCGGCCACTTTTTAGTAGAACTAGTTACCTTTTTGGCCATAACTTGCTAAGTTTTCTAGATATCGACTTGATTCCTTCTGATTTAAATAGCTAAGGGCATTGGCTTTAACCACGATATTTTTTTTTCTTACGGGTAGAACAAAAAAATTTTTTATCATTTTTAAAAAAAAAGCAAAGGGGGTAGCCAATGGTATTTTTTGAAGAAAAAAAGTTTTGTCCCACTATTCGCAAAAAGAAAAATTCATATTAAAGGCAATGCTCTATCCTATCCATCGCAGTAGAAATCAAGTCGATGTCTAGAAAAATAAGTAAGTTATAACCAAAAATGTAACCAGCTCTGCTACTGCCTCTTTCCGGCCACTTTTTAGTAGAACTAGTTACCTTTTTGGCCATAACTTGCTAAGTTTTCTAGATATCGACTTGATTCCTTCTGATTTAAATAGCTAAGGGCACTGGCTTTAACCAGGATATTTTTTTTCTTGCGGGTAGAACAAAAAAATTTTTTATCATTTTTCCAAACAAAGCAAAGGGGGTAGCCCATGGTATTTTTTGAAGAAAAAAAGTTTTGTCCCACTATTCGCAAAAAGAAAATTTCATATTAAAGCTAATGCTCTATCCTATCCATCGCAGTAGAAATCAAGTCGATGTCTAGAAAAATAAGTAAGTTATAACCAAAAATGTAACCAGCTCTGCTACTGCCTCTTTCCGGCCACTTTTTAGTAGAACTAGTTACCTTTTTGGCCATAACTTGCTAAGTTTTCTAGATATCGACTTGATTCCTTTTGATTTAAATAGCTAAGGGCACTGGCTTTAACCAGGATATTTTTTTTCTTGCGGGTAGAACAAAAAAATTTTTTATCATTTTTCCAAAAAAAGCAAAGGGGGTAGCCAATGGTATTTGTTGAAGAAAAAAAGTTTTGTCCCACTATTCGCAAAAAGAAAAATTCATATTAAAGCCAATGCTCTATCCTATCCATCGCAGTAGAAATCAAGTCGATGTCTAGAAAAATAAGTAAGTTATAACCAAAAATGTAACCAGTTCTGCTACTGCCTCTTTCCGGCCACTTTTTAGTAGAACTAGTTACCTTTTTGGCCATAACAAAAAAATTTTTTATCATTTTTCCAAAAAAAAGCAAAGGGGGTAGCCCATGGTATTTTTTGAAGAAAAAAAGTTTTGTCCCACTATTCGCCAAAAGAAAATTTCATATTAAAGAAAATGCTCTATCCTATCCATCGCAGTAGAAATCAATTTGATGTCTAGAAAAATAATTAAGTTATAACCAAAAATGTAACCAGCTCTGCTACTGCCTCTTTCCGGCCACTTTTTAGTAGAACTAGTTACCTTTTTGGCCATAACTTGCTAAGTTTTCTAGATATCGACTTGATTCCTTCTGATTTAAATAGCTAAGGGCATTGGCTTTAACCACGATATTTTTTTTCTTACGGGTAGAACAAAAAAAATTTTTATCATTTTTCCAAAAAAAAGCAAAGGGGGTAGCCAATGGTATTTGTTGAAGAAAAAAAGTTTTGTCCCACTATTCGCAAAAAGAAAATTTCATATTAAAGCCAATTCTCTATCCTATCCATCGCAGTAGAAATCAAGTTGATGTCTAGAAAAATAAGTAAGTTATAACCAAAAATGTAACCAGTTCTGCTACTGCCTCTTTCCGGCCACTTTTTAGTAGAACTAGTTACCTTTTTGGCCATAACTTGCTAAGTTTTCTAGATATCGACTTGATTCCTTCTGATTTAAATAGCTAAGGGCATTGGCTTTAACCACGATATTTTTTTTCTTACGGGTAGAACAAAAAAATTTTTTATCATTTTTCCAAAAAAAGCAAAGGGGGTAGCCAATGGTATTTTTTGAAGAAAAAAAGTTTTGTCCCACTATTCGCAAAAAGAAAAATTCATATTAAAGGCAATGCTCTATCCTATCCATCGCAGTAGAAATCAAGTCGATGTCTAGAAAAATAAGTAAGTTATAACCAAAAATGTAACCAGTTCTGCTACTGCCTCTTTCCGGCCACTTTTTAGTAGAACTAGTTACCTTTTTGGCCATAACTTGCTAAGTTTTCTAGATATCGACTTGATTCCTTTTGATTTAAATAGCTAAGGGCATTGGCTTTAACCACGATATTTTTTTTCTTACGGGTAGAACAAAAAAAATTTTTATCATTTTTCCAAAAAAAGCAAAGGGGGTAGCCAATGGTATTTTTTGAAGAAAAAAAGTTTTGTCCCACTATTCGCAAAAAGAAAAATTCATATTAAAGCCAATGCTCTATCCTATCCATCGCAGTAGAAATCAAGTCGATGTCTAGAAAAATAAGTAAGTTATAACCAAAAATGTAACCAGTTCTGCTACTGCCTCTTTCCGGCCACTTTTTAGTAGAACTAGTTACCTTTTTGGCCATAACTTGCTAAGTTTTCTAGATATCGACTTGATTCCTTTTGATTTGGATAGCTAAGGGCACTGGCTTTAACCACAATATTTTTTTTCTTGCGGGTAGAAAAAAAATTTTTTTTATCTGTTTTCCAAAAAAAGCAAAGGGGGTAGCATATGGTTTTTTTTGAAGAAAAAAAGTTTTGTCCCACTATTCGCAAAAAGAAAAATTCATAATAAAGCCAATGCTCTAACCTATCCATCGCAGTAGAAATCAAGTCGATGTCTACAAAAATAAGTAAGTTATAACCAAAAATGTAACCAGTTCTGCTACTGCCTCTTTCCGGCCACTTTTTAGTAGAACTAGTTACCTTTTTGGCCATAACTTGCTAAGTTTTCTAGATATCGACTTGATTCCTTTTGATTTAAATAGCTAAGGGCACTGGCTTTAACCAGGATATTTTTTTTCTTGCGGGTAGAACAAAAAAATTTTTTATCATTTTTCCAAAAAAAGCAAAGGGGGTAGCCCATGGTATTTTTTGAAGAAAAAAAGTTTTGTCCCACTATTCGCAAAAAGAAAAATTCATATTAAAGCCAATGCTCTATCCTATCCATCGCAGTAGAAATCAAGTCGATGTCTAGAAAAATAAGTAAGTTATAACCAAAAATGTAACCAGTTCTGCTACTGCCTCTTTCCGGCCACTTTTTAGTAGAACTAGTTACCTTTTTGGCCATAACTTGCTAAGTTTTCTAGATATCGACTTGATTCCTTTTGATTTAAATAGCTAAGGGCACTAGCGTTAACCAGGATATTTTTTTTCTTGCGGGTAGAACAAAAAAATTTTTTATCATTTTTCCAAAAAAAGCAAAGGGGGTAGCCCATGGTATTTTTTGAAGAAAAAAAGTTTTGTCCCACTATTCGCAAAAAGAAAAATTCATATTAAAGCCAATGCTCTATCCTATCCATCGCAGTAGAAATCAAGTCGATGTCTAGAAAAATAAGTAAGTTATAACCAAAAATGTAACCAGCTCTGCTACTGCCTCTTTCCGGCCACTTTTTAGTAGAACTAGTTACCTTTTTGGCCATAACTTGCTAAGTTTTCTAGATATCGACTTGATTCCTTTTGATTTAAATAGCTAAGGGCACTGGCTTTAACCAGGATATTTTTTTTCTTGCGGGTAGAACAAAAAAATTTTTTATCATTTTTCCAAAAAAAGCAAAGGGGGTAGCCCATGGTATTTTTTGAAGAAAAAAAGTTTTGTACCACTATTCGCAAAAAGAAAAATTCATATTAAAGCCAATGCTCTATCCTATCCATCGCAGTAGAAATCAAGTCGATGTCTAGAAAAATAAGTAAGTTATAACCAAAAATGTAACCAGTTCTGCTACTGCCTCTTTCCGGCCACTTTTTAGTAGAACTAGTTACCTTTTTGGCCATAACTTGCTAAGTTTTCTAGATATCGACTTGATTCCTTTTGATTTAAATAGCTAAGGGCACTGGCTTTAACCAGGATATTTTTTTTCTTGCGGGTAGAACAAAAAAATTTTTTATCATTTTTCCAAAAAAAGCAAAGGGGGTAGCCCATGGTATTTTTTTAAAGAAAAAAAAGTTTTGTCCCACTATTCGCAAAAAGAAAAATTCATATTAAAGCCAATGCTCTATCCTATCCATCGCAGTAGAAATCAAGTCGATGTCTAGAAAAATAAGTAAGTTATAACCAAAAATGTAACCAGCTCTGCTACTGCCTCTTTCCGGCCACTTTTTAGTAGAACTAGTTACCTTTTTGGCCATAACTTGCTAAGTTTTCTAGATATCGACTTGATTCCTTTTGATTTAAATAGCTAAGGGCACTGGCTTTAACCAGAATATTTTTTTTCTTGCGGGTAGAACAAAAAAATTTTTTATCATTTTTCCAAAAAAAGCAAAGGGGGTAGCCCATGGTATTTTTTGAAGAAAAAAAGTTTTGTCCCACTATTCGCAAAAAGAAAAATTCATATTAAAGCCAATGCTCTATCCTATCCATCGCAGTAGAAATCAAGTCGATGTCTAGAAAAATAAGTAAGTTATAACCAAAAATGTAACCAGTTCTGCTACTGCCTCTTTCCGGCCACTTTTTAGTAGAACTAGTTACCTTTTTGGCCATAACTTGCTAAGTTTTCTAGATATCGACTTGATTCCTTTTGATTTAAATAGCTAAGGGCACTGGCTTTAACCAGGATATTTTTTTTCTTGCGGGTAGAACAAAAAAATTTTTTATCATTTTTCCAAAAAAAGCAAAGGGGGTAGCCCATGGTATTTTTTGAAGAAAAAAAGTTTTGTCCCACTATTCGCAAAAAGAAAAATTCATATTAAAGCCAATGCTCTATCCTATCCATCGCAGTAGAAATCAAGTCGATGTCTAGAAAAATAAGTAAGTTATAACCAAAAATGTAACCAGTTCTGCTACTGCCTCTTTCCGGCCACTTTTTAGTAGAACTAGTTACCTTTTTGGCCATAACTTGCTAAGTTTTCTAGATATCGACTTGATTCCTTTTGATTTAAATAGCTAAGGGCACTGGCTTTAACCAGAATATTTTTTTTCTTGCGGGTAGAACAAAAAAATTTTTTATCATTTTTCCAAAAAAAGCAAAGGGGGTAGCCCATGGTATTTTTTGAAGAAAAAAAGTTTTGTCCCACTATTCGCAAAAAGAAAAATTCATATTAAAGCCAATGCTCTATCCTATCCATCGCAGTAGAAATCAAGTCGATGTCTAGAAAAATAAGTAAGTTATAACCAAAAATGTAACCAGTTCTGCTACTGCCTCTTTCCGGCCACTTTTTAGTAGAACTAGTTACCTTTTTGGCCATAACTTGCTAAGTTTTCTAGATATCGACTTGATTCCTTTTGATTTAAATAGCTAAGGGCACTGGCTTTAACCAGGATATATTTTTTCTTGCGGGTAGAACAAAAAAATTTTTTATCATTTTTCCAAAAAAAGCAAAGGGGGTAGCCCATGGTATTTTTTGAAGAAAAAAAGTTTTGTCCCACTATTCGCAAAAAGAAAAATTCATATTAAAGCCAATGCTCTATCCTATCCATCGCAGTAGAAATCAAGTCGATGTCTAGAAAAATAAGTAAGTTATAACCAAAAATGTAACCAGTTCTGCTACTGCCTCTTTCCGGCCACTTTTTAGTAGAACTAGTTACCTTTTTGGCCATAACTTGCTAAGTTTTCTAGATATCGACTTGATTCCTTTTGATTTAAATAGCTAAGGGCACTGGCTTTAACCAGGATATTTTTTTCTTGCGGGTAGAACAAAAAAATTTTTTATAATTTTTCCAAAAAAAAGCAAAGGGGGTAGCCCATGGTATTTTTTGAAGAAAAAAAGTTTTGTCCCACTATTCGCAAAAAGAAAAATTCATATTAAAGCTAATGCTCTATCCTATCCATCGCAGTAGAAATCAAGTCGATGTCTAGAAAAATAAGTAAGTTATAACCAAAAATGTAACCAGTTCTGCTACTGCCTCTTTCCGGCCACTTTTTAGTAGAACTAGTTACCTTTTTGGCCATAACTTGCTAAGTTTTCTAGATATCGACTTGATTCCTTTTGATTTAAATAGCTAAGGGCACTGGCTTTAACCAGGATATTTTTTTTCTTGCGGGTAGAACAAAAAAATTTTTTATCATTTTTCCAAAAAAGCAAAGGGGGTAGCCCATGGTATTTTTTGAAGAAAAAAAGTTTTGTCCCACTATTCGCAAAAAGAAAAATTCATATTAAGGCCAATGCTCTATCCTATCCATCGCAGTAGAAATCAAGTCGATGTCTAGAAAAATAAGTAAGTTATAACCAAAAATGTAACCAGTTCTGCTACTGCCTCTTTCCGGCCACTTTTTAGTAGAACTAGTTACTTTTTTGGCCATAACTTGCTACGTTTTCTAGATATCGACTTGATTCCTTTTGATTTAAATAGCTAAGGGCACTGGCTTTAACCAGGATATATTTTTTCTTGCGGGTAGAACAAAAAAATTTTTTATCATTTTTCCAAAAAAGCAAAGGGGGTAGCCCATGGTATTTTTTGAAGAAAAAAAGTTTTGTCCCACTATTCGCAAAAAGAAAAATTCATATTAAGGCCAATGCTCTATCCTATCCATCGCAGTAGAAATCAAGTCGATGTCTAGAAAAATAAGTAAGTTATAACCAAAAATGTAACCAGTTCTGCTACTGCCTCTTTCCGGCCACTTTTTAGTAGAACTAGTTACCTTTTTGGCCATAACTTGCTAAGTTTTCTAGATATCGACTTGATTCCTTTTGATTTAAATAGCTAAGGGCACTGGCTTTAACCAGAATATTTTTTTTCTTGCGGGTAGAACAAAAAAATTTTTTATCATTTTTCCAAAAAAAGCAAAGGGGGTAGCCCATGGTATTTTTTTAAAGAAAAAAAAGTTTTGTCCCACTATTCGCAAAAAGAAAAATTCATATTAAAGCCAATGCTCTATCCTATCCATCGCAGTAGAAATCAAGTCGATGTCTAGAAAAATAAGTAAGTTATAACCAAAAATGTAACCAGCTCTGCTACTGCCTCTTTCCGGCCACTTTTTAGTAGAACTAGTTACCTTTTTGGCCATAACTTGCTAAGTTTTCTAGATATCGACTTGATTCCTTTTGATTTAAATAGCTAAGGGCACTGGCTTTAACCAGAATATTTTTTTTCTTGCGGGTAGAACAAAAAAATTTTTTATCATTTTTCCAAAAAAAGCAAAGGGGGTAGCCCATGGTATTTTTTGAAGAAAAAAAGTTTTGTCCCACTATTCGCAAAAAGAAAAATTCATATTAAAGCCAATGCTCTATCCTATCCATCGCAGTAGAAATCAAGTCGATGTCTAGAAAAATAAGTAAGTTATAACCAAAAATGTAACCAGTTCTGCTACTGCCTCTTTCCGGCCACTTTTTAGTAGAACTAGTTACCTTTTTGGCCATAACTTGCTAAGTTTTCTAGATATCGACTTGATTCCTTTTGATTTAAATAGCTAAGGGCACTGGCTTTAACCAGGATATTTTTTTTCTTGCGGGTAGAACAAAAAAATTTTTTATCATTTTTCCAAAAAAAGCAAAGGGGGTAGCCCATGGTATTTTTTGAAGAAAAAAAGTTTTGTCCCACTATTCGCAAAAAGAAAAATTCATATTAAAGCCAATGCTCTATCCTATCCATCGCAGTAGAAATCAAGTCGATGTCTAGAAAAATAAGTAAGTTATAACCAAAAATGTAACCAGTTCTGCTACTGCCTCTTTCCGGCCACTTTTTAGTAGAACTAGTTACCTTTTTGGCCATAACTTGCTAAGTTTTCTAGATATCGACTTGATTCCTTTTGATTTAAATAGCTAAGGGCACTGGCTTTAACCAGGATATATTTTTTCTTGCGGGTAGAACAAAAAAATTTTTTATCATTTTTCCAAAAAAAGCAAAGGGGGTAGCCCATGGTATTTTTTGAAGAAAAAAAGTTTTGTCCCACTATTCGCAAAAAGAAAAATTCATATTAAAGCCAATGCTCTATCCTATCCATCGCAGTAGAAATCAAGTCGATGTCTAGAAAAATAAGTAAGTTATAACCAAAAATGTAACCAGTTCTGCTACTGCCTCTTTCCGGCCACTTTTTAGTAGAACTAGTTACCTTTTTGGCCATAACTTGCTAAGTTTTCTAGATATCGACTTGATTCCTTTTGATTTAAATAGCTAAGGGCACTGGCTTTAACCAGGATATTTTTTTCTTGCGGGTAGAACAAAAAAATTTTTTATAATTTTTCCAAAAAAAAGCAAAGGGGGTAGCCCATGGTATTTTTTGAAGAAAAAAAGTTTTGTCCCACTATTCGCAAAAAGAAAAATTCATATTAAAGCTAATGCTCTATCCTATCCATCGCAGTAGAAATCAAGTCGATGTCTAGAAAAATAAGTAAGTTATAACCAAAAATGTAACCAGTTCTGCTACTGCCTCTTTCCGGCCACTTTTTAGTAGAACTAGTTACCTTTTTGGCCATAACTTGCTAAGTTTTCTAGATATCGACTTGATTCCTTTTGATTTAAATAGCTAAGGGCACTGGCTTTAACCAGGATATTTTTTTTCTTGCGGGTAGAACAAAAAAATTTTTTATCATTTTTCCAAAAAAAAGCAAAGGGGGTAGCCCATGGTATTTTTTGAAGAAAAAAAGTTTTGTCCCACTATTCGCAAAAAGAAAAATTCATATTAAAGCCAATGCTCTATCCTATCCATCGCAGTAGAAATCAAGTCGATGTCTAGAAAAATAAGTAAGTTATAACCAAAAATGTAACCAGTTCTGCTACTGCCTCTTTCCGGCCACTTTTTAGTAGAACTAGTTACCTTTTTGGCCATAACTTGCTAAGTTTTCTAGATATCGACTTGATTCCTTTTGATTTAAATAGCTAAGGGCACTGGCTTTAACCAGGATATTTTTTTTCTTGCGGGTAGAACAAAAAAATTTTTTATCATTTTTCCAAAAAAAGCAAAGGGGGTAGCCCATGGTATTTTTTGAAGAAAAAAAGTTTTGTCCCACTATTCGCAAAAAGAAAAATTCATATTAAAGCCAATGCTCTATCCTATCCATCGCAGTAGAAATCAAGTCGATGTCTAGAAAAATAAGTAAGTTATAACCAAAAATGTAACCAGTTCTGCTACTGCCTCTTTCCGGCCACTTTTTAGTAGAACTAGTTACCTTTTTGGCCATAACTTGCTAAGTTTTCTAGATATCGACTTGATTCCTTTTGATTTAAATAGCTAAGGGCACTGGCTTTAACAAGGATATTTTTTTTCTTGCGGGTAGAACAAAAAAATTTTTTATCATTTTTCCAAAAAAAGCAAAGGGGGTAGCCCATGGTATTTTTTGAAGAAAAAAAGTTTTGTCCCACTATTCGCAAAAAGAAAAATTCATATTAAAGCCAATGCTCTATCCTATCCATCGCAGTAGAAATCAAGTCGATGTCTAGAAAAATAAGTAAGTTATAACCAAAAATGTAACCAGCTCTGCTACTGCCTCTTTCCGGCCACTTTTTAGTAGAACTAGTTACCTTTTTGGCCATAACTTGCTAAGTTTTCTAGATATCGACTTGATTCCTTTTGATTTAAATAGCTAAGGGCACTGGCTTTAACCAGGATATTTTTTTTCTTGCGGGTAGAACAAAAAAATTTTTTATCATTTTTCCAAAAAAAGCAAAGGGGGTAGCCCATGGTATTTTTTGAAGAAAAAAAGTTTTGTCCCACTATTCGCAAAAAGAAAAATTCATATTAAAGCCAATGCTCTATCCTATCCATCGCAATAGAAATCAATTCGATGTCTAGAAAAATAAGTAAGTTATAACCAAAAATGTAACCAGTTCTGCTACTGCCTCTTTCCGGCCACTTTTTAGTAGAACTAGTTACCTTTTTGGCCATAACTTGCTAAGTTTTCTAGATATCGACTTGATTCCTTTTGATTTAAATAGCTAAGGGCACTGGCTTTAACCAGGATATTTTTTTTCTTGCGGGTAGAACAAAAAAATTTTTTATAATTTTTCCAAAAAAAGCAAAGGGGGTAGCCCATGGTATTTTTTGAAGAAAAAAAGTTTTGTGCCACTATTCGCAAAAAGAAAAATTCATATTAAAGCCAATGCTCTATCCTATCCATCGCAGTAGAAATCAAGTCGATGTCTAGAAAAATAAGTAAGTTATAACCAAAAATGTAACCAGCTCTGCTACTGCCTCTTTCCGGCCACTTTTTAGTAGAACTAGTTACCTTTTTGGCCATAACTTGCTAAGTTTTCTAGATATCAACTTGATTCCTTTTGATTTAAATAGCTAAGGGCACTGGCTTTAACCAGGATATTTTTTTTTTCGGGTAGAACAAAAAAATTTTTTATCATTTTTCCAAAAAAAGCAAAGGGGGTAGCCCATGGTATTTTTTTAAGAAAAAAAGTTTTGTCCCACTATTCGCAAAAAGAAAATTTCATATTAAAGCCAATGCTCTATCCTATCCATCGCAGTAGAAATCAAGTCGATGTCTAGAAAAATAAGTAAGTTATAACCAAAAATGTAACCAGCTCTGCTACTGCCTCTTTCCGGCCACTTTTTAGTAGAACTAGTTACTTTTTTGGCCATAACTTGCTAAGTTTTCTAGATATCGACTTGATTCCTTTTGATTTAAATAGCTAAGGGCACTGGCTTTAACCAGGATATTTTTTTCTTGCGGGTAGAACAAAAAAATTTTTTATAATTTTTCCAAAAAAAAGCAAAGGGGGTAGCCCATGGTATTTTTTGAAGAAAAAAAGTTTTGTCCCACTATTCGCAAAAAGAAAAATTCATATTAAAGCTAATGCTCTATCCTATCCATCGCAGTAGAAATCAAGTCGATGTCTAGAAAAATAAGTAAGTTATAACCAAAAATGTAACCAGTTCTGCTACTGCCTCTTTCCGGCCACTTTTTAGTAGAACTAGTTACCTTTTTGGCCATAACTTGCTAAGTTTTCTAGATATCGACTTGATTCCTTTTGATTTAAATAGCTAAGGGCACTGGCTTTAACCAGGATATTTTTTTTCTTGCGGGTAGAACAAAAAAATTTTTTATCATTTTTCCAAAAAAAAGCAAAGGGGGTAGCCCATGGTATTTTTTGAAGAAAAAAAGTTTTGTCCCACTATTCGCAAAAAGAAAAATTCATATTAAAGCCAATGCTCTATCCTATCCATCGCAGTAGAAATCAAGTCGATGTCTAGAAAAATAAGTAAGTTATAACCAAAAATGTAACCAGTTCTGCTACTGCCTCTTTCCGGCCACTTTTTAGTAGAACTAGTTACCTTTTTGGCCATAACTTGCTAAGTTTTCTAGATATCGACTTGATTCCTTTTGATTTAAATAGCTAAGGGCACTGGCTTTAACCAGGATATTTTTTTTCTTGCGGGTAGAACAAAAAAATTTTTTATCATTTTTCCAAAAAAAGCAAAGGGGGTAGCCCATGGTATTTTTTGAAGAAAAAAAGTTTTGTCCCACTATTCGCAAAAAGAAAAATTCATATTAAAGCCAATGCTCTATCCTATCCATCGCAGTAGAAATCAAGTCGATGTCTAGAAAAATAAGTAAGTTATAACCAAAAATGTAACCAGTTCTGCTACTGCCTCTTTCCGGCCACTTTTTAGTAGAACTAGTTACCTTTTTGGCCATAACTTGCTAAGTTTTCTAGATATCGACTTGATTCCTTTTGATTTAAATAGCTAAGGGCACTGGCTTTAACAAGGATATTTTTTTTCTTGCGGGTAGAACAAAAAAATTTTTTATCATTTTTCCAAAAAAAGCAAAGGGGGTAGCCCATGGTATTTTTTGAAGAAAAAAAGTTTTGTCCCACTATTCGCAAAAAGAAAAATTCATATTAAAGCCAATGCTCTATCCTATCCATCGCAGTAGAAATCAAGTCGATGTCTAGAAAAATAAGTAAGTTATAACCAAAAATGTAACCAGCTCTGCTACTGCCTCTTTCCGGCCACTTTTTAGTAGAACTAGTTACCTTTTTGGCCATAACTTGCTAAGTTTTCTAGATATCGACTTGATTCCTTTTGATTTAAATAGCTAAGGGCACTGGCTTTAACCAGGATATTTTTTTTCTTGCGGGTAGAACAAAAAAATTTTTTATCATTTTTCCAAAAAAAGCAAAGGGGGTAGCCCATGGTATTTTTTGAAGAAAAAAAGTTTTGTCCCACTATTCGCAAAAAGAAAAATTCATATTAAAGCCAATGCTCTATCCTATCCATCGCAATAGAAATCAATTCGATGTCTAGAAAAATAAGTAAGTTATAACCAAAAATGTAACCAGTTCTGCTACTGCCTCTTTCCGGCCACTTTTTAGTAGAACTAGTTACCTTTTTGGCCATAACTTGCTAAGTTTTCTAGATATCGACTTGATTCCTTTTGATTTAAATAGCTAAGGGCACTGGCTTTAACCAGGATATTTTTTTTCTTGCGGGTAGAACAAAAAAATTTTTTATAATTTTTCCAAAAAAAGCAAAGGGGGTAGCCCATGGTATTTTTTGAAGAAAAAAAGTTTTGTGCCACTATTCGCAAAAAGAAAAATTCATATTAAAGCCAATGCTCTATCCTATCCATCGCAGTAGAAATCAAGTCGATGTCTAGAAAAATAAGTAAGTTATAACCAAAAATGTAACCAGCTCTGCTACTGCCTCTTTCCGGCCACTTTTTAGTAGAACTAGTTACCTTTTTGGCCATAACTTGCTAAGTTTTCTAGATATCAACTTGATTCCTTTTGATTTAAATAGCTAAGGGCACTGGCTTTAACCAGGATATTTTTTTTTTCGGGTAGAACAAAAAAATTTTTTATCATTTTTCCAAAAAAAGCAAAGGGGGTAGCCCATGGTATTTTTTTAAGAAAAAAAGTTTTGTCCCACTATTCGCAAAAAGAAAATTTCATATTAAAGCCAATGCTCTATCCTATCCATCGCAGTAGAAATCAAGTCGATGTCTAGAAAAATAAGTAAGTTATAACCAAAAATGTAACCAGCTCTGCTACTGCCTCTTTCCGGCCACTTTTTAGTAGAACTAGTTACTTTTTTGGCCATAACTTGCTAAGTTTTCTAGATATCGACTTGATTCCTTTTGATTTAAATAGCTAAGGGCACTGGCTTTAACCACGATATTTTTTTTCTTGCGGGTAGAACAAAAAAATTTTTTATCATTTTTCCAAAAAAAGCAAAGGGGGTAGCCCATGGTATTTTTTGAAGAAAAAAAGTTTTGTCCCACTATTCGCAAAAAGAAAAATTCATATTAAAGCCAATGCTCTATCCTATCCATCGCAGTAGAAATCAAGTCGATGTCTAGAAAAATAAGTAAGTTATAACCAAAAATGTAACCAGCTCTGCTACTGCCTCTTTCCGGCCACTTTTTAGTAGAACTAGTTACCTTTTTGGCCATAACTTGCTAAGTTTTCTAGATATCGACTTGATTCCTTTTGATTTAAATAGCTAAGGGCACTGGCTTTAACCAGGATATTTTTTTTCTTGCGGGTAGAACAAAAAAATTTTTTATCATTTTTCCAAAAAAAGCAAAGGGGGTAGCCCATGGTATTTTTTGAAGAAAAAAAGTTTTGTCCCACTATTCGCAAAAAGAAAAATTCATATTAAAGCCAATGCTCTATCCTATCCATCGCAGTAGAAATCAAGTCGATGTCTAGAAAAATAAGTAAGTTATAACCAAAAATGTAACCAGCTCTGCTACTGCCTCTTTCCGGCCACTTTTTAGTAGAACTAGTTACCTTTTTGGCCATAACTTGCTAAGTTTTCTAGATATCGACTTGATTCCTTTTGATTTAAATAGCTAAGGGCACTGGCTTTAACCAGGATATTTTTTTTCTTGCGGGTAGAACAAAAAAATTTTTTATCATTTTTCCAAAAAAAGCAAAGGGGGTAGCCCATGGTATTTTTTGAAGAAAAAAAGTTTTGTCCCACTATTCGCAAAAAGAAAATTTCATATTAAAGCCAATGCTCTATCCTATCCATCGCAATAGAAATCAATTCGATGTCTAGAAAAATAAGTAAGTTATAACCAAAAATGTAACCAGTTCTGCTACTGCCTCTTTCCGGCCACTTTTTAGTAGAACTAGTTACCTTTTTGGCCATAACTTGCTAAGTTTTCTAGATATCAACTTGATTCCTTTTGATTTAAATAGCTAAGGGCACTGGCTTTAACCACGATATTTTTTTTCTTGCGGGTAGAACAAAAAAATTTTTTATCATTTTTCCAAAAAAAGCAAAGGGGGTAGCCCATGGTATTTTTTGAAGAAAAAAAGTTTTGTCCCACTATTCGCAAAAAGAAAAATTCATATTAAAGCCAATGCTCTATCCTATCCATCGCAATAGAAATCAATTCGATGTCTAGAAAAATAAGTAAGTTATAACCAAAAATGTAACCAGTTCTGCTACTGCCTCTTTCCGGCCACTTTTTAGTAGAACTAGTTACCTTTTTGGCCATAACTTGCTAAGTTTTCTAGATATCGACTTGATTCCTTTTGATTTAAATAGCTAAGGGCACTGGCTTTAACCAGGATATTTTTTTTCTTGCGGGTAGAACAAAAAAATTTTTTATCATTTTTCCAAAAAAAGCAAAGGGGGTAGCCCATGGTATTTTTTGAAGAAAAAAAGTTTTGTCCCACTATTCGCAAAAAGAAAAATTCATATTAAAGCCAATGCTCTATCGTATCCATCGCAGTAGAAATCAAGTCGATGTCTAGAAAAATAAGTAAGTTATAACCAAAAATGTAACCAGCTCTGCTACTGCCTCTTTCCGGCCACTTTTTAGTAGAACTAGTTACTTTTTTGGCCATAACTTGCTACGTTTTCTAGATATCGACTTGATTCCTTTTGATTTAAATAGCTAAGGGCACTGGCTTTAACCAGGATATATTTTTTCTTGCGGGTAGAACAAAAAAATTTTTTATCATTTTTCCAAAAAAGCAAAGGGGGTAGCCCATGGTATTTTTTGAAGAAAAAAAGTTTTGTCCCACTATTCGCAAAAAGAAAAATTCATATTAAGGCCAATGCTCTATCCTATCCATCGCAGTAGAAATCAAGTCGATGTCTAGAAAAATAAGTAAGTTATAACCAAAAATGTAACCAGTTCTGCTACTGCCTCTTTCCGGCCACTTTTTAGTAGAACTAGTTACCTTTTTGGCCATAACTTGCTAAGTTTTCTAGATATCGACTTGATTCCTTTTGATTTAAATAGCTAAGGGCACTGGCTTTAACCAGGATATATTTTTTCTTGCGGGTAGAACAAAAAAATTTTTTATCATTTTTCCAAAAAAGCAAAGGGGGTAGCCCATGGTATTTTTTGAAGAAAAAAAGTTTTGTCCCACTATTCGCAAAAAGAAAAATTCATATTAAGGCCAATGCTCTATCCTATCCATCGCAGTAGAAATCAAGTCGATGTCTAGAAAAATAAGTAAGTTATAACCAAAAATGTAACCAGCTCTGCTACTGCCTCTTTCCGGCCACTTTTTAGTAGAACTAGTTACCTTTTTGGCCATAACTTGCTAAGTTTTCTAGATATCGACTTGATTCCTTTTGATTTAAATAGCTAAGGGCACTGGCTTTAACCAGGATATTTTTTTTCTTGCGGGTAGAACAAAAAAATTTTTTATCATTTTTCCAAAAAAGCAAAGGGGGTAGCCCATGGTATTTTTTGAAGAAAAAAAGTTTTGTCCCACTATTCGCAAAAAGAAAAATTCATATTAAGGCCAATGCTCTATCCTATCCATCGCAGTAGAAATCAAGTCGATGTCTAGAAAAATAAGTAAGTTATAACCAAAAATGTAACCAGTTCTGCTACTGCCTCTTTCCGGCCACTTTTTAGTAGAACTAGTTACCTTTTTGGCCATAACTTGCTACGTTTTCTAGATATCGACTTGATTTCTTTTGATTTAAATAGCTAAGGGCACTGGCTTTAACCAGGATATATTTTTTCTTGCGGGTAGAACAAAAAAATTTTTTATCATTTTTCCAAAAAAGCAAAGGGGGTAGCCCATGGTATTTTTTGAAGAAAAAAAGTTTTGTCCCACTATTCGCAAAAAGAAAAATTCATATTAAGGCCAATGCTCTATCCTATCCATCGCAGTAGAAATCAAGTCGATGTCTAGAAAAATAAGTAAGTTATAACCAAAAATGTAACCAGCTCTGCTACTGCCTCTTTCCGGCCACTTTTTAGTAGAACTAGTTACCTTTTTGGCCATAACTTGCTAAGTTTTCTAGATATCGACTTGATTCCTTTTGATTTAAATAGCTAAGGGCACTGGCTTTAACCAGGATATTTTTTTTCTTGCGGGTAGAACAAAAAAATTTTTTATCATTTTTCCAAAAAAAGCAAAGGGGGTAGCCCATGGTATTTTTTGAAGAAAAAAAGTTTTGTCCCACTATTCGCAAAAAGAAAAATTCATATTAAAGCCAATGCTCTATCCTATCCATCGCAGTAGAAATCAAGTCGATGTCTAGAAAAATAAGTAAGTTATAACCAAAAATGTAACCAGCTCTGCTACTGCCTCTTTCCGGCCACTTTTTAGTAGAACTAGTTACCTTTTTGGCCATAACTTGCTAAGTTTTCTAGATATCGACTTGATTCCTTTTGATTTAAATAGCTAAGGGCACTGGCTTTAACCAGGATATTTTTTTTCTTGCGGGTAGAACAAAAAAATTTTTTATCATTTTTCCAAAAAAAGCAAAGGGGGTAGCCCATGGTATTTTTTGAAGAAAAAAAGTTTTGTCCCACTATTCGCAAAAAGAAAATTTCATATTAAAGCCAATGCTCTATCCTATCCATCGCAATAGAAATCAATTCGATGTCTAGAAAAATAAGTAAGTTATAACCAAAAATGTAACCAGTTCTGCTACTGCCTCTTTCCGGCCACTTTTTAGTAGAACTAGTTACCTTTTTGGCCATAACTTGCTAAGTTTTCTAGATATCAACTTGATTCCTTTTGATTTAAATAGCTAAGGGCACTGGCTTTAACCACGATATTTTTTTTCTTGCGGGTAGAACAAAAAAATTTTTTATCATTTTTCCAAAAAAAGCAAAGGGGGTAGCCCATGGTATTTTTTGAAGAAAAAAAGTTTTGTCCCACTATTCGCAAAAAGAAAATTTCATATTAAAGCCAATGCTCTATCCTATCCATCGCAATAGAAATCAATTCGATGTCTAGAAAAATAAGTAAGTTATAACCAAAAATGTAACCAGTTCTGCTACTGCCTCTTTCCGGCCACTTTTTAGTAGAACTAGTTACCTTTTTGGCCATAACTTGCTAAGTTTTCTAGATATCGACTTGATTCCTTTTGATTTAAATAGCTAAGGGCACTGGCTTTAACCAGGATATTTTTTTTCTTGCGGGTAGAACAAAAAAATTTTTTATCATTTTTCCAAAAAAAGCAAAGGGGGTAGCCCATGGTATTTTTTGAAGAAAAAAAGTTTTGTCCCACTATTCGCAAAAAGAAAAATTCATATTAAAGCCAATGCTCTATCGTATCCATCGCAGTAGAAATCAAGTCGATGTCTAGAAAAATAAGTAAGTTATAACCAAAAATGTAACCAGCTCTGCTACTGCCTCTTTCCGGCCACTTTTTAGTAGAACTAGTTACTTTTTTGGCCATAACTTGCTACGTTTTCTAGATATCGACTTGATTCCTTTTGATTTAAATAGCTAAGGGCACTGGCTTTAACCAGGATATATTTTTTCTTGCGGGTAGAACAAAAAAATTTTTTATCATTTTTCCAAAAAAGCAAAGGGGGTAGCCCATGGTATTTTTTGAAGAAAAAAAGTTTTGTCCCACTATTCGCAAAAAGAAAAATTCATATTAAGGCCAATGCTCTATCCTATCCATCGCAGTAGAAATCAAGTCGATGTCTAGAAAAATAAGTAAGTTATAACCAAAAATGTAACCAGTTCTGCTACTGCCTCTTTCCGGCCACTTTTTAGTAGAACTAGTTACCTTTTTGGCCATAACTTGCTAAGTTTTCTAGATATCGACTTGATTCCTTTTGATTTAAATAGCTAAGGGCACTGGCTTTAACCAGGATATATTTTTTCTTGCGGGTAGAACAAAAAAATTTTTTATCATTTTTCCAAAAAAGCAAAGGGGGTAGCCCATGGTATTTTTTGAAGAAAAAAAGTTTTGTCCCACTATTCGCAAAAAGAAAAATTCATATTAAGGCCAATGCTCTATCCTATCCATCGCAGTAGAAATCAAGTCGATGTCTAGAAAAATAAGTAAGTTATAACCAAAAATGTAACCAGCTCTGCTACTGCCTCTTTCCGGCCACTTTTTAGTAGAACTAGTTACTTTTTTGGCCATAACTTGCTACGTTTTCTAGATATCGACTTGATTTCTTTTGATTTAAATAGCTAAGGGCACTGGCTTTAACCAGGATATATTTTTTCTTGCGGGTAGAACAAAAAAATTTTTTATCATTTTTCCAAAAAAGCAAAGGGGGTAGCCCATGGTATTTTTTGAAGAAAAAAAGTTTTGTCCCACTATTCGCAAAAAGAAAAATTCATATTAAGGCCAATGCTCTATCCTATCCATCGCAGTAGAAATCAAGTCGATGTCTAGAAAAATAAGTAAGTTATAACCAAAAATGTAACCAGTTCTGCTACTGCCTCTTTCCGGCCACTTTTTAGTAGAACTAGTTACCTTTTTGGCCATAACTTGCTAAGTTTTCTAGATATCGACTTGATTCCTTTTGATTTAAATAGCTAAGGGCACTGGCTTTAACCAGGATATATTTTTTCTTGCGGGTAGAACAAAAAAATTTTTTATTATTTTTCCAAAAAAGCAAAGGGGGTAGCCCATGGTATTTTTTGAAGAAAAAAAGTTTTGTCCCACTATTCGCAAAAAGAAAAATTCATATTAAGGCCAATGCTCTATCCTATCCATCGCAGTAGAAATCAAGTCGATGTCTAGAAAAATAAGTAAGTTATAACCAAAAATGTAACCAGTTCTGCTACTGCCTCTTTCCGGCCACTTTTTAGTAGAACTAGTTACCTTTTTGGCCATAACTTGCTAAGTTTTCTAGATATCGACTTGATTCCTTTTGATTTAAATAGCTAAGGGCACTGGCTTTAACCAGGATATTTTTTTTCTTGCGGGTAGAACAAAAAAATTTTTTATCATTTTTCCAAAAAAGCAAAGGGGGTAGCCCATGGTATTTTTTGAAGAAAAAAAGTTTTGTCCCACTATTCGCAAAAAGAAAAATTCATATTAAAGCCAATGCTCTATCCTATCCATCGCAGTAGAAATCAATTTGATGTCTAGAAAAATAATTAAGTTATAACCAAAACTTTTTAGTAGAACTAGTTACCTTTTTGGCCATAACTTGCTAAGTTTTCTAGATATCGACTTGATTCCTTCTGATTTAAATAGCTAAGGGCACTGGCTTTAACCACGATATTTTTTTTCTTGCGGGTAGAACAAAAAAATTTTTTATCATTTTTCCAAAAAAAGCAAAGGGGGTAGCCCATGGTATTTTTTGAAGAAAAAAAGTTTTGTCCCACTATTCGCAAAAAGAAAAATTCATATTAAAGCCAATGCTCTATCCTATCCATCGCAGTAGAAATCAAGTCGATGTCTAGAAAAATAAGTAAGTTATAACCAAAAATGTAACCAGCTCTGCTACTGCCTCTTTCCGGCCACTTTTTAGTAGAACTAGTTACCTTTTTGGCCATAACTTGCTAAGTTTTCTAGATATCAACTTGATTCCTTTTGATTTAAATAGCTAAGGGCACTGGCTTTAACCAGGATATTTTTTTTCTTGCGGGTAGAACAAAAAAATTTTTTATCATTTTTCCAAAAAAAGCAAAGGGGGTAGCCCATGGTATTTTTTTAAGAAAAAAAGTTTTGTCCCACTATTCGCAAAAAGAAAAATTCATATTAAAGCCAATGCTCTATCGTATCCATCGCAGTAGAAATCAAGTCGATGTCTAGAAAAATAAGTAAGTTATAACCAAAAATGTAACCAGCTCTGCTACTGCCTCTTTCCGGCCACTTTTTAGTAGAACTAGTTACTTTTTTGGCCATAACTTGCTACGTTTTCTAGATATCGACTTGATTCCTTTTGATTTAAATAGCTAAGGGCACTGGCTTTAACCAGGATATATTTTTTCTTGCGGGTAGAACAAAAAAATTTTTTATCATTTTTCCAAAAAAGCAAAGGGGGTAGCCCATGGTATTTTTTGAAGAAAAAAAGTTTTGTCCCACTATTCGCAAAAAGAAAAATTCATATTAAGGCCAATGCTCTATCCTATCCATCGCAGTAGAAATCAAGTCGATGTCTAGAAAAATAAGTAAGTTATAACCAAAAATGTAACCAGTTCTGCTACTGCCTCTTTCCGGCCACTTTTTAGTAGAACTAGTTACCTTTTTGGCCATAACTTGCTAAGTTTTCTAGATATCGACTTGATTCCTTTTGATTTAAATAGCTAAGGGCACTGGCTTTAACCAGGATATATTTTTTCTTGCGGGTAGAACAAAAAAATTTTTTATCATTTTTCCAAAAAAGCAAAGGGGGTAGCCCATGGTATTTTTTGAAGAAAAAAAGTTTTGTCCCACTATTCGCAAAAAGAAAAATTCATATTAAGGCCAATGCTCTATCCTATCCATCGCAGTAGAAATCAAGTCGATGTCTAGAAAAATAAGTAAGTTATAACCAAAAATGTAACCAGTTCTGCTACTGCCTCTTTCCGGCCACTTTTTAGTAGAACTAGTTACCTTTTTGGCCATAACTTGCTAAGTTTTCTAGATATCGACTTGATTCCTTTTGATTTAAATAGCTAAGGGCACTGGCTTTAACCAGGATATATTTTTTCTTGCGGGTAGAACAAAAAAATTTTTTATCATTTTTCCAAAAAAGCAAAGGGGGTAGCCCATGGTATTTTTTGAAGAAAAAAAGTTTTGTCCCACTATTCGCAAAAAGAAAAATTCATATTAAGGCCAATGCTCTATCCTATCCATCGCAGTAGAAATCAAGTCGATGTCTAGAAAAATAAGTAAGTTATAACCAAAAATGTAACCAGTTCTGCTACTGCCTCTTTCCGGCCACTTTTTAGTAGAACTAGTTACCTTTTTGGCCATAACTTGCTAAGTTTTCTAGATATCGACTTGATTCCTTTTGATTTAAATAGCTAAGGGCACTGGCTTTAACCAGGATATTTTTTTTCTTGCGGGTAGAACAAAAAAATTTTTTATCATTTTTCCAAAAAAGCAAAGGGGGTAGCCCATGGTATTTTTTGAAGAAAAAAAGTTTTGTCCCACTATTCGCAAAAAGAAAAATTCATATTAAAGCCAATGCTCTATCCTATCCATCGCAGTAGAAATCAATTTGATGTCTAGAAAAATAATTAAGTTATAACCAAAACTTTTTAGTAGAACTAGTTACCTTTTTGGCCATAACTTGCTAAGTTTTCTAGATATCGACTTGATTCCTTCTGATTTAAATAGCTAAGGGCACTGGCTTTAACCACGATATTTTTTTTCTTGCGGGTAGAACAAAAAAATTTTTTATCATTTTTCCAAAAAAAGCAAAGGGGGTAGCCCATGGTATTTTTTGAAGAAAAAAAGTTTTGTCCCACTATTCGCAAAAAGAAAAATTCATATTAAAGCCAATGCTCTATCCTATCCATCGCAGTAGAAATCAAGTCGATGTCTAGAAAAATAAGTAAGTTATAACCAAAAATGTAACCAGCTCTGCTACTGCCTCTTTCCGGCCACTTTTTAGTAGAACTAGTTACCTTTTTGGCCATAACTTGCTAAGTTTTCTAGATATCAACTTGATTCCTTTTGATTTAAATAGCTAAGGGCACTGGCTTTAACCAGGATATTTTTTTTTCTGCGGGTAGAACAAAAAAATTTTTTATCATTTTTCCAAAAAAAGCAAAGGGGGTAGCCCATGGTATTTTTTGAAGAAAAAAAGTTTTGTCCCACTAGAAATCAAGTCGATGTCTAGAAAAATAAGTAAGTTATAACCAAAAATGTAACCAGTTCTGCTACTGCCTCTTTCCGGCCACTTTTTAGTAGAAATAGTTACCTTTTTGGCCATAACTTGCTAAGTTTTCTAGATATCGACTTGATTCCTTCTGATTTAAATAGCTAAGGGCATTGGCTTTAACCACGATATTTTTTTTCTTACGGGTAGAACAAAAAAATTTTTTATAATATTTCCAAAAAAGCAAAGGGGGTAGCCCATGGTATTTTTTGAAGAAAAAAAGTTTTGTCCCACTATTCGCAAAAAGAAAAATTCATATTAAAGCCAATGCTCTATCCTATCCATCGCAGTAGAAATCAAGTCGATGTCTAGAAAAATAAGTAAGTTATAACGAAAAATGTAACCAGCTCTGCTACTGCCTCTTTCCGGCCACTTTTTAGTAGAACTAGTTACCTTTTTGGCCATAACTTGCTAAGTTTTCTAGATATCGACTTGATTCCTTCTGATTTAAATAGCTAAGGGCACTGGCTTTAACCAGGATATTTTTTTTCTTGCGGGTAGAACAAAAAAATTTTTTATCATTTTTCCAAAAAAAGCAAAGGGGGTAGCCCATGGTATTTTTTGAAGAAAAAAAGTTTTGTCCCACTATTCGCAAAAACAAAAATTCATATTAAAGCCAATGCTCTATCCTATCTATCGCAGTAGAAATCAAGTTGATGTCTAGAAAAATAAGTAAGTTATAACCAAAAATGTAACCAGTTCTGCTACTGCCTCTTTCCGGCCACTTTTTAGTAGAACTAGTTACCTTTTTGGCCATAACTTGCTAAGTTTTCTAGATATCGACTTGATTCCTTTTGACTTGGATAGCTAAGGGCACTGGCTTTAACCACGATATTTTTTTTCTTGCGGGTAGAACAAAAAAATTTTTTATCATTTTTCCAAAAAAAGCAAAGGGGGTAGCCCATGGTATTTTTTGAAGAAAAAAAGTTTTGTGCCACTATTCGCAAAAAGAAAATTTCATATTAAAGCCAATGCTCTATCCTATCCATCGCAGTAGAAATCAAGTCGATGTCTAGAAAAATAAGTAAGTTATAACCAAAAATGTAACCAGCTCTGCTACTGCCTCTTTCCGGCCACTTTTTAGTAGAACTAGTTACCTTTTTGGCCATAACTTGCTAAGTTTTCTAGATATCGACTTGATTCCTTTTGATTTAAATAGCTAAGGGCACTGGCTTTAACCAGGATATTTTTTTTCTTGCGGGTAGAACAAAAAAATTTTTTATCATTTTTCCAAAAAAAGCAAAGGGGGTAGCCCATGGTATTTTTTGAAGAAAAAAAGTTTTGTCCCACTATTCGCAAAAAGAAAATTTCTTATTAAAGCCAATGCTCTATCCTATCCATCGCAGTAGAAATCAAGTCGATGTCTAGAAAAATAAGTAAGTTATAACCAAAAATGTAACCAGCTCTGCTACTGCCTCTTTCCGGCCACTTTTTAGTAGAACTAGTTACCTTTTTGGCCATAACTTGCTAAGTTTTCTAGATATTGACTTGATTTCTTTTGATTTAAATAGCTAAGGGCACTGGCTTTATCAGGATATTTTTTTTCTTGCGGGTAGAACAAAAAAATTTTTTATCATTTTTCCAAAAAAAGCAAAGGGGGTAGCCCATGGTATTTTTTGAAGAAAAAAAGTTTTGTCCCACTATTCGCAAAAACAAAAATTCATATTAAAGCCAATGCTCTATCCTATCCATCGCAGTAGAAATCAAGTTGATGTCTAAAAAAATAAGTAAGTTATAACCAAAAATGTAACCAGTTCTGCAACTGCCTCTTTCCGGCCACTTTTTAGTAGAACTAGTTACCTTTTTGGCCATAACTTGCTAAGTTTTCTAGATATCGACTTGATTCCTTTTGATTTAAATAGCTAAGGGCACTGGCTTTAACCAGGATATTTTTTTTCTTGCGGGTAGAACAAAAAAATTTTTTATCATTTTTCCAAAAAAAGCAAAGGGGGTAGCCCATGGTATTTTTTGAAGAAAAAAAGTTTTGTCCCACTATTCGCAAAAAGAAAATTCCATATTAAAGCCAATGCTCTATCCTATCCATCGCAGTAGAAATCAAGTCGATGTCTAGAAAAATAAGTAAGTTATAACCAAAAATGTAACCAGCTCTGCTACTGCCTCTTTCCGGCCACTTTTTAGTAGAACTAGTTACCTTTTTGGCCATAACTTGCTAAGTTTTCTAGATATCGACTTGATTCCTTTTGACTTGAGTAGCTAAGGGCACTGGCTTTAACCACAATGTTTTTTTTTTGCGGGTAGAACAAAAAAATTTTTTATCATTTTTCGAAAAAAGCAAAGGGGGTAGCCCATGGTATTTTTTGAAGAAAAAAAGTTTTGTCCCACTATTCGCAAAAACAAAAATTCATATTAAAGCCAATGCTCTATCCTATCCATCGCAGTAGAAATCAAGTCGATGTCTAGAAAAATAAGTAAGTTATAACCAAAAATGTAACCAGTTCTGCTACTGCCTCTGTCCGGCCACTTTTTAGTAGAACTAGTTACCTTTTTGGCCATAACTTGCTTAGTTTTCTAGATATCGACTTGATTCCTTTTGACTTGGGTAGCTAAGGGCACTGGCTTTAACCACAATATTTTTTTTCTTGCGGGTAGAACAAAAAAATTTTTTATCATTTTTCCAAAAAAAGCAAAGGGGGTAACCCATGGTATTTTTTAAAGAAAAAAAGTTTTGTCCCACTATTCGCAAAAAGAAAATTTCATATTAAAGCCAATGCTCTTACCTATCCATCGCAGTAGAAATCAAGTCGATGTCTAGAAAAATAAGTAAGTTATAACCAAAAATGTAACCAGTTCTGCTACTGCCTCTGTCCGGCCACTTTTTAGTAGAACTAGTTACCTTTTTGGCCATAACTTGCTTAGTTTTCTAGATATCGACTTGATTCCTTTTGACTTGGATAGCTAAGGGCACTGGCTTTAACCACAATATTTTTTTTTTGCGGGTAGAACAAAAAAATTTTTTATCATTTTTCCAAAAAAAGCAAAGGGGGTAGCCCATGGTATTTTTTTAAGAAAAAAAGTTTTGTCCTACTATTCGCAAAAAGAAAAATTGATAATAAAGCCAATGCTCTATCCTATCCATCGCAGTAGAAATCAAGTCGATGTCTAGAAAAATAAGTAAGTTATAACCAAAAATGTAACCAGTTCTGCTACTGCCTCTGTCCGGCCACTTTTTAGTAGAACTAGTTACCTTTTTGGCCATAACTTGCTTAGTTTTCTAGATATCGACTTGATTCCTTTTGACTTGGATAGCTAAGGGCACTGGCTTTAACCACAATATTTTTTTTCTTGCGGGTAAAACAAAAAAATTTTTTATCATTTTTCCAAAAAAAGCAAAGGGGGTAGCCCATGGTATTTTTTTAAGAAAAAAAGTTTTGTCCTACTATTCGCAAAAAGAAAAATTGATAATAAAGCCAATGCTCTATCCTATCCATCGCAGTAGAAATCAAGTCGATGTCTAGAAAAATAAGTAAGTTATAACCAAAAATGTAACCAGTTCTGCTACTGCCTCTTTCCGGCCACTTTTTAGTAGAACTAGTTACCTTTTTGGCCATAACTTGCTAAGTTTTCTAGATATCGACTTGATTCCTTCTGATTTAAATAGCTAAGGGCACTGGCTTTAACCAGGATTTTTTTTTTCTTGCGGGTAGAACAAAAAAATTTTTTATCATTTTTCCAAAAAAAGCAAAGGGGGTAGCCCATGGTATTTTTTGAAGAAAAAAAGTTTTGTCCCACTATTCGCAAAAAGAAAATTTCATATTAAAGCCAATGCTCTATCCTATCCATCGCAGTAGAAATCAAGTCGATGTCTAGAAAAATAAGTAAGTTATAACCAAAAATGTAACCAGTTCTGCTACTGCCTCTTTCCGGCCACTTTTTAGTAGAACTAGTTACCTTTTTGGCCATAACTTGCTAAGTTTTCTAGATATCGACTTGATTCCTTCTGATTTAAATAGCTAAGGGCACTGGCTTTAACCAGGATTTTTTTTTTTCTTGCGGGTAGAACAAAAAAATTTTTTATCATTTTTCCAAAAAAAGCAAAGGGGGTAGCCCATGGTATTTTTTGAAGAAAAAAAGTTTTGTCCCACTATTCGCAAAAACAAAAATTCATATTAAAGCCAATGCTCTATCCTATCCATCGCAGTAGAAATCAAGTCGATGTCTAAAAAAATAAGTAAGTTATAACCAAAAATGTAAACAGTTCTGCTACTGCCTCTGTCCGGCCACTTTTTAGTAGAACTAGCTACCTTTTTGGCCATAACTTGCTTAGTTTTCTAGATATCGACTTGATTCCTTTTGACTTGGGTAGCTAAGGGCACTGGCTTTAACCACAATATTTTTTTTCTTGCGGGTAGAACAAAAAAATTTTTTATCATTTTTCCAAAAAAAGCAAAGGGGGTAACCCATGGTATTTTTTAAAGAAAAAAAGTTTTGTCCCACTATTCGCAAAAAGAAAAATTCATATTAAAGCCAATGCTCTTACCTATCCATCGCAGTAGAAATCAAGTCAATGTCTAGAAAAATAAGTAAGTTATAACCAAAAATGTAACCAGTTCTGCTACTGCCTCTGTCCGGCCACTTTTTAGTAGAACTAGCTACCTTTTTGGCCATAACTTGCTTAGTTTTCTAGATATCGACTTGATTCCTTTTGACTTGGGTAGCTAAGGGCACTGGCTTTAACCACAATATTTTTTTTCTTGCGGGTAGAACAAAAAAATTTTTTATCATTTTTCCAAAAAAAGCAAAGGGGGTAGCCCATGGTATTTTTTTAAGAAAAAAAGTTTTGTCCTACTATTCGCAAAAAGAAAAATTCATAATAAAGCCAATGCTCTATCCTATCCATCGCAGTAGAAATCAAGTCGATGTCTAGAAAAATAAGTAAGTTATAACCAAAAATGTAACCAGTTCTGCTACTGCCTCTTTCCGGCCACTTTTTAGTAGAACTAGCTACTTTTTTGGCCATAACTTGCTTAGTTTTCTAGATATCGACTTGATTCCTTTTGACTTGGATAGCTAAGGGCACTGGCTTTAACCACAATATTTTTTTTCTTGCGGGTAAAACAAAAAAATTTTTTATCATTTTTCGAAAAAAGCAAAGGGGGTAGCCCATGGTATTTTTTGAAGAAAAAAAGTTTTGTCCCACTATTCGCAAAAAGAAAATTTCATATTAAAGCCAATGCTCTTACCTATCCATCGCAGTAGAAATCAAGTCGATGTCTAGAAAAATAAGTAAGTTATAACCAAAAATGTAACCAGTTCTGCTACTGCCTCTTTCCGGCCACTTTTTAGTAGAACTAGCTACCTTTTTGGCCATAACTTGCTTAGTTTTCTAGATATCGACTTGATTCCTTTTGACTTGAGTAGCTTAGGGCACTGGCTTTAACCACAATATTTTTTTTCTTGCGGGTAGAACAAAAAATTTTTTTATCATTTTTCCACAAAAAAGCAAAGGGGGTAGCCCATGGTATATTTTTAAGAAAAAAAGTTTTGTCCTACTATTCGCAAAAACAAAAATTCATATTAAAGCCAATGCTCTATCCTATCCATCGCAGTAGAAATCAAGTCGATGTCTAGAAAAATAAGTAAGTTATAACCAAAAATGTAACCAGTTCTGCTACTGCCTCTTTCCGGCCACTTTTTAGTAAAACTAGCTACCTTTTTGGCCATAACTTGCTTAGTTTTCTAGATATCGACTTGATTCCTTTTGGCTTGAGTAGCTAAGGGCACTGGCTTTAACCACAATATTTTTTTTCTTGCTGGTAAAACAAAAAAATTTTTTATCATTTTTCCAAAAAAAGCAAAGGGGGTAGCCCATGGTATTTTTTGAAGAAAAAAAGTTTTGTCCCACTATTCGCAAAAAGAAAATTTCATATTAAAGCCAATGCTCTATCCTATCCATCGCAGTAGAAATCAAGTTGATGTCTAGAAAAATAAGTAAGTTATAACCAAAAATGTAACCAGTTCTGCAACTGCCTCTTTCCGGCCACTTTTTAGTAGAACTAGTTACCTTTTTGGCCATAACTTGCTAAGTTTTCTAGATATCGACTTGATTCCTTTTGATTTAAATAGCTAAGGGCACTGGCTTTAACCAGGATATTTTTTTTCTTGCGGGTAGAACAAAAAAATTTTTTATCATTTTTCCAAAAAAAGCAAAGGGGGTAGCCCATGGTATTTTTTGAAGAAAAAAAGTTTTGTCCCACTATTCGCAAAAAGAAAATTTCATATTAAAGCCAATGCTCTATCCTATCCATCGCAGTAGAAATCAAGTCGATGTCTAGAAAAATAAGTAAGTTATAACCAAAAATGTAACCAGCTCTGCTACTGCCTCTTTCCGGCCACTTTTTAGTAGAACTAGTTACCTTTTTGGCCATAACTTGCTAAGTTTTCTAGATATCGACTTGATTCCTTTTGATTTAAATAGCTAAGGGCACTGGCTTTAACCAAGATATTTTTTTTCTTGCGGGTAGAACAAAAAAATTTTTTATCATTTTTCCAAAAAAAGCAAAGGGGGTAGCCCATGGTATTTTTTGAAGAAAAAAAGTTTTGTCCCACTATTCGCAAAAAGAAAATTTCATATTAAAGCCAATGCTCTATCCTATCCATCGCAGTAGAAATCAAGTTGATGTCTAGAAAAATAAGTAAGTTATAACCAAAAATGTAACCAGTTCTGCAACTGCCTCTTTCCGGCCACTTTTTAGTAGAACTAGTTACCTTTTTGGCCATAACTTGCTAAGTTTTCTAGATATCGACTTGATTCCTTTTGATTTAAATAGCTAAGGGCACTGGCTTTAACCAGGATATTTTTTTTCTTGCGGGTAGAACAAAAAAATTTTTTATCATTTTTCCAAAAAAAGCAAAGGGGGTAGCCCATGGTATTTTTTGAAGAAAAAAAGTTTTGTCCCACTATTCGCAAAAACAAAAATTCATATTAAAGCCAATGCTCTATCCTATCCATCGCAGTAGAAATCAAGTCGATGTCTAGAAAAATAAGTAAGTTATAACCAAAAATGTAACCAGTTCTGCTACTGCCTCTGTCCGGCCACTTTTTAGTAGAACTAGTTACCTTTTTGGCCATAACTTGCTTAGTTTTCTAGATATCGACTTGATTCCTTTTGACTTGGGTAGCTAAGGGCACTGGCTTTAACCACAATATTTTTTTTCTTGCGGGTAGAACAAAAAAATTTTTTATCATTTTTCCAAAAAAAGCAAAGGGGGTAGCCCATGGTATTTTTTGAAGAAAAAAAGTTTTGTCCCACTATTCGCAAAAACAAAAATTCATATTAAAGCCAATGCTCTATCCTATCCATCGCAGTAGAAATCAAGTCGATGTCTAGAAAAATAAGTAAGTTATAACCAAAAATGTAACCAGTTCTGCTACTGCCTCTGTCCGGCCACTTTTTAGTAGAACTAGTTACCTTTTTGGCCATAACTTGCTTAGTTTTCTAGATATCGACTTGATTCCTTTTGACTTGAGTAGCTAAGGGCACTGGCTTTAACCACAATATTTTTTTTTTGCGGGTAGAACAAAAAAATTTTTTATCATTTTTCGAAAAAAGCAAAGGGGGTAGCCCATGGTATTTTTTGAAGAAAAAAAGTTTTGTCCCACTATTCGCAAAAACAAAAATTCATATTAAAGCCAATGCTCTATCCTATCCATCGCAGTAGAAATCAAGTCGATGTCTAGAAAAATAAGTAAGTTATAACCAAAAATGTAACCAGTTCTGCTACTGCCTCTGTCCGGCCACTTTTTAGTAGAACTAGTTACCTTTTTGGCCATAACTTGCTTAGTTTTCTAGATATCGACTTGATTCCTTTTGACTTGGGTAGCTAAGGGCACTGGCTTTAGCCACAATATTTTTTTTCTTGCGGGTAGAACAAAAAAATTTTTTATCATTTTTCCAAAAAAAGCAAAGGGGGTAACCCATGGTATTTTTTAAAGAAAAAAAGTTTTGTCCCACTATTCGCAAAAAGAAAAATTCATATTAAAGCCAATGCTCTTACCTATCCATCGCAGTAGAAATCAAGTCAATGTCTAGAAAAATAAGTAAGTTATAACCAAAAATGTAACCAGTTCTGCTACTGCCTCTGTCCGGCCACTTTTTAGTAGAACTAGCTACCTTTTTGGCCATAACTTGCTTAGTTTTCTAGATATCGACTTGATTCCTTTTGACTTGGGTAGCTAAGGGCACTGGCTTTAACCACAATATTTTTTTTCTTGCGGGTAGAACAAAAAAATTTTTTATCATTTTTCCAAAAAAAGCAAAGGGGGTAGCCCATGGTATTTTTTTAAGAAAAAAAGTTTTGTCCTACTATTCGCAAAAAGAAAAATTCATAATAAAGCCAATGCTCTATCCTATCCATCGCAGTAGAAATCAAGTCGATGTCTAGAAAAATAAGTAAGTTATAACCAAAAATGTAACCAGTTCTGCTACTGCCTCTTTCCGGCCACTTTTTAGTAGAACTAGTTACTTTTTTGGCCATAACTTGCTTAGTTTTCTAGATATCGACTTGATTCCTTTTGACTTGAGTAGCTAAGGGCACTGGCTTTAACCACAATATTTTTTTTCTTGCGGGTAAAACAAAAAAATTTTTTATCATTTTTCCAAAAAAAGCAAAGGGGGTAACCCATGGTATTTTTTAAAGAAAAAAAGTTTTGTCCCACTATTCGCAAAAAGAAAATTTCATATTAAAGCCAATGCTCTTACCTATCCATCGCAGTAGAAATCAAGTCGATGTCTAGAAAAATAAGTAAGTTATAACCAAAAATGTAACCAGTTCTGCTACTGCCTCTGTCCGGCCACTTTTTAGTAGAACTAGTTACCTTTTTGGCCATAACTTGCTTAGTTTTCTAGATATCGACTTGATTCCTTTTGACTTGGATAGCTAAGGGCACTGGCTTTAACCACAATATTTTTTTTCTTGCGGGTAAAACAAAAAAATTTTTTATCATTTTTCCAAAAAAAGCAAAGGGGGTAGCCCATGGTATTTTTTGAAGAAAAAAAGTTTTGTCCCACTATTCGCAAAAAGAAAATTTCGTATTAAAGCCAATGCTCTTACCTATCCATCGCAGTAGAAATCAAGTCGATGTCTAGAAAAATAAGTAAGTTATAACCAAAAATGTAACCAGTTCTGCTACTGCCTCTGTCCGGCCACTTTTTAGTAGAACTAGTTACCTTTTTGGCCATAACTTGCTTAGTTTTCTAGATATCGACTTGATTCCTTTTGACTTGGATAGCTAAGGGCACTGGCTTTAACCACAATATTTTTTTTCTTGCGGGTAAAACAAAAAAATTTTTTATCATTTTTCGAAAAAAGCAAAGGGGGTAGCCCATGGTATTTTTTGAAGAAAAAAAGTTTTGTCCCACTATTCGCAAAAAGAAAATTTCATATTAAAGCCAATGCTCTTACCTATCCATCGCAGTAGAAATCAAGTCGATGTCTAGAAAAATAAGTAAGTTATAACCAAAAATGTAACCAGTTCTGCTACTGCCTCTTTCCGGCCACTTTTTAGTAAAACTAGCTACCTTTTTGGCCATAACTTGCTTAGTTTTCTAGATATCGACTTGATTCCTTTTGGCTTGAGTAGCTAAGGGCACTGGCTTTAACCACAATATTTTTTTTCTTGCGGGTAAAACAAAAAAATTTTTTATCATTTTTCCAAAAAAAGCAAAGGGGGTAGCCCATGGTATTTTTTTAAGAAAAAAAGTTTTGTCCCACTATTCGCAAAAAGAAAAATTCGTAATAAAGCCAATGCTCTATCCTATCCATCGCAGTAGAAATCAAGTCGATGTCTAGAAAAATAAGTTAGTTATAACCAAAAATGTAACCAGTTCTGCTACTGCCTCTTTCCAGCCACTTTTTAGTAGAACTAGCTACTTTTTTGGCCATAACTTGCTTAGTTTTCTAGATATCGACTTGATTCCTTTTGACTTGTGTAGCTAAGGGCACTGGCTTTAACCACAATATTTTTTTTCTTGCGGGTAAAACAAAAAAATTTTTTATCATTTTTCCAAAAAAAGCAAAGGGGGTAACCCATGGTATTTTTTAAAGAAAAAAAGTTTTGTCCCACTATTCGCAAAAAGAAAATTTCATATTAAAGCCAATGCTCTTACCTATCCATCGCAGTAGAAATCAAGTCGATGTCTAGAAAAATAAGTAAGTTATAACCAAAAATGTATCCAGTTCTGCTACTGCCTCTGTCCGGCCACTTTTTAGTAGAACTAGTTACCTTTTTGGCCATAACTTGCTTAGTTTTCTAGATATCGACTTGATTCCTTTTGACTTGGATAGCAAAGGGCACTGGCTTTAACCACAATATTTTTTTTCTTGCGGGTAAAACAAAAAAATTTTTTATCATTTTTCCAAAAAAAGCAAAGGGGGTAACCCATGGTATTTTTTGAAAAAAAAAGTTTTGTCCCACTATTCGCAAAAAGAAAAATTCATAATAAAGCCAATGCTCTATCCTATCCATCGCAGTAGAAATCAAGTCGATGTCTAGAAAAATAAGTAAGTTATAACCAAAAATGTAACCAGTTCTGCTACTGCCTCTTTCCGGCCACTTTTTAGTAAAACTAGCTACCTTTTTGGCCATAACTTGCTTAGTTTTCTAGATATCGACTTGATTCCTTTTGGCTTGAGTAGCTAAGGGCACTGGCTTTAACCACAATATTTTTTTTCTTGCGGGTAAAACAAAAAAATTTTTTATCATTTTTCCAAAAAAAGCAAAGGGGGTAGCCCATGGTATTTTTTTAAGAAAAAAAGTTTTGTCCCACTATTCGCAAAAAGAAAAATTCGTAATAAAGCCAATGCTCTATCCTATCCATCGCAGTAGAAATCAAGTCGATGTCTAGAAAAATAAGTAAGTTATAACCAAAAATGTAACCAGTTCTGCAACTGCCTCTTTCCGGCCACTTTTTAGTAGAACTAGTTACCTTTTTGGCCATAACTTGCTAAGTTTTCTAGATATCGACTTGATTCCTTTTGATTTAAATAGCTAAGGGCACTGGCTTTAACCAGGATATTTTTTTTCTTGCGGGTAGAACAAAAAAATTTTTTATCATTTTTCCAAAAAAAGCAAAGGGGGTAGCCCATGGTATTTTTTGAAGAAAAAAAGTTTTGTCCCACTATTCGCAAAAACAAAAATTCATATTAAAGCCAATGCTCTATCCTATCCATCGCAGTAGAAATCAAGTCGATGTCTAGAAAAATAAGTAAGTTATAACCAAAAATGTAACCAGTTCTGCTACTGCCTCTGTCCGGCCACTTTTTAGTAGAACTAGTTACCTTTTTGGCCATAACTTGCTTAGTTTTCTAGATATCGACTTGATTCCTTTTGACTTGGGTAGCTAAGGGCACTGGCTTTAACCACAATATTTTTTTTCTTGCGGGTAGAACAAAAAAATTTTTTATCATTTTTCCAAAAAAAGCAAAGGGGGTAGCCCATGGTATTTTTTGAAGAAAAAAAGTTTTGTCCCACTATTCGCAAAAACAAAAATTCATATTAAAGCCAATGCTCTATCCTATCCATCGCAGTAGAAATCAAGTCGATGTCTAGAAAAATAAGTAAGTTATAACCAAAAATGTAACCAGTTCTGCTACTGCCTCTGTCCGGCCACTTTTTAGTAGAACTAGTTACCTTTTTGGCCATAACTTGCTTAGTTTTCTAGATATCGACTTGATTCCTTTTGACTTGGATAGCAAAGGGCACTGGCTTTAACCACAATATTTTTTTTCTTGCGGGTAGAACAAAAAAATTTTTTATCATTTTTCCAAAAAAAGCAAAGGGGGTAGCCCATGGTATTTTTTGAAGAAAAAAAGTTTTGTCCCACTATTCGCAAAAAGAAAATTTCATATTAAAGCCAATGCTCTATCCTATCCATCGCAGTAGAAATCAAGTTGATGTCTAGAAAAATAAGTAAGTTATAACCAAAAATGTAACCAGTTCTGCAACTGCCTCTTTCCGACCACTTTTTAGTAGAACTAGTTACCTTTTTGGCCATAACTTGCTAAGTTTTCTAGATATCGACTTGATTCCTTTTGATTTAAATAGCTAAGGGCACTGGCTTTAACCAGGATATTTTTTTTCTTGCGGGTAGAACAAAAAAATTTTTTATCATTTTTCCAAAAAAAGCAAAGGGGGTAGCCCATGGTATTTTTTGAAGAAAAAAAGTTTTGTCCCACTATTCGCAAAAACAAAAATTCATATTAAAGCCAATGCTCTATCCTATCCATCGCAGTAGAAATCAAGTCGATGTCTAGAAAAATAAGTAAGTTATAACCAAAAATGTAACCAGTTCTGCTACTGCCTCTGTCCGGCCACTTTTTAGTAGAACTAGTTACCTTTTTGGCCATAACTTGCTTAGTTTTCTAGATATCGACTTGATTCCTTTTGACTTGGGTAGCTAAGGGCACTGGCTTTAACCACAATATTTTTTTTCTTGCGGGTAGAACAAAAAAATTTTTTATCATTTTTCCAAAAAAAGCAAAGGGGGTAGCCCATGGTATTTTTTGAAGAAAAAAAGTTTTGTCCCACTATTCGCAAAAACAAAAATTCATATTAAAGCCAATGCTCTATCCTATCCATCGCAGTAGAAATCAAGTCGATGTCTAGAAAAATAAGTAAGTTATAACCAAAAATGTAACCAGTTCTGCTACTGCCTCTGTCCGGCCACTTTTTAGTAGAACTAGTTACCTTTTTGGCCATAACTTGCTTAGTTTTCTAGATATCGACTTGATTCCTTTTGACTTGAGTAGCTAAGGGCACTGGCTTTAACCACAATATTTTTTTTTTGCGGGTAGAACAAAAAAATTTTTTATCATTTTTCGAAAAAAGCAAAGGGGGTAGCCCATGGTATTTTTTGAAGAAAAAAAGTTTTGTCCCACTATTCGCAAAAACAAAAATTCATATTAAAGCCAATGCTCTATCCTATCCATCGCAGTAGAAATCAAGTCGATGTCTAGAAAAATAAGTAAGTTATAACCAAAAATGTAACCAGTTCTGCTACTGCCTCTGTCCGGCCACTTTTTAGTAGAACTAGTTACCTTTTTGGCCATAACTTGCTTAGTTTTCTAGATATCGACTTGATTCCTTTTGACTTGGGTAGCTAAGGGCACTGGCTTTAACCACAATATTTTTTTTCTTGCGGGTAGAACAAAAAAATTTTTTATCATTTTTCCAAAAAAAGCAAAGGGGGTAACCCATGGTATTTTTTAAAGAAAAAAAGTTTTGTCCCACTATTCGCAAAAAGAAAAATTCATATTAAAGCCAATGCTCTTACCTATCCATCGCAGTAGAAATCAAGTCAATGTCTAGAAAAATAAGTAAGTTATAACCAAAAATGTAACCAGTTCTGCTACTGCCTCTGTCCGGCCACTTTTTAGTAGAACTAGCTACCTTTTTGGCCATAACTTGCTTAGTTTTCTAGATATCGACTTGATTCCTTTTGACTTGGGTAGCTAAGGGCACTGGCTTTAACCACAATATTTTTTTTCTTGCGGGTAGAACAAAAAAATTTTTTATCATTTTTCCAAAAAAAGCAAAGGGGGTAGCCCATGGTATTTTTTTAAGAAAAAAAGTTTTGTCCTACTATTCGCAAAAAGAAAAATTCATAATAAAGCCAATGCTCTATCCTATCCATCGCAGTAGAAATCAAGTCGATGTCTAGAAAAATAAGTAAGTTATAACCAAAAATGTAACCAGTTCTGCTACTGCCTCTTTCCGGCCACTTTTTAGTAGAACTAGCTACTTTTTTGGCCATAACTTGCTTAGTTTTCTAGATATCGACTTGATTCCTTTTGACTTGAGTAGCTAAGGGCACTGGCTTTAACCACAATATTTTTTTTCTTGCGGGTAAAACAAAAAAATTTTTTATCATTTTTCCAAAAAAAGCAAAGGGGGTAACCCATGGTATTTTTTAAAGAAAAAAAGTTTTGTCCCACTATTCGCAAAAAGAAAATTTCATATTAAAGCCAATGCTCTTACCTATCCATCGCAGTAGAAATCAAGTCGATGTCTAGAAAAATAAGTAAGTTATAACCAAAAATGTAACCAGTTCTGCTACTGCCTCTGTCCGGCCACTTTTTAGTAGAACTAGTTACCTTTTTGGCCATAACTTGCTTAGTTTTCTAGATATCGACTTGATTCCTTTTGACTTGGATAGCTAAGGGCACTGGCTTTAACCACAATATTTTTTTTCTTGCGGGTAAAACAAAAAAATTTTTTATCATTTTTCCAAAAAAAGCAAAGGGGGTAGCCCATGGTATTTTTTGAAGAAAAAAAGTTTTGTCCCACTATTCGCAAAAAGAAAATTTCGTATTAAAGCCAATGCTCTTACCTATCCATCGCAGTAGAAATCAAGTCGATGTCTAGAAAAATAAGTAAGTTATAACCAAAAATGTAACCAGTTCTGCTACTGCCTCTGTCCGGCCACTTTTTAGTAGAACTAGTTACCTTTTTGGCCATAACTTGCTTAGTTTTCTAGATATCGACTTGATTCCTTTTGACTTGGATAGCTAAGGGCACTGGCTTTAACCACAATATTTTTTTTCTTGCGGGTAAAACAAAAAAATTTTTTATCATTTTTCGAAAAAAGCAAAGGGGGTAGCCCATGGTATTTTTTGAAGAAAAAAAGTTTTGTCCCACTATTCGCAAAAAGAAAATTTCATATTAAAGCCAATGCTCTTACCTATCCATCGCAGTAGAAATCAAGTCGATGTCTAGAAAAATAAGTAAGTTATAACCAAAAATGTAACCAGTTCTGCTACTGCCTCTTTCCGGCCACTTTTTAGTAAAACTAGCTACCTTTTTGGCCATAACTTGCTTAGTTTTCTAGATATCGACTTGATTCCTTTTGGCTTGAGTAGCTAAGGGCACTGGCTTTAACCACAATATTTTTTTTCTTGCGGGTAAAACAAAAAAATTTTTTATCATTTTTCCAAAAAAAGCAAAGGGGGTAGCCCATGGTATTTTTTTAAGAAAAAAAGTTTTGTCCCACTATTCGCAAAAAGAAAAATTCGTAATAAAGCCAATGCTCTATCCTATCCATCGCAGTAGAAATCAAGTCGATGTCTAGAAAAATAAGTTAGTTATAACCAAAAATGTAACCAGTTCTGCTACTGCCTCTTTCCAGCCACTTTTTAGTAGAACTAGCTACTTTTTTGGCCATAACTTGCTTAGTTTTCTAGATATCGACTTGATTCCTTTTGACTTGTGTAGCTAAGGGCACTGGCTTTAACCACAATATTTTTTTTCTTGCGGGTAAAACAAAAAAATTTTTTATCATTTTTCCAAAAAAAGCAAAGGGGGTAACCCATGGTATTTTTTAAAGAAAAAAAGTTTTGTCCCACTATTCGCAAAAAGAAAATTTCATATTAAAGCCAATGCTCTTACCTATCCATCGCAGTAGAAATCAAGTCGATGTCTAGAAAAATAAGTAAGTTATAACCAAAAATGTATCCAGTTCTGCTACTGCCTCTGTCCGGCCACTTTTTAGTAGAACTAGTTACCTTTTTGGCCATAACTTGCTTAGTTTTCTAGATATCGACTTGATTCCTTTTGACTTGGATAGCAAAGGGCACTGGCTTTAACCACAATATTTTTTTTCTTGCGGGTAAAACAAAAAAATTTTTTATCATTTTTCCAAAAAAAGCAAAGGGGGTAACCCATGGTATTTTTTGAAAAAAAAAGTTTTGTCCTACTATTCGCAAAAAGAAAAATTCATAATAAAGCCAATGCTCTATCCTATCCATCGCAGTAGAAATCAAGTCGATGTCTAGAAAAATAAGTAAGTTATAACCAAAAATGTAACCAGTTCTGCTACTGCCTCTTTTGGGCCACTTTTTAGTAGAACTAGTTACCTTTTTGGCCATAACTTGCTTAGTTTTCTAGATATCGACTTGATTCCTTTTGACTTGAGTAGCTAAGGGCACTGGCTTTAACCACAATATTTTTTTTCTTGCGGGTAAAACAAAAAATTTTTTATCATTTTTCCAAAAAAAGCAAAGGGGGTAGCCCATGGTAATTTTTTAAGAAAAAAAGTTTTGTCCTACTATTCGCAAAAAGAAAAATTCATAATAAAGCCAATGCTCTATCCTATCCATCGCAGTAGAAATCAAGTCGATGTCTAGAAAAATAAGTAAGTTATAACCAAAAATGTAACCAGTTCTGCTACTGCCTCTTTCCGGCCACTTTTTAGTAGAACTAGCTACCTTTTTGGCCATAACTTGCTTAGTTTTCTAGATATCGACTTGATTCCTTTTGACTTGGATAGTTAAGGGCACTGGCTTTAACCACAATATTTTTTTTCTTGCGGGTAAAACAAAAAAATTTTTTATCATTTTTCCAAAAAAAGCAAAGGGGGTAGCCCATGGTATTTTTTGAAGAAAAAAAGTTTTGTCCTACTATTCGCAAAAAGAAAAATTCATAATAAAGCCAATGCTCTATCCTATCCATCGCAGTAGAAATCAAGTCGATGTCTAGAAAAATAAGTAAGTTATAACCAAAAATGTAACCAGTTCTGCTACTGCCTCTTTTGGGCCACTTTTTAGTAGAACTAGTTACTTTTTTGGCCATAACTTGCTTAGTTTTCTAGATATCGACTTGATTCCTTTTGACTTGGATAGTTAAGGGCACTGGCTTTAACCACAATATTTTTTTTCTTGCGGGTAAAACAAAAAAATTTTTTATCATTTTTATAAAAAAAGCAAAGGGGGTAACCCATGGTATTTTTTAAAAAAAAAAAGTTTTGTCCCACTATTCGCAAAAAGAAAATTTCATATTAAAGCCAATGCTCTTACCTATCCATCGCAGTAGAAATCAAGTCGATGTCTAGAAAAATAAGTAAGTTATAACCAAAAATGTAACCAGTTCTGCTACTGCCTCTTTCCGTCCACTTTTTAGTAGAACTAGCTACCTTTTTAGCCATAACTTGCTTAGTTTTCTAGATATCGACTTGATTCCTTTTGACTTGGATAGTTAAGGGCACTGGCTTTAACCACAATATTTTTTTTCTTGCGGGTAAAACAAAAAAATTTTTTATCATTTTTCCAAAAAAAGCAAAGGGGGTAGCCCATGGTATTTTTTGAAGAAAAAAAGTTTTGTCCTACTATTCGCAAAAAGAAAAATTCATAATAAAGCCAATGCTCTATCCTATCCATCGCAGTAGAAATCAAGTCGATGTCTAGAAAAATAAGTAGGTTATAACCAAAAATGTAACCAGTTCTGCTACTGCCTCTTTCCGGCCACTTTTTAGTAGAACTAGTTACCTTTTTGGCCATAACTTGCTAAGTTTTCTAGATATCGACTTGATTCCTTTTGATTTAAATAGCTAAGGGCACTGGCTTTAACCACAATATTTTTTTTCTTGCGGGTAAAACAAAAAATTTTTTATCATTTTTCCAAAAAAAGCAAAGGGGGTAGCCCATGGTATTTTTTTAAGAAAAAAAGTTTTGTCCTACTATTCGCAAAAAGAAAAATTCATAATAAAGCCAATGCTCTATCCTATCCATCGCAGTAGAAATCAAGTCGATGTCTAGAAAAATAAGTAAGTTATAACCAAAAATGTAACCAGTTCTGCTACTGCCTCTTTCCGGCCACTTTTTAGTAGAACTAGTTACTTTTTTGGCCATAACTTGCTTAGTTTTCTAGATATCGACTTGATTCCTTTTGGCTTGAGTAGCTAAGAGCACTGGCTTTAACCACAATATTTTTTTTCTTGCGGGTAAAACAAAAAAATTTTTTATCATTTTTCCAAAAAAAGCAAAGGGGGTAGCCCATGGTATTTTTTGAAGAAAAAAAGTTTTGTCCTACTATTCGCAAAAAGAAAAATTCATAATAAAGCCAATGCTCTATCCTATCCATCGAAGTAGAAATCAAGTCGATGTCTAGAAAAATAAGTAGGTTATAACCAAAAATGTAACCAGTTCTGCTACTGCCTCTTTCCGGCCACTTTTTAGTAGAACTAGCTACCTTTTTGGCCATAACTTGCTTAGTTTTCTAGATATCGACTTGATTCCTTTTGACTTTAATAGCTTAGGGCACTGGTTTTAACCACAATGTTTTTTTTCTTGCGGTTAGAGCAAAAAATTTTTTATCATTTTTCCAAAAAAAGCAAAGGGGGTAGCCCATGGTATTTTTTGAAGAAAAAAAGTTTTGTCCCACTATTCGCAAAAAGAAAAATTCGTAATAAAGCCAATGCTCTATCCTATCCATCGCAGTAGAAATCAAGTCGATGTCTAGAAAAATAAGTTAGTTATAACCAAAAATGTAACCAGTTCTGCTACTGCCTCTTTCCGGCCACTTTTTAGTAGAACTAGTTACCTTTTTGGCCATAACTTGCTTAGTTTTCTAGATATCGACTTGATTCCTTTTGACTTGAGTAGCTAAGGGCACTGGCTTTAACCACAATATTTTTTTTCTTGCGGGTAGAGCAAAAAATTTTTTTATCATTTTGCCAAAAAAAACAAAGGGGATAGCCCATGGTATTTTTTGAAGAAAAAAAGTTTTGTCCCACTATTCGCAAAAAGAAAAATTCGTAATAAAGCCAATGCTCTATCCTATCCATCGCAGTAGAAATCAAGTCGATGTCTAGAAAAATAAGTAAGTTATAACCAAAAATGTAACCAGTTCTGCTACTGCCTCTTTCCGGCCACTTTTTAGTAGAACTAGTTACCTCTTTGGTCATAACTTGCTTAGTTTTCTAGATTTTGACTTGATTCCTTCTGATTTGGATAGCTAAGGGCACTGGCTTTAACCACAATGTTCTTTTTCTTGCGGGTAGAGCAAAAAATTTTTTTATCATTTTTCCAAAAAAAGCAAAGGGGGTAGCCCATGGTATTTTTTGAAGAAAAAAAGTTTTGTCCCACTATTCGCAAAAAGAAAATTTCATATTAAAGCCAATGCTCTTACCTATCCATCGCACTAGAAATCAAGTCGATGTCTAGAAAAATAAGTAAGTTATAACCAAAAATGTAACCAGTTCTGCAACTGCCTCTTTCCGGCCACTTTTTAGTAGAACTAGTTACCTCTTTGGTCATAACTTGCTTAGTTTTCTAGATTTTGACTTGATTCCTTCTGATTTGGATAGCTAAGGGCACTGGCTTTAACCACAATATTTTTTTTCTTGCGGGTAGAGCAAAAAATTTTTTTATCATTTTTCCAAAAAAAGCAAAGGGGGTAGCCCATGGTATTTTTTGAAGAAAAAAAGTTTTGTCCCACTATTCGCAAAAAGAAAAATTCATAATAAAGCCAATGCTCTTACCTATCCATCGCACTAGAAATCAAGTCGATGTCTAGAAAAATAAGTTAGTTATAACCAAAAATGTAACCAGTTCTGCTACTGCCTCTTTCCGGCCACTTTTTAGTAGAACTAGTTACCTTTTTGGCCATAACTTGCTTAGTTTTCTAGATATCGACTTGATTCCTTTTGACTTGGATAGTTAAGGGCACTGGCTTTACCCACAATATTTTTTTTCTTGCGGGTAGAACAAAAAAATTTTTTATCATTTTTCGAAAAAAGCAAAGGGGGTAGCCCATAGTATTTTTTGAAGAAAAAAAGTTTTGTCCCACTATTCGCAAAAAGAAAATTTCATATTAAAGCCAATGCCTTACCTATCCATCGCACTAGAAATCAAGTCGATGTCTAGAAAAATAAGTAAGTTATAACCAAAAATGTAACCAGTTCTGCAACTGCCTCTTTCCGGCCACTTTTTAGTAGAACTAGTTACCTCTTTGGTCATAACTTGCTTAGTTTTCTAGATTTTGACTTGATTCCTTCTGATTTGGATAGCTAAGGGCACTGGCTTTAACCACAATATTTTTTTTCTTGCGGGTAGAGCAAAAAATTTTTTTATCATTTTTCCAAAAAAAGCAAAGGGGGTAGCCCATGGTATTTTTTGAAGAAAAAAAGTTTTGTCCCACTATTCGCAAAAAGAAAAATTCATAATAAAGCCAATGCTCTTACCTATCCATCGCACTAGAAATCAAGTCGATGTCTAGAAAAATAAGTTAGTTATAACCAAAAATGTAACCAGTTCTGCTACTGCCTCTTTCCGGCCACTTTTTAGTAGAACTAGTTACCTTTTTGGCCATAACTTGCTTAGTTTTCTAGATATCGACTTGATTCCTTTTGACTTGGATAGTTAAGGGCACTGGCTTTACCCACAATATTTTTTTTCTTGCGGGTAGAACAAAAAAATTTTTTATCATTTTTCGAAAAAAGCAAAGGGGGTAGCCCATAGTATTTTTTGAAGAAAAAAAGTTTTGTCCCACTATTCGCAAAAAGAAAATTTCATATTAAAGCCAATGCCTTACCTATCCATCGCACTAGAAATCAAGTCGATGTCTAGAAAAATAAGTAAGTTATAACCAAAAATGTAACCAGTTCTGCAACTGCCTCTTTCCGGCCACTTTTTAGTAGAACTAGTTACCTCTTTGGTCATAACTTGCTTAGTTTTCTAGATTTTGACTTGATTCCTTCTGATTTGGATAGCTAAGGGCACTGGCTTTAACCACAATGTTTTTTTTCTTGCGGGTAGAGCAAAAAAATTTTTTATCATTTTTCCAAAAAAAGCAAAGGGGGTAGCCCATGGTATTTTTTGAAGAAAAAAAGTTTTGTCCCACTATTCGCAAAAAGAAAAATTCGTAACAAAGCCAATGCTCTATCCTATCCATCGCAGTAGAAATCAAGTCGATGTCTAGAAAAATAAGTTAGTTATAACCAAAAATGTAACCAGTTCTGCTACTGCCTCTTTCCGGCCACTTTTTAGTAGAACTAGTTACCTCTTTGGTCATAACTTGCTTAGTTTTCTAGATTTTGACTTGATTCCTTCTGATTTGGATAGCTAAGGGCACTGGCTTTAACCACAATATTTTTTTTCTTGCGGGTAGAGCAAAAAATTTTTTTATCATTTTTCCAAAAAAAGCAAAGGGGTAGCCCATGGTATTTTTTGAAGAAAAAAAGTTTTGTCCCACTATTCGCAAAAAGAAAAATTCATATTAAAGCCAATGCTCTATCCTATCCATCGCAGTAGAAATCAAGTCGATGTCTAGAAAAATAAGTAAGTTATAACCAAAAATGTAACCAGCTCTACTACTGCCTCTTTCCGGCCACTTTTTAGTAGAACTAGGTACCTTTTTGGTCATAACTTGCTTAGTTTTCTAGATTTTGACTTGATTCCTTCTGATTTGGATAGCTAAGGGCACTGGCTTTAACCATAATATTTTTTTTCTTGCGGGTAGAACAAAAAATTTTTTATCATTTTTCCAAAAAAAGTAAAGGGGGTAGCCCATGGTATTTTTTGAAGAAAAAAACTTTTGTCCCACTATTCGCAAAAAGAAAAATTCGTAATAAAGCCAATGCTCTATCCTATCCATCGCAGTAGAAATCAAGTCGATGTCTAGAAAAATAAGTAAGTTATAACCAAAAATGTAACCAGTTCTGCTACTGCCTCTTTCCGGCCACTTTTTAGTAGAACTAGTTACCTTTTTGGCCATAACTTGCTAAGTTTTCTAGATATCGACTTGATTCCTTTTGACTTGAGTAGCTAAGGGCACTGGCTTTAACCACAATATTTTTTTTTTGCGGGTAGAACAAAAAAATTTTTTATCATTTTTCGAAAAAAGCAAAAGGGGTAGCCCATGGTATTTTTTGAAGAAAAAAAGTTTTGTCCCACTATTCGCAAAAAGAAAATTTCATATTAAAGCCAATGCCTTACCTATCCATCGCACTAGAAATCAAGTCGATGTCTAGAAAAATAAGTAAGTTATAACCAAAAATGTAACCAGTTCTGCTACTGCCTCTTTCCGGCCACTTTTTAGTAGAACTAGCTACCTTTTTGGCCATAACTTGCTTAGTTTTCTAGATATCGACTTGATTCCTTTTGACTTTAATAGCTTAGGGCACTGGTTTTAACCACAATGTTTTTTTTCTTGCGGGTAGAGCAAAAAATTTTTTATCATTTTTCCAAAAAAAGCAAAGGGGGTAGCCCATTTTATTTTTTGAAGAAAAAAAGTTTTGTCCCACTATTCGCAAAAAGAAAAATTCATATTAAAGCCAATGCTCTTACCTATCCATCGCACTAGAAATCAAGTCGATGTCTAGAAAAATAAGTAAGTTATAACCAAAAATGTAACCAGTTCTGCTACTGCCTCTTTCCGGCCACTTTTTAGTAGAACTAGCTACCTTTTTGGCCATAACTTGCTTAGTTTTCTAGATATCGACTTGATTCCTTTTGACTTTAATAGCTTAGGGCACTGGTTTTAACCACAATGTTTTTTTCTTGCGGGTAGAGCAAAAAATTTTTTATCATTTTTCCAAAAAAAGCAAAGGGGGTAGCCCATGGTATTTTTTGAAGAAAAAAAGTTTTGTCCCACTATTCGCAAAAAGAAAAATTCATATTAAAGCCAATGCTCTTACCTATCCATCGCACTAGAAATCAAGTCGATGTCTAGAAAAATAAGTTAGTTATAACCAAAAATGTAACCAGTTCTGCTACTGCCTCTTTCCGGCCACTTTTTAGTAGAACTAGTTACCTCTTTGGTCATAACTTGCTTAGTTTTCTAGATATCGACTTGATTCCTTTTGACTTGAGTAGCTAAGGGCACTGGCTTTAACCACAATATTTTTTTTTTGCGGGTAGAACAAAAAAATTTTTTATCATTTTTCGAAAAAAGCAAAAGGGGTAGCCCATGGTATTTTTTGAAGAAAAAAAGTTTTGTCCCACTATTCGCAAAAAGAAAATTTCATATTAAAGCCAATGCCTTACCTATCCATCGCACTAGAAATCAAGTCGATGTCTAGAAAAATAAGTAAGTTATAACCAAAAATGTAACCAGTTCTGCTACTGCCTCTTTCCGGCCACTTTTTAGTAGAACTAGCTACCTTTTTGGCCATAACTTGCTTAGTTTTCTAGATATCGACTTGATTCCTTTTGACTTTAATAGCTTAGGGCACTGGTTTTAACCACAATGTTTTTTTTCTTGCGGGTAGAGCAAAAAATTTTTTATCATTTTTCCAAAAAAAGCAAAGGGGGTAGCCCATGGTATTTTTTGAAGAAAAAAAGTTTTGTCCCACTATTCGCAAAAAGAAAAATTCATATTAAAGCCAATGCTCTTACCTATCCATCGCACTAGAAATCAAGTCGATGTCTAGAAAAATAAGTTAGTTATAACCAAAAATGTAACCAGTTCTGCTACTGCCTCTTTCCGGCCACTTTTTAGTAGAACTAGTTACCTTTTTGGCCATAACTTGCTTAGTTTTCTAGATATCGACTTGATTCCTTTTGACTTGAGTAGCTAAGGGCACTGGCTTTAACCACAATATTTTTTTTCTTGCGGGTAGAGCAAAAAATTTTTTTATCATTTTGCCAAAAAAAACAAAGGGGGTAGCCCATGGTATTTTTTGAAGAAAAAAAGTTTTGTCCCACTATTCGCAAAAAGAAAATTTCATATTAAAGCCAATGCTCTTACCTATCCATCGCACTAGAAATCAAGTCGATGTCTAGAAAAATAAGTTAGTTATAACCAAAAATGTAACCAGTTCTGCTACTGCCTCTTTCCGGCCACTTTTTAGTAGAACTAGTTACCTTTTTGGCCATAACTTGCTTAGTTTTCTAGATATCGACTTGATTCCTTTTGACTTGGATAGTTAAGGGCACTGGCTTTAACCACAATATTTTTTTTCTTGCGGGTAGAACAAAAAAATTTTTTATCATTTTTCGAAAAAAGCAAAGGGGGTAGCCCATGGTATTTTTTGAAGAAAAAAAGTTTTGTCCCACTATTCGCAAAAAGAAAATTTCATATTAAAGCCAATGCCTTACCTATCCATCGCACTAGAAATCAAGTCGATGTCTAGAAAAATAAGTAAGTTATAACCAAAAATGTAACCAGTTCTGCAACTGCCTCTTTCCGGCCACTTTTTAGTAGAACTAGTTACCTCTTTGGTCATAACTTGCTTAGTTTTCTAGATTTTGACTTGATTCCTTCTGATTTGGATAGCTAAGGGCACTGGCTTTAACCACAATGTTTTTTTTCTTGCGGGTAGAGCAAAAAAATTTTTTATCATTTTTCCAAAAAAAGCAAAGGGGGTAGCCCATGGTATTTTTTGAAGAAAAAAAGTTTTGTCCCACTATTCGCAAAAAGAAAAATTCGTAACAAAGCCAATGCTCTATCCTATCCATCGCAGTAGAAATCAAGTCGATGTCTAGAAAAATAAGTTAGTTATAACCAAAAATGTAACCAGTTCTGCTACTGCCTCTTTCCGGCCACTTTTTAGTAGAACTAGTTACCTCTTTGGTCATAACTTGCTTAGTTTTCTAGATTTTGACTTGATTCCTTCTGATTTGGATAGCTAAGGGCACTGGCTTTAACCACAATATTTTTTTTCTTGCGGGTAGAGCAAAAAATTTTTTTATCATTTTTCCAAAAAAAGCAAAGGGGTAGCCCATGGTATTTTTTGAAGAAAAAAAGTTTTGTCCCACTATTCGCAAAAAGAAAATTTCATATTAAAGCCAATGCCTTACCTATCCATCGCACTAGAAATCAAGTCGATGTCTAGAAAAATAAGTAAGTTATAACCAAAAATGTAACCAGTTCTGCAACTGCCTCTTTCCGGCCACTTTTTAGTAGAACTAGTTACCTCTTTGGTCATAACTTGCTTAGTTTTCTAGATTTTGACTTGATTCCTTCTGATTTGGATAGCTAAGGGCACTGGCTTTAACCACAATGTTTTTTTTCTTGCGGGTAGAGCAAAAAAATTTTTTATCATTTTTCCAAAAAAAGCAAAGGGGGTAGCCCATGGTATTTTTTGAAGAAAAAAAGTTTTGTCCCACTATTCGCAAAAAGAAAAATTCGTAACAAAGCCAATGCTCTATCCTATCCATCGCAGTAGAAATCAAGTCGATGTCTAGAAAAATAAGTTAGTTATAACCAAAAATGTAACCAGTTCTGCTACTGCCTCTTTCCGGCCACTTTTTAGTAGAACTAGTTACCTCTTTGGTCATAACTTGCTTAGTTTTCTAGATTTTGACTTGATTCCTTCTGATTTGGATAGCTAAGGGCACTGGCTTTAACCACAATATTTTTTTTCTTGCGGGTAGAGCAAAAAATTTTTTTATCATTTTTCCAAAAAAAGCAAAGGGGTAGCCCATGGTATTTTTTGAAGAAAAAAAGTTTTGTCCCACTATTCGCAAAAAGAAAAATTCATAATAAAGCCAATGCTCTTACCTATCCATCGCACTAGAAATCAAGTCGATGTCTAGAAAAATAAGTTAGTTATAACCAAAAATGTAACCAGTTCTGCTACTGCCTCTTTCCGGCCACTTTTTAGTAGAACTAGGTACCTTTTTGGTCATAACTTGCTTAGTTTTCTAGATTTTGACTTGATTCCTTCTGATTTGGATAGCTAAGGGCACTGGCTTTAACCATAATATTTTTTTTCTTGCGGGTAGAACAAAAAATTTTTTATCATTTTTCCAAAAAAAGCAAAGGGGGTAGCCCATGGTATTTTTTGAAGAAAAAAACTTTTGTCCCACTATTCGCAAAAAGAAAAATTCGTAATAAAGCCAATGCTCTATCCTATCCATCGCAGTAGAAATCAAGTCGATGTCTAGAAAAATAAGTAAGTTATAACCAAAAATGTAACCAGTTCTGCTACTGCCTCTTTCCGGCCACTTTTTAGTAGAACTAGTTACCTTTTTGGTCATAACTCGCTTAGTTTTCTAGATATCGACTTGATTCCTTTTGACTTGAGTAGCTAAGGGCACTGGCTTTAACCACAATATTTTTTTTTTGCGGGTAGAACAAAAAAATTTTTTATCATTTTTCGAAAAAAGCAAAAGGGGTAGCCCATGGTATTTTTTGAAGAAAAAAAGTTTTGTCCCACTATTCGCAAAAAGAAAATTTCATATTAAAGCCAATGCCTTACCTATCCATCGCACTAGAAATCAAGTCGATGTCTAGAAAAATAAGTAAGTTATAACCAAAAATGTAACCAGTTCTGCTACTGCCTCTTTCCGGCCACTTTTTAGTAGAACTAGTTACCTTTTTGGTCATAACTTGCTTAGTTTTCTAGATATCGACTTGATTCCTTTTGACTTGAATAGCTAAGGGCACTGGCTTTAACCACAATATTTTTTTTCTTGCGGGTAGAGCAAAAAATTTTTTTATCATTTTTCCAAAAAAAGCAAAGGGGGTAGCCCATGGTATTTTTTGAAGAAAAAAACTTTTGTCCCACTATTCGCAAAAAGAAAATTTCATAATAAAGCCAATGCTCTATCCTATCCATCGCAGTAGAAATCAAGTCGATGTCTAGAAAAATAAGTAAGTTATAACCAAAAATGTAACCAGTTCTGCTACTGCCTCTTTCCGGCCACTTTTTAGTAGAACTAGTTACCTTTTTGGTCATAACTCGCTTAGTTTTCTAGATATCGACTTGATTCCTTTTGACTTGAGTAGCTAAGGGCACTGGCTTTAACCACAATATTTTTTTTTTGCGGGTAGAACAAAAAAATTTTTTATCATTTTTCGAAAAAAGCAAAAGGGGTAGCCCATGGTATTTTTTGAAGAAAAAAAGTTTTGTCCCACTATTCGCAAAAAGAAAATTTCATATTAAAGCCAATGCTCTTACCTATCCATCGCACTAGAAATCAAGTCGATGTCTAGAAAAATAAGTAAGTTATAACCAAAAATGTAACCAGTTCTGCTACTGCCTCTTTCCGGCCACTTTTTAGTAGAACTAGTTACCTTTTTGGTCATAACTTGCTTAGTTTTCTAGATATCGACTTGATTCCTTTTGACTTGAATAGCTAAGGGCACTGGCTTTAACCACAATATTTTTTTTCTTGCGGGTAGAGCAAAAAATTTTTTTATCATTTTTCCAAAAAAAGCAAAGGGGGTAGCCCATGGTATTTTTTGAAGAAAAAAACTTTTGTCCCACTATTCGCAAAAAGAAAATTTCATAATAAAGCCAATGCTCTATCCTATCCATCGCAGTAGAAATCAAGTCGATGTCTAGAAAAATAAGTAAGTTATAACCAAAAATGTAACCAGTACTGCTACTGCCTCTTTCCGGCCACTTTTTAGTAGAACTAGGTACCTTTTTGGTCATAACTTGCTTAGTTTTCTAGATTTTGACTTGATTCCTTTTGACTTGAATAGCTAAGGGCACTGGCTTTAACCACAATATTTTTTTTTTGCGGGTAGAGCAAAAAATTTTTTTATCATTTTTCCAAAAAAAGCAAAGGGGGTAGCCCATGGTATTTTTTGAAGAAAAAAAGTTTTGTCCCACTATTCGCAAAAAGAAAAATTCATAATAAAGCCAATGCTCTTACCTATCCATCGCACTAGAAATCAAGTCGATGTCTAGAAAAATAAGTTAGTTATAACCAAAAATGTAACCAGTTCTGCTACTGCCTCTTTCCGGCCACTTTTTAGTAGAACTAGGTACCTTTTTGGTCATAACTTGCTTAGTTTTCTAGATTTTGACTTGATTCCTTCTGATTTGGATAGCTAAGGGCACTGGCTTTAACCATAATATTTTTTTTCTTGCGGGTAGAACAAAAAATTTTTTATCATTTTTCCAAAAAAAGCAAAGGGGGTAGCCCATGGTATTTTTTGAAGAAAAAAACTTTTGTCCCACTATTCGCAAAAAGAAAATTTCATAATAAAGCCAATGCTCTATCCTATCCATCGCAGTAGAAATCAAGTCGATGTCTAGAAAAATAAGTTAGTTATAACCAAAAATGTAACCAGTTCTGCTACTGCCTCTTTCCGGCCACTTTTTAGTAGAACTAGTTACCTCTTTGGTCATAACTTGCTTAGTTTTCTAGATTTTGACTTGATTCCTTCTGATTTGGATAGCTAAGGGCACTGGCTTTAACCACAATATTTTTTTTCTTGCGGGTAGAGCAAAAAATTTTTTATCATTTTTCCAAAAAAAGCAAAGGGGGTAGCCCATGGTATTTTTTGAAGAAAAAAACTTTTGTCCCACTATTCGCAAAAAGAAAATTTCATAATAAAGCCAATGCTCTATCCTATCCATCGCAGTAGAAATCAAGTCGATGTCTAGAAAAATAAGTAAGTTATAACCAAAAATGTAACCAGTACTGCTACTGCCTCTTTCCGGCCACTTTTTAGTAGAACTAGTTACCTCTTTGGTCATAACTTGCTTAGTTTTCTAGATTTTGACTTGATTCCTTCTGATTTGGATAGCTAAGGGCACTGGCTTTAACCACAATGTTTTTTTTCTTGCGGGTAGAGCAAAAAATTTTTTTATAATTTTTCCAAAAAAAGCAAAGGGGGTAGCCCATGGTATTTTTTGAAGAAAAAAAGTTTTGTCCCACTATTCGCAAAAAGAAAATTTCATATTAAAGCCAATGCTCTTACCTATCCATCGCAGTAGAAATCAAGTCGATGTCTAGAAAAATAAGTAAGTTATAACCAAAAATGTAACCAGTACTGCTACTGCCTCTTTCCGGCCACTTTTTAGTAGAACTAGTTACCTCTTTGGTCATAACTTGCTTAATTTTCTAGATTTTGACTTGATTCCTTCTGATTTGGATAGCTAAGGGCACTGGCTTTAACCACAATATTTTTTTTCTTGCGGATAGAGCAAAAAATTTTTTTATCATTTTTCCAAAAAAAGCAAAGGGGGTAGCCCATGGTATTTTTTGAAGAAAAAAACTTTTGTCCCACTATTCGCAAAAAGAAAAATTCATAATAAAGCCAATGCTCTATCCTATCCATCGCACTAGAAATCAAGTCGATGTCTAGAAAAATAAGTAAGTTATAACCAAAAATGTAACCAGTTCTGCTACAGCCTCTTTCCGGCCACTTTTTAGTAGAACTAGTTACCTCTTTGGTTATAACTTGCTTAGTTTTCTAGATTTTGACTTGATTCCTTCTGATTTGGATAGCTAAGGGCACTGGCTTTAACCACAATGTTTTTTTTCTTGCGGGTAGAGCAAAAAATTTTTTATCATTTTTCCAAAAAAAGCAAAGGGGGTAGCCCATGGTATTTTTTTTTAAGAAAAAAAGTTTTGTCCCACTATTCGCAAAAAGAAAATTTCATATTAAAGCCAATGCTCTATCCTATCCATCGCAGTAGAAATCAAGTCGATGTCTAGAAAAATAAGTAAGTTATAACCAAAAATGTAACCAGTTCTGCTACTGCCTCTTTCCGGCCACTTTTTAGTAGAACTAGTTACCTCTTTGGTCATAACTTGCTTAGTTTTCTAGATTTTGACTTGATTCCTTCTGATTTGGATAGCTAAGGGCACTGGCTTTAACCACAATGTTTTTTTTCTTGCGGGTAGAGCAAAAAATTTTTTATCTTTTTTCCAAAAAAAGCAAAGGGGGTAGCCCATGGTATTTTTTGAAGAAAAAAAGTTTTGTCCCACTATTCGCAAAAAGAAAATTTCATATTAAAGCCAATGCTCTATCCTATCCATCGCAGTAGAAATCAAGTCGATGTCTAGAAAAATAAGTAAGTTATAACCAAAAATGTAACCAGTTCTGCTACTGCCTCTTTCCGGCCACTTTTTAGTAGAACTAGTTACCTCTTTGGTCATAACTTGCTTAGTTTTCTAGATTTTGACTTGATTCCTTCTGATTTGGATAGCTAAGGGCACTGGCTTTAACCACAATATTTTTTTTCTTGCAGGTAGAGCAAAAAATTTTTTTATCATTTTTCGAAAAAAAGCAAAGGGGGTAGCCCATGGTATTTTTTGAAGAAAAAAAGTTTTGTCCCACTCTTCGCAAAAAGAAAATTTCATATTAAAGCCAATGCTCTTACCTATCCATCGCAGTAGAAATCAAGTCGATGTCTAGAAAAATAAGTAAGTTATAACCAAAAATGTAACCAGTTCTGCTACTGCCTCTTTCCGGCCACTTTTTAGTAGAACTAGTTACCTCTTTGGTTATAACTTGCTTAGTTTTCTAGATTTTGACTTGATTCCTTCTGATTTGGATAGCTAAGGGCACTGGCTTTAACCACAATGTTTTTTTTCTTGCGGGTAGAGCAAAAAATTTTTTATCATTTTTCCAAAAAAAGCAAAGGGGGTAGCCCATGGTATTTTTTGAAGAAAAAAAGTTTTGTCCCACTATTCGCAAAAAGAAAATTTCATATTAAAGCCAATGCTCTTACCTATCCATCGCACTAGAAATCAAGTCGATGTCTAGAAAAATAAGTAAGTTATAACCAAAAATGTAACCAGTTCTGCTACTGCCTCTTTCCGGCCACTTTTTAGTAGAACTAGTTACCTCTTTGGTCATAACTTGCTTAGTTTTCTAGATTTTGACTTGATTCCTTCTGATTTGGATAGCTAAGGGCACTGGCTTTAACCACAATGTTTTTTTCTTGCGGGTAGAGCAAAAAATTTTTTATCATTTTTCCAAAAAAAGCAAAGGGGGTAGCCCATGGTATTTTTTGAAGAAAAAAAGTTTTGTCCCACTATTCGCAAAAAGAAAATTTCATATTAAAGCCAATGCTCTAACCTATCCATCGCAGTAGAAATCAAGTCGATGTCTAGAAAAATAAGTAAGTTATAACTAGTTACCTCTTTGGTCATAACTTGCTTAGTTTTCTAGATTTTGACTTAATTCCTTCTGATTTGGATAGCTAAGGGCACTGGCTTTAACCACAATGTTTTTTTTTTTGCGGGTAGAGCAAAAAATTTTTTATCATTTTTCCAAAAAAAGCAAAGGGGGTAGCCCATGGTATTTTTTGAAGAAAAAAACTTTTGTCCCACTATTCGCAAAAAGAAAATTTCATATTAAAGCCAATGCTCTTACCTATCCATCGCACTAGAAATCAAGTCGATGTCTAGAAAAATAAGTAAGTTATAACTAAAAATGTAACCAGTTCTGCTACTGCCTCTTTCCGGCCACTTTTTAGTAGAACTAGTTACCTCTTTGGTCATAACTTGCTTAGTTTTCTAGATTTTGACTTGATTCCTTCTGATTTGGATAGCTAAGGGCACTGGCTTTAACCACAATGTTTTTTTTCTTGCGGGTAGAGCAAAAAATTTTTTATCATTTTTCCAAAAAAAGCAAAGGGGGTAGCCCATGGTATTTTTTGAAGAAAAAAAGTTTTGTCCCACTATTCGCAAAAAGAAAATTTCATATTAAAGCCAATGCTCTATCCTATCCATCGCAGTAGAAATCAAGTCGATGTCTAGAAAAATAAGTAAGTTATAACCAAAAATGTAACCAGCTCTGCTACTGCCTCTTTCCGGCCACTTTTTAGTAGAACTAGTTACCTTTTTGGCCATAACTTGCTTAGTTTTCTAGATATCGACTTGATTCCTTCTGATTTGGATAGCTAAGGGCACTGGCTTTAACCACAATGTTTTTTTTCTTGCGGGTATAGCAAAAAAATTTTTTATCATTTTTCCAAAAAAAAACAAAGGGGGTAGCCCATGGTATTTTTTGAAGAAAAAAATTTTTGTCCCACTATTCGCAAAAAGAAAATTTCATATTAAAGCCAATGCTCTATCCTATCCATCGCACTAGAAATCAAGTCGATGTCTAGAAAAATAAGTAAGTTATAACCAAAAATGTAACCAGCTCTGCTACTGCCTCTTTCCGGCCACTTTTTAGTAGAACTAGTTACCTTTTTGGCCATAACTTGCTTAGTTTTCTAGATATCGACTTGATTCCTTCTGATTTGGATAGCTAAGGGCACTGGCTTTAACCACAATGTTTTTTTTCTTGCGGGTATAGCAAAAAAATTTTTTATCATTTTTCCAAAAAAAAACAAAGGGGGTAGCCCATGGTATTTTTTGAAGAAAAAAATTTTTGTCCCACTATTCGCAAAAAGAAAATTTCATATTAAAGCCAATGCTCTTACCTATCCATCGCACTAGAAATCAAGTCGATGTCTAGAAAAATAAGTTAGTTATAACCAAAAATGTAACCAGTTCTGCTACTGCCTCTTTCCGGCCACTTTTTAGTAGAACTAGTTACCTCTTTGGTCATAACTTGCTTAGTTTTCTAGATTTTGACTTGATTCCTTCTGATTTGGATAGCTAAGGGCACTGGCTTCAACCACAATGTTTTTTTTCTTGCGGGTAGAGCAAAAAAAATTTTTATCATTTTTCCAAAAAAAGCAAAGGGGGTAGCCCATGGTATTTTTTGAAGAAAAAAAGTTTTGTCCCACTATTCGCAAAAAGAAAATTTCATATTAAAGCCAATGCTCTTACCTATCCATCGCACTAGAAATCAAGTCGATGTCTAGAAAAATAAGTAAGTTATAACCAAAAATGTAACCAGTTCTGCTACTGCCTCTTTCCGGCCACTTTTTAGTAGAACTAGTTACCTCTTTGGTCATAACTTGCTTAGTTTTCTAGATTTTGACTTGATTCCTTCTGATTTGGATAGCTAAGGGCACTGGCTTTAACCACAATATTTTTTTTCTTGCGGGTAGAGCAAAAAATTTTTTATCATTTTTCCAAAAAAAGCAAAGGGGGTAGCCCATGGTATTTTTTGAAGAAAAAAACTTTTGTCCCACTATTCGCAAAAAGAAAATTTCATAATAAAGCCAATGCTCTATCCTATCCATCGCAGTAGAAATCAAGTCGATGTCTAGAAAAATAAGTAAGTTATAACCAAAAATGTAACCAGTACTGCTACTGCCTCTTTCCGGCCACTTTTTAGTAGAACTAGTTACCTCTTTGGTCATAACTTGCTTAGTTTTCTAGATTTTGACTTGATTCCTTCTGATTTGGATAGCTAAGGGCACTGGCTTTAACCACAATGTTTTTTTTCTTGCGGGTAGAGCAAAAAATTTTTTTATAATTTTTCCAAAAAAAGCAAAGGGGGTAGCCCATGGTATTTTTTGAAGAAAAAAAGTTTTGTCCCACTATTCGCAAAAAGAAAATTTCATATTAAAGCCAATGCTCTTACCTATCCATCGCAGTAGAAATCAAGTCGATGTCTAGAAAAATAAGTAAGTTATAACCAAAAATGTAACCAGTACTGCTACTGCCTCTTTCCGGCCACTTTTTAGTAGAACTAGTTACCTCTTTGGTCATAACTTGCTTAATTTTCTAGATTTTGACTTGATTCCTTCTGATTTGGATAGCTAAGGGCACTGGCTTTAACCACAATATTTTTTTTCTTGCGGATAGAGCAAAAAATTTTTTTATCATTTTTCCAAAAAAAGCAAAGGGGGTAGCCCATGGTATTTTTTGAAGAAAAAAACTTTTGTCCCACTATTCGCAAAAAGAAAAATTCATAATAAAGCCAATGCTCTATCCTATCCATCGCACTAGAAATCAAGTCGATGTCTAGAAAAATAAGTAAGTTATAACCAAAAATGTAACCAGTTCTGCTACAGCCTCTTTCCGGCCACTTTTTAGTAGAACTAGTTACCTCTTTGGTTATAACTTGCTTAGTTTTCTAGATTTTGACTTGATTCCTTCTGATTTGGATAGCTAAGGGCACTGGCTTTAACCACAATGTTTTTTTTCTTGCGGGTAGAGCAAAAAATTTTTTATCATTTTTCCAAAAAAAGCAAAGGGGGTAGCCCATGGTATTTTTTTTTAAGAAAAAAAGTTTTGTCCCACTATTCGCAAAAAGAAAATTTCATATTAAAGCCAATGCTCTATCCTATCCATCGCAGTAGAAATCAAGTCGATGTCTAGAAAAATAAGTAAGTTATAACCAAAAATGTAACCAGTTCTGCTACTGCCTCTTTCCGGCCACTTTTTAGTAGAACTAGTTACCTCTTTGGTCATAACTTGCTTAGTTTTCTAGATTTTGACTTGATTCCTTCTGATTTGGATAGCTAAGGGCACTGGCTTTAACCACAATGTTTTTTTTCTTGCGGGTAGAGCAAAAAATTTTTTATCTTTTTTCCAAAAAAAGCAAAGGGGGTAGCCCATGGTATTTTTTGAAGAAAAAAAGTTTTGTCCCACTATTCGCAAAAAGAAAATTTCATATTAAAGCCAATGCTCTATCCTATCCATCGCAGTAGAAATCAAGTCGATGTCTAGAAAAATAAGTAAGTTATAACCAAAAATGTAACCAGTTCTGCTACTGCCTCTTTCCGGCCACTTTTTAGTAGAACTAGTTACCTCTTTGGTCATAACTTGCTTAGTTTTCTAGATTTTGACTTGATTCCTTCTGATTTGGATAGCTAAGGGCACTGGCTTTAACCACAATATTTTTTTTCTTGCAGGTAGAGCAAAAAATTTTTTTATCATTTTTCGAAAAAAAGCAAAGGGGGTAGCCCATGGTATTTTTTGAAGAAAAAAAGTTTTGTCCCACTCTTCGCAAAAAGAAAATTTCATATTAAAGCCAATGCTCTTACCTATCCATCGCAGTAGAAATCAAGTCGATGTCTAGAAAAATAAGTAAGTTATAACCAAAAATGTAACCAGTTCTGCTACTGCCTCTTTCCGGCCACTTTTTAGTAGAACTAGTTACCTCTTTGGTTATAACTTGCTTAGTTTTCTAGATTTTGACTTGATTCCTTCTGATTTGGATAGCTAAGGGCACTGGCTTTAACCACAATGTTTTTTTTCTTGCGGGTAGAGCAAAAAATTTTTTATCATTTTTCCAAAAAAAGCAAAGGGGGTAGCCCATGGTATTTTTTGAAGAAAAAAAGTTTTGTCCCACTATTCGCAAAAAGAAAATTTCATATTAAAGCCAATGCTCTATCCTATCCATCGCAGTAGAAATCAAGTCGATGTCTAGAAAAATAAGTAAGTTATAACCAAAAATGTAACCAGCTCTGCTACTGCCTCTTTCCGGCCACTTTTTAGTAGAACTAGTTACCTTTTTGGCCATAACTTGCTTAGTTTTCTAGATATCGACTTGATTCCTTCTGATTTGGATAGCTAAGGGCACTGGCTTTAACCACAATGTTTTTTTTCTTGCGGGTATAGCAAAAAAATTTTTTATCATTTTTCCAAAAAAAAACAAAGGGGGTAGCCCATGGTATTTTTTGAAGAAAAAAATTTTTGTCCCACTATTCGCAAAAAGAAAATTTCATATTAAAGCCAATGCTCTATCCTATCCATCGCACTAGAAATCAAGTCGATGTCTAGAAAAATAAGTAAGTTATAACCAAAAATGTAACCAGCTCTGCTACTGCCTCTTTCCGGCCACTTTTTAGTAGAACTAGTTACCTTTTTGGCCATAACTTGCTTAGTTTTCTAGATATCGACTTGATTCCTTCTGATTTGGATAGCTAAGGGCACTGGCTTTAACCACAATGTTTTTTTTCTTGCGGGTATAGCAAAAAAATTTTTTATCATTTTTCCAAAAAAAAACAAAGGGGGTAGCCCATGGTATTTTTTGAAGAAAAAAATTTTTGTCCCACTATTCGCAAAAAGAAAATTTCATATTAAAGCCAATGCTCTTACCTATCCATCGCACTAGAAATCAAGTCGATGTCTAGAAAAATAAGTTAGTTATAACCAAAAATGTAACCAGTTCTGCTACTGCCTCTTTCCGGCCACTTTTTAGTAGAACTAGTTACCTCTTTGGTCATAACTTGCTTAGTTTTCTAGATTTTGACTTGATTCCTTCTGATTTGGATAGCTAAGGGCACTGGCTTCAACCACAATGTTTTTTTTCTTGCGGGTAGAGCAAAAAAAATTTTTATCATTTTTCCAAAAAAAGCAAAGGGGGTAGCCCATGGTATTTTTTGAAGAAAAAAAGTTTTGTCCCACTATTCGCAAAAAGAAAATTTCATATTAAAGCCAATGCTCTTACCTATCCATCGCACTAGAAATCAAGTCGATGTCTAGAAAAATAAGTAAGTTATAACCAAAAATGTAACCAGTTCTGCTACTGCCTCTTTCCGGCCACTTTTTAGTAGAACTAGTTACCTCTTTGGTCATAACTTGCTTAGTTTTCTAGATTTTGACTTGATTCCTTCTGATTTGGATAGCTAAGGGCACTGGCTTTAACCACAATATTTTTTTTCTTGCGGGTAGAGCAAAAAATTTTTTATCATTTTTCCAAAAAAAGCAAAGGGGGTAGCCCATGGTATTTTTTGAAGAAAAAAACTTTTGTCCCACTATTCGCAAAAAGAAAATTTCATAATAAAGCCAATGCTCTATCCTATCCATCGCAGTAGAAATCAAGTCGATGTCTAGAAAAATAAGTAAGTTATAACCAAAAATGTAACCAGTACTGCTACTGCCTCTTTCCGGCCACTTTTTAGTAGAACTAGTTACCTCTTTGGTCATAACTTGCTTAGTTTTCTAGATTTTGACTTGATTCCTTCTGATTTGGATAGCTAAGGGCACTGGCTTTAACCACAATGTTTTTTTTCTTGCGGGTAGAGCAAAAAATTTTTTTATAATTTTTCCAAAAAAAGCAAAGGGGGTAGCCCATGGTATTTTTTGAAGAAAAAAAGTTTTGTCCCACTATTCGCAAAAAGAAAATTTCATATTAAAGCCAATGCTCTTACCTATCCATCGCAGTAGAAATCAAGTCGATGTCTAGAAAAATAAGTAAGTTATAACCAAAAATGTAACCAGTACTGCTACTGCCTCTTTCCGGCCACTTTTTAGTAGAACTAGTTACCTCTTTGGTCATAACTTGCTTAATTTTCTAGATTTTGACTTGATTCCTTCTGATTTGGATAGCTAAGGGCACTGGCTTTAACCACAATATTTTTTTTCTTGCGGATAGAGCAAAAAATTTTTTTATCATTTTTCCAAAAAAAGCAAAGGGGGTAGCCCATGGTATTTTTTGAAGAAAAAAACTTTTGTCCCACTATTCGCAAAAAGAAAAATTCATAATAAAGCCAATGCTCTATCCTATCCATCGCACTAGAAATCAAGTCGATGTCTAGAAAAATAAGTAAGTTATAACCAAAAATGTAACCAGTTCTGCTACAGCCTCTTTCCGGCCACTTTTTAGTAGAACTAGTTACCTCTTTGGTTATAACTTGCTTAGTTTTCTAGATTTTGACTTGATTCCTTCTGATTTGGATAGCTAAGGGCACTGGCTTTAACCACAATGTTTTTTTTCTTGCGGGTAGAGCAAAAAATTTTTTATCATTTTTCCAAAAAAAGCAAAGGGGGTAGCCCATGGTATTTTTTTTTAAGAAAAAAAGTTTTGTCCCACTATTCGCAAAAAGAAAATTTCATATTAAAGCCAATGCTCTATCCTATCCATCGCAGTAGAAATCAAGTCGATGTCTAGAAAAATAAGTAAGTTATAACCAAAAATGTAACCAGTTCTGCTACTGCCTCTTTCCGGCCACTTTTTAGTAGAACTAGTTACCTCTTTGGTCATAACTTGCTTAGTTTTCTAGATTTTGACTTGATTCCTTCTGATTTGGATAGCTAAGGGCACTGGCTTTAACCACAATGTTTTTTTTCTTGCGGGTAGAGCAAAAAATTTTTTATCTTTTTTCCAAAAAAAGCAAAGGGGGTAGCCCATGGTATTTTTTGAAGAAAAAAAGTTTTGTCCCACTATTCGCAAAAAGAAAATTTCATATTAAAGCCAATGCTCTATCCTATCCATCGCAGTAGAAATCAAGTCGATGTCTAGAAAAATAAGTAAGTTATAACCAAAAATGTAACCAGTTCTGCTACTGCCTCTTTCCGGCCACTTTTTAGTAGAACTAGTTACCTCTTTGGTCATAACTTGCTTAGTTTTCTAGATTTTGACTTGATTCCTTCTGATTTGGATAGCTAAGGGCACTGGCTTTAACCACAATATTTTTTTTCTTGCAGGTAGAGCAAAAAATTTTTTTATCATTTTTCGAAAAAAAGCAAAGGGGGTAGCCCATGGTATTTTTTGAAGAAAAAAAGTTTTGTCCCACTCTTCGCAAAAAGAAAATTTCATATTAAAGCCAATGCTCTTACCTATCCATCGCAGTAGAAATCAAGTCGATGTCTAGAAAAATAAGTAAGTTATAACCAAAAATGTAACCAGTTCTGCTACTGCCTCTTTCCGGCCACTTTTTAGTAGAACTAGTTACCTCTTTGGTTATAACTTGCTTAGTTTTCTAGATTTTGACTTGATTCCTTCTGATTTGGATAGCTAAGGGCACTGGCTTTAACCACAATGTTTTTTTTCTTGCGGGTAGAGCAAAAAATTTTTTATCATTTTTCCAAAAAAAGCAAAGGGGGTAGCCCATGGTATTTTTTGAAGAAAAAAAGTTTTGTCCCACTATTCGCAAAAAGAAAATTTCATATTAAAGCCAATGCTCTTACCTATCCATCGCACTAGAAATCAAGTCGATGTCTAGAAAAATAAGTAAGTTATAACCAAAAATGTAACCAGTTCTGCTACTGCCTCTTTCCGGCCACTTTTTAGTAGAACTAGTTACCTCTTTGGTCATAACTTGCTTAGTTTTCTAGATTTTGACTTGATTCCTTCTGATTTGGATAGCTAAGGGCACTGGCTTTAACCACAATGTTTTTTTCTTGCGGGTAGAGCAAAAAATTTTTTATCATTTTTCCAAAAAAAGCAAAGGGGGTAGCCCATGGTATTTTTTGAAGAAAAAAAGTTTTGTCCCACTATTCGCAAAAAGAAAATTTCATATTAAAGCCAATGCTCTAACCTATCCATCGCAGTAGAAATCAAGTCGATGTCTAGAAAAATAAGTAAGTTATAACTAGTTACCTCTTTGGTCATAACTTGCTTAGTTTTCTAGATTTTGACTTAATTCCTTCTGATTTGGATAGCTAAGGGCACTGGCTTTAACCACAATGTTTTTTTTTTTGCGGGTAGAGCAAAAAATTTTTTATCATTTTTCCAAAAAAAGCAAAGGGGGTAGCCCATGGTATTTTTTGAAGAAAAAAACTTTTGTCCCACTATTCGCAAAAAGAAAATTTCATATTAAAGCCAATGCTCTTACCTATCCATCGCACTAGAAATCAAGTCGATGTCTAGAAAAATAAGTAAGTTATAACTAAAAATGTAACCAGTTCTGCTACTGCCTCTTTCCGGCCACTTTTTAGTAGAACTAGTTACCTCTTTGGTCATAACTTGCTTAGTTTTCTAGATTTTGACTTGATTCCTTCTGATTTGGATAGCTAAGGGCACTGGCTTTAACCACAATGTTTTTTTTCTTGCGGGTAGAGCAAAAAATTTTTTATCATTTTTCCAAAAAAAGCAAAGGGGGTAGCCCATGGTATTTTTTGAAGAAAAAAAGTTTTGTCCCACTATTCGCAAAAAGAAAATTTCATATTAAAGCCAATGCTCTATCCTATCCATCGCAGTAGAAATCAAGTCGATGTCTAGAAAAATAAGTAAGTTATAACCAAAAATGTAACCAGCTCTGCTACTGCCTCTTTCCGGCCACTTTTTAGTAGAACTAGTTACCTTTTTGGCCATAACTTGCTTAGTTTTCTAGATATCGACTTGATTCCTTCTGATTTGGATAGCTAAGGGCACTGGCTTTAACCACAATGTTTTTTTTCTTGCGGGTATAGCAAAAAAATTTTTTATCATTTTTCCAAAAAAAAACAAAGGGGGTAGCCCATGGTATTTTTTGAAGAAAAAAATTTTTGTCCCACTATTCGCAAAAAGAAAATTTCATATTAAAGCCAATGCTCTATCCTATCCATCGCACTAGAAATCAAGTCGATGTCTAGAAAAATAAGTAAGTTATAACCAAAAATGTAACCAGCTCTGCTACTGCCTCTTTCCGGCCACTTTTTAGTAGAACTAGTTACCTTTTTGGCCATAACTTGCTTAGTTTTCTAGATATCGACTTGATTCCTTCTGATTTGGATAGCTAAGGGCACTGGCTTTAACCACAATGTTTTTTTTCTTGCGGGTATAGCAAAAAAATTTTTTATCATTTTTCCAAAAAAAAACAAAGGGGGTAGCCCATGGTATTTTTTGAAGAAAAAAATTTTTGTCCCACTATTCGCAAAAAGAAAATTTCATATTAAAGCCAATGCTCTTACCTATCCATCGCACTAGAAATCAAGTCGATGTCTAGAAAAATAAGTTAGTTATAACCAAAAATGTAACCAGTTCTGCTACTGCCTCTTTCCGGCCACTTTTTAGTAGAACTAGTTACCTCTTTGGTCATAACTTGCTTAGTTTTCTAGATTTTGACTTGATTCCTTCTGATTTGGATAGCTAAGGGCACTGGCTTCAACCACAATGTTTTTTTTCTTGCGGGTAGAGCAAAAAAAATTTTTATCATTTTTCCAAAAAAAGCAAAGGGGGTAGCCCATGGTATTTTTTGAAGAAAAAAAGTTTTGTCCCACTATTCGCAAAAAGAAAATTTCATATTAAAGCCAATGCTCTTACCTATCCATCGCACTAGAAATCAAGTCGATGTCTAGAAAAATAAGTAAGTTATAACCAAAAATGTAACCAGTTCTGCTACTGCCTCTTTCCGGCCACTTTTTAGTAGAACTAGTTACCTCTTTGGTCATAACTTGCTTAGTTTTCTAGATTTTGACTTGATTCCTTCTGATTTTGATAGCTAAGGGCACTGGCTTTAACCACAATGTTTTTTTTCTTGCGGGTAGAGCAAAAAATTTTTTATCATTTTTCCAAAAAAAGCAAAGGGGGTAGCCCATGGTATTTTTTGAAGAAAAAAAGTTTTGTCCCACTATTCGCAAAAAGAAAATTTCATATTAAAGCCAATGCTCTTACCTATCCATCGCACTAGAAATCAAGTCGATGTCTAGAAAAATAAGTAAGTTATAACCAAAAATGTAACCAGTTCTGCTACTGCCTCTTTCCGGCCACTTTTTAGTAGAACTAGTTACCTCTTTGGTCATAACTTGCTTAGTTTTCTAGATTTTGACTTGATTCCTTCTGATTTGGATAGCTAAGGGCACTGGCTTTAACCACAATATTTTTTTTCTTGCTGGTAGAACAAAAAATTTTTTTATCATTTTTCCAAAAAAAGCAAAGGGGGTAGCCCATGGTATTTTTTGAAGAAAAAAACTTTTGTCCCACTATTCGCAAAAAGAAAATTTCATATTAAAGCCAATGCTCTATCCTATCCATCGCAGTAGAAATCAAGTCGATGTCTAGAAAAATAAGTAAGTTATAACCAAAAATGTAACCAGCTCTGCTACTGCCTCTTTCCGGCCACTTTTTAGTAGAACTAGTTACCTCTTTGGTCATAACTTGCTTAGTTTTCTAGATTTTGACTTGATTCCTTCTGATTTGGATAGCTAAGGGCACTGGCTTTAACCACAATATTTTTTTTCTTGCTGGTAGAACAAAAAATTTTTTTATCATTTTTCCAAAAAAAGCAAAGGGGGTAGCCCATGGTATTTTTTGAAGAAAAAAATTTTTGTCCCACTATTCGCAAAAAGAAAATTTCATATTAAAGCCAATGCTCTTACCTATCCATCGCACTAGAAATCAAGTCGATGTCTAGAAAAATAAGTTAGTTATAACCAAAAATGTAACCAGTTCTGCTACTGCCTCTTTCCGGCCACTTTTTAGTAGAACTAGTTACCTCTTTGGTCATAACTTGCTTAGTTTTCTAGATTTTGACTTGATTCCTTCTGATTTGGATAGCTAAGGGCACTGGCTTCAACCACAATGTTTTTTTTCTTGCGGGTAGAGCAAAAAAAATTTTTATCATTTTTCCAAAAAAAGCAAAGGGGGTAGCCCATGGTATTTTTTGAAGAAAAAAAGTTTTGTCCCACTATTCGCAAAAAGAAAATTTCATATTAAAGCCAATGCTCTTACCTATCCATCGCACTAGAAATCAAGTCGATGTCTAGAAAAATAAGTTAGTTATAACCAAAAATGTAACCAGTTCTGCTACTGCCTCTTTCCGGCCACTTTTTAGTAGAACTAGTTACCTCTTTGGTCATAACTTGCTTAGTTTTCTAGATTTTGACTTGATTCCTTCTGATTTGGATAGCTAAGGGCACTGGCTTTAACAACAATGTTTTTTTTCTTGCGGGTAGAGCAAAAAAATTTTTTATCATTTTTCCAAAAAAAGCAAAGGGGGTAGCCCATGGTATTTTTTGAAGAAAAAAACTTTTGTCCCACTATTCGCAAAAAGAAAATTTTATATTAAAGCCAATGCTCTATCCTATTCATCGCAGTAGAAATCAAGTCGATGTCTAGAAAAATAAGTTAGTTATAACCAAAAATGTAACCAGTTCTGCTACTGCCTCTTTCCGGCCACTTTTTAGTAGAACTAGTTACCTCTTTGGTCATAACTTGCTTAGTTTTCTAGATTTTGACTTGATTCCTTCTGATTTGGATAGCTAAGGGCACTGGCTTTAACCACAATATTTTTTTTCTTGCTGGTAGAACAAAAAATTTTTTTATCATTTTTCCAAAAAAAGCAAAGGGGGTAGCCCATGGTATTTTTTGAAGAAAAAAATTTTTGTCCCACTATTCGCAAAAAGAAAATTTCATATTAAAGCCAATGCTCTATCCTATCCATCGCAGTAGAAATCAAGTCGATGTCTAGAAAAATAAGTAAGTTATAACCAAAAATGTAACCAGTTCTGCTACTGCCTCTTTCCGGCCACTTTTTAGTAGAACTAGTTACCTCTTTGGTCATAACTTGCTTAGTTTTCTAGATTTTGACTTGATTCCTTCTGATTTGGATAGCTAAGGGCACTGGCTTTAACCACAATATTTTTTTTCTTGCTGGTAGAACAAAAAATTTTTTTATCATTTTTCCAAAAAAAGCAAAGGGGGTAGCCCATGGTATTTTTTGAAGAAAAAAACTTTTGTCCCACTATTCGCAAAAAGAAAATTTCATATTAAAGCCAATGCTCTATCCTATCCATCGCAGTAGAAATCAAGTCGATGTCTAGAAAAATAAGTAAGTTATAACCAAAAATGTAACCAGTTCTGCTACTGCCTCTTTCCGGCCACTTTTTAGTAGAACTAGTTACCTCTTTGGTCATAACTTGCTTAGTTTTCTAGATTTTGACTTGATTCCTTCTGATTTGGATAGCTAAGGGCACTGGCTTTAACCACAATATTTTTTTTCTTGCTGGTAGAACAAAAAATTTTTTTATCATTTTTCCAAAAAAAGCAAAGGGGGTAGCCCATGGTATTTTTTGAAGAAAAAAATTTTTGTCCCACTATTCGCAAAAAGAAAATTTCATATTAAAGCCAATGCTCTTACCTATCCATCGCACTAGAAATCAAGTCGATGTCTAGAAAAATAAGTTAGTTATAACCAAAAATGTAACCAGTTCTGCTACTGCCTCTTTCCGGCCACTTTTTAGTAGAACTAGTTACCTCTTTGGTCATAACTTGCTTAGTTTTCTAGATTTTGACTTGATTCCTTCTGATTTGGATAGCTAAGGGCACTGGCTTCAACCACAATGTTTTTTTTCTTGCGGGTAGAGCAAAAAAAATTTTTATCATTTTTCCAAAAAAAGCAAAGGGGGTAGCCCATGGTATTTTTTGAAGAAAAAAAGTTTTGTCCCACTATTCGCAAAAAGAAAATTTCATATTAAAGCCAATGCTCTTACCTATCCATCGCACTAGAAATCAAGTCGATGTCTAGAAAAATAAGTTAGTTATAACCAAAAATGTAACCAGTTCTGCTACTGCCTCTTTCCGGCCACTTTTTAGTAGAACTAGTTACCTCTTTGGTCATAACTTGCTTAGTTTTCTAGATTTTGACTTGATTCCTTCTGATTTGGATAGCTAAGGGCACTGGCTTTAACAACAATGTTTTTTTTCTTGCGGGTAGAGCAAAAAAATTTTTTATCATTTTTCCAAAAAAAGCAAAGGGGGTAGCCCATGGTATTTTTTGAAGAAAAAAACTTTTGTCCCACTATTCGCAAAAAGAAAATTTTATATTAAAGCCAATGCTCTATCCTATTCATCGCAGTAGAAATCAAGTCGATGTCTAGAAAAATAAGTTAGTTATAACCAAAAATGTAACCAGTTCTGCTACTGCCTCTTTCCGGCCACTTTTTAGTAGAACTAGTTACCTCTTTGGTCATAACTTGCTTAGTTTTCTAGATTTTGACTTGATTCCTTTTGACTTGAATAGCTAAGGGCACTGGCTTTAACCACAATATTTTTTTTTTGCGGGTAGAGCAAAAAATTTTTTTTATCATTTTTCCAAAAAAAGCAAAGGGGGTAGCCCATGGTATTTTTTGAAGAAAAAAACTTTTGTCCCACTATTCGCAAAAAGAAAATTTCATATTAAAGCCAATGCTCTATCCTATTCATCGCAGTAGAAATCAAGTCGATGTCTAGAAAAATAAGTTAGTTATAACCAAAAATGTAACCAGTTCTGCTACTGCCCCTTTCCGGCCACTTTTTAGTAGAACTAGTTACCTCTTTGGTCATAACTTGCTTAGTTTTCTAGATTTTGACTTGATTCCTTCCGATTTGGATAGCTAAGGGCACTGGCTTTAACCACAATGTTTTTTTTCTTGCGGGTATAGCAAAAAAATTTTTTATCATTTTTCCAAAAAAAAACAAAGGGGGTAGCCCATGGTATTTTTTGAAGAAAAAAATTTTTGTCCCACTATTCGCAAAAAGAAAATTTCATATTAAAGCCAATGCTCTTACCTATCCATCGCACTAGAAATCAAGTCGATGTCTAGAAAAATAAGTTAGTTATAACTAAAAATGTAACCAGTTCTGCTACTGCCTCTTTCCGGCCACTTTTTAGTAGAACTAGTTACCTCTTTGGTCATAACTTGCTTAGTTTTCTAGATTTTGACTTGATTCCTTCTGATTTAGATAGCTAAGGGCACTGGCTTCAACCACAATGTTTTTTTTCTTGCGGGTAGAGCAAAAAAAATTTTTATCATTTTTCCAAAAAAAGCAAAGGGGGTAGCCCATGGTATTTTTTGAAGAAAAAAAGTTTTGTCCCACTATTCGCAAAAAGAAAAATTCATAATAAAGCCAATGCTCTATCCTATCCATCGCAGTAGAAATCAAGTCGATGTCTAAAAAATAAGTAAGTTATAACCAAAAATGTAACCAGTTCTGCTACTGCCTCTTTCCGGCCACTTTTTAGTAGAACTAGTTACCTCTTTGGTCATAACTTGCTTAGTTTTCTAGATTTTGACTTGATTCCTTCTGATTTAGATAGCTAAGGGCACTGGCTTTAACCACAATATTTTTTTTCTTGCTGGTAGAACAAAAAATTTTTTTATCATTTTTCCAAAAAAAGCAAAGGGGGTAGCCCATGGTATTTTTTGAAGAAAAAAACTTTTGTCCCACTATTCGCAAAAAGAAAATTTCATATTAAAGCCAATGCTCTATCCTATCCATCGCAGTAGAAATCAAGTCGATGTCTAGAAAAATAAGTAAGTTATAACCAAAAATGTAACCAGCTCTGCTACTGCCTCTTTCCGGCCACTTTTTAGTAGAACTAGTTACCTTTTTGGCCATAACTTGCTTAGTTTTCTAGATATCGACTTGATTCCTTCTGATTTGGATAGCTAAGGGCACTGGCTTTAACCACAATGTTTTTTTTCTTGCGGGTATAGCAAAAAAATTTTTTATCATTTTTCCAAAAAAAAACAAAGGGGGTAGCCCATGGTATATTTGAAGAAAAAAATTTTTGTCCCACTATTCGCAAAAAGAAAATTTCATATTAAAGCCAATGCTCTTACCTATCCATCGCACTAGAAATCAAGTCGATGTCTAGAAAAATAAGTTAGTTATAACCAAAAATGTAACCAGTTCTGCTACTGCCTCTTTCCGGCCACTTTTTAGTAGAACTAGTTACCTCTTTGGTCATAACTTGCTTAGTTTTCTAGATTTTGACTTGATTCCTTCTGATTTGGATAGCTAAGGGCACTGGCTTCAACCACAATGTTTTTTTTCTTGCGGGTAGAGCAAAAAAAATTTTTATCATTTTTCCAAAAAAAGCAAAGGGGGTAGCCCATGGTATTTTTTGAAGAAAAAAAGTTTTGTCCCACTATTCGCAAAAAGAAAATTTCATATTAAAGCCAATGCTCTTACCTATCCATCGCACTAGAAATCAAGTCGATGTCTAGAAAAATAAGTAAGTTATAACCAAAAATGTAACCAGTTCTGCTACTGCCTCTTTCCGGCCACTTTTTAGTAGAACTAGTTACCTCTTTGGTCATAACTTGCTTAGTTTTCTAGATTTTGACTTGATTCCTTCTGATTTGGATAGCTAAGGGCACTGGCTTTAACAACAATGTTTTTTTTCTTGCGGGTAGAGCAAAAAAATTTTTTATCATTTTTCCAAAAAAAGCAAAGGGGGTAGCCCATGGTATTTTTTGAAGAAAAAAACTTTTGTCCCACTATTCGCAAAAAGAAAATTTCATATTAAAGCCAATGCTCTATCCTATTCATCGCAGTAGAAATCAAGTCGATGTCTAGAAAAATAAGTTAGTTATAACCAAAAATGTAACCAGTTCTGCTACTGCCCCTTTCCGGCCACTTTTTAGTAGAACTATTTACCTCTTTGGTCATAACTTGCTTAGTTTTCTAGATTTTGACTTGATTCCTTCTGATTTGGATAGCTAAGGGCACTGGCTTTAACCACAATGTTTTTTTTCTTGCGGGTATAGCAAAAAAATTTTTTATCATTTTTCCAAAAAAAAACAAAGGGGGTAGCCCATGGTATTTTTTGAAGAAAAAAATTTTTGTCCCACTATTCGCAAAAAGAAAATTTCATATTAAAGCCAATGCTCTTACCTATCCATCGCACTAGAAATCAAGTCGATGTCTAGAAAAATAAGTTAGTTATAACCAAAAATGTAACCAGTTCTGCTACTGCCTCTTTCCGGCCACTTTTTAGTAGAACTAGTTACCTCTTTGGTCATAACTTGCTTAGTTTTCTAGATTTTGACTTGATTCCTTTTGACTTGAATAGCTAAGGGCACTGGCTTTAACCACAATATTTTTTTTTTGCGGGTAGAGCAAAAAATTTTTGTATCATTTTTCCAAAAAAAGCAAAGGGGGTAGCCCATGGTATTTTTTGAAGAAAAAAACTTTTGTCCCACTATTCGCAAAAAGAAAATTTCATATTAAAGCCAATGCTCTATCCTATTCATCGCAGTAGAAATCAAGTCGATGTCTAGAAAAATAAGTTAGTTATAACCAAAAATGTAACCAGTTCTGCTACTGCCCCTTTCCGGCCACTTTTTAGTAGAACTAGTTACCTCTTTGGTCATAACTTGCTTAGTTTTCTAGATTTTGACTTGATTCCTTCTGATTTGGATAGCTAAGGGCACTGGCTTTAACCACAATGTTTTTTTTCTTGCGGGTATAGCAAAAAAATTTTTTATCATTTTTCCAAAAAAAAACAAAGGGGGTAGCCCATGGTATATTTTGAAGAAAAAAATTTTTGTCCCACTATTCGCAAAAAGAAAATTTCATATTAAAGCCAATGCTCTTACCTATCCATCGCACTAGAAATCAAGTCGATGTCTAGAAAAATAAGTTAGTTATAACCAAAAATGTAACCAGTTCTGCTACTGCCTCTTTCCGGCCACTTTTTAGTAGAACTAGTTACCTCTTTGGTCATAACTTGCTTAGTTTTCTAGATTTTGACTTGATTCCTTCTGATTTAGATAGCTAAGGGCACTGGCTTCAACCACAATGTTTTTTTTCTTGCGGGTAGAGCAAAAAAAATTTTTATCATTTTTCCAAAAAAAGCAAAGGGGGTAGCCCATGGTATTTTTTGAAGAAAAAAAGTTTTGTCCCACTATTCGCAAAAAGAAAAATTCATAATAAAGCCAATGCTCTATCCTATCCATCGCAGTAGAAATCAAGTCGATGTCTAAAAAATAAGTAAGTTATAACCAAAAATGTAACCAGTTCTGCTACTGCCTCTTTCCGGCCACTTTTTAGTAGAACTAGTTACCTCTTTGGTCATAACTTGCTTAGTTTTCTAGATTTTGACTTGATTCCTTCTGATTTAGATAGCTAAGGGCACTGGCTTTAACCACAATATTTTTTTTCTTGCGGGTAGAACAAAAAATTTTTTTATCATTTTTCCAAAAAAAGCAAAGGGGGTAGCCCATGGTATTTTTTGAAGAAAAAAACTTTTGTCCCACTATTCGCAAAAAGAAAATTTCATATTAAAGCCAATGCTCTTACCTATCCATCGCACTAGAAATCAAGTCGATGTCTAGTAAAATAAGTAAGTTATAACCAAAAATGTAACCAGTTCTGCTACTGCTTATTTCCGGCCACTTTTTAGTAGAACTAGTTACCTTTTTGGTCATAACTTGCTTAGTTTTCTAGATATCGACTTGATTCTTTTTGACTTGAATAGCTAAGGGTACTGGCTTTAACCACAATATTTTTTTTCTTGCGAGTAGAGCAAAAAATTTTTTTATCATTTTGCCAAAAAAAACAAAGGGGGTAGCCCATGGTATTTTTTGAAGAAAAAAACTTTTGTCCCACTATTCGCAAAAAGAAAATTTCATATTAAAGCCAATGCTCTTACCTATCCATCGCACTAGAAATCAAGTCGATGTCTAGAAAAATAAGTTAGTTATAACCAAAAATGTAACCAGTTCTGCTACTGCTTATTTCCGGCCACTTTTTAGTAGAACTAGTTACCTTTTTGGTCATAACTTGCTTAGTTTTCTAGATATCGACTTGATTCTTTTTGACTTGAATAGCTAAGGGTACTGGCTTTAACCACAATATTTTTTTTCTTGCGGGTAGAGCAAAAAATTTTTTTATCATTTTGCCAAAAAAAACAAAGGGGGTAGCCCATGGTATTTTTTGAAGAAAAAAACTTTTGTCCCACTATTCGCAAAAAGAAAATTTCATATTAAAGCCAATGCTCTTACCTATCCATCGCACTAGAAATCAAGTCGATGTCTAGAAAAATAAGTTAGTTATAAATAAAAATGTAACCAGTTATGCTACTGCCTCTTTCCGGCCACTTTTTAGTAGAACTAGTTACCTCTTTGGTTATAACTTGCTTAGTTTTCTAGATTGTGACTTGATTCCATCTGATTTGGATAGCTAAGGGCACTGGCTTGAACCACTATGTTTTTTTTCTTGCGGGTAGAGCAAAAAAATTTTTTATCATTTTTCCAAAAAAAGCAAAGGGGGTAGCCCATGGTATTTTTTGAAGAAAAAAACTTTTGTCCCACTATTCGCAAAAAGAAAATTTTATATTAAAGCCAATGCTCTATCCTATTCATCGCAGTAGAAATCAAGTCGATGTCTAGAAAAATAAGTTAGTTATAACCAAAAATGTAACCAGTTCTGCTACTGCCCCTTTCCGGCCATTTTTTAGTAGAACTAGTTACCTCTTTGGTCATAACTTGCTTAGTTTTCTAGATTTTGACTTGATTCCTTTTGACTTGAATAGCTAAGGGCACTGGCTTTAACCACAATATTTTTTTTTTGCGGGTATAGCAAAAAAATTTTTTATCATTTTTCCAAAAAAAAACAAAGGGGGTAGCCCATGGTATTTTTTGAAGAAAAAAATTTTTGTCCCACTATTCGCAAAAAGAAAATTTCATATTAAAGCCAATGCTCTTACCTATCCATCGCACTAGAAATCAAGTCGATGTCTAGAAAAATAAGTTAGTTATAACCAAAAATGTAACCAGTTCTGCTACTGCCTCTTTCCGGCCACTTTTTAGTAGAACTAGTTACCTCTTTGGTCATAACTTGCTTAGTTTTCTAGATTTTGACTTGATTCCTTCTGATTTGGATAGCTAAGGGCACTGGCTTCAACCACAATGTTTTTTTTCTTGCGGGTAGAGCAAAAAAAATTTTTATCATTTTTCCAAAAAAAGCAAAGGGGGTAGCCCATGGTATTTTTTGAAGAAAAAAACTTTTGTCCCACTATTCGCAAAAAGAAAAATTCATAATAAAGCCAATGCTCTATCCTATCCATCGCAGTAGAAATCAAGTCGATGTCTAAAAAATAAGTAAGTTATAACCAAAAATGTAACCAGTTCTGCTACTGCCTCTTTCCGGCCACTTTTTAGTAGAACTAGTTACCTCTTTGGTCATAACTTGCTTAGTTTTCTAGATTTTGACTTGATTCCTTCTGATTTAGATAGCTAAGGGCACTGGCTTTAACCACAATATTTTTTTTCTTGCGGGTAGAACAAAAAATTTTTTTATCATTTTTCCAAAAAAAGCAAAGGGTTTAGCCAATGGTATTTTTTGAAGAAAAAAAGTTTTGTCCCACTATTCGCAAAAATAAAAATTCATAATAAAGCCAATGCTCTTACCTTTCCATCGCAGTAGAAATCAAGTCGATGTCTAGTAAAATAAGTAAGTTATAACCAAAAATGTAACCAGTTCTGCTACTGCTTATTTCCGGCCACTTTTTAGTAGAACTAGTTACCTTTTTGGTCATAACTTGCTTAGTTTTCTAGATATCGACTTGATTCTTTTTGACTTGAATAGCTAAGGGTACTGGCTTTAACCACAATATTTTTTTTCTTGCGGGTAGAGCAAAAAATTTTTTTATCATTTTGCCAAAAAAAACAAAGGGGGTAGCCCATGGTATTTTTTGAAGAAAAAAACTTTTGTCCCACTATTCGCAAAAAGAAAATTTCATATTAAAGCCAATGCTCTTACCTATCCATCGCACTAGAAATCAAGTCGATGTCTAGAAAAATAAGTTAGTTATAACCAAAAATGTAACCAGTTCTGCTACTGCTTATTTCCGGCCACTTTTTAGTAGAAATAGTTACCTTTTTGGTCATAACTTGCTTAGTTTTCTAGATATCGACTTGATTCTTTTTGACTTGAATAGCTAAGGGTACTGGCTTTAACCACAATATTTTTTTTCTTGCGGGTAGAGCAAAAAATTTTTTTATCATTTTGCCAAAAAAAACAAAGGGGGTAGCCCATGGTATTTTTTTAAGAAAAAAACTTTTGTCCCACTATTCGCAAAAAGAAAATTTCATATTAAAGCCAATGCTCTTACCTATCCATCGCACTAGAAATCAAGTCGATGTCTAGAAAAATAAGTTAGTTATAACCAAAAATGTAACCAGTTCTGCTACTGCTTATTTCCGGCCACTTTTTAGTAGAACTAGTTACCTTTTTGGTCATAACTTGCTTAGTTTTCTAGATATCGACTTGATTCTTTTTGACTTGAATAGCTAAGGGTACTGGCTTTAACCACAATATTTTTTTTCTTGCGGGTAGAGCAAAAAATTTTTTTATCATTTTGCCAAAAAAAACAAAGGGGGTAGCCCATGGTATTTTTTGAAGAAAAAAACTTTTGTCCCACTATTCGCAAAAAGAAAATTTTATATTAAAGCCAATGCTCTATCCTATTCATCGCAGTAGAAATCAAGTCGATGTCTAGAAAAATAAGTTAGTTATAACCAAAAATGTAACCAGTTCTGCTACTGCCTCTTTCCGGCCACTTTTTAGTAGAACTAGTTACCTCTTTGGTCATAACTTGCTTAGTTTTCTAGATTTTGACTTGATTCCTTTTGACTTGAATAGCTAAGGGCACTGGCTTTAACCACAATATTTTTTTTTTGCGGGTAGAGCAAAAAATTTTTTTATCATTTTTCCAAAAAAAGCAAAGGGGGTAGCCCATGGTATTTTTTGAAGAAAAAAAGTTTTGTCCCACTATTCGCAAAAAGAAAATTTCATATTAAAGCCAATGCTCTATCCTATTCATCGCAGTAGAAATCAAGTCGATGTCTAGAAAAATAAGTTAGTTATAACCAAAAATGTAACCAGTTCTGCTACTGCCCCTTTCCGGCCACTTTTTAGTAGAACTAGTTACCTCTTTGGTCATAACTTGCTTAGTTTTCTAGATTTTGACTTGATTCCTTCTGATTTGGATAGCTAAGGGCACTGGCTTTAACCACAATGTTTTTTTTCTTGCGGGTATAGCAAAAAAATTTTTTATCATTTTTCCAAAAAAAAACAAAGGGGGTAGCCCATGGTATTTTTTGAAGAAAAAAATTTTTGTCCCACTATTCGCAAAAAGAAAATTTCATATTAAAGCCAATGCTCTTACCTATCCATCGCACTAGAAATCAAGTCGATGTCTAGAAAAATAAGTTAGTTATAACCAAAAATGTAACCAGTTCTGCTACTGCCTCTTTCCGGCCACTTTTTAGTAGAACTAGTTACCTCTTTGGTCATAACTTGCTTAGTTTTCTAGATTTTGACTTGATTCCTTCTGATTTGGATAGCTAAGGGCACTGGCTTCAACCACAATGTTTTTTTTCTTGCGGGTAGAGCAAAAAAAATTTTTATCATTTTTCCAAAAAAAGCAAAGGGGGTAGCCCATGGTATTTTTTGAAGAAAAAGAGTTTTGTCCCACTATTCGCAAAAAGAAAAATTCATAATAAAGCCAATGCTCTATCCTATCCATCGCAGTAGAAATCAAGTCGATGTCTAAAAAATAAGTAAGTTATAACCAAAAATGTAACCAGTTCTGCTACTGCCTCTTTCCGGCCACTTTTTAGTAGAACTAGTTACCTCTTTGGTCATAACTTGCTTAGTTTTCTAGATTTTGACTTGATTCCTTCTGATTTAGATAGCTAAGGGCACTGGCTTTAACCACAATATTTTTTTTCTTGCGGGTAGAACAAAAAAATTTTTTATCATTTTTCCAAAAAAAGCAAAGGGGGTAGCCCATGGTATTTTTTGAAGAAAAAAAGTTTTGTCCCACTATTCGCAAAAATAAAAATTCACAATAAAGCCAATGCTCTATCCTATCCATCGCAGTAGAAATCAAGTCGATGTCTAGAAAAATAAGTTAGTTATAACCAAAAATGTAACCAGTTCTGCTACTGCTTATTTCCGGCCACTTTTTAGTAGAACTAGTTACTTTTTTGGTCATAACTTGCTTAGTTTTCTAGATATCGACTTGATTCCTTTTGACTTGAATAGCTAAGGGTACTGGCTTTAACCACAATGTTTTTTTTCTTGCGGGTAGAACAAAAAATTTTTTTATCATTTTTCCAAAAAAAGCAAAGGGTTTAGCCCATGGTATTTTTTGAAGAAAAAAACTTTTGTCCCACTATTCGCAAAAAGAAAATTTCATATTAAAGCCAATGCTCTTACCTTTCCATCGCAGTAGAAATCAAGTCGATGTCTAGTAAAATAAGTAAGTTATAACCAAAAATGTAACCAGTTCTGCTACTGCTTATTTCCGGCCACTTTTTAGTAGAACTAGTTACCTTTTTGGTCATAACTTGCTTAGTTTTCTAGATATCGACTTGATTCTTTTTGACTTGAATAGCTAAGGGTACTGGCTTTAACCACAATATTTTTTTTCTTGCGGGTAGAGCAAAAAATTTTTTTATCATTTTGCCAAAAAAAACAAAGGGGGTAGCCCATGGTATTTTTTGAAGAAAAAAACTTTTGTCCCACTATTCGCAAAAAGAAAATTTCATATTAAAGCCAATGCTCTTACCTATCCATCGCACTAGAAATCAAGTCGATGTCTAGAAAAATAAGTTAGTTATAACCAAAAATGTAACCAGTTCTGCTACTGCTTATTTCCGGCCACTTTTTAGTAGAACTAGTTACCTTTTTGGTCATAACTTGCTTAGTTTTCTAGATATCGACTTGATTCCTTTTGACTTGAATAGCTAAGGGTACTGGCTTTAACCACAATGTTTTTTTTCTTGCGGGTAGAACAAAAAATTTTTTTATCATTTTTCCAAAAAAAGCAAAGGGTTTAGCCCATGGTATTTTTTGAAGAAAAAAACTTTTGTCCCACTATTCGCAAAAAGAAAATTTCATATTAAAGCCAATGCTCTTACCTTTCCATCGCAGTAGAAATCAAGTCGATGTCTAGTAAAATAAGTAAGTTATAACCAAAAATGTAACCAGTTCTGCTACTGCTTATTTCCGGCCACTTTTTAGTAGAACTAGTTACCTTTTTGGTCATAACTTGCTTAGTTTTCTAGATATCGACTTGATTCTTTTTGACTTGAATAGCTAAGGGTACTGGCTTTAACCACAATATTTTTTTTCTTGCGGGTAGAGCAAAAAATTTTTTTATCATTTTGCCAAAAAAAACAAAGGGGGTAGCCCATGGTATTTTTTGAAGAAAAAAACTTTTGTCCCACTATTCGCAAAAAGAAAATTTCATATTAAAGCCAATGCTCTTACCTATCCATCGCACTAGAAATCAAGTCGATGTCTAGAAAAATAAGTTAGTTATAACCAAAAATGTAACCAGTTCTGCTACTGCCTCTTTCCGGCCACTTTTTAGTAGAACTAGTTACCTCTTTGGTCATAACTTGTTTAGTTTTCTAGATTTTGACTTGATTCCTTCTGATTTGGATAGCTAAGGGTACTGGCTTTAACCACAATATTTTTTTTCTTGCGGGTAGAGCAATAAATTTTTTTACCATTTTGCCAAAAAAAAAAAAAAAATCATTTTTCGAAAAAAGCAAAGGGGTAGCCCATGGTATTTTTTGAAGAAAAAATTTTTGTCCCACTATTCGCAAAAAGAAAATTTCATATTAAAGCCAATGCTCTTACCTATCCATCGCACTAGAAATCAAGTCGATGTCTAGAAAAATAAGTAAGTTATAACCAAAAATGTAACCAGTTCTGCTACTGCCTCTTTCCGGCCACTTTTTAGTAGAACTAGTAACCTTTTTGGTCATAACTTGCTTAGTTTTCTAGATATCGACTTGAATCCTTTTGACTTGGATAGCTTATGGAACTGGCTTTAACCACAATATTTTTTTCTTGCGGGTAGAACAAAAAAATTTTTTATCATTTTTCGAAAAAAGCAAAGGGGTAGCCCATGGTATTTTTTGAAGAAAAAAGTTTTGTCCGACTATTCGCAAAAAGAAAATTTCACATTAAAGCCAATGCTCTATCCTATCCATCGCAGTAGAAATCAAGTCGATGTCTAGAAAAATAAGTAAGTTATAACCAAAAATGTAACCAGTTCTGCTACTGCCTCTTTCCGGCCACTTTTTAGTAGAACTAGTTACCTCTTTGGTCATAACTTGTTTAGTTTTCTAGATTTTGACTTGATTCCTTCTGATTTGGATAGCTAAGGGCACTGGCTTTAACCACAATATTTTTTTTCTTGCGGGTAGAGCAAAAAATTTTTTTATCATTTTGCCAAAAAAAACAAAGGGGGTAGCCCATGGTATTTTTTGAAGAAAAAAACTTTTGTCCCACTATTCGCAAAAAGAAAATTTCATATTAAAGCCAATGCTCTTACCTTTCCATCGCAGTAGAAATCAAGTCGATGTCTAGTAAAATAAGTAAGTTATAACCAAAAATGTAACCAGTTCTGCTACTGCCTCTTTCCGGCCACTTTTTAGTAGAACTAGTTACCTTTTTGGCCATAACTTGCTAAGTTTTCTAGATATCGACTTGATTCCTTCTGATTTGGATAGCTAAGGGCACTGGCTTTAACCACTATGTTTTTTTTCTTGCGGGTAGAGCAAAAAAAATTTTTATCATTTTTCCAAAAAAAGCAAAGGGGGTAGCCCATGGTATTTTTTGAAGAAAAAAAGTTTTGTCCCACTATTCGCAAAAAGAAAATTTCATATTAAAGCCAATGCTCTTACCTATCCATCGCACTAGAATTCAAGTCGATGTCTAGAAAAATAAGTTAGTTATAACCAAAAATGTAACCAGTTCTGCTACTGCCTCTTTCCGGCCACTTTTTAGTAGAACTAGTTACCTCTTTGGTCATAACTTGCTTAGTTTTCTAGATTTTGACTTGATTCCTTCTGATTTGGATAGCTAATGGCACTGGCTTTAACCACAATGTTTTTTTTCTTGCGGGTAGAGCAAAAAAATTTTTTATCATTTTTCCAAAAAAAGCAAAGGGGGTAGCCCATGGTATTTTTTGAAGAAAAAAACTTTTGTACCACTATTCGCAAAAGGAAAATTTCATATTAAAGCCAATGCTCTATCCTATTCATCGCAGTAGAAATCAAGTCGATGTCTAGAAAAATAAGTTAGTTATAACCAAAAATGTAACCAGTTCTGCTACTGCCTCTTTCCGGCCACTTTTTAGTAGAACTAGTTACCTCTTTGGTCATAACTTGCTTAGTTTTCTAGATTTTGACTTGATTCCTTCTGATTTGGATAGCTAAGGGTACTGGCTTTAACCACAATATTTTTTTTCTTGCGGGTAGAGCAAAAAATTTTTTTATCATTTTGCCAAAAAAAACAAAGGGGGTAGCCCATGGTATTTTTTGAAGAAAAAATTTTTGTCGCACTATTCGCAAAAAGAAAATTTCATATTAAAGGCAATGCTCTTACCTTTCCATCGCAGTAGAAATCAAGTCGATGTCTAGTAAAATAAGTAAGTTATAACCAAAAATGTAACCAGTTCTGCTACTGCCTCTTTCCGGCCACTTTTTAGTAGAACTAGTTACCTTTTTGGCCATAACTTGCTTAGTTTTCTAGATATCGACTTGATTCCTTCTGATTTGGATAGCTAAGGGCACTGGCTTTAACCACAATTTTTTTTTTCTTGCGGGTAGAGCAAAAAATTTTTTTATCATTTTGCCAAAAAAAACAAAGGGGGTAGCCCATGGTATTTTTTGAAGAAAAAATTTTTGTCGCACTATTCGCAAAAAGAAAATTTCATATTAAAGGCAATGCTCTTACCTTTCCATCGCAGTAGAAATCAAGTCGATGTCTAGTAAAATAAGTAAGTTATAACCAAAAATGTAACCAGTTCTGCTACTGCCTCTTTCCGGCCACTTTTTAGCAGAACTATTTACCTCTTTGGTCATAACTTGCTTAGTTTTCTAGATTTTGACTTGATTCCTTCTGATTTGGATAGCTAAGGGCACTGGCTTTAACCACAATGTTTTTTTTCTTGCGGGTAGAGCAAAAAAATTTTTTATCATTTTTCCAAAAAAAGCAAAGGGGGTAGCCCATGGTATTTTTTGAAGAAAAAAAGTTTTGTCCCACTATTCGCAAAAAGAAAATTTCATATTAAAGCCAATGCTCTTACCTATCCATCGCACTAGAAATCAAGTCGATGTCTAGAAAAATAAGTAAGTTATAACCAAAAATGTAACCAGTTCTGCTACTGCCTCTTTCCGGCCACTTTTTAGCAGAACTATTTACCTCTTTGGTCATAACTTGCTTAGTTTTCTAGATTTTGACTTGATTCCTTCTGATTTGGATAGCTAAGGGCACTGGCTTTAACCACAATGTTTTTTTTCTTGCGGGTAGAGCAAAAAAATTTTTTATCATTTTTCCAAAAAAAGCAAAGGGGGTAGCCCATGGTATTTTTTGAAGAAAAAAAGTTTTGTTTCACTATTCGCAAAAAGAAAATTTCATATTAAAGCCAATGCTCTTACCTATCCATCGCACTAGAAATCAAGTCGATGTCTAGAAAAATAAGTAAGTTATAACCAAAAATGTAACCAGTTCTGCTACTGCCTCTTTCCGGCCACTTTTTAGTAGAACTAGTTACCTCTTTGGTCATAACTTGCTTAGTTTTCTAGATTTTGACTTGATTCCTTCTGATTTGGATAGCTAAGGTCATTGGCTTTAACCACAATGTTTTTTTTCTTGCGAGTAGAGCAAAAAAATTTTTTATCATTTTTCCAAAAAAAGCAAAGGGGGTAGCCCATGGTATTTTTTGAAGAAAAAAAGTTTTGTCCCACTATTCGCAAAAAGAAAATTTCATATTAAAGCCAATGCTCTTACCTATCCATCGCACTAGAAATCAAGTCGATGTCTAGAAAAATAAGTAAGTTATAACCAAAAATGTAACCAGTTCTGCTACTGCCTCTTTCCGGCCACTTTTTAGTAGAACTAGTTACCTCTTTGGTCATAACTTGCTTAGTTTTCTAGATTTTGACTTGATTCCTTCTGATTTGGATAGCTAAGGGCACTGGCTTTAACCACAATCTTTTTTTCTTGCGGGTAAAACAAAAAAATTTTTTATCATTTTTCCAAAAAAAGCAAAGGGGGCAGCCCATGGTATTTTTTGAAGAAAAAAAGTTTTGTCCCACTATTCGCAAAAAGAAAATTTCACATTAAAGCCAATGCTCTAACCTACCCATCGCAGTTTAAATCAAGTCGATGTCTAGAAAAATAAGTAAGTTATAACCAAAAATGTAACCAGTTCTGCTACTGCCTCTTTCCGGCCACTTTTTAGTAGAACTAGTTACCTTTTTGGCCATAACTTGCTTAGTTTTCTAGATACCGACTTGATTCCTTTTGACTTGAATAGCTAAGGGTACTGGCTTTAACCACAATGTTTTTTTTCTTGCGGGTAGAGCAAAAAAATTTTTTATCATTTTTCCAAAAAAAACAAAGGGGGTAGCCCATGGTATTTTTTGAAGAAAAAAACTTTTGTCCCACTATTCGCAAAAAGAAAATTTCATATTAAAGCCAATGCTCTTACCTATCCATCGCACTAGAAATCAAGTCGATGTCTAGAAAAATAAGTAAGTTATAACCAAAAATGTAACCAGTTCTGCTACTGCCTCTTTCCGGCCACTTTTTAGTAGAACTAGTTACCACTTTGGTCATAACTTGCTTAGTTTTCTAGATTTTGACTTGATTCCTTCTGATTTGGATAGCTAAGGGCACTGGCTTTAACCACAATATTTTTTTTCTTGCGGGTAGAGCAAAAAATTTTTTTATAATTTTTCCAAAAAAAGCAAAGGGGGTAGCCCATGGTATTTTTTGAAGAAAAAAAGTTTTGTCCCACTATTCGCAAAAAGAAAATTTCATATTAAAGCCAATGCTCTTACCTATCCATCGCAGTAGAAATCAAGTCGATGTCTAGAAAAATAAGTAAGTTATAACCAAATATGTAACCAGCTCTGCTACTGCCTCTTTCCGGCCACTTTTTAGTAGAACTAGTTAAATCTTTGGTCATAACTTGCTTAATTTTCTAGATTTTGACTTGATTCCTTCTGATTTGGATATCTAAGGGCACTGGCTTTAACCACAATATTTTTTTTCTTGCGGGTAGAGCAAAAAATTTTTTTATCATTTTTCCAAAAAAAGCAAAGGGGGTAGCCCATGGTATTTTTTGAAGAAAAAAACTTTTGTCCCACTATTCGCAAAAAGAAAATTTCATAATAAAGCCAATGCTCTATCCTATCCATCGCAGTAGAAATCAAGTCGATGTCTAGAAAAATAAGTTAGTTATAACCAAAAATGTAACCAGCTCTGCTACTGCTTATTTCCGGCCACTTTTTAGTAGAACTAGTTACCTTTTTGGTCATAACTTGCTTAGTTTTCTAGATATCGACTTGATTCCTTTTGACTTGAATAGCTAAGGGCACTGGCTTTAACCACAATATTTTTTTTCTAGCGGGTAGAACAAAAAAATTTTTTATCATTTTTCGAAAAAAGCGAAGGGGGTAGCTCATGGTATTTTTTGAAGAAAAAAGTTTTGTCCCACTATTCGCAAAAAGAAAAATTCATAATAAAGCCAATACTCTAACCTATCCATCGCAGTAGAAATCAAGTCGATGTCTAGAAAAATAAGTTAGTTATAACCAAAAATGTAACCAGTTCTGCTACTGCTTATTTCCGGCCACTTTTTAGTAGAACTAGTTACCTTTTTGGTCATAACTTGCTTAGTTTTCTAGATTTTGACTTGATTCCTTCTGATTTGGATAGCTAAGGGCACTGGCTTTAACCACAATATTTTTTTTCTTGCGGGTAGAGCAAAAAATTTTTTTATCATTTTGCCAAAAAAAAACAAAGGGGCTAGCCCATGGTATTTTTCGAAGAAAAAAATTTTTGTCCCACTATTCGCAAAAAGAAAATTTCATATTAAAGCCAATGCTCTTACTTATCCATCGCAGTAGAAATCAAGTCGATGTCTAGAAAAATAAGTTAGTTATAACCAAAAATGTAACCAGTTCTGCTACTGCCTCTTTCCGGCCACTTTTTAGTAGAACTAGTTACCTTTTTGGTCATAACTTGCTTAGTTTTCTAGATATCGACTTGATTCCTTCTGATTTGGATAGCTAAGGGCACTGGCTTTAATAACAATGTTTTTTTTCTTGCGGGTAGAGCAAAAAATTTTTTATAATTTTTCCAAAAAAAGCAAAGGGGGTAGCCCATGGTATTTTTTGAAGAAAAAAAGTTTTGTCCCACTATTCGCAAAAAGAAAAATTCATAATAAAGCCAATACTCTAACCTATCCATCGCAGTAGAAATCAAGTCGATGTCTAGAAAAATAAGTTAGTTATAACCAAAAATGTAACCAGTTCTGCTACTGCCTCTTTCCGGCCACTTTTTAGTAGAACTAGTTACCTTTTTGGCCATAACTTGCTAAGTTTTCTAGATATCGACTTGATTCCTTTTGACTTGGATAGCAAAGGGCACTGGCTTTAACCACGATATTTTTTTTCTTGCGGGTAGAGCAAAAAAATTTTTTATCATTTTTCCAAAAAAAGCAAAGGGGGTAGCCCATGGTATTTTTTGAAGAAAAAAAGTTTTGTCCCACTATTCGCAAAAAGAAAAATTCATAATAAAGCCCATGCTCTATCCTAACCATCGCAGTAGAAATCAAGTCGATGTCTAGAAAAATAAGTTAGTTATAACCAAAAATGTAACCAGTTCTGCTACTGCCTCTTTCCGGCCACTTTTTAGTAGAACTAGTTACCTTTTTGGCCATAACTTGCTAAGTTTTCTAGATATCGACTTGATTCCTTTTGACTTGGATAGCAAAGGGCACTGGCTTTAACCACGATATTTTTTTTCTTGCGGGTAGAGCAAAAAATTTTTTTATCATTTTTCCAAAAAAAGCAAAGGGGGTAGCCCATGGTATTTTTTGAAGAAAAAAAGTTTTGTCCCGCTATTCGCAAAAAGAAAAATTCATAATAAAGCCCATGCTCTATCCTAACCATCGCAGTAGAAATCAAGTCGATGTCTAGAAAAATAAGTTAGTTATAACCAAAAATGTAACCAGTTCTGCTACTGCCTCTTTCCGGCCACTTTTTAGTAGAACTAGTTACCTTTTTGGCCATAACTTGCTAAGTTTTCTAGATATCGACTTGATTCCTTTTGACTTGGATAGCAAAGGGCACTGGCTTTAACCACAATATTTTTTTTCTTGCGGGTAGAGCAAAAAATTTTTTTATCATTTTTCCAAAAAAAGCAAAGGGGGTAGCCCATGGTATTTTTTGAAGAAAAAAAGTTTTGTCCCACTATTCGCAAAAAGAAAAATTCATAATAAAGCCCATGCTCTATCCTAACCATCGCAGTAGAAATCAAGTCGATGTCTAGAAAAATAAGTTAGTTATAACCAAAAATGTAACCAGTTCTGCTACTGCCTCTTTCCGGCCACTTTTTAGTAGAACTAGTTACCTTTTTGGCCATAACTTGCTAAGTTTTCTAGATATCGACTTGATTCCTTTTGACTTGGATAGCAAAGGGCACTGGCTTTAACCACGATATTTTTTTTCTTGCGGGTAGAGCAAAAAATTTTTTTATCATTTTTCCAAAAAAAGCAAAGGGGGTAGCCCATGGTATTTTTTGAAGAAAAAAAGTTTTGTCCCACTATTCGCAAAAAGAAAAATTCATAATAAAGCCAATACTCTAACCTATCCATCGCAGTAGAAATCAAGTCGATGTCTAGAAAAATAAGTTAGTTATAACCAAAAATGTAACCAGTTCTGCTACTGCCTCTTTCCGGCCACTTTTTAGTAGAACTAGTTACCTTTTTGGCCATAACTTGCTTAGTTTTTTAGATATCGACTTGATTCCTTTTGACTTGGATAGCTAAGGGCACTGGCTTTAACCACAATATTTTTTTTTTTGCGGGTAGAGCAAAAAATTTTTTTATCATTTGTCCAAAAAAAGCAAAGGGGCTAGCCCATGGTATTTTTTGAAGAAAAAAAGTTTTGTCCCACTATTCGCAAAAAGAAAAATTCATAATAAAGCCAATGCTCTATCCTATCCATCGCAGTAGAAATCAAGTCGATGTCTAGAAAAATAAGTTAGTTATAACCAAAAATGTAACCAGTTCTGCTACTGCCTCCTTCCGGCCACTTTTTAGTAGAACTAGTTACCTTTTTGGTCATAACTTGCTTAGTTTTCTAGATATCGACTTGATTCCTTCTGATTTGGATAGCTAAGGGCACTGGCTTTAACAACAATGTTTTTTTTCTTGCGGGTAGAGCAAAAAAATTTTTATCATTTTTCCAAAAAAAGCAAAGGGGGTAGCCCATGGTATTTTTTGAAGAAAATAAGTTTTGTCCCACTATTCGCAAAAAGAAAAATTCATAATAAAGCCAATGCTCTATCCTAACCATCGCAGTAGAAATCAAGTCGATGTCTAGAAAAATAAGTTAGTTATAACCAAAAATGTAACCAGTTCTGCTACTGCCTCTTTCCGGCCACTTTTTAGTAGAACTAGTTACCTTTTTGGCCATAACTTGCTTAGTTTTCTAGATATCGACTTGATTCCTTTTGACTTGGATAGCTAAGGGCACTGGCTTTAACCACAATATTTTTTTTATTGCGGGTAGAGCAAAAAATTTTTTTATCATTTGTCCAAAAAAAGCAAAGGGGCTAGCCCATGGTATTTTTTGAAGAAAAAAAGTTTTGTCCCACTATTCGCAAAAAGAAAAATTCATATTAAAGCCAATGCTCTATCCTATCCATCGCAGTAGAAATCAAGTCGATGTCTAGAAAAATAAGTTAGTTATAACCAAAAATGTAACCAGTTCTGCTACTGATTATTTCCGGCCACTTTTTAGTAGAACTAGTTACCTTTTTGGTCATAACTTGCTTAGTTTTCTAGATATCGACTTGATTCCTTTTGACTTGAATAGCTAAGGGTACTGGCTTTAACCACAATATTTTTTTTCTTGCGGGTAGAGCAAAAAAAATTTTTATCATTTTTCCAAAAAAAGCAAAGGGGGTAGCCCATGGTATTTTTTGAAGAAAAAAAGTTTTGTCCCACTATTCGCAAAAAGAAAATTTCATATTAAAGCCAATGCTCTTACCTATCCATCGCACTAGAAATCAAGTCGATGTCTAGAAAAATAAGTAAGTTATAACCAAAAATGTAACCAGTTCTGCTACTGCCTCTTTCCGGCCACTTTTTAGTAGAACTAGTTACCTCTTTGGTCATAACTTGCTTAGTTTTCTAGATTTTGACTTGATTCCTTCTAATTTGGATAGCTAAGGGCACTGGCTTTAACCACAATATTTTTTTCTTGCGGGTAAAACAAAAAAATTTTTTATAATTTTTCCAAAAAAAGCAAAGGGGGCAGCCCATGGTATTTTTTGAAGAAAAAAAGTTTTGTCCCACTATTCGCAAAAAGAAAAATTCATAATAAAGCCAATGCTCTATCCTATCCATCGCAGTATAAAAAAAGTCGATGTCTAAAAAAATAAGTTAGTTATAACCAAAAATGTAACCAGTTCTGCTACTGCTTATTTCCGGCCACTTTTTAGTAGAACTAGTTACCTTTTTGGTCATAACTTGCTTAGTTTTCTAGATTTTGACTTGACTCCTTCTGATTTGGATAGCTAAGGGCACTGGCTTTAACCACAATATTTTTTTCTTGCGGGTAGAACAAAAAATTTTTTTATCATTTTTATAAAAAAAGCAAAGGGGGTAGCCCATGGTATTTTTTGAAGAAAAAAAGTTTTGTCCCACTATTCGCAAAAAGAAAATTTTATATTAAAGCCAATGCTCTTACCTATCCATCGCACTAGAAATCAAGTCGATGTCTAGAAAAATAAGTAAGTTATAACCAAAAATGTAACCAGTTCTTCTACTGCCTCTTTCCGGCCACTTTTTAGTAGAACTAGTTACCTCTTTGGTCATAACTTGCTTAGTTTTCTAGATTTTGACTTGATTCCTTCTGATTTGGATAGCTAAGGGCACTGGCTTTAACCACAATGTTTTTTTCTTGCGGGTAGAGCAAAAAATTTTTTTATCATTTTGCCAAAAAAAACAAAGGGGGTAGCCCATGGTATTTTTTGAAGAAAAAATTTTTGTCCCACTATTCGCAAAAAGAAAATTTCATATTAAAGCCAATGCTCTATCCTATCCATCGAAGTAGAAATCAAGTCGATGTCTAGTAAAATAAGTAAGTTATAACCAAAAATGTAACCAGTTCTGCTACTGCCTCTTTCCGGCCACTTTTTAGTAGAACTAGTTACCTTTTTGGCCATAACTTGCTTCGTTTTCTAGATATCGACTTGATTCCTTTTGACTTGGATAGCTAAGGGCACTGGCTTTAACCACAATATTTTTTTCTTGCGGGTAGAACAAAAAATTTTTTTATCATTTTGCCAAAAAAAAACAAAAGGGCTAGCCCATGGTATTTTTCGAAGAAAAAAATTTTTGTCCCACTATTCGCAAAAAGAAAATTTCATATTAAAGCCAATGCTCTTACTTATCCATCGCAGTAGAAATCAAGTCGATGTCTAGAAAAATAAGTTAGTTATAACCAAAAATGTAACCAGTTCTGCTACTGCCTCTTTCCGGCCACTTTTTAGTAGAACTAGTTACCTTTTTGGCCATAACTTGCTTAGTTTTTTAGAAATCGACTTGATTCCTTTTGACTTGGATAGCTAAGGGCACTGGCTTTAACCACAATATTTTTTTTATTGCGGGTAGAGCAAAAAATTTTTTTATCATTTGTCCAAAAAAAGCAAAGGGGCTAGCCCATGGTATTTTTTGAAGAAAAAAAGTTTTGTCCCACTATTCGCAAAAAGAAAAATTCATAATAAAGCCAATACTCTAACCTATCCATCGCAGTAGAAATCAAGTCGATGTCTAGAAAAATAAGTTAGTTATAACCAAAAATGTAACCAGTTCTGCTACTGCCTCTTTCCGGCCACTTTTTAGTAGAACTAGTTACCTTTTTGGCCATAACTTGCTAAGTTTTCTAGATATCGACTTGATTCCTTTTGACTTGGATAGCAAAGGGCACTGGCTTTAACCACGATATTTTTTTTCTTGCGGGTAGAGCAAAAAAATTTTTTATCATTTTTCCAAAAAAAGCAAAGGGGGTAGCCCATGGTATTTTTTGAAGAAAAAAAGTTTTGTCCCACTATTCGCAAAAAGAAAAATTCATAATAAAGCCCATGCTCTATCCTAACCATCGCAGTAGAAATCAAGTCGATGTCTAGAAAAATAAGTTAGTTATAACCAAAAATGTAACCAGTTCTGCTACTGCCTCTTTCCGGCCACTTTTTAGTAGAACTAGTTACCTTTTTGGCCATAACTTGCTAAGTTTTCTAGATATCGACTTGATTCCTTTTGACTTGGATAGCAAAGGGCACTGGCTTTAACCACGATATTTTTTTTCTTGCGGGTAGAGCAAAAAATTTTTTTATCATTTTTCCAAAAAAAGCAAAGGGGGTAGCCCATGGTATTTTTTGAAGAAAAAAAGTTTTGTCCCACTATTCGCAAAAAGAAAAATTCATAATAAAGCCCATGCTCTATCCTAACCATCGCAGTAGAAATCAAGTCGATGTCTAGAAAAATAAGTTAGTTATAACCAAAAATGTAACCAGTTCTGCTACTGCCTCTTTCCGGCCACTTTTTAGTAGAACTAGTTACCTTTTTGGCCATAACTTGCTAAGTTTTCTAGATATCGACTTGATTCCTTTTGACTTGGATAGCAAAGGGCACTGGCTTTAACCACGATATTTTTTTTCTTGCGGGTAGAGCAAAAAATTTTTTTATCATTTTTCCAAAAAAAGCAAAGGGGGTAGCCCATGGTATTTTTTGAAGAAAAAAAGTTTTGTCCCACTATTCGCAAAAAGAAAAATTCATAATAAAGCCCATGCTCTATCCTAACCATCGCAGTAGAAATCAAGTCGATGTCTAGAAAAATAAGTTAGTTATAACAAAAAATGTAACCAGTTCTGCTACTGCCTCTTTCCGGCCACTTTTTAGTAGAACTAGTTACCTTTTTGGCCATAACTTGCTAAGTTTTCTAGATATCGACTTGATTCCTTTTGACTTGGATAGCAAAGGGCACTGGCTTTAACCACGATATTTTTTTTCTTGCGGGTAGAGCAAAAAATTTTTTTATCATTTTTCCAAAAAAAGCAAAGGGGGTAGCCCATGGTATTTTTTGAAGAAAAAAAGTTTTGTCCCACTATTCGCAAAAAGAAAAATTCATAATAAAGCCAATGCTCTATCCTAACCATCGCAGTAGAAATCAAGTCGATGTCTAGAAAAATAAGTTAGTTATAACCAAAAATGTAACCAGTTCTGCTACTGCCTCTTTCCGGCCACTTTTTAGTAGAACTAGTTACCTTTTTGGCCATAACTTGCTTAGTTTTCTAGATATCGACTTGATTCCTTTTGACTTGGATAGCTAAGGGCACTGGCTTTAACCACAATATTTTTTTTATTGCGGGTAGAGCAAAAAATTTTTTTATCATTTGTCCAAAAAAAGCAAAGGGGCTAGCCCATGGTATTTTTTGAAGAAAAAAAGTTTTGTCCCACTATTCGCAAAAAGAAAATTTCATATTAAAGCCAATGCTCTTACTTATCCATCGCAGTAGAAATCAAGTCGATGTCTAGAAAAATAAGTTAGTTATAACCAAAAATGTAACCAGTTCTGCTACTGCCTCTTTCCGGCCACTTTTTAGTAGAACTAGTTACCTTTTTGGCCATAACTTGCTAAGTTTTCTAGATATCGACTTGATTCCTTTTGACTTGGATAGCAAAGGGCACTGGCTTTAACCACGATATTTTTTTTCTTGCGGGTAGAGCAAAAAAATTTTTTATCATTTTTCCAAAAAAAGCAAAGGGGGTAGCCCATGGTATTTTTTGAAGAAAAAAAGTTTTGTCCCACTATTCGCAAAAAGAAAAATTCATAATAAAGCCCATGCTCTATCCTAACCATCGCAGTAGAAATCAAGTCGATGTCTAGAAAAATAAGTTAGTTATAACCAAAAATGTAACCAGTTCTGCTACTGCCTCTTTCCGGCCACTTTTTAGTAGAACTAGTTACCTTTTTGGCCATAACTTGCTAAGTTTTCTAGATATCGACTTGATTCCTTTTGACTTGGATAGCAAAGGGCACTGGCTTTAACCACGATATTTTTTTTCTTGCGGGTAGAGCAAAAAATTTTTTTATCATTTTTCCAAAAAAAGCAAAGGGGGTAGCCCATGGTATTTTTTGAAGAAAAAAAGTTTTGTCCCACTATTCGCAAAAAGAAAAATTCATAATAAAGCCCATGCTCTATCCTAACCATCGCAGTAGAAATCAAGTCGATGTCTAGAAAAATAAGTTAGTTATAACAAAAAATGTAACCAGTTCTGCTACTGCCTCTTTCCGGCCACTTTTTAGTAGAACTAGTTACCTTTTTGGCCATAACTTGCTAAGTTTTCTAGATATCGACTTGATTCCTTTTGACTTGGATAGCAAAGGGCACTGGCTTTAACCACGATATTTTTTTTCTTGCGGGTAGAGCAAAAAATTTTTTTATCATTTTTCCAAAAAAAGCAAAGGGGGTAGCCCATGGTATTTTTTGAAGAAAAAAAGTTTTGTCCCACTATTCGCAAAAAGAAAAATTCATAATAAAGCCAATGCTCTATCCTAACCATCGCAGTAGAAATCAAGTCGATGTCTAGAAAAATAAGTTAGTTATAACCAAAAATGTAACCAGTTCTGCTACTGCCTCTTTCCGGCCACTTTTTAGTAGAACTAGTTACCTTTTTGGCCATAACTTGCTTAGTTTTCTAGATATCGACTTGATTCCTTTTGACTTGGATAGCTAAGGGCACTGGCTTTAACCACAATATTTTTTTTATTGCGGGTAGAGCAAAAAATTTTTTTATCATTTGTCCAAAAAAAGCAAAGGGGCTAGCCCATGGTATTTTTTGAAGAAAAAAAGTTTTGTCCCACTATTCGCAAAAAGAAAAATTCATAATAAAGCCCATGCTCTATCCTAACCATCGCAGTAGAAATCAAGTCGATGTCTAGAAAAATAAGTTAGTTATAACAAAAAATGTAACCAGTTCTGCTACTGCCTCTTTCCGGCCACTTTTTAGTAGAACTAGTTACCTTTTTGGCCATAACTTGCTAAGTTTTCTAGATATCGACTTGATTCCTTTTGACTTGGATAGCAAAGGGCACTGGCTTTAACCACGATATTTTTTTTCTTGCGGGTAGAGCAAAAAATTTTTTTATCATTTTTCCAAAAAAAGCAAAGGGGGTAGCCCATGGTATTTTTTGAAGAAAAAAAGTTTTGTCCCACTATTCGCAAAAAGAAAAATTCATAATAAAGCCAATGCTCTATCCTAACCATCGCAGTAGAAATCAAGTCGATGTCTAGAAAAATAAGTTAGTTATAACCAAAAATGTAACCAGTTCTGCTACTGCCTCTTTCCGGCCACTTTTTAGTAGAACTAGTTACCTTTTTGGCCATAACTTGCTTAGTTTTCTAGATATCGACTTGATTCCTTTTGACTTGGATAGCTAAGGGCACTGGCTTTAACCACAATATTTTTTTTATTGCGGGTAGAGCAAAAAATTTTTTTATCATTTTTCCAAAAAAAACAAAGGGGGTAGCCCATGGTATTTTTTGAAGAAAAAATTTTTGTCCCACTATTCGCAAAAAGAAAATTTCATATTAAAGCCAATGCTCTTACTTATCCATCGCAGTAGAAATCAAGTCGATGTCTAGAAAAATAAGTTAGTTATAACCAAAAATGTAACCAGTTCTGCTACTGCCTCTTTCCGGCCACTTTTTAGTAGAACTAGTTACCTTTTTGGTCATAACTTGCTTAGTTTTCTAGATATCGACTTGATTCCTTCTGATTTGGATAGCTAAGGGCACTGGCTTTAATAACAATGTTTTTTTTCTTGCGGGTAGAGCAAAAAATTTTTTATAATTTTTCCAAAAAAAGCAAAGGGGGTAGCCCATGGTATTTTTTGAAGAAAAAAAGTTTTGTCCCACTATTCGCAAAAAGAAAAATTCATAATAAAGCCAATACTCTAACCTATCCATCGCAGTAGAAATCAAGTCGATGTCTAGAAAAATAAGTTAGTTATAACCAAAAATGTAACCAGTTCTGCTACTGCCTCTTTCCGGCCACTTTTTAGTAGAACTAGTTACCTTTTTGGCCATAACTTGCTAAATTTTCTAGATATCGACTTGATTCCTTTTGACTTGGATAGCAAAGGGCACTGGCTTTAACCACGATATTTTTTTTCTTGCGGGTAGAGCAAAAAATTTTTTTATCATTTTTCCAAAAAAAGCAAAGGGGGTAGCCCATGGTATTTTTTGAAGAAAAAAAGTTTTGTCCCACTATTCGCAAAAAGAAAAATTCATAATAAAGCCCATGCTCTATCCTAACCATCGCAGTAGAAATCAAGTCGATGTCTAGAAAAATAAGTTAGTTATAACCAAAAATGTAACCAGTTCTGCTACTGCCTCTTTCCGGCCACTTTTTAGTAGAACTAGTTACCTCTTTGGTCATAACTTGCTTAGTTTTCTAGATATCGACTTGATTCCTTCTGATTTGGATAGCTAAGGGCACTGGCTTTAATAACAATGTTTTTTTTCTTGCGGGTAGAGCAAAAAATTTTTTATAATTTTTCCAAAAAAAGCAAAGGGGGTAGCCCATGGTATTTTTTGAAGAAAAAAAGTTTTGTCCCACTATTCGCAAAAAGAAAAATTCATAATAAAGCCAATACTCTAACCTATCCATCGCAGTAGAAATCAAGTCGATGTCTAGAAAAATAAGTTAGTTATAACCAAAAATGTAACCAGTTCTGCTACTGCCTCTTTCCGGCCACTTTTTAGTAGAACTAGTTACCTTTTTGGCCATAACTTGCTAAATTTTCTAGATATCGACTTGATTCCTTTTGACTTGGATAGCAAAGGGCACTGGCTTTAACCACGATATTTTTTTTCTTGCGGGTAGAGCAAAAAATTTTTTTATCATTTTTCCAAAAAAAGCAAAGGGGGTAGCCCATGGTATTTTTTGAAGAAAAAAAGTTTTGTCCCACTATTCGCAAAAAGAAAAATTCATAATAAAGCCCATGCTCTATCCTAACCATCGCAGTAGAAATCAAGTCGATGTCTAGAAAAATAAGTTAGTTATAACCAAAAATGTAACCAGTTCTGCTACTGCCTCTTTCCGGCCACTTTTTTGTAGAACTAGTTACCTTTTTGGCCATAACTTGCTAAGTTTTCTAGATATCGACTTGATTCCTTTTGACTTGGATAGCAAAGGGCACTGGCTTTAACCACGATATTTTTTTTCTTGCGGGTAGAGCAAAAAATTTTTTTATCATTTTTCCAAAAAAAGCAAAGGGGGTAGCCCATGGTATTTTTTGAAGAAAAAAAGTTTTGTCCCACTATTCGCAAAAAGAAAAATTCATAATAAAGCCAATACTCTAACCTATCCATCGCAGTAGAAATCAAGTCGATGTCTAGAAAAATAAGTTAGTTATAACCAAAAATGTAACCAGTTCTGCTACTGCCTCTTTCCGGCCACTTTTTAGTAGAACTAGTTACCTTTTTGGCCATAACTTGCTTAGTTTTTTAGAAATCGACTTGATTCCTTTTGACTTGGATAGCTAAGGGCACTGGCTTTAACCACAATATTTTTTTTATTGCGGGTAGAGCAAAAAATTTTTTTATCATTTGTCCAAAAAAAGCAAAGGGGCTAGCCCATGGTATTTTTTGAAGAAAAAAAGTTTTGTCCCACTATTCGCAAAAAGAAAAATTCATAATAAAGCCAATGCTCTATCCTATCCATCGCAGTAGAAATCAAGTCGATGTCTAGAAAAATAAGTTAGTTATAACCAAAAATGTAACCAGTTCTGCTACTGCCTCTTTCCGGCCACTTTTTAGTAGAACTAGTTACCTTTTTGGCCATAACTTGCTTAGTTTTCTAGATATCGACTTGCTTCCTACTAATTTGGATAGCTAAGGGCATTGGCTTTAACAACAATGTTTTTTTTCTTGCGGGTAGAGCAACAAAATTTTTTATCATTTTTCCAAAAAAAGCAAAGGGGGTAGCCCATGGTATTTTTTGAAGAAAAAAAGTTTTGTCCCACTATTCGCAAAAAGAAAAATTCATATTAAAGCCAATGCTCTATCCTATCCATCGCAGTAGAAATCAAGTCGATGTCTAGAAAACTAAGTTAGTTATAACCAAAAATGTAACCAGTTCTGCTACTGATTATTTCCGGCCACTTTTTAGTAGAACTAGTTACCTTTTTGGTCATAACTTGCTTAGTTTTCTAGATATCGACTTGATTCCTTTTGACTTGAATAGCTAAGGGTACTGGCTTTAACCACAATATTTTTTTTCTTGCGGGTAAAACAAAAAAATTTTTTATAATTTTTCCAAAAAAAGCAAAGGGGGCAGCCCATGGTATTTTTTGAAGAAAAAAAGTTTTGTCCCACTATTCGCAAAAAGAAAATTTTATATTAAAGCCAATGCTCTTACCTATCCATCGCACTAGAAATCAAGTCGATGTCTAGAAAAATAAGTAAGTTATAACCAAAAATGTAACCAGTTCTGCTACTGCCTCTTTCCGGCCACTTTTTAGTAGAACTAGTTACCTCTTTGGTCATAACTTGCTTAGTTTTCTAGATTTTGACTTGATTCCTTCTGATTTGGATAGCTAAGGGCACTGGCTTTAACCACAATGTTTTTTTCTTGCGGGTAGAGCAAAAAATTTTTTTATCATTTTGCCAAAAAAAACAAAGGGGGTAGTAGCCCATGGTATTTTTTGAAGAAAAAATTTTTGTCCCACTATTCGCAAAAAGAAAATTTCATATTAAAGCCAATGCTCTTACTTATCCATCGCAGTAGAAATCAAGTCGATGTCTAGAAAAATAAGTTAGTTATAACCAAAAATGTAACCAGTTCTGCTACTGCCTCTTTCCGGCCACTTTTTAGTAGAACTAGTTACCTTTTTGGCCATAACTTGCTTCGTTTTCTAGATATCGACTTGATTCCTTTTGACTTGGATAGCTAAGGGCACTGGCTTTAACCACAATATTTTTTTCTTGCGGGTAGAACAAAAAATTTTTTTATCATTTTTCCAAAAAAAGCAAAGGGGGTAGCCCATGGTATTTTTTGAAGAAAAAAAGTTTTGTTCCACTAAATGCAAAAAGAAAAATTCATAATAAAGCCAATGCTCTATCCTATCCATCGCAGTAGAAATCAAGTCGATGTCTAGAAAAATAAGTAAGTTATAACCAAAAATGTAACCAGTTACCGTAGTGGCCTTAATTAGAATTTTTTTTTCTGGTGGATAGTGCAAGAAAATTTTTTTATCATTTTGCCAAAAAAAAACAAAGGGGGTAGCCCATGGTTTTTTTGTCGAAAAATATTTTTTCGCACAATCTGCAAAATCCCAAAATTCAGATTAAAGCCAATACGGTTCTCTACAAAACACAGTACAAATCAAGTTGTTATCTAGAAAAGTAAGCAAGTTATGACCAAAAAGGTAAGCAGTTCTACTACTTCCTTTTTCCGGCCACTTTTTAGTAGAACTGGTAACCTTTTTGGTCATAACTTCCTAAGTTTTCAATATATCGACTTGATTTCTTTTGCGTTGGATAGCTAACCGTAGTGGCCTTAATGAGAAATTTTTTTCTGTGGATAGTGCAAGAAAATTTTTTTATCATTTTTTCAAAAAAAAAGCAAAGGGGGTAGTCCATAGTTTTTTTTTTTGGGAAAAATATTTTTTTCGCACTATCTGCAAAAACCAAAATTCAAATTAAAGCCAATACGGTTCTTTATCCAACACAGCAGAATTCAAGTCGATATCTACAACAGTAAGCAAGTTATGACCAAACAGGAAATTAGTTCTACTAAAAAGTGGCCGGAAAGCGGTATTAGTAGAACTGGTAACCTTTTTGGTCTTCACTTGTTTAGTTTTCAAGCTATCGACTTGATTTCTTTTGCGTGGAATAGATAAACTTAATGACATTAAAATTATGTCAGCATTTTTCAAAAACAACAAATTATGAAGGAAAAGGAAAGCATGTTTTAAACGACCTTATTTTCTTTAGTTTCTGTCATTGTAAATATGATCTCTTCTTGATTTTTTATAGAAATCATAATTATTATTTTGAATTTTAAGTTATAGTCACTTAATTGTTTCCTAGTTTTTTTTTTATGTGTGTGAGTTTGCTTTTGCTAACCTTTTTTTAGTCAAATTTAGCTAACCTTTTTTTAGTCAATTTAGAGCTAGGGCAACGCTGCTAAAAACTGCCTTTGTTATGTAAAATCTTGGCATAACTATTTTGACAATCTTGAAATAATTTTGTTGCAGAGCTGTGATTAAATACCAAACAACCATTATTATGAAGACACATAAAATTTATTAAGAAATTCAAAAGAAACCTGATCAATTTTTTAAAAAATAAAAAAACTAAAGAACCTTTAAGAAAAAATAAATTAATTTATACAAACCGAAAAGAAAAATATATAAAAGCAGCAAATAAAATAAATGAAGAACAACACCAGCAGTCCGCAGAACAGCCAATTATACCAAAAAATGTTTAAAGCAACGGCCATGCTGGATTCCTAAAGTTTCATTATTTCTTTTTTATTAATTTTTTTTTTTGTTTTTTTAATTTTTTTATTTCAACATCAGCATGTGCAAAACAACCTTTTAAAAAAGGATGCTTTGCTTCTTTAAGGTCTCTATATACCTATTTACTTCGTTAAACAAAAAACTTATTTTGAAACTTTATTATAGAGATGTGAGTGATCCAGCACATGCACAGTGTCCAAAAAACATAACACCCGAATGAAAATAAGCTAAAGCGAATCACCTTTAATTCAAACATCAATAGCATGGACAACAACAACATTAAAAAAACATACAAGAAGATGATGAGTATTTAAAAATCACAACAGTCACAACACACACACAAAGAGAATTTTTACCTGCCAGCCAGGCAGCCAGCATCATCATCATGCATGCATGCACCCATTAACATTGCCAGTCAATAAGTTTTACGCAGTAAGACGACTTGATTGGGGCTACAAAATTTCAAATAAAAGAAGAGCTCAATTAACAGCAGCCAGTAAATGAAAAAAAGGAAGATCGGATTCGGGTTTCATTGGAAATAAAAAAAAAAACAGAAAAAAATAGTTTTAACACACTCTCAGCTCGCATCGTAAAGCCTTTTAACTGCAATGGCGTAAAATGTTATAAATTTATTTTGAGACCAAGCGATGCCTTAAAAACAGATATGCAGCCTCAGCCACAGAAGAAAGAAAATCTTTGTCGTTCAAACTAACTGGAATGGCTGAATTTGTTTGTTTTTTTTTTAACTCTTTAACTGGCTGCTGTTGGTGTTGGCTGGTCCTTAAAATTGGCTACAGACAACAACAACACCACCAGCTATCAGCAAGCAAAAGCACGATCTTTTTTTTTAACTTATGCTACCTTCCTACCACTGATTGCCTTCCGTGAGAAACAAGAACAATTTTTTTTTAATTTTACTTTAAATTGTTGGTTGTTTGGTTGGTTTGTAAAACGAAAACGTTAATTAAGATTATGAAGTCATAAGAAGTCTCCATGTCGTTTGTTGTCGTCGTCATCATCTTAAATTATTTAATGGTGTGCTTTTGTTAGTGTTGCTGTTGCTGTTGTTGTTGCTATTGCTGTTGTCCAGCACATGCAACCAAACAGGCAACACATTGAAGCATTCAATTCAATTCAATATGTAGAGAAATAGTACATACAAACGTGCCTTGTAAACAGACAAATAGATGGACAGACAAATGTAATCAAGTTTATTTTAAGGATTCTAAATACACTGAAAGAAAAGTGGGCTAAAAACAAAATATAGGATTAATTTAGATAGAGTTCAGTTGCTAAGACAAGACTAAGGGAATGGCTTCAAATCAGCTGATCTATCATGCCAATTATGAAATTCCCAAGGATTTTTTCCCTGGGAGAATTTTGATTTTTATGAGAAATTTCCCTAAATCAGATAACTTGTTATGTTAAAAAAGGAAGAAATTTTATTTATAATAAGAGGAAAAGGAAAAGTGAAAAAACTCCCAGGGAATTTTTATGCATAAATGGGCTGTATGACTTCTACATGTTGGCTGGGACTCAGTCCAGTCTTTAACTTAAAAGTATAAAAAAATCTAATATAAATATTATGTTAAACATTCACTTGGCAATTTTAATTTAAAAACAAATCGTCTTATTGATTCAATTCAACATTTTTTTCGTAATTAAAATGTTTGATTGGTTTATGTGTTTCTTTGCTTGAAAATTCAATTAAAATTTTTTTATTAAAATATTTAATTCAAGCTATAACTCGTTAAGTATCAGTTGATATTTTAAGATATTGTTCTAAGGCTGACTAATGAGGAATAGAATAGAAGATGACTTGAGTCCTCTTCTCTGGTCTTATTCATTTACATAGTCATAGAATTGGAACTCAGCAATAAATCTACCTCCATACCATCAAAGATTGGTGCTTATTAAACTACCTACACTAAAAAGTATAAGGACAATGTTAAATGTATCATTTATGTTCAATATTATTAGAGGAGGAATGTGCCATTCCGACCAAGAAGTCATTTCCCATTGCTTGCGATTAGAACTTTTTGTACCAACTATGCCAATTCCGATTTTTTCAGAAGAATTTGTGCTATAACGGGTGGCCCAAATGAGACCTAGTGAGCGTATTGTAGTCGTTGTTGGGGCTCTTGCAGTAGAAGCTGTTGCACAATTTGAACTTTGTATGGATACATCTTAAGATCCAGCTTTAAAATTCTCTGTAATGTTGTTCTGGGTATACCCAATTGGCCGGAACGGTGACGAGTTGAGACAGATGGATCATTTGCAAAACTCTGCTTCACAGCTTCCACGTTGTCTTCAGTACGAATATTTCGATGAACACCTCTTCCTGGACGGTCGGCAACTGAACCAGTTCCTCAAAACGGCGAACTAAACTTGTAATCATGGAAGATGTGGGCGCTGATCTTACGTTAAAAAAAACGGCGATAATTTCGCTGCGTCAGAGCAATTGATCGTTGAGAAGAATAATAAAAATCGATAATTTTAATGCGTTGTTGTGGACTGCACGTATTCATTTTAAATTTCCAAGAGTTCAGTTATAATCTGCAAAAAGAAAAATAAATTATGTTAAAAAATAAAAAAGTTATTTGTGTTTCACATCAGCTGGTCTTATTTAAGCCACCCTGTACTTTATATCAATTTATTGATTTATTTTTAAGCTTGTAAGCTATTAAACGAAATATAATCTTATTTTTAAATCGCTAATTGTTTTAATTTTTGTATTTTTATCCAAATAAAACATCATTAAAAAACATCTCAGGGAACCCGTATGCATAAAGCCCGCTTTTAATAAAACTTTATTAAATTCAAATTAATTTTTTTGTTTATTTTTTCTAAATTTATTTCGAGGGAATTAGCAGAGGTTGTTTTAAATCTCATCAGAAATAATATGAAACTCTACGTTGAGCTGCTAATAGGCAGCTCAATTATAGAGTTAAGCACCACATGAGTAAAATCGGTGTGGTACAAAACGATTCCAATCATTTCCATCGGAAAGGCTGTAGAATAGATATTATTGGACAATAAATATTAAAGCTCGCGGATCGATTATAACCCATGATGGTGATAATAATTTCAGTGTATTAACAAAAACAAAATATTTATTAGTTTTGTAATCAGCTTAAAGGTTGGAATTGGTTTGGTAAGAACTTGTTGCAAGTTGTTTTCATACTTTTTTTATGCTTTCGTTTCTTTAATTTCATTTTTCAATTTCTTTTTTTTTTATTTTATTGGTTGCTCATTTTATATGTTGCAAAGGCGACACGCCACGCATATGCAAGTGATCCTGACAAACAAATAAAAAACTAACAGCAACAAGAAAATATGCTACTACCAGCAACAAGCAAAAACATTGCGCATAAACAACAACATAAACTTTAGCAGGCAGTAGCAACAAAAAAAGATACAAAAATCTAAAGACCACCAACAACAGCATGAATTGAGTTGGGGGCACTCAAGTAAAACGATCTTCACACGACTCGATTTTTAAGTCAACAACTTGATTTTCCAGCAATAACAAGATTAAATTATTTAATTTTTTGCCTCATTTGCAGTAACAGCAACATTCAGGCAGTAACTTACAGAACAAACAAACAAACGGCAACGGGAAAGTAAATCTAACGAGGGTGATGCTACTCTTCTACTTAAGTAAAGCGACTGGAATTTAAGAATTTTTTTAATGAATCTTAGGAAAAAGTTAAGTTTGTTTGTTTGGCTTATGTTTGAAAAAAACTAGAGAAACAAAACTTTTTCTTAAGGAACAGCAATTGGCTTGCAGTAGGCTGGCAGTAAGCTGTGTAACGAGCACTTCATTTAGGCCCCCAACTATACTTCACGTCTATCGAATTAAATCCAACGTGTAAAGAGCAGCCAAAGATGTCGGTATTGTCATTGCTTCTCTCAGTCTCTCTATTTCTCTCTTTTCTTTATTAACTGTCCAAGCATAAGCATTATCCACTTTTGTATTTCAAAAAGCACCAAAACCAAAAAAAAAATCTATTTTTGAAACAAAAGCACTAAAAGTTGAACAAACACGAATTCAAAACTGCATGTTTTCCCAAAAATTTATTTTACTACTGGATTTTTTTGCCAAGACTCGGCCGGCACGGTTCTTTATTCATCATCATCAGCAGGGGCTATAGTCGCACCGTAACTTTTGCGAATCTCGTAATTGCTGTAGTATTAGTTATGCCTAAGTGTTTCTAGACCAATGTCTCTTTGCCTCAGCAGTTCATTCTGAGTCTTGCCACCGCTGGGCACTCGCAAAGAATATGTTCCGATATTAGCCGTACTTCCCGACAGAAACGACAGAAGTCGTTTTGCACCACACCGATTTTGATCATGTGATGGTCAGCAGGTCAGCATAGTATTTGACATTGTTCAGCTTAGGTTAATGAGTCTCTGTGACTGCCGGCTCTACAGCAGTCTTGTACACTTCATTTCTCCTCCTTATGTAGTAGGGCGCTATTGAAGTTGGTGGTCATCCTGCAGAAGGGCTCTGGATCTATAAAAATGATGTCTGCACCCTATTTAGCTAGATAGTCTGCCATTTTATTACCAAAATGCCCTTCGTGCCCCCGGTATCCGTATTAAGATCTTTGTTCTTCTTTGCCAAAGCATTGAGAAGCTTGTAGCAATCCCAAATCAATTTTGATCAAAAAGAATAGTTTGTCAATACACATAGAGCTGCTTGACTGTCTGGAAAAATGTATATTCAGGTACCACAAGTGCCTGAAAAATGGAAGCTGTTTTTCTCACTGCAACTGCCTTATGGAAACGTGGTCCTGCAATTCCTGCTCCAGCAGTGCCATTTTCCGTTTTGAGCCCATCAGTATACCACAATTGTCGATTCGGGTACAATATTATTTCACCGATTCTCCAAGCTGAGCGTTCAATAATGAGCACTTCGATATGCCTGCAGAATATGAGTGTTTTATATATCCTATCAGAGATGGTGAGGCATAAAGTGTTCCATACAGATTGTAGAACTTTCACTTGCCACTAAGATTATTCTCTTTAAGATAAGATAGACCAGGTAGCCTTAAGGCTGCACTAGCCCAGTGATCACTTCACTTCACAGTAACAACAACTAACGAATGAATTCTTAAATGATCTAAATAGCTGTGTCTCACTACAATAGCAAAGCCGGACATAAAAATCTTCCCAACAGCCTTATCCCAGAATGTCTTTTGCTGGGTTTACATTAACCGTGAATATTCAGTTTGTTTCCCTGGACTTAGCCCTCCTGCAGTGGTTTGTTATTAAATTATTTGAAATTGCAAGGGCCCTCGTAGTAAATGCTGCTTCAACTTAGAGTAGCATCATCATTAATTTCAGCATCCTCATCATCATCTCGAAACATTTAAAATAAAAAAGGATTTTTTTATTTTTTTTACTTGCTGCTGGTGCAATCATATTAAAGCCAGAAAAATTTCCTTTTTCTTAATTTTATTTTTGCTTAACTTGGCTTTGCTTTGCTTTTTTTATTCCAGAATTGTTTTTCTTTATGATCTTGGTAAAATAAACTTAAAATAAATGTTAAAATACATTTTTTTCCTTTGAATTTCTGTTTGGTATTTTCGTTTCGTTAATCATACCGTGTTGCAGCACGGCGTGCAACTTTTAGTTTCTGTTCAAGTGTGTGTTATTGTGGTGGCATCTTACAAATGCTGTTGTGCTTGAATATGCCTCATACTTATTAATCCTGTTGCTGCAATTATAAGGCTTGTAAAGTTGATTTGCAAAAAGACAAAAAAAACACTTCTGAAACTGTAATAAAAACAGTCAGCATGAACCATTAAATATTAATTTTTGTGGCTGGTTTTTCTTTTTCTTTCAACTGGAGTTTTTTAGGTATTTCTCTGCCTGATCAATTTTAATTTGAACTTTTATTATTTAATATTGTTAGTGGCTTCTAATGGGTTAAGTGGTAAAAGCTTTTAACTTGATCCCATTTAATGGGGTTTTATAATTATGCAGCAATTCAATTTTAAATTGACTTGCCTTGAAATCTTTTTTTTTTAATTTTTTAAGGAAAATAAATAAGAAATCATTTAGTTTTTTGTTTAAAATTATGGTACCCCAGTAAGACTGGCATAGAGGGTAAAGTGAAATTAAAAGGCTTAATAAAATATAATTTCTTGACATTTAAGCTTTTTAATTTATAACGTGAACTGCATTAAAGATTTTTTTAAATTACAATATTTTTTTTAAATAAAGTAAAATAAGAAAATAAAATTTTTAATTTACTGCCTATTTCTGTACAAAGGAACGATATCATCTTTTGTAATGAAAACAAAAACAAATTGTCGAATTTTGATTTTCTTATCAATGCAAATGTATGAAAAAGGCTCTAAATTCTAGTAGAGATAAACAGCTAAGGATACATTTTGAGTTTCTGCAATCTTTTGGCACACAATGGAAATGCTTATTAAAGTACAATTAGGTGACTGCACTAACTACAGTTTTAAAATTTGATGTGGCTGGTGTTAATTGTACACAGAAAGGAATTTTAAAAAAGTTTTATTAAAAAAATTTATCATATCGATAAAAAATTTTTAAATTGATTAATTAAATATTTAATCTATATAAAAAAATTAGCTGAATTTAAAAAATTATTTTTTATTAAATTTAGTTTCTATTAAAATTTTAATTGATTCAATGAAAAATTTAATCAATATGACAAATTTGCTAAAAAAATTTTTTTTTTATTGAATTAACGAAATGATTTTATTGATTAAATTTAATTTAATATTTACTTAATTCAATTAAATATTTAATTGATTCAATTAAACATTTAATTGATTCAATGAAAAATTTAATCAATATGACAAATTTGCTAAAAAAAAATTTTTTTATTGAATGATTTTATTGATTAAATTTAGTTTAATATTTACTTAATTCAATTAAACATTTAATTGATTCAATGAAAAATTTAATCAATATGACAAATTTTGCTAAAAAAAAATTTTTTTATTGAATTAACGAAATGATTTTATTGATTAAATTTAATTTAATATTTACTTAATTCAATTAAACATTTAATTGATTCAATTTAAAAATTAATCAATGTGACTCGATTTATTATTAAAATTTTTATTGGAATTAAATAGTTTTTTAATTGAATTAAAGAAATGATTTTTTAATTAAAATAAAATTACATTAAATTAAATTGAATCAATCAAATATTTAATAGAGCACTTCATTGATTCAATTAAAAATTTAATCAATTAATTTTTTCATTGGTTTCGAAATTTTTTCTTCTGTAAAATCCTAAATATATAATTTTAGAAAAAAACAAAACACGAAATACAAGGTGGGCGAAAATAAGTCATCTGATGTTGTTTGGCTCTCAAATTTTGTTCTAAATGAAAATGCCACTGCTTCGTCCTATTGGAACCACATGTCTTCCAGTCCTAATTCGTTCAATTGCGGCAGAAAAAACTAGGTTAACATGGCCTTATAGCGCGCACAATTCACTGTTGCTGTTTGACCAGCCCGATGACTCCTCCAGCATGAACAGCGCACCATGCAGACACTTTGAGCGGGTGTAATGGCTTCTCGTGCATTACTTGTGCATTATCGGTGCCCCAGAAGCGATAGTTTTGCTTGTTGACGTACCCGCTGAGGTGCAAATGAGCCTCGTCGCTCATTATGATTTTGGTCGAAAAATCGTCCACTTTGATTATTCCGCGTTCTTGTGGAGTGTATCGCTCCATGGCTTGTTCACTTGTATTCTACATCTGTCTAGTTCACAAATGTCAAAAATAAGAGCATCTTCCAATAGGGTGATTTCTTTTAGCCCACCTTGTATAAGCATTAAGAATATATAAATTTCCGTATCTGCTCCCCCTTTTCTATACAAATTTAATTCAAGCGCCGTTGAACTTTGCTGCAAAGTGTTTTTGAAGCAAAAATTTATCTCTTGATGGGTTTGTAAACAATAAACTTGGAATAAGAAAAAAAAAAAAAGAATAACGAATAGAAAAGAATGTCTGGCCATAATTTAAAAGCGTTAAAAATGAATTCAAATAATTTTTGTCTCATTTAGCTTTTAACGGCTAATTAAGATGGTCCATATATTTTAGAGTTTATTGAAGCCAAGCAAACGAAAAAAAATAAAATTAATTTTTTTCTTTTTAAATTTATTTCTATTTAAGATCATAAAATGCGGAAATTGACAGTAACGAAACAATTTATTATTTTTAATTAAAACTTAATCACTGATAAATAAAACAACAAAACAACGAAAACAAAATTATTTCTTCATGTTATTTATAAGTTGATGTTTAATTTTATTTTTAAAAATTATTTGAGCTTTTACCACAGTCCACCAACGTTTGTACGAGTATTTTGTAATTTAAAGCCTAAAGCTTAAAACGAGTTTTTAAAATCAATAAATTATAATAAAGTTGTTTTCATAAATTATATGGTTTAATTTTGAAACAATTTAATACTCTGGCAAAGCTTACGAGGTCTGTGGCAAAAATATTGAAAAGAATGTGGTTTCTAAGGTATACAAAACTCAATATTAAAGTACCGACAGAGAAGATTGACACAATGAGTTGGTTGGCGTGGCGGTCTAAAGGCCTTCAATTAATGTCGCAAGATTTTATTTTGAACTGACACAATGAATACTTTGTTGACAGATATTAAATCTCAAGTGTTTTCAACAAAATTTAATAAAAATAATACATTTTCAAAGGAACTCGATCTTATATTTTAATTTATTTTATTTTTGGTAACTTGCAACACAAAAAGTTAAACAAGAACAAAAAGCCAATTAATAAATGTTAACAGTAAAAGTTACCCAATCTTAGTACTTTTCGTTGATAGAGACGTAGTGTATGAGACAAAGCTTATGCGAAAACATGTATTTCAACTTAGTTATCAGTTGAAAAAGGCGAAGTATCATGAGAACAATTTATGGCATTTACTGTTTGAAAATGACATCACGTAAATGTTGGCCACGATACGTCAGAGGTGGTCCATTCTGAAGGTGCAATTTTGGGCGACTTGTTCGATCATAACACGAGTAATGTTCCCTTTCCAAGCATTAATCGTAACTGGCTTATTCCTGAAGACCTCAGACTTTACATATCCTCAGAGAAAAAGTAGAAATTTATTATATCGCATATTCTAGGTGGCCAAGTTACCGTAGCAATGGTTGTAATTAAGTGCTCACGAGAATGATTTCTCAACAATTTCATTGTTTCGCGCACTGTATTTCTCGAAGTGACGTCTTGTTGAAACCATGGCTCAACGAGACAATGTGCTTGTACTTCTGGAAGCACATAGTCCGTTAACATAGTCGATACTGGTTACCATAGACGAATCGATTTGTCACGGTCTTCGCGTTCACTCTCAGCTAGAGCTGCTTTTTCTATTCAGTATGTGCTGGATGTAGTCTAGCCGGTCGAGTATCATTCACTAATGTAAACTGCGAATGGTTTATAGTATTTAATAATAGTTTCAGTATGTAGAAAAACATTTCTGACATACTTTTTTTAGGTGTTGTTGTGGTGTATGGTCCATGATCACCTGCCCAAGGAGACTGCACAAAATTGACAAAGTAGTTTGATATGAGTCACGCTTGATCTGTCAAAAAAAGCCTATTGAAAATCAAATCCCATGATGAATCATGCGTTATAACGTACGATGGATTCTATGTTATTCGTGTGTGAAACAGAGACCAAATCAAGCAACTCGTACCAAAGTATTTCATACAGAAAGACAAACAATTTCAATTGATTGCATTCGAAAAGTAATTTCACGATTTAAGTTCTGCTTTTAAATTGAGATAAATTTCTAAAAGACTTTAAATGGAATCGAATGCCTTAGTTCTACGATTTCAGGTCTAAAATAGTAAACAAAAACTCAAAAAAATGTAAATATTTTTCGTATTTTTTTTTTTTTAATTCTTTTCTTAGAATTTCTTTTGTTAGAGTCTTATATGGTGAAGCTGGCTGCTGGACGAATGATTTTGTTTAACTTTAGAAATTATTAGCATTTTATAACTACTCTCGCATATCTGCTTAATGACGCATTTGAATTTATTATAGAAGTTGGTTGATTTTGTTCGGTTTTCTTTAATTTCTTCTTTTTTTTTTTTTTGGTAATTTTAATGACCACCTTTAAAGAAGTAAATTTAAGATTTTTACTTTTTAGTAATACCAAAAACAAAAAAGGCAGAGTGAATCTTTAAAGCTGATTCCTTTTCATAACAATAAAGCGAAGCGTATTTGTTTAAATTTTATAATATTTTTTTTTTCGCCACGAGCATTGTCGTGCAGTAAAATAACTTTATCGTGCCTTTTGCTCCATTCCCGCCGTTTTTCTTTCAATGCAAGACTCATTGATGGTTTCATTGGGTTTTAACAATTCATAATAAACCACACCTTGTTGATCCCACCAAATACAAAGGAGGAGCTTAGATCCATGAATATTGCGTGTTGCCACTGATGATGATGGTTGTCCGGGCTGAACCCATGATCTTCTGCGTTTCGAATTGTCGTAATGTTCACCGCAAACTTCTACTAAAATCCGATGACTTTCTGCAGCACTTTTGTTCATATTAAAATAATGTAATAAAACTCCCCGCAAAAACACTTTATTTGGTACAAATTTCGACATAATTAAAAAGCTGCCACTTGTTGTTATTAACAATTAAAAATAAGATGCGTCGTAAAAACAGTACCTAATAACAGCTATTTAACGAACAATTTGTTTCTGAAGGCAAAAACAGAACACTGTAATAACCACGTCATCTCTCATCAAACGCTACAAATTAATTCCAACACTTAATATAAAATCCCTTTATAAAATATGGTATAGAAAAAATCCCTAATAATATAATATTTAAGCTAACATTACATATGATACTTTATTTTCACAAATTTAACCAAAACAGTTAAAAAAAAAACAAAAACTACCGATGAAAATATATAATTTTTCTAATCAGAGAATGGAAATGGGTTAATCGAGGTATGCCTGTAGTCAAAATTTATTTGCCCTCAAATTAATAATTAATTTCTGTTTTGCTGTAATAGTTCATTACAATTACAATTACAATTTGACATGATATTGAAACATTCTTTTAATAAACTTTTTCTAATAATTATTTCCTCAAACAATAATGATCAACAATAACAACAACAACATTAAGCACTTCACAAATATAAAAAATAATAACAATGGCTTCATATTACCGTTAGCCACCATATTGTTTAATTTTTATTTTTTTTCGTAGCCACTACACACTTTTTACACACCCACTAACAGTTGTGTTTCACAAAAACACAATTTACTGCTTTAAAAAATATGTGTGCAAGAGAGTGAGAGTGAGAGAGCTGCTTAATGACTAAAATAACCACTAAATTTTTTTTCTTGTTTTCTTTTTTAGTATAAATGAACTAAATTCATTTAATTAAATTTCACTTGATGATGTTAACGTTTTCATTGTTCAAACTGATGGGCTTGTTTTTTTCTTTTTTTTTGGTGTGTTCTATTGCGTTTTTTTTTTTTGGAAAGGAAATGATTATTTACTAATTAATTCAGTTATTACCTTTAAATATGCTTGTAATTTCCTCAATGAGTTTCCACAATGTGCGTGTTAACTTAAGCAAGCGTAATAATAAAAAAAAATTTTTTTATAATTTTTTTTGTTGTTGGCTTGTTAAATAAAAATGACAAGAAATTTCCATTAATTTTTTTTTTTGTGTTTTATTATTTTTGATGACTGTGAAAACACCTAAATTTTTATATTTCCAAAAAAAGTAACTCATTAGTAAAAAAAAAAAAAAAATAAACAGAAATTTTCTCTAACCACATTTTTGTGTGTATGTTATTGTGTTAAATTGTAATTAATTAAATTAAACCAACAGAAAATATACATACAAAAAAGAATAATCGGCTGGGAAATTTTTCCAGAAAAAAAATTAATTGCGTTGATTTACTAAAATTTAAAACTAAATAATTTAAAATTAATTTAAAGCTTCTAATTAAGTACAAAATAAATTATTTCAGTAAATATTTTGTAGTTTTAGCAGTTATGAAAAAATTGTATTTCAATTTACTGCTCGGGCTATAGGAAACCACCAGAAACTGTTTGGAATCTTCTTTGCCTCGCCTTCTTGCCTAAACCTACACTAGCCAAGTTTACTGGTAAAAAAATTTTAAATCAATTCACAATTGATTAATTTAAAGCTATTGAAGTGGGACTTTAATTTTGCAAATTGTATTCAAAATTTGGTAAAACGGAAAGCCTATAATTAAAAATTCAATACTTAACTTAAACTAGAAAATTTTTAAAGAATTTATTTTACTACTACCCAGGGTTATTTATTATACAACATTTTGCTTTATGAATTTGAAAATTTTAAATTAAAATTTTCTTGGTTTTACATCACATCATGCTGGCTGGCTGGCTGGCTGTGTATTGTTGATTTTTTCTTTTGTTTTTCTTGTTATCATTTTTAAAAATTATTCAATCAACATGATTAATTTATTTTATGGCACGTTTTGTTTATAGTAACAGAGAAACTGAAAAAAAATTAGCTTAAAAATAATAATAAATAGAATGTTTCTTTAATTAACTTAAAAACTTTGTTTGACGCACCCAATACCACCGTCGCCGCCGCCATCATTACTTTTAGCCAACCTATAAAATCACACATTAAGATTTTTCTTGCTGAGTCGGTGTTTTTTTTTTTTCTTTTATTTTATTTTGTTTTGTTTGTTCATTTTATGTACTAAAATAGCGCATAATTTGCTTACGACTACACCTTATCGTGTAAATCTCTTTTAACAAGTTTTATAACTAATTCTTATAACTACACCCGCTTTCTCTTAACGGTTTAACCTCTTCCCCTCCCTCTCCCCAGCAAAAAGCTAGTAAAATAAACAATTCTTTCTCTCATTTTAACAATAGAACGCACTTTAACATTCATTCGTTTAGAGTTCGTATATTAAACGTAGAAGATATAAAGCCGGGCAGACACATTTAACTAAATCAGCCCCATTTCGATTATAGATTTTGTTGGAATCCTGCGAAAACAAAAACGTGAGATTCGATATGAAAATAGCTCTCACTTGGGCGTAATAAATAGTCGTTTTTCTTTACGAATGCCACAAATAAAACGTGTCCCAGTAAGAAGGCACTTTTCCACTTCATGCTGCAATAAATCAATTCTTTCACGTGCACTTTGACAGGTGGTGAAGTCTTGCTGAAATCACATATCGTCCACTTGAGGATAAAAGCAGTTCGTTATCATATTCTTGTAACGACTGCCGTTCACAGTCAACTTCAAAAAGTTAGTCCTGGGTGCATTTCTTTCTGATGGATTGCATGAGGATTTCTGAATCCCAAATTGGACAATTTTGGGTATTCACAAAGCCATTCAGATGGATATACGCTTCATTAAAGAAGAAGACTTCTTTCAAAAAACTGGCGTTGGCTTGACTTGGCAGGTATTTTATTCTAAACTATAGTCAAAACAAATCTTTTTTACAACAAAACAAAAAACCCATAAGTCTCTTTAAAAATATTTGTTTTTATTATAAAACTAAAAAGGACACCATTTCTAAAATCAATCTGTCGTTAAACGTTTTACAGCTCAATATGCACCCTCGATTATAAAATTTCAGTCAAATGCTTGACTTTGTAAGCCAATCCTACATAGACATGAGCCTTTTTTCTTCTTCGTCATCTCAATGAAAACGTAGATAAGCAAAACTTCCGCTAATGAAGTATAACCTTTGAAAAATGCCTTCATAAGAACCTCTTTCATTTAAATTTTCAATCAGCCCAATTATAAATAAAAATTCCTCGAGTACTTTCACTTTTCCCTTTCCTCTTATTAAAAAAAAAAAATTTCAGTTCTTTAACACAAAAAGTATCCAAAAACCAAAATTTTTCCTAAGAAAAATTACTAATGAATATTCGTGATTGTGCTGAATGACTTTTTCACAGAGATTTCACAAAACCCCAAAGAAAAACTCAAATCGGATAAATTTGGTGACCAGTTAACACCAGAATTTCTTCAGATCATTTGTTCTCGTAAACGTTGCTGTGTGCCAGGTGGAATCACAAACAAGAACTTCGTTATCATGTGGTTATAACGAATGCCGGTCAGAGCTACGGCGATTTCGGCCTGAATGTTTTCGGTAGCAATGTTTTCAAGAGACCGACTGGTGCGTTGCCCCAAAGCAGTTTTCCTTGAAGGGCAGTCCAATCTAACCAACCAAGGTCTAGGCGTTACATTAAAAATTTTTCCAATAAGTTTCCACAATTATAACGCTTTATTCGTTCGTAAAGCGCTTCATTTTTAATAATCGAAATAAACATATGTGACAGCTGCCAAATTGAACAAAAAAGATATAAAATTCAAAACGCCAACTCTTACTGGGACACAATTTATTTATTTCGTTAGGGCGCCCTGTGCAATCTAACCATCTAGAGGTAGCGTGGAAGTTAAAAAAGGTTGGTATAGTCGACAGTTACAGTCGAAAATAGTGCAAAATCGAGAACCAAGAAAAAATCGCAAAGGGACTCAAGATTAAATGAGTACCACCAATTGGACATTAATATTTGAACCGGAGAAATTTCCCAATTTTTTTGTTATTTGAATGGGTAAAAAAGATTTTATTAGTTCCTAATCAAGCCACTAAATATAAACGTTCTTTTTCAACAAGTTCCTATATTTCACACATTAAGAAACTCCAAACGAAATTTTTAAAACTTTTGCTTTCAAAAGGAAAATTGTCCCCATAATTCTTCTCTGACTACATTTTTCCAGCACAGGGCTGGCTATTATTCAGCTCATCATTTATTATAAGTCGTCTGTCCTTTATCAACTCGTGCATGCATATGTTGACGTCAAGCAATTTTCCTTCAAAGTTTATTTAGTATAATCACTAAGTATACATGATTATAAATTGTTTGTTATCCAAAGTAACTACACTCCTGCTTGTCATAAAGGGAAAAAAGGAAGAACTCCCACACATTTAAGTGTAAATAGTCGTTGTGGTAAATGTAAATAAGCACCCCCTAGCCACTCACTCACGCTATAACAGTTTGTAAGCAAAAAAAAGGGAAACATATTTTCTTCTTTCCTTTTTTTTTTCTCTAAAGGAAACAAGTGCTTTCGAGTTTAGGGGTGTGGGTGGTTGCTTGTAGTTGTAGTAATAAAACGATTTCTGTTTAATGCCATAAAATTACGTTGACTTAATTCAATTCACGATTCAATTCAATTCAATTCAATTTTATTTCATTCCACTTCACTTAAATTAATTTTCTTGTAACTGCGTGCTTAAACTTGATCTCTAGAGTGTTTTTTTGAAAGAGGGTTCATTTAGTAAAAAAAGCATATCCAGTCATAAGGGTGGAGAGGGAAAGCTAGAAGTGCATGGCGATTTATTAGATTTTGTTCATCCTTAAATTCCAGTTAAGAAAACTTTTTTTGCCATCATACTTTTGGCTGTTCTCTTTAGATACGGTTTATAAACACGCACAAGCTTAATGTTTCATTTATTTATTATGCCGGGTAACACACACACACGCACAGTCTCTTAGTATCCTGTCGTTAAGGGTAGAAATTGCGTACATGCGTTAAATAATCATCTTCTTTTTGTTTTGTTATTTGTTTATGGGATTTTCTGCTTTTGCTTCAATTGGCCACTCCCTTGTGTATCCTTGCAGTTTCAAAAATAAAATAAATTTCTTACACAGGCAATTATGTCTTCCTGAGTGTGTGTGTGTATGAGTATTTGCTTGTCTTAAATCCTAAACAGGCATCACATCTAGAAGAATTCAAATTTTCATCCCCTCTTGCTGAGTGTTAAATGACCATGCAATTCGACTGGCTGTTGGGCAAAGTTCCAACATCTAAAAGTAAAAGTGCTTTCGCTGTGTCTATAAACTAAATCTAATGGTGGAAATGTTAGCAAATTATATTATTTATCACCTTTTTTTGCCGTCGCCAATTTAACAACGAATTTTAATTCTTTTTATTTTGGTTTTTTGTTGAGTTACGAGTATTTAATATATTGAATTGTTTTGTTATAAAGTTATTAATATCCCTAATTTTAGAGATTAAAACAACTAATCCGATCTAACTTAAATTTAAAACTAATGGGTGTCCCAGTAAGAGTGCACTTTTTATATATAATTCTTTTGTGCAAAAGCAAACTCTATAATTTGGCAGCTGTCTCCTATTTTTATTTCATTCATAGACAATAGACCGCTTTACGAAAGAACAAGGCATTATAATTGGGAAAGATCAAAGTGGCAGTCAATGCCAATTTTTCTTCTCCACAAAATACAAATGAACCCACAACGACCAACTGTATTTGGCGTATTTTGGCCAGGCCTTACATTTTTGAAGATGAGACTGAAAGAAAGTTGACCGTGAACGGCATTCCTTACAAGAAGATGAGAACGGAGTGTGTATGACTTCAACTAAGAACGTGATAATGGAGTTCTTGTGCCCTTAATTGGACGGCATGGATCTAAACGACATGTGATTTCAACAAGACAGTGCCACCTGTCACACAGCATTTGAAACAATCGACTTGCTATAGCACGAAACGAAAAGCTGCAGCTGTATTTTCTGGCCACAGCTTAGATAGCACTAGCACACAATGCTTTCATTAACGTCCTGACTTGGAGCTTCTAATTTTATTCTTAAATTTGCATGCATTTTGCGGCCCATGCACACTTCAATTCACCCTAAATTAAATGCTAAAGTCTGGCAACGTGAAAATTTTAACTTTTAATTAACAAAAGCAGGCACATACATACATACATAAAGAAGTACTAAAATATGTATAACAACGCTCAACAGGGTCTATGTAAGCAAATAACTTTATTTTAGGAAAAGCAGTCAGCGCAAATAAAAAAAAAATTATAAAAATTAAGATATTTTGTATGGGGACTGCCCTAATGATTCAAAATGGAGGCTAGATTTGTTCTGCAAAAATGCTGGGGTAACAAAAATATATATATAAAGTTGGTCATACATTTGCCCCCTTTAAGGGCACTCTGTCACTAGTTAGGCGGTAGGGGCTAATATTATAAAAAATAGCACTTTGTATGAGAGCCCCCTAAAGGAGGGCATGTTTACAAAAAATGTAGGAAGTCGGTCTTACATTTTACCCCAATAAGAGCAACTCAGGGACATTGATTTAACCAAGCTTCTTATTTTCTCTAAATTAAAGTTATTTTTTTTTTTGCTCTGCTTCATACTGAGTAGTTGTTGAATAATTTTATTTAAATTTCCTCACTTTAAATGATTACAATCTGAGCTTTAACAAATAGACCTCCATTTCAGCATTCAATTAATTTTTTTTTAACAAAAGAAGCAAACAAAAAAAAAACAATTTAACTTGTAAAATAATTATGCCAAGATAAGCCAATAGATTTTATGGGATTATTATTGAGGTATGCTGCTCCTAATAATTGAGTTTAAAATTGTTTAAGGCAACTAATGCAACCACTTTTGGTCAGTTGCAACTACGTTACCAAAAAAAGTAAACATAAACAATAATAATGACAACAATAAAACAATAATCTAACGAGAAAAAGCGTAGCACAACATTTGAGGACAAAATAAAACCAGCTAGATATAAAGGGTGTTTTTTATAGACGTATAGAACTTTAAATTGCAATAAAACAACGTTGGATTATTCGATTGACATGAATTTTATTTATCCGAAAGCTAATCTTGTGGCATTACATTTTAAATATGATTTTTGGCATATGACCGCCACGGTTGGCTCGGATGTAGTCCAATCTGGACGTCCAATTTTCGATGACTTTTTCCAACATTTGTGGCCGTATATCGGCAATAACATGGCGAATGTTGTCTTTCAAATGATCAAGCGTTTGTGGCTTATCCCCATAGACCAATGACTTTACATAGCCTCACAGAAAGTAGTCTAGCGATGTTAAATCATAAGATCTAGGCGGTCACCAAACGTGTCTTTCAATAAATCGATTGTGGCACGAGCTGTGTGACATGTTGCGTCGTCTTGTTAGAACCACAGTTCCTGGACATCATGGTTGTTCAATTCAGGAATGAAAAAGTTAGTAATCATGGCTCTATACCGATCACCATTGACTGTAACGTTCTGGCCATCATCGTTTTTGAAGAAGTACCGACCAATGATTCCACCAGCCCATAAAGCGCACCAAACAGTCAGTTTTTCTATATGTAACGGTGTTTCGACATACACTTGAGGATTAGCTTCACTCCAAATGCGGCAGTTTTGTTTGTTGACGTAGCCATTCAACCAGAAGTGCGCTTCATCGCTAAACAAAATTCGCTTATGAAAATCGGGAACAACGGCAATCTCGTTTTGGGCCCATTTGCAAGCGTTGTTCAGGCGTGAGTCTATTCATGATGAATTGCGAAACCAAACTGAGAATAAATCACTTGACAGCTATTAAATCGGTCGCCATCTTGAACAGTAATGCCAACTTAAAGTTCTATACGCCTATAAAAAACAACCTTTACAAAGATCAGCTCGAAAGCTTAACAAAAAAAGTAAAAGTTTTAAGCAGCAGTAATTCAATATTAATTCTGCAAACATTAAACCGAAATTCCCAACTAGACTGGACTAACTAACTATAATACTAGTAGAAGAAGTCCAAGAAAAAAGTATCAAACTTGTGTTTTTAAATTTAAAAAATTAAAAAAAAGTTTAGCTAGTCAGTAAACTCCTTTGCTTATTACGTGAGTATACGCTTTACGCTATTTAAATATTCCAATGATAATATTTTTAAATGGGATTCTGTCTCCCCTCATCTATTAGTTGCCTTAGTTTAGCCTTAAATATAGATATTCCATAAAATTTATAAATCATACATGAAAGCCTACACAAAAATGAAATAAAACTAAAAACCAGACGATGCCATGCGTACAAGTATGTAGTTCATGCATGAATGCATGTATTTGCTGTAAACTACACGTACAGAGCATGTTGTTGCTGCACATGCACAGGTCTTGCGAGTTGTAAAATCATACTCTTACTCGTATTAAATGGTCTCTGAAACTAATACGAGGCTGGAGACAAGCAAACACTCCATATTAAATTCAATAGAAAGAATGGCTTTTGGGAAAGCCAAGAGTCTGAGACCACTAACTATGCCTTGCAGCTAAATTTTTACTTTGAATTCGTAATAAACCTTGGGCGCATTTAAAGCTGCAGAAAAAAAGTTAAAAATCACTTGATTATAAAAGGCCTAGAAGATAAAATAAAACAGCAACATGGAAAATAAATGAAAATAAAAATGTTAAACGTAAATACGAACGTTTGAATGCAAGAAATAAAAAATAATTGAGAGGGAGATAGAGCTTTTTTTTTAATTCAAATCTAGTTGCAAATGGATTGTGTTACCATTAGATTTATGCGATTATTTATTCATTTATTGAGGCAGAAAGTGCAAGCAGCTTAAATTTCTATTCATTTTTATTTGATAAACAAGACAACTTTTTAATTGAAGGTAAAATATATCACAACAATTAAATATTTAATTGATGGTGTAACTTATTCCTTTAAAAAAATTTTTTTTAATAATTTAAGGTGGGTGAATGAGTGACTGACCAACTGCTGGCGTTAGACTTTAAGAAAATGGTGGTTGCACTATGGAAACCTTTTGACTTTCATTAAAATTTGTTTTGTCAACATTTAATTTTGCTTGAATTAATAATTTTATTAAAAACAATTTTGAAAACTTGTTTCTTGACTTGCCATGGGCAAAAAAGAAACCATACGCAGCGCAATTTGCTACATGAAGTCTTTAGCAAAATATTAAAAAAGGAACAGAAACAAACAATGTGCAACAACAGCCTCAAGATAGAATCATTTGCCCATATTCTTTTTATAAAATACTTAATGCTGTTGTTGTAGTTGTTGCTGTTTTAATGGCAGAGACAGCAACAGACAGCAACTAAAGCCATCAAAATCGATAATTTTGATTTACAACACGCCAGTTATTATTTATAACTTATTTAAGTTTTCTTTTTTTCTGTGGTCGTGAAACCTGCAACAATTTTTTCTTTTTCTTACCAAAAGAAACTTTTTTTCTGTTTTTTATTCTTACTTCAAAAAACAAGCCTATAGTTTAGTTGTTGGTAGCTTATTTACCAGTTAGAGGGGATCGAAAACTGTTAGCTTAAACAGTCGAAGCGTTTATTTAAAATCATTCATTGCTTACTTTAGTCTGCTCTTGTCAGTTATTTAAAAGAATAAACAATTTTATTGCTTACCATCAGCAAACGAATTTTAACCAAATTTTATTTGGCACGAAACGAATTTTCTGACGCTTTAATATAAATAGAGGACGCTAAAAAAAATTCTACGCTTTCTGCTCTAACTTAGGTTGGCCGACTCAAAATTCTTCTTTCTCTTTTTCTCCCTCTCTCCTTCATATTTTTTTAAATAAATATCGAATTCCTTCTTCACACTTCACTTAAAAAGTTTTATAAAAAATATATTTGTAAACTGATCCCCAAAGCTACAAGGTAAACGCTATAGAAATAGAAGTGAAGGCTAGCAGTTGGCCATGGGACAAGTGCTGCTTAATAGGTAGAGGGATTATTTACCAAGTATTCTTGTACCTGGTGAGTACTCGAAAAAGAGCTTCTAAGTCTTCCAATCGTGGTAATTACTAAAAGACGCTTCGTAGTGCATGCGCTGCTAAGTCCTTTTAACAGGAACAGCTTATTTTTCCTCTTCGGTTGACCGGAATTCAGGTGTAAGTAGGAAGGATTCACTGGGAGTAAGAGGGATTACTTACCGTGCGCACAAAACTCTTCTTATGTCAACAGAGAATCCTGCATACTGGCTCTGACACGTCGTAGACATCCTGCCGACAGGATAGTAGATAATAAGGATTTATTGAATAAAATAAATTTTATAACATTAAGAGAAAAGAACGAACTTCTTTTTCAATACTTTAAGTATGACCCTAGACACCGCTGACCTACCCCAGCAACCAGCGGAAGTGTGGTGAATAGAAAGAAGCGTAGTTTTCGCCTTAGGAATTTCACAAGCCGTGTGGAACTAGTTCTGAAAAATTAAGAACCAAATAAAAAATTTATAAAAAACAAAGATTTATTTACTTGAAACAATTAAAAATTGTTTTTTCAATCAATAAAATTTTTAATTAAATTTAATCAAAAAAATATTCAATTCAATCAATTGACAATGATTTAAATATTTAATTCTGTCAAATAAATATTTAATTCCTTCAATTAACTATATAATTCCATGAATTAAATATTTAATTCCATCAATTAAATATTAATTAAATCAAATAAATATTTAATTCAATTAATTAACCATTTAATTCAATCAATTTACTATTTAATTCCTTCAATTAACTATTTTATTCATTCGATTAAATATTTTATTCAATCAATTATATATTAATTAAATCATTTAAATATTTAATTCAATCAATTAACCATTTAATTCAATCAATTTACTATTTAATTCTTTCAATTAACTATTTTATTCATTCGATTAAATATTTAATTCAATCAATTATATATTAATTAAATCATTTAAATAATTAATTCAATCAATTAAAAATTTAATTCAATCAATTTACTATTTAATTCCTTCAATTAACTATTTTATTCATTCAATTAAATATTTAATTCAATCAATTAAATATTAATTAAATCAAATAAATATTTAATTCAATCAATTAAAAATTTAATTCAATCAATTTACTATTTAATTCCTTCAATTAACTATTTTATTCATTCAATTAAATATATAATTAAGCCAATTAAACATTTATTTGAATCAATTAATAAAATTTTTACTTAAATCAATTAAATCAGTCAAATTAAATATCTAAACAAATTAAATAAAATTGTAATTAAAGCAACTAAATATTTTTTTTTTCTTTCAATTAAATCTTAAATTCAATTAATTAACTTTTTAATGATATAAATAAAATTTTTAATTTTTTCTTTTCAATCAATAAAATGTTTATTTAAAAGCAATCTATCAAATATTTAATTGAATAACTTAAATTTTTTTTGTCAATGAATGAAATGTTTAATAGATTAAATTAAATTTTTAGTTGAAATTAACATTTTTATCATTAAGCTTAAAAAATTATAGATTAATTAAATATTTAATTTAAGAAAATTCATTTAGTTTTTAAATAATTTAATGAAATCCTGCATAGAAAAAATAATATGCCATTTGCCTCTTTTTCTATGCAGGATTTTTATAAAAAGTTAATTTCAGTACAAATTTCAATAATAAATGAACCAAAAGACTAAATTGATTTTAATTTTTGAAGACTCTTTCAAAAAGCTGCCTTAAAAAATTCAACGATTCGTCTGCACTATCCTGGTTTTTATGTGCAGAAAAAATATCTGACTTGAAAAACGTTAAGTTTTTTTTTTTTTATTATTATTTTCGTGGCAGTTATTGATGCTCACAAACACCCTTTGGCTTTGTGCTGTTGTGCTTTGTTTAAAATAAAAAGGAATTCAACTTTTCGTTTTGTTTCTCAACTCCTTTAAGTCCAGCAGTTAGTCTATACAATAATAATGGTGTTAGTTTGCTGTTATTAGGTTTACCACGAGCTGTATGACCCAAGAAAGTAGAAAAAAAATTTTAAAAAGTATAACACGCCTATTCACGTTTTGTATTTATGCCGTTTTGTTACTAAAAAAAAAAAATTAAATACCGAATAACGAAAATAACAAAATGTTGCTGCTGCCCCTTTTTCCTTTCTCTCTCTCTCTCTCTCTCTCTCTTAACGTTTTATATAATTGCTGTCTGTTTTTTCAGAAATTTTTGCAAAAATTACTTTATTTCTTCTTTAGTAACGAAATTTTTCAAAAGCAGTGAGTGTATTTGTAGCCTTAAAACCTTCACAAAAAAATAAAAAAATTAAGAAATAAAACCGAACAAAAAAAGTAGACAAACAAACAAAAATATCATCTGGATAATATCTTAACTTTAGCTGCCATTCAATTCGTATTAACCAAGTACACGAAAAGAAAAAGGAAAATAAGGATGAAAGCAAAAGAAAAATTAAATGAAGAACAAAAAATTTATTTTCTTCATTAAAAATTTTTAATTTTTTATTTAAAAAAAACATTTTTCTAGTAAAGAAGTCTAAAAGTCTAGACTTTGGCTGAAGAAATAGTCATATCGTGTAGGCTAAAGAGCTGCGCAAGACACTTTGAATTTCACACATTTCCGCAAGCACATGTAATATTTTATAACAAAATGTGCTTGTATCCCATTCAAGCTGAGCTTGTGCAGGACTCTAGTGTAGACTAGAGTTTCAGATTTTCAGCTGAAACTTTCGGTCACAATACCTGCCTACCGGAGTGATTATTTTCTTTATTATCTTAAAATATTTTCAACTTCAATCTCAAGTATTCAATCAAATATTTAATTTTTAATTTTGAAAATTTAAGTTCTTAGAACAACATGTTACCGAAATGTTCATCTAGTACTCGTAGTTGCATAAATATTTAGTATTTAACTTGGTATTCATAGTGGGTATAGAAAACTTGCAATGGAAATTATCAGGCAAAAAAAATAACCGCAGTTGTTTTTTTTCAAATTTCTGTCCTCTGCTCTTGAATAAAAAAATCTCCATTTTTATCATGTAAAATTCTATCATTTAGGAATATTTTGAAAACGAAAATTCACGTGAAATATTCATAATTTGGCTGTTTGACAAACATATTTCAAGCCAACTTCATTTCGCTTTAAAACAGACTTAGGACCTGTTCAGCTGAATGCATTTAGCTGAACAAGCCGTAATTACTTGTTGGTTTGAATAGCACAGCGAGCTATTGAATCTATTGCTAAATACCCAACTAAAACTAATCTAGACTTTTCTCGAATCTTTCTTTTTAACAACACAAGATCAGGGACATCCCGAAATCGTTGTAGACTTAAATTTATGTGGACTTACTGAGACAACACTACGTCTCATAGGCATTTACTCTCAGTAATTTTATTAAAAGTATTTAGTGTTTGATACAGAATCTGAAGACCAAGTCGGTTTAAAATATTCAGCGGAGGCGGCTGGGTGAAAAGTTATTGGCGGCTGTGGATGTGCCGGCTGAAACCAAATTATTATAAAAAAAAAAATTTTTTTACTTTATTACCCTACTCCCTTCGGTGAATTATCCCGCCTTGATGTATTACTATCCGGGGTAAATAGGTGCGCCAGGACCTTAAACTGTTGTGGGCTTGAATCAGGCAGAAGGATACCTTCGGGCTCCGACCAATGACTCTCTACACTGGTACCACGGGAACCGGTAGCGTCACAGAGGAAACTCAAAGTTCGAGCAATGGGTTAAGAGCTGATGTTCACGAATGGTTGAACAATGAGTGCTCGGAGTCTGTTGAGCAACCCCATGGGGTTTAATGGATGATGTTCTGGGGATCTCATCCTTGGTTCGTTGTTAGGTCTGTGACTTCGTGCACACCCAAATGCGAGAGCGAGTGAAATCTGTGACCGGTTATTGGTGAGGTCCCCTTTGGGGGGTACACGTAGTGACTGGGGTTCATGTCACCTTTTTGCAGGGTGGCATGTTCCTCGATGTGCTGTTTCATTGAAACAGAAAGTCAATATGACACAGGTTTTAGATCGGCCCAACTCCCTCAACAAAGGTGGTGTGTGTGACATTGCTTTAGCACACATAATTTACTACCTGTGTCCTTTATTGGTAACAGGGGCTGTAGTGCTAGGCACGGATAATACTCGTTGTTTGACCACAGTCGAATTGAGCCATCGCGGCGGTGCCGACTATAGTCATCCACACTGATGTGCTATTACACTGAGTTGCTTAGGGCTTGAACCTGTCAAAAAAATACCTTTCGTTGATTCTCTATTCTCTACACTGTCACCCCCGGGGTGTGTCTTCTCGGTGAAATTCCACCTTGATGTATCACTACCGGGGAATATAGGTGCGCCAGCACCTGGAACTGCCATGGGTTTGAATCTGGCAGAAGGAAACCTGAGGGTTTACCTAAAGGATACCTTCGGGGTCCGACCAGTGACTCTCAACACTGGTACCACGGGAGCCGGTAGCCCCACAGAGGAAGCACTAATGTCCGAGCAATGGGTTAAGAGCTGATGCTCACGAATGGTTGAACAATGAGTGCTCGGAGTCTGTGGACCGAACTTCGTTCCAACCCCACGGGGTTTAATGGATGATGTTCTGGGGACAACATCCCTGGTTCGTTGTTCGGTCTGTGGACTTCGTGCACACCCAAATGCTCGGACAGCGGAATCTGTGACCGGTTATTGGTGAGGTCCCCTTCGGGGGTTCACGTGGTGGCTGTGGTTGAGACCAAAAGGTACGCTGGGAACGGAGTTCATGTCACCTTTGGCAGGGTGGCATGTTCTTCGATGTGCTGTTTCATTGAAACAGATGTCACTCGACACGGGTTTAGGATAGGCCCAACTCCCTAAACAAGGGGGGTGTGTGTGACATGGCAGAAACACACACAATTTGCTACCTGTGTCCTTAATTGGTCACAGGGGCTGTAGTGGTAGGCACGGATACCACTCGTGGTTTGACCACGGTGAGATAAGGCCCTAGCGGCAGGTGCTCACCTAAATCATCCACATGCATTCTCTACACTGCTACCATGGGAACCAGCAGCCCCACAGAAGAAGTTTCATTATACTAATGCTCACTTATCGAACAATGAGTGCAAGGGCTTAAGTGATGATGTTTTTGAGCTAATATCAGTAGCTCGTCGTTTTTTGCCGTATACTTTGTGCACACCCATCACAAAGACGTTGCGGAATCTGTGACCGGTTATTGGCCATCACATGTACTCCTTCGTTCTGTGGTTAAAACCTAAGGGTATGCAGGAAAAGGTTACTTGTCATCTTCGGGTGACATGTTTATCAACAAGGCTGTGTGTGTTACGTAGCTTTTGGACACATCATATACTACACGCTGCCTTTCGGGGCCAAAATACCACTGGTGCTTATCTTAAATCTTTCTATATATTGTATTGTTTATACTAAATGTTATATTGTCAATATAAAAATATTTGAGTACCCTTTATCAAGCGTTACCATATTGTAGTTTTTTTCAACATTGAGATGACAAAAATTCATTCAAATTATATCAAAGTCGAAGAGAAAATTTAATCAGATCCTAGGCTGATCGCTTACTCATCAGCTGTTGATGTAAAAAAAAAATTAAATGTGGTGGCGGCGCACCACCGGCTTGGACCTCTATGAAAAATACAGTAGCTTTTACTGGTATTTATTTTTATTTTCACGTTCAGAAATTTTTTGTTTCTTTCATTTTACACTTTTCTCAGTTTCCTCACAGAAATGTTTAAATGGCGTGTTTGAAAACACTTTGTAAGAATCACAAGTTATGTTTTGTGAAACACAAAATTGTTTCAACATGAAAAGAACAAAAAGTAATTGAAAGAAGAAATAATTTTATTTTATTTCTTACGAAGGAAGCTCATTAAAAAAGAATTGAATGGTGTGGCCACTAATGCCTAAATTATTGCGTTGCCAGCTTGTTTAGTTAAATGTTGTTGTGCGTGTAAGCATAAGTGAGCGTGTGCGTGTACATTAGCCTGTGTGTTAACAAGCACAATTCCTTGAAATGATTTTATAAATGTCTTTAGTTATAAAGAAAAATTTATTATTAGGGCAGTAACAAATGAAGCAGAAGAAAAAAAGTATTTGCGAAAATTCAATGCGTTGTATTGTCTGCTAAAGTTGCCATATCTATAATAGAAAATATGGCAACTCTAAATGATTCAAGCTCACGTTACACCAGGACCACACAAGTTTAGCTGGGCAATTCTTGATTTTGTAGGAGAGAGAGGAAAGAAGAATGGAAATGGGTAGAAACTTCCTCGTACTCCGCAATTTCCTTTTGATGTAAAAAAAAGAGACAGGTAGCTTGAAGGTTGAATGAATGAGTAAAAAAGAATGTTAAAATTGCCGAAACAAAATTGCTGTGTGTAGACACAGCGGCAATATTAAAAGAGAATTGAGAAAAAATTGCCCAACTAAACTTGCTGTGTGTGGTCCTGGTCTTACGAAATGAAAGCAATATACCATGAGAGGGGACTTTCGAAAAAGCTGAACAAAATGAATAAGTTTCGCTTCACTTTCTATATATTATTCTTAATTAAACTCAATCTTTAGACCGGAGGAGATAAAGTATCAAGTAGTAGTTCTGAATATGACTCTAGCATTTACCATATATAACGGGCTAGGCCTTAAGAGCAACTTGCTAAAGACTGTACCTAAATGTAAAGATGATGGGGTTGTTCTATAAAATTATCACAGTACCGATGGTCACTTATGCCTTCTCAACAACATGCGTTCATTATGCGTGTTTGAGTGCAAAAGCCATCCTGAAGACGTGCCCTAGAGAATAAGTACTACGATTCACTAACCTGTATATTGATATTTGAGAACCAGAGCAGCCTTAAGACCATCCGGCCATCCCACTAGGCATGTGAAATAGTCTGTCTTTAACTCTTCATGTCTTCTTGTCTCTGATAGGATGCATAAAACACTCACTTTCTATATGCACTTTAAAGTGAGAAACTGTGAGAAATCGCATTAGAGCGAGACTACTGATGATTCAAAAATGGAAGGTGACAGTACTGAGACGAGAATTACCAGGCAAACTTTCCGTAAGGCACTTGTAATTTGAAAAACAGTTTTCATTTTGGGGGTACTAAGGGGCACTTGGGGTGCCATACAAAAAAGCAGCTCTAAGTGCATTGGCCAGCTATTACTTCCTATCAATATTGGTTCTCGATGCTTTTGTAGAGTGTAATCGGTTACCGGATTATGAAGGGCTTTTGTGTAATGAAAGTAAAGAGTATCTGACTAAAAAGGGCTTGAATATTTCTTCCATAGGCCCTCTTGAAGGTCCTTACTTTGCCCGCAGGAGAGCTGAAGTGGGCATGTGACATTCAAGGAGACTCATTAAGCCCGAACCGAAATTATTTTGAAACTCAGGAGAAATGAAATCAAACTCTGCGTTGAACAGCTGACAGGTAGGGACTCTGGCCCCAGAAGACCTAAATTTAATAAATCCTACAACAATTACGAGATTCTTGGGTCGTGGTTGTGCGATTACGGCCCATAGAAGAAAAGTAACATAATCCTGCTATCAGCTTAGCATACACTTCTCGTTACAGTCCACTTGTAATAAAAAAATATCGTTGTTCTATCACACAATATCCCGTAATACTGACCCTTAAGCCTCAATCATTCAATTAACTAAAGCATGTGAATTCAGTCGTGAATGGTTTTAATTCTTCAGTCTCTTCAAAGACTAGAAAAACTATTTAGAAAAGAACAATTAAAGAAAATATTTAAGCTGAAAAATTTTATTTACCAGCTATTGTTTTAAAATACATAAAACAAAATAACCATAAAGCAAAACCAAAATGTTTATAAAATTGTTGTTTCTGCTTTTGTTTCTGTTTTTTAATTAATGATCACTAAAATGACAGTTTGAAGTCAACATAAAAGGATTTACAGCGGCAAATAAGATAAAGAAAGGACACACAGTCAGCAGTCAAAACAAACACAGTTGGTCAAGATAGAAAATGAACAAAGTGCACATTAAACCAGAGAGTTTATGGTCAAAAACACGGCAGCATCAAAGCCAAACAATATTTTGTCAACTAACAAATTATTCTTCTAACACTCAACAAAAGAAGAAACCTCCAAAAGGACTAAAGATCAGCTAATAAAAGGAATAAGGAGTCTTACTTTCTTTCTGCTTTGTTTGTCAGTTTCTTTTTCTCTTTTACTTTTTACAATCATTAAAAAATCTCTTTCTCTATAATTTTCCTTTGTGGATGGCAAACAACAGCAGTTGTACTGGCATCCTGGCAGCCATAACATTTATGACATTTTGTTGGCTTTTGTTTCCCAGCAGTTACACAATGTTTTGTCATAAATTTCCTTTAAATTCTTATTTATGAGGGAATGTCAACTCAATTCTTGTTTTTATGTTTAAAACCATAAGCTGAGATTAAAGTAGGCCAGTTTGTTAAACAACTAAGCCGCCGCAGCCGCAGTTGTTTAACGTCGCCGTGCCTGACTGCCTGCAGTTACACTTTTTTTTCTGCTCAATGTAGGCTGACTTTTTGTAAGCGTGAGAACATTTGGGAATTCTATGAATTGAAAATTAAATCATCTTTTTTGTTTTTGTTACAAAAATATTTTTTTTAAATTAATTTCGTGACTTTTGTGCGGAAAATCTACTTAAGAGGCGACCACCCGCATTTGCTAAAAAAAACAAATTGTACAGCTTCATGTGTAGAGGAAAAAAGGATTAAAACATTTAAATTTCATTTAGGAAACACACAACTACATGTGTTTATGGTTTTATTAGTTTATTGTCTGACTTATGCCTCTTAATTTCATTTGTTTGTTGGTGGCTTAATTATTCCCAAATAAAGCTGGTGATGATGATGCTGGCAATGCCATAATGTTGATAAAAATAAAATAAAAATTTAAATCCTTTTGCTTTTGACTTACGGCATTTCAAAATTTTTATAAATTGTAAATTGTGGGATTTTCTTTAACATAAAATTTATGAAGCCCATAAAGATTTACGAGAGGCAAGAAGCTTAATTTAATTTAATTTTTGTTAAAAAAAAAAGATTTTTAATTTATCAAGAGAATAACAGAAAACAATAAAATTTTAATTTTAAATATTTTTTTATGGAAGAAAAAAGTACAAAAATTAAAAAAAAAACAAAGACCTTCAACTAGAATAGTAAGACACTCGCTAAGACAAAGCTGGAGAGTTTCAAGCTTAAGATCTTTTAACAGAATACTCAATACCTTAGACGGATCGGATCCTCCATTTAAAACTTATTTTATTCTCAATTTGCCTAAAAGCACAATTTGCATTTACGGCATATGGAACACCAGAAACTATCCTTATTTTTCTGTCCTGCTTTAAATAACAAATAACGTGGCCAAAAAAAAGTAACAAAAATCTGTTTTTACTTTGTTGTGGAACAAAAATTAAGCAAAAACTAAAAAATTGATTTTTTTTGTGAAAACATGAGTCGTAAATCATTTTCTTGCCAACTAGTCTACTCGTATAATTTTGTTGATTTTTTTGCAGTTCAAAATAACAATTGCATGTCAATAAAATAAAACAAAGACACCAGCAACAATTTTTCCTCACTTTTTATTTTATTATTGTTGCTTTTTAGTTTCTGTTTGAATTTTTTTTTTTTTTTTTTTTTTTTTGTATAATAAAAAGCGTTCATATAAACAATACAAAATTCAACCTTTTTCAGCAAGACCAAAAAAAAAATTCTTTTTTTAGTAAACTTATTGTAAATAAATAAAAAAATAAATAAAAAAAATAAATATTTTTTAAAACTAAAATAAAAGTCTCAATGCGGATCCAGCGTATTAAATTTCAAGAAGAAGGAAAAAAGAAAACCAAAAAAATAAATCCATAAAATTAACACAAACATAAACATTTATTACAACAACATTTACTTGGGCCAACATGAAAGAATGAATGAATGAATGAGTCTCTCTCAATGGCAGTATTGACTGTCATTTATTTAAGAAGCAAAGCAGTTTGTGTTCTTGTATGTTTATAAGTATGTAAAGCGAAATATTTATTAAATGATAACTGATACCCTACCGAAGGGTTTAAGAGGAAATAGAAACTGAGTTGGTAGTAGTCAGGACACACAAGAAATCGCACATAAAATATGAAACAAATTCTTCGCTTATAGCATATTTTTCCGAGGTGGCTCTAGATTCCTCGGCGTTTTCTTGGCAAATATTCAATTTGATGACCGGCCGTAAACCAATCGGAATAGGCCATCGATGAAGTTTGTTTTACTGATGGTTGTAACATGGTTGACTATGGTCACCGCAAACATAGTTTGTTCTCTGCAATAATTTTATTGTTAATTTTTTTGGATTACGATAAACATGTTTCTACTTATTTTTAACCATAATATATCTATCCTCACAGATGTGGTTGAATTTATCTTATTGTTTTTGATAAAATTTCAACTGAAACCATAAATATGTTTATAGTAAACATATTAGGGTTATCATAAACATGAGAAAAATGTGGTTGAAAGTAATTTGTTTTCTATATAAATAAAGTGAGTATAAAACAAAAACTTAAATTCAACTGAACTTTGTGGCTGAAGCGGTTGAATGGCGAGTTAATGCTGCATATGTCCTAGTTCGAATCCTGGTAGAATCTAATAAAACTTAAAAAAAAAATTCAACCCCGAAACGAAAAAGTCAAAAAAAAATTTATATAAAAAAGATTTATGTAAAAAATAAAAGAAAAAAAAATTATGAAAATTAATTTTTTTTAGCTCTCACTGGTTGTTGAAGCGCAACATCTGCAGTCTGACTTAAAAATATATATGGTTAGATGTAATCATAAATCTAACCATACTGTGTTTCCATCAGAATATGGTTGCCTTAACCACATTTTTTCTTTGCGTGCAGGAAAATGTAGATACTGAAGCGATAATTTCTGTATTAATACCGAAAACCGACTTAAGTAAAGGTTGGTTTGCTTTCACAATTAACTCAATAACTTTATCATAGTGGCATTATTTCTTCATTTGCTAGAGTCGAAATATTTAAAAAAAACACTTTAAGGCTTCTAGAGTTGAGTTCTCTAAAACAACTTAATAAGACATAAGCGGCTTCTCCATCTGCCCACAGGTTTACGTTATTTACTTTTAAAGAGCCATTTCCCGTGGGAATGAATTCAACCACATCTTAGTTCAAAAATCAAAGTCCTCCTCATTTGTGCTGCAGAGCGGATTTTGATCAAACAAAAAACAAACATAAAATTTAGAGAAATGTATGAAATCTTTGATTGAGTCGATAGAACGATTTTTGAAGATGATTTTATATAAATGTTGACCGTTACTACACCTCATATAGCTCATACGCTGGGCCCACACCATATACAGTAATTGTTCTTGCTCATGTGTCCATTCAAACCGACCATAAAATGGAAGAAGTGCACACTGCACTTTCTTAACCGAGTATGAATTTTGACCTGCACAATAGATCTTAAACGTCGCGGTGCGATTATAGCCCATAATTATAATAATGAACTTTGATAATTCAATAATCTACAGGGGTTTTTGGCTTCTAACTCGATTCTTGGTTAAATTATAGAGCAAAATGAACATGTTTAACAGTAAAATATTCCACGAAAACAGCTGAGCTGCCAAAAATAAAGTTGCTAAAAAATCACCCTTTACTTATTTATATTCGGATTTTTTTTCGAACAGAAATGTAAAAAAAAAATGGCTCTTCATGCCTGGACTTGCAAAATCACAGTCTCTGAATGAACTTGGCTGGGCGCTCAGACATAACAGCCATACTGCCAATGACCAAACAAACTGCGTAGTAAATATAGGGGTCCATTCATAAATAATACCCTTCTTTGGTGATTCCTTTCATCTAATCAAAACGTTTGGGGCTCATTAACTGAAGTAGAAAGAAAGGAAATTATTTATGATGATCGTACATTCTAATGAAGAGGAGGAGGGCTCTCTTGCGGAATAATGGCCTGGAGAAACAGCGCAAGCTTCACTTTGAAGAGTGTTGCCTGCAGAGTCTCGCTCCGCTGTCGACTTGCTATATGGCTTTGTTAGGAGTAGTAATTAGCTTAGATGATGGACTCATATTCTTCTATCTGTCCTGTTATTTATTTCCCTTCACTTTTCTATATTTAGTGCTATCCTTCTTCACTTCCTCTTATACAGATATCATAAAAAGAACCACATCAGAGTACCTAAGTGAGCCCAGCTTCTGTTTTCCTTATTTGACCTAACCTTACATTCTTAACGGTTTGGCTTATCAGATACTGTTGTCTTCCATATCACTAGTCTCAGAAAATAAGTATTTAAAACAGGCAATGGAATTTCTATAGATTACCTGACTCAATCACGAAACAAGTAAATACTTTGCGACTTAGCGCCTTGTAGAACAAGGCTCCTGGGAGACTTTTTGTTGACTCCCTGAAAAATAGAAAGGCTAAATAAAACATTTTATCTACACTTTTTTCTAGTCCAATTTCGCAATAACTTCTGAATTCCAGTCTAAATCAGCACAGTTCCCCCAACCCCTAACATCAATTTCATTTTGTTCCATTCCAGTTCCACTCGTAATGTTATACGAGTCAAATAACATATCAATTGCAATTTGTTTTGGTTCAATTCAATAAATTCTGAATTGTGGTCTAAATCAGTTCGCCGCACCCCGTTCCCATTTTGTTCCGTTTCAATTCCACATTGTTCCCCCAACCTTTAACAATTAATTTCCATTTTGTGGCTACCACAGGAAAAATTTAAATGAAAAGAAACAAGTTAAGCGGTATAAAATGGAATGTAAAAGAATGTTCTCATAAAATGAAATACATTTCTTGCACGAAATGCAAACAATGCGCTGTTTATTTTATTAAAGCAAATGAACAATTCAATCTGTATAAAAAAATTTTATGAAAAACAGCCAAAAATATACTAAAAATTAAGTATTTTTCATACAAAATTTTAAGCTGATTAATCTAATCTGGATTCTTGTAAGCAGCACATTAAAACTATAAATCGATTTCAATAAACTAACACTCGTTTTGTTTGAAAATTATTATTCTGGTTTATTATCAAGAATAGTTCCCCATCTAATTTCGGTGAGAGCTGACATTAAACATTAAAAAACATGTTTATATGTAAACGTTTTCAACCATGTTTGAAGCCAATTTAGCCGTATGTTCGATTAATCTTTTGTGATTTATAAGCTAAACAGCGATGCGACAAACGAGCCCCACAAACAACAGCGTTTAGTGGAGAAACAAAAAACAACAACAATAAAAAAAATTATTAGAGTTGAAAAAAAATATTGCTTAGATATCCACCAACTCTTTAACACTCAAAAATACACTCACATACACACTAACGCTCACTCACGCTCACTTATATGAGTATGAATTCCCATTCTTTATAAATAAAAGTAAATAAATAAAATGAAAACAAAAATAGAAAATGTTTAACTAATAATTGTATTTAATTGGCAACATTTATGCTCACATGTAACATGAAACAAACCAGTAACAACAACAGCAACAACAACAGCAACAACAACAGCAGTAAGCAGCATAATAAATGACAAACATTAACATGTGTGTTTGTGTAGAAGTTAACATAAAAATATTGTTTATGAACACAACAACAACAGAAAAAATAAATAACAACAAAAAAAGTTCTGCATTTTAAAGCAACTTGTGAACATGAACTTACAAACAATTGTCTATTGTCGTCTCTCTAGTTGTTATTGTTTTTGTTGCTGCTAGAGCTCTTAGTATACCATTCACCGTAAGTTAGAAGCTTGTGATGCCGTTTGTAATTTCTACACATGTGCCACTCTATAAAGTATATATTTTATGGATCCCCTGTCTGTCTGTGTAGTCGTTGAAATCAACATTTTGAAGTGCCTAGACAACGTACAGAAGGGATTAGCATACCAGTCTGTCAGTTGCTGTTTTCAGGTGAGTGAAAAACCAAGATTATCTTTATAATTTTTTTTACGGTTTTTGCTTTCAATACAAAACGCACAAAAAAACGTGATATGCAGAAATGACAGTCATAATGTCTTTGCAAAAAGTTCGAATCAATCGGTCCACAAATGGCAGAGAAAAATCAAAAATACAAGCGAAATTTTGGTTTATCAGAAATTTAAATTTTGTTTCTTTATAGAAATTTTTAAGTGATGCATAAGCGAGCAGTTGTTAATTGTCTTATGTATGACTAGCATTTAAACTGCAACTTCGTTAGCCCTTTTTTTGAATTTTCCATTAAAGTTTGTCTTTAATGCTTTTTCACATTGCAGACGAAAGATTCAAAGTTCTAGGTTCGTTAATATAAAAAAATCAAAACGAATTTTTCCCAGTCAGCATTTGGAAGATATTTTTTTCAAAAATTACCTTTACGAGTCACTTTTCGTGATCAAAAACTGATTAATCACTTAAAAAACCACTCGAATATAATTCGCACTTATGATGTAAAAGTGTTTGGCTTAAAATACAATAACAAATTGTATAGCAATCGAAAATTAGTCATCCAGGCGTGTAAAATGTAAATATTTCACTGTTATTTTTGTTTTTGTATTTTGCGCATGTAGAAAATTGAAAAAAGTGCTTGGTCGCAAAGACTAGGACCACACACAGCAAGTTTAGTTGGGCAATTCTTGATTTTGTAGGAGAGAAAGGAAAGAAGAATGGAAAGGGGTACAAACTTGCTTGTACTCAGCAATTCCTTTTTGTTCTCTTTATAAAGATGTAAAAAAGAAGACATGTAGCTTTGTTTTGCCGCCATTTTGGTAAACATTAGTCTTGACAGTTCTTATTTGGTCATGAAGTAGACACGTGGTAAAATTCAAACAATAACTCCTATTCCATTTCAACTACTTTTTATAATTTTTTTGTAATAAGAATTCAACAAGAATTTCAGAATTTAAATATTTGGCTGCAACAGGGTAGGGTATCTAAGATTCGGTACCAGCGTATTTAAGTTATTTTTTTTTTCTCTCATTTTTGCAACATAATGGTACCACCAGAACGGGTACAGGAACGAATGTAAGACATTTTTTTTTAACTATTTGATTTTGTTTAATAATTCAAAGTCTATAAAACAATAATAAAGAAATATTTTGGAATAAAAAGGGCGGCTGGCACAATTAAAGCTACACTGGGGAAAAAACCATGCAAAAACTATATGATTTCATAGAGCTTTAAGTTAAATTTAAAAATGTGTACAAAAGCGGTAAAAAAAACCTGTAACATTTTTCAAAATTTTGGCAATTTAAGCTTCAGTTTAAGAATGTTATTTTCTTTTTAGATAGAAAAAGTTTTGCGGGAATATGTAGTAACTTATGGCTTTTGTGAAAACACAGATGTCAAAGAACCGCCTTAGCTGGTTTTTTTTTTAACTTACAAACCTCAAAACGCTGGCAATTGTTGATTAGAGTCAGACGGACTAAACGCTCTGTCATGCTTTCATGTAACTCAAACTCTTAGCGGAGGGAACTGTTGTATTTACAAGCTTTGACTTTACTATAGCATATTAATTAACTTAAAACCATCTCCAGCACGCCTATTAAAATTGGAAAAAAAAAATAATAAATTTAATTTGTATTTTGGATGTGTAAGTTCGGATTAAAACAACTTATTTTTAGAAAAATAGTTCTCTTTACCTTTCAGAATAGAATAATAAAAAATTAATTCATTCAATTTATTTTTAGTAAAACAGATTTTGGAGATACAAGAATCCTATCTAAGCGAAGTTTGAGGCCAGTGTTTTTTAATAAAAATTCCTTTCAAAAATAATTGATTCACAACGCGACATCTATTCATGCTAAATTTTTTTTTTTAATTTTAGTTAAGCAAAAATCCACTTTCTGCCATTCATAAAAATGAAAAAAATTTTTAATAAATTTTTTTTTAAGTCCCATTTCAAATATTTATTGACCCAACTTTGAAATTAATTATTTCTTTATGTGTATCGTCAGTGAAACCTAAAGAAACCTTAAAAGCCTTGGATACCTTTTTGGAGTCTATTTTAGTCTTTTGCTAACAAACAATAGCAATTACAACAACAATAACGAACAAACAAACAAAATGATAAAATGGCATGAATATAAAGCCATAAATATGAATTTTAAATGCATTTATTAGCAGCTGTCAATGTGTTAAATAAATGTTTGTACTCGTATCATTTTATTCTTTTTTTTTTTTTTTGTTTACTGCTTGCTGCTCAGGGTGTTTACAGGCTTTTGTAGATTTTAAGAAAACCAAGTATCTGTTGTTTTTCATTGTAAAGCAAATGTTCGGCTACAAAAGGTTAAAAATATTGAATTTTTATTAGAAAAAAAAGAGTACGTATTAATATTTCAGAAAAATCGAAATAAATTTAGTAACTTAAGCTCCCAGCTGGAACGTTGCAAGCAAAGATTGAGTGATTGAAACGTCCCGTTTTCAACTTAAATTAAACGAACTACATAAAAATGTTATTGGCTGTGTACGAGTATGCCATTGGTCACTCAAAGGCTTTCACTAAACTTAGATCCCAAGATATGACACTCAAATGCAAACAGAATATGTCAGTGTTTTACTTCAAAGCCTGTTCCGAGGCCTTAACTCACACACACACAGTGATCTTAACATACGGCTTAATAGAACTAAAGTGAGACACCAAGCTAAGAGGTAGAATTGGCTTAAGCTTTATACTAAAATAAGGAGATTGATTCTTTGTCTTAAACTCGGCTATTTTAAGGCGTAGTTGCTCTATAGAATATTTTAAGAGCGCTACGTGTAATACCAATTGGTGCTACTGTCCACACATCAACCTTTGCTGAAAATATAGCTCTCTTCAGCAAAGCTAGATAGCTGAAAGAGATATAAAATCCTTAATGCCACAAGAAAGTATTTGTTTTGAAGGCGATGAAAAACTGTGAAAAGTGTGGTGGGTCCTTGACTGGATTCAGGTAAGCAAAACTCTTTATCAGCATCAAATTTTTTTGTTGACTTTCATTGACTAATCAATGTTTCAATTCCATTTTGTTGCGGCCCATTCCTCGTTTCAGTTCCACTTTGTGCTGGTGTATTTGAGCATGGTTCAATCTGCAGTTATACTTGGATATAATTATCATCAGATTTTTTTTACTCCAATTCCGCACCGTTCCCCAAACAATCAGCATTTCATATCCATTTTGTTTCTCTCTAGTTGCTCACCGTTATCCAATTCATCAACGTATTATTTCCACTTTATGCCGGCGCATTCCCTTATTCATCAATAGATTTATTTCCACACTGTTCCATTCAATTGAACTTGGATATAATCAGCATCAGATATTTTGTTGACTCCTCACACAGAAAATATTATTGGAAGAAAATTTTCAAACAAACGTTTGCTAGATATTTTTTCAACTTTTAAAAACTTTTTTGTTTAATTTTTAGTTTGATACAAAATTAAAAAAACAAATTTGTGATGCCACTAAAATCGAAAATACTGCCATTTTTCTAGTGATGGCATGTAAATTGTCGAAAGATGTTGAGTGAAACAAAATGAGATAAGAACATCTTGTAAAGATCTTGGAAGATGTTGATTTTTCTAGAAAGATGTTGTCATCTCACCGAATAGATGGTAGATGTTAAATGTTGTCTAGTGCAAAAGCACTATTACCACTATGTTGTGGATCGATTTCGCAGTGCTCCACTCTTAACGCTCCTATTCCCCCCCATCGCTCCATAAGTCAAGCTCGGCTATAAGCAGCATCAGATTTTTTTTCGTTTTTTATTCAAAAAAAACCTTTTCTTTTCTGTTTTTTTTTTTCAAAAGGCTTCCACAACTCTTTTTTTATCTTTATTATATTTTTTGTTTGTTTTTGCAATTTTAAAGAAAAAAACTTTAATTTTAAAAAAGAATTTAAAATTAAAAAAAAATTAATATTTATGAAATCAAACTAAAATAAAATTGTATTTTGAAAAATATTCATTTAGTGTTTTTTTTTTTTTTTTGCATCAGATTTGAAATCATGCTCTTAATAATGACATTTACTAATTGAAAGTGTTGAAAGGAATTTTTGTGCAAAATAGAAAAATAAGAAACAAAACAAATTAATAAAAAAAAATTAAGTCAATTAAATTGAATAAATGTCTCCGCATGTTTAAATGAGATTTAATATTTATTTAGCAACAAGTATTTCTGTTCACGACAAGTATGTCTGATTTGTGTAGTACACCAGATGGTTGGTTTTCTAATAAAAAAAATCATTTAAAATAAAAATAAAAAAATTGTGAGCTTTAAGAAAAATAATAAAAGAAAAACTAAAGCTAAAAGTAAAACGGTGGTGCGTTGCGTTGCATTGCGCTTTAATTGAAATAACTTGACAAACAATTTTATTGAATTAATCAAAAACCTATGAAATGCTGTTGGATCCTGTTGTGTCTGATTGTTTGCTTTAGTTTTTTTATTATTTTTTTTCCCCTTCTGATACAAAATGAATTTATGTATTCGTATTTATTGATCTCAAATTTAATTGAAATCAAATCAAAAAAAACTATTTTTTTTTCAAAATGGCTGATGTGATTCAATACAATTATTGCTGCTTGTTATTGTCATTGTTATTTTTGTTAACAGAAATATATTACAACAGGTGATCTAAAAAGAGTTGATTTAAGTGCACAGTGGTGAAGTGGAATAAATAATTTTAATTGAAAAAAAGCGATAACTCTACCAACTCAGTTACTGGAATAATTAAAATTTTTCTTCTCTTCAATAAATTGCGAATAATCATACTTGCAATGGCACTCAAAAACGAATTATTATTGGTCACAAAAATTAACTAAAGCGCCATCATTTTGTGTTGGTTTACCACGCAAAATTTTTTCTCTCCAACGGATTTTTCTGAAATTTGGTGCCAATGATCTTTATATTACAAGTAAGGAGTGGTCACGAAAACTTTTACATCCGCTTTTAATTTAAATAAACAATTTAGATGCATCTTTTAATAACACTGTACAACAACATTGAACTTTTTTCTAAATTACAAAGCTTTAACAAATGATTATGGTAGATCGAACAAAAAATTTGCACGTGTATCGGCGTTTTAAAAGTTTTCCCATTTTTTAAAATTTTTATTATGATTCGATTTTATTATTAATTGCTGCGAGGATAAATTAACGCAAATAACACTTTTTTCTTACATTTACGAAATGATCTCGAACTCATAAGATCGTCCTTGAATGGCCTAACTTTTCAATTTTCCTACGAAGTGAAATATTTGAGTGTCTTACACAATTGACTTATGCTACTGTGATGTGGTAGTCTAAGACAGTGCAGAAAACTTACAATCCAACCTTAATAAGAGCGGCAAGAGTAGAATTTTTGTAAAGGGTGTTTTTTATAGACGTATAAAACAACAATGGAATATTCGATTGACATGAATTTTATTTATCCCAAAGATAATCTTGTGGCATTACATTTTAAATATGATTTCTGGCATATGACCGCCACAGCTGGCTCGGATGTAGTCCAATCTGGATGTCCAATTTTCGATGACTTTTTCCAACATTTGTGGCCGTTGTTGTCTTCCAAATGGTCAAGCGTTTGTGGCTTAGCCGCATAGACCAATGACTTTACATGGCCCCACAGAAAGTAGTCTAGCGGTGTTAAATCACAAGATCTTGGAGGCCAATTCACAGGTCCAAAACGTGAAATTAGGCGGTCACCAAGCATGTCTTTCAATAAATCGATTGTGGCACGAGCTGTGTGACATGTTGCGCTGTCTTGTTGGAACCACAGCTCCTGAACATCATGGTTGTTCAATTCAGGAATGAAAAAGTTAGTAATCGTGGCTCTATACCGATCACCATTGACTGTAACGTTCTGGCCATCATCGTTTTTGAAGAAGTACGGACCAATGAGTCCACCAGCTCATAAATCGCACCAAACAGTCAGTTTTTCTGGATGTAACGGCGTTTCGACATACACTTGAGGATTAGCTTCACTCCAAATGCGACAGTTTTGTTTGTTGACGTAGCCATTCAACCAGAAGTGCCATTCATCTCTAAACAAAATTCGCTTATGAAAATCGGGAACAACGGCAATCTCGTTTAGGGCCCATTCGACGAATCTACGCAAGCGTTGTTCAGGCGTGAGTCTATTCATGATGAATTGCCAAACCACACTGAAAATAAATCACTTGACAGCTGCTAAATCGGTCGCCATCTTGCATAAAAAAACACCCTTTATATTAAAGCGGCTAACCTAAATAAAAGCGCTGGCAGAGCGTACTTTCATCTTGTTTCATAAACATCACCTAAGACAAATAGAGTGAAAAACGCTTATATAAAAAAAACTATATAAAATGTCATTACGGGTCAACAAAAATAAAAAAACAATTGCTTTACACCAAGAAAACACACGGCAAGTTTAGTTGGGCAATTCTTGATTTTGTAGGAGAGAGAGGAAAGAGGAATGGAAAGGGGTACAAACTTTCTTGTACTCAGCAATTCCTTTTTGTTCTCTTTATAAAGATGTAAAAAAAGAAGACAAGCAGCTTTGTTTTGCCGCCATTTTGGTAAACATTAGTCTTGACAGTTGATATTTGGCAGTCGTGAAGTAGACACGTGGTAAAATTTATTATGGAAAAATATTCGATAAGCCAACGTGTTTTAATCGTTTAAACATTTTAAAATAATTAGTACTGCGAGACCTCTTTCCAGAACAAGTTATTTCAAGAAATGGTGATGTTGATTGGCCTCCACGGTCGCCTGATTTGACTGCTACGGACTTATTTTTGTGGGAATATCTGAAAAGCAAGGCTTATGCAAACAAACCAGAAAATCTTGAGCAACTCAAACAAAATATTCGTGTGAGAATGTAATGAAAAATGTGTTCAAAAGAGCTCGAATTTGTGAAACTAACAGAGGCGGACATTTATCTGATATTGTATTCCATAATAAAACATTTATCCATTCTCTTTCATTTAATCAAAAATTTTTAACAAACAAAGTATTATACCTTCCCGGCGGACACCCTGTTTAAAAATTTTTGTTCTCCAGGGGATTTTTCTGAAATTAGAAAGTTCACTTTTCAATAGAACAACTTAAATGGATTTCATAAAAAGAAAAATTCTATTTCTCGACAGATTGATTTGAATCTTGAAATTTACTTTCTTTTTACTCTAAGTATTCTAACTCATAAAGTAAAAGGGCCAACGAGACCGGGTAAAACAGTTAGTTGTTTTGATATATTTAATTTTCTAAACTTTTCCCAAGCTTCACTTGAAAACTGATTATGCAAACGAATCTAAATGCCTTTAAATATTTCTGAAAGCAGTTTAATTAAGTTTAATTAGAAGAAAACAGAAGAAAAGAAAGCTTTTTTAAGAAAATTTTCACAAACTACTGTGTCTGTGTTCTTGCAGCTACTGCTTTAACTAATTATCTTCTACTTCACTTTAATCATTTCGTATATTTTTTAAATTGCAAACAAAAAAAATTGAAAAATACCACAAAAAATAAGTAAGAAAATGGATAAAGTTGTTGCTGATTACGTGCGTACGTGTGTGTATGTGTGTGTAAGTGTACAACTATTATTTTTTAATTTATTTTAAATAACAAAAACACTTTAGTTTACTTCACTTCATTTGAACTTTTTTTTTGTTTTCAACCAACCAATCTTGAATTTCATAGTCAAACTGGGTTGAATCGAATGGAAAAGGAGGCATGAGAAAAGCAGGCTGAACAAACGAAAATTACAGACAAACACATTTCAAAACAATTAAAAAATTTATGTTCGCACAATTGTTTTCTATTTATTTATTTCTTTTTAAAAATGTTTATTATTGTTGTTGTTTTTATTATCATCATCATCACTAATGCAATCGCCATCGCCACCGCCATCGTCTTTGCCATTATCACCATCATCATCAACATTTTTTTACAATTATTGTTGTTACTACTATTGTTGTTGTTGTTGCTATTTTAATGTTGCGTAGTCATGATGATTGTGACAGCAATAGCAGCGCTGCAAGCCATGATCGTATTACTGGTTGTTAAAATGTTTAATAAACGCACAATTAAAAATCATTTTATTTTTAATTATTTTTTCTTCTTCTTCTACTTTTTCTGCTCTGCGTTGAAATATTATTTCTTTTTTTTTTTTTGCTTCGACTTAGGAGAAGATTCAACATTCATCAAGCATTTAGTTGTTAAGCTTACGCTTTTAAACGTAACAAAAAAACTGCAAATGAAATTAAAGAACAGAAAACACTTTTGTTTACCAAATTATTTATCACCCTGTTGGTTAGCGACTAGTAAGAAAATTCGTCTGTTTGTAAAATTAAGGCTTATATTTCCATGTATACTGTGACCTAAAGGATTTTTTGCTTAACCAAAGACTTAAGGTCCAGGGAGAAATCGAAACTATGCTGGATTAATAACGAGTGGAACAAAAGTTTCACTACCATTTTGATTTGCTTAAAGAAAAGGTAAGTAAGTTTGGTTTTCATAAAAAGTTTATTTCGTCTTTACAGTTTTGTTTCGGCTAAATGGTGACTGCGATTCGCTAAGCAACTTGCAGCTCTTTTTAAGGCATTTTTCACACAGTTGTTTTTAGTGGTTGCAATGGTGTTTCATGGATTAAAACTGGCTGTTCTGTGTACTGTGGCCACTGAGAAGAAAATGGGCTTCATCGCTCATTATCAATTTAGACGAAAAATCTTTAATTTCACCAGACAGCCTTAGAATTTCTGATCAGGTTTTTTTACTAGCAATTTTTGGACTGATTGAATATTGTACGGGAACATTTTCAAATCAGTTTTCAAAATTCGCTTTAAACCGCATGTAGAAATGTGTCACTGGGAACGTCTCCGACTTGATGGTTCTGAAGACTCTGCAACACTATCGCACACGAGAACGAGACCTGTCTGCTGTCTTCACAATGCAATAGTTAAAGCGGAACTGAGCGAAACGCCACATTACCAAAATGGCTAAAAAGCATCACGTATAGAAATAGAATTAGAAGCGATAACGGGTCAACTGGTCACTGCAGCCAAAATAGTTTTCTCTCTAAATCTAGTATATATTTATTAAGGATTCAAGGCTTCTTTCTATGATTTGTGAACCATATCAGACGGTTGGAGGTATTGATGCCGTAAGTAACGAAAACGGGTCTTGATTAGGGGTTGTATATACTGATCCTCATATTTTCCAAGCAGTTCTACTGTGTCCAGTCATGCATCGCGTCACTATGCCAACCGAGTTAGTCCTAGTAAGTCATTTTATTTCTTCCGAGCTTGGAAGTCTTGAATTCTTAATGAATACTAAGTTTAAAGAGAATTTGTCACAGTAGATCTAAGTGACTCGTTCCTGCTCCTCTAATTCCACTTTAACTAAATAACTAACTTAAAAAGAAAAAAAATTTCAAATAAAAGTAAACTTTTCAGTTTAACCTCGTCAGTAAAGTAAAATAAAAACTTGGAAAAGCTAGAAAATAAATAAATATTTTCATAAGTTTACATGTAGAAAATTGTGCGCAGCATATTTCTACACGTGTATGAATTCATTTCTTTGGAAATTGCAACAAGAAAGACGAAGAAGGAAGAGAAGCAAAAGAAAAGAAATATTATGAATATTTTTCCCCAACTTTTTTCTTGCTTTCTACACTTTTTGTTTCATTTTATTCGAGATTGTCGTGTTTGCTGCTCGTTTTTCCATTTGCCAATTAGGGCATTAATTAATTGTAGTTTTTTTTTATTATTATTATTATTGTTGTTGTTGTTGTTAAAGACATTAACTGAAACTAAAGCTGTAATAAGTAATTCTATAGCTGCTTCATAGATTCTGTCTGTCTGTTTAATAGTGGCAAAACCAGCAGCTGAAAACAAGTTTATCATTTCAAGCCTTTTTTTTTTTCTTTTTTCTTAATTCAAGTGCTTTTTGGTGTTCGGTATTCAATAAAAAAATGTCATAAACTGATTCTATTAATTTTCACCGCATTGTGAAGAGCAAAATTTTCATTTTGAAATACTTTGTTTTTGACCAATTTCATTCATAGTTTCGAAATTTTTTTGCTAGAAAATTGTATTCCAAAGATGACATTAACTTTCCTTTTGTATAAAATTTTATATGTAGTGGACAGAGTTATGAAGAACTCATGAATTTTCGATTTTATTTGTTGGGAGCGGCATTACTCTCTTCAACATGTTGGTGTTATTATGGCCTCATTTAGAGACTAGACATCTGCAACAAATAACTTTTTTGTATGTGTAAATACATTTGCCAAAAGTAAATACAAGAAGGTATGCTCACTGAGCTTTAATAGTGAAGTGTAATAAAGTGTTGCATTTCAAGTTCTTATCTGTAAGTATTTGCAAAAACCTTGTTCCGAAAATAGGAACAACTAAACGCAAATAACTCAGGGAAAAATGACTACAAAAATGAGTACTGTATTTGCGGAACACGAAATACTTTGCTGGAGCTACCACACTTCTTCATTCAACAAAAATCGACTGATATTAATAACTCTGTTTTTTGTATATTATAAGCCTATAAAATATGAGATTGTAAATCATAAATTATATTTAAATATAATATAAATTACACTTTTATATAAAAAAAATTCGAAATGTAGCTTCATATGTGTGTAAAAATTCAATCATTACGTTAGATCTGGCAACAGCAGTCTCGACAATTAATGAAAAACAATAATTTTCATTTAAATTCCCTCTCTCGCTCTCTCTCTACATACTTCTTTAATAAAGATGTATAGAGATTGTCTGGTTTAATGCCTGTAGCTATGAGTCACAGCTTACAAGTACCAAATCCATTTACAGTAAGACTGTCCTCTTAATTTCATAATTTTTTTTTCACTTTGACATTTGTAAATAAAATAATAATAACATAGATATGAAAATAGTATTTAATTAAATAATTAAGAAAAGCTTAATTGATTTAAAAATGAGCAACTTATGTGTTGGATCTAATGCTTACTCGTACAAAGCCTTTTAATATTAATATAGTAACAACTGATGTGATAACAAATACATCATGCCAACAAGTGCCATTATTAGGCGGTTTAAGGTTCACTTTTTTGTCTTTTGAATATCTGTTTTATCCCATGTATAAGAATTTTTAATAAAATGTATTTACTTTTTAAAGTAAACAATATAAAAAGTTTTAATTTAAGACTAGGAGGAAATTGCCGGGATCCCGGGAAATGAATATAAATCTGGCAACTGGTTGAAATCGAAAAATTTCACACGCTGATTTTTAATGCATGAATAATGAATGAATGAAAATAGAAATTGATTTCAACAGAAAATATTTTCACACTTTTTTTATATTGCCAGCTTTCGTTGTAGGAAAAATAAAAATATTTATTTCAAATTAAATAACAAAAAAAAAAAAAAATTATAATTTTTCTGGTTTTGAGGAATTTGCTTTAATTGATTTACAAACACTGAAGCAAACGGTATTTGGGAAGGGGAAAAATACTAAATTTACTTTATTTATTTGTACCATTGGCCCGCAGTAGGTACACACAATTATAAGTAATTATCTCCTCTACACTATTTCTTCATAAACAGAGGCCATTAAAAAATAATTTGAAACAATCGTAAAATAAATTATAAAACGAAATAAAAGTAGACAGACAAACAACAAAAACTAAAACAAACACTTTTTTCTTTAATTGCACAAACTAGAGAGGATAAATACTCTCCTCTGTCTGAATGAATGAACACACACACACACACAAGCAAGAGTACTTAGTGCTTACGTCAAGTGTAAACAAACTTGTTTCAACTAAACTTGTGTGGTATTATTGTGTTTGGGGTGTTCCATCATATGCAACACTTGATAATAAAATATTTACTTTTCTAAACTGTTAATAATACATTGTACAAGTAAGAGATGGCATTTGTGCGTTTAAAGATTTATGAAACGCACTTAAAATTATGTTTATTTACCACTTAAGCATAAATATTGTGCCACATACAACATAATGAATGTGTGTGTGTGTGTGTGTGCAAGTGTATTACACATACATACCATAAAATAATTACTTATTGTTGCGGCAAAGCAAGCAAGTTTTGCTATTTAATTAAAGGCATGATTTTCAAATCAATTTTAAAATTACCTTCTGATATGTGAGTTTACAACATACGTATGTATGTGCACCACACTTATGCCAAGTTGTTGTAATAACAAGTACATAAATACACAACAATTTGTTTTAAGTATGAATGAACATACACACACGCACAACAATAATTTATTATGACAGTAAATCATTTCAGAATTATGAGTTTACCGAAGAAATATTATCTCTAATAAAATTGCATGTGCACTTATTACACTGGGGGAAAACAACTCGTGAGCCAATTAAATACTTTCATTAAAATATTTTCTTAAAACAATTAGATATTCAATTGAATTTCAATTACAAATTTAATCAATATGATAATTTTTTAGTTGTAGCAAAAATTAAAATTAATCATTTTAATTATTTCAATCAATTAATTTAAATATTAATTAAATTTTTAATTAAAAATAGATTGTAATCTATTAATGTTCTATTTTTATTTTGTTTCAGTTTAGTTCCATTTCGTTCTTTGACTTTACTAGTTTTTCACTTTAATCTTCGGCTTATTAATGGTTCACTTTCATTTTATTCCAATCCAATTCTACTTCATTCCCTGACAATTTAAGGTTCTATTTTTATCTTATTTCACGTCTTTCTCTCACTCATTAGTGGTCTTTTTCCATTTTGTTTCATTTCAAGTTTACTTCGTTCCCCCATACATTATGGTTGTAAATTTATTTTTTAGCACTCCAGTTTGATCTTCGGTCTATCAACTTTCCACTTTCAGTTTGTTCCAGTTCGTTCTTGTACCCATTAATGGTTGACGTTCATTTTGTTTCCAATAAAATTTTCTTCATTCCCCAATACATTAAGGTTCTCATTCTTTACCAGTCCATTTCTTCTTCGATACATTAACTTTCCATTTTCAGTTTGTTGCAGTTCAATTTCAATTCGTTTTTTACTCCTTTAACTTTTTTTCTTCATCTTCTCTGGTTCAATTAAAGTTTGCTTCTCGACCCATTAACTTTCCACTTGCACTTTGTTTCAGCCCAATTCCATTTCATTCTCCTATTTTATAGTTTTCAATTTTATTTTATTTTGGCCTAATTCCACTTTATTCTTCCACCCATTAGGTTTCCACTTCCATTCTGTTCCGGTTCAATTCCATTTCATTCTCCTATTTTATAATTTTTACTTTTATTTTATTTCGGCCTAATTCCACTTTATTCTTCCACCCATTAGGTTTCCACTTCCATTCTGTTCCGTTCCAATTCCATTTCATTCTCCTACTTTGTAATTTAAACTTTTATTTTATTTCGGCCTAATTCCACTTTATTCTTCCACCCATTAGTTTTTCACTTCCACTCTGTTCCGGTCCAATTTCTTTTACATTTCATTATTTATCCATCAATTCTACTCGTTTAATTTCTTATTTAAGAGAACAAACCCCTCCATTTTACTTTACTGCAGTCAAAGTTTCGCATTCACTTAATCAGATTAATACTTAAATAAGTTAATATACGAGACTTGCCCTTCTTACGGCAAACAATACTTTCCATTTCTAGGCACTTGCAAGCAACTCTTTCATGATTAACAAAAAGCTTTAGCCAATTTTTATTATGTTGCCAATCCAACAAGATTTAATATTCAAAAAGCTTGACAGTTTATCTTGTGTGTAAATTAAATAATTGAGCCAATTTTCTTTTTCTTCTTTTTGTTCATTTTTAAGCCTCAATGAGAGATAAGAGTCTCTAGTTTAAATTGTTCAAAATAAAAACCCGTAAACCAGGCATCAGTCATTTTGCTGTCTGACACTTGTTTTGCACTTTACCAAAAAGAAAAAAAATGCACGTCCGCAGAGTGTAACAAACACACTTTGGGCCACTTCTGTCTGACATTAATTTAAATTGGAGTGCAAGAAAAAATAAAACTGAAGGAAGCCTCACAGCTAAATTTCAAGCTTACTATAACAGGATGTCAAGTTTTGAACGAAATTCAACATAAAATCTAAAAAAAAACAAAAATTTTGTTCCATTGAAAAGTTTTCGTATTAAAAAAGGAGGGGTTGTACGCATATAAATGTGATTGTTGTTGTTGGCATATATCAGAAAAGGAACGAAAAAAACACCTTTTGCTTAAAAGTGTACAAACTGCTGCTTTTTTAAGTTTTTTTTAGATCAAAATGAAATAAGACACGGTAAAAGTGTTGAGCAAAATGTCTTCTTTGACATGATCACTAACTCTCACATTTGTGTGTAATTAAACACGCACACACACACACACACACACAGAATTCAAACTGGTTAAAATTGTACCCAAAATACTGAAGAATCGTAACAGAAGACCCTAAATAAAATTATCCACTTTGTTTATTGTTGTTCACATTGACGACTGACGACTGTTATAGCACGCTGTTATGGCAGAATAGAAAAACTTCAAGTTCAATTTTCTTGTAAAAAGTGTTAACAAAACTTCACATTGAACATCACAACCAACGGCCAATAAAAATAATTGAGTTTGTAAAGTTTTAACCAAAAGGATGATGGTCTTCTCTTCCAGTTCCCCAACTTCTGCCTTCTGTTTGTTTTTCAATGAATTTTAAAGGATTTTTCTTGCATACTAAATTGAATTTTATTTTTTTTTTTGTTGCCTTGAAAAAAAAACAAAAATTGTTAAATAAATGTTTTACCATTCTTTTGTTTGTTGGTTCCTGGTTTTTTTTTTTCTTTTTATCTGTGTGTTGCTTTAAGATAAAATTGATTTTATATGTTAAAATCCATTTAATTCCTTTAACAAACAAGCTGCTTTAAAATGCCTTTACAGATTGAATACAAAAGGAGCAATTTTTAAAACTATTCACGGATTGGGACAATTTTATACAAACACATGCAGAATTATACCCTACAAAACGCACACAGCCTAAATTCAGCTTCAGAAATCTTTTAGCTTTTAAAAATTTTTTTTCTTTTCATATGAGCCTTCAGCAAGTTCACAAAGGAATTAACCCTGGAATGCTAATGTACGTAAAATTTACGTGTAGATATTTTTTTATAATTGTGTATTGCAACTAATTTGACTAAATTGCAACAGTGCTTGGAATTTACGGCGTTATTATTTATTTTTACAAAATAACGTTAAAAATCCAGAGTTAATATAGTTTACTAGGCAACAAGCTAAGTTTCCTCCGTATATGACTGAAAAATGCTCCGAAAGTAGCAGGGAGTTTATAGAATGACACTATCAACCTTCCATTTAAATTTCATTTTTATCAGTGCAAGATTAAGCCTACCCCTCACGTGTCCTTTATTTTAAAAATTTAATTTTCATTACAATCACATTAAATTTCAATAAAAACTTTTAATTCATTCTAAAAATAAGTTAAAAACATTTTTGAAATTTTATTTCTATTAAAGTAGGTAATGACTACCCTGTATTTTTTAAACAAAATACTTTGAAAATGTATAAAAATTTCTTAAATTACATTGATATCCTTAAATACATGTCCTACATATTAAAAATTAAATTTTAAATACAATCAATCACACTCTCAACATCTTCTCTAACTTTAAATTTAATCAGTAGACGACTAAGCTTACTTAAGTTAAGTCCTTTTCTAAAAATAAAAAATAAACTTGATTTTTAGCTACAATTGTAATCAGAATCCACTGAAACTTGATATATATTTCTAAAACTGTGCTGGTCATATCTACTGTAAGTTTTATTAAAATCAGCAAAAGGATAAGTCTACCTGCCATATATCCTTTTTTTAAATTGTAGTTTAGTTACTGTCATAATTAGAACTCAATGACAATTACTTTATTTATTTAAAATTAAACTCTATAAAAGGTTACATTGATTTCAATTAAATGTTTTGTTTAACATATCCTTTATATACAAAAATTGTCCTTTTAATAGCAATTATGTAGAAAAATATTTCAATAAAAAATGTTATATAAGATCATATTTATGTATGTACATATATATATCTATCTACAGACTTCTTTGTTATATGTTATGCCTCTCTTATGTCCTTTTTCCATAAAAATTTGCATTCAAAAATTGGTAGTTACTTCAAGAATTATGCTGGTAACTGCCCTATAAAACTGTATTCAAATCAGTCCAAAGACAAGCTTACCTCCTGAATGTCCTTTTTTTTTTAATACGTAATTTTAGTTACAATGTAATAAGCATCGGTCTATAATCACACTTTATATAAATTTTTTTCTAAGCGGTGTAGCTGCAAGCCTACCTTCCGAATATCCTTTTCTTAAAAAAAATTTTTTAATTTGTAACTATTTGGAGAATTTGTCTGTTAATCGCTCTATTTAATTTTTTTCAAATCAGTCAAAGAACAAGCTTACCTCGTGAATGTCCTTTATTTTAAAAATTTTAATTTAGTTACAATTCATGTCAATGCGAACAGTAACTTTTTTTGTATGGAAAACAAGAACAATAGAAAAAAATTTATTTTCGTTTTCAATACAAATGTGGGATAGAAGCTTTCACACACATCTATGTAAACAGGTTTTTTTTAAATTAAATGAAATTAACTAAATTAACTGAGAACTGTTATTAAAATTGGTAAACCTTACCTTCAAAAACTTAAATATTTTGTACAATTCCAGTCCACAGACAAGCCAAGGAGTTTTACGAATTTGTTTCATTATAAAAAAAATTAAAAGAATTAAAAAAATTAAATTCCAGAATATCTTAGGTTTATCTCTATATTAAATTTCATTTGAATTAGTGAAAAGAGAGCCTTTCTTCTCATATATAAAGGATTTGTAATTGAAATTAAACTGAATTTGATGACTATCACATTTTTTTATAAATCACAAAAAAATCAAGAGCATTCATTTTCTTGAGCCCACGTTTTTTTTTACTTTTTAGTTTGAAAAAATTTTCCTAAGATTTCTTAAAATTAAATATTTTTACGAAATACATTTACGTACAGGATTTTTGCTTTCCCTAAAAAAATTATAATGAAATAAAATTTTCCATCTCTGATTTAAAATAAAATTTTCCATTCCTGATTGAAAATCAAATTTTCCATTCTTGACTTGAAATAAAATTTTTAATCCCTGATTTCATTTCACATTTTCCATCCCTGATTTTGCTTCACATTTTCCATTCCTGATTTAAAGTCAAACTTTAAATTCCTGACTTAAAATCTATAAAAGAAATGACAAAAGGAAGCGCTTTTAAATATTTGGGTGGAATATTAGCCTGCCAATCTGAGTCAAGCAGCTTTGCGGACAACTGCTTTACCAGGGAAGAAAACCTTAGGCATTTCAGTTATTTTTATACGAGTATTTTTAAAATTTAAGTTTTTTTTTAATAATTTTTTTTTTTTTACTTTTAATAAAATTTTTTTCAAACGTAGCAAACCCCAGCTGGTTGACCATTACCAAATGTTTTATTTTTTCATGCAAAACAAAATTTAAAAAGGTCGTACTTATTTAAAGTTAAAGAAACAATTTAATGCCAAAGTGAATTTCAAAACATGTAACCCTTTTTAAGTATTCAATTCAGCATGAATTCTGAATCAGGGAATCAAACCAAAACACAAGTCGTAAAAAATACTTAAACAAATATCGTCATCCTTCAAAGTTTAAAATTGGTTGGACGTTGTGTTGCAAAGTACGTTCCACAAAGGTTTTGTAAATTGTGTTGGCCTGGTATTGGTGCTGTTGCCGCTTGGCTTGATTGCAATGAATTCATTTGGAATTCATTATAAAAATCAAAAACAAAAACTGAAGAAACAGACGCTCACTTGTAGTTTCACTTGAAATGTTTATATAAGATCTGCATGGGTTTTTCAATGGGCTTTTCAGCCATGACAACTTTACTAGAATTTTTTTTTTCGTTTTTTCTTTTTTTCAACCATTTAAATGGTTTTTTGCTGTTTCGATTTAAACAAAATGCTTTTGTTGCAACATATAGTAGAAAGGTTCTGCTTGTTTTTTTTTTATTTTTTTAGTTTGGGTTTAGGATGGAGGGTGGTGTGATGGCTGGAGCAGTTCAAGCTGAAATTGAAAGATCCTCTGCAGAAAATGAAATTGTTTAAAAGCCTGTTCATACCAATGCTGGACATATTTATAAACGTGTATCATGTACATACTGAAAACATGCTGGAATACAATGACTAGTACGACTGCTCGTACACACATGCTGCTGCTTCACTGGCATCACTGTTAGCACATGTTGTTGTTGTTGTTGCCTAGGGTTATACTGAAGATGTTGTTTTCAGTTTTTTTAATGCTTTTCGCGCAAAAGTCCCAGCCAGCCATTAACATGGACAAAATAATGATGAGTCCAGTCAAGCCAGCCTTGCCAAGACAGTTAAAGAAAATAATAAAAATAAGCTTGTTGCTGTTGTTGTTTCTGCTGCTGCTGCTGGCTGATGATGACGACATGTTGGCAGGGTTTTTTATTTTATTTTTTTACAATTGTTTCGTTTGTTTCTTTCTTTCTTTTTTTTCGTATTTCTCTCCTTTAAATCCTGCTACAGGGTTTCTGTGGTGTGTGAGTGTGTTTTTGTTGCTTTATTATTATTCTGCATGTAGTTGTGTGTCACAGACATGGCTTAATGTTTAATGTTTTAAGCCATGTTTGTTGTTTACGGCTGTCTCTGGCTGTACTTAGTGGCCAAAGAGAACTTTATTAACCAAAACTCATTCATTCCATAACATTTTCATGCCCAATAAGATGATTTTGTTGCTTGTTTATTTGCTCTAGCCATTTAGTCTGTGGATGTGGATGTGTGTGTGTGTGTGTTTGTGTGTAAAACAGAATTATTAGTTTAGTTGGTACGAGTACGAGTATTTTTTTAGTTGATTAAATCAACAATAGATACGAGAGTGCTCGTACAAGTTTTTCCTCAACTACTTTGTAATAGTTAATAGACTTGAAGATAAAAATCAAAATCTTTTGTTACAACAACAAAAAATCAGAAGAAAAAGAAAAAGAAGCCTACAGCAGAAGAAGACATGAATTTTAAATCTTCCTGCCTTCCACCATCATCTTGGTTAGACTAACTGACTTGCCATTTCCATTTGATTTTGTTATTATTTTTAATTGATTGATGAAAGAATTAAAGTACGTAATTAAGAAGAAAAAAGTCCAGCCAGCCTTTATTGAATTCTAACAACTTTGTTTTCCTAAAACTAGTGACAGTCAACAATTACATTGACATTTACCAGACAATAAACTAGTGATTTATGTTTGAGGGTTTTTTGTTTTTGTAAAATCTTCTTCTGTCTGTTTAAAAAGACACTCTGGAGTGTAACACATACCTCAGGTCATGTAATACTCCTGGAATTGTTGTACACTTGCAAAAAGCAGCATTGAAAGTTCCAAAAAAAAAAAAAAAGCTTTAAAACTAGTATTAGGCCGACAGCACAAGTTTAGTGATGAATCTGGGGGTTGCAGGTTCGTTTCCTGTCCTGACTCTGAATAAACAGAAAAGCTTCGCGTTGTTGTTTAAAAGAAAACAATAAAATCGTCTTAATTTTTAATTAGAGGACAAGTCAGAGCACTCGATAGCGAACAACTTGCAACGATATTTTCAAATTTTGACACAGAAAAACAAAAAAACTTCCATTGATTTCAGTCAAGTTTGGTAAGCAAAGAGTGTAGACGCATTCTACCACTACAAGGCACACTGCCAAGGTTTGACATCATGCTCTTTAAATGTATGGCCATTTTAAGTTAAGCCTGCTTATGCTGACTGTGCTGGAATTGCAACTTGAACTTAAACAGACAAAAATTTGGAAGAAAAACATCAAAAGTTTTCTTTGGTTCTTTGGACGAACATGTTGTGGGCAACATTCAATTGTTATTGTTATTATTTGCACACAAGACAACAAAAAATATCTTAACAAAGCGTGTCGGCGAGTACCGAACACAAAAATTATGATCTCATTGGCTACCAAACGAAATGTTTCCTTTCCAAGCGTACGCTCATCTCAAGGGCTACTTATTTCTAAAGAATCTGCCCATGGTCAGACCGTTAAGGAACTTGCTTTTGCTATCGGAGAATACACACCTGAGATTTGATTTCATATGAAAACCATTATCATCAAATTTTTTAGAGGTTATAAAGCTCATGCAAGAGGATGTTGATGGGGATGCCAACTTAGAAACTCAATCAGATGGGCTAAGCTAGAAGGATATTGGCTCGAACGTTTTGTGTACCGAAGCCTAAAGTAGCTGGTGTAGCTGGTGTAATAAAAAGATTTTGCATGACAAAAATAATCAAGCACTAGAACCTTTAGCAGACAGACACACTTAGCGTTCAAAAAGCATATCTGAAATAGGCCTGAAGTTTTTAAAGCTTCTTGGCTTATCTGCAAAAAAAACTCACAGGTTCTAAGTAGGAATAAAAGAACATGAGACTCTCAGATTGATATACTAGTGTAATCTACGGAGCAACCTTGTAGTGAGGGAGTGTGACCTCTAAAAGCTTTCTGTCAATAAATTAGATTAAATCAAACAGCCTGCTCACACAGGTCTTAAATATTGGTTAGCGTACCCTGAGTTATTTTACTGCCTAGGTAAGGCATACCATGTGTATGGAGAATGGAGGGTGTGCCTGAGGATGTGTTTAACATATGACGTTTTCTACATAATAAATATGCCCAAATCTGGCTGATATTAGATTTGCCAGTACAAGTAATCACACTCAAAGTGTGTAACCTTTGAAAAACCTGCTGCTGGCAGCAAGTGTCGACATGTAAGGTCATGTATTCTGGATCATTGCAATTTTAATTTATACATTTTGTTTTAATATTTCATTTCAGTATTTGCAGTTTATAAAACCTAAAACAAACAAAAAACGAAGGACTATAATTTAGTGCTTGCGTATCCTTCATTAAAAATTGGCATGTGATTGAAATAATTCTTTGGCATTTACATTCCCATTTCATTTATGGTTTGCAGTTTTAAATTTTGTTTTTGGTTTTTTGTTTTGTGGCTTTTGAAAACAAAACCAATAATAAGATACACACACACTCATATTGATAATGATAATTTACAACAATTACCATGTCTGATATTTATTTGCTTTTAAAGCGCATCAAAAACTCACCGCAACTGTCATCACTTGATTCTCTGTGCATAATTTTGCATCACTGAAAAAAATAAAAATAAATTTTTTTGAAAAAAATGTTTTCTTGTATCTCATGTCGGCCTTAGTTTTGTTTCTTTAGTTTTTTATATAATTAAAAAAATTGTAGTTGTTGATTCGTAAATAAAATGCATTTAAAATAAGAAGACTGGGCTGAGCTGCAACCTACAATTTACATCAGGCAACAGAAAGAATTTATTCTTCTAACAGTCATACCTGAATTGGCTCAGCAAGCGTTTTTTATCTGTGAAAAATTATTAGATGCAGCTCTGAGCGTTTGGAAAATCTAGTTTTGACAGAGCACTTTATAGTTGTTGTTGCTGACCAGTAATGATATTTTAAACAGTTTTTTTTTTAATCTAGAGTTTTTTATGCACCGCCAGCATTCTTATTTAATTATGATGCTTTAACATTAAAAACGCTACGCCTGCCGCTCCAATTTAGGTTGGACTGTAAAATGTGATATGTGAGAAGTTAGTGGATTAACTTCCTTTAAATTTTGTGTGTGTAATTGAATTGATTTTGTTAATTTTTATATATTTCTAAGGGACAGAAACTAAAGGGTATCTCGGTAACAGCACAGTTTTTCATTTCATGCTGCAATAAATCGATTTTTGACGCATTGTGTGGCAGGTTACGCCGTCTTGTTGTTGTCCAGCTACATGCCATTCAATTAAGAACGGCATGTTCAACGAAAAGAATAAAATATTTCATTAATTCAGTGAAATATTCATTCATTTAATGAAATAATTTCAATGAAAAGTTGAAAAATAATGAACTATTCTTTCAGTGCGTTCCCAGTCACCGCAATTTCTTCCTCATTTTCAAAACAGTAAGGCCTGACCAAAATCCTCACCAGGAAGTTGCTCATTTGTATCTCAAGTATTTCCTGATGGACTTGTCTCAGTCACGATCGAATCACTCAATTGAACGAAATGAATCTTTTTAGGATTTTTTTTCGTTCCTTCTTATGGCGTCTTCATAATATTAGTTTTCTGTTCATTTTAAATATTCATATTTATAATTCTTTTAGACAAGTCTGGTATCGCCAATTTAAATATTTTTTCAGTTTTTGTTGCGGGCACTTTGTCTATATGCTTCATGACTTCTCTTATATTCTTCTAGAAAAATTTTTTTATTTTGCTGATACTTCCACTGATTTGCAGGACTCTCTTGGTAGAATTATGTGCTGTCTTAAATTTAACATGTTTCGGTTGTAGTAAAAATTCAGAAGCTGCTGGTTTTCAGTACCAACCCATTATTATTAGTACGTTTTTGGACGTAACTGAAATCTCAATGGGATCTTTTAGTCTAAAGGACGATGGCTCTAAGAATAGTTCTGGAGTGGTTGGTGGAGACTATAATGACAAGTTTGGGACTAGTATATCCTTCAAACTCTCCGATCAATGCAGTGTACAAGCTTAATTGATGGCTATAAGATGACGGGACATTCAGTAGTCACCTTTATCTCGCTATGTAGACATAGGATAAGAGTGAAGAACTTTTAGCCGGCAAGGTAAAGGTCGAGGGAGGATGCCAGAGCAGAATACCGACACGCCTGAATACGAGAGTGTGTTTTTGCATGAGGCACAGTCTAGATGAAGAGACGAAAGGATGTGGAATACAGCTAAGATGATTTGCCTTAAGGTGGACAGAAATCGCAGCAGGGACTTACTAGGACTCCAGAGAGCCAAATTAAGGCCACTGCCGGTTCAATAGCCATTCAAAAAGGAAAGTTTTACCATCAAATGACTACTGTAGAAGTTGTCAAAATGAGTAAGAGGAGGAAACTATGGCACACCTTCTCTTCCTCTCACTTGCTCTGGCGGATCAGCGCAAGCTTTACTTTGGGTAGCACTGCCTGCAGGGGCTCTCATGCTATATGGATTTATTACAAGCAGCAATTGGTTTAGCTAATGGACTCGCCTTCTTCTCCTTTTTCTTCTCCTATTAACTTCCTCTTTTCCGTCACTCTTCTATTCTATTGCTACCTGTCATCACTTTCTTCTTATACAAGGATCATAAAAGGACAACATCAGAGGATCCAAGTGAGCCCCCTCTGTTTTTATCTATGCTTGGCGTCCTATATAACCCAACCTACTAAGCCTGACTTTGACAGATATTCACATTGTCATGGGAGTCAAGAGTACGCATTCCAGAGTATTGAAACACTTGTCTAATATGAGGATCAGCAGAACATGTATCGTGTTACTGTGACAACCTAATTTGGATCTGTTCTCGTTAATTACAGTAGCACTTCTTGCAACCTTTCGAAATTTCCGACAAATCACTAGATTTAGGTAGAGTTTATAACTTGAGAGTAGTGTCAGAATAGCCAAGTGGCTTATTCCCGCTCCTAACTCTTATTCTAGACTAGCGAGTAAGTAAGTAGCTCAATACTACGAGTATATGAAGAGTGGGGATTTAACTCCACTCACCATTCCCCAAGTTCTTGTCCTTAAGCTTTTCTAAAAAATCTTAATAAGAATCCTTAATAAGAATGCTTACTCTCCAACATTTAAATAACAATTTTATAACATTAAATTTTTAGATCTGAAATCAGAGTATCCTTAATTGGAATCCTCAATTTATTTGTTTAAAACACTCCTTTAAAGTGCAAAACAAGAACAGCAACAGTTTTTAATAAAGTGTAACTACGATGTACACACAATTATGCTCTCTAGCTTGAGGTATTCCAGAGATCATTTTAAAAACACATCGTCTGGATGATGATCAACAAAAACACAGTTTGTGCTACCCCAACAACACAAAACAAATAATTTTACCAGCAAAACAGACGGATAAACAAACCATCATTATTGATGACGATTCGTTTCGATTTCAATTCAACATTAACAGAACGAACCACTAGTTAGTGAGTGAGTAAGTAAGTCTTTATTGAAAATTGCTACTTTACAATTGTAAATACAAGAATTTAGTTTTGTTTTCTTTATTTGTAAATCAGCAACATGTGATTAAATCATGTGCTAAAGGTTGGTAGTCAATTTCAAAAGCTTTTCTTTTTTGCATCCACCATAATAAGCAAGTTAAAAGGGAATAAATGCATCAATGATTACCAGGTAATTGATTAGAGAGCAGCTGTACCACAACAAATACCTAGAAATTGTATAGTAATAACCGTCCAAACGTTTTATTTATTTTTCAAAAATGATTTCTTATGGAATGATGAAGCTATTAAATAAATGAATTTTCTGTTTTTGTTTCTCTTTGATTTTGATTTTCTGTTTTTCTTTTAAAAAAAAATTTTTTATTGTTTATTAAGAAATTAACCAGCTGGGTTAAATTAAATTTAATTTTAACATTTAAAAAATTAGCTGAAGCTGTTGAAACACTAAGCAAGGCCTTAAAGACTGTAGGAATATGAGTTGTGCGGCCCATACACCCTCAAGTTCAAAGCAAATTTCAGTGCGTTTGTGTAGTGGATGGCACCATTCAATTGAGAAAAATCAGTATCATTTTGTTGTTTTTTTAAATTTTTCATTTTGCCGGACTTTAGGACCTGAGTGTGTTGATGCTTTGTCAAGATGTGTCACAACAGAGTTTAAAAAATTTATTAAAAAAAGAGTTTTAACTAAATTATGAACAGCCTCAATTATATTCCTGCATTTTAAGTAGCATAATATCCATGCGAGCCTTTATGTCTAACTAAAACAATCCTGAACTTCACATAAAACTTGATGGTTCACCAAGCAGACTACTGCTTAGATAACTCATTCCTTATCTTCCCACTGCTGGGCAAATGTCTAGAATGTTTTCCGACATGTCTTGTTTCTCTTCCCAAGCACAACGCGAATCATTTATTTTATGGTAGATCCCTGTGGGTGAGCAGAAGTCTTCATTTCTCTTGGATTGTTCTGTATGTATAAAATACAATAATTTTCTAATATTAAAAAAAAGATGAGTCTTATACACTGTTCACTGTAGTAGCCAATTGGTATTGTTATTTTTCTACTTTCCTGTTCGATATTCAACAAATAACAAAATTATAAAAACACTAGTTGACCCGGCAAACGTTGTTTTGCTTTCAAATTTTATTTATATTGAAAAATAATTAATAAGAAAAAGAAAATATAAAAAAAATTAGACATATCGGTGTAGAAGTTCTCCGATTTGAGAAAAAATTTTAAAAGTGGGCGTAGTAATGGGCGGGGCAAATTTTTCTTTACATAAAAATATAAGTTGGATTATGCCGAATATATAAAGAAAAACTTAGCCAAATCTATTTGGAAGTTGAGAAAAATGTAAAAGGTGGGCGTGGTCTATTTTTATTTTCATAAAAATTTATGTTCTTCTTACTCTTTTTTTGGAAGTTGAGAAAAATGTAAAAGGTGGGCGTGGTCTATTTTTATTTTCATAAAAATTTATGTTCTTCTTACTCTAAGAAGAAGGATTGTGTGACACCGGGTAAAAAGATATATCAACTGCAGCGCGGTTTTGTGCCGCTAAACCTTCCAAGGCATACACAGAAATTCAATTAAACACACGTACTGTCGAATTTTATATATTAAAATAACGCTGAAATAAATATTTTACATAAAAAATTTCAAATTAACGACAAAAATCGAAAAATACCCAAAAACGGTTCCATCATATCTGAGCCAATTAACAGCACGACTGCATACGCACATGTATGCCTGCTTTCGTTAATATGAATCTGTGCATACACATTACACATTTCCATAAAAAAACAAAACAGAAATTAATGAAAACATAAAGAATCGGTTAATTTTTTGATTTTTACGACTGCCATTTCTGATTGTAAAAAACGCACTCCAAAAAATGCTAAACAAAATAGAGGTACTCGCAGTTTTACCTACTTTGACATTAATATAGCGATCGGGCTAAATTTCAATAGAAACTTGACGACAAGAACAACTGACAGATTGGTAGGATAAATTTTGCTTCAATAATACGAACACGACAGACAGACAAACAGACATCGGTAAATCAAGTTCGCTATTTTTAAGAATCCAGAATATATATATAAAGGGTGTCCCAACAAGAATGCAAGATTTAAATTTTAAATAAAACACAGATATTCAAAAAAAAAATCGTGAAACTTTATTATATCGTAAAGTAGACAGAATGAGGTTATGTATGGAACAACATATCTGGCAGATGGCCGCCGCGGCTTTGCTGGCACACACGCGATCTTTTAATGAAATTTTCAAGGACCGTTTTGCATAAATGCTGCGGTATTTCATTAATGCAGCGTCCAATTTCCTCTTTTAAGGCTTGAGTCGTCGTCGGCTTATTCGCGTAAACCATCGACTTCAAAAAACCCCAAAGAAAAAAGTCTAATGGTGTTAAATCGCACGATCTAAGCGGCCAATTCTGCTCTCGAAAACTCGAAATAACAAGAACGGGAAATGACTAATGCAGCAATTGAATTGTTTCTCTGGCTGTATTACATGTGGCGCCGTCTTGTTGAAACCACAAGCCCTCCACATTCATTTCTTCAATTCTAGGCAAGAAAAAACTGGTTATCATTTCACGATACCGAACACCTTTTCATAAAAAAAGATCCAATGATTCCTCCAGCCCAAAAACCACACCACAGAGTGACACGTTGAGCATGCATTTGCTTCTCTTGAATCACTCGAGGATTTTCCTCACCCCAAATGCGACAATTCTGCCTATTGACGAAGCCATCAAGATGGAAATGGGCCTCGTCACTGAAGATGATCTTATCGGCAAAATCAACATTTTCATGTTGTCTCTCCAATACCCAATTAACGAACTCCCTTCGCTGTCCATGGTCAGCTGGCTTCAGTTCCTGAGTCAATTGAACTTTGTATGCATGAAGATGCAAATCTTTCGCTGCATAGTTGATTTCGTGTAGCGCTCCATTTTTACTAACCTCGTACCTTCTACTAGCAAACAATAACAATTGTTTAAATGTCAAACAATGACACTTCGAATGGCGCCAAATTTAAATCTTGCGTTTTTGTTATGACACCCTTTATTTTATAGGGTGGCACATCTACGTATATACACACCTATTACACTTACTTACAGTGAAGGGTATTAAAACTTCGGTCTAATCACCGCATTATCGAGTAAAATTGATCGTTAATAGCATGTTCACACGACGAGTTTCAATGCTGGTTTCGCTGTCTGAACCTCGATTGTGAAAATTTGCGTTCAGACGACACATAATGAGTTTCATTTGACAGTTGCTTTGTTTTGTTTTTTGTTGTTTCGCATTTGCTTTTTTGTTTTGAAATGGATAAAAAAGGTAAATTTTAATATATAAATATATGTATTTTTAGAAAAAATAATAATTTATAAAAAATTTATTTATTATTTCAAATAATTTAATATGTTGTGTTATTTATTATGTTTATTTTTATATTTAAGCAATTTAACACTCTTTCCTTTGTTTCTTACTAATACATTGAAATGCTTGCAAAACAATAATATTTCTTTGTTTACAATTTGTTTTGTTGGACAGCTAGTTAAGATAAACTAGCGATAGAAACTAGGGATGATACTAAATTTTCATGGTTTCGGCAAGAGTTTCAAAATGAAACCTGCAGATTCGCTCACTTAATTTTGTATGGCGAATCTTCCTGTTTCATTCGAGATTGGGATGTGAACCCTCGAAAGAGAGCGAACCTTGTCTCGTCTGAACATACTATAAGAGAGGCACGCTGAACAAAAAGTTTTAAAATAATTATGTCTTAGGCTAAAACAATTAGTTATTGCCGTTTTTATTAAATTTTCATATTTTGATTTAGAAGAAAAAGATGTCAGATGAAGCAATTGTTTATCAAAATTTTCAAAAATTCTTTTTGCACAATTGTTGCCTAAATACATGCTACAGTTCTTTTTTATTTTCTTGCATTTGGCAAGCATTCGTGTATAAGTCTATTACAATTTCAAAAAAATTACGATTCGATAGATATCGTATGGGATGATTTGAAATACTATTCGTTATCGAATGAGGTGTTTAAACTCTTGCTTTTTTCATCAAGCCAAAGCCACAGATGGTTTTTTATTTGTTATATTAGCTGGTTATCAGGGACCAACACCCGTATAACACATTCTATTTAAAAGTCTGCTATTACAATTTATTAATTAAAAAGTGTAGCAGGACTTTTGGCTGGCATTTTTTACATTTAAAAGAAATAATCAAATTATTTTAAAAATCCCTCAAATGAAGCAACTGAAACTGCTCTGCATATCAGCGCTCCAAAACACTTGGAAAATTTTTGGAAGGAGACAACTTAATTTCTTAAAGGCTTTTTGTTTTTTTTTTTGTTTAATTATTTAACAAGGGAAAATTTAGGTTCAAGTGAAAGGTTTTTTGAAGGCTAATGTTTGGCTAGGCTGCAGAACCTTTTGCTTAAGCACTTAGCAGGACCAAATGACATTTATAGGCATTATTTACTTTCCTTCTGCTTTTCCTTTATTTTTTCGTAGTTAATTTTTTTTTTTTTTTTTAATAAAATAAAACCAAAAATTTTCTTGTTTTTTTATTCTTTTTATAATATTTTGGTGTGTGTATTTCTCATTACGATTTATATATTTAATGTGGTATAATTATTTTCTGTTTTTATTTTATTTTAACTGATATATTGCATAATTTTTGTTTATTTCTTTTTTTATTCAAGTATTCTTTTTAATTTAAATTAATATTTTATAAATTATATACTTTTTGTTGTTGTTTAATTCAAATTTTATCACTAAGTTTTCTTTTCCTTTTTTTTTATTTGTTTCGATAAAAGAATAATAAGGTTGGCAGAGCTCGTTCGCTTAGAAAAAAACAAAAACATTTTTGTTGTGCTGAAATATTTTTTTTTTTTATATTTTTGCTTGCTGCCTTTTTTACAATTAAAAAATTTCAAGTTAATTTTTTTTTTCATTCTTAAACTTTAAGAAAGTTTCTGTAGCATAAATTAAAATTATAATTTAAATTAATTAATTAATTACTAGTGGAAATTATTTGTATTACAGGAAAATAAAAATAAAAATAAAAAGAAATTAATTAATTGGATTTTATTTTTTAGATTTTAAATTTAATATTTACACGTTTATAAATGTAATACAATTTTATACAAGTTTCATACTTTTTTATAACATTTTTTTATTTATTTTTATTTTTTTTTTAATTTAAATCATTAATACTATCGTTTTAATATGCGTATATGTTTTCTACCATCACTATTTTAATTGCTGGTTTTTATTTTTAATTTTTATTTATTTTTTTTTTTTTTTGCAATATAAAAATGATTTTATTAGGGGGAAGAGGAGATTTTTGTTTTTTCTTTTCTTTTTTTAAATGATTTTTATGGTTTCTTGTAATTTGTGGCTATTTTTGAGTTTTCATTTAATTTTTTTCCTCTGTTTGTTTATTATTGTGCTGCACCGGTTAGTTAATTATAATTTAATGTATAAAAATCAGAAAAAAATTTAATTTTGCATGATATTAAATAGAATTTAATTGAAATTAAATGTTCGCTAATTGAAATCTCTTTAAAATAAGTTGGCTTTCTTTTCCTTGATTTTTCTAAAAAGAAATAAAAATACTAGTGGAACAAAATTGTTGTTAAGCAAGCTGATACAAGCAAAACCAATTTCATTTAGTTTGATTTTTTTTTTAAGAAAAATAAAAAACATTTAAGCTGCAATTTTTGTCGTCAAATTAGAATTTACGATTTTTCTTGTAAAGCATAATTTGATTAGCTTTTTCTAATTTTAAACATAATTTTTTTATACCAAGTGTTTGCTTATGGATAAAATTGTTATTAATTAACCAACCCCCAAAAATATGCTATGATTTTTTTTTTTTCAAATTAAGCGTAAAAAGCTAAGACGATTTTTTCATGAAAATCAGGAAAACTTTCCAGACCAATTCCTATTCTATCAAGTAGTGAAGGTTTCAAAAATGTTGACCCGTTCAAGTTATAGTGAAAATACAAAAAAGCACACGAAACTACCTACGGCAATGTCACAGATTTTAGCAAAAAAAAAAATCAGCAGGGATCTGGCAATTTGTAGAAACAAGAAAAAAAAAGCTGGAAAATGGGGAGGCATTTCTATTGAGTTTGTCGCATGCTGAATCCGATTTTCACACTTGCCACCCTCCTAAAATTAAGTTTTCATGGAAATAAGGAAACATTTTTGAAAAGGTTTGCTGCGTTGTGTTCTGAAATCACTAACAATTTCAAAATCAAGTAAGTGATTTTTTGTTGTTCTGGAAATCACGATATTTTTGGTTTTTACTGTTCTCCATCACGAGCTTAAAGCTTTTATACTTCGTTTACATTAAATTTTACTCAAGAAAAGAAGAACGAGTAAAAGAAAAAATATTGTCTACAAAAAAATAAAGGATATTTTTAAATTATAAAATTTTTTGATAGAAACTAATAAAAAAAAACTATTCAAATTAAGTGTATTTAATCATTTTGTTAACGAATTCAAAGCAAACTGCTTAAAATGTTTTTAGTGATTTGATATCGTAAGATAGTTGGCCGAGTTTAAATCAGAAGGTTTCAAATGACACATTTTTCAAATCATATTTTTGAGAAAATGTGATTTTCAGAACATGTCCGATTTTAATGAAAGCTTTCGCTCTGACATGAAACAGGCAAAAAAAACGAGACGCTTGTTAATTGATTTTTCTAAATTAAAAAAAAAAACACACAAAAACCAAAATTATTTTGCTGTCAATAATAAACAAATTATAATCGTTATTGTTTTATTTTATTTTGTATTTTTATTTTTTTGCACATGCTTGCTTGCTGGCTGGCATTTTATTTTCTTTTTGTTTTCTTCTTTTTTTTAATATAAAATTCAAGTAAGTATGTATGTATAATTTCAGTTTTTTTCTTCATTTATTTGTTGTTGTTGTAGCTAATGTTGTTGTTCAATATTTTGTTTTTTTTTTGTAATTATTATATAATGAATATATATGTATGCATGTATATCTCTATGTATGTATATTTATTTGTATAACATTTAAAATTTTATTTATAACTACATATAAATACAGAGTATGTGTATGTGAAGTTAAATTTAATTAAATATTATTAGGAAAATTAATAAATATTTTTGTTTTGTTTGTTTGTTTATGTTTCTTTTTTTAAAACAATTTTTAAAAATAAAACAAAATTAAAAGCTGCCAAAAATAAATTAAAAAAAAAAATAAGCAGACAACGAATTCTAAAAAAAGTTTTAATTAAAATTACTTATTCAAAAAACAAATTAAAATAGAATAATTTTTTGTTAAAAAAAAAAATAATAATAAAAAACTTACAACACAAATACTGTAGAGTAGAGGATAGATAGTAGACTTGCTAATTATATTTTATATACTGATTTTTATAATTTTCATTGTGTTTGTTTTTATGTTTAAAGATTAATACAAATTAAAAAAAAAAAATAATTAATATTTTTTATGATTTTACATGTGATCTTTATTAATATAAATTTAATTTTTAAACAATTTTTAAATTGTTGGGGAATTTTCAATGAATTTCTCATGATTCTTATTTAAGTTTGTGTGTGTGTTCAGATTATTTTATTTTTATTTTATTTTTTTCTTTCTCTATGATTACTTTCTTGTATTAAGAAACTAAAAACTAAGTACAACAAATACAAATACAATTACAGTTTATAAATTACAAAGTACAAGTATCTTAATAATTAAATTTATTTTATTACTAAATTCTTTTAGCGTTTTAATTCATTTTTTTTAATTATTTTTTTCTTTTCTTTTTTTTATTATTATTTAGTTCACATGTTGATTTTGTAAAAAATATGTTTTTTGTTTTGTTTTCATTTCTTTAAGGAAAAATCTTCTTTTGTTATCTCTTTTTAAACTTTTAATTTAATAATATTTTTCAAGGTGTAGTATGTGTAGTATATATGTATATATATATATATATTTATGTATATAAAAAATACTGCTTAGTTAGTTTTGCGAAAAAAAATACAAAAAAAAAAAAAAATATTAAAAAAGAATACAAAAATTATTTTTTATTTAAATTAACTTAAAAATATTATTTTTAAAAAAATATATATATAAATATTTCTTTTATAATTAATTAAAAAATAATTGTTTTTTTTTATGTTGAAATTGTATGAGTTAGTGCGCATATTTAAAATATTGTTTTTTTTTTTGCTTATTTTTTTTATTTTATTTTATCTCATTTTTCAAGAATTTAGTTTGGAAGAAAGTTAAAGTTAATTTTTTTATTACTTACATACATATGAATATTGTACATATTAAATTTCATTTCATGATTTAATAAGTTGAGCAAAAAGTCATACATAAAAATGAAGTTTAAGAAATTAAAAATTTATAAAATTTTAGGCCAGCATTAAAAAAACATTCATTGTCTGATAAGTAAATTTATAATGCGCAGAGAACTCAAATGACCTTGCGATAGGGCTTTTGCGTGTATGAAGGGAGCCTTTGCATTAATTCACTGAAAAAAAAACTTCTGCAATTTAGATTTTACAGTTTTTATTTAAATTTGGAAATCAGTAATTTTAACAAATTTCTACGAAATAGAATTTCAATTTACGCCTTTGGTTACTTGACGGGCAATTTTTTCACTATTTTCCAAAATTTCGAAATTAATTTCGAATTTTCGAACAATAAAAATATGTTAAATAATTTATAAAAATTAATAAAGTTTGACTTTTTGACATTCAAATATTTCATTTTGAAATGGAAAATTATTTAATCTCAGGTTTTTTGGGATTTTGACTTTTGTATGCAAAATTTGTAATTTCACAAAATGTTTTCAAATAAAATTATGAAAAGAAACAGTTTTCTAAAAGTTCGAAATTAATTTCGAATTTTCGAACATCACTAAATTTAGCTGAAAACTCTAAAATAAAATATAAACTCCCTTACCCAAAAAAAATTAAGGCAGACTTTAAAGTCAACGTTATCGAAATTTTTCATATAATTTTTTCATAAATTTTACTTTAAAGTCTATGTCAACTTTTTTTGGATAAGAGCAAAAATCTTAAACAATTTATAAAAAAAATACATTTTTTATTTAGTTACGAAAATATTAGTTTCATTCAACATTTCACTTCGAAATTAAAAATTTTTTTTTTTTTTGGGATTTAGACTTTTTTGTACACCAAATTTTTAAATTCACAAAATGTTTTTTAAATAAAAAATTATGGAAAAAAACAATTTTCGAAATTAATTTCGGATTTTAGAACTTGACTGGGAAACTTAATTGTTGGAAAATACAATTAATTGGCAACTCTGTATTACAATGTGAACACCGTTAACTTGCTTTCTTTTTGATATGTTCATTCTCTTTTTAAACACGCTTGAGTTTTATAAAACATTAATTTACTTTTGATTATAAAAGAAACGAATTAATAATAAATACATTACAATTTAAATAAAAACAAACTAAAATTTGTATTTAATTCCACAATAAAATGTAAAAGTTTAATTGTTGGTATACAAGAGTTTCTTTTCGAAATAAACATTTTTTTCTTGGGAAATTTCTTTAAATTACAGTTATGCTACACAATATTGTAAATATGTATGTATGTAAAAAATGAAAATTAAATTTTTAACTTTGAAAAATATTTCAAATAAAAAATTATGGAAAAAACAAATTTCAAAATTAATTTTGAATTTAGTAGAAAACTGACAGACTTAATAAAATGTAAGCAAATTATGAATAAAAATTCATAGCGAGTTTGTTCTCTTTTGCCTTTCCCCTTATTATAAATACTTTTTCTTTACTTTTTTATTAAAGAATATTCGATCATTTATTCATATTCATAATTTTGGTCTGATAAAAAAATATTAATAGTTTTATTTAATATTGAAATGTGTAAACCATTTTTTACCTACAATTTTTCATTTACCAATTGAAAACATGATTCATTTGTAAATTTAAGAAAAAAAAAATTGTTTATAGATTTTCTAAATCTCGCTTTTCATAGAGGTTTGGAAAGAATTTAAATACAAACCAAAAAAGTTTGTAATATTAAATTCTTAAAATAGTTTGCAGTATTTTAATTTAATTGAATCTTGTTTTTTTTAGATTTTTTAAAATAAATTTCTTTTCACAAAATTCAGTTGTGTGTTAGTGTTTGTGGGTGGGTGTATGTGTGTGTTTAAGAGATTGATTGATTGTGGCCAATGTCCGTCCATCATGTGCATTTTAATTTTAAGATTTTTGTTTTAATATTTTTCTTGTTTAAAAATTTTGTTTATTAATTTTAATTGATGCTTTTTTGCAAATGTGAGAGTGGTTAGTGTAGTGTGTTTCTGTGTGTATGTATATGTATGTGTTTAATAACTTTTTTTAATTAATTAATATCAAGCCTTGTTTAATTAGTTAAAATTTTAATAAATCCTTATCTTAAATTGTAAGTTTATATATGCTGGTTGGTTGTTGTTGTTTTATGTATAATTTTTTTATTTGTTTCACTTACCCTTCACGTTTTATTTATTTATTTATTTTTTATTTTGTTTTCAATCCATTTTGGGTTTGAAAAAAAATTATTTTCATTTCATATTTTTTATTCGCTGTTATATTTGAGTTGTTGTGTTTGTTGCAATTGATATCATGAGTGCTTGTCAGTCAATTCAGCCCAACGCATTTCAAAGAATTTACGCATGCCATGACCAGCTTTGCCCACCGGTGAATCATCTTCATTAAACATTTCACAATTATCGAAAATTTGACGCACATCAACGCAAAAATCTTCACGACATTTATAGCTAAAAAGGGGAAACGGACAAGAATATGATAAATTTGTTTTAGAAAAAAATTCAAAATTTATTTCATAAAAACTTTTCTTAGTTCCTTCCCTACTGGCAACAAAAGACTGAGAATAAATATATTTTTACTTATTTCTGTTCTATATTCCGAATTGGCATAACTATCTCATTCTAGGCCCAAATTATGAAAATGTTGAAAATTTTTTTATTGCCTTTTCTATACCCTTCACGAAAAGTGAAGAAAAGTTTGTCACATGTGCCACAATATAAATATTCTGGATTCTTACATTTAGCGATGCCAGTCTGTCTGTCTGTCCTTGTGGATGTTGAAATCAACTTGCTGAAGTCCTTAGTGAACCTACAGAAAAGTTTGCCGTGCGAATTTGTTGGAGGTTCCTACGCGCAGATTGCTATTTAAATTCAGCCCAATCATTGGATAAGTGGCGGAGCTATTTTTTATTTTTTACCATTCTCTTGAGTGTGTTGTTTCTTTAACGGACAAAAAACGCAGTTTTATCAGAAATAACATTCATAATGTCTGTGCAAAAAATCAAAGCAATCGACCCACAATTACAATTGATATTTTAAATTTTCATTAATTTCTGCCATGTTTTTTAATGGAAATTTTTAAGCAATACATGAGCGTAAAGTGTGTGCACACAAATACGTCTTTTAAATCTTATTTAATGACAGCTGATTTCTACATTTTGTTTTCAATATATTTATTGCTAAAAAAAATTAATTATACAAGATAAAAAAAATCATTTTTTATTGCTAATTCAAGGGGTTTCTGTGCATTTTCTGTTGGTTTTGTAAGAAAAATTATCCTAACGACAAGTGAGTGATTTTGGCATTTGTATGCGTACAAAGAGAAAAAATATTTTTTAATGAGCCACCAATTTCATATAGAAATGCTTACGTTATTGTTCAATTGTCTTTTCATAAGCGAACGATAGTTTTCCTCATAGGGAGCCTGGCTGTTAATATTTCATTTCAATATTGTTTGGTTTGAAAAATGCTTGTAATGTTTGAAAAATTAGCTTTAATTATATTTTGTCTTGCATTTTTTTAGATATTATCGCACAACGATTATTATTTTACTCAATATTGGCCATTTCACTAAAATTCTTTTTATAATTTCTTTAATTTTTTTAAATCTGGCTAAGACACAGCCGAATTTAACTTGTTTTTCATTTTTCAAAAGGCAAGTCTAACTTACCTCAAATCTTGTAGTCTTTTCTTGATGGTGGATAAATCCATAGGACTTTTTATAATTTTGCGATAAGTTGGAAATTGTTTGGTGTTTACTGGCAACAAGAATGGCCAAGAATCTTCATGCAACTGAATTAATAACAAAAAACAATTTTTTAAATTGATTTTTATGTAAAACAAAATTATTTATATTTTTTTTTTTTTTGTGGGACCCCTTACCTCCATTTCACTTAACACGGTCTTGCAAACTGCCAACTCTTTCATTAATTTTTTGGTGGCATGTTTTTCCTTTTTCTCTTGTTTTAATTTTTCCTTGGCCTCTTGTACAGCATGTATATTTAAAGGCGGCGGCGGACCCAAAGCAGTTGGTAGTGGCGGCGTCGAAGCTACTGCAGTTGAGGCAATCATCATGGAAGGCGATGTGGCTGAAGTAAGCAATTGGGGTGAATGCTGGGCTGCCGCTACATGATGCAGTTGTTGTTGTGTGGGTGTTGATGAACGAGACGATGATGTCATGGAGGAATGTTGCGGAGAGGTAGTGGTACACATTAGTTGTGTTAAAACACCGGTAGCCGGTGTAGGCGCTGTTGGCGTCGCCACTCCCGTTATATTCGTTAATAATGATAATTGATTTGGTAAAGTTGTGGCGGGTAAAAAGCCGCCTGCATTTGTAGTTTGCGGCATTGAAGTGGGGGCTACTAGTGTCACAGATGAGGCCGAGACTGATGCTAAGGATGTTGAAGCTGCTGTTGAGTTCAGCTGTACTTGAGTTGGTATTGATGGTGGTGGTGGTGGTAGTGATGAGGCTGATAATAACGTTGCCGAGCTGGGCGGCATCAATTGATTGGTGTTCAGGGGATATGGCAAATGATTACTTTGATTTGCAGCGATTTGTAATTGTGATTGTGGTGATGGTGGTGGTAGTGGTAGTGGTAATGGTAATGGTGCGCTGAGATTGCCAAAGTGCGCTGCTGCTGCTGCTGCTGACGATGATGGTGGCAAAATTTGAGGCTGAGGTGGTAAAAGTGTGGCCGTGTTGGTCAAGCTATTGTAGCTGTGCTGTTGTTGTGTAGTTGGAGTTAACGGTGTTCCCGAGACATTCATCAGGGGAAGACTGTTTGTGGCAATAGTAGGTGGTTGTATTAGAGACTGTTGCTGCTGCTGTTGTTGTTGATGCAAAATACCAGCATTAATAATACCTGCTGCTGATGCCGCTTGAGCAACTTGTGCTGCTGCTGCTGCTGCTGCTGCTGTTATTGTTATTGTTGTTGTTGTCCCTGTACCATCTAAACTGGTATCATTGTATTCATTATGTGTTTGTTGCGGACTTAAAGCACCTTGACGATTACTTATTACTTGATTTTGGAAGCGCGTTGTATCAATGGAATTGTTGTGATGATCATCAAATGATGTTGAGGCCACAGAATGTGCAGGACTGGAAGTATACAAATATTTATATTTTTATTACCCTGCTGCCGTTCTGTTCCAAATAAAACTCACCTCAAGGGAGCTGGCAGGGATGTCATCGACTCATCATGAGATGAATTGTGTAGGTTATGATGATCGGTTGATGTGTTTAGCTGTTCACAGCTGGACGATGTTGTATGATGTTTATCTTTGCGTTTTGATAGCGAGGCGGATGAATCACGTTCACGGCGAGGTTTACTCGTGGAGGAACGTTTTTTCGGTGGTGGTGCCTTTGAAATGCAACCATGACAATACCATTTGCCACGAGGCACTTTCAACAATGGGGGAATGTAACAATCGGCATGATACGCACGTGGACACAAATCGCAGTATATCATTTTGCCAACCGGTGCGGGACGATGACCACCACAAACAATACATTTACGTTCATTCGTTGCTTTATTTACACACTCATAGCAATACCTACAGATAAAAAGAGAAGAAAAGAAACAATTTCAAGGATTAAATGTAGTTTATAAAAGAGTGAGTGAGTGAGAGAAAGAGAGAGAGAGAGAGAGTAAGAGAAAGGAAGGGAGAGCAAGCCAAATTTGAAAAAGAGTGCTTTTTGAGGTGACAACATGAGTTTAATTGATTTAGTTTTACAGACTGAGACAAACAAAACTTAGTTCGATTGATTGATTGATTGTTTGGCTGATTGATTGTTTGATTAATGGTAATGAAAGTGAAGAATAATTACAAAAACACAAAATTAGTTGCCACCAAAACTTACATACACAGACTTTTTTCTTTCTTTTTTTTTTGAGTTAATTTTAAAAACAAAATAACAAAAAATTAATTCATTTCATTCATTCATTGATTATTGTTGTTGTTGTACTTACCAATCCCCATCTGGTATATTTTCCATTTTCGGCTTGAAACAGTAGGTGTGATAACCCTTATCGCAGCCATCGCATAGCAAGAGTTTATCCTCATTTTCGCCAGATGTGCAGAACTGGCAATTCTGTAAGGAATTCGAATATTTGGTAGATTTTGTAGATGTTGTTGATTTTTTACGGCTTCTACCTAATTTTTTAGTATTTGTTGTTGTTGTTTTGGTGGATTTTAAGGAGATGTTTGGAACAAATGAGGAATTAATATGCAAGTGGGAGGAAAAGGAATTAGATGATGAAGAGGAGGAGGAATTGGAATTATTGGAGTTGGTTGTTAATTTCTTATTGCTTTTCGCTTTTACATTTTTGGTCATTTTAATAGTAGTTTTTTGTGTACATAAAGGAGTTGGTGATGATGTTGATGTGGATGTGAGTGTGGGTGTGGATGTTTTAGAATCTCTAGAGTTTGGACTAGAATAATTTAAAGGGGGCGACGTGGCTTGTATCACAGAGACTTCGCCCGTTTTTAAGGCATTTTTAAATCTTTGTTTGGGTGTTTGATATTTAAAATTAATTTTAATTGTGGTTGGTGTGGTGGTCTCACACACCATAACAGAATTCTCAAGAACCTTATCCACCATTTCCACCTCCACCTGCTCCTGATTACACAGCGTTTGTTTTTTAGCACATTTTTGTGCCCTGTCTTCATTTGCTTCAAATAGAGTTTGTAAATCACCAGTTGGCGACTTGTTGTTGCTGTCATTGAGTGTTTTAGTTTGTTCGCTTTTACTTGTTTTACTTTTTGATTTCTTATGATGTTTATGTTTATGTTTACCATTAAAATTTTCATCGCATTTATGAGAATTTTTCTTAACTTTCGATTTTTTTTCTTTTTTAGATTTTTTTGGCTTTTCTGATTTTTCCGTTTTTGCCACAGGCAACAACTTTTTTTGTTTTTTTTTTTTTTCATTTCAATTAAGTGAATGTTATAAGAAACATGAACAAATAAACAACCATTAATTAACAGGATTAAAGAGGAATATTATGTAGGAAGAGGCCGGGTAAGGGTAAGAGAGTTGGTTGAAATGGGAAAAGGGAAGGGAAAATTTGAATTAAATTTTTATTTTGTTCGTAAACCATTCACCAATTTAAATTTGTTTTTTTTTATGATTTAAGGAATTTATATGACACACAGGTTTAAATGATTTTATAAAATGAGTGTGTTGTATGTGTTGTATGTATGTGAGTTCAATTTAATGCATATACAAAATTTTCAAGTGTTTTCCAAGTATTGAGATTTTTTTTAAACAAACATTCACCATTAAATTCAGTATTTTTATTTAAAAATATGTTTTAATGCAAAAAATAGTAAAATTAATAAATTATAAAAAAAATTTATAAAAAGCACACAAACAAAGAATTAAAAAGAATTTATTTATTTTTTTAAGGTTTTAAGATGCAATAGCAATTAGATAACAATAAAGTAAATAACGGAAATTAATTATATTGAGTAACCAATTTTTTTTTTTTATATGATTTTTTGATTTAAAGCGACATTTATATAGAATTTAATTAAAGTGCGTAGTAAATTGGACAACAACAAATATTAATTTTTTTTTTATTTTGAAAAAAGAAAAAAATCGAAAAAAGTTTAAGAAAAATTAGATGATTTTTTTAAATAATTTTTTTTTTTTATTATTAATTTGTTTTCTAAACTAAAAAAAAAAAACAAACAAACAAACAAATTTAATATTTTTGCTTTTTTTCTGGATTAATAATGAAAGGAAAAAAAATATAAGCAAACAAAACAAAACAAACAAAAAAAAAATAATAAAAAGAAACAAGAGGACTAGAATAAAAAACAAAATGCAAACTAAAAAGGATTGTGTGTTTGTATGTAGGTAATAAAGGGCTACACAAGCATACTTGAGAGCCACACATCACTACAAATATGTGTAATATTTTATAATAAGAAGTGCCATTTCATGTATGCTTGGGCAGCCCTTTACTACATAAAAGATCTCGCGGGCTTTATTAAAAAAATATATTTTTGTGAAGAAAGATACGAGTAACTTTCAAAAGAAAGGTTAGTTGGCAAAAATTTCTTATCTATTAGAGCAGCTGCCGTATTCACAACAAAATGTTGGTTTAAACATAATACACATGACAAGCTTTTGCCGGAAAGCTGATAACAAGCTATTACCGATCTGCTAATAAGCTGGTAATGAGTTGATAAGGAACTGCTATCAAGATGCTAACAATCTGCTAACGAGCTGCCAACAATTTACTAATAACCTGTTAAATGAACTACAAGCGAACTGTTAATGAATTAATTGCCTAACGAGCTGGTTATCAGCTGTTAACGAGTTCCGCACGAACTGTCAACGAATCATGTGAACGTAACTTTAACTAACAGAAAAGCGTTTTTTTACTAAAACAAACGGCATTAAACTAATCAAAGGATAGAAAATATTTGATAAAATTTATAATAAATTAACATGCATTCAACTTTAATTTAAAATATCACAGCCTGGCTAGATAACTGCGAATCAATTAAATGTTCAATTCAGTAGCAGAAGCTAGTTCAGAGTAGAAATTAAAATGGAATAAATTTCGATGGGGAAAAACAAGAAAACAAAACACAAAAGCAAATTATATAAAAATAACTTTGAAAGCAAACAGTTGAACTAGAAATATTAATTAGCATAAAATAATTAATTAAATTGTTAAGTAAATAAAATGAATGTCGTTTAAATCATAATTAGATTTTATAGAAAAAATGTGTGCTTGTGGTTGTTGTGTTAATTTTAATATTTTGCCTGATTAATAATAAAAGTTAGTTTAGTTTATTTATTCATCATTTTCTTGTGTGTGTGTGTGTGTGTGTGTGTTCAACAAAAAAACTATGAGTTTGAAATCAATAGTTTGTAGAGAAAAAAAAAAAAAAACACTTACAGCTTTCATGATACTTTTATCCCAAGCCACACAGGATTCCAAAACGTAGAGAGCCATAGCCAGCTGGGCAGTGGTGTGGGAGCGTGAAACAGCATCACGCCAGGACACCAAGCCTTTGGGAATATTTTCTATTTTTTCATCTTTATCACTATCACAATTGCTGGAAGGCGAGTCACCGCCTGAGTTGTTTTCATTATTGCCTGAGTGCGACTGCGAATTGAGGTCGGAATTACTGTTATTGTTGGCATTAGAGGCTGCAGTAGCATTATTGGCTGCAATAGCCATGGCCCTTTCATTGAAAGCCGAGGGATTAAAAGATTGCTGCTGCTGCTGCTGCTGTTGCTGTTGTTGTTGTTGCTGAAGTAAAGCCGCCTGTTGTTGCTGTTGCTGCTGCTGTTGCATTTGCTGGTAGTAGGCAGCAGCATTGGCTGAGTTTTGTGTTTGAGTATTTTGTTGATTTTGGGCAATGGCTGCCAAATGGGCATCACCAGTTTGAGCACCCAAAGGTGGCTTCAAATAACGTCTTTCAATATTGGCCTCCAAATCTATGATGCGTTCTCTTATCATGGGTATAATGCTTACAAAATCCTCTTCAGTGATATCAGCATCACTTTCCAAATTTAATTCGGATTCTATTCGCGGTGGCAATTGCCAATGCTTCAATTGCATGGAGGCCGAAGCAATTTTATCTTCTAAAACTTCCAATTGCTCCAGTAAAGCCATTTCCACACGTTTTGCTATCTTGGGTGTCCAATCATTGTGTTTGTCTGGCAGCATAAAATCTTTATCGTCTGGCCTAACATCACCCATGGGATAGGGTAAACCCAAAGGTATTTCTTGGCTTATAAAACGTGTAAGATTTTCTTTAAGTTCCTTTTCTCTCAAGCCAGTTGAATTGAGTGAATTTATAACTTGTTGCAACAATTCCATCGTATCAATTTTCCACCAGCCATAGCGCAAGTTACGTTTTACATAAAAACCTTTTTGTTTCTTAGGAAACCCCTCACGTTTGATTTCTTCCAATATTTGAGACTCCTCCAGAGACATTTGCAAAGGCGTGGGTATGTCGTATTGTATGAAATTGCTTATGTTGGCCAATGACATTTGTTGCATGTTTTGTAACGATGATTGCAAAGCTTCATCTAATTTTATTTCCATTTTAGGTTTTATATCTTCAGTGAATTCTACTTCTCCTCCCCCGCCACCGCCGCCACCTCCCCTATCACAGAGGGGGGAGTCTTTAGAAAAAGGAAAAAATTTCAAATTATTTTCATTTTTTACATTTGCTTTCTTATCGGCTCTGTCTCTGCCTCCATCACCTTCACCTTCACCTTCACCTTCACCCTCACCCTCATCCTCACCCTCCTCGTCATCGCATTCCATATTGTTATTGTCTTTACCTGCTATATCTGCCTCTTCACTTTTCATTGTTGCTGCAGAATGATGACGAGGAGTCTCCAAGGAGTTTTTTGAATTTTGCAATTTCTTTTCAAATTCTTTCATTTTGTTCTCAATATCAGCCTCATTCAGACCCGACAAGGATAGTATGCATTCCGTGGTTAATTTTGTTAAATCAGCCTTACAATCATCCATGGAAACGGTGAAATATTGAACATTATTCGAAATGTCCCAGGGATGGCCTTGAATTTGGTAACTGGAGCCACACGTAATGTTGGCATACATTTTTTGAAATTCCTTTAGGTTGGTGGCATTTTGAGGTTCTGTGGTTGTTAATGGCACTTCACGATTAACAATGGAAAACCACTTGACTTCGGGTATTTCGTTAGCGAATAAAGGCTTAATGTCTGTTGGACCAGAGGAGGACACAATAATGCAATCGTCTTCTTTTTTATCCTCCAATTTGCAATCTGGTTTGGTGGCACTAAGATTGGTGTAAAGATTTATTGTAGATGAAACGGCGGTGGCAGATGTGGTGGGATTACAATTTAAATTGGGATTTGATATCATCATGGAAGTTGTAGAAGTGATAGAATTCATTTTATTTAAATCTGGTTTATCACAGTTTATAGGCATAGAATTCTGATTAAGATTTGCTCCTGGCATATTTGATATTTGAATAAGAGAGCCGGCAGGTGCCATTTTCATGTCCACTTCCATGTCCTCTTTTTTTGATGGTGGCTGATTCATTATATTTAATGGTGGCAAGAGACCAGCAGCATCTGGCTTCTCTACCTTAGCTGTGCCATTATTATCCAGCTGTATACCATGAGGCTGTATGGCTACATCATAATCATCATCGTCATCATCACGCAAATCAACTATTTCCGGTTCTATCCGATTTGTTTCAATTACATCATCATCTGAATCGTCGGCTGGATTATTTTCTATAATATTTTCAATTGGTGGTGTAGATTTTGTGGCAATAGATGGCGTTGGTGGTGCAAGAGATTCCAATTCTTTCATTTCAACATCATCTTCATTTTCCGTAATCTTAACGTTACGTTTTCGTCCCTCATCTTGTGCCAACTGTTCTGGGCTCATATTGCGTTTTCTCTCTTCATCTTCCTGTTCAAGTATTTCGTTATAGTGGAATAAATCATTTTGAGCAGATTCCAAAGCTTCTATAAAAATACCACCAGCTTTGGGTAGACGCCAGTAACGTCTCCAGAAACGATCTTGACCAAAACATGTAGCCCTTAGCTGATTAGTGCTTTTCTCCAAGACTTCCTTACAATTAAGGGAGGCTCTTATGATTTTGTCCAGTTTCTTTTGTAATTCATCTGCCGACAAGCGATTGTCTTCGTCTTCTTCTACGTTGGTTATTTCTGATTCAATGTCGGAAAGATCATCATCCATGCCCACATCGGTGGATGCATCATCATTTAAGCCTTTTATGCTCTTTTTCCCTGCAAGCAAAGCACCAATATCACCAGCTGATGAACCACCATTGTGATATGAAGCGGATGTTAGTTCTTCTAGTTTCGCTATTTTGGTGGGCGTAATGTCGTTGGTGACCATTAGATTGCCAGTAGACACAGATAATTTTGAATCATCTAAATTGCTGGGCAGGTTGTTTAATTCCTTATCGTTTAATTTTTGTGAATGATCTAAATCCACATCCATGACTTCATCTTTGTTGTTGTTGCTGGTATTATTATTTTGTTCGCCTGCCATTTCCAACGAAGTGGTGGCCATAGGATTGTCATCTAATGAAGCACCATCCTTTTTATTTATTTCTTCAGCTGATTCCTTCTCCAAACGTTCAGCATCCAATTTCTGTTGAGCTGCCATTGCCTGCATAGCAGCTTCGCGTTCAGCTTGTATTTTCTCATACGCTTCAATTCTCGATTTGCGCATGTGCAAAGCCTTATACTTTCTAACTTTCATATCGGTCATATACTTCTCTTTGCGCATTTGATTGCAGGTTTCCAAACTGTTGTCGATTTGTTTCAATACTGCCTTATTCATTAGCAAATCATTACAGAGATGAGCCAGTATTTGAGTTTTCTTAGTGGGATTCAATGCCACAAATGGACGATCTTTCAGCGCCAGAGACATTTTCCACGTTTCATTTTCATGTAACAATTTGTAGTACTCCGCATTTTTGCCACTGTGTACCACAGTTTCAGCATCAATTTGATGATGATCTGGCACTTTACGTTCACGTTCACGATCCATAACCACACCAAACATTTGACGTATCTCACCAGTAGCTGTGGCATATAAATAGATGCGTAATATTTCTGATACATTTGAGTTTGTGATGTCGGCATTACGTAGAGATTGTCCAAGTAATGTAGTATGACGTCCCGGATTTGGTATGCCCGGATCTTCTATGGCACATACCAGCAGATGTGTCATCACAGATAAGAGTTCTTCTTCAACTTCTGCATTACTATCCACAACTAAGGCATCATGGAGATTCTGTAGGGTGGGTAGAGATTCCATGTCTAAGAGAAATAACACCAAAATTAAATAAGAATATTTTTTTTTTCAAAAGAAATTATAGTGAGTGTAACTTACCAAAGCCTAATGTTTCACCAAAATTATGTAAAAATTCAAAGACCATTAAGAGATCGGCCATGGCTTGACCAGGCAAACGATTGCCAGCAATACGTTCCAAATCGGGTATGGGATGTAATTGTAATAATTCAGAATCCTCTTGGGGTTTTCTATAAAAAATTAAAAAAAAAAATTAAAAATGTTGAAATGGAATTTAAAATTTAAATAAAGCTCTCTTTGTCTCTGTTTTTAAATTTTAGAAATAATTTTTTTCTTTTTAATTTCTAGCAGCATCTCACCTTATTTGTGCTAAAATTTCAGCATCTCGTTTGCGAGCTGCCAAACGTTTTTCTCTTAATAACAAACGATCCAAAACCATTTGATGTTTTTTCTTTTCACGCTCTTCAAACTTGCGTCTCAATTCCAATTGTCTTATTAAAGCCATATGTTGGCGTCTACGTTCACGTTCCATTTCGGCTGCCAATAACATTTCCTTTTGACGATTAAGTTCCTAAGGAGAAGTAAAAACAGTTTGAAGATCAAATTTTTTAAATTCGCCAAATATTTTTTCTTTGTGTCTTACTATACTACAAAACTACATAATTTTTTTTATATACAAACTACAAATTTACGTACTACTCATCTAAAGAACGATTCTTATTAAATTTTTAGAAAAAATTTTTTTTTTAATTTGTACCTGTTCTTTAGCTAAAATAGCTTCTTGACGTTTCTTTTCCTTTTCCTAAATTAAATAATTTTAAGTAAAAAATAGATTAAAACAAATTATTTTAAAATAGTGAAGTTTAGTGGCGTTTTGAAGAAACAGAAATTCAGATTTTCAACGAAGAAAAGGAAGACATAAAATGTAAAAAATTAAATATAAAAAAAGGAAACCAAAAAGGGCTTGTTTAACAATCTCGTAGTAGAGTTAATTTGAAATTAGCCTTAATTAAGCCCTTAAGGCTTTGTATTGCACAAGAAATATATATAAAAATAGAAAGTTGACCTTTTTTTCAATTAAAATAAAAGACCTTTGAGATTGTGAAACATGCCAAGAAATACTAAGTGAAAACATTAAACTCGGAGCAATGCCGAATTTTAGGTATCCTTCACCAAACTAAACACTTAAAAGTAAACCTGTCATCATTCTTGAATTGTTCAAATACCGATCATATAGTCCTGTATTCGAGGAATTCTATTGAATAAAATTCATTTATTTACAACACAAAACTAAAAGTTTCATTTTCATACTAAAAAGAAAAAACAACTTAATTAAAAGACGGGTAGTTATTTCCAGTCATCATGTGGTCTAGTGAGCCCCATAATCCTTTCCTACTTTGACCTGCTTATTAATAAATCTCACACTTTTTTTCTATTACAGATTTTTAGTGGCTCTTTATTTTATCTTGTTTTTAGTCTGTAAGGCTCCTCAGTATATTCTTGTGTGTCCTCTGAATTACCTCTGACTTTCGATAAATTTATTTATACGCCCATGTTCTGGAAAACATTTTTTTCATAGAATGTGAATGAGAAAACGCCAGTTTATAAGTAAACAGTTGACACACACAATTGACAAAATCAAAGTAAATTTTTTAAAATCGTATTTTTTATGGAAAAATTACAATTTTCTTTTCAATTTTGGTTGAAATAAAAAGAAAACATATTTAATTTGAATTGTGCAACATTTTATTTTCTCTTTCGCTCTTTGTTTGTGCGAAATTCATCACTTCGCTTCAGTGTATGCTTGCGGTTTGAAAACACCAAAATTAAGCGTTTTGCGTTTTTCAGAACATGGGTGATAAGATCATTCATTGGTGCATTTGCCCACATACCCCGCAACATTAAGGAGCAAATTGAAAATAAATTGCCAGCAGAAGATTTACCATCCATTTATTGCATTTTATTTTTATTGTCCTAAAGTCATCTGTTTTGCAAACAATGTAAATAGCAAAAACACTCTATTAAGATATCATTTTGCTATGCAGTGTTGCCAAGTCATTCCTAATTTAGTATTACATATAAGCATGAATAAACGCAGTCATGGTGAAGGATACAAATAAATCATAGAAAGTTTTAAAGTGAAAAGCAATTAAAGTAAAAGTGAACAAAAATCTAACCACCCACCTGTTGCTTTTTAAGTATTTCCTCTTGCTTCAGACGCTCCAGTTCTTCTTGTTTCTTTTTGCGAGCCTGTGAAATATAAATTTTAATAAATTTGAACAAAAGTTAAGAAAAAACACACACGCACACACACAGTACATACCTCTATGGCTTGTTGATTTTTAAATTCTTTTTCTTTGCGCTGTTGTTCCAGCTTTTCATTTTTCTCTAGACGTGCCTTCTCCTTATTGCGTGCCATTTCCTCTTTTTGCAATTTCTTGGCATCTCTTAGTGCCTGCTGTTGTTTGGCAATTTCAATACGCTGTTCTACATTAAGTGTTTGACGTGTAAAGATTTTCAAATCTTCTAAACGTTTGGCCACATCCTCGTCTGTCATGCGTATGTAATCACCATCATTGGCGTATGGTGGCGGTGCAGGTTGTAAAAATGAGCCCACAATAGCTCGAGCCGAGAAACTAAAGTTCTCTCGTATCAATTTCGAAGGATTCTTTTCCAAATGCTAAATAAAAAGAAACAAATTTTCCTTTTAGAATTCGTTTTACATGCTTGAGATGACAAAATTTTCAAGTATTTTCTTTTACACTTTTATTAGTCTACTAAAAATTGATCTACAAACTCACAGAGAAAACATGTCCCATTGTTTTTAAGGGTACATTACTACCAGGAGCATAGTAGACAACTTCTCCTTTAATTTGGCCAGCTTTGGTAAGACCACGAATTACTGTTTCTCTTTTCCAGCCCAAATCCAACGGTATTCTCAGTTCAGTTACATTTAAGAGATTCGGTTCTTCGCTTTCCGATTCAGATAAGCCACTTTCAGCGGCAATACTTTCCGAATCCGTAGACACCTCCATTTGAGCATTGGCTTCTGTCAACGCTTGGCGTATTTTTTCCTACAAGTAAAGAAAGTTGACAAATACAAGATTTGTTTGCCTTAGCAAAACCCATTTTTTATGAAAGTGGTCTTACAATATCAGCGCCTTGTTGTAATAATTGTTGAGTGGATAGCATGGGTTTCATACCCACTGCCCTTGATTGAGCGAGTAGCGAGGCCACTGTATTTTTCTTCGGTTTAGATACACCACGTCCCAAATTTCTTGGACGTCCTTCTTTGAATGGTGGCTGATTTGTTCTTTCGTTGCTCATGCCGCCCATGCCACCAACAACACTAACACTGGCCGAAGAGGAATTGCTACTACTATTACCTCCAGTATTAGAACTATTCGCTGCTCCACTATTACCACCACCGACACTACCACTACCACCGATACCACCACTACTGCTACTACCAAGAGCAGCAGTTATGGAACTTAAACTTTGCAAACTATTTGAACCCGTATTGCCAGAATTATTACCACCAGAAGCACCGACACTGCCACTGCTACCTGATAAATCATTACTGGACGATGATGATTTATCCGGTTTCATGGATAAATTAAGCGGAGCATCGAAATCGTCTATAGTAATGGTAGCTCCGGTAACATTTGAATTGGCTAGCGATGTATTCGATACTGAAGAAGCAGCCGGTTTTAAACTGAGATTAACGCCCGAGTTAAGATCAGTTGCACCGCTTAAATCGTGTATATCTTTATTTTTATTAGATAGATTATACGCTCCGTTCGAGGTAATAGTAGGTGGCAATTTAATGACCTCCACCCGATCCGAAGATGAGTCGCGGCTCGTTCGGCCACTGCTCGGTCCGGTCAAGTCTAAGTGTGGTGTACTCTGTGAGGATGAGGAGCCAGAGGTGCCTGATGATTTTGATGTGCTACTCGCTCCACCCAAACCACTCAAGGCAGCTATTTGGGCAGCTGTCAGTGTGGGAGGTAAATTGGGTCCTGGTCCAGCATTAGCTGCGGCAGCTATGGCAGCATACTCCATTTCGAGTCTAGCCCTTTTCGCCGGGCTAAGACCTGAAAATGCAATGCAAACTGTTTTTGAATCTGATACATTTTTTTGTTGTATTTGTAGTGTTTGTTCTTGATCAGAAATGGTCTTTTTACGACCACGTGTAGTAGTACCGGGTATTTTGGGGCCCACGATGGATGATGTGTATTTAATGATTTCCGTATCGGGTGGCAAGCGTACTCCCAACAGCGATGGATGGTCACTAAAATAGAAGGTGTTTTTAATACAAAATCATAAGCATTTTGGCAAATCTCACCTTAATCCTCCTGATGGCATAAAATCATTTGTTTGCTTATTAGCTCCTGTTGATGATGATGATGTTGATGTTGCTGAGGAGACTCCAGCATTATTGCTCACATTGGAAGCAGCTGCTGCAACTGCCGCTGAGTTGCTGGCCGCAAATGCATTCATGGCGGCCTGCATACTCTGTTGCGGTGTCATACCCAATGTCCCAAATTGCGACAATGAGTTTAAAGCATTCAAGGAGGCATTATTTTTATCCTCATTCTTATTGCGTGATGATGAAGAGGATCCACCCATACCGCCACTGCCACTACCGCCTAAAGAACCATGCGTTGACATCATACCGCCTGAGGATGAGGCATTGTTGCCAGATGAACTGCCAATCAAATGATGAGAGGAAGAAGAATTAGTTGATGAAGAATTTCTTGATTTCTTTGTTGATGATGATGATGAGGATGTGGATGGGGGATTAACAGCAGCAGCGGCAGCTGCCACTTGCATGGCCAATAATTCTTTGTGCAAAACCACAGGATCATAAGCTGAACCAGGTGAAGGAGGCAATTGTACGGATATTGTAGAAGACGATGATGATGCTGAGGATTTACCAAGATTCGAGGAATTATTCTAGTTAAAAAGAGAAAACAATTTGGTTTGCTTAATTGTGTTAAAGGAAAGAAGAAAAAAGTATTTTATTTTTATTACTTTATATGAATTGCTAGAGCTGCTGTTATTATTATTGTTATTGCCACTATTTGCGGAGTTGCCCATGCTTGATGAGGGTGTTATGGTGGTGCCCGCTCCCACCAAATGCATACCCGCCAAAGCGGCTGCTGGATTAGAAGCTACGGCTGCAGCTGCAGCTGCCGCATTTAAACTATTCGCCAACGATTGCTGTTGTTGCTGTTGCAATTGCTGTTGTTGCTGCTGTTGTTGTTGTTGCTGTTGACGTTGCTTCTCTTTGCGAGATTTACTACTCGATTTACTGCCAGACGTTGAACTACCACCAATATTTGAGCCTGAATTATTACCTGAACCGGAATTTTGTGCTCCCGAGCCAGAACTTCCACCAACACCACCACTGCTGCCAGCAGCAGCACCAGCTGCACCCAAACCTAGGGCAGCTGGACCAAAGGCAGCTGCCAAGTCCGGATGAGGAAAGGGCGATAAACCGGAAGCTTGTAAGCGACTAAAATAGTCTTGTGCAGCTAATTGGGCCATTGACCACCAACCTAATATAGAAAATAAGTGACAATTAAAAAAAAAATGTTTAAAAAGTTTTTTTTTCTTTTCACAAGAAAAGAGATTTTAAAAAGGTCAAAAAAGAGTGGAATCGGAGAAATGACTTCTGATTGTTGAAAAATTTGTAAGCTTAACTACCCCTTAGGAATTAATTTTAATTTTTAATAATACCAGTCCTATCAACCGAACTTGGGAGAAGTTGTGCTTGTTTTTTTCTAGGGGCGTTTTCTTCAAACAACATTTTTTGCAAAATCAAATGAGTTTGCTGTTTCACCCCAAAATATTTTTAGGAAATATTTTCACAATTAACCACATTGCAAGAATTTACATCAAAAATTTAAAGAATTTTTGGGTAACCGACCTCAAGTTTTAGACTGACAGGTAGGATTCTTTTAAAATTAAAACGTATACTGTACTCATTAACTCACTTGCAGGATGTAGACCAGCTAAACTGGCGGCTTGAGAAGCTGCTACTGCCATGGTATTTTGATGGTGATGGCCGGCCGCTGCTGCTGCGGCTGCTGCAGCCATTGAATAACGATCATTGGCAGCAGAAGCAGTAGGATTAGGCAATAGACCCAAACCAGCAGCGGCGGCAGCATTAAATTGTGCGTTAAATAAAGGATTAGCAGCTGCAGCCGCGGCAGCGGAAGGATCACGACCCCAATAAGCTAAAATTTTAAAATAAATATACAAAATTCAATTTTTATTACACATAAGCAAAAAAAAAATTAATAAAAAACTTACCAAATAATGAGGCAGCATCTAATAAGGCGGCCGGATCATGGGCACCACCTGCACCGCCAGCACCAGAATTGCCGGATGATTTACCACCACCACCGCCACCACCTTTACCATCATTTTGTTGTCCACCCTCACCCGCATTTTTATCCATGTTCTTCATGAATGTATGGGGGTCAAAGGGTCTATTGTTACGTTTAATTTTGAAGTTTTTATCTTACACTGAAATTTCTCAAAGAATTCGTTGTATATCACTAGAGTGTGAATGATGATGGTGATGAAGATGATGTTTTTGTTTTTTATGTTTTCTTGTTGTTAAACAATTTTTAATATTTTTTTTCATTTCAATTTAGTTCATTTTATACCCGTTCACATTTTCATCATGTTGGGGGACTTTGCTAAAAGAGAGAACAGAAATAGATACAACATCAAACATGTTTGATAATACATGTATGTATGAATATACATTAAAAAATATACTCAAACTTTATAGCTACATCATTAACAAGAGAACAGAGAGCAAAGCAAAGCAAAAAAAGAGAAATGGCAACGTGAAATACATTTTTGTTATCTTACAATTTTAGCTTTTTTGTATCTTGTATCTTTTAGCACAAAAATTATGTTTTGTTTTTGTTTGATTTGTTTTTAGCACGACGGGAAAAAAAATTCAAAAGGGAATATGCAACGAAATACAAATCAAAAGAAAATTGTTTAAGTTAAGAATAGTGGAAATGTCAAAACCTAAACAGTAATAAATACACACACAATACTAAGAAATACACATGCACATCTGTACGTACACCCATTGCAAGATAGTAAATAAAGCGTAAAACAAAAACGGATTAGTTACACTCAAAATTAATTTTAAAAAAAGAAATGGTCAGTTAATTTGCCTAAAGGTTTATTTTTTCCTAATGTTGCAGCATTCACATATATTTTTACTACAAACAAAAATATGTGTATATGAATGCACAACATGTACTTATATGCATACAAAACTCCATGTTCACATTCCTAATTGGAAGAGAAAATTCCCTACTTAATGTTGAGGGCTTAAAGATTTTATATTTTACTAATGTCGAACACCGGCTGCGCTTGCAAAAGATTTTTCCATAGTCGGCCTTTAGTCGGATTTCTCTTTAGAGGTATTTATAATACAGATCCATTTCCACCTACAAGGTTTAGTACATTAAGCCGGTGTTGAACATATTCTCGAGTAAATGTGTCCGGCCAAGACACTATTAAAAATTAGATAAGTGAAACCTGTGAAGACATGCGTATCATTGCCGTTTAGTGCAAACAGATCTTTGCGCTGCCAGCTTTTGGATGAATTTTATAATATTTTAAAATAATATATTAATCTTTATTTGTGCTTAATTCCAGAAATTGTATTGGTTTTAAAATTTATTCTTTTACTCATGATATTCTCATGAGTTATTTATTTAGTACAATAAGTACTGAAGGGGATAGCATACCTATATGGACCATTTCATCAGACGCTACTCTGAATCCTCAGTAGGTTACTCGCAACGTTTCTTGCAAACATTAGAACCTTTATATTGTAAAAGCAATTGACTAAATAAGAATTATTAATCAATAGTTACAAAAAAAATTCAAATATTCAAACAAAAAAACTCAGTAAGCATTGAACTGAATAAATAAATAAATTTCCCAACCAACATTTTAATATTGATCTATTTTTATTCTTCTCTTCTCTTTTACATTTGAATGCCAGGTGAGTATTACTGAATGTAATTAATTACATTCTGTTAAACTTTTAAATTCCAAATAGAAATTATTACATATTTTAAAATTAAATTAAAATTAAATATTATTCAACTAAAGTCCCAAATTAATGAACAAATTCTTTTAAATCATTGTACTTTTGTCCAATACAAAAATTTGAGGATGTAGTTCTATTGACAGCAAACGAACAATCCAATCGACTAAAAAATTTTTATGAAAAAAATTTGTTTATACGATTGAATTGTTCGTTTACTATAAACAGCACATTAGTTAGTTCTGCTTTTGGGTAGTTACTTCAGTTGACACTTAGTTTGTTTTTTTTTTTTTAACAACACAAATCCGCGAAGCTTCTTGGCTTGTCTGCAGAAAACACTCAAAGTCTAGGCAGGGATCGAACCTGCAACCCCCAGATTGATAGGTTAGTGTCTACTTTTTTATTAAAATGTCAGTTTTTATGAAGTTTAGTTCATCTTTTACATGAATACAAAGAAACACAAATAAATTCAAGTGTAAACTTTTTCGTAGTAATAAAACTGGGACATGCATTTTTATTACAGACCCAGTCTTTATTTTCAATTTCTATAAAAGAAATTAGCTGGTTACCTATTAAACATTTTGTAAGCCACACATCACTACAAGCACATGTAATATTTTATAATAAAAAGTGCTTGTAAATAAGCTATTCAAGTCATGCTAGTGCAGGTCTCTACTAACTATAGAACTAAGGAATTTTTTTACCGCCAAAAACGATACACTGACTACTTACATACATAGTTATATACATATCCATATATATACCTACATGCATACAAAGCTATAGGTGTGTGTATGCAGGTGTAAAGGTATTCAAAGTCATATTTTTCTGATGTTTAGGTAGGCTGGCATATTTTACATAAATTAAAACAAGTTTGGCATAGGTATTCACAGCAGTTAATAAATATGAAATATGGAATATCTACATACTTAGATACATATATTCATACGCTCTATACATGTGTTTATTAAATGTAGGTATTCAGCTTAACATTTCAATTGACCTTCAATTTACATTTTAATTAATTAAATTTTTCTTTCTTTTTGTTCATTAGGTCGGCCAATGAACTTTTCCAAGCACACACACACACACACACACACACACACACACGCACACACACAGCTGCATACAGGCAAATGCTTACATATTTTTACACTTTACATGAAACACACACACACACTCAAATTATTACTCACATACTTTTACAGAAAAAATTTATTAAAGAATTTTTTATTTTGTAGCTATTTGACATGACCAATTATTTTTTTTTTTTTGCTTTTTCTTATTTATTCATAAAATGTATGTATTAAAAACGCATGTAATCAAATTATGTAGATTAATTTAAAAAAAAATTTATTTATGTATTTTTTATTTTAAGCACTCACTTTTTTTAATTCATTCATTTTATTTTTTCTGTTAAACTTATGCATGTATGCAGATGTGTGTGTTTGTTTTTTTTTTACATGAATGTGTCTGAGAGAGACAGATTGCGCGTCTTTTTTTTTCTCTCTTTAAAAAGCATTTTTTCTTATTTTTTATATAACCGCTCTCTTGATTATTATTTTTTGTGAAAGAGGAGAGTAAATCAAGAGTGATTCCAACGAATTGCACATGAAAACAAAACCAAAGAACCAAACAGAAATTATGGAAATTTATGTTATTCTTCTCGGTAGGTAGCGTATGTACATATATACTACATAGGTACATATATAGATAAACACACCACAAACCCACCAAGAAAAAGTTTGGGAGAAAATATTTTTTTTAATTATCTATAACACAAATTATGCATACGTACATACATATAAACATAAATATGTACGTTGTACATTTCTCGTATATTCAACACAAAGCCCCATAATAATTTAGTAACACATTTAAAGAACACATCTCAAAAGTAACGAATTATCTATGAGCAACACGATATACAGCAGAGCAGAGTAGAAAATACACCTTTTCAGATAAAACAGATAACAATATAAATACACCAACAACAACACTATGTGACAACAAAAGAACCGAACTGTATTTTAAGTAGATATGTAGGTACTACAATTGTGTGCATAAAGAGATTAGAATTGGGTATGTGTGTAGTAACAAATTATAAGGAAAAGGGAAAAAGAGTTGTACGAGTGTAAGTTTTATTCTTCTTTCATCTGGCAAATATCTACTTTTATTATATATTTTTACAATTCCAAAGCCTGTTTCTTTTTTCTCATTTTATTGGTAAAATATGGCCATAAAATTATTAAATTTTCTTTAAATTCATTTACTTTCTGACACAAAAGTTATTAAAACTTTCTTTATTATTTTTTATTATTAATATTAATTGACTGCTTTTATTTTTTTTCTAAAGGCCTTTAAATTATTTAAACAATTAATTAATTTGTTTGTACGTTTGTACATGTCAACACATACATACACATTCTTTTTCTGCTTTTTAATTTTTTTTTTTCAATTCTTCTACTACAATGCATTTTATGGATATACAATACACATTTTTTCATTCATTAATTTTTTTTTTCTTTTCGTTTTGTCTTCTTTTAATCTTTACATCGATTTTACACACCTCTTTTTTTAGGTTTTAGTAATAACTTCTTTTTAGCAGCTCCTTATTGTATTTAATACACTTAATTTTTTACATAAAATTAAATTTTTCTTTTTATTTTAATATTTAAATTTATTTACTGATTTTTTTAATTGGAAAATTTTGTTTGCTTGTGCATTTGCTTTTAATAAATTCCGAGAAATTTTGTATTGTTTAAAAACGCGTAGATATGTGTTTACTTTAGTACACCAGCAAAGTATCTGACGGTTACTCAAACTACTACTACAAACTACCACTACTTTACTTACTCGCTCGCTCATTTGCTCATTCGTTTACTCAGTAAGTCACAAAAACAAATAAGACAAAGTATCATGTTGAGTTATTATTATTATTTAAGCGAGTATTTAGATTTGAGTGGACCGACAAAAAAGGTTGAATAAGAAAATCAAACACAGGCACACACACACACATGCACGGCACACCACTTCGCACAACATGTTTGTGTTGAATGTGTGTGTCGTATACACTACACTTAGCTGCCAGATTTGATGAATGTTTGACATTTTATCAAACTTTTTTTGAATATCAAATTATACCAAAAAAATGTGTGGGGATGTGTGTGTGTGCATTTTTAACAAGCTAATTTCCTAAAGTTGGAGATAAGGTATATTTCTCGCGGCTGTACATAACAATTAGAAAATGTGCCATGTACATAGGTATGTATGTATGTATGTATGTATGTATGTGGAATAATTAGGTGGCGCTGCAACGGCAGCTGATTGTTTTTTCTTGTTGTCTTGCATAATTACAACCAGTAATGTCAAAAGTTTGTTTACAGTTCTTAAAAATATTAATAAGTAAACAAGCGCCTTAAAAAGAAATACGAGTACATACCTAAATAATGAATGCAAAGCTACTTAGGTATATTACTAACAAAAACAGATTATTTACAAGAACGTTAATGTACGATATCGTTAGCTAAAGTTCTGAACACTATGACACACAATATAGGTATATTTTCTTATTTACAAAATATAAAAGTCCGGTTTTAAAAACAAAAATTACTGGCAGCCCTGGATTCCCAACTATATAGCATTATTTTGTACACATAATAATATTTTACAAAAACAACAAATAAAACAATCAAATTATTTATTCACCGACAAACAACAAACAGATGGACTTCTCACTGCCTTTTCTTTAATTCGTAAGTTGTTGTGGTTTTTATTTTTGTTAATTCGGGTTCGGCATATTTTTCTTCTTGTTTCATTTTGTTGTTGGCTGGTTCGATGAGCAAGTATTTTATATGTATTGTACTTTTTTTTTGTTTAGTTTATTGTTTTTATTTTAATTCATTTTATGTAGCTGCACACATTCTTAAACACATACATACTTGAAAAAGAAAATTAAGCGAAACGTGAGTGAGTATGTTTATGTATGTATGTCCGTTTTGCGTGGTTCAGCAGCAAATGAATAAATAAATGTCTTTCGTTCATTGTGTATACAGTCGTATTATTTTATAATGAATAAATATAAAAGTAATTTAATAATAATTGTATAAACGATATGCCGTGATTATAACAAAAGTACTTTACACTCACTAAACTCTACATCAATGAGATTTAAAAAAGAAATTGTGTGTTAATTTTTGATTAATCATAACTAAAAAGGGGCAGCAAAATAACGGAACTATATTTTATACAAACTTGCACACACACACGTGTGGATCCATGCATTTGAAGATAATTTTATTTTCATTTAAAATCCTAGGTTCATACTTACTTACGGCTGTATGTATGTGCTGGAGCAATGTACAAGCATATTCGAAATGACTTACTCAAGTACTTTTTATTATAAAATATTACACATGTTTGTAGAGATGTGAAGCTTTCAAGTATACTTGTGCATTGTTCTGGTATGTACGTATGAGTACATATGGCTGATTTACTTCAATAGTGTCATATATAATTATGTACTTTTTTTTTTTAATTTAATAATTTAATTTTATCTGTAAAATTGATGTAGTCACATACCCGTTTGCTGCAATAGCATTATAACTCAAAAATATGTTTTCAAAGCATATTTTTCTGAATAGATACCTACCAAGAAAATGAAAAAAAAAATTTAAATCCCATAAGAAAGCCAGCAAAATTTAAATTTTTAATTGCTCTCCGTTAAAATCATATTTTGCTAATTATGACACTTTAGAAATAAAATTTAGAAACATTTATTTGGATATGGTTTTGCCTGTGTGCGTTGCTATACTTTTTATTTTTTATATATGAACTCGTACGTACATACTACATACATACATATTATAGAATTTATAAATTCTAGTACTTCTGTATGTATGTAGGTAGGTATGTATTTATAACACTTATTTATTTGCCTATAAAAAATAATCGTTTAAATAATTGCAATTACTAATTTCGATTAATTAAATTATAAATTACCTACTCATGGTTTTATCGCTAATTATAATTTAATTTGCTAAGGGAAACTGTGACTACAATTTTAATTATTTTATTGCGTTGTTATAATTGAATCGCTCATTTTCAATGCTTCATAAGTCACACAATTAGATATAGTTTTTTTAGGAATCAATAAACATAAAAACTGTCTCATGCACAAAGAAACGAGTTTTATGCCCTAATCAAACAGCCAGTTACCTTCTCTTTACCACAGGTAAAGACCGAAAAGTGTTCAAACAATCAACCGTTTAGACCACCTTAATATCTGCTTTACTACATATGTACATGTGGACGAGTATATTATCACTCAACAAATTTACCGTCTTTTTTTCACTACGACTTTTCTTTTAATTTTTTGTTTAGTGCCGGGGTAACAAGTAAGTGCACATACCCCAAACAAACAAAAAATTTTTTTTTGTTTAAGAGTTACCGCGGATCAGGCTAAAGTAGAAAATATTTACTTTTTTGGCTGTAAGTTCTTGTGGCACTTTTGTAAATAAACGGAAAAATTAAAATTAACTGTGAAACGAAAGAGAAAGAAAACAAGTCACTCATTTTTGACTGACAACGGAGCTCACTAACTTTTAACTTATCGTTCGCTTGGCCTTACCACTAAGCAACGCATTACGTTGTTTACCGCAAGCCTTCTCAATATACCATCTTGTCACAACAACAGTTTCAAAAATTTATCGCCAGTTAAAAAAAAACGGCTGTAAAATAAAAAGGAACTTTAAAAACACAACATCACACAACACTACCTAAATTCTTAACGAAAGAGATCAGATAGAAAAATTAAAAAAAACACAGACACACACATTTACAAAAATTGAATTGTAAACAAAAAAGCTTCCAATTTTATTTTTTAATTAAAAGGAAAATTTTATTTTGATTGTTGGAAAATCAATATTAGAAGATAGAAAAAAAATTTTTATTTCTAATTTTAGTGGTTTCTGTGCGTTTTGTGTTAATTTTATAAGAAAAAATATCCAAGCGACAAGCAAACAAGTGAGTGAATTTGGCATTTGTCTTCATACAAAAAGAGAAAAAATATTTTTTAGTGAGCCACCAATTTCATATAGAAATGTTTACGTTATTGCTCAATTTTCTTTTCATAAGAATTGTCGTGTAAAAATTTTTTAGGGAGCCGCAAATCAGCTGTTTGTTGTATGACGTAGAAGCGAGAGATTTAATATATCGAATTCAACTGTTAACACTTGAAGGAAAACTGTCTTTCATTTCCCAAGAAAAAAAAGAACAAATTACTTTCCTAAAAATCTATTAACTACAAAAATAACAACATTACAAAAAGCCCATATATTTTGTTCTTGCTTTTGAAACTCCTGTCAAAAATTATTTCCGGTGGTTGATATTAAGAAGTGTGCTAGAGTGAAACAAAAATTTTGTTACCGTTTTTGATTTCTCTTTAACACATTGATATCTATTAGTTTTTAACAGAACGAGCTTCATTCAGCTGGTGTCTCACTGTCATCTGGTTTTCTTACATCATGTCCATATCGTTCTCGTAGTCGAATTGGCAACAAACTAATATGAAACATAAGTCTCTAGTATTCACATACCATGAAAACTTCACTTGTAATCAAGGTGAGTGTCTGTTGCGAATACTACATTTCTTTTATATCCCTTAAATTAGTGACTCGTGTATCAAACTAATATACTGAGGGTCTCAGGAACGATTCCTGTCTACACATTGGGTGTTCGGCTGTACAAAATATCTTTTGGGCCTTTAAAAAAAATTATTTTTTTACTCTTTTTGTTTTTACAAATTAAGTACCATTTTTGGTAGAAAATTTTTTTAGCTGGTTACGCTGATTATAAGCAGTTTTAGTAGGAAGAATTATTTTTTCTACATTAAATTTATTGTCACATTAAAACATTGACATCAAAAGCACCAACAATAACAATAACAACAACAACAGCAGCATTCTTTTTATGTATATCCATACAGTTATTCCAATAATAATAACAACAATAAAAGTATACAGTGATCACAGTTCGAGTGCATATATTAAAACGAGTCAAATTGTAGCCGAAGCATCTAAACATGCAGCAGCAGCATTAACAACCAACAACAATAACAACAAGATTAGCATTTATATGATACACAAAAATAAAACAAATACATCTCCCCTCTCGCATACACACCCATACAAATATACGAGTACACACAAATTGGGTATAAACCTCACGAATGTATGAAAGATTTATGATTTTTTTTTTCAATAATTATTTCAAAGCCAGAAAATACACAAATGCAGCAATAAAAAAACCAACAAAAATGAGTCGTTTTATTTTATTTTAAATACAAAAACAATTTGTAGTGAAATCCGAACAATACAGGCAGAAAAACACAAATCGAATTGAGTACACATGATCAGGCTCAGCGTAGTCATACAAGAGCACCAGTTTCAACTTATTAAATTAAAAATTAAAATTTGACTTGAAATTAGCGGTAAATTTTAAGTGCAAGCAAAGCAAAGTGAAATAAGTTTTTTATTTTGTAAAATTAAGCCAACAAACAAACAAACAGATAAAGTAAATAAATCACTTACAAAAGTGAAAATGTTGGCAGCAGCAGGCGTTTGATTTTCTTTTAAATCTTAATTGTATCTACTGCAATCTCAAGCGATTTTTGTTTCTTTTTGTACGCACATCCGTGTATTCACAAAAAAAGATGTTATCATATAAAGTCTGATAGTGCAATGCATTTTTTACACTTTCCTTTACGGGAAAACAAAGCAATTTCACTTTTTTGGGAAATCTTTTTAATTAATTATGAATTTTATTTTTATGCTATCCCTCGCTGAGCAATGGACAATTAAATATTGTAAAGCCTAGAACTTCCAATGGCTTACTTGAAACGCTAATTAATTTAGACAAAAAAAAATATTATGCCACAATTAAAAATTTTAATTAAAAAAGAAAAAACAATTTTTTTAACTGTGTGCAAAGTTGTTTTGGTCAATAATTGGAAATAGTAGTTTTTCTACAATTTTACTTAAATACAGTACACTCGATAGTCCGGACTATTCAGTAATCCGGACAAATCAATGTTTCGGACAGTTTACATATTTTACACCTCTGTAGCCCGTACAAGGGTTTTTTTAGTATTTAGCTATTTTGCCGTTAGGCGTAACATTTCTCTAATGAAGATATAGTTCAATCGGTAACTGCAAACCAAAACTATGAAGACCTTGATAGTTATTTGGAGGAATCTGAGAGTGTTGAAAACAAAGTTCCAAAAAAAAAAAGCAACTGAGCAGTTTTTAAAAGTTATTTTTGGGGCTGAATAAAGAAAAGTGACAGAAACTATATTTGGCCGAATTAACGAGGTTCTACTGTAATTTAAAATAAAATGTTCACTTCTATGCATGGTCTATTGAGCCGGATTTGAACGAGTGACTTATAGAACGTTTTGTTGGCCCAGATATATGATTATTTTGGGCTTTGCGCTAATTAAAAATTAATTTTTTATGCGAAATAGTTGCTGTTATGGATTAAAGGTTTTTCTACGCTGGATTTTCAGAGCTCCAAATTAAACAATTATGTGTATCCCCGAAATCATTCAAATGGAAATGCGTTTCATCGGAGAAGATGACTTTTTTTTCGAAAAAGTGGCATTGACTTCACTTTGCTCCATCACAATTATAATGATTTATTTTTTCGCAAAGCGGAATATCTAAACATACATATGTGACATCTTGCCAATTGCAGAGTTGATACTTGTACAAAACAAGAGACTAAATTTAAAAAGTCAGCTCTTACTGAGACAAGCTTTATTTGATGGAAACATAGTATGATTGAACTTATGGTTGCAATAATCACAAAAGTGTTTCCCTTCAAACTTATTATATTTAAAACGATTGGAACTGGGGCATATGCAGTTAACAAGCTATTAACTCATCACCCAACCACTTTAGCCATAAAGCACAGTTGAGTTTGAATGATTAACAGTCCAACCTAAGTTGGAGCGGCAAGCGAAGCGTTTTTTAGCACCCTATATTTATAATAAAGCGTCATTCTGAAATAAGAGCACTGGTAGTGTGTATTCTCTACAGTAGTGCTAATCAAAGACAAAGAAAAAATAGATAGCTAACATGTCATTACTGGTCAAAAATAACAAAACGAAAATAAAAAATAAAAATATTGTACAGCCAACTTCACTACAAAACGCGCTGTCAAAATTGGATTTTTTAATTGCTCAGTGGTGCCACCGCACTATTTCGGTATGCTCCATACATTTTGTATGGGCATGAGAATTTTTGTCAATTTAGGTATGACACATGAAATTATACAAACTAGTTTTGATTTTCGTCAAATTCACATACAACGCTTACATGAGACTATTTTAAGGAACTAGTTTTACTGTTATATGTCCTCTAGTAATATCTTCCTTTTATTTATATTAAGATAAGCCTCCCAGAAGTTATAATGGGGAGGGGCGGAGCGGATTGTTTTTGTTTGCTTTTAATTTCATAGTGTATTTAATAGGCCCAAAAGATTAACACTTGACTAACACGCCTACACACACAAAAAAATAAGTAATGCATTAAATACAACATCAATAACAAAAAAAAAAATTAAAATGACAGTCTCAACATGTAAAAGCTGACTGGGACTGCACTTTAAAGCACGCACTAACCCATAATTTTTTCCTTTTCTTTTCTCTTTTTTTAAATTTATTTGTTAGTTATTCTTCTAATTTCGGTTTATTTCTTTTATTTATAAATAAGTGAGGCATGTGTGTACAACAAATTTATTTGCAACCATATTTTTCTGATTTAATCAAACACAACATGTTTAATATAAACATATTTATGGGTTCAGTTAAAATTTTATCAAAAATAATATGATAAATTAGAAAAATGTTTGTCGTAATCAAAATAATGTTTAGATGCTTCAAATTAACAATAATATTTAGCGGACAACAAGCTATGTTAGCTTTTTTTCCTTGCGTGCACTATCAAAGGTTGGCAGTCTTTCTATCTGTTGGTTTGAGTTTGCATTTCGAAAAACTTGCAATTATTTTTCAATTAGAAAAGAAATTCAAAAGCATTTTGTTTTTGTTTCTTGAGATATTCTGCTTTAACAATTTATGCCTGCAAACTGCTGCTTAAACAGTTTATTGCGAGTAGTTAAAAGATAGATGATATTCCATGTCGCATTTCTCTTGCAGATACACTAAAATAAACGATTCATTCCCATGATTTGATTTTTGTTCATAATTTTCTTGCTTTTGTTGCTGTACATATTATATGAACAAACAAACATACAGCGGATTATCGACTTTTTTTAAACATTCATACTGACATTTAAGACACTGCCAGACGGACAGACAGTTTTCATACAAAATTTTAGATACTAAAATGTTTATTTAGAGTGTGGAGTGTGGAGTGTTTGTGTGTGTTGTGTGAGGAGTGTACATGTATTGGATGGATGACAAGAAGATGTTGTGAAAGCAGAAGTGAATATCTACAAGTACACACAGAAAATAACAATAACAACAACAATGAGAAGTTGCTGTATCTGCGCGATGTTTAAATTGTTATTCCCTTTTATTATTATAATTTTTTTAAGCTTCCTTTGCTCAAGTATTTGTTGCTGTAATCTTTTTTTTTTTTTGCTTTTTTTTTTTTGCTTTTGCAGAATAAGTTTTTAGATTTTTTTTGTTAAACTAAAATTTTGCTTTGGCTGTTTGTTGACCATGTTAAGAGCACAATTTAAAAATTACTTTTCTTGATGTCTTTCATGTTACTGATTCAAATGTGAGTGTGTTTTTCGTATGTCTTATTTTAAATGGTCTCAAAGGGAGGTGGTTTAGCTTGTTTCTTTCTTTTTTTTTTATATAATTCTTCTACACAAACAAGAAAGCACGAGAAAATTAAAAAAAAAAATTTAAAACAGGGAAAACATACCAAACAAAACAAGAGCTGAAAGAACATTACGGAACAGAACACAAAAAGGATGTAATTTGGTGTGTGCCCTACAGCCATTAAAATCTTATTGTTAAATTTTTGTTTTTATTTTTGTTACTGTAGTAGAAGAGAACAGAACATGCAGAACTAAAATTGAAATCAATTCTCAAAGAGAAAGATACATTTTTTAGTTGTAGCAACTAAAATACTGCAAAAAAAAAAAAACAGGCAAATAAAAATGAAACGAGAGTTTTAATGTTAAATGTAAGTACTCGTAGGTAAGTCTGTGTTTTTACAAATTTTTCTTTCTATTTACTGGCAACGCGCAACTTGTATGCAAGAACAATGAAACTCTGCGTACTCCAATGAAGGGACTAGAGAACAGGTGACATTTGGCCAGAACAAAAAATGCTGCTATCGGATATTCGACTACGAAAACAACTGATTTCAAAAATAGAAACACCCGTTAGTAGGGTTTTCTACTCGAATTTTTCTTTGTGAACATTTTTTAAATCTTTATGCTGAGTACACACTTGTAAGCATGTTTACGGAACAAGTTTTTCGCTCAGGTTCAATTGTTTGATATACAAACTGGAGCCAACAAGTAAGCCACAAATGCAACATCTGTTCTGTATTTTGTATTATACAAGATGGGCCAAAAGAAGTCATCCGATGTTGTTTGGCTCTCATTTTTTTTCTAAATGAGAATGAAATATGTGCCGTTGCTCCGTCCTGTTGGAACCATATGTCCTCCAGTCCTAATTCGTGCAATTGCGGCAGAAACAAATCGGTTAACATGACCCTATTGCGCACACCGTCCACTGTTGTCGTTTGACCAGCCCGATGACTCCTCCAGTCACTTTGAGCGGGTGTAATGGCTTTTCGTGCATCACCCGTGGCAATGAGCCTCGTCGCTCATTATGATTTTGATCGAAAAATCGTTCACTTCGATTATTCCGCGTTCTTGGGGAGTGATTGCTCCATGGCCTGTTCACTTGTATTCTACATCTGTCTAGTTCACAAATGTCAGAACAGATTTTACATTGGCCGCCATTTGCATAAATAAGAGCATCTTCCAATAGGGTGATTTCTTTTAGCCCACCTTGTGAGTGGTGAGCTTAGTGAAATAGCAGAAATTATTATACCATAAATCTGGTAAATTTTTATATAAATTAATAAAATTTACCCAACTCTCATTTCTTTCAATCGCCATTTTTCTTTTTCTTTACTTCAATTAATTTTTTTAGTGGTCGACACAAAATCCTACAGTAAACAACGATACAGACTATGAAACCAACATCAATGCAACCAGAAAATATCAAAAAAATTTTATATTTTAGAAACCTCGAAGGGAACACGAAAAGGAACTATAAACACGACTACACACTACGGAAGGAAACACCAAACATATCATGTTTCTAAGTGTGTACTCAGCATTAGAACCAAAAGCCAAAAAAAAAATATTTTAAATTGTAAAAATATTCTTTTTTTTATGTTTCTAATGATCGGAAAAAATAAAAAAAAAATATGTCAAATATATCATTCTTAAATCTCTTTCTATCAATCGTATCAGTTTCTTTTATTTATTTTTTTTGTTTGAAAATTGTAATTTTATTCAGATGAATGGCCAACGACTAAGCGAGCAGTACCAATCGGCTTGGTTTCTCACAACATTTTTTGAGAATAAAAACTTGATTGTTATGGGATGATAGTTAACGGCATCATACAACGAGTACCTGCAAGCAACTCAAACATACAAACATGCTTAGCCAAGTGTGCAGCAACAAGATTTTAAAAGCAGTTTGACAGATATTTTTTGTTTGTTTTGCTAAATTAATTTAAATTTTATTTTTTGGTGATATTTTTCGTAAATTTTTTTTTTTTTTTAATTTTTATTTTATTTTTGTTTTAAAGTAAAAAAATTTGGTTTGTTCATGCAATCTAGTGAGTGTGACACCGCCAAAACATGTTGTAATAGAGTTTCTTAGACAACCTACAGAACTCAAAGCGGCGGCCGTTTTAAACTCTTAGCCATCTCACCTTGATAAGTTATGACACCTTGGCCGTAGGCTTCGATTTTATTAGTCCAAATGGTTTCAAACTAAATTTATTTTTGGGAGTTCAGGGTTTGCAATTGAGATATAGGTTTACAAGAGATCTCAGCTTTAAATTTTTTCTTTAATTTTAAACGGCATTCACGAGATTGAATTATTCTTTAGACAGAAAATAACTTTAGACCCTAAGCTAATTAGAAGCGGTACAATTAAAAACAAAAAATTAAAAAAAGATACCAAAACCATAAAAAAGAAAGAGCAAGGGAGTATGTGAGTGAGTAAGTGAATGTAGTTTTAATTATAAAGTTTTTCTGTGTTTCAAATGTATCGTTCTCGTTGCAGTGTTTTATTGTGTCTTCCATCATGTTCATCACTATATTATTATTGTTGTTGTGCACACACAAATGACTCTAATTACACATACCCACACTTCTAACACTCCCTGCACACTTGCACACACTCCGTTCACTCACTCACTCACTCACTCACTTAATCAGTCGCACACAATAATCACTGCGAGTGCGAGGGTTATTGACTTGGTTGCACTTACACATTACGGGTACTTTTTTTCTCTTCTTCCACTTTTATGTTGTTGCAACCAGCAGATACTCTTTGCCTGGTCATTAATGCTATTGTTGTTGTTGTTGTAATATGGAAAAATATCGAACTGTTTGATTGTTTTATGTCTGTATTTCTCCTTTCATATTTTTTCAATTCAAACATCTATTAAATTGACTTGAGTTTTTTCTTTTTTTTTTTTTCTTTTTCGCTCATCTGAACTTATTGAAATTTATTTATAAAATAGACACTTCGTACAACAACAACAAAACAAAAACAAAAATACAATATTATTTAAAAAAATTACAAGTTTGGGAATGGAAAGAAATTGTTGTGTTATTTTTACACTGCACAGTGGTGTTGTTAGTAAAAAAAATTCTATGCATCAAGGGTGACCATGAAAGCTGATATAATGTTCGACTTACTTACAACTTGATGAAGTTATAAACTAAAAGCAAATCAAGCTAACGACAAGCACTTGGTTTTTCTCAGCTAATTTTCTTCCGATTTTTAAAAATCGAGCGCATTACGAAAGAACAACAGTTTTTTAATAGTATATTCAATTTCTTATACAGCTCCATTTTGTGTGAACAATGCTTTAGAAGCAAACTGTCGATTTTTACGTTTTTCTATTTTTAAAAATTTTTTAAATCGGCAAAACAAATTTTTTTGTTCAAAATTTAGGAAATTTCGGTTTTTGCTCTTAATGCCTGGAAATTTTCTGTATTTGAGAGACAAATAATAGTATAAATCAAAAACTAGAACAAATTAAAAAAAAAAATTGAATTTTTACTTGCTCTGGTTTACATTTGCGAATACTACTTCTGTAACCATTCAGTACCACTGTGCAGTGGCATATTTAATTGCTTTTATAATGGGTCAGACCTGGTTTTTAATATTTGAAAAACTTAAATTTCCTCCCTTAAAGTTCGCTTGTTAAAAAACACATTTAAAACCCTCGAGGTGAGTCACTTTATGTGACATCACATGACATTGAATTGAGTTTTTTCATTCAGTAAATATTAATTTTTAATAGCAGAAACTAAAATGCGCTCATAAATTAAATGTGAATATTAATTAAGCTACGAGTATCAGGTGAAAGCCACTAACCACATTGATTAATAAAAATTTTAATATTGAACGACACCACACCGGCAGCACCACTTCCTTTCCCTCTGAATCTTTTTTGTTTTTTGTTTTCAATAATTTTCTTGATAGAATTCCAAGTTAATAAAAACGAAATTAAATAATTTATTTTTGTTTATAATATCAAAGTTAGTTAATATTTTATTGAATTAAATGTTTAACCAGCCGGGTATTTCAATTTTGAATTTACACTAGGCAACGCAATGGCAGCATCTATCTACTTTAATATCAACTTTAGTTTAAATAACTGAAGCGGTAAAGCTTTATTGATGCCATAATTTGCAAAAGGCCTTAAGTGAAAAATGTTAAAGAAACAACAATATGTAATTTTTTTTAGTTACTCTATCTGTTAATGGGCGTTTTACACTGTAATACTGTATAAAACGAAATTAAAAGAAAAAGTATGATTGGTTTACGTGGCGGCCTGATGGCCTTCAATTAGAATCGCAAGATTCCGTTTTAAGCCACCTACACGCCAAGACTATGTAGTAATAAAATGACCTGGATCCACCCTGTGACATTAAGATATCTGAGAAGGTCCCCTAACCCTACTTACGACAGCTCAGGTAGTCCGTTCATCAGATGTGCACCGATAAATTTGTGTCTCGCAGCCATTAGAGCCGGAAGATGAAAGACTGTCTCTTTACTCTCGGATGCCCGGCAGCTGCTTCTGTTGAAAGGCAGTCCCAGCCTTCTGGTATGCTTGCCGATCATTCAGTGACCAGTTATCACAGCTCAGCAGAGCTGTGAGAGGCCATAATTAACCCGTAAGCTTACAGGTTTCCAAACCCCGTCATCTGGTATCCGACTTTCCCTGATACTACTAAGCGGTACAGCGACTGTCATCGACATTAAATTAATTTTTTTTGCGCATGTAGCACAAATACCGTAAGAGTGGAGAAATGAATTATTTGGGCAAACTACATCACCTAAGGGGAAATCACGCACATGACGTAAACTTGTATTTCTATCATTCTTGATTCTACGTACATACGAGTATGTGGCCCGTGTGCACTTTCGTCTGGAGGAAAAGAACAACTTGAAAAACTTATCAAAGTCCATATGGGGAATCATGTAGTCGGTAGAGGCCTTAGCTTCCACCAGCCAGATGCTGGCGGCAGTTTCCTCACTTTCAGAACACTTTTGGCAGCTTCCAAAAAATTCATACTGCCTGATTGGTACCCTTACTAACCGAACCTTAATATCATTGCAAATGTTTGGGGATGGGCTACCTTGTACAGTGTATGCTTGTGAAAAGCATAAAAGTCGCTTGGTCAACTACATAAAATCAATGGATGCTTCCCAATCAAATTTACGAAACAATCTGTCAAAAAAAAAATCGTTATTGAAAACTATAAATACTGTCCTATTCATGTGACGCAAATTTTGAAGGCATTAGTTTTACTTGATTTACAAAAATTGTTTTAAAAACAAAACCAGTGTGTGCATACATTGAACCAATTTTTTTAGGATTCAATAAAAACTAAATTACCTTTAACTACAAATGAAAACTAGATGTTAAAGATTTTGAAAAAATCGTGTTAGGCTGTTCTATTCATGTGGCGAGGAGTGTATTTGAATTCGTCGGGCTACATTTTCCAAAAACTTAATGCTTGAGTTTTTTTTTTTTTAAATTTACATGACAAAAGTTAAATTATTTTGCTGGCAAATGTTAAATTCGTTCATGAATTTGTAATGTGTATTATTCAAGTATACAGTAGTGCTTCTTGGTGGGAAATTGTTTACAGTGGCCACACCGAAAAACATGACGAGACGGGTTATAAATCAAACTAAAGGTAATGAACTACCTTTTTGGAACCTACAACAAATTTTTAACAGAAATAATTTTTCTTTAACAAATAAATTGATTAAGTGCACATACACGGTTCTTAGAGCATCGGAAAAGATGCTGAGACTGGGGCATAAATTAAACTAGAGGCAAGAGGCTTCCCTTTTGAAAACCCTAGCTAAATTTTATCTGGAAATTTTTTTTTTAAGTAGAAAAAAAAAGAGAAAGAGTGTTTATTTCTTCACACTCACTTCTGATCATCAGGAAATTTCATTAAATTTTTTTTTGAAAATCTAAAAAATATTTTTAGGCACAATTCTTCACCCAAAAAAAAGACAGACTTTTTTAACATTAAAAATAAAATTCGCTGGTGATCGCAGATAAGACTTTCTGCAGAAATCTATATTAAAGGGCTGTTTACTTGATATGGCAGACAAGTACTTTTTATTATGTTTGTGGCTTTCAAGTATGCTTGTGCTAATTCCATAGCAAATGCTATACGAGTACTTGGTTAAAATGTATTTGTTGGGTGGGTGCGTATATTTTTCAGGTACTCCTATCCCTAATCTAAATAAATAAAATTAATTTTCTGTTTGTTTTAGTTTAATTTTAGATTAATTCGATTTTTTTCTTTATATTATTTTTAGTTGAATCAGCTGTAAAAAATAAAATACAAGGCGGCCAAAAGAAATCGCTCTATTGGAAGATGCATGGAGGGATACACTCCCCAAGAACGCAAAATAATCGAAATGAGCGACGAGGCTCATTTCCACCTCAGCGGGTACGTGAACAAGCAACACTATCGCTTCTGGGGCACCGAAAATCCATGAGTGATGCACGAGGAGCCATTACACCCGCTCAAAGTGACTGCATGGCGCGCTGTTCATGCTGGAGGAGTCATCGGGCTTCATCGGGCTAGTCAAACGACAACAGTGGACGGTGCGCGCTATAGGGCCATGTTAACCGAGTTTTTTCTGCCGCAATTGAACGAATTAGGACCCATTTTACGCCTACTTTTTACAGATTTTTAATCACCCATCTTCTTTTGTTTTTAATTCAAGCCTGAAATTATGCATTGACATATTTTATTTACCACTTCAGTTGGAGCTTCTGCTAATAACGCTAGCAAAGGCATGAGCCACTTTATAAACTAGTGAATGGCTGTATTTATTTGGATAAGTTTTTTTACGTTTAAAATTCTATTTCGAAATGAATTTCTCTAAAAATTGCTCTCTAATAACTAATAAGGATAACGACTGACGTAATAAAGAATGGCACTGGGCGAGACCAGACAAAAACATTTAGTATTTTATAATTTTTATTAAAAAAAAAAAAATTATTGTGTTCAGAAATAGAGTAAGTTTCTTTGATGAGAGAAATGTCTCTCTGAGATTTTGACAAAATGTTATATTTTATGGTGCGCATGCGCACCTAAAGCCTTATTATGAAATACAATTTGCGTAAAGCTAATACAAAACATATGACCCATAACCATGTATGTGTTTAAATAAAAATGATTTTCAGGTTTAACGAATGATATCGCAGGAAATTCTTCTTTTCTTGGGTCTTGAATTTTATACTTTGCTGAGTTTTTTTTTTTTTTTTTTTTTTTTTTTTTAACATTTGCACATGAGACGTTTTTAAACTTCAACTAAGCTTGAGCTGGCTGCTGCTTCATTCACATTATGGGCTTAGAGTGAAAATTGTTTGTATAAAAAAAGAATTATAAAACAAGAAAATAAAATAAAAAATGGAAAAAATACATTTTAAAAAGTGATTCATCATCATAATTTCAGTTCACATGTCTGTCTAGTTATTGATTTCAAGTCATCGTCAATGATTTTTTGTTTGTTTATTTTTCCTTCTTTTTTTTTTTGCTTTTGTTTTTGTTTTTATTAATTTTGTGTTTGCAGTTAGTGTTGTTGTATTTAATGGTTGCGGTGGTGATATCGATGGTGGCGCTGGTGTTGGTGTTGGTAGAGTATTTTTAGGTACGTATGGCTACGTCTGTGTTAAAACAAAATTACAACAACAACAACGACAAATACTTATGAATTAAATATATCGTATAAAAATGCTTGATTGAATTGAATGTACACGACACAATATTAAAAAATAAAGATTCGATAAATGGATGAATAAATGACGGACTGCTTTGCCTGGTTGGTTGCTTGGTTGGCTGACTGATTTTCTGACTGGATGGCGGCTGCTTGTTTCTGTGTTGGCCATTCTATCGTACGATTTTGTATTTTTAAGATGGCTGTCTGAGTGGTTGGCTAGTTGGCGGCTGGTTTATGCCTCGCCGTTTCTGTTTGTCGTCCTAGTTTTTCTTAATTTCTGTTTCTAAACAATTTTTATATTTTATGTTGTTGTTGTGCTTGCTTCTGCCGTACCTAGCAAAATTCTGCGGTTTAAATCATTTAGAATTTTTTTTTTTTATTTGTAAAAGATGAAAAATTAAATTCCTTGGACTGACGCTGGCAGATACAGTGGGGGGTCAATTAAAAGAGTTTGGATGGTTTAAAACTAAAACAAAGCATCATTTACAGATAATCTGAAATAATCTTGTATGTTTCTCATGGTCCAGCTACACTTCTGCATACAAAAGGAAAATCTTTTTTATGTTAATTTGTTTTTTATGCTTGTGTTCGGAACACATTAATACCTTCTGTACATAGAAATTACTATCAAAAAATACGGTAGGACCGTGCCGACATATCGCACCAGCAAAATCAGAATAAGCATTCTAGGCATTTTATAGAAATGCAGAAATTAATATGCGGTATTTTTGATTCCGCACGGAAAGGAAAATTTAACGAAAAGATATATCGATCGATATGGAAATTGCCATTGCTTATTTCTACGGAATTATTTTATTATTTTGAATTGCTTCAATTAATTGTGAATTAAAAAGTTGTTTATTGTGGTGAATGAATTGTGTTATTGTGTCAGCTGTTGGTGATAAGAAAAAATTTTATTTTTTAACATCAAAATAAATTTTAAATAAACAAAAAGAAAATTAATTTTCAATAAATAAAATGAAAATATTTTTAAATAAGCAAAAAAGAAACGTAAATTTTTAATAATGAGCTGAAGGCCTAAGATGCCATTGCTCCCCTCTTTTTTTCCTCTTACCTTATAATTTAAGAGAATTAATAAATAAATAAAATAAATTTTCAATAAATAAAATTAAAAATAAAACAAATAAAGCTAAAACACATTTTATAGTTTTTTATCTTATCCGTGAGAAAATTTAGGCATAAGCGAAATGTAGAAATTTATCAATAATATGACAGAAATGATACCACAGCTAAGAAAGAATATCGCAGAAACGGAATGAATAAATGCAAATTTTGCTTCCGCACAAGAACTGCTTTCCACAAGAGCACAACGGAATTATTAGACCCAACAATTGTGGATTTAACATGTAACATCATGCCTTAATTAAAGTTCATTAGAAATTTTTAAATGAAACGTTGCACTTTCTATTCGTAAAAGATGAGAGGACTTTTTTAATTTTCATTTTTGGAAAAATAAACCTAAAAAAATTTAAAACTCCAGAAATAATTTTTTTTCTAAATCAAGGATAACATGACACCAATTGAAATTAATTTTATCAGATGCTTTTAGAATTATTGGATTGTTCGAAAATTAATTTCGTTTTTTTTCCGACAGAGAATTTAATTCTTTTTTTTTTTTCGAACCCAACTAGGCACTCAAGTTGTTTCCTACGTTAAAATTAAATTTATTAAAGTGTTCAAAGACTTTTATAGAACAATTTCTCTCCAACTTTTCAACTTTATGCCCATTTGCAAGCGTTGTTCAGGCGTGAGTCTATTCATGATAAATTGCCAAACCAAACTGAGAATAAATCACTTGACAGCTGTTAAGTCGGTCGCCATCATCTTGAACAGTATTGCCAACTTAAAGTTCTATACGTCTATAAAAAACCCCCTTTATATCTAAATGTGTTTATACAGGGTGGGCCAAAATAAACCAAGGGGTGTAAAAGTTTAATAACTTTTTTGTTTATTAATTTTTTTTTATTTTTTCTTTCAGATTATATAGACAACACTTGGAGAATTTATAATGGAGAGGTTCACAACTGAACAGAGAACCAGAACAATAGAATTTTATTAGAAATCAACTTTATTGAAAATTTGATTATGAGTGATGAAGCTCATTTTCATTTGAATGGCTTTGTTAACAAGCAGAACTGTAGGTTCTGGGGTTCTCAAAATCTAAGAGCCATTCATCAACGCCAATTGCACCCCATCAGGTGTACAGTATGGTGTGGGATCACATCTGAAAATGTCATTGGGCCCTACTTCTTCGAGAATGAAGATGGAAGTGCTGTAACCGTAAATGGAGAGCGGTATCGTTTTATGATAGAAAATTTTTTACGTCCTGCTCTTGAAAACAGACCTGGTATGTGGTTTCAGCAGGACGGAGCCACTGCCCATACTGCCCGGAAATTCGGAAATTATTTGGCCAGCGCGATCGCCAGATTTGACAGCACCCGACTATTTTCTTTGGGGTTTTTTGAAGGAGCGAGTGTATGTGAACAAGCCAGAGACAATCCTTGAATTCAAGGCAAACATTGTTGCAGAAATTCGAACGCTACAGCCACAAGTTTTGAAAGATGTTATGGAAAATGCTCTAAAAAGAGCCCATCAGTGCGAAGCTGAAAACGGTGGTCATTTAAGAGACATCATTTTTCATACTTAGTGTAAAAAAATTTCCATTTTGTATATTATATAATCTGAAAGAAAAAATAAAAAAAAGTTAATAAACAAAAAAGTTATTAAACTTTTACACCCCTTGGTTTATTTTCGCCCACCCTGTAGTTAAAATTCAATTTTAAAAATTAAAAATTTTTTTTTTAAAGTACCAACTCAAATAAAATTAGAATGTGGCTCACGAGTTGTTTGGAGGTAAAAACACTAAAGCACCTAGTGTTACTCAGCATTTACGCACGAGTAATTCTAACTTTTAGAACTTTTTTTTTTTTTTATTTTAGAAAAAGAAAACTTAAATATTTTACTTTCACATACAGATATTGTTTCAGTACAAATATTATTTACAGACACTTTTTTTTTCAAATGTACAAGATGACATTAAATTGTTGCCTACGATTCAACTAAATAACAACCCTTAAGTATTTTTACTTTTATTTAAATTTTGTTGTTTTATTACACTTTCTGTTAGCTATTTCATAGAAATTCAGAAATTGACAGCTGCCATGGCATGTTAGGCTCTTAAAAATTATATTTTTCTCTTCTTCTTAGTTATTTTTGCGTCCTTAAAACCCACACCTGTGCATTAATTTAGACACACAAACAGCGGGGCATAATTTATTTTGAAATGGAAATGCGCGTGTGTGTTTTGTGTATACAAATTTATATAAATAAATGTCATAAATGACATGTGTTTGTTTGTTTGTTTGTTTTTTTTTTTTTTTTACTTTTTTTTTGTTAGAGTAAATTGAGTTGTGTTTTTGTGTGTATTTAAATGAATTTTACTCAAAAAAAAAAAAAAAAAAAAAAAAAAAAAAAAAACCGAATTTTACTTAGAAATATTTTTTTTTTTGTATAAAACGTATAGTTGGTTACCCATGGAGAAATCGAAATGTTAATTATTTCATTATGAAAATAATCGTCACTACATGTGACAATCAATTTCTGGCCAGTTAAGAATTCAGTAACTATAAAAATTTGGCTTAATAACCAAATAGTTGCTTTACAAAATTTCAGTTTTCTTAATGCCAGAATATGTCTCCCTTCCGTATATCCTTTATTTTTAAAATTGACTTATTGAAGCAACTACACTGAAAGAATAATTCCTTTTTTTTTTCAAGAAATGACAACCGTTCATTAGACAATCAATTAAAAGCATGAATATTTCTTTGAATTAATAAATATTTCGTTAATCTAATGAAACGTTATTTGTTTTAAAAAATATGAATTTGTTTATTAATGAAAAAAAATTGTTAAAAAGTAAATAAATCGACTGTTTCTGGCACATTTCGTCCAGTTGAAGCTACAATAACTGCGTTTTCATGTTTCCAAAAAGTTAAGGTCACAAGAACTGCGTTCACAGTCATCGCAATTTCGGCCTCAGCTTCAAAAATATAAAAGTAAGGCCTAACTTCAATCCTTAGCAGACAGTTTGTCGTTGTATGTGCATTTGTGTCTCAGGCTTTTTTTTTTTATTCACGAAGACGATTTTTTTTTCAAAAATTCGCATTGAATTTTTGTAATAAGTTTTCACGATTAAAACTCGTTTTTCCATCGTAAAGCTCTCCATTTCTAATAATCGGAATAAACATGGTGACAGGTGCCAAATTTCAAAGGTGACACTTGCACAAGAAAAAAACCCCTGAATTCAAAAAGTGAACTCTTACTGAGCCACCCAAAACAATTAAGCTATAATGGCGTTTTCTATTCTCAAAAAACATTCTGCCTTTAAATTATGTAATATTTTAAACAGTTTAGCTAAAACTTGACAAAGTGAAGCTTTTTTAAAGTTTCGATAGAACAGAAATAAATTTTTATGTAATATTGAACGCTACTACATATTTAGCGTTTATATGTTGCGAAATCGGTTTACGTTAACATCACTGATAAGCAGTTGACACAAAAAAAAAAAAAAAAAAAAAATTTTGCTTCTAAAGTGACCAATAATGGAAGAACATGTTGAATCTCCTTTTCAATAATTTGCTTAATTGTATAAAGTAGTAGTTGACACAGTTGTAAAAAGGGCAGTATCTCACCCTCACTTATAAATTGAGAACAGAACCCAATTTTGATTTTAACTATTAAATTTTTTTTGACAATATAACGCAAACATTCTCGAATGCAACATTTTTGTTAGAAAAGAAAACGCCATAAGTTAAATATTGTGTGAGTGCGGAGTCAGCGTATGCCTACCTGTCAATTTGCTTTTATTTTAAAAATTGTCTTTCAAACTGCCTGCAGGTATTAGAAATAAAAACGCCAGATTGCAAATTTTGGTTGACCTATTTATTTTGCACTCTTTTATTTAACAAAAAATAATTTCAATATGTAATTGAAATGCTGTTTGTAGAAAAGTATTATAATTTTTTTTTTTAATTTTTGTACAGAAAAAATTATCGAATTGTCCATTTCAGTTGTATGTTAAATATTTAAAAGAAAAAAAGAAATTATTTTGCACTTACCAGTGGGAGGATAAATAGCTGGATCATTTATTTTATTAAATGGACCTGCAATTAGAAGGAATAAAAACATAATTTTTATTTTTAAATGGCAAATAAATTACGAAATTATAAAATAAAAAGAGTTTCTTCTTTTTAGGCAAAACAAAAAGAAAACTTTGATTTTTCCAAAAAATTTTATTTGAAAGAAAAGAATTTTTTAAGCGGGTGTACACCAAGAGAAGCCCCAACTCCTGAATTTCCTACTTTTCTTTTAAAAGCTCTACTTTATGCCACTATTATGGTTCACAACTCAACTCAGATTTAGTTGTAATTTTGATATTACAACCTGGGGGGTTACCCTCTATTGCGATGTGAAAGAAAATGCATCGCAACTCAATGTAAAAATCATACAAATGCGATTGGTTTTCTTTCGCATCGCAATAGATAGTAGCCCTCCTGTATAACTTTGTGTTCGTGCAGTTGACGAAAACATACAAAAATGGCAACGCATCAGTAGCAGCTGTTTCAATTACAATAAAACCAAGTTGAGCTATGAACTATATTAGGGGCATTAATTCCACAATTATAAATTCATTTCAACTTATCAACCTTTAATTCTTAAGAAACGTTGAAAGAAATATTTTAGTTTTTTATTATTTTCTAATCAAACTTTTTTTGTTAAGAGAAACCAGTTTAATAATTAACAGGTATTTAAACATTAATTAATTAACCGTTTAGTTTCTGCTGTCAAAATCTTTCCAGACAAATGAAATTTACACGCTTTCAATGTGGCAGCAAAAGTAAAAGAAAAACTTTAACGGCTTACAAGCAGAGTTTAAAGTCTAATCTTTAGCAAAAAGTGAATTTATGAAACCAATACAACAACAACAACAACAACAACAACAAATATTGCAGCATTAAGAAAGACGACAAAGCAAGTGCAACAATAACGCAAAACTGAGCCAAACAGATAGAAGAGTTACAACACTCGCATACAACTACAATTTCTTTTTAATTTTTCTTATTTTTTCAAAAATGTTGCAAAAACTCGATTTTAAAATGTAACATAGCAAAAAAGCAACAAAAACAAAAGAAGAAATATTTACTTTATGTACGAGAAAACATAAAATATTACAAAGACGACGACTTTTTTTTATATCTTTCATTCCTTCTTTCTTATTTACTGTTTTGTATATCTAGTGTAGTGAAGGAGTCTCTCAAAGGGACAGAGGGACAGATTACATTACACAAACAAGAAACTTTTACAACAATCGGGTTAAGAAAAGCAGATGAAAATCAAGGAGAAGAAGTTGCAGATACAGATGAAGTATATGGACAATAAAATATATCCATATATGTGTGTGTGTGTGAGTGAATGATGAAAAAAAAAATAATAAATATGCACACGCACACATACATACTTATATACACACTTACACTTACATAACAAGGAATACTGAAACACAATAAATTACAGAAATGATATTTAATGTTTATTGTTGTTTTTGTTTTATTGCTTTTCTTTTAACTTAAAGTATATCCAAGTGTAAATCCACAACTACAGTGTGAGAAAAAACTTTCGAGGAACAAATTAAGAAAGAAATGAAAGTCTTTATACGGCTAAATCTCATATTGAGTGGTCCGGAAAGGAAAATTCCCATTGTTTATTCCTACGGAATTATTTTATTACTCTGAATTGTTTCATTTAATTGTGAATTAAAGAGTTGTGTATTGTGAATGAATTGTGTTATTGTGTCAGCTGTTGGTGAGGAGGAAAAATATTGTATTTCAAATAAACAAAAATGAAAATTAATTTTCAATAAATAAAATGAAAAAATTTTTGAAAAATAAAACAAATTAAGCTGCGCTGCCACGGTAGATATGATACCGCAGCAATAATGTTTTCCTCAAAAACGCGGAACTAAATGACTAATTATACCTATTAAATTCGTCCTTTCCACTCTTCGCTAAAATAGACAATGTTGATGTACCAAAAATTAACTAAAAAATGACTTTGTTACAGTGGGTCAAGTTGTCAAATCTTGTTCTGAGATAAAATGAGAAGTTTTTCATGTTTTCATAGAACTTTCAATTCTTGTAAAAAGAATTCTCAAAATTTGTCAAAAACAAGTGAAAAGAAACAAGAACTTCTCACAGTTGCGCAACACTGCTGATTCTTTTTTTTTTGTATAACAGTGAAAACAACTGTCAAAATCTTTTCATTTGAAATTCAATCCTGAAAAGAAAAAATGGAGTAGATTTCAAGAGGAAAACGCACCAGCGAAACCCAAAAAGAGTATTTAATTAATTATTTGGAAAATAGTGATATCGCAAACGACTTGAAACATTTGCTTACTAATTTGAACAGAATTCGTTACGAGTATTCCCAAAATGATACCTAACTGTCAAAGAGTCACCTCTAGAAGGATAAAATAAAAGACTGAGCCCCGTTAATTTAAAAAATTTTTTTTAATCCGATAATTGTAAAAGTTTTATAGGTACATGTGAAATGAAACATTTTTTCACCACAACAACTGAAATCAGAAATTATGCATTTGTGAAAAGTAAAAAAAATAATTTTTCATTTCACTTTATTACACAACAAGAATTAACCCCCAGGTCTTCGTATTGAAAGTCCCTATTGGGGTACTTTAAGGCTTTGATAGTTAAAAGCAGTCATATATTGTTGAAGCCACTTGACATTTATTTGATCTGTTTTGAAAATTACATTTAACCCATTTCATTTCACTGCATGCTTTCCACACAATTTATTTTTTGAAACAAAATGAAAATGAAACGTAAAGTGTCAAAAAACGGTATAGAATTGTACCGAAACGTCGAAAAGTGTCATGGAACGGTATAGAATTGAACCATAACAAAGTGAAATTGTCCCGGATTTTACCCATTTTCTTCAATTGTATGCTCTGAAGTAAAATTCATGTTTTTAGAAGAAAAATTCTAAACTTCTTTTTGTAAAATTTAGTATTAATTAGAGATTATTTATTGATTAATTTGTAAATAATAGTTTTTGGAAAATTTTGAAATTTAATATCAAGAAGCAAATGCTCCCGCCTCATACAAATTTTTTTTTATATTTTAAAATAACAAAAAAAAACCAGTGTTAAGAAGGTGCTACCACTAAATTGCCAATAAATTCCGAATTTATGAACGGATTTTGATGAAATGTGGCTCATTTTGTTTATAACATATGCATATCAACATTAAAAACAAAATTTATGATTTTGTTCATATTAAGGATTTTAAGGAGGTTTTTACAAATTTTATTTTAATTTTCTTGCCAAAAATATGTTTTATTTTTACAAAACTTTGCAAATACTCAGAAATTACAAGACTAGGAGAAATATTAGGACAACATAATTTAAAGTTTATTTTACTCCCGGTCCTTATGTGTTTTGGTGGGTTTCAACAGAGAGCTAGTGCTCGAGTTATTGCAAATTAAATCTCAAAACTAGTGGCAGTTTCATAATCAGCACACTTTAATTAATCGAAAACATTCGATTAACTCGGGAATATGTGATAAAGTGGACTTTTGTGCCGCTAATAATCACTACATAGTATAAAACAAAGTCGCTTTCTCTGTCCCTATATCCCTTTGTATACTTAAATCTTTAAAACTACGCAACGGATTTTGATGCGGTGTTTTTAAATAGATAGAGTGATTGGAGAGGAAGGTTTATATGTATAATCTTGGAAGGCTTAACGTCACAAATCCGCCCGGCAGGTAGCGCTATAGTCGGCATCTGGCTTATTTGCCTACTACCTGTTTTTACCCGGTCTCGCACGGTTCTTTACTCTATGAGTACGATTTCTTAGTGTAAGAAGATCGAATATATAAAAATATTAAGGCAAGACAACGTTTGCCGGGTCAACTAGTTACTTTATAAATTTTTTTTTTGGTTAACAAAATGGAAAAGAAACGTTGTTGGGTAGAGAAACGGTTTAAAATTTAATGCAATGAAAGGGATTTGGACCATGAAATTGAAAATTCAATTTCAAGTCGATATCACAATCTGCTTCTCAAAAGATTTTATACGAAACAATATTCAATTGAAATGAATTGCCTTGGTTTGGTTTAATTTTATATTTTGTACAGACAAGCCTTTTTTTTATTAACAGATTTAAAATTTTTAAAATAAAAACTAGAGTAAAAAATATTAAATACAGGCAAGCAACTTATTCTAATTAAAAAAAAAAAAAAAAAATTTTAGTTCAAGCATTTTGCAAAAAAAAAAGTTAAAATTGTTAATAATTGCTTATACTACAAGAGTAAACAGCATAACGGTAAAGGTTTCTGAAAAGAAAAACATCTACTACTGAAACATGCAACCCTGTTGGGTGCAGAAAAACACAAGAAAATCAAACCAAAAAGTATAGAAAAATGTCGCCAACAGCAAATTTTGAAGCTTAAAAAACACAACACTCGTTCGTAGTGCTCGCGTTTCTGTGTTTGTATCAATAAATGCGAGGCAAGAAAATATGGAAAACCGATGGATTGAATAAAAAAAATTTTAAGGACACACAAAGTATTTTGCTCGTAGAAGGCGTGTAAGCGTGCATAAGCACGGTTGTGTGTGTGTGCGCCCTTTGATAGTATGAAATTCAAGCGAGTGTATTCCAGTGTGTACGAGTATTTGTTTGGCCATTTCAAGATGGTGAAAAAAAGTGGTGGCCTTTTTTTTTTTTTTGGGAATATTTTTGTTCTATGTTGTAGTTGTTGTAAGGTGTTTGCTGGGCATGTTTAAAATTTCATCCGTATCTACTTTATAACATAACATACAATAACCGACAATATCCAGCACTTAAATAAACACACACATACACACAAATACACTTTCGCAAGCAACTATAAACGAGAAATAAATGTGACACACACACATGCCTGCATGGACGTACAATATTTGCAACAATAGCACAAAATGAATAAGAACTTGATAGGAAATATACAAGCGAACACACTCACACACTCACACAATTCACTTGCATTGAAAGTAAAACATAAAATAAAATACAAACTCGTCCACAACAACCCAGTAAAATAGAAAATATATTAAACGAAAGTAACGACAATGAAGCACTTTTATGGAAATGGATGTAAAAGCCTCACATACAAACACCCTCGCGAGCACAAATCCACACACATGTGTGCAAAATAAAAAATACTCATTCATATGAGTAAAGTAATTTTATATTTTACATGCGGAGTTGTACATAAAAACTACAGCACAGGGGTCGTGGTCGTCACACTGTTATTTGAATCACAGAACTTTTCTCCTTTTCCACCCACCCACTGCTCGCTTGTATTTAAATGTGACCAACTTCTTCAATTGCCACATACTACATACATACTCGTCCTTAAGTAAAAACGTTTGTTACACAACTGGCTAAAAATTCTCACGGTAATGCACAGTGGGCCAAATTATAAATTTTAAGCCGGTATGGCGGAGGCAAAACAACAAGCACAAGCTTAAAGCATAAATTTGTGTGAAAATTCTGTTCTAAAGTCTACTTTAAGATAATTTTTTTCAAGGCTACTGATGTACATATATATAATCTTTTAATTATTTTTAAACAATTTAAACAAAAAAATATTATTTTTATAAAAAAAAAAATAAATCAATTTACGACAATTTTAAATTTCTTTTCTTTTATTTTTTTAGTGGAAATACATAAATTGATATTAGAAATTATTGCGCTCCCTGGTTGTCAGTGTACCGGTTTTTATAATATTTAATAGGAACTACATACATACATACTCGTACTTACAAGAGTAAATTGTATGTTTTTGTGTATTAATAATGACAAAGAAAATAAAAATGTGTGCATATGTGCGAGTGCATACAGAAATTTTTACAAATACGAGTACATACCCCTCCCCCCGGCATATTCTTGCATTTGCAAAATACACGTATATATATAAACTCAAATCTATAAGCACAAGTACTAAATACCCTGCAGGCAATTCAGTTAACATTAAATACAATTGCAACTAACTATTGGTCAACTGTTTTCTATACAAAAAAATTCTGTACGTTAAGAGTAAGAAAACTATTTGTAAAAAAGAAATTTCTCTACGAGGGAAATTTTTATAACTAAAAATATTAAGAAATCTTACCATGATAATTAAAACACAAATAGAAGAAAATCATAGATCATTTAGGGGGGTTTTTTTGTTTATTAGGGAAATTTAAAATTTTTAAAATAATTTATGATTCTACAGCTTAACGTTTAATATGTGAGGATAAATTGTTAAAATGTTTTTTAAGCCAGAATTTCCCCCGTAGGAAATTTTATTCGATATTCACAAATTTTGAATATATCACAATTTTTATAAAAACATTTCAAAATTATAGAATATAAAAAAAAATTTTATAAACAAAAATTTCCCTAAAAAGGAAATTTGCAAATTCTTATATTATATAATATAGAAAAACTATTAAAATATTTTTTAAACAAAAATTTCCCCAGTATAGAAATAAATCTACTTATATAAAATTAAACTTTTTTAATTTTAATAAATAGAAAATAGAAAAAAAAAATATTTTAAAACAAAAATTTTCCTAAAAAGGAAAATCTCGCAATTTTAATTAAAATATTTCAAGAATAAAAACGTTTAATAATTTTAAAAGCAAAAATTTTCTTAAGAAGGCAATTTTTGTTTATTAAGAAAATTTAAAATTTCCAACATAATTAAGACTCTGTAATTAAATGGGATGATAAAATGTTAAAACAGTTTTTAAACAAAAATTTCCCAAGTAGAGAATTATTTGTTATTCACAAAAAACTTTAAAAATGACGCCATTTTAATTTAAATTTTTCTAAAGTAAAAATTTAAAAAAGATTTTATAGAAAATATTGTAAGAACAAAAATTTCCCTAACAAGGAAATTTTTGTTTGATAAAAAAATTTACAATTTCTAATATAATTTATTATTCTGCAACAAAACTTTTAATATGTAAAAATAATATATTAAAAAATTTTTAAACAAAAATTTCCCAAGTACAGGATTATTCGTTAATTAAAAAAAAAAAATTTTTTTTAAATCTCAAAATTTTAATTAAAACATTTAAAAAACAAAAAATATTAAAAGGTTTTATAGAAAATATTGTAAAAACAAAAATTTCCCTAAAAAAGAAATTTTTGTTTGATAATTTTTTTTACAATTTTTAATATAATTTATTATTCTACAACAAAACGTTTAATATGTAAAGAAAAAAATATTAACATGTTATTTAAACAAAAATTTCCCCAGTGGAGAATTATTCCCTACTTATATAAAATTAAATTTTTTCAAAAATAGCATATAGAAAGGAAAAAAATTTTAAAACAAAAACTTTCTTAAAAAGGAAATTTTATTTATTGAGGATATTTATTCGTTATTTAAAAAAAAATTAAAAAATCTTGTAATTTTAATTAAAATATGTATTTCAAAAGTAAATAATATAAAAAGGATTTTCCAGAAACATTTAAAAAAAAATTTAGGGAAAAGGAAATTTTTCTTCAAATAATTTAAAACATTAAGGATAATTTATTACATGCTTTATAACTTAGTAATGAATATGAAAAAATAATTTTTAAATAAGAATGTTCTTTTCCTTACATCAAATCGAGAAAATTCTATCAAAGCGTATTGAAATAATTAAAAAATGTAGGTGATTTCCAGTGTATAAATGGGTTATTTTGTTAGTCGATTACAATATTGCTTGCAGGGTTAGTAAATCGAGAAGTCTGTATGCATGTGGATACTGTTAAGATGTCTTCAGATGGCTGCACTATCAAAAACAAATGTGTGAGTTTAATAAAAAATAAAACTTTTCTGTTTTATTTTCTTTTTATATTTCCCGTTGTGGACTTTTGCGCAGAGCTTACTTATGTATGATGTAGTGGGAGGTGGTAATACATATAAGAAATGCAAAAAAATACACACACGCACTATACCCGTATGTTATAATAAATATTTAAACAAACAAAATGACATACGTGCACTCACACAAGGCAACATATAAAATTATTATAACAGTAGTACGAGTACGCACAGTTTACACTGCCAACATAATAGTAAAGTACGAATGCAGTTGCAATAGACATCTGCAACAAATAACTTTTTTGTATTTGTAAATACATTTGCCAAAAGTAAAGGCAAGAAGGTATTTGCTCACTGAGCTCGAATAGTGAAGAGTAGTGAAGTGTTGCTTTTCAAGTTCTTATCCGTAAGCATTTGCAAAAAGCTTGTTTCGAAAATAGGAACAAGAAAAAGCAAATTACTCAGGGAAAAAAGTACTACAAAAATGAGTAATGTATTTGCGGAACACCAAATACTTTGCTGGAGCTACCACACTTCTTCATTCAACAAAAATCGACTGATATTAATAACTCTGTTTTTTGTATGTTATAACACTATAAAATATGAGGTTGTAAATGATAAATTATATTTAAATATTATATAAATTACACTTTTATATAAAAAAAAATTAGAAATGTAGCTTTTCAGATGTGTGTAAAAATTCAATCATTACTTTAGATCTGGCAACAACAGTCTCGACAAGTAATGAAAAACAATCATTATTATTTAAATTCCCTCTCTCGCTCTCTCGCTCTCTCTCTACATACTTCTTTAGTAAAGATGTATAGAGATTCTCTGTTTTAATGCCTAAACTATGAGTTATAGCTTACAAGTACCAAATCCATTTGAAGTATTTGATGTAATTGCGATTTTTACAAATGATTTGTGAGCATAGTCGTGTACTGCATAAGCAACTACGAATATATAAAGGGTGTTTTTTTATAGACGTATAGAACTTTAAGTTGGCATTACTGTTCAAGATGGCGACGGATTTAACAGCTGTAAAGTGATTTATTCTCAGTTTGGTTTGGCAATTCATCATGAATAGACTCACGCCTGAACAACGCTTGCGTAGATTCGTCGAATGGGCCCAAAACGAGATTGCCGTTGTTCCCGATTTTCATAAGCGAATTTTGTTTAGCGATGAAGCGCACTTCTGGTGGAATGGCTACGTCAACAAAAAAAACTGCCGCATTTGGAGTGAAGCTAATCCTCAAGTGTATGTCGAAACACCGTTACATCCAGAAAAACTGACTGTTTGGTGCGCTTTATGGGTTGGTGGAATCATTGGTCCGTACTTCTTCAAAAACGATGATGGCCAGAACGTTACAGTCAATGGCGATCGGTATAGAGCCATGATTACTAACGGTTCCAACAAGACGGCGCAACATGTCACACAGCTCGTGCCACAATCGATTTATTGAAAGACACGTTTGGTGACCGCCTAATTTCACGTTTTGGACCTGTGAATTGGCCTCCAAGATCTTGTGATTTAACACCGCTAGACTACTTTCTGTGGGGCTTTGTAAAGTCTTTGGTCTATGCGGATAAGCCACAAACGCTTGACCATTTGGAAGACAACATTCGCCGTGTTATTGCCGATATACGGCCACAAATGTTGGAAAATGTCTTCGAAAATTGGACGTCCTTATTGGACTACATCCGAACCAGCCGTGGCGGTCATATGCCAGAAATCATATTTAAAATGTAATACCACAAGATTATCTTTCGGATAAATAAAATTCATGTCAATCGAATAATCCATCGTTGTTTTATTGCAATTTAAAGTTCTATACGTCTAAAAAAACACCCTTTACAAACATTAAAAGCAAGCAAGCATAAGTAAGTAGTCATTCGTGAATTTTGTTGTTCCTTAAATGGAAACTCATTTTTGTTTGTATTTGCAAATGCATGCACTTGCTGCAGAGTACATACAAATACATTTGTGCAGATGTCTAGTGTGCAATATTCAGATATAACAACAACAACAATAAGAGCAGCAGTACCAGTAAAAATAGCAACAACAACAAAATTTGTAATAAAGAAAACACATTTCAAAAATTATTTATTTAAAATACATGAATGCAGTCACACATTATGTGGGTAATAGGGTATTCAGTAACTTTACTTTTTTTTAATCGATTTGTAAACGTGTATGTGCTGTTTCAATAATAAAAGTGTTCTTTCTACTCATCTAGAAAATTTTTATGAAAAAATAAACAAAATTTTTTTATTAATTTTAATTTCATTTAAGCCCCTAACAAGCAAATCAGTAGACCTAGTTAAGAGTAGATTTAGATGATGCTCCCTTACCCTTAAAATGGTGGACTTAAACCAAGTTAAACAATAAAGCCTTCACTTGTTTAAAAGAAAGAAATTTTAAATTCAATATTTTGGAAAAATTATAAAAAAAAATTTAAATATCGACACATTTCCATTCATTTCAGCATAAGAGAAAATTAATACAACTAAAAACTATTAATAGTAACACTGTGCAACAAAATCAAATGTTTTTCAAAATAACGAGGTTCTCGTCCCAGATAATGATGGAAGGGACGCAAACAAAAAGTACAAGTGTATCGGCGTTTTTGATGTTTATATTTGGCCGAATGCCAAATTGGGGTTTAAAGTTTTCCTTTTTTTTTTTAATTTTAATTGTGAATCGGTGCAGTTAAGCATGTGAATTCCCCATTTTAGGTACATGAAATATGCAGAAAACATGTGTAAAACATTGCGACGAATATTTTTGTGAAAGTTTTCAACCCCGTAACTCTTCAATTAATTTTACTTTTTTTAACACCAAATTAAAAAAGTTGAAAAGTAAGAGGGTTAAAATGTTCGAAAAATTCTACTTTAATTTCTTGAAACTTTGAAATTAAGAAATAGATCAAAATTTAAAATATATTTGAAGGTTAATTCGCTTTTATATAGAGAGGACGCAAAACAATTTGGTATTCAGGTAGTTGTTTGTAAGAGAGAAATGTTTGTCACCTAACAAAAGGAATCTGTAGACGTATATCTGTGGCAATATAGAAAAACCGATTATGTCTTTTTCGAGGACTGTCAGCCATATTCTTAATGTCTTAATACAGGGTTTTCAAGCATTGTTAAGAAAATATTCAGAAATTATTATTAGCCCAATTACCATTTAAAAACCCATTGTTCAATACATAAATTTTAAAGTAGGTTTGGCCTTTCTTTAAAAATGATATTCAATTTTGATTATTTTGCTTGTGGTGTTGGAGCAAAGAAAGAAATTACATGTCCATGTTACTGGAAATGGATTGTTTTTTTTTTTTTTTTTTTTTTTTTTTTTGGGGATTTACAACAACAACAAAGTACATTACGAAATTCCATAGCATTCAGCAAGAAACCGTTCTCAGGACACTAGTTTAGTTACGTGTGCTTTTTTTGTTTTAAAAACTGAACTAAAAGTCCTCCGAGGTTGTAATTCAGTGCATTAAAATTACTGAGGAAAGAAGAAGCCGCTTACTAAAATGTTTTCGGGATTGTAAGGAAAAAATTAGGAAATTTATTTAATAGCAGAAATTATTTTAAAACTAAAATTTCGGTTAAGTTTTTAATTTTTCTCGGCCATTTGCACTGACACTATGGTTGTAATTTCTGATAAAGCTGCGTACCCAATTGTTTTCTGTTCGTTTTGTATTTGCCACAAAATACGCGAAAAACTCTCTCAGAAAAAAAATCTAAAAATGGAGGCAGTCACTCATAGATTAGCCATTTAGGGCTGGATTTCAAAAGTACACAATACACGATTTTGTTCTGAAAAATGTAAAACGCTTAACTTTGGCGAATACTATTTGAAACCGTTCTGCAAAACGCAAAACACTTTATTTTGGCGTTTTCAAAGTGCAAGCACACACTGAAGCGAAATGATGAATTTTGCAAAAACTAATGGCGTTTTCTATTCTCAAAAAAAAAAAAAATATTCTCCCTTTTAATTATGTAATATTTTAAATAGGTTGCCTAAAACTGCACAAAGTGATGCCTTTTTTATGGTTTCAATAGAACAAAAATAAGTTTATCATGCAACATTTTTGTATGTTTACCGCTTTTAGGGCGATTTGCGAAATCCGACAGCAGAACTTTGCACTTTAAATATATTTTTGCTTGAAAAGTAACCAATAATGTATTTTTATGACGAATATCTTGACGGAGAAAATGTTGAATCTCCTTTTTCATATAAATGCAAATTAAATAATTTACTTAATTGTATAAACAAGTAGTTGACACAGTTGTAAAAAAGGGCAGTACCTCAATCTCACTTATAAATTGAGTGCAAAACATGTACCATGTTTGCATCTTTTATATGCAACATGTTGAGAACAGAACGTGACATTGATTTTAACTATAAAATTTTTTTGACAATAGAACGCAAAAATTCTTGGATGGCAGAATATATGCAACATTTTTGACACTTTAAAATGAATTTATTTAAAAAATTTTTTTTTTTTAATCAGAACAAAAATTCAAAAATATAAGCATCGATCGTGTTATACACTTTAAGTCAAAATTAAATTGCCTTTGGACCATAACATTAACAATGTTTTAACGTCCAGTGCAAAATTTCAACAAAGGGGTCCTTTTCGTTATTTTTTAAAATTATGAGTCAAAAGAGTCCCATTAATTGAAGAGTTTTACACAAGTTTGCTGAATATTTCATGTACCGCATGTTTAACTACCCTAATTCACAATAATTATTAAAATTAAGCTTTCAAACCCCCGTACGTTTTTCCTTTTGCTTCCTGCTACCTATTTTTTTTTTAAGTGAACTTTATTAATTTCTTTAAGTGAGGGCGACATAAACTTTTTACCTACAAAATTTTTTTTTAATTTTAATTGAATATAAATTTCCCTTGTTGTGCAACAGGTTTTAATTTTATTTGTTGTAAACGGCTTAAATTAAAATGGAAGCTTTTTAAATTCAATAAATTTTAAACAACTATTTGTTGTTGTTTTATTAGACAAATTTAGTGATAAACTGAATATGCCAGCCTCAAATTCTGCAGGCCTCGATATAGTCACATACTACATGCATATGCCTGTGTTTGTGTGTGTGTATCCGCGCACTATAGATTTTTAATTTTATTAAGTCACTACATTTTTTTTTTATTTAAGCACTCATTGCTTGATAAATAAATAAATTTAATTCGCTTTTTAGTGGTCTCGGTCTCTGGTATAAATTTATTTTTTCATCATTCTTTTTATTTTCAAGTATTTTTTGTACATAAATTCAATCTTTTGCAGTTAAAATGAGAGCGCGATTATATTCTTTTTTTTTTTTATTTAGAATTGTTCCTATGAATAACTTTTGTATCTATTGGCTGGCTTTTTGTCTGTCCAGCACTCAGTACAGTGTCTATCTGTTTATAATGAGTAAGTAATCGTGATTGTTGAATATGTTGTTGCTTAGTTAATTTTTCATGTGTGTGTGTGTGTTTTTTTTTCGTAATTTTAATTTAGTTTTTTTTTCTTTCTTTTCTTAAGATTTTTTGTATCTATTAATTTTTTTTTGTATCTGAACATTAACAGTTCATAGGGGAGCTTTTTAGTTTACAGTCTTCTTATTCTTCATGTTTATCTTTTGTTCATAAGATTTACATACATACATACATAAATGTATCATATGCTTGACATGAGCAGAATTAAAGAAATTGTTTGTATGCAAATGGATTTACGAGTACTTTTTAATTTAGTTTTAATATATTTAAATAAGTACAAGGGTTTTCCTCTTTTTTGTAAAACTTTGAAAGGATAAAAAATGCATAAGAAAATATTTTCATGTACAAAAAAAAATTAAAGCAAACTATTTTTAAATATTTTAACAGTAAAAAAATGGCGTTTAAGCTATTTGCAAATAAAAATTTCCTTAAAAGGGAAATTTTTATAACTAATAAATTTTAAGAAATTTTTAACATTAAAATAAGCTCAAACTCAACTAAAAGAAAACAACGAAAAAAAAAATTTAAAAATACCTTAGAAACAAAAAATTCCCTTTAAAGGATATTTTTGTTTATTAAGGAAATTTAAGATTTGAATTAAAAGTTTTGCTCTTTGTAATAGAACATTTATTATGGGATGATAGGTTGTTGAAATATCGCCTAAACAAAAACTTCCATACTAGATGGTTATTCGTTACTTACGAAAAACTCAAAACATTTCACAGTGTTAAAAGAAGTGAATAATTTAAGAAAGTTTTTATAAGAAAAATTTTAAAACAAAAAGTTCCCCTCAAAATGGAATTTTTTTTATTGATATTAACCCTAAAAGCACTTTCTTATTTTTAATACATTAAGAACTTCCTTTGTCGCATCGACAAAGCCCAGATCCAACAGAATATCAGAAAATAATATTTTTTTAAAAGCTTTTTTTGTACGTATGTGAAGGTGGAAACTTGCAACTTAAATTTAACAAACTTCCCGGTGTGCGATTGAACTGAAATTTTAGATACTGCTTCAGTTCCGATGACGATGCATGATTATGATAAGCATGATCTGATGCTGCTGCAAAACTTGGCTCCAGAGGAGCCAGTAGGGACTGAAAATTTTGCATTACTGACAGTTAGTAGGTTCACCATGAAACTGCTGCCACCTCCAAGGTTGACTCCAAACAATATACCTTCTCAACAATCAGCAGCAGAGACTTAAAACTTTGCATACCCCTTCGGATATAATTACCAACGATCATGTCAGAGTCGTTCCAGAACATTAGTTAGCAGGCATAAGAGGCATACCATGATTTGTGTAATTTTTAATAAGTATCCTAACCTTTAAAAGCTTTTATGTATAAAATTATAACATTTTTAATCTTACTTGCTTACATATTAATTTAATTTAACTTTTGTTCATAGAACGTAAAAACTTGTTAATAAATTTTAATTTTATTTAAAAAAAAAAAAGAAAAAAAAAACCTTCAAGTTTTTTTTGGCATTTTCAAAAAAAGAAAGCGATTTCGATTCGACGAAGAAAGTGCGTTCAGGGTTAAAAAACATAACTTGTTGCTTTATACATAAATTAGCAATTAATATGGAATCGAAAAGCACTTGTAATTTCAACACCGTACATGTGTCACCCTATAAACTATATATTTTCTATATATATTTTCTACATATTGTCTATATCCTTATAAATAGCGGAGTCGATTAAGCCATGTCAGTCTGTCATTGACATTGACATCCACTTTCTACAGTCTCTAGGCAACGTACAAGCAAGTTTACCACACCTATCTGTTAGTTATTGCTGTTTTCAGCTTACTATTCAGTCCGATCGGTCCATAAATGGCGGAGCTATAAGCAAAAACTCCGAATATCTCTATTTCTGAACCATTTTTTCAGAAATGACATTCAGTTTTAGTTTTAGTTCTTCATTCATTTCAATTTTCTTTTTTAATTTAAAATTTTTAAGTTGTACATGTTCGTACTGTGTGTGCACACACTCCGGCAGTTATACTTATGCGCATGTACATGTAAATGCTAATAAAAGTGCATTTATTATTTTATTTTTCTGTTAATTTAAAATTTTTATATTTGGTTAAAAAAATATTTGAAACAAATTTATATGAAATTCAATTTATTACATTCTTATGGAACTAAGAATTGTCGTTTGTAAGCTCAGGGCATGAGTACAGACATTTTACAAATTAATTCTTTATAAAGAAAACTTTTATATAAATAATTTTTTTTTTTTTTGTTAAAATTTATGATTTTTTAAAAAATTGATTGTAATTAATTAATTAACTTAAAAATGAATTGGTATTAAACAAGATTTTATTTTCTGTGTTCTGTTATTTTTTAGTTTCTGCAGATTAAGCTTTAATATGTCCAGTGTGTAGCTAAACCAAATATTGTTATGAATGCTGATAGGGTGTTTAATTAATTTCTTGATACACATACATCAAATTTATGACTCTTTTTTGCAAATTCCTATTGTTAAATTCATTTTATTGTTTAGTGCTTGTTGTTCGTATGTAATTATTTAAAGCACATACCCACACTAAAGCACTTTTTTTTTGTATGTAAAACATTTTCATTTATACAATTACGAATGTTCAAAAAAGACAGAAAAACAGATGGACGGACATAATTGTTAGCAGATACATACACAATAAGCAGACGTTGCCAAATACAACAAATAATAAAATCACCAACAAAAATAGCAAAAAAAAAAAAAGTTTTAAATAAAATAAAAATACATGACTAATAACTACTTGCAACAACAACAATAAACACAAGAAAAAGAATAAAACCATTAATAAATAATGCCTTCATACGCTAAACTGACAATTGTACTTTTAACACACAAAAAAAAATATAATAAAAATAAAATGAGAACAACAAAAGTATGAAATCAACAATAAAAAAAAATTATACAAATGAAAAGCAAATAAAATCAAATTCAAATAAAATTCTAAACGAGTTATGGACGCAGCAGAGAGCAATAAACAGAGCAGCAGCTGCGAAGGGGTATTAAATCTCCTTCTGATTTTATACTCGCCACTATGACCATGGCAAAATAATACGAATAACAACAACAACTTTCTAATTAATCTTATTCTATTTTATAGATCTATATAGAAGAAATAATGATGATTGAGTGCACACACACACACGTTGTGCAAAAATATTTACCTCCTTAGGGCGATTTATACAACTAAATGATGTAAGATGTTACCGAATAGATAAATGATTTTTGGTTATTACAAACATACTTAAAGTATGATAAGCTAAAGATACAGTTTGTGTTGCTAATAACTTTTAACGTGAACTTCAAGCATTTAAAGTTGCCATATTTTTGACTTTATATATGGCAACCTCAGCATCCATAGACATTGAGTAATTTTTTTATTAATACACAAAAATTAAACAATACAATTACACAATAAAATAACAAATTTTAAAATAAAATTTTGAAAGTAAAGAATTTCTTAATTATTTGAAAAATAATCGCCAAAAAAAGACATGCGGTTCCCATTATGTATTTATAGCACCGAAAGGTAATCGTTATTCACAGTAGTGATGCCACATAACAATTATTATAATATTTATCTTATTGAGAACTTGTAATAATGGAAAAAAGTTATTCATCAGTTTATCAGTTTTTTTAACTAAAGTTAATTATAGCTATCTCAGACCTTATAAGTAAGTTGTAATAATGGCCCTTATTCAAATAAAAATTAAAGTAGACTTTGAAGTCAATTTTACTATTATTTGCACAAACTTTTAATTTATAACAAAAATCCATAAAATTTAAAGGGCTGGACCGATTTGAATGAATATTTTCTATGCGTTTGAGTTATGCCCTGCGTGATTTCGGAGTCACAAATCAGCCCGACAGGTTATTTATCTACTACCTGTGTATACCTGGTCTCCTATGTTTTTATTTAAAGAAATTTTGAACACGCCTACTTTCTGAATTTATATTTATAAAATCGAACAACGACTAAATCGATGTAGCTAATTTTTTTTTGTATATCTTCATACATATCTAGCTCACATAAGGAAAACAAATCGATCATGCCCATTTTTACGCCCACTTTTTACATTTACCGATTTGGTTAATATTTTTTCTTATATGTTTGGCATAACCCTATTTAGCTTCTTTGTAAAAAAAAAATTCACCACATCCATTTTTATAACTAATTTTAAAATTGATTTAAAATTTTTTGTTATATGTTGGCCACCGTCGTGTCTGATCAATATGTGAGGTTGTCAAGTTAATTTAACTGAAGCCTGTTAACGGCCACCCATAAATTATGCATTCTATTCAAATGGCCATAACTCAAGTTAGCTTTTTTAGAAAATCCGGTTTCGCACTATTATAGCTCTGTCCGACAAAGTAATATAATTTTTTTTTCGTTCCACCCAAAACTGATTTAAAAATTTTACTATCAAATTCCTGTTGCAATGAAGATTTTCTTTTTCGAAAATTTTCAATTCAAATACATCAAGTTGGTTATACAAAAATGGATTCTGCATCCATGCAAACTTTATGAAATCAATATCGTTGAAATAATGCGAAAAATACTTTGGTAAACTTTGCAAATATTCTATAAAAAAGCTTTAATTTGCTTTAATATTTTTTCTGGTACCGACTTCATTTTAAAATAGAAACATGTCATATACATATACTTTGTCTTTTTGAATCAGAGACCTTTCATTGATTTATTTAAATCGCTTAAGCAAGCTTAAGAATAAAGTTAGAAAGGAAGATGATCCATTTTTTGGATTTTCAGTAAACCAGATGCCCATTTCGTTTTTAAGTTCGAACAATCTTTGAGTAAATTTTGAACGAACTAGTCAACGTACTTCACAATAGTATTTACAAGAGTGATGTAGTAAATACAGGTCCCATATCTGCACACAACTTTCCAAATAATCTCGCTTTCAAAAGACTGTTTACGCTAACAAAATATACGTATAATTAGAATAGTAAATAGAAAAAAGTCGATATTATCGACGTTTACAGAAAATATTTCCATTAACTAAATTTTTGTGAGTATTTTTTTTTTTTTAATATGTGAAACAGAAATTAAAAACTTCATAACTTTATTGAAGTAATTACGCGACCCACCGCTGATCGAACTGAACTGCTATAATTTTGTAAGCAAAAAAAAAAAAAAATTATTGTCAAAGAAATGCTTCCAAATGTTTTCTGGGTGGCTTGGTATTAATTGAGCTGTTATTTTTGGAAGCGATGTAAGTCCACTTTAAAAAAAATTAGTTAGTGTTAATTTTAGTAGGATGATGTCTACATCTTACGAAACCTAAAATCACCGCTAACTATTATTTAAAAAAAAAATTTGGAATTGTACCACTTTCATATATAACCACTCAATTGTTAGAATGGGAGTGTGTGTGTGAGCGCTTGAGTGTGCGGTTGTGTATATTTAATTTAATTATTTACCTGAGCTAATAGTTTTTAGAATTTGTTTAAAAGTTTTATTTTTTGTAACTACCCATAGGTATAATGGCTTTTGTTTAATTTTATTATTCATGACTAAACAAATCATCATATTTACATATAACATTTAAAAACAATTTATTTTTGTAGTGAAAACATGCGCGGGTGCATGGGTTTGATGAGTATAATATTTATACATTCTAGAGTAGAGAGACAAAAGAAGAGTAGCAATTTAATGCCATATACAACATTTCGATCGAACCAAACATGTGTGAAATATTTTGTTTGTATACGAGCATCCTTAGTAGATACCTATGTTTCACTGGCACATAATTTTTATGCATAAATTATTTTAGTAAAATTTATAAATTTAAAATTTTAATGAAATTAATGAATTAAACAAGAAAAAATTATGATGAAAACAAGATTGTTAATCCTTTTTTTTTTGTTTGGCATGACGGCATAGCTGATTCATTAACACTTTTTCTGCATTATTTCTTTGCAATTAATTTCCTGTTTAATTTATGAATCCTCACAACTGCTTACAGTGGGTAAAATAATTTCATAAACCTGATTTGGTTTTTTTTTTAATTTTTTTTAATCATTTAAAATCAATAAAAATATTAAGAAAACCCCAAACACAACATAAAAAGGAAAGAGAAAAAAAAAAAGAGTGAACTCAAGTGAAGTGAGTGAGTTAAAGAAATAAATAACTAAATGCAAGTAAATAAATACTTGCAACAACAAAAGTTATCATTTATAACAACAACATCAAGAAAAAATACTTTTGTTAATTGTCAAGACAACGTATTAAACAGACGGACACATTTAGTCAAGCACCCAAAGAGACAGACAAATATATGGATACACACACACAACATATGCAATCGTATAACAAAGTGAATTGAAGCACTAGTGGTTGACTGAGTAGCACAAAGTGGATGGAGTTCGAGTATTATGGTTAAATGGCCAGCTTAGTTGCTACATAGTTGTTGGATGGTTGGCTGGCTGGTTGGTTGCTTGATTGGGCTGTTTGGTTGGTTGACTCTTAATATAATGTTTGTAATAATTGTTTTTTTTTTTGTAAATTTTCTTTAAAATATCAAACTAAACAAACGTAATAAAGCAGAGCAGCATAATCACACTTTTTACACACCAACTTCATACAAGCAACACAAAAAAAAACAAAAACCCAAGACAGCTAAAAAAAAACAAAATTTTATCGTTAAAATACTTGACAGCAGCAGGCAGTGAATATAAAAAAACGAACACAAGAAATAAATAAATTAATGGAAATAAAAATATGTAATTCAAAATGTATAAATTAAAAATGCACCAACAACAACAACACAAGTAACGCACTAAACACAAAACAACACCAACAATAACAAAAATATAAAATTTTATAATGATTTAACGATGGTTGGTTGTTGCAGAAGAAACAACATGAGCAGTCAGGCAGGTACGGTAAGTTGATATGCATTTCAAAAATTGCTTTGAGTAGTTTATTATGAACGACTACAAGTACGATTATATGATTTCTTTTGTTTTGCAAAATTTCCTTTTTGTACAGGCGTGGGTGGTCTTATTTGCACATGCAGCAATTTTTGGCATTTTTTAAGTTCTTTTAAGGATTTAACAAATGTACAAGATGTTCTTAGCACACACACACGGCAATTTTAGTCGGGCAACTTTAAGTGTATATCAATTTTTTTTTTGTTCTCTATTTGTACCTTTTAGAACTGTCAAAAATAAAAACAGACGATCCAAAAGAATTTGTTATTAATAATTTTTTTTTCTGCAAATATTAAAAATTCGAAGCCTTCCACTTATGGATTTTATTGCGTATATCAAAATAAGGCAAAAAAATTCGGATTTTGGTCATTTTAGATTTTTTAAGAAAAACTATTTTTAAAATTAAAAGAAAAGAAGCAAGACTTCCTGAATATCTGCAAATCTATAATACTGACAAAACAAATTTTGATAATCTTTGCGTTTCAAAGACGAACAATTCCGCTCAACTCAACAGTTGCGTATTTGATGCCATTTTTTCCATTATAAAATATTTTAGCTACCTAAAGTCTACATGTTGTACTAAGACTCAACAGCTGATCGAAGAGAGTTATGCCGTTTAATTCTAATGGGTGGCCGCCGTAAACTAATTTCTTTACAATATACCGGCGGTAAAGTCACCAAATAAAGAAAAAAATTAAAATAATACTAATTTCACTATGTGCATAAGTATCTATAACGTTCCAAAAAAATTTTTTAATGCAGTAGCAGCTTAGTGTTGCATTAGAAATACTATCGGTGCAGCTTCTCACTTTCTTTACTCTATGAGTACGATTTCTTAGTGAATATATAAAAATATTAAGGCAAGACGTTTGCCGGGTCAACTAGTTTACTATAAAATAAAATCAACTAAATTTAAAACAACTCCTTCAACATCGGTCAAGAAATCAATTACAAATTTTGTATTATCTATACGTTTAGTTGATTTGAATTATTATATTTTTATTAATTTTGTCAGTTGTCAAGTTGTTTCTCAGACAAAACTGTTGTGCTCAAGTTGGCACAAGTTGTGGAGCAGTTGAACTCAATTGTTACGTCTTATGAACGCACCCAATATAAGATAAAAGCCCGATCCTTATGTGGTTCCGTTAATTCAATCTAAGCGCCAATTTTCGAGTTATCTATGATTAGGTGGTGTAACCCAACTATTTTAAAAGGGTTTGGAGATCAATAAATACTCATTAAGGTACTGACTCACTATCCTACACGATCGTACGATTATGTCAAAATAATGTGTGACAGAATTCTGTCCTACTTGAAGAAATCGCTTTAAAATGGCGAACTTTATGCGACACTATTATACAAAAAAAGATGCAAAAACATATGTTTACTCAGCTTAATACTTTTAAAAGTATTTATTTTCTTCTTTTTTGCCGCAAAATATTTTTTTTTACAAATATGTACAATGAAAAATAACCTAAAAGTTTGAATAAATAAAACACAAGCTTGGTATTGTTGCTATTTTTCTGCCTTGAACATAGAAAATGCAACTCTGATCGCACAGATAAAATAATATTTTATGAAAATTTTCATAACATTAAAAAATCGGACAGACCTGTCAAAAAGTCTGCTTGGTCCATACACACTATCATACTTTTTTAGCACACATGCGTTTTTAGACAGATCGTATGACTAAGTAGGATAGTGAGTCAGTACCTTTACTAAGCAAAACATTAATATTTTTCCCAAAATCTTGCTTTATGTTCTCTTATTTATTTAGAATAAAATATTTAAAACTTGCTTGAGAAAGAGTTGAGTAACTAAAATTGTCCTGTGTATTTTCGTTTTAAAAAAAATTACAACTGCAAACAAATGGCTGGCTGCTGAATTCAGTATAAGAAAGTCGATATACCAGATAGGTAAATTTATTTTCTGCACCCATCCAAATGGATTTCTATGTAATGAGCAATTTTTTTCTTATAATTGATACAAGAATACAAGCGAAACCCTTTAAGTTGTCGAATTTCCTTTTTTTCTAATTAAATAAAATAACTACAGATACGTACTTATACTTCAATAAACCACAACAAAAAAGACTCTCGATTCGCACTAACTTTTGGAAATTAACCTCTTTACACGCTTTAATTGCTCAGCTACAATATCTTATTCATATTCCACTCAGATTTACTGTCACACAAGAGAAATATTTTTCTAAATAAAATTAAATCACCAGATAAACATGTGTAAGTAAGTTGTGCATGTGTGTTTTTAGTTTTTTATTTTCTTGTATCTTTTTTTTTTTTAATTTTGTACGTGCTTAAATTTAAATTTAACATTAATTATTATTATTTTTATTAATAATTTTTTAGTTATAATTTTGCACAGAATTAAAAGAAACTCGCTCCAATACAGACAAAAAAGAAAAAAAAAAATCACCACACGAAGAAGAAGAATAACCAACCAACTAAACTACAACAATAACAACTACAATAAAAAAAGAAGAAAAAGAAATGTAGCGCTTTAGCCTTAAACACTCCAAAAACCCCCAAACAAAAACAAAAATAAGAAAAAAAATATATGTACATATTGTAGGTTTTCTGGTATAAGAGGAGTAGAATAAATTCTGATAAAAATAAAATAAAGTGAGCGAGAAGCTAAATGGAAATGAAATGAGAATAATAAAAAAGTATATCCATCCACCAAAGTGTACATGCAAACAAACATCCATGCATACAAAAAGTAGGTACAAACATACATAAATACAAAATATAATTGTACTAAAACAACAATTGTTTGTACATACAAACTAAATGTCACAAATGAAGGAATAGGTAAGTACATACAAGAAGAAGAAAAAAAAAACAGCAGCAGACAATAAAATTTTGCAAATGTTAAGTCTGTATAAAAATATGTATTCAAGTACGCGTGTTTGTACGCACATGTGTGTTCATACATACTTTTATGTATGCATGTTCCCTGAAGGCAACTCAACTAAATTTAAATGCACTTAATACTAACTATTTCTCAACTAGTGGTGGTTAGTGCTTAGATTAGTTTTAATGGAAGCAAATAAATACCTATTTCAATATTGTATTGTATGTGACAGTAACCGCTGGTAAAACACAATGTTCGATTACAAAAAAAAAAAACATGGCCATGCGTGGTCACATTATATAAATATTTGTCGAAATAAGTTTTTTGTCAAATATTTTTACAGCCTAATCTGACTTGTACTACATAAAATTAAATAAAATAATACAATAATGCAAGCATGTTGCTTTTAATAAAAAATTTAACTAATCTAAGCGAATATTTCTTCCAAATATATAAACGTATGCTTATTTTGACAAATATTTGTTTAATATGACCGCAGTTTTAGAATTGTACAATATTATATTAATCTCCCATAAGGCATTTTATTACTATAATTTGCTAGAGGACGAATCGTATTTAATTTCTCATATTAAATGGAAACTACATGTTTTTTATGAAGGGAAATTTTTTGGTTTGTATAACTTAACTTAAAACTAACAAAATGACTTTTAAATTTTTATAAAAATTTGTAAATAAGAATTTCCTTAAAAGGTAAATTTTTATAAATTTTTTTTAAAATAAATTTGTTTTATTTTTTTTGGCTTTTCTTGTTTTGTTTGTTTCGTTATAACTAAAAATGTTAAGAAATTTTTACCGCAACAAAAATCATATACAAATAGAATAACAATAAGAAAAAACAAAAATTCTCTTAAAGAAAAATTTTGTTTATTAAGGAAATTTAAAATTTTTATTATAATGACTTTATAATTGAAGGCTTAACATGTGATGATAAATTATTAAAATATTTTTAAACAAAAATTTCTCCAGATAAGTGCAATCTCACAATTTGGGTGGCCTGTAGAGTGGTGGGTAACGTAATCTATCACTATTGATCGCAGGTATAATTCCTGGCTAGACCTTGGGTGCTAAGTCACCAGTGCTTGTTAAAAAAATTAAATTTTCGAATTAATTTCTAATATTAAATAAATAAAAATTAAAAGACATTTTTTTTGTTTTAAGAAATTCAATTCAAAAAATTCATTTTATTAAAAATAAGATCTTAATATTTTAATTATTGTTATTATAATATTAATAATAATAATTAAAATATTAAGATCTTAAACTTGAATTAATAAAAATTTATAAGAAGATCGAATAATTAAATTACATAAAATTTATTTCATTTTAATTTGACTATTGAATTACTTGCAGGGCTATGTATTGTATGTACCACAGTTACTAGTTACGTATGTTTGGTTAAATGTATCCAATTCGGTGTCGCCAAATTGTACTTTATTTCCCCTTTTACGAGGCACATACAAGCCATTTATGTATGGAAATGAGTGAGTGTGTCTCTATACATTTTAGTATGTGTATCTGGTATCTAAATACTTTATGAATTTATTTCATTTTTGCCATTCTTTGTTTAAAAATATACAACTTTCTAATATAAATGTACCCATGTAGTAGAATTATTTCTACAACAACAAATTTGTTTTTTTTTACAATTAAATTTTTCTTTTTTTTTCTTTAATTATGAAAAGAAAAATATATATTTATTACTACAGCAACAACAGCATATTGTAACGAATTTACAGTCACACAAACAAACAAAAACAAAATAAGAAAAGCCAAAAAAATAAAACAAATTTATTTAAAAAAAAAAAAAAAAAATTAAAGAAGAAAAACAGCACCCAATGGCAGACGAAATGAATTGAATCGAATCGAATCGTGTTGGAATCGTTTTAATCCATACAAACACACACACACACGCAATAAAACAAGCAAATAAAATATATGCTGTTACAACATGTCTATATGTGCACCCATAAATTACAACAACTACTACAACTACACAGTAATAATAATAACAGCAACAGCAACAAAAATAATAATAACTTTTTTTCAAACACACTTTCATACATTAAATACACTTTTTTAATATTCTTGTAAAATGACATATGGTTGTTAAACATGAGAGTAAACGAATGAGTAAGTGAGTTTAAGTGCGACTGCATACTCACACAACAAAAACAAAATATAAACTGGAAATACACCACAGAGCATTGACAATAAATACACCACCAGCACCAACACCAAAACCAACCACACTTGCAGTATAATCACCTAAATCAATTAGAATTAAAAAAAAAAAAGAAAAAAATCCTAACTCTGATGCCACCTTAATGTAAAAAGCCTTTTAAGAAAATATTAAAAAAGAGATCAACAAAACCATTTTACAAAAATAAGTGAAAAAATAAACGACAAAAAAAATTTATGAAATACAGGCAAACCAAAACACATACGTACACATAATCATGATCTAAAGTTTGTGACTTTATTTTGTGGCAGTTTGTTAAAATGCATAATGACTTAAATGGTGACAAAGTTAACAACTTTAAATAAAGTTTATGAAAATTTAATGAAAAACACTTGCATTTTTAAGAGACAAACTTTTAGCAAAAACGTACAAAAAATGGCTTTGAAAAAAAAAAAAACAACTCGCACACACAAGAGATTTAAACTTGAAATAAATATTTAAATAAAAAATTTGATTTAAAGCAGTTTTTTTTTATAAAAAAAAAAAACACATTTTTCAATAGAGATAAAATATGGTTTCCTTGGATTATGTATAAAAAAGTTTTTAAAATGTAACGTGTTCAGAATAAAAAGTGTGCAGTAAAAATTGATAATTTTGTTTTATAATACAGAAGAGCACAAGTTAAAATCAAAATAGCTATAGTTGCATCTTCATGACCCATGAAACAAATCAAATTGTTAACACAAGGTTACTCTGTATTACGATGCGAAAAAACGGTACGAAATCGAATCTTTAATGTGTTTGATCGTAGTACCACGCTCTGTAATGCGTATATACACAAATCTCTTGCTTTAACCACAGAGCAAACGCAAAACATTCAGCTTTTGCATCGTCTACAGTATCTAATTTCAGCCTTCATATTGAGCAAATGCCATAAAAAGTTTCATCACTTTACTTCGGTATCGAATGCGATGATTTAATTACAGGTGAACTAAGAGTTGTCACCTTCTGTCTCTGGGTGATCATTGCAGACTCTATCTAATTGTGTTTTCTTTTCTGGCAATAATGTTGCATTTACTTTGACTTTTATACATTTTTATGTTCTTTTCCAAATTATATTCTAGAGGGTACACGAGCAGTTAGTTCGTTTCTAAACATGTTGCACGAATAAGTGTACCTTCGATTTTTTTTATGGGTGAGTATTAATTTTTTTTTTTTTTTTTTTTTTTTCTATTACTAAGTAAAATTAATTTTTTCACTTCAATCTGACTAAATAAATTTCTAAAGAGAAAAATAAACTCCAAAAATAAAAAAAACAGCCATTTCGCTGATTTTTTCTTGTAAAGTGCCAAAAATGGTGATTTTTTGAAATGTTTGTATGGGGAACCCCCCAGGGGTGGTTCCAGAGGGTGTGCCACTGGCATAGGTGGGTCGGCCCTCCAAAGCTAGTGGGGGTCGGTCATACATTTTGACTCGATTGAGGCACTCTAAATGGGTCAAACTGAGATTTTTCAAAATTTGACCCTTCGAATCAAAAGTCGGGACATCAAAATACATTGTAGAGGTATGGTTTTTTCGGCAAAGTTTCTTATTTTGATCCCTAGAATACGATTTTCCTTGTAATTTGTGCGATTTTTAAATCGAACCGCCTTAGTGAGCATACTACAGTTCTTGATCGAACTTTTTTGTTCGATTGTGATCATAAAAATTGTAACACAACATGAGTGTATGAGTAACATTTAAAAAGTGTTACAGAAATAAACAATGGCATTTTCTTTCAGAAAAGAAAACACTATAAGTAAATGCTAACTACATAGCTTGACATTATGCACTGCCGACAGTGAAAGTCGGGGGATTGCAAGGTTCTTGATGAGCACCAACTTAGTGATGGCCATTAGTTGTGTGATGAATACTTTATTTCTTTATCTATTTCTCTTCATCTACATTTCTCTGTCTATCCTTCTCTATCACTTTCTATCCATCCCTATCCCTCTCTCACTCCATTTCCATCTATATATTTCTTACTTTCTTTCTCTGTTTGTCGCATTTTATCCTTTCTCGGATTTTTCTACCTTTTTGACTTTATATTTTTCATCTCTATTAGAAAAGTGTGACAGAAACTAATACATACTCATGTTGACATTCATTTGATCCATGTGTAAGAGAGAGATACAAAATCACACGTACACAAAGTTTCTATCACATTTTTCACATGCTTTTAAGAACTTGATAGAAACTTGCTTCTACGCTGTGATATATATTTCTATTAACAATGTCAATCAAATGACAGATCACTGTCACTGTTATTTTAGGTATGGCTTTGCCTTCTTATTAAACTATTACAAATCACCAAGATTCAATCTTGAGTTTGTACCCCCTGCCGATACCGATTCAGTTACTACTTTATATATCAATGTGTAGCAATAAGGTCAGATTTTTCAAAGGAATACATTTTCAAATGTTAAAATATTTTATGAAAATTATTGACTACCGAGCCATATAAAATTAGAACAAAATAATTATACTTTTAGAAAGAAAATTATTTACTTTGTTAAAAATAATATGCAAAGAATAAATATGTAAATCTTAAATTAGAGCTAGACTTGTGCTCCGTAGTTCATTTTGATGAGCGCTCTTCTTACTTCAAAAATTACTTTAGTCACTATGGCTAAAAAAAAATTAAGTTTTAATTTTAAAATCTTAAAATTAAGCTTTTTAGCATTCATAATACATTTTTCCTTTTTCAGTTTATTTGTTTTAAATACCATTTTTGTAAAAGAAAATAATTGGCAACTTTCGATCCTTCGTCTTTGTTTTCGTTTATATTCAATTAAAATTAAGAGCAGGCAAATGAACTATAGGAATTCAAAACACGGACTAGGTCGTTCAGTTCAAATAAATGAATAGTACAATGGGAATAGTTCGTTCGTGTACTACCCAAGACTAATAATATATATGTTTTTAATGCGAAATATTTTGTTATACAGAATTATTTTCATTTCCTTCAAGTCATGAGAATCCGAATTGCTAATCGCTTTGATTATTAACCTTCATTTAAATTAATTAAAAACACATTTGCAAATCTACAAACGAAGGAAATAAAAAAAATTAGAGAAAATTTGCTAAATACAAAAAAAAAACTTTGTAACACACACACAAATAAGTGTGTTTACTTCTCTAAGCCTCTTCCCACAAATATCAGTGCCGGATGTTAATGAAAATTCAAACTTTCAAGTGCTTAAAAATGTTTTTAAAATAATTTTCTGTAGACAATTTGCTTTAAAACGTTTTTCAAATAAATTTAATTTTTTATCAAGGCTGCAGTAAGACTTTGCGGCTTTTTAAATGGTTTGGTATTATTTAATTGCTGACCCAATAGTATCTCTCTAGTATGGTAGATCTACTAAGCGTAAGATTATTTACTCGTAACAAATAATTATTAATTTAATTTTATTTAAAACCTGCACTTTTTTAATTATTGGGATTATTGTCGATAAAGTACATTTTTGTACAGCAAAATATTTGATAAGGGAAAAACAAACGTCAAGCTATCACAACCATAAAACTAAAAAAAAAATCTTTCGTTTACGAGAGGAGCTGTGTGTTGGCGTATATTTCTATTCGCCATAAAAGTTTAAAAGAAAAAACAAATTTCCAAAAAAAAAAAAAAAAAAAAAAAAAAAAAAAAAATACTTTTCATACTTTTTTTTAATTAAATTAAAATAAAAACAAAAATTGTTAAAAAAAAAAAATTTAAAGTGGTTGAAGTAAAATAAACCTCATATTTATAGTACCGACAGCTGCCTTCCTATGCTGCATGCTATGTTATTGCAGCACTGAAAATCAAATGTCACAAAAAGCATTATCATTTTAAATGATGCTAAAGTTGCGTTTATTTACAATTTTTTTGCTAAAAATATAACTTTTGTAATGCCATACTTGTCAAGGTTTGCATTAATTGAAAGACTGAAATGTTAAAAAGAGAGAAAGCAGACATTCGGTTTTCAAGAAAAATAGAAAACAATTTTTGCTTGCAATTTAATCGCTTATACACACGTTAGTCTAGATGTACGTCACATACAGCAGACAATTTTGTAAACAGAGAAATAACTTCTTTCAGCAAGTACTCTTGTTTTCTATTATTCTTGGTAATTTTTCAATCGATCGATAAAGATGTTTTAAAGCCTTAAAGTCCCTATTGAAAGCCAGTCTTTACCACACAGTATTTGCGTTATCGCTTCAAAACAGTGAAATCAGTATAATCACATAGCGTCATAGTGTAAGTAAATTTTTTCTCATTAACTTACTTTGCATTCTATAGAAATATCCCAAACAAATTTAATCTCTCTTCTTTTCAGAATAAAATATTTAAAATTTTTCCATAAGAGTGTCATGCCAACAAATTACAAACTTTAAATTGCTTTCCTGTAAAATTATGACATATGACACTATTAAAATAAATGAGCAATATGTAACTCGAAGACCAAAAAAAAAAAATTATAATCGCTGAACGGTAGCACTACATGTATTACAGCGTGTACAATTTTTAAGTGAGTATTACTAATATGTATGGTCTGTAAAATCACCCTGACCTGAACAATTTAGTACTTAAACTTCTCAGGAATCTTGTAATTTTCGTGGGCTTAATTTAACCCAAGTTGAGTATGTGTTTGAAATAAACTTTTTAATTATTTTCTGAGTAATTACATTTCTTGCACTATTTTGATTTTTTTTTTAATTAAATAATACTTTATTTTTTGTTGGTAAAGGCTGGCAATAGCTCCTAAAAATCCTATAATTATAAATAAAACTCATTTTCTGTTTGTTTGTTCGCTATACAAATTTTTGTTTCCAGCGGATTTTTTTCAAATTTAGTACATTCCTTTGTACTGCAAAGAAAGTAGCCCACTTTTTAATAAAAAAAAATTTTGATGGACCTTTTAATAATTAAAATAATATTTTTCTATGGATTTTTCTGAAATTTGCAACATACACACTATATATACTTCAAGGAAGGCCACCATATACTTTTGAGCTGACCTTTCCTACTTTAACATACTTTTTTAACAAAATAATTTAAATTGACTGTTTTTAATGATTAAAATTCTATCTTTCAAAGGATTTTGCTGAAATTTATGCGATCTATAGTTCAAGCGGCTTTGCGTTGCCATGTGATTTTACTAGAACTTTTTAATAGAAAAATTTAGATTGGTTTTCTAATAAATAAAATTCTATTGTTGGATGGATTTTTATGAAATAAGGTACAAATGAGGTTGCCATATAATTTTACACCGGCGAGGCCCCATTTTAATAGAAAAATTTCGATTTCTATAAAATTTGGTGAATACTCTTTCCGTACCTTGAGGTAAGATTGTTCAATAATCAAAAGCAAGATTTTTAACAGATTGCTCTGAATTTTTATATATGTATGTATACGATCGAACATTTAATTAATTACGAAAAGCATATTTTTAAAAGATTTCAAATAAGCTAACAACTAGTAGCTGTAGGTGGGTGTAAAAAAATAATTAAACAAAAAATAATTCATTTCGTTCTGCATTATTCATTTCGAAAGCAATTATTCATTCCGCAGCTGCGGTATTGTCATATTATTGATTCCGCAATATAGATAAATTTTCTCACGGAAAGCAAACGGGAAGATCAAAAATGTAAGAAAATATACAAAATTTCGCCAACATAAAATGTGTTTTGTCTTAATTTATTTTATTTAATGAAAATTAATTTCTTTTTCTTTTATTAAATATATTTTGATGGTAAAAAAAATGCAACAGCGGAAAAATTAACACAATTCATTCACTTTTTAATTCACAATTAAATGAAACAATTCAAAATAATAAGATAATGAAAAAGGAATGAATAAAAGCAATTTGCATATCGAACGATATTTCGTACCGCGAAATTTTCCTTTCCGTGCGGAACCAATATCAAAATTAAAATTACAATAAAATGTTATATTTATTAGCAACTAAATAATTCATTACCTTTAATTTAATTACAAGAATTATTTAAGTTAATCCCAATAATTGGCAAAACACTCGTACTAAGATTTTTTGTTGTTGCTTTTGCGTGTTTGTTTGCTTTTTTTTTTTTTTTAAGTTAAGGGGTATTATTATAAACTCTCTCTCATAGATTTATGTTACACAGTCAGAATTTTATGCATTTTTAAAAGATTTTTTTTTTTCAAATTTTATTTTATGTTTTATTTCTTATTTAATTTGTTGCACATAAATAGTTTAACGCTTGTGTTGTATTTATAATTTAATTTAAAATTTTGCAATTTTTGTTTGTTTTACTTTTAGCTTTTATTTTTAATAAATTGATTTCCAAGAATATCTGCTTATAATTTCAACATTTAAATTTTAATTCACCACACTAATACTTGTTTACATACACCAAAGAAATATAAAAAAAAAAAAAAACATGGCAACTACGACGACAGCATTTTTTAAGTAAGATGTTGGAGATGATGAAGAGGAGGTGGAGCAGCACCAGCAGTGTTTTAGATTTACTTTATTTTTGCTTTGTGTGTATGTGAGTGCGATATAAAGAAAAAGACGACTTTTATTTATGTTTTTAATTTTTTTTTTTCAAATGTTTTTATTGTTGGTGTTTTTGCTTTTGTATTGACTAAAGATTATTGATTGTGATAATTTTTTTTCTGTTCGTTGCTATTTTACACGTATGTATATGTGTATGATTGTGCTTGCTTGTTTGATGAGTGAGAATTTATTGTAATTTGTGCATTTAAATAGATTTTTATTTTGTGCGATTTCAAAAATTCATTTCATTCAATATTATTTTAAAATTGTAACTGTAATTGGTTTGGTTTTGAATGACCATCATCATAAAATTTATATCCACACATACATACATATCAATTTGCTTATACACAAAACTTATTATTTTATCATACACTTACAAACGAACGAGTTTGTTATGCATACATACAAGCACACATAGGCACTGAATAGGTAGTTGGTAGCTACATACATTTCTACATATGTATGTATGTAGATACTTTTCTTTTAATGCCGCAAAACTTTTTGTTGTATCATTTTCAACATAAGTAAAAATACAGTGTATTTATTATGGGTACATATATATTTTGTTTGTATGTATGTACGTTTGTTTCAATCGTATTTGTATTTCAGCCATTCACATTTAACTTTTTAGTACACTGCAAAACAAAAAAATATACAAAAAAAAAAAAACCCCACAAAAAGAAAAAAAAAAATTAATGATAAATGGGTATTGAAGAAGTATCTGCTAAAAGAAGAAGAAAACCAAGTCACAATCGAAAAACACAAGCAGCAGCAGCATACAGCCATACATCCAAACATACAACAACATCCATCTATCCATACAAGATGAAGCCAGTAAAAAAAAATATACTCAAACAAAAAAGAGATTTACTTTTGTTATATTGCACTTATAAATGTTGTTAACTTCACATATGTATGCATGTATGTATGTATGCATGTACATATTTATGTATGCACAAGGTATGTATGTATAGTGATGTTGATGATGACGATGAGTATACTACAACAATGCAAAATACATATACCCACTCACTCACTAACACACACTAACTGTCACTCAGCGTTATTCCAGCAACGACTGTGTAGTTAACTTTTCAGAGATATGGCAAAATGCACACGGTTGACCAACAGTCACAGCAGGAGTATACAATTTAGTTGAACTTGTTTCTTTAAATGTTTAATAATTCCCGTTTTGTATGGGCAAATCTTAAAATATTAACAAATTGCTGTTTCTATTTTTTAATCTCAAACTATTAGTTGACACTTATAACCACAATTTAGATTTTAGATCCAATTAATGGCCGCACACGCACACTAAGTACTAAATTACATAGATATTAAATATTTGACTCAAGCATTTGTGAAGCATTTATGTAGATATTCGCAAAATTAAAAACAACCACCATCAGAAAGGTTATAAAATAGACGCTAATTTTTTTAAAAAAAAAAAGCAACCGCTAAAGAAATTTTTTGTACTTAAAAAAAAAAGCAGGAAATACCGCCAAATCGATTGTTAACAAAAAAAAAAAAATACTTTAAAAAGGCTAATTTGCGTTCATTGATGAGAACAGTAAAATAAACAGTTGATCTGTAGAGATTTAAAAAAAAAAAGCAACCGCTAAAGAAATTTTTTGTACTTAAAAAAAAAGCAGGAAATACCGCCAAATCGATTGTTAACAAAAAAAAAAAATACTTTAAAAAGGCTAATTTGCGTTCATTGATGAGAACAGTAAAATAAACAGTTGATCTGTAGAGATTATTTACTGAACGTCTATAGATCAGTATTAAAATTAAAAAATAACTGCAGTTGGCTGCAAAACAAATGTTTTATTTTTATTTTTGGAAAGTAATGACATGTTGGTAAATTTTTTTAATTTAGCGTGTTTAACTCTAATTTTGTTTGCCTTTAGAGGGTTTTATTAAACAAGATGATTAACACTCTTGCCTTATTAGGGATGACGCTTTAATATAAATAGAGGTCCCTAAAAACCCTTCGTTTACCGCTCTTATTAAGGTTGGACTTTAAGGCACATTTGCTGTAAGTACACCCTTGTATATTTTATTTTGCCCGGGCTCTTTCTTTCATTTTCCAATGCCTAATTTAATATGACTAAATTCACTCCCTCAATGAATGTTGTTATTGCTAAAGAAATCTTTTTAAAATAAAATTTAAGATTGTGGAAGTTTATGGGTAATAAACTAGATGATACCCCGGGAAACAGCCTTCTATACGTACAACAGTGGACTTGTAAATTATTTAGCTTCTGCTTATAAGAAGTTGAAGCAGGTAACTACTTATTGCAGTCAAATTATTTGCAGGTTGAAAACTAATCACAATAGGTACACACACAAATATTTTTTTTTTTTTTTATAAAGTCTTCTTTATGAAACGATGTAACAAATTATATTTTGTTATAGGTATCTTCCACTAGCACTGCCTTTTAATATATAAATTATAATTTCTTAAAAATTTATTTGTTTTGTTGTAATAAAAATAAAAAAATTTTTTTTATACCACAAATAAATAGGCCTAAACACACTCATGCACACAAGTTTTTTTTTACATTTAGGTATACAGCCTACTCAATTTTTTCTAAATAATTTTAATTATAAGTATGTATTATTATGTTTACTAAATATGTAGATGGATGTCTGTAGGAATGAATTGTTTTTCTTTTTTAATCCCATTGATTAATAACATTTCCACTAAATGACAATCCAAAGTCACACACATTACACAATTACAATATTATACATTGTAGATACACATCAGGTACGTATGCATGTACGGTGTGGTGCGAAATAAAATATTTTTTCCTTTTTTAATTTCATCATATGTAGGTATAAAATAATAATAGGTATTTCAATTCTATGTAATTGTTATTAAAAATCAGTTGGAATATTTAATAAACATTTTTAATAACTCAATCAGTTTTTTTTTCTAATTATTTTTAATATAATTCACTTCAACTGGATAATGCAATGCAACCTTAATTAGTATTACATGTTTATTTAAAGCATTTAAAAAAAAAAATTAAAAAAAAAAAATAAAAGTTACACCAACAATTACACTTCAACGTCAATTCACCCATTTTGTATTAAATAGGGGGAACACGAAAATGGTGGTAACTTGGCCAAACAAAAAAAAAAAAGGAATAGAAAAAAACTTCTTTTCAATTTTCATGCAAAAATAGACACAAAAGCACACAACACATTTAGAAAATTACAAATTTTTTAACTCTCTTCCTATATAATATTTTAATCTCTTGTGAAAACATTTATGCCAACAATTACTACTCCCTCTCACTTTTAATAGAGCAAGCACACTCTCTTTCGATAACACGTTTTTTTTTTATTTCTACATGCCACTTTTTTTTTTGTATTAATATTATTTTTGCTCTTTATTACACACACTTACAATTATTTATTATTTCATTCTAGGTAGGTATTTTTATTTTTTGCTTTTGCGTTTGCCTACAATAAGAGCAAACACACCAAACATAGAAGAAGAGATATATTTTAAAACAAACAAAAAAACCACGTAAAATAACAATGATATTCTAAATAATTTTGTTGTTTTTCCTGCTTAACGCGACGAATTATCGAACAAAACTAAATTTACAAAATCATCTACAGAACGATTCAAGTCAAAGGCCTGCAAAAAAGCAAACAAACACTCAAACAAACTCGTCGTATAAATAACAATTTTGCAGTCAGTCCCAAAACCAGCACCAACAGTAAAAGCGCCGGCAGCAGCAGCAACAGCAACAGCACAATTGCTTGCTGTACTTATTGTATTGTATGACGGTGTGTATTTCGTTTAAACAATAAAACTAAAAAAACAAAAAGAAAAATACATACATACATATAAAAGAAATCATTATATGTAATGGGTATGTAAAAATGTGCACCCAAACCAAATAGTCATCCAGTCAGCGTTTCAGTTATATTAAAGTTAGTGAAAAAAAAGAAAAAAGAATAAATAAATAAACAACAAAACACCAGAGGAATGAGCGTGCAATGACTGGCATCACACAGCACTACCAACAAAAGCAACAACTTTAACAGCAGTACTAGCCAAACACCAAGCCACCATCAGCAGCAGCAATAGCAACAGCAGCAGCAGTTTTAAAAATAGCAGCCAGCACCCCACCGTTTGTAGTTACAAGTAAAATCTGAAGAGTAATAATCGAAGTAGAATAGTAAGGCAATGTAAAATAGTATAACAACAAATACAACATTTAAAAAAAAAAAAAAAAAAAGACAACAAAACAACCAGCATATAAAATAATCATACCTCTTACAACACAAAGCGTATACAAGCACACACACATACAGCAATCTACAACTCCAAGCAACAGACAGAGTTGTACTCTCCAAAGTATGAACGTATGTATGTATGTATGTAAGTATTCGTACTGTATGAGTAGAGTACTTGTATCATACTACATCACATACAATATTAAACAAACGACATAGAATTATTAAATATATGGGCTATACAATACAGTTAAGGCCAGTAGAGGTAATTATTGCGGGTTTTACACTTTTACATAATAAAAGAGTTAAAATTTTCATTGGACTTTGATAGCGAAAAATCAAATGCTAAGGTTTCCATTAAAATTTGTCGGTTGTTTTTATTTCTTTGTTCGTATGCATTTCTTTGTTTCTATAGTGCGATTCACTGACTTTTATTACGAAAATTCGTATCGCAAAAACAAGTATAACTATATTTTATCGAATTGATATCACTGCTCTGCAAACAATCACTTTTTGGCTCTCCTTAACACTGCAGTCACACGATCAAGTTTTTTTACAATTCTCTTTCAAGAAATTTACACATACTGCTTGTCAAAATTCACAAAAATTGAAAGCTGTGACGTAGGCTGCACGCAATTTCAAAGCAAGTTTTTAAAAAAAATGTTTTTTTTAACCTCTTCCACCGACAGTTTTGTTTCGGCGGCAATAGAGTTATATGCCTTAATTTTTAAATCATTCCGTCTATATGCAGGAATATTCATGTTCCACAGAACTTCATGCCTTCTGTATATCTCTATGAACTGCAAAACGTCGTTATATTTGTTTAATTTGTTCACAAACATATTTAAAAAATAAAACAAAACAATACTGGCTGCAGAATAAGAATTCAAATTTGGAATAAAAAAACTGCAGTCAGCTGTTTTCTTGACTGTAATTTGAAACACTCAATTGAACGAAAAATTGAAAGCAAACTCTCAGCAAATTTTAAAAGTGTGAGTGTATTGGTAAAAAATATGAGAGAAACTTTAAAATTTGAATGAAAACTTGATCGTGTGACACCCAAGTTAAATAAAACTATGTGCACTATATGGATTTTGATGTACTAAACTCAAATCCGTTTTCGGTTTTTCTCCATCTAAAGACATATTTCAGCCTAACTCAAGAACGACTTATCCGATTTTCATAAACAAAACAGCAAAAATTTCTATATTTTATCGTTTTGGAATTATTCAAAAGTTTAAGAGGGGAAAATTTTTTTTTTGGTAAAATTCGTTATTTTTTCAGTTTAAAAATGCAATAAAAAAAAGAATAAGCAATTATTTTATATTTTGCACATTTTTCTGAGAGCTAAATACCTCAAGAATAAAATAAGCTATAAATCATGAAACTCGATTAACAAATCCGGATTTTATTCTCAGTTTATCACAGCTACCCAATATTGAAAAAATATGTGTTCAGTAACAGGATTGCGTTAGCTTAGCAAGCAGGTAATGGCAATAAAAGCCAAGGGTGTTTTGTATGGTTCTTGGAATTAAAACTTTCTTTGTAATTGATTAAATTTTTTCAGCTGCTTTGGATTTATACATTAATTAAATATATTTCAAATTAAAATGAAAAACTAAAATTTTTAGAGCCAATGTAATTTTTGTGCTTAAAATAACACAAATTTAGTTTAAAAAAAATTGCCATGCCCATAAAAAAATCCCTAAGTGATGGAGATAAACCGAAAACGGATTTGAGTTTAAACATTTAGAAAATTTGTTAAAAATCAATTCGTATTTCTTGATGTCTGATTTTAGCACTTTTCAACTTCTTCATTTAATTTCAATTTATTCAGTATTATAGTGTAAGATAAGTATTTGTAAGATCAAAAGCATTTGCTAAACAAATAAATCTGCTCTAAATTTACTATTTATAACATCATACTTACGGAGAAGATGTTTCAAGATTTAGTAACAACGATTTTAGTTGCTCAGAGAAATGAAACCAAATCCAGTTGCACTTTGAAAAATTATACTATTCTCTGTGTATAGGCTTGTTTAGCACCTCAAATTAGAAGAAAGGAAACCTTTCTCAAGCTTTCACTACTTGATTTATTACAATTGGCTTAAAAAATTTGAAACTCCTTGAAAGTGATTTAAAGGAAGATGTTTTTCACTTTTACACTCTGGCTGATGCAAAATGTATTCATTACTGTTTCACGAACGTGCAGTACGGCAAGCATGATCTGGCCTAGTGTGGATAGCTATCGCAGCAGAGATTGGTGGGACTCCAGAGACTCCAGTTGAGAAATATGATGGCAGTAGTAACAGGCCACTTTAGTTTTAGCAACTTGTTAGGAGAATAGGTTTCTCATCATATGAAAACTGTGGAACATCTTCTTTGTCAGTGCCCTGTCTTGCAAGAGCGGCGCAAGCTCTTCCTTTCAATTATTTATCTCTATTGCTGTCCTTCTTTATTTTCCTCATACACAGATATCACAAAGAGACAACCCAAGTGAGTCCCTTTCTGTTTTTCTCCCTGTGCAATCTAACCTAACCTCCACTGACTCCAATTTAAGTCACAGAGGAAAAAATTAGCTTCTGCACTTCAGTGAACTTATAAATAAGAAACTATAGAGGTAGATTATAAAAGAAACTAGCAGCTTAGATACAACAATTGTGACTCTATAAAACTATCAGAATGTGCTTTATGTTAGGCCCAATTCACCCACTCGTTTTTCAGAAGGAATTTTTTTAAACGGTATTAAAGTGTTCTATGTACATAGAAAATTAATTTTGTACGGATTAAAATTTTGTTTGGAAACAGGTGGACCAATTCAGTTATTCAGCAAATAAGTTGTAGAAAGCGTAATTTTTTTAGTCTGACATACATGACAAGATTTTGTACGTAGTAGGCGTATAGAACTCCAACTCCTGGGACCGTCTACGAATCAATAAATTTAGATTTTCTTTCAAAATTTGATTTTACAGAGTAGTGTCCGTCACAGCTACCAAATCATTTGGCAGTTAAAAAACGTCCTTTGAAAGCAGGTAAAGATGCAGTCAGGCAGGGATATTTTATAAAAAATTATGGTTGTATTTGTATTCATCAAAATTTTTCTCACACATAAAATATTTCAGGTGGAATTTATTATTCCCTTAAACTAAACATGAAGTCCACCAGATGAACTTCACATTCACAATTTCGGAAGAAACGGATATCTGGATGGAATCTTCTGCTCTAAGAGAGGATCTAGATGTCTTCACGGGTGGCCCTAAGAATAGTTCCGTAGTTTATATTGAGTAGTTTGGTATTAGTATACTCTGTAGGCTCAACGATCAATGCAGCGCATTGCAAACTAAACTGATGCCAATAAGAAAAGTAGCAGAATGGAATATTTGCCAGCAAAATGGAATATTTGGTGGGTGTATATTCAGCATCAGATATGGTCCGTAACGGGACAGTCGGATCACTGTAGGGAACTCTAAGGCGAAAAATCTGGCAAGGTTTAAGGGTTAGGCTACCAAAGCAGAACATTAACACATCCTGCGCCATCCCTTCCTCGGTCTGCAAAAAACAGCAGACGGAAGGACAAGAGGACGTGCAATATAGCGAGGATAATCTGGCCCAGACTCGACAGAAATCGGACTAGGGATTTACTTGGACTCCGGACAACCCAGTGAAGGAATAAAGTGGCAGTAATAACGGGATACTACAATCGACATGCCATCAAATGATTACTGTAGAAGAAACTGTGAACCGCCTTCTCTGCGTTTGACCGGAACTGTACTACCAGCACTGCCCCCCTGTGTTGTCAATTGTGGGGGTCAGCATGCTATCTGCCTTCGAAATATTTTTTAGACGATGGACCCGTCTTCTTTTACTTCTTCTACTGTTTCCGTACTTCTCTTCATTCTCGTACCCACTGTTTCTTTGACATCTTTCTATCGTTATCTTTCTTCATCTTTTCCTCATATACAGGTATCACAAAGGGACCATATGCGAGAACCCAAGAGAGCTCCCTTCTGTTTTTTTTTATTGCGGCGCCTAGTGCAACCTAACCATGTAGTGACCCATACACTCTTATGACACATGAATAAAATAAAAAAAAATTTAAAACAACATAACAAATATATCACCCAATGTCTCTGTAACTCTGACGTCGTCGTTTTACAGTGTTTGTTACGAGAATTTTCTGTTCGACTTCAACTCTGCTTGCCACTAGTGTCACTTCTTTAGGTAGAGGGGGTTAATGCGGGGGTTACAGAAATAGGTATTATAAGTATTAACATACAGGCATTGATGGCATTTTCTAAAATAATAACGCAGCAGCAACAGTAACAACAAATACAATCATACAAACGAACTGAATCGAACCAAACATTAAGTTGAAAACTGAACGGAACTGAGAAAGTGGAATGAAATGAAGTACAACAATTCGGTGTGAACTTTAAACAATAAGGAAAACAAAGAGACATACACACACATATACGAGTATAATAGAAAATGAAAGAACTACAAAAAACAGGAGTTAAATAAAGTGCGGTCGTAGTAGAACAACAAAAAGAATTCAACCAACTTACGAGTGTATATGGAGATCCAAGATGTACTTTTAGTACTTGTTGTCGAAATGTATATGAGTGTGTATGTAACCAAAAAGACAGACCGACACTGCAGCTAAAGATGGCACAGAGCAGAATAGAAAATTATCATCATCATCAGAATCATCGTCGTTGTCGTTGTAGTCATTCTCATTTATACATCTTTTTAACTCATTTTCCTTCCCCGCCAAAAAGAAAAAAAAAAACACATTTAAAATAAAGTACGAACAAGAAAACATACTGACTGACTGACTACATTCGTATGAACATCCAAATAAACACAAACAATTTAAGCGGAATTGAAAAACAGAGCGTGTACAGTGTTCGAATACGAATGAGTATATTTTCCACATACCAAAAACAATCACACAAATCCCTGTTGATGATGATGACGATACCAACAACTACAAAAAATTATAACGTTGAGCAGTGAAGTGAAGTGTATACCATCATCATTCCCCGACATTATAAAGCCAACGGGCTACGCTTTGCTCCCTCCATCCACTACTCCTTTTCCTTTTTAAATACCTAAACGAAAGAAATTAAAAATAAAAAAATAAATAACCTCACATAAATACAACAACAAAAACAAAAATGAAAAAAAAAAAAAAAATATTTTCCTTTTCATGGGAATGTGTAGTTGTGCCGCCAAGCCAGGCCATATCTGTTGGTTTAAACGTCGTAGCCATCCCAAGCAGTAGAAGAAGTAGTCATAAGCCTCATCAATGTGACATGCAGATATTTGTACGTCATTCATGTTCTCTCTCAGTTTCTTCGTTTATTTTGTTGTTTTACAGATTTTGTTTTATATTGTTTAAATGCCCTACACTGAAATGATTAGCTTTAAGTTAAACTTGTAGGGTGGCAAAGAATATCCTTCAGACTGAGGACAATAATGCTCAATTATTAGAAGTCAAGGCTTCTAATTTGCAAATACTTTTTTGGTCAAAGTTGTATCTTTTATTTCCGTAGCAAACGAATGACAAAACTTCCTTAGTTTTACTGAGCTTACAAACTAAATAGTTCTGCAAGGACAAAAAATATTTCCCAAACTGGACACACAAACCACCGCGTTTCCAGACCAAGTTTTTAGAGTAACAAGAAGAACTAGACTAGTTTAAAACTGCATCTTCTGGGGCAAGCGACTTACACGATCTTAGTTTTATAACGACATTCAAAATTGGATCCAGATGACAAAACACAACAAAGCTAAAACTCAACACGGTTTAGAAAATCAGAGGCAAAATATTCTAGAATAAGATGATGGTTCGTTCAACTTGTGTGCATAACAAGAGGGGCATTATTAAGATACTTAGCAGGACCACTAGCAATAAAAAGCACAATTACAGATGCCTCAGGAATAATTCGTTCTTCAGTTGCTAAATGGATACGCTTCTGCTGTTAATGAATGCCATAATTGAATGGTCGGTCTATTGTTTCAATTACTTATTTGGGGTATGCGCTAGTACATTCATCGTATAATAATTCCACCATGCTGTTGATGTTCTTATTATTCATGTGATTTTGGTTGGTTGGTCACTTGGTCGTTTTGTGCATCGTTCATACGAAGATGACAACAAGGAGAGTTGTGTTGGTTAATTTGGTAATGGGGTGCTGCCATAAGTATGTGTACCCTGTATTGCTGTTGCTGTTTAACTTCGCCACACTTGCACCTCATGAGTTCGAGTTGGTTGATTTCATGTTCATAATACGATTGTATGATAAATATTTGTTTGAACAAAATGTATGTCCGAGTGTTTTGTTTCTAAATTTATGTTTTATTTTTAATTTTTTTTTATTCATCTGTTTGTTTCTTTATTTGTTTGTTAGTTGCTTTTTTTTTTCGCCAGAAAGAGCACAAATTATTGTGAGAGACTCGTTTATACAAGTTTGTTTTAAAACGAACAACAACAACAAGAAAATAAAATTATAAAAATTATTACTAAAATGCACTCGAGACTCGTATAATTAAATTCCAAAATTTATTTTTGCTGTTAATTTGATGCTTTTGTTACGGTTAACAGTTTGTAAAGCCAACAACAAAAATTTATTGATTTTGATTGAATTAAGACTTGGATTTTCTTCAAGTGTAGATATGTATGTCGTTTGGATTTTATTAATTGGGGCAAAATATTTAAAACATCAGGTCAATGTTTTCCTTTAATTAATTTTGTATTTCCGGCTAAAGAAAACAAAACATTCGATTTCCCTTCCTTTGCCTCTTTATGAACTAAGGAACTGAGAATGATGATGTTCTACTGGAACTGGCTTAAGATAAATGACATGGCTTAAAACAATACCAAAACGAAACGAAAACGATTTTCAAGGTTTGAAAAGGTTTTGATTTATAGAATCAATTCCTAAGTGAAACAGAAATAATGGAAACTTGTTTCCTAAAGAAATTGATGGCAATTGAAATTTTCTTTCGATAACGAATTTAGATTTGAAAATTTTTTTTTAATTTTAAAATTAATTTTAATCTATTTAAATTAAATGTGACCATTTTATATATTTACGTCTAAGTATACATATGGGAGGGTCGTTAAAACTAGCAGAGTCGATTTAGCGATGTCTGCACGTCTGTCCGTCTAATTGTTGAAATCAACTTTTAAAGTCCCCGCAAAACGTACAGTAAAGTTTAGCATAGCGGTCTGTCAGTTGTTGATGTCGTCAGCTGGTTATTGAAATTTAGTCCAGTAGGTCTTTTGTAAAGCTCATCTTGGGAGATGCGAAGGGCTCTTCTCTTGCACTCAATCCCCTTTCTAGAGAAATTGTTGCAACAGATGCGAGTTTTGTAACCTTAGGCGATCACTGTCAGGCCAAATAAAACTGCACGCGTAATTTCAGGGTCACATATTCAAATAAGATTAATTAATTGGGAACAGACAGATCTGGTGTCGGGTCACATACAAGGTGGGCTAAAAGAAATCACCCTATTGGAAGACTCTCTTATTTTTGCAAATGGCGGCAAATGTCAAATCTTGCACTCAGTATCTTTGAGATAAGATCAAAACTGGTCTGGGATTGTCTAATACTTATAAAAAGGCTAGCAGATAATAACAGGACTCCCTGATATAAGTGCCAGGTCATAGTGTATATTTAGGCAGAGAGAAGGCAGTCGACCTCGCAAGAAAAGGCCCAGAATCATTCTGCGGTCTATCCTGGAGCTCAATTAAGCTCAGTTTTAGGAAATTGCTGGATAGTGAAAACTTTCAAACACAAATCTAAAACTTTATTCTTTTCAAAGTCTTAATTTCTTCATCTTCTATATTTTCGGTCAAGTGTTTTTTTTAATTTAATTTTTACTTTTGGTTGCGCAAAAGTCCCGCTACCATTTTGACTGCCTAAATTTTGTTCAAAGAAGAGAGAAGTATGTTTGATTTTCATAAAAAGTTTATTTGATTTTTATATTTCTTTTCGTTATGATTGGTGAACGCGGTTCGCTATGCAACTTTCGGCTCTTTTTAAGGCATTTTTCATGACATCCTGCAACGAATATTGTCTTTAAGATGTTGAATCATTTGGGGCTTATTCACAAAAACTTTTGATTTTAAAAAAACTCCAAAAGAAAAAGTCTGGTGCTGTTAAGTCCGGAGATCTGGCTGGCCATGCTAAGTAGACACTTCGTGAAATTAGTCTTCGTGGAAAAACGTCATTCAATAATTGAATTGTTGAACGAGCTGTATGTGCTGTGGCCCCATCTTGCTGAAACCACATGTTCTCTAGTCCTTGCTCTTCCATTTCAGGCATTAGAAAATTTCGAATCATGTCTAAAGACTCTGCAACACTATCGCGTACCAGAGCCATATTTTCAGCGTTACGAGACGTCCGTTGTCTCCCAGAACGAGGCCTGTCTGCTTTAGTTCCATACAGTTTTTGTGAGGACTTCCTAAATATTTGGCAATAATGGCACGATTATTTTCAATAAGTATTGTCACTATTTCTATTCGTTCTTGTGGCGTATATTCACCCATAATAAAATTCGGACGTCTACACGACACAATGGTTAAAGCGAAACTGAGCGAAACGTCACATAACCAAGATGGTAGCGGGACTTTAGCCCCAAAATATGGTAACCTCAATTATAATTTCGTGTTTTTTTAAACTCTTTTATCTCAACCTTGTCAAAAAAAAAAGCTAACAACATTCTAATAGGTAGGCGTTGCCACCTATTATGAATGTTGCCACAACAACACATTACAATTTTATTATTTACTAGATTTTTGGTCCAGTCTCGCCCGGCCCTATCCTTTATTATGTGAGTCGCTATCCTTAGAGAGCATATATAAATTTTTTTTTGTGAAATCCGTTTAAAATTATAAATTTAATTGTTAAAAATCCATACAAAAAAATACAGCCTTTCACTACTATAGGAAGTAGCTTATGTTTTGCTATCATTATTATCAGAGGCGCTAAGCAAAGTGCTAAATAAAATATTTCAAAGCATAATTTCAGGCTTATGTTAAGTGCGCAAGTGAAAATCGTTGAAAAGTGGCGTAAAAATTAGCACGGCCGGTGCGGACACTATATGCAACAAAAAATTCTATAGCGAACAGACAAATAAATAGAAAATTAATTTTATTTATATAGAAGATGCATTTTAAAACAGAATTAAAATAGTCAGTTAAGAAATTTCCAAGCCATATATTTTAAGCAAATTATCTTTACGTATTTTACGCACAGGCTGTCAATTTCACCAACAATTGGTTTGGAGGAATAATTATTAGTAAAAACTCTTGTTTTGCCTATTAGTGCGAACAACTTAAACAGAAATTCAGTGCCACTGACGAAGAAAAACAAAGCACCAAAGGAAGCACTAAAACTAAAAAGGACTAGCAACAGTTTAAGCTCTTTTTTTATTGCTAATTTCTTTATTCTCAATTTTTTTTTCTTGTTTCAAGTCAATTCTTTTTATGATTGAATTACGTCTAGTGTATGAGTGGGAGTTTGTTCAATGAAACTAATTTTTTTTTTAAATTTTGTGAGACAAACTTTATTTACGTTCAATGACCAGTTCGAGAGGAGCAAGTGTTAAATAAAAAAAATAATAAAAACCAACACAAGCCATAATTGTTAAAAAGTACAAAAGTGCAAAACAGTTTTGTATTTCTAACGCTTAAAATATTTAAATCACACACTTGAGTTCGTTTCGTGTCTTTGTTTTTTATTGTCAATTTACAACAAACAAGAAAGCCAACAAAAAAAAAGGCCAAGCAATCGAAATATTTTATTTTATTTTATTTTTTTTTTGTCATTTTTGTTTTTATTAATATCGAATTAATCATTTTGATAGTTTGTTTGTAAATGGGGACGGAACGTATATTTCTCAAAATTCCGTTATAAATGAGTGACTGCCACACCTTTATCTTTACAGATGCTTTCAATATATAAGTGTGTGTATGTACATTAGTATGAGTGTGTGTAATAATTAGGCCATTAAAGAAAACAAATTATTTTTTTATTTTAAAAGCGTCGCTTCTCAGCTAACTTTTGTAAGAAATTATGACGTCAAAGGTTTAATTCATGCCAACTTTGTTTTTTAATCAAGTCATGGCCTTTAAAGAAATGTTACAAAAATTAAAAAAAGGCGGTGCGATTGTTGCACACTCTGAATTTTTCTACTTACTGTTGGAGCCTGGGGAGTCAATAGAGAAACTTTCAGTCCTATAGACTACAAAAGGGCAAGATTTTATTACAGCACAAAAGCCGGTTCAGGCTAGCAAAAGTAACTAGCGGGTATTACGAGCTTGAAAGTTAAAAAGAAATTAAATTTCAGCAACAATTAAAAACACAAAATGTTGAGGCTGCTTTGCGAAAGCAACCGCCTTTAGTTGGGGGTTTAATGACGACAGCTGTAAGATCAAAGGCCCAGGTAAGTACTGTCCTGTCGGGATATCGTGGAGCTGTAGAAATGCTCGAATTATTCTCTAAAGTATGTCTAACCCTTCTAAGGGTGTACTGCGAACGACGAAGGTAAGCTTCTAAAATTTGATGCAGAAGACATCGCCGTCAATGGCAACTTTGACTTAAATTTAATTTGAATAATTAAATTGAGGGGTATTAAGTCACACAAAAAAAAAAATTCCATCTCTCGTTCCTAAGGATTTTGATTTACACAAAATATATGTAAGTATGAGTGAGTGTTTGTGAATGCATGCGACTTGAAATGTGATGATTCTTGTTATAATTAAATAGTTTTTATTGTTGTTTTTTGTTATTATTGTTGAAGTTGCAACATTGCTGCCACAACATTTACGATTTTGTTGTTTCTAAGTATGAAGGGCATGCGAATTGTGAGGCGTTGTGGTCATTTTTCTTATTTCGCTGGTTTTTTCAGCTAAACACTAAACTAGAGACAACATAGATTTGTGTTGTTCTGTAATGAAAAAATAAATCGTCTTCTTTTTTTTCGAATCGTAAATGCATCTTCTTACTTTTGGTGTCTTTACAGTGAGTAGGTAGTTGGTGATTATTTTTGTTTTTAGCTTGCGTTATAACATTTCCTTTTGTAAGTTTTGTTTTACTTTTGCATTTTTTCAATTTTTCATTTCATTTAATTAAGTATTTGCGGGCAGCCCTGCACTCAGTTGAATATCAATATTCACACATGCTTATCATGTCCAAGGCAACCAAAAAATAACAATAGTCAGGACTTTAAATAAAATAAAACTTTAAGGCAACAAAACAAAAATCTAAACAAGACTTAGTTGGCTTTTTAGCAAAAACAAAATCAAAACCAAGAACCCCGAATCGATAGGTTGGATTGATAGCCACCAACTAATCTATAGGACCTACATTGTCACTTTCTTTGCATAAAACTAATTTTATGCCAGAGATGGAACATCAAAATTTGTATATGGTACTTATTAGATACGACCATGGTACAAAAAACCAGGTAACTTCACAAATACAAAAACGACAACATTACAAAAAGCCCATTTATTATGTTATTGCTTTTGAGGCTCTTCCTACCAAATATATTTCTGGTGGTTGATATCAAGAAGTGTGCTAGAGTGAAACAAAATATTTGTTTTCGCTTTTGATCCCTCTTTAACGCATTGATATCTCTTAGTTTTTGACAGAACGAACTTCAATTATGCAGGATTCAACTGGCGTCTCAGTTTACAAATAAATGGTACTTTTGTGACAGGGATGGACAATTAAAATTTTTAAATGGAGCTTATTACTTATCTGACAGAGCTGGCAAACCTTAAATTTTGCAAAAGTACTTTTTCTCACCCTAAATGGTACTTTTTTCAAATAAAAAGTACTAAAAATTAAAACGTTTTGAGGAAATGTAAATTTCACTGAAATAATTTAAAAGGCACTAAGAAGTTGTCCAAAAAAGAGTCTTGCGGCTCTAATTGAAGGCCGTTTAGGCCGCCACGTAAACCAACAAGTGCCTAAAATCTATCTATGAAGACTTTCAAAGAAGATTTTTAAAGCAATTTCTGCTGTAGAATAAATAATTTGTACTGTGTAGCTGTATTACTTTTTTTTTTTTTTTATAATTCAAAATTTTCCAGCCCTGATAAATTTTTATAAAACCAGTTAATTTATGTATTTATTTCATCAGAATAATGCTACTTCTGTAGCTTTTATTAATTCGTTTGTCTATTTAAATCCAACTTTAAAAATGGCGCCAAAAAAAAAAAGTCTTGTAGTGCAAAATCATATAAAAGTATTAACAATTCTATTGCATGAAAATTTCTTTATTTTAAAATGTTTGTAAGCATTAACGGTTTGGCAGGCTTTTAAACAACTCTTTTAAGTTGCAGGCAACTGATATACGGAATTCAAATACGAAGGACATTAAGTTCATGCAAACCAGCCAAACAACTCACACTTGCTCGACGTGTATGAATGATTTTAAACAACAACAACAATAATAACAACAACATCATCACAATAAAATAAATAAAGAAAGAAAATGAAACTAAGAAAAACTAAATGAAGGAATTTATCAACTTGTACTCGTACGTATGCAGCCACGAGTATGAATTTATATTTTTACAACCCAACACAGGTGTATATATTTACAATCAACTCAAGAAGGCCTTCTAGAAGGCTCTTAATTTCCGCCGTAAGGAAGTCCTAAAGATTTTCCTTACCTGCTTGCTTTGCTAGAACTTTCAAAAGTCTCCATAAGACGGACTTCAAAGAAACGCCCTTTAAAAGGTGTGAAAAAAAATCCAAATATGGATTCACTATTTTGTTGAAGGCTTTACTTTGAAAGATGACTAAAAATATCAGGAGAGTAATGAGAAGGCCCGGTATGCTAAAGCCTTTTGAGTTTTCCCCTGTGGGATATCATATCTCTCTCTATAACACAGCTTATCTGTGAGTGATTGTATAAGAAAATGTGTATATGTGTGTGTGTGTGTGTGCTTTTTGGTGGTTTCCTTTTGCTTGTGCTATACTAAAAGCAGCCAACAGACTTTGCAACAGGGAATATTGCAAAGCAGCAGCAACAACTACAGCAATAAAAAAAACTTATTGGTTGCTGTTGTTGGTTCGTTTTAGTTGCTAGTAGAGCTGAATACACATACTTTTACGTGTATGTTGCTTCCTTTTACCCCTCTCTCTTTCTCTATTCCTCTCTCTCTATGAGTATGTGTGTGCAAGTATGGTTTTGTTTAAGGACGTTTGTTTTTTCTGTTTCTTTTTAAGTTTTAATTTATTTGGTCTTCTTTTTCTAGAGTTCACGTCAAATGTGCATGTGAACAACATTGAATGGGTTCTTTCAAGTAAAGTTGTTGTTTCAGCTTTTGTTGTTGTTTTTTGTTTTGTCATATTGTTGTTGTACACGTATTTAAAAAAGGTCGTTTTCCCCCTTCTTTGTATTTATTGTTGTTAATGTTTTTTTTTTTTTTTAACCATAAAACAGTGGGTTCATTCTAAGATTCTATTTGATGAGGCTTAATTTTGAACAATAATTTTTGAAGTGGTTTCCAAGAGATTTAATTTTTGCAAATAAAATGAAAAAAAAAAACATGAGAGGGAAGACAAGGGAAAGTTAAAAATATAATTGATTCTCGAATTGTGGATGCAGCGGTTAAGCTTTTAAAGAGACAAACTTTTCTCTCTACCTCATCTTTTTTGGACTGCCTGGCCTAACTTAACTGAGTGTTATGAGTATATTAGGCGAATAATTTTTTCTTTTAATTAGTTTTTGCAAGAGAAAAATTTCCAAAAAATTCAAGTTTTCCCCTTTCCCATCCTTGCTTTTGTGATTAATTTTTTTTAAATTAAACTTACTCGTATTATACAAGGTGGGCCAAAAAGAGTCATCCGATGTTGTTTGGCTCTCATTTTTTTTTAAATGAAAATTAAATGTGTGCCGTTGCTCCGTCTTGTTGGAACCACATGTCCTCCAGTCCTAATTCGTTCAATTGCGGCAGAAAAAACTCGGTTAACATGGCCCTATAGTGCGCACCATCCACTGTTGTCGTTTGACCAGCCCGATGAAGCCCGATGACTCCTCCAGCGTGAACAGCGCACCATGCAGTCACTGTGAGCGGGTGTAATGACTTCTCGTGCATCACTCGTGGATTTTCGGTAGTTTTCCATGTTCACGTACCCACTGAGGTGGAAATGAGCCTCGTCGCTCATTATAATTTTGGTCGAAATATCGTCCACTTCAATTATTCCGCGTTCTTGGGGAGTGTATTGCTCCATGGTCTGTTCACTTGTATTCTACATCTGTCTAGTTCACAAATGTCAAAACAGATTTGATATTGACCGCCATTTGCAAAAATAAGAGCATCTTCCAATAGATTGATTTCTTTTAGCGCACCTTGTATGTGACCCGACACCAGGTCTGTCTGTTCCCAATTAATTAACCTTATTTGAACATGTGACCCTGAAATTACGCGTGCAGTTTTATTTGGCCTGACAGTGATCGCCTAAGGTTACAAAACTCAATTCATGAATTCTGTATTTATCATACAAAATGATTTTGTTAAATCCATCTTAAATACTGGGTCTAATAATTCATTCCGTTTCGCGATTGCGGAAAGCATTTTTTGTGTGCGAAAGCAAAATTTACAATTATTGATTCCGCAACATAGAAAAATTTCGACATTTTGCTTACGCTTAAATTTTCTCATGGAAAGCAATCGCAAAAGTCACAAAATGTAAGAAAATATATTTTATGACAATAATTTCGATTTTTTTACTGAAAATTAATTTTCTTTTTGTTTATTTAAAATTTATTTTTAAGTTGAGAGATGCAATTTTTTCTTATCACAAACAGTTGACACAATAACACAATTCATTCACAATACACAACCTTTTAATTCACAATTAAATGAAACAATTCAAAATAATAAAATAATTCCGTTGGAATGAATCAATCGACATTTCTTACTGCTAAATTTTCCTTTCCGCGCGGAATCAATAATACGACCCACTATTTGACAGTTGTATTTAAGTTGCATTTATGAAATACAACACTGTTTTGTTTTGTTAGCACTATTAAAAACAAAATTTAAGATTTTGTTTCTTTTAAATTTTTAAGAAAAAAATTTCGGAAATTTTCTTAGAAATATTTTTTTTTTTTCTTGACAAAACTTTCTGAATATCTTATCTTCTAAACTGTAAGACTAATAAAAATTTGATATCATAATTTAAAGGTTATTTTATTACCAATTCTTATGTGTTTTTGTAAATTTAATCAAAGAGCTACTTCTCCAGTGATTGGAATTTATATGGCGTAGCCTTATCTTTCTTCAGGGTATCGAGTATACTAGAAATTAGTTTAAGTTTTAGCGGCACCAAAATCATTGTAGACCTGCCAACAAGTTTTTACGAATATACGCTAATTAAGTACTAGGAGACCTTTCAAATTTTGTTAATATTGAAAAATCGTTAAGAAAAGATGGCATTTTTGAACCATCATTTGCGGTATGTTTTCTTTACATTTCCAATTAAATACGATGAATTGCAAGGCATCAATTGGAATCAATAAATAGTTATTTTCTATCGCTTTGCTGTGATATCAGAATTCCATTCATTATAACAAGAAACTGTTTTGCTTTCTGTCTGACTCGTAACCATATAATGCAAATGCGTGAAACATACCGCTGTATCAAGACATACCTTCAATTAAAGTCTTTAAAATTTACTTTTTGCCAGCCATTAGCATCCCTTCCTTATTGGTTTACAAAGCGAATTTAATTTTTTAGGGATTTCCTTGTAGTCGGCTTTAAAATTGCTGGGCTTTGCTGCTCTATAATAGCGTCTTGTTAAACTTTTCTTGCCTTCTTGTTCAGCAATTAATTTGTTTAGAACGTTTCCCATTTGTTATTTAATTTTTTTTCTCAATTTTACTTTAAAGCATTTTGTAGCCTTTCAGGTGCTTTAAAAAATATGGCGACAAATATGTCGCTTTTTTAACAAAAGCGTACACAGTAGTCGATTACTGTCAACGACGACTTCGTTAATACTAGAGCATTGCACAAGCATTCTTGAAAGCCACACATTAGTACAAATAGGTGTATAAATTTATAGTCCTTTCAAGTATGCTTGTGCATTGCTCTAGTTAATACCATTTTTATGTCGTCACTGTCGTTTGACTCGCCGACGACTTATATTATAGGGGTGATTAATTACATATTTCATTGACCCAATAATAGTTTTATCAATATGATAATTTTCTTAATTGAAATGTTTAATTGGTGCATAAATTCCTTGTGTGTATATAACACCGTGACACACAATGAAAATGCACTGATATAAATTATATGACATACACACCCACACACACAAGCACACACGTCCATAGAAACTCTTACAATTCTCTTTGCATCACTGTTTTTTAGTTACTTGTAAATTTCTTTCCACTTTATTCCTTTTCATGTGCTTTGCAGCAGCAACATTTTGTAAGGATAATGATGAGAATAATTCTTTTATTTAGTCATGCTTAGCTATTGTCATTGTTTCAGTTACACTAGGTATTTTACTGTGAGGGGGTTTTTGTTATTGTAAAATTGCAACATTTCTCCTTCCCTACCTCCCTTTCTCCGTCAACCACATTCGCACTGCAGCAACAACATTGTTTTTATATGTCTTTTCTTCTATATTTCTAGATAAACTCTCTGAATTATACATAAATGCACCTACAAGTACAATTTTAAATTTATTTAGTTGATGCATTGACTTCATGTCTTTTGAGCGCATGCACAGTGTCACGGGAATGACAATAAATCATAAATAATTTTATTTTTTTTTTTATAAAAAAAATAATTAATTGATCTTCAGATATAAAGGGTGACGCTTGGCCAGCTTGAAAAGTCACTGTGGAATAGATTGAATTTTATAATTACACGCAAAGAAAAAATATGGTTGAATATGGTCACCGCTAACATAGTTTGTTCTTCACAAAAATATTATTATTCATTTGAAACATCTAAACTTTATTTAATCATGTTTCTCGTTATTTTTAACCATATTATGTTTACCGTCATAGATCAACCATTTCATTATCATATTATTTTGGATACATTTTTAACTGAAACCATAAATATGGTTGAATGTAAATTGTTTGCTATTTTTTCTCTTCCGCAATTGAATTGACTGTGTACAAAGGACAAATAAAGGGTTTTTTTATAGACGTATAGAATTTTAAGTTGGCATTACTGTTCAAGATGGCGACCGATTTAACAGCTGTCAAGTGATTTATTCTCAGTTTGGTTTGGCAATTCATTAATTTTATATATTTTTCAGTTTAATTAAATATTTAATTGACTCAATTAAAAATTTAATTGATTTAACAAATTTTTTAATTAAAATTTTTAATTGGTTCTTAATTTTTTTTTTCTGTGTAGGGGATCTTCTCTGATATCTCAATGTCACGGGGTGGATCTAAATCACTTTACGGCTGCATAGCCTTGGCGATCAAGTGGTTCAAAACGGAATCTTGTGATTCTAATTAAGGGCTGTTAGGTCGACAAGTAAACCAATCAACTTGATCCCAGGAGACCTAAGCATGATTAGATCAATTACGAGATTCGTAAGGAGTCTCAGATTGTAGTTGGGAAAGAGCGCGGTGAGCTAAAAAAAAAATAATAATAAGAAAAGCAGCTGACACCAAATCCAACGAAAATCTTATGGGGATAAGATTTTTCGACAGTCGCGACTAGTCGTATCAAATACCATTTGATTTTGTTCAATCAACATCCCATGAAAATCTTAAAACTTTTATTGCAATTTAAAGCCTCCATTAGAATTACAAATACAACAAGTTCGCAATCGTATATGTATTTCTATAATTGTGTATGTATCTAAGTATGTAATTATTACCCGTTTAAACCCTGTTGGCCAACTTGTCGCAGAGGACACTTTCATCAACGACTACTTAAGGAAATTTCGAAAATTGTCATGCACGATATTTGTCGACTACAGTTTCTTTTAAGACAATATAATAGAAACCGTACTCAAAGACTGGGCAAAAGAAAAACTACTCAACATCATGCATCATACTAGTTAGTGGATTTTGTCCGCAAGCTAGTCTTGCAACGCTCAATTTAAAATTGTGTATAAGTGAGTTAAAACAAAAAACACCACTTTTCGTACATCAGCAAACGAATTTCTTGTGGACATTGCCGGTCAGCTTTTCACCAGTTTGTATTAAATGAAATCTGAGCGACAAATTCCTCAGTGTTATTGTAGAGAACATGTGTAAAATAAAAACAAATGAAAAAAATGTAACGGGACTTAAAAATAATACTATATAAGAATGTAAGACAAACTTTTTTTTTATTAATTCCTCAAAGAATGAAGTGCGATCAAAGTGAACGGATGTTTTAAAGCAATAATTTATACATATCGTGTGCATTTACGTAATTATTAATATTTGGAAAGAAAATCATAATGGATTTTAATTATGATGGAATCAAAGAAAAGAAATCTTTAAAAAAATATGGAAATATTTTACAAGCTTTGCATGGTAAGTAAGCTGTATAAAAAATTGCTTGAAAAAATCATTGATTACAATTGTATTTTTCTTTTGTTTATAGAAGCCACTAAGGGCGAAGGTAATTCTTATGAAGACTTCGTAAAGGACCTTAGAACTATTTTCAAAAAAGTAAAGAATAGAACACACAAGAAGAACGCGAGAACAGGAAACAAAGAAAATTAGTAGTGTTTGATAATTATTTAAAAAAAAATTAACAATAATAACCAAATATAAAAGCGCACAAGTCTTGTATAGTACATACTTTTATGTATATTGAATTCCCAACAATTTTATGTTATTTTTGTAAAAAATAGGCGCAGAAATTAATAGTTTTGGTTTTATAAAAATATTTTTAACTCATTATACTAATATGTATGTATACTATAGTTTATGTGTTTGTTTTTAATAAAAAGAATATAATTTTGAATTGAAAATTATGAGAAAAAAAAATTTTGCATGTTTTAGGTCGTTAATTACAAAAAAGAGATATTGTCATTTATAATGTCGTCGACGATACTTCCGAGGAAAATGTGAATAAAGTGGGGTTTACGATAATGTAGAGCTCATTGTCTTTTATGGTGTCGTCAAGGAAAATATAGCAACTTTGTCACTCATGTACTCATTGACGAAATTGTTAAAGAAAATATCACTAATGGGGATCAACAACATTTCTGAGGATGTTGTCATTTACATGGTCATTAATGACTATATTATAGAAATTATCAGTTCTATAGGGACGAGGAAAAGATGGGCGAAAGTGTCGCTCTTGTTGTCATGATTGAACAAGCGGCCATTTGTTCGAAAAATTCCTCACTGATCTGTTTGAGATGTCGCCAACGGGTCCTCCACGCTCTAACATTGTCGTGCATCTGTCTTGCTAGATGTCTGAAAGACATGGCCAACCGGGAAGGCACTTACTTACATGTAAACAAGTACAAGTATGTTTGTGCGTGCATAAATATGAATTAATACTCTTGCATATTCATATACTATTTTCATTTATTTATTTATGTGCTCGTACTAGTTTTCTTTTATTTACACTGAATTCATTTTCGAATATTATTTTCTTTTTTAGTTTTCTACTTTTTTTTTCTTTTTTTTTAAATAAATTTTTATAAATGATACAACTAAATAAATGAAAATGAATGCAAGAGAAACAACAATCAAATAAATTTTAAATAAATAAATAAATTATTGTACTCGTAGCTATAAACGAAAAAAAAAAAAAAAAAACGATAAAACGAGTTGTATGTTACAATTCGACAATTGGTTTGCTTGACTTACCTTTTGCGTGTGCGTTGGTTGCAATGTGCGTCTGTTGCTGTTACTATTCTGGTATGAGCCAGCCAAGCCAAGCACTTGTATGTTGTTGCTGTTACTGTTGTTTAATATATAAAATGCGCATTAAATGTACAAAAAGTACGAGACAATAGCAACAACAACAACAGCTAACACAACAATAACAACAAGATTGAACCGACACCATCTACTAGTAAAACTCTGCCATTCAAATGCACATTTGCAATATTTTCTTTCCAATAGTTTTCATTTTTATATATTTTTTTTTTTTTTTTTTTTTTGCTTCTTATTTGTGTTCTTTTTTAGTTTTAGCAGAGTTGGTACAATTAATGGCACGCCACATAAAGAAAATAATTAAATACTTCTTTTAGATGAAAGCAGGCTAAGTTCGGCTGTACCGAGTCTTATATGTACACCAATACCTCGCTTTGCGTCGTTTCGTTTTGCGTTTTTTCGAAGTTGCCTCGCTGGTTAGATTAAGTTGCGTTTTTTTTTTTTTTTTATAAAGGATGTCACGACTTTTGTTTCTAATTGCGCCATGCCATCAAAACTCGGGGATCCGCTTTCTAACTGAAAATCAACGCAATTTTAAAAACAGTTTTATTTTCACTTTGTTTTGCAAACGATACAAAATAACACACGTTCTTTCTTCGTTCTTATTATTGTCGGTAAGTCGCCAGAAGTAAATATTTGTATTGCGTGGCTCCAAGCATAAAGTATTCATATAAAGTAGCCAGAAAGTAGCTAGAAAGTGGCCAGAAAGTATGCTTATTCTCAACACAAAGTAGCCAGAAATAATGTTTTCATTTTTGGCTACTTTTCAAATTGAAGCAAAAAATTAGGTAGAATATTTTTGCTCTTTTCTACCGCTACCAATACCTTAGTTTAAGTAGCAAAGAGGCTACTTCTACTTGCGGCTTTATTTTTTTTTGAAAAGTAGCTGTAGCTAAAAAAATTTAAATGCTTCGGAGTAATACAGCCTCTACCGCTACTTCTACTTGAAAAAGTTGGAGCTGTAGCCGTAGCCGTAATTAAAAAAAAGTAGGTAAAGTAGGAATTCAAACACTGGTTTCAGTTAGTGCTTCAGTTGTGCTTTTTTTTAAAAGAAAATAATAAATTTTTATAAATTTGTACAGGTAGTTTCTGGTTACAAAAAAGCTAAATATTTTTTTATATTACATATTTTTGTTTTTTAAATGTTTACTTTGTTCAATTTCCTTCCTATCTTCGATCTTTACATGGTTTGCTATAGAAAATCATAATTCACTTTGCGTCGTTTCAATTTGCGTCGTGTTTTTTTGGAACGTAACCACCACACAAAGAGAGGTATTGGTGTAGATAAACATTCATACTTTCAGTTTTGCACATTCTTCTTAAATATTAAAACAAAAATTACAAATAAGATTTTTAATGAAAGCGCAAATATTGATTAACATAATTCTCTTTAAATATTTACTTTAAAAAAATAATTCATTTCAGTTAAAGAAATTCAAATTAACGACAATCAAAACGAAAAAAAACAATTTTTAAAATATTTTCGAATGTTTTTCATAAAAATATTTTAGACGATTAGATGGTTGGTTTCGTAGAAACAGCACATAAGAATGCAAAATAAATTTAATTTAATTTAACTTAAAATGTTTGCAACATATTGAAATAAATAAATGATTTCAAATAAAGAATTTAAAATGAATGGCAAAAGTCAAAAACTATCTTTTAAGGTACTGACTGACTATCCTACACGATCGTACGATTATGTCAAAATAATGTGTGACAGAATTCTGTCCTACTTGAAGAAATCGTTTTAAAATGGCGAACTTTATGCTACACTATTATACAAAAAAAGATGCAAAAACATATGTTTACTCAGCTTTTTCTTTGCCGCAAAATATCTTTTTTACAAATATGTACAATGAAAAATAACCAAAAAGTTTGTATAAACAAAACACAAGCTTGGTGTTGTTCCTACCGTTTTTCTGCCTTGAACATAGAAAATGCAACTCTGATCGCACAGATAAAATAATATTTTATGAAAATTTTCATAACATTAAAAAATCGGACAGACCTGTCAAAAAGTCAGCTTGTTCAATACACACTATCATACTTTTTTAGCACACATGGGTTTTTAGACAGATCGTACGACTAAGTAGGATAGTGAGTCAGTACCTTTAATGAGATTTCTTTATTCGTAGCTCTATTACTTCAAAATCATTTAAAAGACACACCCATTTTTGTGCACAAGCATTACGCACATGTACAGCTTAAAAGTTGCCATTGAAAAGCAAAACAGAAATTAATGAAATTCTAAAATATGGGTTGTGTTTTTGATTTTCCTGGGCCATTTGTGGACCGATTGCTGTCATTTTTCTGCACTGATATTATGACGGCCATTTCTGACAAAACTACGTACCGTTTTGTAGTTTAGACAAAATACGCAAAAAAAAAACACACTCAGAAAAAGGTCAAAAGTAGAAATAGTCGCGGTTTCAACTCATAGTTCAGCCATTTATGGGCCGATCCAGCTGATGACAGAAACAACTGACAGATTAGTATACTAAACTCTTCTGTAGGTTTCCTGGGGACTTCATACCGACAGACTCCGCTATTTATGGGAATCTAGAATATAAAGGGTGTCACAACAAGAACGCATGATTTAAATTTGGCGCCATTCGAAGTGTCATTGTTTGACATTTGAACAATTGTTATTGTTTGCTAGTAGAAGGTACGAAGTTAGTAAAAAATGACCATGGACAGCGAAGGAAGTTCGTTAATTAGGTATTGGAGAGACAACATGAAAATGCTGATTTTGCCGATAAAATCATCTTGAGTGACAAGGCCCATTTCCATCTTGATGGCTTCGTCAATAGGCAGAATTGTCGCATTTGGGGTAAGGAAAATCCTCGAGTGATTCACGAGAAGCAAATGCATCCTCAACGTGTCACTGTGTGGTGTGGTTTTTGGGCTGGAGGAATCATTGGACCTTTTTTTTATGAAAATGAGGCAGGTCAAGCGAAAATAGTCAATGGTGTTCGGTATCGTGAAATGATAACCAGTTTTTTCTTGCCTAGAATTGAAGAAATGAATGTGGAGGGCTTGTGGTTTCAACAAGACGGCGCCACATGTCATACAGCCAGAGAAACAATTCAATTGCTGCATCAGTCATTTATTTAAAATTTAAATCTTGTGTTCTTGTTGGGACACCCTTTACATGCTTTATAGGGGGATCCATGTATGATGTAGAAATTACAAATGGAATCACGAATAGTAAAGGGTACAAAAAGTCTTAAAAATAAAATAAAAGAAAGTGTGTTTTTTCCTACATCAAGCGAAGTTTGCATGCAGTCGATTGCACAGTGGTAGCCGGATAAAAAAAAGCAGAGAGGGGGGGGGGGGGCTCACTTGGGTCCTCTCACGCAGTTCCTTTAAGATACCTGTATAAGAGGAAAGACGGGTAGCAATAGAGCTGGAAGGAAATAGCTGCTACTAATGAGCTTAAGCTTATCCGCCAGGGCAGCGCAGAGTCAGAGAAGATATTCCATAGTTTCCTCCTCTCCTCGTCTTGACAACTTCTACAGTAGTCATTCGATGGTAAACCCATTCTCCTTGCATGGTTACCAACATTTAAGTGACCAGTTATTGTTACCACCATATTCCTCCCGTAAAATGATTTAAATTGAAGTAGTCATGGTTTGGGCTAAATTTCAATAGCAGCCTGACGACCAATAACAAAACAGATTGTTAAACTATACTTTTTTATACTTTGTGTAGGCACATTAAAGATATGATTTCAAGATCTATACAAACAGACAAACGACTAGAATATATAAACACTTAATAGAGTGATAAAATTACAAACAGCATGAGAAATCGCAGGTGAAGGTTATAAAAACAAGAACATCCAGGATATTAAAGTTCCATTAAAAAAATTACGCCTTTACTACAAGTGTCGTTTTTGCAGTCGAATTTGCGACAAGCCATTATTAGTGTTTTCGTCACACCATACATTCCTTATTTGCTACAAAATAATTATTTAAGGAGCACTCGCAATATCATTCTTTCTTACAGCTAGGCAGCTGCAAAATTATTGGTCAATTGTCCTTGATGATCAAAGTTACCTTAAGAATAGCTTAGTGAACTGTGGAAGTTTAGTTCATTTAACACTTGAAGGGAATGTGTAAAAAGAGATTTATTAACCTTGAGCGCTGATAGCACAAGTATATACAGTTTTGGACCAGATCAACTGAAAACTGTTTCCAAATTTAAAGTATGCACTTGGTTTTTTTTAAATACGACTCTAGTTTCTGAGATATAGAATTATTTCCTAATCTCATACGCGAGATTTACTGAAAAACGGTTAGTTGTTGTATTTGATTAAAACGAAAAAATTCTAAAATTCTAAAAAAAAAAAAACTTTTCAATTGATAATTTAGCATCGTCATACAAATAATTTTTTTTCGTATTTTTTTTTTTTTTAATTTAATATTGAAAATGTAAAATTTTTCTTTTTATTATGAAAAATTCCTCTCGGTGTATTAAAGATTTTACCTGCCTGTTTAGCATATTTTCATTAGCATATTTCTCTTTCTCTCTCGTACACATTCTCAATCTCACTACTTCTGTCTGTCCTTACTGCAAATAAGAACTATGAAACTCAGTTTGTTTTTCTTTAATTAATTCATTTTATTTCCTTTCGTTATGCTTTGTTGTTGTATTTTCTCTATTTTGTTTTTGTAATAGAAAAATTTTTAACTTTTAGTGCGTATGAATTAACAAATCGCATATTTTTTCTACTTTTGAAATTTTTCTTACACGTTCAGCAGTGAACGTATGAAAACAAGAAAAGATGGCTATGAATAGGTGGGGAGGGGAGGGGAGGGTAGGAGGATGGAAACAAGAAATGGGATTAATTATTGCTCATTTATAGTTTTTTTCAATACAAAACCAAAATTTTTTTTAACCCTTAAGAAAACTACTTCCAATAAGTCACAATTTATTCAACAGTTAATTCTTATTTACTTATGGTTGGCACAAGAATGCTTCCAAACCTGCAGTTTTGTGTCTTGTGTGCTTTTTTTAATGCATTTAAGTTTTGATTTATTTGTGGAACATTTTAACCCTCTAACTCTTGAGACTTTTTTCTATTTCTAAAATTAGGGGTGAAAAAATTCCCACTAATTGAAGAGTTAGAGGGTTTAAAAGTTCCACAAAAATATTTGTCGTAGTGTTTTACATTAATTTGCTGAACATAGCATGGACCTAAAATGGAGAATGAGCAGATTGACAATCTAAATTTTGTGATAGGTTCAGGAGTAATTTTTTTTTAGTCCCCTTTACCATAATTCTCTGGGAGTTTTTTTATGATTTAGGGATTTTGTTATTTTTTCAAAACAAAATTTTGCATAAGGAAAACTTTCAGGATTACACAAATATACACAGTTTTTTAACTGTTTTTAAAATATTTCTTTGGCTTTGATTTTAAATTTGCACTTAATTTTTTTTTCAATTGCGCGGTATACTGTTATCTCCAAAATGAAAAAGGTGAGCATTTTTTAAAAACTATTTGTTTTAGTTAATGAAAGAGAAAATCCTAAATTCCGCCTTGAAATTTTGTATGAGTCATACCTACATCGTTTTAAATCTGTTAACTACAATAGTTTCTCTTAAAATTTAGGATTAATTAATAAAAAAAAATTTTTTACAAACATATAGCCTCAGAAGTTGCAAACAAAATGAACCATATTTTATTAAAATCGATTTATAAATTTCTATTGTAATTCCAATTAAGTGAAAAAACATTGTTATAGCTCATGCCATATTGCTGCCACCAAATACAACAAAAAAAACCACTGACAAACGGATATGGCAACATTTGTTTCTAGCAATGCAATCTGTGACAGGTAGACTCTACTAATAAGGAAAAATCGATTAAGTCGGCTAAAGAAAAAACTGACTTGTTGACGAGATGACATTAAAGTCAACGCCTTTTGCTAGAATCGAAATAAGTTTAAAAAAGAAACACTTTTACAGCTTTTGAAGTTGTAGTCCTTTAAAATAACTTAATAAGACATAATCGACTTTGCCATACTGCCACAGAATTGTTTCAATGGCGTTTTCGTAGTCGAATTTGCAGTAAACTAATATAAAACATAAGACCAGCGTTGCCACATATTACTGTTTTAGTCCTAGGACCTTTTAAAGAAATAAACTTTTTTAATTAAAAAAAAAACTAAAAAAAAAATCATAAAAAAGAAATTTTTTCTTTTATTATTTTTGTGTTCGCTTTTCATTTCAGTAACATCCAAAGGGCTTTCGTATGTAAAAGAGAAAAGAATACTAAAAATTTAATTATTTTGTTGGCTAGGAAATTTGTTAATTGTTGTAGGTAGTTTATTTGCCTATTGACTGAATTCTCATTTAGTCAGTTGGTTTTAAAAAATAGATATTCGAATATTTTGCCAGGATATCATGGAAAATAATGTATTTTACAAGAATAACAAAATAAAGTTAAATTCAGCAGCACCAAGTCCTACATACCCTTCGCTGTTGTAGGCAAATATTCATATTTTGAATTTTGCATATTTTTGAGAAAAATTCCAAAAATAATATACCTTTAAAAGGTTTTCAATAAACTGGCATCCACGAAAAAATGCGCTCTGGCATCCATATTTTTAAAAGCAATAAAATGTTTGCACTCCAATAAGAATACAAAATAAATTTAATTTAAAATTTTTGCAAAACATTTTTTAAATAAACAAAATTCTACTTGAAAGCGACACATCACTACAAGCATGTTCATTATTTTATAATAAAAAATGCTTGTAAGCCCTTTACAATATGCCCGGAATATATGAAAACTGCACAACACATTCTCGCTGGCATCCCTCTTTTTATAAGATTTTTCTATTTGTCCCCATTTACATTATGGACATTTCTAGCCGGATATTTTTTCAATTCTCTTTTGATCTTTCCTAAACCGTTTACATTTCGGGCATTAATGTCCAGATAGAAATTATTTCAATTCTTCTTTCTACTTATTTTCATGACCTGCTTAATTGATTTGTATGAAAATTAATTGTAAAGAACTTTTGAAGAAAACCAAATTAAATTAATAATAAATAAATACATTTTAAAAATTGATTTCTATAAAAATATGGGCAAATTAATACAGTGTAAAGAAATGAAGTGAAGCAACAAGACGATTATTACGAAACGTTGAAAAGAGAGACAAAAAATGTCTAGTACAGACGGTCGTGTACTACACACCTTGCGTATTTGCTCCCCTGGCCCCAAAATTCGTATGTCCGGACAGAAATGTCCATAATGTAAATGGGGACTTTTTTTGCGTAACGGTATTCAAAAGAGACACATGTTTGCTGCCCGTTAATCGGAATGTAGTTTTGATTTTTTGGGCCATTTGTGGACCGATTGTTTTGATTTTTGACACAAACATTAGTACTGTTATTTTTGATATTCATTTATAGACGGAAACAAATTTTTTGTTTCACTCTAGCACACTTCATAATATCAATCACCGGAACTTATTTTTGACAGGAGGAGCCTCGAAAGCAATAACAAAATATATGGGCTCTTTGTAATGTTGTTATTTTTGTATTTTGGAAGTTACCTGGTTTTATTGTACCATTAATCGGACTGAATTTCAATGGCAACTTTTCTGGACTTTGCCCGGGAACCTCAGAAAGTTGACGGGCAGACAGACAGACATCGCTAAATCTATAATGATTCATATAGATCTCCGATATAGAAATTACAATCAAAATTTGTTTTTTTTTTAATTGAAAATAAGAAATGTAACAAAGTTGTCAAAATTATTTTCCCACCAGAAAATTTAAAATTTTCTTTCTTTGTTTGCATGTTGGTGAATGTGTTGTATCCGTAAGTATTTTTGTTGTAGGTAAATTGTATGCATGTGTAAATGTGTGCTTTTCATATATTTTTTCGTTCGTTTATAGGAAAAACGAAAAAAATAAAAATAAAAATAAACGTTTTGGAATAAAATAAACTTTTAGCTTTTTTTCCTTCTATTTTAATCAATAAATAGCTAATGGCTTTATTTATGTAAACGCACTCAAAATTACAAACGTACATTCTTGCATACTTTTGCAAAATATATGAGTACACACACACACACACATCTTGCAAATAAAATTTATACACTCTTTCCTTGTTGGACAAATCCACAATTAAAATACGGCAAAAGTTCACACGTACATAAAAACAGTTGAGCCGATATTATTAGCACAATATGCATTTGGCTTATAAAATGGGTGACTCAGTAAGAGTTCAAATGAACGCTCTACGAAAGAACAACTCGTTATAATTGCGAAAACTTATTTAAAAAAATTTGGAAAGTTATGCTGAGTGTTAAAAAAATTTGAAGAAAACTGGGCCGATTATGGGCAGTAAGACACCTGTGTCAACTTTCCGGTCGGTCTCTTGAAAACATTGCTGCTGTAAGTTTCAAAATTTCACGGAGCACTAATCAGCCAATTTTGACAAAAGACCTTCAGCTTATGTGTACAAAATTCAGCTTACTCAGGAGCACAAACCTGCAAACCATGGAAAGCACCGGCAATTCGTTCAAAGCAGCAAAGGGAAGTCAATAAAAATTTTTTTAAAAAATCATCTTCCAAATAAATCGCTTAGTGAATACACAAAATTGTGTAATTTGGGGGCTCCGAAAATCCTCATTCAATAAGAAGCAAATGCACCCACAACGGCCAACTGTCTTTTGCGGTCACACGCAAAGAAAAAATATGGTGGAGGCAACCATATTCTGGTGGAAACATAGTAAATCAAAGATATTAAAAATACCTTTCAACTGCAGATGTTGCGGTTCAACCCCGGTCAGGGCTAAATTTTTTTTTTAATTTTTTATTATTTTTAAATACATACGAGTACATTTTATATAAATGTTTTTTAAAAAAAAATTTAATACAAACTTTTTTTTAATTCCTTTGACTTTTTCGTTTCTATTAATTTATATTTATTTATTAATTTAATTTTTTTAATTTTATTCGAACTTTGGAATATTTAGTTAAGAAACATTAACTTGCCACTCAACCACTTCAGCCACAAAGCTCAGTTAAGTTTGAACGATTAAGTTTTTGTTTTATACTCACTTTATTTATATGGTGGCGGAAGAAACAAAATAGAAAACAATTTACTTTCAACCATATTTATGGTTTCAGCTAAAATTTAACAAAAATAATATAATAATAATATGGTTGATCTATGACGGTAAGCATAGCATGATTAAAAATAACTAGAAACGTATTTATCGTGATCATAATAATGTTTAGATGCTTCAAATTAATAATAATATTTTTGTGAAGAACAAACTATGTTTGCGGTGACCATATTCAACCATCTTTTTTCTTTGCGTGCAGACGGCAGTACTTTTTTCAATATGAGGACGACATTCTGGTGACAGTGAACGGCATGGATTTGAACGAGATGTGGTTAGAACAATACGGCGCCACCTGCCACACAGAGCGTGAAACAATCGAATTTTTGCAACAACGATTTCCAGAACAAATTATCTGACTTAAGGCCGTTTTTTTTTCTCGGCCTTGAGCGAATAACCCGCAAATAATTACTGATCTCAAACCGCAGATCCAACGAGTCATCGGTGCGTTATTGAAAATTTAATGTAGAGAGTAATATGCTGTAATCAGAGACGGGGGGCCATGTGACGTATATTTTATTCCATACTTAATCGATACATGTCTCCTTCACAATTCAAGACAAATATCACAGCTCTCTCCAAAAATTCGTGTTCTTTTTTTTTTAAATTACCAAGTTCACCCTTTTATCGCTCATTTACTGCAATAGTGTTAGAACTCAAAAAAAAAATTTTAGATCTGTAGTGCGATTCAGTAACTTTTATTACGAACATTCGAATTGAAAAAAAATGTATAACGATATTTTATCGAATTCGATATTCAGTAACTTTTCGGCAAAAATATTCGGTATGATAAAAATCGTTATGTGCTGTTAACTTTCGCAAACTGCATTGTTTATATGAACTTTGAGACGTAGTTAACATCACATAAATAGTCATCGCAAATAACGATTTTTATCGTACCGAATATTTTTGTCGGAAAATTACTGAATACCGAATTCGATAAAATATCGTTATACATTTTTTTTCGATTCAAATGTTCGTAATAAAAGTTACTGAATCGCACTACTGATTTTAATTCTTTCTCAATTTTTTACATTCTGTAAAAAAACGTATCAACAAAATGCTTTTATTTTCAAAGTTAAACATTTAAAATTTTTCCTATCAGAGTGAGTGCCAGCAAATTGCAAAATTTAAATGGCTCATGTGTAAAAATAATGTTTTCTGAATTATGACACTATTTAAGTGAATGCTATATTTATGCTTTTAACTGTTACTAAATGTAGATACAAAGAGATAATTTTAAATGTAGTAGATTGGAAATATTTTGTTTTGTTTTCAGTAAATATTGCCAGTGCACTTACACACAAGTGCACACTTACAATTTGAAAATATTTTACAATTTATTCAAATTCATTTATACCCAGCCAACTAACACAAGCACATAACATACATTTCTGAAAACTTGCACAAACACACATATGTACACATGTATAGTTGATATTGGGGAAAGAAAAAAAACAACAACAACTACAAAACGCTAACGCTGTTATTACCATCTATCAATCGATTATACTTTTTTTTTTTCATTTATTATTACATATTTTTTCTCTACATTTTCAAAAATAAAAGGTCTTAAATGTTAAAACTATGGATATGAATAATAGTTTCGATTGTACTGAGGCTGCTAAATTCAGTGACAGAGTGACAGACAGAGAGAGAGGAGGAGAAGAGTGGTGGAGAAAACTACCTTTCGCTCACACAAACACTCACGAAGAAGACACACTACACAATTCGTGAATGTCGCAATTTTCATATTCCATCAATTGGTTTATTATTTTAGTGTACGGTTTTCAATATTGTTACTGTAAGCAATTTTTGTTGTTTTTATTTTTATTGGTGCTTTCTCTGTTGTTGTTGAAGATTTTTTTTTTGCTTTACAGGCAAGTGCAAATGTAACTGTAAATGCGTGCAATAACAAGAGACCTCATGAGTGTTGCCAGAGACTTGGCAAACAAGAAGATTATTTTTTATATGTAAATAAATTTAAAATGCTAAAGGAAAGTCTCTCATTATCCTTTTGAAAAATTAGCACGGTAAGGTATTCTCTACCAGAGAAGTTAAATTACAAAACCAAACCTATCGTGTCAAATAAAAATGAAATTCAATGCAGATCCGGTCATACATTCGCATTTCTTTATTTATTTCGAGCACAAAAACACACAGAATATGAACAAATGTTGAAAGCTACGAAGCCAAAACAGCTGTTTTAAATGCTTTACCGTGTATAATCTTGCCTTAGCTGTTCGTTTGTAAGCAACTTTTTTGTGAAAAAATATTTTCGGTGGCACGTTCCGCCTACACTTCTCTTCTTTCCCTTGGAAATCTAAAATGTTGGAAACTGCGTTGTGATTGCAATATTTCTTTTTTTTATATAATAACAATAAAATAACTCTCTTTTGCTGACCTTGAACCCATTTTAACTTTGTGGTGTACTTACTAAAAATGATTTACTCTTATCAAAAACATTAAGAGCAATTAAAAAAGTAAACACATTATTACTTCCTCTTATTTATTTATATACGTGCGTGGGTGTATATAATTACGTGAGTAACTATATACGCACATTGTAAATAGTTATATACCTTCGAACCTGTTACGCATGGGTATATAATTAAAAAAAAGAAGAACCGTAATCTTTTAAATCAGGTTTACCTTTATATAGCTTTACTTTCACTTTTGTAAGTTATTGAAATAAAGACGAAATTGAAAGTAACAACTGCGGTTTTAATTAAAATAAGAATACTGAGTTCTTACAATTTAAAAAATACAAAACAGTTTAAAAGTTGCCATATCGAAGAAGCTAAGTGCGATATAAATTCAGTTCGATTTCATGCATTTACGTTAAAGCTAATTCATTTAAATGGAGATAATTCACAAATTAATTTGAATTAAGAGGTCTGTTTACGCTATAAAGCATATTATCGTCGCTGTCCCATATCACTGTGTTCGTCATGACAATGACACTCATAATCAGGGCTATTGGTTTGCGAGAGGAAATTTTAATTTTCAATATTTGTTTGGACAACATTTTTTATGTCTCCAGTTTGATGATTCTTTTTTTTTTTTTTTTTTTTGAGGGAAAAGAAAAATCAGTTAAATGTTGTTTTAGTTTTAGGAAACTAAAAAACAACATTTCTGCAAAGAAAAATTTTGTTCCAAAAACAAAAGCCATATTTTTTTTTCTTTTTAAGTCGTAATTTTACATTTTCTTTAGAGGACAAAGTATGTAAGAGGATATTATGGATAAAATTTTGAAACGCCAATTAATTAAGTGGTTGCATTCATTTAAAAAATTAAAAAAAAAAATCGCTTTACATTCGAAATGAAAACAAAAACATACGGTAACATTGTATACTTGTATATGAGTAAGCCTGTTGGGAAACGTACACTTACTCCACTGTGGCAGTTATACAAATTAAACAAGTATTCGATTTTTGATGAAAAATCATCTCCACCTGCTCTGCAACTGCATTTTTAAATAATGAAAAAGCAAATATGAGTATTTACGTACTACATACTATAAACAAACATACCAACAACAAACAGGCAGGCAGTCAGCAAGTCGAATAAGAGCATAAAGTAGAATTGATTTTTATACCCTTCACAAAAAGTATAACATATATGTTTGTCACACTGATTATGTGCCACCCTATAGAGTATACACATTCCGTCTATCTGTTTGTCCGTGCGGATGTTGAAATCAACTTTCTGAAATCCCTAGAAGACCTACAGAAAAGTTTAGTATTCCAATTTATGTGAAACTCCTGCACACAAGTTGCTATTTAAATTTAGCCCAAACAGTTCATAAATGGCTGAGCTATGAACTCTGAAGTGCAAATACCTATTTTTTTTACCTATTTTTCTGACTGCGTTTTTTGCGTATTTTATCTAAAATACAAAGCGAAAAAAAAAACATGGCAAATATGCAGTTTTATCAGACATAACATAATATCTGTGGAAAAAAATCAGAACAATCGGTTCACAATTGTCCCAGAAAAGGCAACAATACAATGGAATTTCAGATTTTCATTAATTTCTCTTTTTTTTTAATGGCAATTTTTAAGCTGTAAATGTGTGTAATGTTTGTGAACACAAACTCGAAACCAGGCAATCGGTCTTATACAAACGTGTGTACTAGTATGTATGTGTGCCTTTTAAATGCATTTTGTGTAATAGAACTACGAATACAGAAATCTTATTGAAAGATAGTTTTTAGGTATTTTCGAGCTTTATTTGCATTTCTTTATTTGATATTAAATAATTACTTTAGTATTTGGTTTGGTTTAAAAAAATGTTTGAAAACATTTTCATTGATCATTTAGTTTAGGATTAATACAACAGTAGGTATTCAGAGAATATTATTTTAAATAATATTTGTCATTTCATAAACTTTTTTTTATACCCCCAAATTCATAAAAAATATTATGTGCTTAATAAGGAGTTATTTGACAAATACTGCATAGAAGTCTGTCAAATAAGCCCTTAATAAGGACATAATATTTTTTATGAATTTGGGGGTTAATATTTAAGAAAAATTTACAAAATTAAAAATATGACTATTTAGCTACTACAGTGAAGGGTATACACGACTCGGCAGTCGTAGTAAGAGCACAAAAATAGCTGGAACAGGTAAATGTCCCACATTGATATGTGCCAAACATTTTTACTTAGCAGCTTAATATCCCCAACCCAACCAACCAAGCAAGCAAGTAACAAATGTTTACAGTGTCGCTGATTAGCTTGTGATTTTAGAAAAAGAAAAAAAAAATTTAACATAAAATTGCTGCAACCATTAAGAAATTAAATGTTGGTTAAAACGTAATTTAAACGTGATAAAAAGAAATGATAAGTATGAAATTAAAGAGTTAAAAAAACTATTGAAACTTTCCAGAAACAGGACATATAAAGCATTGTGTTGTTTAAAAGAAAAGGACACGTAAATGTAGAACTATTAAAATATTGTACATCGCATTTGTTATATGAAGTAATTGTTTAATTGAATTAACGATATGAACATGTTAATTGAACGAAAAACATGACTACTGATTCAATTAAATATTTATCCCCAAATTCATAAAAAATATTATGTGCTTAATAAGGGGTTATTTGACAAATACTGCATAGAAGTCTGTCAAATAAGCCCTTAATAAGCACATAATATTTTTTATGAATTTGTGGGTTAATATTTAACTGATTTAAGTAAAAAATTTAATCAATGTGACAATTATTTTAATTAAAAATTTTGTTATATAATTTTTTTTATAATTTTTTGCAGTGCACTTAATACTACTGTGGGAAATTGTATACAACTTTGGTTGCCCCTTTGCTTTAATAATGTCATAATTCAAAAATATGTTTTAAGTTTTGGAAAATGGAAAAAATTTTAAATAGTTTACTTTGAAAAAAAAAGCATTTAAAATACTTTTTCCATATTTAAGCAGAATAACAAGTATAGTCTTCTAAAAGAACTTAATAAGACATAAGCGGTTTCTTCATATTGCCACAGTATTGTCAGTCTTATTACGAGTGTCGTTTTCGTAGTCGAAATTGCGGCATACAACAAATGACCGGCGTTGCCACATATTACTGCTTCCGTTCCGACAACGACACTAGCAACCAGGACCATTTTAAAAAAAAATATTTTTCTTTTATTATTTTTGTTTTTGCTTTTCATTTCATAAAAATTAAATATTTTTTTTCAATTGCACAATGTTGGTTGGCAGATTTGTTTATTTAGTCAGTTGGAATTTATGAATCTATGAGGAATTTATGAATCTATGAGAGTAATCCACTTAAGTTTGGAGTAGCTTCTGTGAAATGATTTATATCCCATGTAAAGGGTGTTTTTTATAGACGTATAGAACTTTAAATTGCAATAAAACAACGATGGATTATTCGATTGACATGAATTTTATTTATCCGAAAGATAATCTTGTGGCATTACATTTTAAATATGATTTTTGGCGTATGATCGCCACGGCTGGTTCGGATGTAGTCCAATCTGGACGTCCAATTTTCGATGACTTTTTCCAACATTTGTGGCCGTATATCGGCAATAACACGGTGAATGTTGTCTTCCAAATGAGCAAGCGTTTGTGGCTTATCCGCATAGACCAATGACTTTACATAGCCCCACAGAAAGTAGTCTAGAGGTGTTAAATTACAAGATCTTGAAGGCCAATTCACAGGTCCAAAACCCTAAATTAGGCGGTCACCAAACGTGTCTTTCAATAAATCGATTGTGGCACGAGCTGTGTGACATGTTGCGCCGTCTTGTTGGAACCACAGCTCCTGGACATCATGGTTGTTCAATTTAGGAATGAAAAAGTTAGTAATCATGGCTCTATACCGATCACCATTGACTAGCCATTCAACTAGAAGTGCGCTTCATCGCTAAACAAAATTCGGGAACAACGGCAATCTCGTTTTGGGCCCATTCGGGCACTATTTGCAAGCGTTGTTCAGACGTGAGTCTATTCATGATGAATTGCCAAACCAAACTGAGAATAAATCACTTGACAGCTGTTAAATCGGTCGCCATCTTGAACAGTAATGCCAACTTAAAGTTCTATATGTCTATAAAAAACACCCTTTACAAGCAAGCTCATCATAATTAAGAATTAAGCACCAATAATATTTTGCTTAAAAAAATTAGAACACATTTTTTGTGAGTTATGACACTATTCAATTAAATGAGGCTGCAAAAAACATTTTGAAAGCCAGACATCACTACAAACGTTTGTAATATTTTACAATAAAATGTGATATATAATTAATTAATTTGAGCTTAGTCTTGATAATTAAAAATGTTTTTGATTTATTATTTATTATTTTCAATATTTCGCTTTCCTATGGAAAGCTTCTTCAGGAAAATTATAAATATAAATTTTTTTTTTTTTTTTTTTTTTTTTTTTTTTTTTTGTTATTAATATTTATAATTTTCCTGAAGAAGCTTTCCACAGGAAAGCGAAATATTGAAAATAATAAATAATAAATCAAAAACATTTTTAATTATCAAGACTAAGCTCAAATTAATTAATTATATATCAATAAAAAGTCTTAAATAATAATTATATAAATACAATAAAATGTGTTTTTACGACTAAGACCACACACTGTAGTTTTAGTTGAGCAATTCTTGATTTTGTAGGAGAGAGAGGAAAGAAGAAAGGAAAGAGGTACAAACTTGCTCGTACTTGGCAATTCCATTTTGTTCTCTCTTCGTATCTTTTGTACAGATGTAAAAAAAGATGAGAAGAGAGCTTGAAAGCTGAATGAAAGACTGAAAAAAATTGCTAAAATTGCCGAAACAAAAAATTTGTGTGTGGACAAAACGAAAATTTTAAAAGAGAATTGAGAAAGAATTGCCGCGTATAGTCCTGGTCTAAGCAATTAAAACTATGCTTGTGCAGGTCTTTAGTACCAACATTATTAGGGGCTTGAACTACAATGCGACCTGTAAGATCTATTAGTACCTACATGGCTTGTGACAGTTGGACAACTTTTTCTCTAAGAGAAAGTGTGGGCTTAGAAATGGTGCAGTAAGATAAATATAAAAAAGTTATTGAGATTTTGGTGGTGCCATATGGTAAATAATAAATTAATTGGCAATGCTGTCATACAAGACATATAAAAATGTTGGCCATATTTAGAATATGTAAATTTGACAATTAAAAATTAGAAAGAAGCTACATATTTGGCGTTGAAATTAATGCAAAAACGTAAGCAATCAATTAATAAAGTTAAGTTAGCAGGGTTGTCTTAGCGCCAAAAACATGAATGAGACATCTGTTTTAGATCTCGACAAAGTTTCCAGCGCTAATCACCGCCCTTGAGACCTTTCGCTTGCTCTTTACTGTAGTCTGCAAGGTTCAAATGAGAATGTTAATAGTGAGTGTAGTTTGATGTTTATGCTACAGCCTGGGTGTTTTAAATTAAACAACAAATCATTAACTAATTAATGCTAAATTGTGTCCTGACTTATTATTCCGAAGAAAAAATTTTTTTTTTTGCGTAAACACTCTTTCTATAGACTTAAATATCTTACTAAGTCGTTTAATTCACTTTGAATGGTTGATGATTTGACTATTGACTAGTTGTGAAATCAGAGTCAGTCTCTGAGCACTTATTTCGGTTTGCAGAGTTTAAACCCGTAATATTTACCATACAAAAATAACAATTATCATGATTATTTCAAGATAAATCATAGGTATCTTGAGCTATCCATTGTATTCGCAATTTGGCACCCATGACTTCTGCAGAAGGCAAATATTTACTCCTAAGTAGTTAAAGTATGCAAATTTTATAAAATCGGTGATCGATTGTCTGGATCATTTCAACAAGATATTCTCTTCGTAGCAATTTTTTAAATTTACTATAAAATAAAATTTATATCAAAAAATGTGTGTAATTTTCGTAATCAGCACATTTTAATTAATCAAAAACGAGTACTGACACTTTGGAAATTTTTATAAAGTGGTCATTTGTTCCCTAACACTATTTTTCGTAAAGAAAAGTTTCTGCTACATGATTCTATGTAGCGCAAACATATACATCAGGTTATTCCCTTAGCCATGTTCACCGCATTACATATTTGTGATCCAACAGAAGGTTTCATTTAATTGTAAAAAAGAAATATTCTCAATTACCAATTCAGGCCAATTATTGATGTTCTAGGAAAATTTTCTTTTTGGCAAATTATTCCGCGAGTCAAGGAATTTTCTACGATAAAAAACATTTAGTAGCAGAAGGCAAAAGTGAAAAAATTCAATAGAATTCGTTTACAATTGGCCAAATAAATAATAAAAACAATTTATAAAATTCAATGACATTCGATTTAAAAAAGGCCGTTTGTTTTAGAAACACCTTGATAAGCAGATTAGAGAGACTAGTTAAATTCCTTTGCCCTGATTTTTCAACATACGCTGTCTTGTTTCATACAAATTACTTATCACAATAGTAACAAGAAAGACTTTTATTTCAAACATACTTTTGCATATTTCTTGTGAATTATTAAATTTATAAGCAGAGAATAAAATAGAATAAAAAAACTCTCAGTTGCAATTGTCCTTTAAGTTATAAAAATAAATATTTTTTTATTCATCTGGAAAACAATTTAACAAATACAAATAAAATTTTCTCTACACTTCTATTTTGTAGTCTTTTTCTTTATTTTTGCTCAGTTTTCCTCATGTAAACGAAAAAAAAAAATATCTGAATTACAAATAAAACAAACAGAAAAAAAAAAAACACAACTGCTGGAACAACATGTAAAGAAAAGCAGAGCTATAAAGATAATACAATCAAATTTTAAAAAAGGAAAACGAGAAAAAGAGGAAGGAAAAAAATTTCCAATAAGAATCTCTACCAACAAGAATACACCAACATTAAGCTCAAAGTGAAATGAAAATTTGGTGCAAAATTCCCCTAAAGTTTTTGAGGGTATAGAAAAAAATCTTAGCTCAATTGAAGCAAGACTGCAAAAATTTACACCTAAAAAGGCTGTTATTTAGCCTTTAGAATTTTGAATTTTCCTTTACTTTTTTTAGAGTCAAAGTCGAAAGTTTTTTCACACTTATAAAATAAAATTTGTATGAAGAAAAATGTAAGTCGAATGATTGACCTAGTAAAGAGCCAATTCTAGTTATAATTATTCAGTTTAAGGAAAAAAATCTCTTGCTGGGTACACTGAACAAAAATGTTTCATAAATTTAATGAAGGTTAAGTTAGACTAAGTTCCACAGGGTAGCCTAATAAGAAAAAGGAGAAGGGAATCGTCATATGTGGTCACTATATAAGAGGAAGAATGAAGAATAGCGATAGAAAGATGTAAAAGAAATAGCAGGTAAAAGTATAACGACAATTTAGGGAAATACCTAGTAAGAGTAGAAAAAGAAAAACAAGAAACGAGCCCGTCACCTAAACAGAACCTTTTGCAGTTGACCAAGAAGGGTAGAAAAACCAGATTATGACATGCACATGATTGCCCGTTAAATGACGTAGATTGTCCACTTTTTGAAAAAAAAAAAAAATAATAATAAAAAATGTCTTTCCCTCTCTCTTATTTAGCTGTAAGTTTTTAGCGTGATGTCATTTGTGCTAATTTCAATTTTATATGGGGAATTGTGTAATCTTGTATTTCTATCATTCTTGGCAGTTGACAGCACAGTAAGGTACTGCAGGTAGCGCTTCCCGAAATAAAGCTAACACCAATCCTCCAGTGCCGGACAAAAGCAGAGAAGGCGTTCCAGAGTTTCCTTTAATCTTTATCCGGACATATTCTACAGTAGTTATTTGATTTGATTTAAATGAAATTCGAGAATAATAAAATGTTTTCATTCATTCAATGAAATATTTCCTAAATTATGTGAATTATTCCCTTTGTTTTAATGAAATTATTGAATTGAAGATTTCAAGGAATTAATGAAATATTTAATTAGTATAATGAAACGTGCCAAGCACATCCCCTTATGGTCGATTGGCCAGTGGATCGCACTACACATTAAAGACAGAGTTATTTTTTTAGTATGTGGAATAAACTTCCTGCTGACGTCTTTCCTGAATCCTACAATTTGGGAAAATTCAAATAACATTCGATTTGAATTACTACTCCCTCTATCCTCCTTCCCATAACCTATTTTCCTAGTTAAATCACAATGCATTGCATGATTAGGGGCCATCCCCTGAGTGCTGGTCCTAAATAAAAAAAAAACATATAGAGCATACCTATAGCAAATATTCTTTTTTCTTAATATTATTGAAATTTTTAACGAACCTAAATCAGTTCTAGCAATATAAAAATCGAGAGATACCCACTCCCTATCTAGTTCTAAAACTTAATTTTCATTTTCACACAGCCTCAGTTTAATACAAATCTGCAAATGTGAGCGTGAGTGTAATTGTATCTACAAGTGAATACTATTAAGAATATGTTGTTTTGTATTACAATGCAGCGAAACGAATGCTGGCTATCGAACTAAATGAAATAAAAAATTTTAAGCAGATTCACATAAAAATATTAACAAACAAACAAGCAACCACACTCATGGCACTCACTCACTCACCTTTACCTCATGCACATACGTAAAATTTAATGTACTACATGCCCACAAGTAAGTATGTGAGTTTAAGGCTTTTTTACTCCTCATAAAAACCAAAAAAAAAAAAAAAAAAAAAAAAATAAATAAATAAAAATAAAGCAAGAACAACAAATATAAAAAGTATTAATGTGTGTATTATTTGTGAAATAACTGAAACAGTACAAAAATTATAATACATAAAACAACAACAACAACAACATGAACACCAACATCGGCAAGTTACGTACATACGAGTACATAGAATCAAACATACAACTTAAGAGTCATAAATATTAAGAGACCAACAACTAAAACCACGACGACAACAACAACAAAGCAACATTTTTTTAAGACGAAAACGACGACAACACAAAGCTTAGCAGCAACAACAACATTAACTAAAGCATACACAAATGCTGTCCATACATACAACAAAACAACAACAGCCATATTAAATAATAAAAAAAAAAAAAAACAAGAAACTTTAAAAGTATAAACCGACTGAACCAAAATGAACACAGAACAAGCAAATCCAAACGACCATCCAATCCATCCATCCACCACCTCATCAGCAAAATACACCAAACAATTCCAATTTCAATTCCAATTTACTTTTGCATTTAAGGACAGTGTTGCTAAATTGACGGGTAAAAAACATAGCAGACTAGTGGTTAAAATTCCCAGCTAAAGTTTATTCATAATGTACATTCTAATCTTTGACAACTAGCTGCTAGAGACCTTCTAGCCATTCGATAAAATAAAATTCAAAACGTATTAAAAATGTTATCGAATCGAATTAGTTCAATCGGGATTTTAAGCGGGAACGAGTCACCTATTGTGACACTGCCCTCATGTTACAAATCCTCTCTAAGTCCAGAATACACTAATGTGCTGTTTTTATAACAAAAACGATCAACTCCTCTGAAAATATTAAGTATTTTTCATGCAAATTTGTTTAGACGAGTTGATCGCACATATGAATTCAAAGACTTCCTTGGTTGGTTTTTGCGCCATGTCAGACGGTTGTAGGTAGTGATGACCTAAGTAACGAAAACGTTTTCGTTACAAAGCCTGCAGATATCGTTTCGACTGATCCTCATATTCGCTAGGTATCTCCATTCATAAATCCACTGACAATGCGAATTCCTGACAGTCAGACCCAGCAAACTTTTTGTTCTCTTCCGGTCAATGTTTTCGCTACCCTGATACCTCTCAAACCAATATAGTTGCAATTCTCCTTCCATCTAAGACAGTCCGCAGAATGTTAGTGAGCGAATGTCAGCCTTTTAGGTGGATCCAGTTAGTCTCTTTAGAAGCGTTAGACAATCCGAGAAAGTAAAAAAAAAACAAAAATGCAACTTGGCATCATACCGAGTTTAGAATTGATATCCTCCAAGATAGAATGTTACGGCAAATCGTTTCGCCACGAGTGGATAGCCAATTACAATCCTTTTGCTAGACATTAGAGATTCGCTCACTGTCCAGTCTGAAGCTGATTTTTTACAGGCCATTTAAAAGCTATTCAATTTTAAAAAATTTTCACAAGGACTTCAACAAAAACTTCTTTAAAAAACAAGTTTTAGCTGATTTCCACTTGTCTTTCAAAATAAAATTCGCAGCAATAAAACTGAAGAGTCACAGATTTCTCGAGAGAGGTTAGGATAACTTCTCATATACCTCAATGCTATGGAATAGGACTAGATTCCTTTACTAATCCTCTACGTAAGACAGTTTAAGTAGACGATCTAGAGCTAAAACTACCTGCTTCAGTCTATTATTTTAGCTATTAAATCAAGAAAAGTTAGTGAACAACAATGACAATTACAGATATTTCCGGATGAGCTGAAAATTGTTATATACAGGCATGTTCTGAAATCACGGTGATTTTAAACCACGAACGATTTTAAAATCACGTAAGTAATCACGAGATTTTTAGCTTGTGAGTAGTGGTTTTTACTGTTCTCAATCACGAGCTTAAAGCTCTTTTGCTTTGTTACAATAAAATTTGCTCAGAAAAATAAGAACAAGAACTGAAAATAATAAATAATTAAATTTTTGACAAAAACTAACAAAAAACAATTCAAATTAAGGAATTCAAAGCAAAATGCTTAAAATTCTTCAAGTGATTGATATCGAAAGACAGTTAGCTGGCCGGTCTTAAATCATGAGATGTCAAATAATTTTGTGAGCTTAACACCATTTTTGTGATTTAAAATCACTTGGAGAAAAAGTGATTTTCAGAACATTTCTGATAATAAACCTGATATATAAACGTTACGACAACGACACTCATAATCAGGGATGATGTTTGAAATACGTTTTTAATTATTTTAAGAGTGCGTGAGAACGCGTGAGATTTTTAGTAGATGCAATCAGAAAAAAATATCACTAGCAAATTCCCTAGATTTTTAATTCCCTCATGATCAAGAGAGATATAAAATTTTTAGAACACGCCAAAAGATCTAATACGCGGGCGTTTTTAGGTAAACTTTTCTTTTACAATTTAACAAAAAAAAAACGCATTTGGCAACACTGCCTGCAATATCTGGTAACTTAAAACGAACGGACTCACTTACAGCAACGACAACAACCACTACTACAACTGCAAACACACGCACACACCCCCAACAAACATACATAATCGTATAAATGTTTGTTTGTTTGCATGTAAAATGCATGATATTTGCACACCAGGAGTAATCACTTTGCAAGAAAACTAGAGAGAAAATGAGAGTGTGTGCTTGTAAATGGATGTTCCATATGTGAAGATAAAAATTATGTTTAGCCAAATAAATTTTTGAAAAAAAGGGACAAATAAAAATGAAAATAATTTATCATGGCATAAAAAATATTAAATTTTCTTTACCACAACATGAAACGCATACAAGGATATCAAACATTTTATAATGAATTTCACACTTTTTCTTTATTTATTTATTTTTTTTTTTTTTTTTTTTGTTTAGTAAAGTCGATTGGTCATAAATAAAAAAAACACGATTTTACAGGAGAGCCATTTAAGGAAAACAATTTGCTGGCATTCTTATGGGAAAAATTTTAAATATTTTATTCCGAAAAGAAGCGCGATGTAAGAATTTGAAAACAAAATTTGTTTAAAAAAATGTTTTTGAGTTATGACACTATTGAAGTAAATGGGCGATAATCATAGTCACAAAAAAGAAGGCTTTATTAGGAGCTCACTTTTGTTCATAAGAATTATATGAATTTATTGGCTGTTCAGCGATGTCATACGAAAGCAAAACACATTTGCACTGAAAACAAAAACAAATTTTCGTATGTTGTTTTTGTTTTCGTTCGCTTAGTTCTTCTTGTGACATCGGTGAACAGGCCATTAAAGTCGTTTTTAAAAAGACACCGAACCGACTTCAATGTGACTATGATTATGGCCCAATTTGTTTTATTAAAAATTAATAGAAATTTGTCAATCAACATTTCATACAATTAACACTCAATATCACATTTCTTTGGCAAGGAAGGATAATAATAATACCCAGCAAAAAATAGTGCTTGCCTAGATAGAAAATCATCATGAGTATGAACGATTGGACGAAAACAGGCAGGCAGTGGATATATTCAGCAAAAATAAATCTTGATTTAGAATCAATAGCGAGGAATGGAAAACAATGGGTTTCAATATGTGTATATTCTCACAAGCGAATAATAGAATTTAATTCAGTGTTTGTCATAGTTTTGCAGAAAATTTGTCAAATGCTCTGTTTATGAGAAATGAGAGCATAAAACGACGATAGTTTTTTAATGTATAAAATTCACAAGAACAAACTAGTTTCAAATTTGAATTTATTACCTCCGAGAAAATTAGCGTCAGCGAGAGCTAAACATACATTTGTACATTCATCGACTGTATGCCTGATTTTTTCTTTGTGAGTATTTACTAAAAGTAAAAATAAAATAGAAACTCAACAATTCATACTAAAGCGACTTAATGCTTCTTAAATGCCAACTCACTGGTTAGAATCCAGTTAATGGTTCTTGCTTGTTTTTTTATCTACAGAACATCAATCATAGAAGGCATGAAATAAGCATTGTTTGGCAGCTAAAACTGTTGTGTCTAGATGGCTCATTACGAACAAAAATCATGTCTTATACAATTGCTTCTAAACAAGCATAATTTTTTGCTGGGCCTTACGCTATTGCTTCCCGGAAGCAATACTTTAAAATTTTTCTTTTTTTAGGTTATGAGAATACGAGTATGTATTCCTTACGCTTCCAAATCAAGATAAGTCACAGTGAATTTCTTTTTCTACAACTATTTATTGTTAAATTGTGTTTAATTAATTACAAAGTGTTTGTGTTTTGCTCATGACATGATTTTTTTCTGAATTCATGCAAAAAAAATCATTTTCCCAAACGAAGCTAATTCTTATTTGGAGTAAAATTGCCTCATTTGGGCTCTTTAACATTTTTATGTTAAACGTGAAAAATGTTTTTAGCTAAATTTTGTTAAAGCACGCGTTAAAGTACGCGTGGTTGTGAAGGTCATCTCGTTTTTCATTAACACAAAAGAATCCGACCAGAGGTACCACATGAGCTCTCATTTTCAGCAAAAAAAAAAATGTGACTGAAGATTCATTTCTATAAAATTTCTTTGATTTAATCAACAAAGATCCTTTTTACCAGCATTCCTATAGTTTTCTGTGGTAGAAGTTTATGCTAAAAATTAAGTACAATGACTTACTTGATATGGGAAGATAAAAATTTAGGTTGTAGGTAATTAGGTTTCTCATAAAAGTGAAGTGAAGTGAAATAAAACCAAATTTAACAAAACAGCTTTTTGCTTGCTTTTTACTTCGACCAAAGGATACAAATCAATCTTAATAACACAAAACAGATACACACTAAAATAAAGCGCTTTGACAAATACTCGAGAGAATAAATTCAGCCAGCCATCCAAGTATAAATTCAGTTCATAACACACAAAAAATTTATTTAAGAGTGTGTGTAGAAATCTATAACACATGAGACGAACACCGACTCTTGTCTTCTGCTGGATGTATTTTGGTTAATGTATTTAGTTTAGGTTTCTATATCCATCAACCAACATTAGCAACATCATCATCATCGTCATGCTCTTCTATTCCATTCCAATTTTCAATCAATTGTATTTTATAGGACTTTTTTATTTTGCTTGTTTTGCTGCGTACGAGCACGTTATTAAGTACTCTGTTCTGTTGCGTTCGGTTCAATTCAATTCAATTCTTCGTTATAATCAAACAACCATACCAACCAAACTAACACTCTCACGTGCCTTCATACATGCTGCATACTCGTACACTGTATATTTTTATTCGAAAAAAAGGCAACAAAAAATACTTTCGGGTGTTGGGTTGCTATGAATTGTTTTTGTATTGTTTCGAAGGTTGACTGGATGTTTTTCGTTGCTGTCCTTACAAAGCACACAAGAACCCATCACATGACTTAATACCCAAGAAAGAACAAAAGTGTATAAAACAATATTAAAATGGAAATATAAAAAAGGAAGACAATAAAATAACAGGCAACGTTCAAAAACATTTAAAAAAAAATAATGCGCACTGAAGAATCGAAAAATAAGGAGGCAAATTCAACTACCCAACCAACCAAACTCTACTGGAAGCAAATGATACAAAAAAAAAAGCTTCGAAAAGCATGGAAACGTGTGGCAACAAACAACATACGAGTGAAAAATTATAGAAAAAAAGTTTTTTTTCAAATTGAACTACAAATAACAAAACTAAACACAAACAGGCAAAAAAAAAAGAAGTTGTTTGTAGTAACTAGAAGTACTATTGCTGGACTCACGTTACGAGTATTTGTTATAAACTGAATAATTTAATTTTTTTTCGTGCATACTTCCAAAGTTGTAGTGAAATCATAAACACCAAGATTGCCAGCTTTACACAAGAAAATGAAAACTTCTATAAAAGATTACATTTATTTAAATTAGAATAACTTTCGCTGGAATTCAATTTATAATTAATTTTTTCACACTTCAACTAAAAAAAAACTGATTTTTCACATGAAAATTAAACATAAAATTTATTTGAAAATCATTAATACGTTTTCATTGTATTGAAAGCTCTAAATGCATACGGGGTTGTTGTGAAGAACGTCAAGGAATTAATAAATACTGTATTTGAACGAACTGCTTGAACATGCATAAGAATTAAGAAAGTCACAGGCCAATTCGCTGCATTCGATAACGAGCGACTTCTATAAAAATTTTTAAATTATGTGATTGATTTATATTAAAGCATTGTTCACACAAAATGGAGCCGCTTTATAAAAGCATTTTAGAAAAACCTAGTGGCATCACTTAAATTTAAAAAAATAATCTTCTTATAAATATTCACCGTTATTCTGTATGTAGTCAGTATTGCCTAATTTGTAAGCTTGGTTAGCTATGGAAAAATCAAAATAGAAAAAATATTCTGGACCAATGTCTTGAAAATCCGACATGGTCAAGTTCAATGATTGCAAAAAAAGCTTTAGATTCCCAAAATTACTGCAAATAAAATTTTAAAAGATATAATCAAACCTTAAGGACAGATTGTAAGCAAAAAAAGGGTGTCTCCAACAATGACCGTAAAAAAAAAAAAAAAAAAAAAAAAAAAAAAAAAAAAAAAAAAAAATTGTGCAAGTAGAAGAATGGATGCTGTCTACAGAAGCAATCAAATAATAAAATACCCAAATCTTTGTGAAAAACAGGCTTTTATGCATTCTTTATGATAGAGTTTTAACAAAATTTAACAACTGCCTTATTATGGGCGATGAAACCTGACAGGTCAAATCTTTTATGAATGAAACATGGAGATGCCGATTAAAAATCCAACTACACAAAAATGGAAAATTTATGATATGGCAAGCCATTTGCAGCTGTGGTCTAAAAATCACGCCGTTTATCGTCTCTTTAACAATGACATTAAAAGATTTTATCAAGAAATGGCTGCAGAAACGATTGCTGTCTGTATTTAAATGCTACCACTTTCCAGCAAAATGCGATGAAGTGGTATTAAAAACATCAGGTTGCTATAGTGGCAAAGAACATGAATCATCCTAACTAACTGTCGAACAATACTGAACTATTATCAAAGCTTAATTAAAGAAAAGTGGTACTGTTAGTCCTGAACCAAAAATATGTTGAAACAAATCTGCAGCGCAGCTAGATCAGAATGTTGTACAGAAATTAAGGAAAAAAACCCGAAAATTGGTAAAAGGAAATGAATTGTAATTTTTTTTTTAATATTTTCTGAAAAATATGTAATAATTTCTATTTGAAATTTAAAAGTTTAACAATATAATATAATATAACAATAACTCAAGAGAATATCATGAGTAAAAGAATAAATTTTAAAACCAACACAATTTCTGGAATTAAGCACAAATAAACATTAATATTTTGTTATATTTTCTGAAAAAGAAATAAATAAAGCTTTTTAATAACTTTTTCTTTTAAGTATATATTCAATTTCTTATGCGGCTCCATTTTGTGTGAACAATGCTTTATTAACACGCTTAATGAACTTATGGTGACTTTCAATAGTCCCATAACAATTCCTTGTAAGAAATTAGCCAAGTGTGGGTATTAGCTTTTGTATTTGAAATACAGAAAAATGTAATTTACTCCCAGACACTGGATTGCTGGGGAGACGCTTTCGGAAGGCATTAATAATATAAAATATTCACATACGTAAGTATCCAGTTCAATTAATATGCAACAACAATTATTTTCAAATTGTTTCATTTAAATCATTATTTTTTTTTACCAAAATTATCTATTTTCGTGTGTCTGTATTTGGAATCGGCCGCTTCTCGTTTCGCTGCACCATAAAATGTTTTACCTGGCACTTGTTATAAGTCCATTTTGACATACATAGTTTCATCGTCCATAATAAGGCAGTTGTTGAATTTTGTTAACACTTTATCGTAAAGAACGCGTTCTCGTTCTATTGCAATGGCATTCAACGTTTTACTCTGATTTGGACATTTTATCGCACGATAGCTTTTGTGTGCAGCATCCATTCTTTTTGTGGTACCTACACCGATGTTGTATTTTTTTGTACGATAATTTCCTTTTGTTGTTTACTTGTCCTTAAGGTTTGTTTATATCTTATTCCTTTTTGGAATCTGCAGTTTTTTTTTTTTTTGCAAATCATTACACCTGACTATGTCGGACTTTCAAGACATTTGTGCACAATATTTTTTCGTAAAGAAACGAAATGAAACAAATGCAAACGTTTCGTTTTGTAGTTTTTCAGAGTATTATTATGGAAAACTACAAAACGACCTGTTTACATTCGTTTTGTTTCTTTACGAACTCTGATTTTGTGTGAACAAAAACATCATTTAAATCATTCAATTAAATATTACAACTAAAAAAATGTATTGGTTATTAAGACCCACATCTGCACGAAACCAATAAACTTCTATTATATAAAGCTATTTTAAAACCAATGTGGGCATAGATATGGTATACAATTATTGGGGAAGTCAGGTAACTCAAACATAGAAATATTGTAGCGATACCAATCAATTATTTGCGCTAACGGTATGTAGCATATCATAAATATATTTAAACGAAAATAGTATTGCATTTAACAGCGTATTCTACTACAAATATATCAGTCGTTTCTAAAATTTATTTGAACAAATATATTTTTTATTTTTCTACTAAATTTCTTTGGTGCACAGAAACCTTAACTTTGAGGTACAATAACTCAAAAACTACTTAATATTTTATATATATTTAAATGTCATATTACGCTCAATTTTTGACCTTTATGATTAAGTATACTCTGACACATACTTTCTAAAAGATGCAATTACGTCAAGACATCAAGATAATCAGAGTAGTGAAAAGAATAACGCCGCTGTAAACAGAACTCTATAAGAAGAACAAAATGTAACTCTTTGGAGGTCAATTGTTTGTGTTATTTATGACAGTGGCCCAAAATCGGATATTCTGAAGGCCCTTTTTAAATGTGTTTGTGGCTAAAAATTCATGTTTTGCTTTAGTTTTTACAATTAAAAGTTCTATTGAGCTTAAAAGAAAGTAGGAGTATCCAAATCACTTTTAGTAAAAAAAATTTTTTTTTGGAATTTTCATTACTTCCAGCAAGAAGTCGTTGCTTCAAATTCTTGTAAAAAAAATAACTTTTCATGGCCAGATAGTATAATAAACATTTTATATACATTTAGTGACAAGTTTATTTGAACTTTTCTTTTCCATGCTTAAGGTCGCAATAAAATGATTTATTTTTGTATATTTAATATTGAGTAGCTTCTTCAGGATATACATAATTATAAATTAGCTACACAAAGTGAAAGTGAAACATCGATATAAAAATAAGTAATTTTAATCCGACCTTTAAGCTTTACAAAGACTAGCCGTAGTCAATGGAGCTGCAAGTATTACTCAATATCTCTATACAAAAAATACATTGATTTGTAGCACTTTCAAAGAAAGCGGCTTATATTTGTGATTAAGACATTGTGATAGTTACAATAAATATGTTTTTAATATAGTTGTATTTAAAAAAAATTATTAAAAACTCACCTTATTCTTGATATTTTATATGTATTTTTTTTTTTGAACACTCATCAGCCAAAATTTTACTTCTTCACAGTTTTGTGCAATAAGTTCAAATTGTTAATCAAATCACAAATTATTTTTATTATTTTATTCATTAATAATTATTTTATTATATCCCTTTTAACAAACGCACTTTACCGTTTGAAAGTTATGTTTGTAAATTAATAATATAATACTTGCAACAACAAGAAAAAAATTATGTATTAAACAAATGACAAGTGAATTCACAATTTTTTTTTTTCATTTTTTTTAATTAAATATTTTTTAAATTAGCCTTTTGCTGTAACACAAATTTTAAACCCTTCCATATCCCAGTAGACTAAATAATCTAAGAGGATATTACGTCTTTAGAATTTTTTTTTTTAAATTTTCGAAAACTAGTGCCATCAAATATGAGGTCTATGAATCGAGAAATTTACATACCTACATACGAGTATGTATGTATAAAGCACTATATTTAAAACATATTTAAATTAATTTAACTTTGAACACAAACACAACACACATTATTGTACAGCAGCTTCCTCTTGCAGGCTATTCAACTAATTTTGAAGTAACTCTATCTCAACGAGTGCTAGTTAATGCTTAGATCACTTTAAAAAAAAAGTAAAGTGACTATGTCAAAAAACATTTAACATTTTCTACATATGGTAGGTAACAAATTGCAACTTAAAACATGTCCCCACATGTATTCACATGCACTATATTATAAGTATTAACGAAAAATCAATAAGCACGCTAAAAACCAGAAGCAAAAAGAAATTGTCATTTATTTCATTTTCTTTCCTTTTAATTACAAATTTGCACTTCATAAAAAAACGCATAATATTTTTTCTCTTTTCTCCTACAATTGCTGGCAGTACAAGTTTCAACTCACTCATACTTATACACATATGAACAATTGCCATGTACATGTGGCTGGGTGTGTGTGGCTGTATTTGTCACTATTCGGGTTTGCAAACGATTTACAATTTCGGGGTAAAATATTAATAAGCAGTCAACCAAAAATAGATATGAAAAAAAATTATTCAACGCCATACACATTTTAAGTAAAAGAAAAAATATTATTATGGTGTAAATACCTATACTATTTACTAGATTTTCATGTATTTTAATTTATTAAATTTTTTTATTGTTGAAATTAGTTTTTGGTTTGAAAGAAGCGTGTGAAAATAATTTTGCTTAAAGCAATAACACAATTAGAGAAATAACTCAAGTTTTTGTTTATTGATGCTAAGTGCAAAGTAAAACTTTTTATTAATTGGTTGGTATTTAAAAGAAATTTAACAACTAGCAATATCTACTTACTAGTATGTATGCACATGAATAGGTAACAGTACTTTCTTATATGCAATTATAAGAAAATATGTTTATTAAAAACGTGGAATTATTAGAAAACTTCAAGCATTTACAAAAGAAAACACTAACTGTGATGTGTCTACGTTTTACGTTACGCTTGAGTCTACTTACTCTTTTATTTAAAACAATATCCAAATTCTATTCCTACGTCCTGCGTATGATGGAATATTGAAAAAATGTATCAATTAAAATTGTGAAAACCGGATGCAATAATACCCATGATAAAATCTTTTTTAATTTCAGTACTACTCTTAATAAGGAAGCAGCGTATTTAATATCGTACAAGATCTAGTGAACTAGTTGGGCCCAAGCCTACCCCCTACCAACAAGAAACAGTTGGTAGTGTCTTTGAGAAAGACAACGTCAAATAATATTGTTCAATAGGTAACATTACGTAGTACAGAATTTGTAGTAACTTTTGCTAAACTGATGTATTTCTTATTAAAATTTTATTCAATAAAATTTTAATTTGTGGAATAGATAGGTATGTATATTTGTATCTACACTTTAGGTTTTAAGCTATTTTAAAAAACAATGTTAATTTGTGATAATTAATGTAAATACATTGGCCTTTATACTGATTGCAAAATATTGCATTCACTAATATCTATCCCATACTTGAGTAAATCAAATAAGAAAAAGTCCCGTTTACCACATACATATATGTACTCGTATTAATTCATTTTGAAATGCCTATTAATTCATTTTGAAATGGAAAGTATTATTATCAGATTTCCATTTTTTAATAAATAAATTATATGTACGTATGTACCTACATACCTAGTAAGAGTCCTGAAAATTGTTATACATATCGCTGTTACTCCTACTTCAAATAACGCAAAACACAGAAAAACATTTAGTTTTCAATTTATCAACTCGCTTTACAAAAAAATCAATTCTTCTGAAAAGATATAAAAAAAATAAAAATAAATGTCTAATACCTATGTATTTAGATTATAAGACTAGACAAAAATCATTTTCACGCAATAATTAAATACGAATTCAATTGTTGCCGTACAATAATTATAAAATAAATCCCACAAAACCAACCTTCAGACACACACCTTGCCAAAAAAAACAAGCTGCAAAAGTTGACTGAGTGAATGACTGGTTTTTTATTTGCAACATGTTCAAAACGTCTGTACACATCACATACATACATTAATATCTAGATATATTTAGAGTTGGTTGGAATATGTTTGGATTTATACCTATTATCTTTTTGTTTTACAAAATTTCGTCATTTGTTTAAAAAGCATAATTTTACTGTTGTATTTAGTATTAAGAAAACAAATAATAATTAAAATTAAATTTTTTAATGAGTTTTATTCATTTGTACATGTTAAAACTTGTTTTCATTCTTGTATAGTTTGGCGTATTGTTGTTGTAATTATTGCATTAACATACACATTTTTTCTTGCAGCGTCATCCATATTGATTTTTTCGGCAATTTTTTTGCTGCTTAAATTTTTATACCTGCATTATCAATTTATTTATTTTAATAAAGTATTTTATTTGTTTTTCAACAAATTAATTGTTTATTTCTTTGCACTTTACACATTTACTTGTTTTTTGTTTATTTCCTTTTCACATAATATTTTAAACAATAAGTAGTTTTTTGCCATCTCAATCTACCCGTATTTTAGAACTGTGTCGGTCGTGAATGAATAAATGAACTTGAACGAATCATATAACAAAAGAAAATGAAGCAGTCAACTTTTTAGAAGTGTTTTTAAACTATTCATTTATTTTTGTTATTCATATGCCTTTTTGTACTCTGCATTTTCTACATCTTATTCTGTTTTAGCACCAGTGTTGGGCATAACAATTTTGTTGTTTACATATATTCATATGTATGTTTGAATTAGTTTGGTATATGCTTATTATATACACTTTTTAATAAATATGTAAAAATTCCTAATTTTACTGCTGTTACCTACCATCAAAATCCATTTATATATATCCCGCAATATTATGCCAGCATTGCTACCGAAGTTGCCTGTTACAGCAATAAAAAAAACAGGCTGGTAGCTCTGCACCTTACCGTAATATTTTGAATAAACTACTTTTGGCCGGAACCCCACAAAAAAATATGAAAAATAAAACAGATCGAGCGGTAGTTTACGGCTTATTATTTAATTTCTTTTTATTTAATAAACAAGTAGTTATTAAGTTTTAACACTAAAAGTTGTACGTCAGTGGGTGAGTAGCAAAATATCCTTTGCTCTTTATTATCTGCTTCGTTAACCGCCTCAAATTATTATCATTGTTAACATACTCTCCATTATATACCTCCTGTGCCAATGTCATCACTTTGTCGCGGCCAGCCCAACAAATTGATGTAGCCGTTAACATTTCATGATCCGCCAAGTATAAACCAATACAATAAGATCGCGAGGCACGAGAGACGCTTGAAAACATTGCATATATTGTGGTAACCATGTCAGCCAAGCGTTTGGCCTCATTGTGACGTTCCACAATACTGTTGCCATAACGTGTGAACATAAGATCGACACACATTTGCAAACGAGCCACAGAATATTCTATACACAAAGCGGCTGGTCCTAGTGAAGGATGCACATTTTCCCTAAGATTCATTTTGGTTTTGGGATTATCGATACTAGATCTTTCAATAAATTTGGAGAAAATGTGACCAGGATGAAAAAGAGGATTTCGTTGCTTTCGTATTTTGTCGGCCATTATAACCTGTTGTAAAAATATATAAAATTAGGTAAATATATATATACACACATTTATATTAATGACTTACTCCAGCATGTTGTAGGCCCAATAACGCAATATATATGCTTAAATTATTAATAGATTCTCCTAAAGTACAAAGCTGAGCAGCATTACGGAAATAAGTTTCAGTTAATTCGCCTGAATGTAAAGATTTTGGTCCAACGATATCTAAAGATGTGGTACTTAAATTTAATAATTCTTTTAGACTGTGGTACTAAATTAATAAATAAATAAATTTTTAAAGTTAGTTATATTCAAATATGAATTCAATGAACATTACCTTAGTTATAGCCGCTTCTAGAGCTACATCAGGTTTGTTGAATTCATCTAACAAGCCAGCTGTCATATAAATCATACTTTCTATACTGTAGATCGATAAACAAGAGTTTGCTAAGCAAGTTTGTACCGATTCCAAGTCTCTGTTTAAGAAAATTCATAAGGGTTTTAAAAATAATATACTTGACTATTTAAGTTAACTTACTTTAGCATAACTCCATTAACATTTTTCTCTATACAATGTTGTGATATAATGTTTAAAATATTTTTTGCCAGCCCCAAATTAATCATTGAACTACGCAAGCGACCGGAACGTAGCAGAGTTTCGGCGACTTCATTCCCTCGGTGAGCGTGGCCTAAAACACAACTATCCGGTACACACACATTTTCAAAAATTATTTTTCGTGTTGGGACAGCTCGACAACCTATAGTTTGGTGTATTTCTCCTAACTTGACACCGGGTGTATTGTCATCCACTAAAAATATTGTTGTGCCACGAAAATCATCTTTCTGTATATTTGCTTTTTGGCTCTGTGCAATTACAAGAAATAGATGCGAGGCGTCTGATGTCTTCGGGGGATATACAACAAATGCTTTGCTGCCATTTAATATCCAACTATTTGTTTCCATTTCTTGTTGTGCTTTTGTACTAAAAAAATCATCTTCAGGTGTTTCAAGCTCAAAAATTGCTTCGGTTGCAACAAGAGATCCTTAAAAATTTTACTTTTTGCTTAATTTCAAAAAAAAAAAAAAAATTATAAAAAAAATTTATTTTACCATTTGCCAATTTCGGTAAAAATCTTTGCTTTTGTTCAGCTGAACCGAATTCTTGTATAGCATCAATTATACTACGGTGTCCTAACAAGCTTACAGCCACTTCCGTAGCTAAAGATTCAGATTCTGAAGCCATCAGACTTTCGCTATAGCCCCAACCTTTGCCATGAAATTCAATGGCTACACTACCTCCATATAAGCCAAGCTGCTTTAAATTATCAGCTAACGTAGGCGGCAAAGTATGAGTAGCACTAGCTGTATGAGAATCAAAACTTTCAGAAAAGAAATTTTGCAAAGGCAGCAATTCATTTTTTAAACGTTCCATATTTTCACGGTTTATAACTTCTGGAAATGCCAGCAGTTCATTGTCAACCAACCCGACAAAAAAATTTTTAGCTAAAGGCAAACGAGGTGGTAGCTTTTTAGAAGGTTGTTCCGTAATTTGTTCCTCATGCTCGGTTGCATTGGTTACGGACGAAGCCGCTTGAGTGGCAAATGATTTTTGGGTAAATGCAAATCTCTTTAACAACTTCAAGGAATTCATGTTTAAAAAGTATTTAGTTTTATTTATATGCAACATTTTAAATACTATAATTACTAAATCAATTATATTTTCACGTCGTTTAGTTCACGTAATTCTTTTAGTTAAAAAAATCTCTGACTTTTGATACATTCTTCTTTTACTTCACATTGAATGCACGAATGGAAATGATGACACAGCTGTTTTTGGCATTTTTGTAACATCTGCACTTGCCAAAAAAAAAAAAAAAAAAAAAAAAACTGACTGGTAGTCATAAAGTACATAACAAAAATGTTTTCAATTAAATTTTTTAAAATTAAGAGAAATACAACATGTGCAATACAGTTGAAACGTTTTTTTGCACACAAAGACATTTTGGAATTAGCTAACAGAGGTTTCTTCCAAGATATGTTCCCAGATACAGCCGGGTAATTATGATTTTGTTTGTGTTTAATACCTAACCTTAAATGAAGGTATTCTTAGGCCCAAAATGAGGAAAGTATTTAACTCATCGCCTCAAACTATATACGCTGGATTTGATCCCACAGCAGACAGTTTGCATGTTGGTAATTTATTAGTAATAATGGGCCTTCTACATTGTCAAAGGGCTGGTCACACACCCATTGCGTTGCTGGGAGGTGCCACAGGATTAATTGGCGATCCTAGTGGTCGTAAAACGGAGCGTAGTCAACTACAAGATACTGTAGTGGAACATAACATAAATTCAATTAAGAAACAGCTGGAAAAAATCTTTCAAAATCATGTTGACAAATTGTGGGACGACAAAAAACACAATGAGACTTTGCCGCCTTTAATGTGAGTAGTAATTTTATTTCTTTTATTGAGTATATAAAAAATAGTTATCTGTGTCCCTATAGAATAGTCAATAATGCTGATTGGTATAAAAACCTTAATATTATTGACTTCATTGCGCATACTGGAAGACATTTTCGCTTGGGGCAAATGTTGTCGAGATCGTCAGTGCAGTCTCGTCTGGAAAGTGAAGGAGGCATGAGTTTTACAGAATTTACTTATCAAACATTTCAGGCTTACGATTGGTTACATTTGTTACGTACTTACAATTGCCGTTTTCAGTTGGGTGGTTCTGACCAAATGGGTAATGTAATGTCAGGCCACGAATTGATAAGTCGAACGGCTAAAAAAGAGGTATTTGGCTTAACTTTACCTATTGTAACTAATGAGGAAGGTGATAAATTTGGAAAATCAGCGGGCAATGCAGTCTGGTTAGATGCTAATAAAACATCAGCATTTGCTTTATATCAATTCTTTCTGAGAAGACCGGACTCAGAGGTGGAGAAATTATTGAAATTGTATACATTTTTACGTCTTTCAGAAATTCAATATTTAATGACCGAACATGGAAAAGAGCCAGAAAAGAGGAAAGCACAAACCATTTTAGCTGAAGATATAACGTTACTCGTTCATGGAGGTATTTTTTGTTTTTAAAATAGCTACTTAACAATTCTTTAAATCATTCATTTTAAAAATTTTTCCAGAGAGAGGATTAAAGCAAGCTGAATCCATTACAGATGCTTTGTATAAAGGCAACATTGACGGATTAGCTGAATTAGATCACAACGAAATTAAGCAGACATTAGCTGGAGCTACGTTAGTGGAGCTTTTAGCAGAAGCCGAAATGAGTATGTTAAAACTAGCCATGAAAGCAAAATGCTTTCCAACAGAATGTAAGTAATATACATCCAGTTTTATTTTGTCGACTGTGATTAATTACTTTAATTTCAGCTGACGCCATAAGAATTATAACTGCAGGCGGGTTTTACGTCAATCAAGCGAGAAGCCAAAATATAAATGAAATTGTTACAAAAGGTATCCATGTTCTTAAAAACGGTTTAACTTTGTTAAGAGTGGGTAAACGCAATTTCTATATTATAAAATGGTTATAATTACTGATAATAAAACACTTGTTGGTCTTTTAAAATAAAATTATTTTATTTTTGTCTTTTTGCTCCACCTCCGGGACCAGGTTTTTTACGCCACCTTTTGCTGGCCTCGACAACATGAGCAATTTCTTTTTTAATATTTTTGTCATAAAATTTGCCACTCTTTGTAAAAGTTTTATGTTCATTACGCATTTCAGCCAATTTACGATTTTTTTGCTTCATTATATTTTTTTTATTAGCCGATTTCTTTTTTCCTGCCTCAGAGAATTGCACTTTTATGTGCCGACCTTGGAGTGCTGTATTATGCAGTTCGAAACTTTTTTGAAAACTGTCCAAATCAGTCATTTCAACGAAAGCAAAGCCACCTCTACGCTGTTTGGGAATTCGTACGGATTTAACTGTACCTTTGGAACTAAAGAGGTCTTCTAGATCACCCTTTGTAGTTTCGAAACTTAAATTAGTAACATATAAAACATAACGGTTCGTTTTTGCAGCACCCCTTCTCAGTTGTTCTAATTGATTTTTTGAAAGACCGCCCTTTGTAATATGCCCATTATTTGTCAAAGCTTCAACATTTTCCACACTTGCTAGTTCATTCATCTCTTTTTGGTGATTTTCCTCCTCTTTGTCGCTTCCTGACTCATCTTCAGTTGTTTCCTCGCAGTCACTTCTGGGGTTATCTTCATAAGTACCATCCATGATTTCTCTTCTTTTTATATCATCGAAATTTCCTAACAAATCGGCGGAATCGTCATTAACAGGTTTACGAATTTTATCTGGTTTTACAAAATCATCTACACAATAATCACTATCGGATGATGAATCCTAAAAAATTTAATTTTTTAAAGAAGAAAAAACTAATTAATTTCTTTATTTAATTTACCATTTTCATAAATAAAAATTATTTAATTTAGTTTCTTTTAATATATTTCAATGTTTACTTTTTTGCTTCAAAATAAACTTGACAATGCACGTGTTGATTGACATTCTTGGAAGTTCAAATTATTTGGCAACGCGAAAATTAACCCAAAAAACTTTATCAAAATTGATAACTAAATTTTTAAGATGTACACACATGCCTTGGCTTAAACTTTTTTTAACATATAAATATAACTGAAAAATGTTATTCAAACTTAAGATCTCAAAATAATTGCAATTATTTTAATTTTACAATCTATTGATTTTCTTTTGAAGGCCTTCTTCAGTGATATTTATTCAAAAGAAAGTCAAAATATTGGCAAATTAAAATAAACACAATTTTTATTGAGATTTTAAGCTTGAATAATATTTATTGATAATAAGTTTGTAAGATCGAATAATTTAATAAATTAATTATATATATATATATAACTTTTATGAATTCCTCACTCATTATCCCTACTTTTTTTATTCCAATTTTAATGCAAGACTATATATTTTTTAACAGTGTAGCAGTACTTTCTGACACAACTATGCACACTGCTGTAGCTGTAATTAAAAGAGTTGAATTTTTATATATTAATTAAAGGAAAATTTAATTTTGTGGATTTCTGGTTAAATGAAATCAATTTTTACTAAGTTGAAAAAATTAATATCTCTGTGAAAACTTGAATCCTTTCTTACCATAATTGCATGTATGAATTCGCCTTGCATTCTTCATATTTGCAGAAAAGTTTATTGACGCAGTACGTGTGTATATCTATTTGTGTGGTATTGTGCGTGCTATGTAAAATATATAAGGATAAATTGGAATTTCATGAAATATAATTCTATAATTTTATAACAACGCACTTCCAAAACTTTAAAAGTTTTGAAAAAAAAGTTCTAATCCTTAATGGTAAAATTTGTATTTTGCATGTTGCCTTTTTTCTTTTTGTAATTTTTAATTAATTCTTGCATAAAATAACTTAAGGAATAATTCTCTGATACAAGTAGAATATAATTTAAATTGAAATCCAATAAAAATGCAACAACAACAGCAGCAACAACCTATAATGCAACGTGCTGCTCCACCTCAACCTGTTACACCAACCAGTTCCGCACGCAACATGTCTCTATTTGATAAGCAAAAATATATAGAAGACTACGATTTTCCCTATTGCGATGAGTCATCTAAATATGAAAAAGTGGCCAAAATAGGGCAAGGTACGTTCGGTGAAGTGTTTAAAGCCAGAGAAAAGAAATCTAATAAAAAATTTGTTGCCATGAAAAAGGTTTTAATGGACAACGAAAAAGAAGGGGTAAATGGAAAAAGGTGTTTGAATAACTTATTTAAATACATAATATTTTTCCTTTATTAGTTTCCCATAACTGCCCTGAGAGAAATAAGAATATTACAACTTTTAAAACATGAGAATGTTGTTAATCTTATTGAAATTTGTCGTACAAAAGCCACAGCCAACAATGGTTATCGTTCAACATTTTATTTGGTATTTGATTTTTGTGAGCACGATTTAGCAGGCTTATTATCAAATATGAATGTTAAATTCAGTTTGGGTGAGATCAAAAAAGTAATGCAACAACTGCTAAATGGCTTGTATTATATACACAGTAATAAGGTATGTTACTAGAATATACATACATACATACATTTATATATAGAATGTGGAGGCTTAAATAATTTTTTTTTAATTACATTTCTATTAGATTCTTCACCGCGATATGAAAGCTGCCAACGTTTTAATAACTAAGCATGGTGTTTTGAAATTAGCCGATTTCGGTTTAGCACGTGCCTTCAGTATACCTAAAAATGATACCAAAAATCGCTACACAAATCGAGTTGTAACACTTTGGTATCGTCCACCGGAACTTTTGCTTGGAGATCGCAACTATGGTCCACCAGTAGATATGTGGGGAGCTGGATGTATTATGGCTGAGATGTGGACACGTTCACCCATAATGCAGGGTAATACTGAACAGCAACAATTGGTTTTAATATCACAATTATGTGGCTCCTTTACACCTGATGTATGGCCGGGAGTAGAAGAATTAGAATTGTATAAATCCGTTGAATTGGCTAAAAATCAAAAGAGACGCGTCAAAGAGCGCTTAAGGCCTTATGTTAAAGACCCTAACGGCTGTGATTTATTAGATAAACTATTGACTCTGGATCCCAAAAAACGTATAGATGCTGATACTGCCTTAAATCATGACTTCTTTTGGACTGATCCTATGCCTTGTGATCTGGGTAAAATGTTATCACAACATTTGCAAAGTATGTTTGAATATTTGGCACAGCCAAGACGAACTAATCAAATGCGTAACTATCATCAACAAATGGCTACAATGAACCAAAAACCACCTGATAATACCATGATTGATCGTGTTTGGTAAATATTTAGTAATAAAAGTATGTATAATGACGGATTAAATTGTGTGATATATCTATATCAGAAAAAAATTATGCCATTATTAAGAAGTAGGTATACATACATATATATGTATGTGTGTTAGTTAATATTGCAAAAAAACTTTATATATTTTTCTATTTAAAAATAAATTTTTTAACTCAAAACGGTTAAGCGGTTTTTTCTAAATTTAGTTCATATATTATTAATTGTATTCGATATTAAAGCGTTGAGGAGTTTCAATATCATACATGAATAAATCAATCGTAAATTACTGACTGTCAAAATCTGAAAAAGAAACAATTTTGTGCTAGAAAATAAATAAAGAGAAAAATAATGCAAAACAAGGTCGTTTTTGTTAATAATCGTTTCGTTTATATGTTTTGTTTTTAATGAAAACTTTATTGTGAATTTTATGTAACGCAAAAAACACACTTTATTTGTTTTATTTTTTTTAGTTTTGGTATAGCGAATGCCAGTCTAACTTGTTTTTCTATTTTTTTCATTAACTTTCTTTACATCAAGAAGAAAGTTACGGCCCCAGGGTTCAAATGTTATAAAATCGAGTATTGCTTTGATAATTTTATAGAGGAAACAACTTCGCTGCAGCAACAATTTTGTACGTGTTCTGGGAATCTATTATATTGTACCTGATTATTTAGAGTTTTTACAGCACACAGTTACCCGCCCGATTGATGTTTGGCTATTTAAAGATATCATTTTATCGATTAGATTTTGGTTCACTAATGATTTGATGCCACTTACTCGTTTCTTTAGAAAAGTTGTACAAATTCATAAAGCAAATGCCGCCACAAACATTTTAATTCCTCTTATCAAAATAGATTGCTTGGACGTGTAAGGTCATTCATGTTAATATGTGTTAATCGGGCCTAGCAGAGTAAGCTTTTAAAGGGAAATGGTTGAGCTTGCAAGCTGTATTTACTGTAAACTTGCAAATACGATTATGTAGGATTTGTTATAAGTTTGGGCTTACAAAAAGGGCAATTCCAAATATTATAATATTCAGTGTTTGATGCAAATGGCCGTGCAACATTCCAAATGCATAATTTAATAGCCTTTGCTAAACTAAAATAAAAGTAAAATATTTTGTAATATTTTTTGTTAGCCACTTGCCTCTGAGTACCTTCCCTGAATACCTCTAGAGTAGACTGGCTTCTTTTAGCAAAAGATTTTGAAATCATTTGCTTCTAATTGTTTAGAACACCAAAGCAACTAATAATAAGAGCAAGTAAACAATAATTTTTTTCAAAAAAAAAACAATTCAAGAAATTAATTGCTTGTTTCAGTAAATGCCAACGATAGCTTCTTGCTTCAAATTTTATTAATGCTTTCCATTATTACATTTACTGAAATAGGAAATTAGTGTCATACACGACCTGTTTGTTTGTTACAGAAATTTTCTGAATTTTATTTTAATATTTCAAAACTAAATTTATATTTAAATGAACATAAATTGAAAATTCATTATGTTATTTATAGCACATTTAATCACTTTTTCGTGTTTTTCTTCCAATTACTTATTTTTAAGTTTACAGATTTAATTATTTTTTTAATATTTAAAACTCTACTACAAACAGCTTCTAAAAATATGCTTTTAAAGACTGGCGTTTTATCTTTTTTTTGTTATATTTAAATTAAATTCAATTGAATTAAATTATATAATTTAGTTAATTTAAGATTTAAAATAGTAAAATATAATTTTCTTTTGATTTTATTGAATTACTATTATGGTTTCTTTTTAAAATAATCTTTTTGTTTGTATTTGTATTTTTGTCTTGCTTACTTAGAATGTAATTAGATATTATTTACTATTATTATTATTATTATTATTTTCGTAATATTGTACAATGGTTCTTTGCTGTCATTATAATTATTCTTATTTTTTTAATTATATATTTTTATTGTTTGTAGTTTATTTCTTTGAAAAGACCCATAATGCAATCACAGAATTGCTTTTAGAAAACTTTAAACGATAGCTTTGTAATTAAGTTTTTTGTTTTAATAATTTTAAATAAAAGAACTTATTTAATTTGTTTTCTTATTGCAATTGGTTTATTTGTTTTGAAAAAATGTGTTTAAAAGAAAATATCTTTAGAAAACATAAAAGGCTGACCTCAGATCGAACTGTTAAATTCGCTCATAATAGGAATAAGTTAGAATCGTTTTATTCATCAAGTCGCTTGTAAGAAATAAATCATTTGGAAAAAAAATACTTTAATTTAAACATATTTAATATTTTATTGTCCGATATTACAACTTTTGATAGCTAAAGTTGGGTTTTTGCCAAAACTTTGTAATCAAATTTTGGGTGGACAGGTAAGGATATACTATCCTATATTTAACTTATCGATATATTTAATTTAATGTCCAATCAAAAACTTGATATTTGACTTATAAAATCTTAACTTCATCTATCGGTAACTTGTAATAAATTTATAAAAAACACATATTTTTAAACTAAATAACTATTTCTAAATGAAACTTTCTCCACCTGATAGAAAAGTAAAAAGACTATTTTTGGTATTTTTTTAAATCGCTTAAACACTGACAAATCCATGTTTTTTTCCATTTAAAAAAAAAAAAAATATATGCAATTTGGATGTGGCATGCAACAGATAGCCTATTTCTCACCCTATCTTGTGGAGAAAGTTTTATAAAAAAATGTGTAACACAAAACTACCTCTGTCAAACATTTTAGCAAAAGAATTTATTTTATTCATTATAACTTTTACTAGGATGAATATTTTTGAGCTAGACCTTTACCAGGTGATAGAGTGTAATATGGGCTATCTGTTCCACTCTATAAAAAAAAAACATGTACAATGGCAAAATGCTCTATTGCCCAGTGAAGATTTCAAAAGTAGTAGCGGAAACAGCTAATAGTGCCACTTGTTGCTGCTTACATTTATTTTCACATTTTTTTTTCACTACTGCTTTTGAATGAATTAATATTATTAATGAGACCTGTTTCATATGATAGAGCGGTAACTGGCCATGCCACTTTTCCCGCCTACTCCATGTAAAAAGCAAGTAAAATGACAAATAGATTTCGAACAGTGCCCATTTCACGCTCTATCAGCTATTGAATGTTACATTAAAAAATATTCTTACTTTTAAAAGTAGAAAAAAACCACCAGCTGCCCTTCTCCATTGTATGATGGAGTAAGAAATGGACTTTCTTGCAGTTGAACATCCTGCTAAGCTCGCTTTCTATGCAACTTGGATGGGGTAAACATGTTTAGTCTTCTCCCAAGTTGTGTTTCAAGCAAAGTAAACAATTAAATATTTCAAAATTCTTGCATTCACTTTTAGCAAATTTCTCTTTTTGGTTCTGGCTCAATTATTATGCCAAATTATTGTTTTTACTTCTTTTTGATTATTATTTACAAGCTAAGCTGTCTGGCTGACAAATTTACTCAAACCAACAAATTTAAAAATAAAACAAAATTTAAATTTAAAACAAAAGAAAAAAACAAATTGTTTTTTTACATTGAATTCATTTAATATTATAAACATATTTCACAAAATACATACTCGTTGTTAAAAAAAATAAAATAAAATAATGAACGACATAATAAAAATTATTAATTGATTACATTGATTTAAAATTACTAAATATTTGTTATATAAGTTGTATATGCATACATACCAGTATTCGTGTATACATGTATATAAGGATGTGTGTTTGTATGTAAGTATGCCTATATAAAATTAAATTAAAAATACAAAAATAAATAATAAAACAAAAAGAGGAGGAAAGTGTGGTGGGACAAGGTAAAATTTTTTAATGGATCAATTTTCAACTGATTGTTTGTAATTGTAAATTTTAAAAATATGAATATGTTTGTGTGTGTATTTTATGCGCGTACCCAAATAGTAAAGAGAACTACAGCAGGCAATTTCATTATTTAAAAGTAAAAGAAACATTTAATTAATAGTTTGTTTGCTTTTAATTAAAAAGATAATTTTCTTTTCTTTTTTACAAAACAAGCTGCCACATGTTAAATAGAAATACATATAATAAAGCCTGTCTGTTTCAGTTTATATTTTGTAAAAGTTTCTTTTTCATAATTAACATTAAACACAATTGCTTCAATTTTAATTTGAATTCAAATTTAAAATATTGCTTCTGAAACATTTGAAATACATACAATTTCTTCCAATACATTTCTGATGTGTTTTAAAATATTAAAAATTATTAATATTTTTGTGTTCGGTAAATTAAAAAAAAAAAAAATATACATAACAAAATATATTTACACACAAGAAATTGGTTTCGTCTGTTTTAGTAAAAAAAAAAAAAATACACACATAATTTAAATAATAAAATAAAAGATTGATTCTAATATTAATATTAGTAATAATTATTAAAAAAAAAGGCATTTTTGGTGTCACAGATAATAAAACGAGCATAATTGTTTGTATTTGTGAGCTTTCCTCACGCTTACAAATAAATAGAAAAATTAAAAAAAATTTATAAAATTTTGTTAAATTTTGAAATTTATATAAAAAAATGTATTTTCTAAAAATTTAAATCATCATGGGATTGAGTTGGGGTTATTAGATCTGTTTTTAAATTATTTGCTATTGGTATTTTTTGTTGTTGCCTGTTAAACCCATATTCTTTGCCAGCGTTGTTGTAATTTTTGTTGCAGCTGTTGAAACATATCGACTGGCAAACATGCAGCTTTTAATAACTACTAAATTTTACTACTTGCTTGAACTTGACGTGCACTATATCTGGGATTTGTGGGTACAGTATCTGTAACTAATTCATTTGGTGCTTCTACCGTTCCTTTGGTGAGGGCAGTAGCTGTATCGGAATCAGTACGTCGTGATATCAATAGACGTATGTCAGTGTGAAGCATTAAGCGACCGGTGCGTGATGTTTGGAATCTGTAAATAATATTGATATTAAAATTAAGATAATTTTTTGTTTTAGAAAAAATGGCTGTTGGCTAAAAGGAATTTTATAATTCAGTAACTTTTATTACGAGCATTCGTATCGGAAAACAAATATAACGATATTTTATCGAATTCGATATTCAGTAACTCACCAAAAAATTCCCTACCACTCATCTTGACATTTCTATGGTAAAAGTTGGCATTAACAGTATTTGTTACTTTTTTAATTAGATTTGTAAACTAAAATGATATAATTTGTCTTTTATATGTATTTGAAGAAAATAAATTACAATTATTTTTTTTATTTTAGAGGAAAAATTTTAATATTTAAATATTTCTTATACCACAATCCAGACAATTTTGTCAACTTTTTTATTTTACTGAGTTTATCTCTTTGATGTTTAATTGCAAGAGAATTTCATGCAAGTCCGAAAATATTGAGTGTTAGTGAAAGTGTGTGAGTGTATTGAGTTTTTCGAGCTTGCACTTGCATGTGGAAACGGGGGGTAAATACGAAAATTTGTTTTTATTTTCCACACAAATTTACGTGAGGCCCTTAATTTAAAAAAAAAAAATAAAATTTTGTCTACTCATATTAGTCGTTAGCGGGTATCTAAAATGATGAATAAAAAATGGTCGCTTTTACATATGTTTTTTGGCAAAACTCTCTCTATCTCTGAATTCTATGCAGCCGCCCCTATCTACTTTCTTCAAAAATTAGCCACACCTGAAGAACCCATGAGCCCCTTCCATCTTCTTCTTTGACATTGACTGTTTATCCTAACATAACCTAACCTTCTTTAATACTTGTCCACTGTAATTAATGAAAGTGGAAACCAAAATGGCACTGGCTGTTAAATATCTGACTTGTAACAACAAACACCTAAACGAAAATAAATGCAGTTTGTATGTATGTATGCAACTTTGAACTAACCTTAAATGTATGCAATATCTTAAACTTTTCATGTGCTCTGGTGATATAAAATGACCCAATTGATTTTCATTATTGCATTGAAGGGCACGCAATTGTTGGGTTGTAAGCTGATGCTGTTCTTGACCTTCCGCAGCAGATGATTGTTGTTGCTGCATATCCTGTTGTTTTACATTTATTGTCGAGGTTAGATTCGTATCGACATCGTTAAATTGCTTTTTGTCCACACCATTTTCATCGCCATTAGTTGTGGTGGTTTTTACACCCGTACCAGCCAAAATACGTTGACGTATAAATGTTTGATGTAACGTTGGCATATCACGCATATCATAGTGTACAACAAACACACGCACCACACAACCCATTGGATTAAATAAAGTGGCTTGTACTGTGCCACAACGTGGCACTGTATAACCTTTACGTGGCAACCGTATCTCACACTATTAAATAAAGAAAAAAAATATTATTATTAATTTTGATTTTGTTTTGTTTTTGTTGCTTTTAAATTCCACTTACCAAGTAGGGTGTACTTATGGTTTCACCTTTAAGTTCATAAAAGTAAGCAGCTGCTGGTATTGTTAATTGCGTAGGACAAAAACCACCAGAAGCACCCAATAACAAAGTAAAACCCATTACTTCCATTTTAGGAACTAAGCGACGTTGCAACAAACATTCTTCCAAATTTGGCAACAGAGGTTTGCGTCCAAAAACAGTCGCTAACCGATTTTTCAGCTTGACAGGAGATGAAGTAAATGGACTGTGCATACCTGAATCAATATCTTCATCAGATAATTGTTCATCTGAACCCAATGAAGAGCGATCTGAACGATCAGATAAATGACGAGATCTTCTTTTATATATGGCCGCTGCTTTAACAAATCTTGGTGAAAGCGATGGGGAATTGGGTAAAGCGGGTGCTGAATTTGATTTTTGCACGGTTATTATGGGTGCCGATCGGGAGGGTGCTGGTGACTCAAACGAAAATGTTGGAGATATTTCTGTACTAGATATTGTTCCAATAATTTCAGCTGATTTTACAGTTAAACCATTTGAAGTTGTGCTGCCATTACACAATACATCATTGCCAATGGGTATGGGTGATGACGAAATTGCCATCATGGAATTTGGATTACAAAATATTGATGTTAAATTTACTTTAGGTAAACTACGTCTTAGCAATAATGGATTGTGTGTAGAGGAAGGTGTATTATTACCAGCATTACAATTATTATTAATGTTATTGTTGTAGTTGATGTTATTGTTATTGTTTATACTCCTATTTTTATGATCTAATTGTGATATTTGCTGTTCATCAGCATTGTTAAAATTACAGGCGATATGCAAGAGATTCGGTTTCGGTATGTGTTTATGCGGCTGCAGGGGTTGTTGCAATTTTATTGCCTTGTGTTGTTGATCCTTTTGTGTTGGGGTCTTAAACTGTGCTACCATTGTGCTATGATCATTTACAGATAATGATTTATTTGTTTGATCTTCTAACGGTGGGGTTGAGCAAATACGTCTTTGATATGCTAGTCTATCGGTACCATTTGCAGCAGCAGAAGTTGCAGTAGTATTAGTAGTAGTAGTAGTTGTTGTTGTTGTTGATCTAGTCATTTGAATAGAATAAGTTGGAGAGCAGGAAGTCTTATCATTTAAAGTGCAGCGATCAATGTGGGGTGTTAGTTTTGTTGAGGTCTCAAAATATTCCTAAAAAGTTTAGAAGAAAAAAATATTTCTTGTGAGTAACAGAACAGCGTTAAATCACACAGGTTTTGATCGTTATAATATAATAATTAATTCATTTGTTATACTCGTACTTACTTGTTCCATTGTCTCATTTTCATTATAATTAACACATGACTTTGCCGCTGGCATACTTGCTGCACGTTTACTGTGATCAACATTATTAATTCCAAAATTATCAACACAATCAGATGTATTGCTTTTCCCACCATCCTTTTCATTATCAGCCTCGCAATCATCATCAGCCGCCTTGTCATCATCAGCTGAGGATTTATTTTGATTTATATTTGCGATTGGCAGCATCACGTTATCGCTGCTACAAGATGAATTTACTGTGGTTTTGTTGTCATCAGAAGTTAAATCTCCGCCTAATGGTTGATTAAAATTGTGTTGAGTCTTTTGACGTTTGCATACTTGACAGCCCACCATCATGCTATTGCTATTACTATTGCTATTGCTACTGCTAATGCTATTGTTGCTACAGCTATTGACTATGTTAATAACACCATTAATAAGAGCACTACTATTGCTAGTGCTATTAATATTTCTATTATTGCTTTGGCTAATATTTCCAACACTATTCAGGCTAATGTTGGAATTGTGTGAAGAATTTCTTAGGGGGTTATTGTTATTGTTATTATTGCTATTTAATATTGCGGTTGTTGTTGTTGTTATTATTGGAGAGTTTTTCTGCTGATTTTGTTGTTTTATGGCAGCCATTTGATTTGATTCTTTGGATTTATGTTTGTGTTTTTTATTTGATTTCGGTGTACGTTGTATGGCTTGTAATAATAGTTCGGCCTTATTACGCGGTGTATGTATAATTTCGCTGCTACTTAAACTACTGGCAGCCGATGAGGTTTCAGCTTCCATTATTTCTTCGTAGTTGTATGAGGAATCAGACGCAGTTGTTGTTGTTAAAGCATTGTCATCATTGTTGGCCTCGAATGGATTACATTTTAGACAAATCATAGACTTTTCAGAACCACAAGATGTGCAAGTATTGTTGGTAATGGTTTGAGTGCCTGTTGAGATCATTTTAACATGATGATGATGATGTTGCTGCTGCTGCAACTGTAATTGATTTATGCAGGGAATGCTATTTTTATGATTATTTGGTAATTGTTGTCTTTGGCCTTTTGCTAAACTACTAGCGCTATAATTTTGTTCATTAAATTCGGCGGTATCACTATTATTGCCATCATTAACAGTATCATCATCGATATCATTTACATCTACACTTACATCTACATCAACATCGACATCAACATCAACATCTAAATTATCATCATCAGCATCATCTTCTCCTTGTTCCATTTTGCTGTTGGAAATATTACGGGTTTCTGTTTCGTATGACCTTTGATTTGTTGTCTGATTGTTTTCATTTGTTTTGCGAATTTGTTGCTTTTTATCACGTTTCAACATGCGCTTACGATATTTCAGGAGTTGCTTATCGCGATGCGAAAGATTTCCATAATGTTTTGTACTAAATGAGGAATTAGAACTATCACAATCACCAACAGACCCAGAACCAGAGCCAGACCCAGAGCTAAAGCCAATCATACCGCTGCCGCAACATGGGATGTCATTATTGTCACCACCGGCGCTCAAATCAAAAGATTGTTTATCATCGTAGCACTCCAAGTCTACATCTTCAAGATCTTGATCGCAATCGAAGTCATCTTCTACTGAAGATGGTTTCGAGTTGGTCCTTTTGTCCTTTGCAAAAGAGCAGCGTGAGGAAGAGGCAGAGTAGGAGTGGGAGGAGGCAGTAAATGGTTTTTCTTGTTGTTCTTGTTGATGTTCTTTTAAATTATTATCACAGTTCATTTTTAAAATTGTTGATTTATTGGCATTTGTTGTTGTTGTTGCTGTTTTTGTTGTACTTGCAGCTAATGTTACACCAACAGTCTGTGCTGTGGCTGCAGAGCTTGTTAATGCTTTTGTACTTGTGGCTGTAGCTGCAGCTGCAGTTGTAGCTGTTGTTGGTGTTGCAGAGTTCACGGGTGGTGTTGCCGTTGACCCAGTTATTGGTTGTTGTTGCGTTATTGATGCTCCAACTTTTGGTATACCCCCCGTAATCCGTGGAAGACTTTTTAAACAAACCGATACGCTACAATTTTCCGATATATTGACATTCGGAAAATTGTGTACGTTTGGTTTTGAATTAAAGCAAGCAGTGCTATCGTATTGTTTAATACGATAAAAAATATTTAAGCGTGGCGATGATGATGGTCGCCTTTTGCCACACCCTATACCTATTACTGATCCGCTACCACTACCACCACTGCCAGTGCTGCCAGCCGTTGGCGACGTAATTGTCAATGATGTCATGGCTGTGTGATGATGTGTTGAGGTAGCTGATGTTGTTGTTGGTGCTGTTGTAATTGCATTGTTTGTTGTAGTTGCCAAATCGCCAGCTGCACTTATTGTCGTTGGTGTGGTGTAGATAAGGCGACCAGTTTCATGAATAGTCTTGTCCGACTTCTTAATAAGATCACACCAGGCACTGATTTGCGAAAAATACAATTGACTGCGTATGGCACTACATAATGAGGGCAGCGTCATTGTAGGCGGTGGTTGTCTGCAGTAGTAAATAGTAAGCATTTTAATTTACTAATATTTCATATATTACAAAAACAATAACAAAGAAAATTTGCAAAACAAAAATACAATTTTAATTTAGGTCTACTTACTTTTCATTTTGTGTTATTATCCATTGTTCCAGTAAAATTTTATGACCTACTGGGCCCAGATACACTTCTATGCAAATGGGCTCACCACAAGCTAAAATATTTTCCATTTTAATACAATAGGCACGCCAACGTGTGCACTAAAAGAAAAACAAATTAAATCTCTGTCTCTCCTCTCTCTCTCTCTCTCTCTGTCTCAATATCTCTCTATTTCTCTAAAGCTTTTATTAGCAACTCACCGTTATGTTAACGTACGACATATCACAGTGGTGTTCCTCAGTCTCTGAGGCATCACCTTTGGCTAGTCCCATTTTTTTTAGGAACTGATCACAGTGTGGACCCTGTTGAGGGTATGTTTGATTACGATTTGTTGTTTTTGTTGTTGTAACAGATGACGTTCCCGCTGCCGTTGCTGTTGCTGTTGCCATTGACATCCCCGTCGTCGTCGTTGTTGTTGCTGTTGTAGCTGTTATAGAGTTGCGATTGTTTCGATTCAAAGTATTCGAAGAATTACAGCTGTTTGCAGAAGAAGAATTATAAGTTTTATTTTGATAGTTTACTGTACGCGGCGTTGGTATCGCCATACGTTGTGTGGTTACATTAGATTTACGCAATAAATAATCTCTATTACTAGAGCTGTTGTTGCTACTGCTATTGACTATATGGGGAGATGAAGAAGAATACCAAGAATTGACTGAAACTCCAGCACTATTACCAGAACTACCGGCGGCATCAATTAAATAATCTAATTGTTGTTGATGTTGTTGTTGTTGTTGTTGTTGTTGCTGCTGCTGTTGTTGAGGAGATGTAAATCTGTTTGTAGATGAAGAAATTTGTTTATTGTTCAAATATCTGGGTGGAGATGTAGTGCTGAGTAACAAGGGACTCCTGACTCGCAAACACGTATTGCTGGCTAAAGATTGTAAAGAGCACATGAAATTTTCATTAGAACTGCTAACTCCACTTCCGCCTGCGCCACCACCTCCACCACCACCCCTCCCCACCATTGAATTGGGTGAATTATAAAAATTCATTTGATTTATTGACATTCTTCTAAGTATTTCAAAATCTCCAGTTTTTCTATCCTCATTGATACCAAAATGATGATGATGATGATGGTGATCGGTATTTATAGCCAAGGCCACATATTCAGCTTCAGAACCTCTGGGACTTTCCACGGCCACTTTTTGTCTAGTGGCCATAACCTGATGATGAGCACTGGCAGACTCTTGTCTCAATTGACTAAGCTTTTGCGACCAACGACTATGATTACTTTCCACAGATGATGAAGCACTCTCACTGCTACTGCTGTTGTAATAGTCTCTCAAAAATGATGAAGAGTTGGATTCAGGAGAATTTGATGATTTACGGCCCAAGTAATTGGCCAAATCAATAGAAAATGCACTAGTTGACATTCCGCTAGTTACATTATCGCCAAAAGCTGCTCTCGAGGTAGAAGGTTTAGGTGATTGTCTACCACACTCTGTGGAATTCCCACTAAATGATGTCTTCAGCTCATATCTTGCTGTTTGTACAGCATAATCATCATCAGCTAAAGCTCTACCTTCCAAAATTAATGAGGCTATACCAATAAAGGCGCTATTATTAGCCTGTCCTTTGCCCAGTCCCGTCCCCGTTCCAACAGTTGTTATATTATTACATTTGGCACTACCGCTTAAAGTGGGTGAACTATTAATTTGATTACCAATGCTGCCTAAGCAGGCACTTGGTGGTGATGAGCTTGTTACTGATGTTGGTATCATAATGGCAGTTTCAATACAATTTCCTAACGAGAAAATTACGTGTATTTAGTTGTTTTAAATATTTTCTAGTTGTTATCACTCTGCTCCACACACACACACACGCCCTTGTACAAAACAAAGGAGGCCTGCCCAGCTTTTCTTCTCCAATTATAGAACTAGAAATTTAAATTGAAATAGACAATTGTTATTAAGCATAATTTTTTTAATTAGTGTTTTTTAAATCTAATTTTAATTGGTCTGTTGGCCAAGCTATAATATCGTCTTTCGATTTCGCCTTCATTTTATGCACATAATAAAAATTTACAACAGCAAGAAAACAACTTCATTTATGAGAATCGAATTTATTTTTAAATAAACAAAAATGCAGTCGTGATATCTAACCGAAATTTTTATTTGCGACGATACATTAAAAACTTTTGCTAAGAGAGTTAAATCAATAAAATAGGGCTTTAATTTTTGCATTCAATATCGAATTGATGTGCTACAATTTTCTTTTAAAGTTACTCGATTTAGAGTAAGGTGATTTATAAATTTATTAATTCTCATATTTTTATACCCTTCACTGTAAGTTAAGCTACGGTCACGTTAGCCAAATATTTGTCGAAATACTCGTAAGCATAACCACTGTGTCAGCTACATTTACGTTTATATATTTTGAAGAAATTTTGGCTTAGAATAGTTTAATTAATTTTGCATTCTTAAAATTTCTTTATTTTTTTTTTATTTAAAAATTGAGCACCTACAGAAATTTTATTGTTTTCAAGAATAGAGATCCCTGAAAGTATTTTTTGGGAATGTCGTTCATTTTAATTTTTTTTTTAACGAACGTGAATTATTTATTTTAGGATTTACAAAAAATATTTAAAGATAATAATTTTAATTAATATTCTTTATCATTTTTATAATTTTTTCTTTTTTTTTTGTGAAATATTTAAGAAGAATGTGTAAAATTAAAAATATTAATGTTTGGCTACACTACAGTGAAGGGAGGGTACAGTCGAATTTAACTTGCTTTTTATTAATTGATTAAATTTTATGTGAATAAAAGAACCTGGTCAAAACTAAACAGTGAGATAAATGAATGTCAGTTCATTTATTACCTTCGAAGTATAAAAAAAATATTTTTTAAATTAAAAAAAAAATGCATTTCCTCTTGGTTTCTGCTTTTTGGCGATATTAATATTTTTTGTATTCCCTACTTAGAAACTGGGTCAAAATGAGACAGTCAGCAGCAGTATTTATGTATGTAGGACACAATTGATATATACCCACATAAATACATACAGAAAGGTATGCATGTACATGTTACATACATACATAAGGGGTCTTTTATTTAGCATTTACTATTTTTAAATTTAAATTTGTGCTAATATGGTAGAATCGATTAAGTAGACTTATTATTTTTATAATAATTATGAGATATACATACATACATATATTATGTAAGGTATATTGTACGGCCCTATTTCCAACCAAGACAATCCAAGGGATTTATTGTACGTAGGTATTCCGGGTCAAGTGCTCATTCGAGGTCTTCTCACACATAAAACGCATGTATTCTGTCATTTTTTGTTTTTCTGATTCAACATAAAAATTCATAATTCATCTCTTTAAATGATTTTTTATGTTCGAACAGAACACCCATTTTGATAAAAGACAGTCAATTTATTATTGGATTTAGTTTTAAAATAGAAACGCTGTAAGCTGTCAAAGTTTTGAAGTCCCTATTGGACGAACAGTACATACCCACATACTATCGTTTTAACAATTGTTAAATATAGTACAAGTTTCTACCTACATTGTTTTTTCAATTAATAAACAATAGACTAAGCACACACACCCACACAAACTTACTCGTACATAAACATAGGAAGGAGGAAGAGTAAAGTGCATTCAAGCAGAACCATTATGTGCATGGAATTAAGGTCAAAATTGGATGTGATTACTTCGAAATGAAAAGAAAAAACACTTTAACACAAGTATGTACATAAATACTATTTGTATGGATGTGTGCATGTATTATATGGCCCTGTACATACATAGCTTATATAGTATATACATATATACTATTATATGTTATGAATGTGGGTTAATATGTCAGGAATCTAGTTCTTGGTCATTAAAACACAACGCAGAATAAGCAACAAATTGCTCTTACTTTTTCTTATATAATATAAAGATGTTGTATGTATGTATTTAAGGGGGCGTGACCTAGAAATCTCATTTTCAAAAATGTTATACCCACAAAGTATGAATGCATGTGTATAACAGTAAAAACAGCATAAAAATTTACCATGCAAGCAAGCATTTGCTACTACCAATACCACACAACTACATACTGACATATGTACTCGTACCTATGTACATAGGTACTATATATATCTAACATTTGGTAGAATTAACTGTCCCCGCTTCCAACAAGGCAATTTAAATAAATTAAAAATATCTTTTTTGAAATTTACTTCATTTTTAAAATATACTGCATTCGGAGAGGTTAAAACAATCTCACAAATACTTACAGGGTATTAATAGTTAGCAAACTACCAGCCCCCACACTTCTTTTTGCACAATACCCCTACATAGTGCTATGCTTATTGTGTGTTCTACATATTATTTAACATGTGTATGTATAGCTTAGTAATATGACGTCACATTGTATTTTTTTTATAATTTATTTAGTATTACAAGGTTTTTTATTCAAATGCATTAACAACTAAAAAACTAAAAACCTCGTTTCAAATTTTGTAATTTCGTAACGTACAAAGAAACCAGTTCATTCAAAAAAAAAAAATACTGAAAACAAATAAAAATAAATCCAAATTGTTGCTAAATGCAATTGCAGTACAATACAGACCTCATACATACACAGACACAACATAATGTACTCATGTATATACATACATAGACACATAAATATGTATGTATGTGTCTACCATTTTTATGCAAAACAAAACAAAACAAAAACAACATGTTGCTGACATTTTCAGTTTTTTTTCTTTGTTTATGTTTTTAACAGATTACATGTTGCCAAGCAACATTTGTGTTGAAACAAGGTTGTTTTTTTTATATAAAATGTTTTTTGTTTATATATTTTTTTGTTACCTTACTTTCCGTTTGACCTGCATACACAAACTAGAACAACATAAAAATGCTTGTGGCTGTATATGCACACGTTACACCAACACTTCCTTAGATACGCATGCATATGTGAGAAGAAAAACTCTTTTTAATACAGCTAAACTACCAGATATTTTCCCTGAATTTTAAATATTGAAAAAATATTTTTTTTTCAACGTAAGCGTAAGACTTATTTGTTTTATTTTTATTATAAAATAAAATATATTTTACGTTAATTATTAATTTATTATTTGCCCTATAGTTCATTTTCGACATATTCAATAATCCCATAACAATTCTTTTTATTGAAATTTACAGTTCAACTAATATATACTTAAATATATTTTTTATAAGTTGGGCAGCCGCTTTAATGGGTTCAGTGCGCAGGTAGGTGTAAAGTTTCTTGTTTAAGCATATGAAACATTTGTTTTCCTGCGGATCAATCCTATAAAATTAGCACAAAAAATTCATTTATTAAACTTTTCATACTAAAGTGTTTTTTAATTGTGTTATATTTTAATACCAAATTTGCTTATAAAATATCCGAAGCTGGCAGCTCTGTTTCAAAATGAGCAAAAGTTGTGTTTACAAAAAAGTAGACAAACCAACACATTAAGAGTTTTGCAAAGAGTTTGAGTTTTCTATTTCAGTAGAGTAGTTAGTTGCTTACAGCTGTCAGATTTTATAGCTTTTGAACGAATTATCGTTTTTTGACGTAAATTTTACTACATGCAAGATGTATACACTAAATATAACCAGATTTTTGGATGCATTTTGAAAAAAAAAATTAACTGAAAGAAAAATAGCTTTAAGTAAAAATTTTTTTTTTATAAAATCTCTATACGTGTCTATTTTCTTGATTCGTAATGAACATTTATGCATTAATTTTTTAATTTTTATCCACTTAAAGCTTTTTAAGCCTGGTCATCCGCCTCTTAATACAGACGAAAAATAAATAAATAGGTACCTATAATTGTTTTTTTAAATGGTACAGAGCAAACAATGTTCATATTGAGCAACAAATACTCTTGTCAGAAAATCTGTACCTTTTCCACTATTTCTTTTTTATTACTATTACAATCACTCCGAGACTCCTTAGGAATCTCGTAAGTGCTATAGAACTAATCATGCTTAGGTCTCCTGGGACCAGTGTCTCACTGCCTAAGCAACACATTCTACGGTTTGCCACCGCTGGACACTCTCACAGAACATGTATCGATGTTTCCAGTCCTTCCCGATAGAAACGCCAAGAGTCGGCTTGGCTTGTACCACATCGATTTTACTTATATGCGAGTTACGTCTACAATGACCCGTAAGTAGAATTAGAATTAGAATTGGGATGAGAAGCGGGAACATACCAAATGTTCACGGCGGCCAAAATAGACCTATTGTGACACTACTCTCAAGTTACCAATCCTCCCTGAGTCTAGTATTCCTTAAGAATTCAAAAACTTCTTTGGGTGATTTGTCCGCCATGTCCGACAGTTGTAGGTAACGTTGTCTTAAGTATCGACCATTACAATGATACAATAAATGTTACATAACCTGCAGAGGTCATTTTGACTGATCCTCATATTTGCAAGTGTTTCAGTACTCTGCAATGTCCAGTCATGAATCCCGTGACAATGCGAATTTCGACTTCGGAATGGCTTGAATGTTTTCAATACCCTGATAATCTTTGTCACCAACCAGGTCTTTTTGGGGTTGACGTTCAAACCCACATCCCTGCACCAATCTGATACCAAATTAAGTGCTCTCTGAAGTAGGTTTCATAAAATATCGTCAAACCTACCCCTTATCAGAACAACTATGTCATCAGCATATCCCTGAACCTCAAAATTATTACCGCTTAGTCAAGACGGCAATGGACCATAGTACACCACCTTCAGGACAAACTTTTGCCGCCTTAACTCTGAGGTTCGTTGATCCCAGGAATTATGATTCTTCCCTTTAGGATATTATCCATTCATCTGCATGTTGTCCCAACGACACCTTTGCTGAGGAGCGCTCTAGTTATGTGAGAGAAATTCGTATTGTCGAAAGCTATCTCGACATCTAGGAAACAGCTAACTACATACTCCCTTTTGGTTTTGGTGATCGCTCCACCAAACCAGTGTCTGGGGTTAAAATCAATAGTTCTGCATTTCAAAAAATAATATCAATTGTTAAATTGAATAATTTTAATATAAAAAAAATATTTCCTACATACTTGTATATACCTTCAATAAAATGGAATTGTACGGTAAAATAAATATTGATAAGTGCATATGTATGTACATATGTACAAAAAATTAAGAACTAATTACCTACCTCTCCTGCAAATACTATTGAAGAAAAAGTTTTTGTATAAATTTTCTGGATAAGCAAAAAAAAACTGTGAAAAAGAAATCAGACTTACCACAATCTTTTTGGGTTATATAACATCCATTGTCAGTATGATTTTAAACATTCTAAAATTAGAAAAAAAAATGTTTATTAATTAAAAGTTGCTTTTAAAGAAGAAAATATTAACAAAGAATTAATTAAATTCGTATTAAAAACAATCGAAATTTTAAGTCAGGAAAAAAGTAATTATTCACACATGGCAAGCTTTTTAATACAATTCTCAATTTTTCTGAAAGAACAGAAGATAAAGAAAAGTTAATAGGTATAGGTAGGTATTCCTCTTTCTTCTATACTTATACAAATTGAGATATAATTAAAAGAAATTAACCCTGTGGCAAAGTTTCTTTCTCTAGAACAAGTTTATACTAAAATGAAACAAAAAAAAATTATTTTAAATTTCTCTGTACTCACATACATACATATGCATGTATGTACATGAATTCATATACACATAAACTATGACATTTCTAATTAATTAACAACAATTTATCGATTAAAATAGCAAAAAAAAAATATGAATAATTTAAAAACTATAAGCCATTTGCACAGAGTGCTTCTGGCTGTAATGACGCAATAGTTTCTTTTACTTTTTATTGATCTTTGTTCTAACAAGAAAGAAAAGTTTAATAAATTAAAAACAAGCAAGAAAAACATAACCAAAACCGTGACAAATTTGTAATTTTGACAGTTCCAAACCAACCATTTACAGAATGTCAAATAAAAACATTCAATAAATTCAAATTCAAGGGTCCTCATCTTGATTGGTGGGCAGGACCTTTTAGAAGACATCTTTTTTTGTTTTTTCTTTTCATTGCTTTTTCATACCTCACATGTAACGCACAAAACTGTATATACCTATAATCGTGTGTATGCATGCCCCATTTTTGAAAGTATAAATAACAATTTTCCAATTGTATGTGCAAATTTCAACAGCCAACTCACTCACAAAGTAAAGAAAATAATGTGTGTATTAATATTCTTAATTGATGTTCTATGACCAACCTAATTTAATTAAATTTATGATAAATAAAATTATTAAGTTTTACAAATTCATTTCCATCCTGTTTTTCGCTTTTTAAATGCAAAGCAGGGGATAACGTTACTTGCACACATGCCACACTTATTTATAAATAAAAGAAATAAACCGAAATTAGACAAACAACTAACAAAAATATTTAAAAAAAAAGAGGAAAGGAAAGAAGAGAAAAAAATTATGGGTTAGTGCGTGCTTTAAAATGCACTCATTCTGCTTTTGCATGTTGTGACTGTCGTTTTTATTTTTAATTTTTTTTTTGTTTTGTTGCTTTTGTTGTTGCTGATGTTGTATTTAATGCATTACTTACATTAGCTAAGTATTAGGTATTTATTTGTTTGTGTGTGTGTTAGTCAAGTGTTAATCTTTTGGGGACAGTTAAAAACATAACTAGCTATCTTTATGAAATTAAAAGCAAACAAACTCCCTCCCCACCATAGCTTCTGGGAGGTTTATCTTAATAGGTATAAATAAATAAAAGGAAAATATTACACGACATAATAGTAAAAAATAAGCAAAATTGAGGGCCTCAAAAATCTAATCTCTTGATATTCAAAAAAATTAAACAATTATTTGTTAAAAAAAAAAAAAAAAAAAACAATTTGTAAAAATAGAGGCTTTTTATTGAAAAACGGGTTTTTTTATAGAAGTGTCCTTCCTATTCAAGTGATGAAAATTTTGAAGGCATTTTTTTTTTTACTTTTTTTAAAAAAATTTTTTTTATAAAAACAGAACTAGTGTATACCTACATACGAGTACATATGTATGTATATAGAATTCATTTTTGTGGTGTCCAATAACAACTAAATTACCTTTAAATAGAACTAAAAATTAAGTTTGTAACAATTTTATTTAGGTACCTATAATCTTTTGAAAAAATTGTGTTAGTAGGTATGTCCTATTCATATGGCAAGGAGTGTACATAAGTATACTTATCTAGCTGTAAGATTACTGTGGCAGTATGAATATGCCTTGGTCACAGCAGTGTTTCACATTGCATTTCTCTGTGCACCCTTTTCATGGTGACACACCTAAATGGGTTAAATATTTATACTAGTGCTAATAAGTTACTTTGTAATTGCATTCAAAAAATCATGCCTCTGTACCTACGTATGTATGTGTATGTGTTACATTCGTATGTAAGAATGTCTGAATATTCGTTTGCATTAAGGCATGTACATGTATGTATGTATGTTTGTATGCATATATGATTTGCGTGCTAAACACATGTATGACCAAGAAAGGCATTGCACTGACTCTGATTAAATAAAAAACAACAGCAACAATAAAGGAAATAGATATAACACAATATTAAAATATAGAGGGGGGAGGGGGAGAATCATGAGCGAAGCAAAAAATGAAATAACACGTATTTGGATAAATCTCACAAGCACACACCTACATATAACATTTTCTAGCATATTAACGTACAACTCACAAATCCATACATAAATAAAAAGAAAACATAACCAAATGAAAAGTAGATAGGCATAAACAAAAAAAAAAAAAAATATAAACAAAAAACAACTGATCGAGTCAGTCGAAGCACGAAACAATAGTAAATGAAACGATATGAAAAAGTGAGAGAATGAAAAGAATAACAAAATACAGTGCTGTGCATATGTATAGGTATGATTTTTATATAGGGTCCGCCAAATAACTTTTTTTTTTGAAAATGCTATAAAAACATCGAGTGTAGCTTCGGCTGTGTGGCACGTAGCGCCGTCCTGTTGAAACCAAATGCTGTCAATATCCTCCTCTTCAATTTTTGTGAACAAACATTCGTTCAACATAGCCCGATAACGATCGCCATTGACTGTAACGACCATTCCTTGCTCATTTTCGAATAAAAATGGCCCAATTATGCCTCTGGACCAAAATCCGCACCAAACAGTGACTCGTTTTGGGTGCGTCGACTTTTCAATGTATGCGTGCGGGTTTTCTGTGCCCCAAATGCGACAATTTTGCTTGTTTACATACCCGCCAAGGTCAAAATGAGCTTCATCTGAAAAGATGATTTTTTTTGGCAAAATCGGCATCTTCTGTAAGTCGATCGCAGGCCCACTTAGCGAAGCGAAAACACAAGCATATTCTTTCAGCGGAAGGATTAAACTAATTATCTGTCAAATCAGTGTTACCATTCACGAAATAAGCACTAGTTGAAAAAAAACGTTCGATGGCGGACCCTATATATTCCAATAAAACATTGTTTTATTATTAAATTTATTTATTTATTCAGTTCAATGCTTACTGAGTTTTTTGTTTGAATATTTGAATCTTTTTGTAACTATTGATTAATAATTCTTATTTAGTCAATTGCTTTTACAATATAAAGGTTCTAATGTTTGCAGGAAACGTTGGGAGTAATCTACTGAGGAATCAGAGTAGCGTCTGACGAAATGGTCCATATAGATATGCTATCCTCTTTAGTACTTATTGTACTGAATAAATAACTCATGAGAATATCATGAGTAAAAGAATACATTTTAAAGCCAACACAATTTCTGGAATTAAGCACAAATAAACATTAATATTTTGTTATTATATTTATTTTTTTTAAATAAAAAAAAAATTTAATACAATATGTGTTATACTACCATTTTCGGCAACACCGCAGAAATACAATACTAGAGCAATGCACATGCATACTTGAAAGTCACATATCATTACAAACATGTGTAATATTTTATACTTGAAACTGCTCGTAATCCATTTAAAGTATGCTTGTGCAGCCCTTTAATAAAGACATTTTACATTCGCACAAGCGTGAAAATAAGTATGAAAACTGTTGCCGCCAACTGGTACCAACTTTTACCTTTGACTGAAAACAAGCGTAACTAATTGAAAAATAGATAAGTTAGCACCACAGTTTACAATTATCACAAAAAGTCGGTCATAGGTATGAAAAGTTTAAGAAATTAATTGCTCTTAAATTTATGTTCAATGCTGTACACACACACAAATGAAGTAAGTAAATAAATAAATAAAAGTATAGAAATTTTTAGCAGATTATATAGGTACAATATTATTTTTTCTAAAAAAGAGAGATAAAGTAGACATAAATGCCTCAATATATACATGTATGTATATAGAATGAATGTGTGTATATAATGATATAATTTGTAATAAAATGGAAATACACTAGCATTTGGCAAGCTCGTGTACAATATTTGAATGACATGTTACATCAAAAATAATAAATAAATAAAACAAATTAAAATAGGTATAATAAAACAAAAGTAAATACATTTAAAAAAAATTATAGGTCAATTACGTATAGCAACTGAGATCCTTTTAAGGGGGTTTTACACTGTAATACTGAGTAAAACGATTTGCCAAAAATTTAAATCACACCATAAAGAATAATAGTGTAATACCTACAATACGAGTACATTAAGAAATTTGACAGTCGTATGGCTCTTACCACGTTTTCTAAACGTTTATACTTTTCATTGTATCAGGGCTGTATTTTTGCATACGAACAAAGAAATAACACAAGCAGCTGACAAAATCCAATGAAAATCTTAACAATTCTATTATAGTGTAAAACACCCGTATGATTTTTCGACAGTCGTATTAAATGCCATTTGATTTTGCTCTTTCAAAATCCAATGAAAATCTTAATTCTTGTATTATAGTATAAAACCTTCATTACTAGCGTTGTTCATCGTTCAAAAATTCTTTTATATGCATGGCAAAATATGTAATAAAAATTAACTAATGGCTACCATATAAAAAGTATATCGTCTTACTTCAAATTATTCGTACTGTTCTGGTTTTGTTTCGGTTAGTAAGAGCATCAGCACACTCAAAGTTGAGTTCTAAGTTGGCAACGTAGAAAAATATTTGCTATAGAGGCCTACATTACTGAAGTTGTCAGTACGTTTATAAACAGTAACATAAATGTGTGGCAGCATTTTAAATTGCTTAGTGTGAACATGAACAAAAGTATGTGTCAAAATATATGTAACTGTAATAAGTATAAAACTTACATGTTTGCCGTTTTCATTCTCTAATCCTTTAATAATAATTTTGATAATTTTTTTCGACACCATACACTCCACTCTCTTGTATATGTATTATAAGAAGCAAGTTATTTTATTTATTACAAAATACATAATCGAAACGTACTCACGGTTTTTTTTTTTTTTTTTATTTTTTATACAAAAACTTTGCTCTTCACTTATTTTTGTTAATGACACAAAAATTTATTTGAATTTTCATTTGCTTGTATTTTATCTCGTTTGTTAAATAATTATTAATGGTGTAGTTTTTGTTGGTATTATTCTCGTAGTTTTAAAAATCATTTCAAATATTTCAAGTGCAATTGCAGCAGTTGTTAAAATCATTTGCTAATTGTGTACTTTTTTCAGATTTGGATTAATTTTTTGTTAATAATTAAATTGCACTGTAGTCTAAAAAAACAATAATAAAATAAAAATTGTATTGAATTGAGTTAATTTTTTTAATTGTACCTATGTATGTAACGTAATAGAAACTAAAAAAGAGTAAAATAATACCTAGATATTAAAAAAAGTCCTACCCTTTGTACCTACATACATATGTACATATATATAAAATAATGTTGATTTCTGATTTCTCTTTGATTGTATTTTCTTCCTACAATTTATAAAATAAATTTGTTGTTGTGCAGTCAACAAATTGTTAAAAAAAATGAAAGCAAGTTTTAATTTCTCAAGTATTTAACTATTCAAGGGGATTATTATTGAATTTTAATTAATATGTAATTTGAAAAGCATTGCAAACAATTTTATGGAAAATTTTAAACTTTTACATGACTTTTAAATCTATCTTTAACAATTTATAGGACGATACCTGTTTACAGAGTCAAACTACGTAATTGAAAAATAGAACAAACATAATAGGTACCAGCAAAAGTGGCTCGATTTACTTATTTAGCAGGAAATTAAAGTTTTCAAACATAATAGGTACTTTTAATTTTAACTCACTTTAACTAAATTAAATTTCAAATTTATTTACTTTCAGCAAAACCCTTTTAAACTTCTAATGGAAGAAATACTCGCAATTAATAAAATTGTAAAAAAAATATTTCCAGGAATACATAGAAGGGGCACGTACCGTACCAGCTCTTTGTTTTCTTTTTCAATTTGAGGTTGTTTTTATTTGAGAAATGGAACAAAGAAGTACAAGCATTTGCTCAGCTAAAACTAGTTTTGTGCAGTTTTGATTTCAAGTAGGTATTGAGTAAAATAATTTTCTTATATTTTTTTCTATTTTTATGCTATTCTTTATATTATTTTTTAATTTTTAATAAATTTATTTACTTTTTTAAAAGATACAACACAAGATATACCTATTTATCCTTTTTTAAATATTTACATAAAATATATGAAAATCAAAAAACAACTGTTATATTTTTTTTATTTTATTTGTGGAGAAAAAGAAAACTTCATTATTATCAACACTTTCATCCATACATAGAGATTTTTTGCATGTGTGTTATTTTTATTCAAAATAAACACTGGTTTATCAAGCACACACTGGCATACTGTGGATACAGTGAGTGTACACAACTCTGTTTTGTTATTTTTGTTTTATTATTTTTATAAAATTAAAATAAAAACACAAATACTGACACATACACACACTTTATTCTGCTAATTCTTCTTTTACTTTAGCTGGCTGTCTTACTGACTGATAAACAGAACCCCACACTTAAACACATACACGAACTCAACTCTACAAATAAATTGTTGAGTTTTTTTTCTGTATTAAACTACAATTACTCCAAAAACTTTAGATTTTTTTTATTTTTATTTCACTACCCGTGTTCGTGTAGCGTTCAAATTATTCGTAGGAGATGAATTTTGCGTTCTTCTTCTTTTTATTTCACTTAGTATGATGTTAACACTCGCGCTGCTATAAAACGACTGACGATGAATACGTAAAGAAACTAGTGCCTCGTTGGTGACTGAAGAATGCTGACTGACTAAATTCACCAACAAAAACAACAAGCACACGTATAAAACAGAAACACAAAAATGTATATAAGAAAATAATAAAAACTAAAAACCAAACAAGCCAACCAGTCTAAATAAGTATGAATGTTTTTAAATGAACTACGACGATGTAAGTATGTATGTATAATCATACAAATGCTATACTATACAATAAGAGGTGTGTTGAGGAGAAATATTCATTATATACTCTTTTAATACAAATGCATTTATATAAATCCATTGGATACATAATTGTATACTATACATTGAGTGTGTGCCAGTACCATGACTTTCTAAACAGCTGAGCGACGAGTTTGCAAAAGCAGCAACAAAACAATAAACAACAACAACAACAAAAAGCAGCAACATCAAAAAAGGAAAACGGCTACATCATTAAAAGTGTTGTCAATTCGACGTGTATTTTATTGAAGGTTCATTTTCAGATTAGTACAAAAATCTACACTAATTAAATTCAATTTGTAAAATACTATATTTGACATATGGCTCATTTATCAAATAAATAAAAAAACTTTAATATTTTATTTTGTCAAGATGTGCGTTTAAAATATTGTGTTGATATTTTTACACAATATAAAATACGGAAAAATTAACTTATTAATTTGAAAAAAGAAAATTTTTTTGAGTTGTGACACTATGAAAAGTAAATGAGCGATATGTGGTATTTTTTTTACATCTGTTGGACTTGTAATACAGGAAATCCGCTTAATACGACTCAAGTGAAAATTAACTTGTTGTCGAAATTAATAAAATTATTGTGGTTCAGAGATGGTGGGACGATATATTACACAATTATAATATTAAGATGTCAATGAAAACAATATTTTATTAGAATTGAAATAAGTTCAATAAGAAAAACTTTTAAGCCTTTTTAAGTTGTAGTTTTCTTAAATAACTTAATAAAACAAACATAAGTGGTTTCTGACGAGCATCACCTAACTTTAGTGTACACAACCATCTGACCACAAATATATATATATATTCGTATATATATTTGATTTCATAGATGTTATGAAATTTCGATTTTTTTACAGCCGCATGACTACAAGATTTTGTAAAAAGAAGCGCCTAATTTGACATACTTTTTTTGCTTAGATTAGCAACATTCCTTAATATTCCTACTGAGTAAATTGAAAAAATAATAAAACAAGTACATACACACATATACATATGTATATAATATACCAACAAACCACGTAGCAATTCAACTTCAATATCAATTAAGAAAAAAATTTATATAGAAAATATTAAGCTTTTCTCCATTTCATTTACATATAATAATTTTTATAAAGTAAAAATTCTCAAGTACTAGTTCCGTACAAATAGCATTGAATATATTAAAGATGATATAAGTTAAATTAGGATAAAAAACAAAATGTAAAGTTTATTTATGAAACTTATTCTACAATTATGTAGAAAAGCTTACAAAAATACTGAAACGAATAAGTTGTTTCTATAAAAGTTAGTATAATAACATATTCGTACAATTGCAATAACAAGCTTTTAGAAAGCTTATTACACATGAGATTTTCATTTTGATTATTTTACAATTTTTACTGTATAGCAAGGGGAAGTCACATCAGTTATACACGTTAGTACAAAAACAATTATTTGACTATGCTTTGTCAAAAACTATTTTCTACAGTTTCAAAATCTGTTGATTTCTTCAGAATTTTTCATAAAATTACCTATTTAACGACTACGCTCTGAATAATTTGTTTTAAAATATTTTTAATTTTATTGTTTTAATTTTATAAAATACATACACATTATAAATTTCGACATATGCATGGACAGCAAATTGCAAACAGCTGTTATATAGTTTTTCAATCATTTCTAAAATATTTTTCAAGTTTATCATATTCTTTCAAATTGTCCAAATTTCTAAAGCAAACTTTTTTTTTTAATTTTTTTGGTGTATGAAATTTGTACATTTTTGTTTATTGATGCAGGATTTGTGATCCTATAAAATTATTTTTTTTAAATGGACAATTGTAAATTGAAATAAATTTTGACAATTTGCAGTATAACATATTTTAATATTTTTCTCATCATTTGGTTTATTGGGTATGTACATAATTTCAGATTTACATGCACGTACATATTGTAAGTAATATAGTAGATACATGATTGTATATCAACATTTTTAGCATTTTTTTAGTAGGTATGACAGAAATATTACTACTAAACAAAACATAAAGATTTAGATACTTTAAATACATAGATACATAAGTATACATATCCATGGATGTGTGTATTCATAAATACATGTGTATGCAAACAAGCATGTAAATGTAGAATTAATATTTATCATAAAATTAATATTTAGCCTACAAGTTAGAGGCGAAAAAGGAAACAACTTTTACAACAAAATGAAAAAATCAACAAAAACTACAGCCAAAATAATTATCGCACTCAGGGTTATCGTTAAATTAAAAAAAAAAAAAACTTTCAAATTATAAAACACAGGACACCATTTGGAATAAAGAACTTTCATAATTTGTTTTAGAAATCAAAAGCTAGACTTTTTTTTGGTTAAGTTTATCTTGTATTTGCGAAAAGGGTTGAACCCTGATTTCTCCAGATGAAAACTTTTGAAAGCAACTCAAGTATTTATTAAACAGCTGCGCAAAACATTTTGAAACGCAGTCACATTGGTATCACTATAAGTACATACATACATACATATATGCCACATTTTATGATAAAAAGTGTTTGTGTCATGAAACTGCCACAAAACTATCATGATGTAGCTAAATCTTATTACATTAAATTAATTTTGTAATAAAGTAATTAAATTTGTTATTTAATTTTTGTTATAAACGTTTTTTATATATAATAAAGAAACTGTCTCTAACAAAACACTGAAACCACCAAAGTAAATAAATTTTATTTCAATTAAATTATTTTCGGAAAAAAAATTTTAGGTAATAATTTAAAAAATATAAAATAGTTAGGTGTTTTTTTACATACCTAAAAAACCTTTGGCAACACTGTGTTAAAAAAATATTATAAATAATAGACTTTTTTGTTAAAAGCAGACAACTACGTAGTTATTTTATTCAAACATTTAACAGACTATACCTATTCTTCCTTTTTATATGTTCTTTCCCTGACAACAACACTATTAACAAAAACACTTATCACTGTCACTCGTTTTTTGTTTATCATAAATATTGAAACCACAGCAAGCCAGCAAATAGGTGATTTTTTTAGATTTTTGTTCTCTTTCAACTTTTATTAGATACAATGAACTCTCTCAGCAAAATGTTGCTAAGCATGTAAGATTTTTTAAACATTTTCCTAATGTTGCTCTCTCATGTCATTAACAATGTTGCTGTATCAAAATCATATGGTCATTGTTTTTGCAATATAAAAAAAGTGAGTGTAGAGGAATGATGAATAATAATTGCAGCAGTTTATTAACAGTGCTGGACATAAGTATAAACACGTTATTTAATACTTTACCTAATTAGTATGTACAAATTGCTTATTTACTGTCATAATTAAAGAAAAACAGGATTTTACAGAAAAGCTTTTAAAAGTTTGCAAAAATTGTTACCACACTAATGGGAAACATTTTAAATTCGTACATATTTTAATAAATTTGCGAAGCTTTTTTTGATTGTCTGTAGAAAACATTACGAGCAGTTTCAAATGTAAAATATTACACATGTTTGTAATGATGTGTGTTTTTCACGTATGTTTATGCATTAATTTATTATGTACCTATCTGGCTACACTAATAAAAAGTTATTATAAATACAATTGAAAAATTTTTTTAGGATATTGACTAATTTTGTTTACTAATTATAGGTATATTGTTCCTATACTTAGGGTCAACACTGCGTATATGTTTAAACATATATATGTGCATGAATGATAGAAATAGCAGTTTGTCCCCTGTTTGAAAAATAAATAAATTTTTCTAATGTTATGTTTACATTTTTTATTTATTAATCAAAATTAATTTAAAGAAAATTAATTTAAAGAAATAAATATTTTTTTATAATGAACACAGCGTTTAGAAAACTTTTAAAAGCACCACTTCGTTAAAACCATTTAAAAAAATAGTTTTCATGCCCTTATTGAAGCAAAGAAAAACTAATAAAAAAATCATTTTGTAATAAGCACACACAACATTTTTAAATAATACCTGCAATAAATACAAAATATTTCAAAGAATCATGGTCTTAAGCAATGCAATTACAATATTTTGTTTGACCTTGAAAATTATTTTTTAATAATATATATTTACCTACTAATTACATACATACATACATACATATACATAAAAATGTTTACAAGCATATGTATGTACATACATATGTGCGCATGGCTGTAGTTTAATTGTATGTAAATAACTACATGGAATGCCCGTGAAAAAATCCATTAGATCAAGTTAAACGTAGATATGACATTACGAAGAAAAAAGAAAATAAGGAAATAAAATAACGAAAAAAAATACAAAATTTAAAATATTAAAATGAAATCATCGTGATATCAGTGTCAATGCTGCTGATGGTAGGGTTGGCTTATGTAAAAAAAAAAAATATAAGCACTAACAAACCCATACGCGCCCACAAATTTCGTTCTCGCAAGCAACATTACAAGAGAAAAAAAAACATGTTTATTCTTTTTGTGTTTTTGGATACAAAAATGTTTCAAGGTTTTTTAAAGTTGGTTTTGTAATTAAAGAAAAAATATGAACGAACCACTACAAACACATTTAACAGCAGCAACACCTGAAAGCAGCGTTGTCAATTTAGTGGTTTTTTATATTAGTGATTTTTTTTAGTTTGGTGATTTTTTTACCCGTCACTGCCACCAAACTAGTGGGAATTTGCCCTAGCAAATTAAGCGAATAAATTTTTTTATTTTCCTTCAAAAGAATTTTTAGTGGAATTGTTAGGCTGTGAATAAAATCATTTAACTGACTATTTTAAATCTTAAAAAAATATAAAATAAACACTTCTGGAAGAACAAAGTTTTAAGATGGTGCTCGTTCAGATTTTAGAATTTTTTTTTTAATACCCGTTGTGGAAATTCCAAAAATTGACAATGCTGCTTGAAAGTGTAACACAGTACACGGGTATTTATTTGATATAGTTTTTGCAAGAAATAAAATCAATGTTGATAATGAATAAAACGCTTAAAAGATTAAGACCGAATTAATAATTTCACTTTTATAAAAATTATATTAAACAAATTAACTACTAAAGGTACTAATAGACGAGATGTTTTTTATATATGTATTTTAATTTGAAAATACACATGTGTTCTTCACGTTTGTCAAAATTTGTTATTACATTTTAGAGAAAGTTTATAAATTTTAGTCACAAACGAAATGTACAAATACGTCTGACTCAAAAATATTAAAATTTTGTGATATTGATTTGCTTATTATTTTTTTAAGAATTTATGTTTTAATAAAATAAATTAAGCTAGAATTAAAAAAAATAAGTAAATTCCATTGTGTAGTGTTATTTCTGTGCTTATAGCGGTGGCGAGACAACTAGTTTTTTTCTTTTTAAGCCACAAAATGATAAGCTTAAGCAAAACAAAACAAAAAAAAGTATATTCTTTCCTTCAATATTATTATCAGAAGTTTTCCACATGTTTTTGTTTCACTTTCTTTTTTTAAATTCAGTTTTGAAAATTTATGCATTTCAAACAGAAAATGCATTTTTTTTAGTAGCATATGCCTTTCTAAAAAAAATATGCAAAACTCCTTTTAGGAGTTCTGCACATGGGCTATACGTTATAATAAACACACACCAATCGCTTCTTTACTTTAATACGCTTCTTTACTTTAATAGAGCCATTTAAAGTTTACAATTCACGGCACTCTTATGTAAGTATGAGAAAAATTTTAAATATTTTATAGGGAAAGGTAGAACTTTCACAATATTTTTAATACCTCCTTTTACAAAATATAAAGTGTGATTGAGAAAAAAAAATTAACTTAAACAAAAGTATAAAAAATATTTAATGAGTTATGACACTATTGAAGTAAGTGAGTGTTGTATTTAGGTATGACAACAACAATGAATTAAATAAAAGCGAGGCTCATGAATAAAACAAAATCTAAAAGGAAAAGTCTGTGAGTCGTATATAATTTATTTCTATCAGTAGGAGACTGGAGAAATAGAGGATAGAAATTATAACAACATACATATGTATGTATGTATGTACGTATGTCCTGTTTTTATTAACAAAGAGTTTATGCATTTGTAAACAAGAATATGTTTGTAACAAACACCCTTATGAGGGGACCGCAAGGTGTATAACATTTTGTTTATATACATTTAGATGGTTACATGCATACATCTATACTAAACATACTAAATACGTAGGTATGAATGCCTACATGTGTGTGCTGTTTTCTCGGTCAGCTGTTTTTTGTGGAAATTGTTGTTTCTCTTTCCTTCTACTTTTATTATTATTATTATCCACACATACACATGAACGTACATGTGTTTTTAATTATATTGACGTGTATTTTGTTGTTACGAAATGTTTACAATACAATTGTTGCACACGAACACACATACAATCATCAGTCAACCTAACAATTTTTCGTAGCCACTACATAACAGTTGCTTTTAGAGAGCATCAGGGGTCTTTTCGTTTTATTTAAATCTCAGTGACATTTGTTCTTCTTTCCCCTTTCTTTACGTGTATGTATCTGCATATTTGTCCTTCAGTTAAGACGTAATTTTGCTTATTTCCAATGAAAATTCGCTGTGCATAGCACATACATACACACGTACATAAGCTTAAATGAAAAGCATATAACTGACAAAATAGAAATTTCATACTGATTTTCTTCTTTGTTTAGAAAATTATTTAGTTAATCGAAATAAATATGTGAAGCCATAAGAAAAATCAATTTTCAAATGCATGTCCGCTATTTGTGTAAGTGCGCTCACTTACTTAAAATAAAATTTTTTTTTGCAATGATTTGGGCCAATGTAAGCAAACAAAATTGTGGCAAATGGAGTGGTTCTAATAAAGTTTCTTCGCGATGCATTGTCGGCCATACTTTACGTTCACAGCGTTACGTTTGCTTAAGTGTATGCTGAAAGAATTTTCCTTTCAACTCTGTTGCGGTTTCAACAAAATGGTGCAAAGTTGTCTAACAGGCTCCACCTTCCGGTGGCCCCACAGGTCGCCTGACCTAACTATTTCGAACTTTTTCTTGTCGCCAGCGACAAATGTGGATAAACTAAAACAATCAATTCGAGCGAAAATAGCTTTAATTTTGGCATCAACTTTGCGGGCAGTAATAAACAACTTTTTGCTAGGACGCCACATCTGCAGCAACGAACAAGGCTGACATTTATATTCAATTATCTTGCAATATGCTTTCAAATGAAAAAAGATTGAATAAATTCCAGTTTCTTAAGACCAGGACCACACACAGCAAGTTTAGTTGGGCAATTGTTTCTCAATTCTCTTTTAAAATTGTCGCTGTGTCTACACACAGCAATTTTGTTTCGGCAATTTTAGCAATCTTATTCAGTCATTTAGTCAGCCTCAAGCTACCTGTCTTCTTTTTTTACATCTTCATAAAAGATACGAAGAGAAAACAAAAAGGAATTGCCGAGTACGAGCAAGTTTGTACCCCTTTCCATTCCTCTTTCCTCTCTTTCCTACAAAATCAAGAATTTCCCAACTAAACTTGCCGTGTGTGGTCCTGGTGTAATGTAGTAAAATTAATCAGCCACCCTGTATTTTATTATTGTATTATTTAACGCGTTTTTAATTTCATATATTGACCTTTCCAATTGTCCATAACAATTCCATATTTAAAGCTAACCAAGAATGCGTATTCACTTATTTTTTTTTAAATACAGCAAAATTTCAAATTCCTAGACACTGATTTACAGGAAAAGACTCAATAATTTGAGTACATTTCATAAAAAATTTCCTGACGAGTCGATCGCTTGTGTTATGGAAACAGCATATTTCAGTCCAAAAAAAATATAATAATAATTGCTCTGTCTTTCGAGTAAAATGATCTGTAATCATTTTTATTAATTACAAGTTTTTTCTTCAAATTTTTCTTTATATTGAAATGTATAAAAATAGTTAAAAAGAGAAGAAAATAAAGAATTTTTGAGCGATCATTGTAGTATATTTAACTAGTTGACCCGGCAAACGTTGCCTTGCCTTAAAATTTTTATATATTCGATCTTCTTACACTAAGAAATCGTACTCATAGAGTAAAGAACCGTGCGAGACCGGATAAAAACTGGTAATAGGCAAATAAGCCAGATACCAACTATAGCGCTACCTGCCGGGCGGATTTGTGACGTTAAACATTTCAAGATTATAATAAACCTTATTTTTGAATCACTCTATCTTAAAAAAAAAACCGCTTCTAAGCATACATACAGACAGGCGCGGGAAGCGACTTTGCTTTATACTATGTAGTGAAGTGATTTACATTTAAAATTAATATGAATTCATGGTATTTTATTTATTGGATATTCAGATAACCAATTGACATCAATAAATAATTTTTTTTCATTGCTTTGCTGTGATATCAAAGTTGGGTTACGACAAACATTAAAAAAGAGATTAATCAAGTCAATCCATCAGTTTTCTGGGGGGTTACTCTCTATTGCGATGCAAAAGAAAAACCATTCGCATCTGTATGATTTTTACATTGAGTTGCGATGCGTTTTCTTTCGCATCGCAATAGAGAGTAACCACCCTGCTGTAGATAGGGTAGGGAAATAATTATGCTTGCGAGGACGAGTAGTGCTTACGTTGAATTATGGGACACCCTGTATGTATGTATATAAAGGGTGTTTTTATAAACGTATAGAACTTTAAATTGCAATAAAACAACGATGGATTATTCTGTTGACATGAATTTTATTTATCCGAAAGATAATCTTGTGGCATTACATTTTAAATATGATTTCTGGCATATGACCGCCACGGCTGGCTCGGATGTAGTCCAATCTGGACGTCCAATTTTCGATGACTTTTTCCAACATTTGTGGCCGTATATCGGCAATAACACGGCGAATGTTGTCTTCCAAATGGTCAAGCGTTTGTGGCTTATCCTCATAGACCAATGACTTTACATAGCCCCACAGAAAGTAGTCTAGCAGTGTTAAATCACAAAATCTAGGAGGCCAATTCACAGGTCCAAAACGTGAAATTAGGCGGTCACCAAATGTGTCTTTCAATAAATCGATTGTGGCACGAGCTGTGTGACATGTTGCGCCGTCTTGTTGGAACCACAGCTCCTGGACATCATTGACTGTAACGTTCTGGCCATCATCGTTTTTGAAGAAGTACGGACCAATGATTCCACCAGTCCATAAAGCGCACCAAATAGTCAGTTTTTCTGGATGTAACGGTGTTTCGACATACACTTGAGGATTAGCTTCACTCCAAATGCGGCAGTTTTGTTTGTTGACGTAGCCATTCTACCAGAAGTGCGCTTCATCGCTAAACAAAATTCGCTTATGAAAATCGGGAACAACGGCAATCTCGTTTTGTGCCCATTTGCAAGCGTTGTTCAGGCGTGAGTCTATTCATTGTGAATTGCCAAACCAAATTGAGAATAAATCACTTGACAGCTGTTAAATCGGTCGCCATCTTGAACAGTAATGCTAAACTTAAAGTTCTATACGTCTATAAAAAACACCCTTTACATAGATAAAGATGAATTATCTGTGTTGTAGAGTAAAATTATCTCTATTAACTTTCTGTTAAACGTTACAGAGCTGAGAAGAAACTCATTATAATACAAAAGTTTGAATTTGTGTTTAAGGAAGGAACATGTTTTATTTATTTACCAGTATTTATTTTTGTTTTGCTTGTTTAATTTATTTGTCATGTGGGTTTTAATTTACATTAATGGAATACAAGTTTAAAGTTCAAGCTGCTTTTACAAATCATGTGTTATTTTTTTTCTCCCTTAATAATTTACAAGTAATCGCAAGCAAAAATTACAACAACACGACTAATAATAAAAACCCACATTCTCATATATAATTTTTTAATAAAACTCTGTTAATTATAAGTTGTTGAGTAATTGTTCAAATAGCATGTCACTTTATTGGTGACTGAGTTAAATTCTGGATGTTAAAAAAACATTTATAAAAATTATAAAAAAAAAAAAAAAGTTAAATAATTAAATGTTTTTGAACGTTTATGAATTAAATCTATTTCACTAGTGAAGTTTAGTCAGCTAAGAGATAATAATAATAACAATAAGTTGATTTAATTTTATTATTATTTTTTTATCTATTTATTAGTTTACATAACTTCAATTTTTTAGTTTAAGCTACTAGATTAAAGTAAATATTTGCTTACCGACATTGGCGATAATAAAGTGTGTCAACAGTGTGGAATTCTGACAATTAAGATTCATTGCGTGTAACAAAACATTATGAATTGTGTTTCATAATTTTCTAAATTCTATTTGTGATCTGGAATTTTGACGGTTTTTTTTTTAATTGGGAACATACATATATAATGATTCCGGACGTTTTTGTCTAAAAAGACAAGAAACAACGCAAGACATTCTGTGGGAATAAGCTCTGTACCTAGACAGTGGGATACTAGCCTTAAAAAGTCTAGCTGAAATAAATCCTATAACAAAATAGTATAATTTTTAGTGCTTAATTCCAATCAAGGCGAACTCATACAAAGTGAAATCATCAAGCATATCTGTGTGTAAAATATTCGTGATTTATCAAAAAATGACAGAGATGGTTTATGGACTCTGACCATATAAATGTAACTACAAGGCGGGCCAAAAAAAGTCATCCGATGTTGTTTGGCTCTAATTTTGTTTTAAAATGAAAATGAAAATTTGGAACCACATGTCCTCCAGTCCTAATTTGGCAGAAAAAACTAAGTTAACATGGCCCTAAGCGCGCACCGCCCACTGTTGTCGTTTGATCACCCCGATGACTCCTCCAGCGTGAACAGCAGTCACTTTGAGCGGGTGTAATGGCTCCTCGTGCATCACTCGTGGATTTTCGGTGCCCCAGAAGCGATAGTTTTGCTTGTTCACGTACCCGCTGAGGTGGAAATGAGCCTCGTCGCTCATTATGATTTTGGTCGAAAAATCGCCCACTTCGATTATGTCGCTCCATGGCTTCTTCACTTGTATTCTACATCTGTCTAGTTCGCAAATGTCAAAACAGACATCTTCCAATAGGGTGATTTCTTGTAGCCCACCTTGTACTTTTAAAAGAATTGTGATGACCTTAAAAAATAAAGAATTGTTTGAGTTATTCAGAAGCTTAGATAACATGGGTTCATTTTAATTTGCTGTTAAGCAAAGTGTAAATATTTTCACAGAGGGAGAAGAAAACCAGGATCTGAAAACTTAACTTCATTTTTATATAAGTTTCTGAAGCAAAAATGGCGGTAATCTAATGGCACGAAAAATTTTTTCATAAGAAAAAATATCTTTTGGTTGGATGAATTCACCATAAATAAAGAAATTGAAAATTTTCTTACATCTACTGACCAAATAAGAGGTAGACCGGCAAAATCTCATAAAGACTGTGTACCAGGCTACCGGCTCAATAACTACACAACGTTTATAGGAAACGGTATTTATGAAATAAGCAAAATCAGACATCACAAAGGTAGTGTTGATCGCAAGTCCAGTACGGCTGAACAGGATAAAAGAGAGTATACCTAAGCAACCAAACGCTTTCCTTACCAATTATACTTTAAAAGAGGCCTTAGCCTTATTTATGGGCTTGGGACTGGGTTTGTCAAAGCAAAAATATTATATTTTATACTGCGAGACGTCTAATTCAAAGTCTACTTGAAGAACAGTCAACGATACTTCTGACACACTGTTGTGTGATGGATCATTCGGTCAAAGCGGTTACAAAAAAGTAATAACTACAAATGACATAACAACTGCAGATGCTTATATAGTTCCTTTAAGGCTTAGAAGTGAAACCTCAGAGTACTGGAAAAATCTCCGCCCATCATCAGTCCAATATTATTTCAATATTCAAAGGAGTCTTCAAAAATAATCAATATTAAAAGTCAAATTGATAAACTTAATCCTTCCGTTTTTTAAAATAAAGAATGGAAAACTTGTTACTGTCAGCTATGAATTTTTTTTAGTAAAGTTTTGTATGCAATTGCGGACAACTCGTCAACTTAAAAATTTAATATTTGTAAAATAAATAAGCCAACCAGTGATGAGAACAACTACGAATATGGAATTGTTCCCTTGCATGCGCATGGAGTTCATTTTGAAGCTGGCATATACAAAACCACATGGAGAAGAAACTTTTGACGAGAATGCACTGCCAAAGGAAAAGCAGAATATAAGAGAACAAATCATACAAAAGGAATTAAAAAAAAAAAATGGACTCAAATTAGACTATCCAAAGTATGGATGGATATGGATATACAAATGATGGTAATACGGCCAAAGGCAGAATGTAGATCAAGGTCAAATAATTTAATAAAAAATTATTTTTTTTATTTTTTCAAAAATATAATTTTTGTCATTTAAAACTTAATTAAACTTCTTTTTTCTTTGTTTGTATTCACTTCAATTTTATTAAATTTATCATAATTAAAATTTATTTAAAGGAACGTTACTGATGGATATAAATAAATTTAAAAATTTTTTGTTGTTGTTAACTGTGGTCTGGTCTGGTCTGGTTTGGTCATTGCCCGGACACATCTTTGAATAAACTAACTAAATAAAACAACAACATTTTAATAATAAAATCACATGATGATAAAAAACCAAAGATACAAACATTTTTTAACAATGACTGTTGTTGATAGAGGTAAGTTTTCTTTGTGTCTGTCTGTATGACTCCCAGCCAAACAGCAAATGCAAGAGAACAACGGCCTTTGTAAAGAAAGTCCTTTTTTAGTTGGGATTTTATTGAAAAACAAAACAAAACAAAGAAACACCACCAAAAGTTTGAAGAAAAAATCCCGTTATAAAAAAATTTATTAAAGGCAGGTTTGTTGTTTACAACTTAAGAATTTGATTCATCAGACAGATTACAAAATTGTATTCTTCAAGCTTAAAGAAAAATTTCACAGAATTTTCTAATGAGTTTGATTTGGGGGCCTGGCGCAAAGACATGTTAATTCACTTTTTTTCTTGATGTAAAAATCAAACAGAGAAAAAAATTATTGAAAAAAAAATCTATTTTAAAATTGTCGTTTTGTCCACACACAAAATTTTTTGTTTCGGCAATTTTAGCATTCTTATTCAGTCTTCTTTTTTTTACATCTTTATAAAAGATACGAAGAGAGAACAAAAGGAAATTGCCGAGTACAAGCAAGTTTGTACCCCTTTCCTTTCCTCTTTCCTCTCTCTCCAACAAAATCAAGAATTCGCCACCATATAAATAGAGTATAAAACAAAAACTTAATCGTTCAAACTCAACTGAGCTTTGTGGCTGAAGTGGTTGAGTGGCATTCCAAAGTTCGAATAAAATTAAAAAAATAAAATTAATAAATAAATATAAATTAATAGAAACGAAAAAGTCAAAGGAATTAAAAAAAAGTTTGTATTAAATTTTTTTTTAAAAAAACATTTATATAAAATGTACTCGCATGTATTTAAATATAATAAAAAATTTTAAAAATTTTAGCCCTGACCGGGGTTGAACCGCAACATCTGCAGTTGAAAGGTATTTTTAATATCTTTGATTTAAAAATACCTTTCATAAATCTAACCATACTATGTTTCCACCAGAATATGGTTGCCTCAACCATATTTTTTCTTTGAGTGTAGCTACAACTGCTGCCAGTTCAAAGTTTATAATAAAAAAAGACAACCGTTAAAATTCACTAGCTGGATTTTTATTTATGGTCCTTAGATTTCGAATGAAATAAAATTTCTTTAAAGCGTGAAGCACCATTCCATTAAAACAAAACTAGATATAAAAAAATGATTTTGAGTAAATTATTTCTTTATATTTCCCTTGACTAAAGCTTGGCTTCATTTTTCAAAAAGTTTTTGTTTGCAATGCTCTGCTTTTTTATATTATCACTTCAAGGTCGCTTCCCGCGTCTGTCTGTATGTATGCTTAGATCTTTAAAACTACACAACGGATTTTGATGCAGTTTTTTAAAAGATAGAGTGATTCAAAAGGAAGGTTTATTATAATCTTGAAAGGTTTAACGTCACAAATCCGCCCGGCAGGTAGCGCTATAGTCGGTATCTGGCTTATTTGCCTATTACCTGTTTTTACCCGGTCTCGCACGGTTCTTTACTCTATGAGTACGATTTCTTAGTGTAAGAAGATCGAATATATAAAAATTATAAGGCAAGACAACGTTTGCCGGGTCAACTAGTTTATTATAATTTAACGCAAAATCCTTTACTTTTCCTGTTTAACCACAGAAACACAGAATTTCTTAAGCAGTTTCCGTTATATTTTTTTTTTATTAGAAAACAGGAAAACATATTTTAAAATACTCAAAAAGCGTAGTTGGTGTTAAGGAAAACAAAATTTTTAAATAAAAATTTTGATGGAAACAAACCATTACGCTGGTGATTATGTAGCCTCCTAGGAAGCTTAATGAGTAATTTGTACACGAATAAAAATTCCAAACACATCCACGATATGTATATTATGTATGTCTGTATGCATTTGCCAATTTTTCATAAGATTTTTGAACTTTTCCTTTCATTAAATTCATCATTATTTTGTTTGTTTTTTCTTTTCTGTTGTTTTTTTTTTTTTGTTTTTACTTTAAACGAACGATCCACAGTGATCTCACAGATGAATGGCAACAACCAGCAGATGCATTAACGGCAAACATGGAAAAAATATGTAAATAACGGATCTTCCAGTAGGGGCATTACATTTTTGAAAGTTGAAAGCGCATGATGTTGAAGTTGTTAAGTCAAATTAGCTGTCTGCCTTTTGGCAAACTACTAGCCACTGAAATAGTGTTCCAGAGCATCAGGCATATGATAAAATTGTGCATCATCTTCAGCGATGAGGCTTATATCTAGAATTTGGAAAGATAACAATCCAAGATGTGATCCAAGAGCGTCTAATAATCCCCCAAAAGGTCACTAGTTGTCATGGATTTTAAATTGGCGACTTCTTTTTGGGTTATGGCCAGATCATCACAAACCTCTTTTTAGCCTGTATTGTGTATGAACCATACACAACAATATGACACTAGTACTAGAGAGCACTAGACAGTTCATGTTTTATTGGGCATTTGGCACGAACAATTTGAGCTCATGTGCACTGTAAAACGAAATTGTGGTATTTGGTTAAGCTAAACTGTTTCTTATGAGGTTTTTTCACATGCAGATCAATGCCAATAAAACACAAGCTACAACCACCCTCAAAGACAGTATAGGTAGCTACTGGGGTCAAATGGCACCACTCTATAGCGATCAGTATCGATATCGTATATCGGATGGCCCAATTTTGCTCTTCATTTATGGGCAAGCATCTAGAAAATTTTAACAATTTGGATGAGTGCCACTCAACGATGTTACACTCTAGGCAAAAGATCAATTATAGGCTTTGCAAATTAATAAAAAATAAATAATCCCTGGATCATCAGCGTAAGCTCTACTTCAGGGAGCGCTACCTGTAGAGTCTCACTGCGCTGTCCACTACAAGAGTTGGCATGCCATCTGCCTTCGTTAGAAGTAGCATTTGGTTTACGTGACAGGATTCTATTCTTTTATTCCCTGACTCTTTGGCTTGTCTCTATTGCTATCCTTTTACAGTTTCCTCTTACACGAATATCACAAAGAAACAACTTCAGAGGACCCAAGTGAGTCTAATTTTGTTTTTCTTATTAGGGGCGTCCTAAGCACAATAACCTAACTTGGCACCCCACTTTTTTAAATTTAAATATATAAAGCGCTTAATGAAAGACCCTTTAATTGTTCGTATGCATTATGTATGCAAATAAAAAATAATAAACAAACAAAATATTTAAAGAGAAAAAAAAAAAAAACAACAACAACACATGCACACACAAATCAAGAGAGACCAGTTTCTCGATATTTTTTTTTTATTTTATTGACTTTGTGAATGGACAACAAAACAGATTTTATGCGTCTGTCTGATGATTATTCACATACAGAAGCGCACATAAGCAGTGGTATTGCTGGGCGCAAGGAGATTCTTTTCTTTTTTTGGTTTTCCACTGGAAGTTCGTTTGTGGTAGGTATTTCTGGCTTGAGCATTACGATTCTTTGTTCTCCTGTTTGTGTTTTATGTTTTTATTGTTGTGCCATTTAAACATTAAACGCATAACAGGACTAAAAATAATCGATGTAAATGATAAGGCATATATGGAGTATGCAGGATCTCCGTCAGTCTCCAGCTTGTGCTTTAAGCAGAAACTTGACAAAATGAATTCATTTTTTTATTTTTTAGCTTCAGTAAAAGGCACCCAAAAACTTTAAAAATTATTCTGCATTTTTCGGTTGTCGAAATCGTTATGAAAACGAAGAAGTGTGGCAACGCTACCCATGTTTTTTTATATTGGTGCTATCGAACTTTGACAACCGTAATAAGGACTATTAATTCTCAATTGCTTAAGTTTTGTTTTTTATTAGGACCAGCACTCAGGGGATGAATTAGGAAAATAGGTTATGGGAAGTAGGAAATAGGGAGTAGTGTCTGTGAACGTTCGTTTTGAACCCTCCTACATCGAAAGTACCAGGGAAAACGTATTCAGGAAGATTATTCCACAGACAAACGACACGGCTGAAGAACGAATTAAGTTTGCACACGCAAGTGGGGATTACACGCGGGCGTATGATTACAGCCACGTTTGTTATTCATATTAATTCACTAACACGCTAAGCCTATAAGAGTTTGAAGCATTAGGCAGCGTAGGTTGAACAGGGCGTACTAAGGAAGAAAATGAGTGACCTCGTAGTGGGTAGTGCAGTAACCTATCAATCCGGGGGCCGCAAGTTCTATTCCTGCCAGATATGAGTAGATTCGCTTCTTTCTTATATGAATGAGTTCACTGCCTTCACACAATTGCTTGGCATTTTTTCAATCTCTTTGAAATATGGCGTTAGCAATAACAAATCAAAAATTATTACTGATTTTCTAATTTTTATGCAAAGTATTCAAATGATTCATAAAAGCTCAATGATAAGTGATCAGTGACTTTTTTTTTTTTAAACATAAAAGACCTAAAGCTCGTTAAACAAAGTAAATATGTATCTAAGTATCTTGAAATAAAATTTCAATGCAATTACATGCATTTTGTAAAAAGGCACTTGATTCTCCATCTTGCAATGTCACCTTTCATTTAGTTTATGTACAATGATGATTCAATATTCACTTTTCAAAAATAATAAATATATCATTTGAATGGTATTCATGTACTTCTTTGATTCCTGCCTACACCCTGGGTGTTTTCTGTAGATAAACCAAGAAGCTTCAAGGATTTGTGTTGTTAAAAAATGTCCTTTGATGTGATGTAATACTACATCAATCCCTTTTTTGTAATAACTGTCAGGCAAAATACTTCATTAATCTTGTAATCATTTCTAAATGCAGTCAAACAAATAGAATTAATTTTAATGTCTGCTTGATGTCACGTGAGATTTATATTTACGAGTAAGGAAGTTTTGTTATTCAGACATCATTAAGAATCACTGGTAATCACAATATATGATGCGTCTGTAATCTAACTGCTTATGCAGCTCATCAGAGAACTATTCCATCAAGTTCTAAAACCATTTTCCTTTTTTCTTCTTATTTTAAAATAATTTTCATGGTTAAAGTTTATAATGAATTAATTATTTTAAATTGCTTTTCCAGCATGCAAACTTTGTTGCTGTTTTTGTGTGTTTAAAGAGAGTCTTTGGATGTAATTTTTTCTATTTATACAGTTTTATTGTCTTCTTGTAACCTTCCAACAAAGAAAACGAAAGAAAAAGCAGTAAACAACTACAATTACAAGACATACCACCATATATTAAGCCTGTAGTTTCAGTAGGCGGGGAGGGGGCTCAAAATTTCATATATAATATAAAAAAAAAAACAACAAAAAGTAGCTAATGCTCGTTTAAAGAAAAATTAAATTCTCTAAATATTTAGCGGTGGCTTAATTTTTAACAAAATTTTATTGCGGTGGGAACGCCCTAATATTTATACCAGTGTGTGTTTTTAATCGTAATACACATAATAAACGAGTTACTTCTTTCATCACGATTATTACTGTTGCCGGTGTTGTTGTGTTTCAGAATTTCGATACCATTTTATACCTGATAATGGGTTTACTCCGATAGCTCGCTTTAACGATACGTAATTGGGTATAGTTTGATACGTATTAAGCTACGGATAGGAAAGAAATATCGAATTATCTTATTATTTTGAATGGTTTCGTTTAATTGTGAATTGAAAATTTGTCTACTGTGAATGAAATGTGTTAATATTTCAGCTTTTCTTGACAAAAAAAATTAATTTTAAATAAACAACAAGAAAATTAATTTTCCATAAATAAAACGAAATTATTTTCAAAAAATAAATTAAATTAAGCTGAAACACATTTTGTTTTTGCGAAATTTTTTATTTTTTCTTACATTTTTAATCTTTCCGTGAGAAAATTTTAGCGTAAGCAAACTGTAGAAATACCGATGATGACGCAACTGTGGAAGAATACCGCAGCAACGGAATGAATAATTGCAAATGATTTTCGCAATCGGGGAACGGAATAAATAATTAAAATCAATGTTCTTTTTAATTTATATTTTTTTTTTTTTTAAATACACCAAATTTCCCAGTGATCCTATTGTCGGCATATTATTATGTTAAAGCAATCAGCTGTCTACTCCAAAAACATGATGCTGTATTCGGCATACTTTAAATTACTCAATAAATCGTTTTGCCTACTACTGGTAGAACAGTTTTACTAATAGTCAGCATCCAAAAACGACTACAAATATTTTGAGCCTCAGAGCTGCACCTTTTAAAAAATAAAAAAAAAAATATTATTTGTCAACAACGACAATATTTCAAGTCATAGAAACCATTAGGGGTACCAGCCCAATCAAAATTGGAAAGGAAAACTACTAGTTCTGCAGATGTTGCAGAGAAGGGCAAATTTTGAATTATATAATTACTCATTTCAGTAAAATGCACTCATTTGAAATAGAGAGTTGAGTGGATGTGGTTTTTTATAATTATAAACTTTCTATTATTCGTGTTTATTTGAGTTTTAAAAACAAAAAATAACGAGTACTGGTACTTGCCGAACTTAGGAGCGTTCACCTTATGTAAGATGGTAAGTTTATAAACTGATAATAATAACAAATAAATGAAAAAAATAGAAAACAGAAGTGGAAAACGAGAAAAAGGAAAAACTGTGTATTTTTTTTTTAATTTTCTTAAGGCTACAGTGAAAATGTAAGCAACGAGGTAGCAAAGTTGCACCCTATTTTTATATCCTACACCTGTCGTAGGTTTCGTTTGTACAATTTTCTACAGCATTTTGCCTATATATGTATGTATGCACGTATACCGAAAAGCTGAAACCGGTGTGTGTGATTTATTTAACGCACAAAAAAAAAAAATCGTACACAACATTTAATTAAATCATGTTTGAGGCACGATTAAAAACTGTTTGTTTTGTTATACTGTTTGACACGATTTCTAAAACCATTAAAACAACACAAACTACTGCGTAGTAAAATAGGGCTGGTTTTTTGTGTGTATTGTATGGAAATGCGGCTTCGTTGAATGCTTTAGGCAAGGCAAAAGTAGATTCAATAGTGTTGAACAGCATAAAAAATAATCAGTTTCTAAGAGTGCCTGATTTTTACTCAAGTTGTTTGCTTGTGTTGATTGATTATACGAGTACATAAAATTTAAAAAAATCATGATCAATTAATTAAAACTGCGATTTTTGCAGTTGATGTGTGATGTGTACCTATACTGGAGGATGTCCGCCTGGCCGTCTGTCTCTGTAGCTTTTGACATCAACTGCTTTAACTGCTACACAGCTGTTGGTAAATGTTGAGCACAACAGTTATGTCTTAGAAACGCCTTGATGAATATGCTACTAAATGAGCAGCTGATACATGTAACAATTGAAAAAACCAAAGCGGCACTGCATTAGAATTGAATGGTATAACTCTTTTCGATCAGCTGTTGAGGCTTATGTTGACTTTAGGTAGCTAAAATATTTTATTACGGAAAAAATGGCAGCAGATACGCAACTGTTTAGTTGAACGGAATTGCTCTAAGTCCCTATTTAGACGAAGAAACATTTCGTTTGTAGGCAAATTACGGGTGGAGAAGAGAGAATCATTTTTGTGTTCGGTACTCGGCGATACGCTTTGTTCACATATTCTTTGTTGATATTTGCTTTACTTTTCATTTCTTTCATTGTTTTGTGTGCAAATAATAACAACAATAATGGAATGTTGCCGGCAACATGTTCGTCTGTGTGACCGCGAAAGAAAAAGCAAAAGAGAATTCAAGATGTTTTTCTTCGAAATGTTTCCTCGTCTAAATAGGGACTAAGATAAACAATCAACAGTTACGTCTTATGAATACAACCATTAACATTTTAAAGTTCTTACAAAACGTAAAAAAAAGTTTAGTTTATCAAACTAACTCTGCCGGCTGCGGGTCTAGCCGTTTTTTATAAGCTCGAAAAAGCCTAAAAATGTCTTAGAAGAGAGGTTTGTCAAGGCACTTTGGCAATATTAGGCCAAAAATGTCTCCCTTAGGACCCAAAGATCCCTCTTATTAAAATTTTTCTTTAATTTGTTCTGTTTTTACGCTTGGGCGAAAGTGTATATGAAAGTAAGTGGAAATGTAGAAACAGGGATGCCAGACTAATTTTTTTTTAGTATTTTTCGAACGTTGTTGTTCGCTTGAAAAAAATTATAATCAAAGGCCATACGAATAACAGATATTTGTTTCACATGTAGGTGAGTAAAAAACCGTAAATACTTGTTTAAAATTTAATAGTTTGATAACCTTCAATATCGCATGCCAGCTGTAAATAATTTATATAATTTTATGTTGTTTTTAGCAAATTCTTTCAAAAGATAAATTTCTTTAGATTTTTTTCTTAGAGACTTAGAAAAACGTCAAATAATCAAGGTGCGTTTGTAGGAGTAGATATGCTACTTTGGTGAAGGGAATATGAAATTCGACCTAGTCGAATTTAATTTTATTTTATATCAAACGTGCTTAGCATTATTTTTGTTGGTTGGTCTAGTAGTTGTTCTTAATCATGTAAAAGTCAATGTCTTCATTCAACAAGAATAACAAAAGAACGACAGACCAACAGCAAGTTCAAATTCCCAACAGTTCAATTCAGTTGTGCTTAATTTTTCTTTCTTTACTTTTGTTGTTTTTTGAGTAAATGATAAACAGTCACAGTCACTTTTGTAATTTCTGGTGAGTGTTCAGAAGTAAATCAAATTTCGGAGATTTTAAGTAACACCCAATGTAAATTTTTAATACAATTTATGACAAGCATGCCTTTTCTAAAAATTTTCATTTACTCACATGCTAGGAAGAGTCCTTGACGATCTTTCAAACAGTATTACTTAAATCCTCTAATAAAGCCATAAAATCGTGAATTTCTTTCAAAAGTCCTTTCTCTTTAAGTCCTTTGTCATTTTAAAATGATGAAAACTAATGACAGAATTAAAAATAAAACAAAAACACCATTTGTTCACCAAAAATTAATGCTTTCTTGATGAGCTGCATGATCTTAATAATACTAAAGACTTAAGCTGGCTGGCAATAATTATGTTGCTCACTTTAAGCACATTTTAAAATAAATTTCAAATGTTCTAGCTAAGTTTACAGAAAGCAGAGAAAATAACATTGGAAAGGGGTACTGACTCGTCCCTTTCAGAACTAACTAAAAAAAGAGGGATTAAAGCCCTTAAATGTGTAAGAGTAAAATTGCAGCAATAAAAATTGCTTATGTAAACTGGGACTTTTAATATTCTGCTCTATTTCAATGCTGTCAATGTACAACAAAAAAGAAAAACTAATTTGCTGTTTCTTATGCTAAATAAAAATTCAAGCAAATTTCAAAATTAAATTTATTAGTTTTCCTCTCTGGTTTTATAAGGCAATACGAAAAAATCGTTCTTAACTTGTGTTCGTTAAACAATTTAAAACAAATTAATTTTTGTTCGAAATTCACACATTTTTAAACAATTTCGTATCTAGATAATAATAACGTCAACGATAAAAATATGAAATATTAATTAATAACGATCAGACTGACTTGAAAGAAGAAAAAAATAATAAAATAAACTCATCGATCATTTTAATAGCAGAACAATAAAACAGCGTCCATCTAATCAAGGACATTTAAAAAAAAATTCTTTTTCTATACTAAAACTCGTTGCTGCTTTACAGTTTCATCGTCTTAATTGTAATTCCAGCTCTAATTTTATCTGGTTTTCTTTGTTTCAGTTTACCTTTTGTTCCAGTTAAAATACTAATAGAAAATGTTTTGTTACAACAAATAGTCTATGGCTGTAAACACAATCATCAAAGCTGCCAGATTTTTTTTTTTGTGACAAAGAAGAATATTTCAGTTTAAAGATAAGGGGAGGATTAAGGTTGAATTCACCTACTCGCTCTGGAGAAAATTTTTGTAAATAAACAGCGGTTCGTATTTCATTTAATAATGTAGGTAAATTTCTTGCGCATAGTAAAACTGCATATACTACATAAATACATTTGTACATACATACATATGTATATATAATACTTTTAAGCCGGAGCAAATAAAACTTTGTCTAAATTATAAAATGGTATAGTTGTGGGGAACGGTGCGGATTTGGAGAGGAACATAATGGAATTGAAACGTTCTATTCCACCTCGTTCCCTGACCCATTAAAGTCATTTTGTTTTAATAATATTAATAAAATTATAATTATATCCTCAAGAAGCTACACAAATTAGAGCGAAATATCGATATAAAAATAAATTTTTGAAAAATAAGACCTCAAGCTTAATAAAATAGTCATATTATTAATAAAAAAAAATACTTAAAAGGAATGCACACAATGAAACGGGCATAAAATAAAAAGTTCTCAATCGATTTTAATGAAATGTTTGTATTTTAAATAAATTATTACAAAAATTTATAAAATTTGCATGTTTACTGCTATGCTAGCGAATATTATAGTTGACTTACATAGATTGGGAAAAACATAGTTAAAAAGGGGAGCTTTCCAAGTTTTATTTATTTATTTATTTTTTTAATTAAATTTATTACTCAGAGACCTATAAATAAAAAAAAACTTGTCAAATTCTTATATGGCAAACTTGAAAATAAATATATAAGAAACATCTGGCATCCCTATTGTAATTGTAAAGTATAGGGTTGGCTGTTTAAATTGTTATTGTGCTTGTGTTCTTATCACAGTTGTTTTTATGTCTAACATTGTTATTGTTGTTATCGTTGGTGGTGGTGTTGGCAGTGGTGGTGGATACACAAACAGCTGATTGCGTAGTTTGAAAATAGTACTGACAATGTTGTTGTTGTTGTTGGCCTACCATATATGAGTTGGTTAGTTACGATATAAGGAAAATGTATGGAAGTAAATATATATGGATGCCATTTATTTCAATGTATTAGTACACGTGTTGTCGTACATACGTACAGACACACACACACACAGCTATATGTATCTGAATGCATATCTATGTATGCCAATTTACATATTTACATAAATAAAAATACATAAAAACTATTTTGTTGTGAATTTGTGTGGTAAAGCTACATATTTCAGTTTGTGTATGTGCCCTGCGCATAAGCACACATTTAAATACATACAGTGTCGATAAAAATAATAGCACTGCCTATTCACCCCTATTTTGCGTTTCGATTCGGATTGAAATTTTCTTTATTTGACAATTTTGGTATTCTACGTTTCGATTAAAAGCGAAATTTTTCTGTTTGGCAGCTTTGTTTTTTTTGTTGTTGTTACACTCTGTTTCAATCGAATATTTTACGATTGCATGGATTCTGCATTTTTGTCGCTGCTAAGTTTTTGAAGTTGGTGATTTGGTGGTGGGATTTTTTCGATTTTTGTTTTTGCAGTATGAAAAGTGTGCAATTAAAAAAAGAAAATGTAAGTAGAAAATGCAAAAAGGAAGATTTTTAAATAAAAATTTTTTTTTTTACTAAAATTTTAAATTTTCAATTTATTGCAGATCAAAAATAATATGAAAAGTTGGTAAATTTGATGACAACAAAGGACGACATTGTGTGTAGATATCATAGGCGTCGCAAAGAAGAAGTTCAGGCAGTCTGAGAAGAGGTAGCAAACGTTTCGAATGCAATGGGGCTACCAACTATAAATGCCACTGCATGGAAAAAAAAGTATTAAATATAAAATAAAAAATATTTACAAAGTGACTTATTTTTCTGTTCTTATTTCATAGATTTCGTTACAAAACAGCTGTTATACAAAATTTCTTGTCTACTTCTTTCGATTCAACTTTTTTCTTGGAATACCAACTTTTGAACGCAACGTAACTTAATGCGGGAACGTAATTGAAGCTCAGAATTTAAGTGATTATCTATTTCTGATGTTTTTGAATTGCCTCTCTAAAGGAATTAATTTTATTTTCCTAAAGTTAAAGGTTCTTCGCATACAAAACATGTAAAAGCTATCGGTGACGATGCCTGGCTATTTTTAACATACATTTTTCAGTTTATTGCGATACCTATTGTAGAATAAGTTTGTATAAAACAATTTTACAAATCAATTAAAATTAATATTTATCATGGTGTAAGAAAACCAGGTGATGCTTAGACACCAGCTGAATCCTCTGTCAAAAACTAGGAGATATCAATGTGTTAAAGAGGGATTAAAAGCGGAAACAACTATTTTGTTACACTCTAGCACACTTCTTGATATCAACCACCGGAAATATTTCTGACATTAGAAGCCTCAAAAGCAATAACAAAATATACGGGCTATTTGTAATGTTGTTATTTTTGTATTTTTGAAGATACCTGGTTTTATTGTACCATGATATGACACATTGAAAGTTTTGGGCCATAATCATAGTCACAAAAAGCTATGCTGATTTTTATTGATAAGAAATTTCATGAATTTAAAATCGTTTTTAAAAAAATGACTATAATTAAGGCCCATTTATTTTAGAAGGCAAAAGTTATGTAGAAATGGAAAAATTTTCCAATTTGTAATATAAACTGATACGTATAAAAATAACGTATGTACTCTAAAAAAGTAGAAATTCGTAGAAGAGAAGAGCCATAGTAAAAGAGATCATAAGCGTTTAAGCGAAAACAATCTAAAAGTTTGTAGTCTCAGAGAGTTTCCATTTTTGACTGCAACGCATGTCTTTCAAATTTACTTATAAACGCTTAAACTGATCGTTTCTAAGTAAAGGAAAATTTTATGGGGAGTAAAGTTGTTTTGTATAGTAAAAAAGGTTCTCTTTCTTATAAAGAGTGATTTTTTTGCTATTATCTTTTTGGCAACACTAGTTTTGAAAGCTCACGCACGTTTTGTGTCTTGTGTCACTGTCAAACATCTTCAGTTTGGTCTATAATTTAATCATGAATCGTCTTACAAACGAACAACGCTTGCAAATTATTGAATTTTATTACCAAAATGCGTGCTCTGTTAAGAAAGTTCATCGCGCGCTTCTTCCATTTTATGGTCAGTTTAATCGACCTACTGAGGCTTCTATTCGGGCTATTGTAACAAAATTTCGCACCAAATTTACATTGTTGGACATTAAACCACCAACACGCTTACGTAGAGTGCGAACTGAAGAAAATATCGCAGCCGTATCGGCCAGTGTTGGTGATGACCGTGAATTATCGATTCGGCGCCGTTCGCAGCAATTGGGCCTCTGTTACTCCACTACGTGGAAAATTTTGCGGAAGGATTTGGGTGTGAAGGATTATAAGATACAACTGGTGCAAGAATTGAAGCCAAACGACCTACCACAACGCCAAATTTTTGGTGAATGGGCTCTTGAAAAGTTAGATGAAGATCCACTGTTTTATCGAAGAATTGTGTTCAGCGACGAGGCTCATTTCTGGTTGAATGGATACGTGAACAAGCAAAACTGCCGTATTTGGAGTGAAGAGCAGCCAGAAGCATTGCAAGAGCTACCAATGCATCCACAAAAAACAACCGTTTGGTGCGGATTATGGGCTGGCGGCATCATTGGGCCGTATTTCTTCAAAGATGATGCGAATCACAACGTTACTGTGAATGGTGAGCGCTACCGTGCGATGATAACAAACTTTTTTTTGCCCAAAATGGAAGAGCTTGACTTGCATGACATGTGGTTTCAACAAGACGGTGCCACATACCACACAGCACGCGAAACAATGGACCAATTGAGAGGCGAGTTCGGTGAACAGTTTATTTCACGCTTGGGACCAGTCAATTGGCCGCCCAGATCGTGCGATTTAACGCCTCTAGACTATTTTTTGTGGGGCTATGTTAAGGCTAATGTCTATAGGAACAAGCCCGCTTCGATTGACGCACTGGAAGCCAACATTGCCAACATTATTCGTGAGATACCGGCCGAAATGTTGGAAAGAGTATGCCAAAATTGGACTAAGCGGATGGACCATTTGAGGCGCAGCCGCGGCCAACATTTGCATGAAATAATCTTCAAACATTAAATTATATCGACCCAACTATCGATCCAAATAAATATTTCATGCATTTTTCTGAATTTTATGTGTTTTTTTTTTTAATTTCCGATAGTTCTTTTAAAATCACCTTTTATTAAACGACCTCTAAGTGCAGAGTATAACCCAAACAGACCTAAAATAGAGTTTCAAGCATAATAGTGTAGGCATGTTATATTTATTGTGGAGTAGAGTTGATATTTTAGAAAAAGCGATGCTGCTTTATGCAGAAAAAGAAATGCCTTCACTTTGAATCTTTAAAAAAGAAAATGACTTGAAGAATTTTACCAAAATGACTGGTCAGTTCTTTTGGCCAATAATATTCAAGTCATCTTTAAACTAAAGTTAGGAAAAATATGTGCGAAGCAAAACCTACTAAAAACATGCTACTTGGGGCTGTTGTTAAGAAGTCGTACGAAAGGATGTGCAAAAATAGATGTGAAGCGGTGATTAACTCCATCCAACCCGAGGCTTTACGCTGACGTTATTACAAACAAAGGCCAGTCGACAATATATTGGCACAAAATTAATAATGTTTTTCAGTTTAAAGCTATTTCAAACAATAGTGCTATTCTTTTACCGTGTAAGTTTGAGTTATAGTCGGAAGATTATAACGAAACCCTGCATTCAGTGCTACACTTTTAACCCCACCTATATATGTACACATATATGTATGTATATCTAAAAGTATACATATTTACGTCGGTACGTCATTGTTATATTTTGATAATTTTTCCTTTTTTTCCAGTTTGACTTGGAAAATTAAAGTTGAGAACTGCGCAATATAAAGAAACAAGTTTGTATCTCAGTTTATGTTAGTTATGAAGATGCATGTCTGTATGTATGCTATTATGGCAGCAAATGTTCACTTTATGAATACGAAAAAACTTAAATATTTTTTGTAATTTTAAAATAAAATTTAGTTTTTTATAATGTCGGCCATAGATATACTCGTATGGGAGTAAACAATTTGATCATTATAGAAAAATGTTATTGTGCATAACGTACACATTTCGATCGATATTTATGTTATACAAAATGTAAATAAAAAAACAGCTGTTTATTGCTTAAACATTTTTTTAAAGACAGCTGGAGTATTACAATTGACTATATCGATTTATTGTGTACCCTTTAAGAAAGAAACAAAATCAATTGAGTTTTAATTATTTTTCAACCAAAATCACCATAGGCCATATTCGCACCGCGACCTTTAAGATCTATTGTGCAGCCCAGTTCCTAACTACAATCCGAGACTCTTTACGAATCTCGTAATTGCTGTAGGATTAATCATGCCTATGTCTTTGGGGACCAATGCCCCACCACCTAAGCAGCTTGCTCTGTGTCTTGCCACCTGTCCTTCTTGACAGAAACAACAGGAATCGTTCTGTACCACACCATACCTATTCTACAGTGGCCCGTAAGTAGCTCAACGTAGAGTTTTATATACCATTTCTGTTGAGGTTTATAACATCCTCTGCTCTAATGCGCAAGGGGTTGATGAGTCCTTTTGACTACCGCATGTCCCTTTCGGCTCTCCAGCAGTCTTTTATACTTCGTTTCTGCTCCTTGCGTAGAAGGGCACTAGTGAAGTTGTTGGTCACCACGCAGAATGGCTGTAGACCTATGAAAGGGGTATACACGCCCTTTTTAGCCAGATAATCCGCCATTTAATTGCCCACATGCCTTCATGACCCGGCACCCACAACCGTGTTTATTTCTGCCAAGGCATTGAGAAGTTTATAGCAGTCCCAGACCAATCTTGATCTTTAGTTTCTTTAGAAAGTCATATTGCTTGCATCGAAAGAATTCAATTTAACACTGAATTCCAGCGTTGCCATTTTAGCCTCGAAATTTATGTTTTAGAATTTAGCTTTTTTCTTATCGTTTTTGGCTTTTCAAAAAAGCCTTTTTGGGAACAATTAAAACAAATCATACATAAACAAACTAAGGCTGAAGAAAATTCTTAACAGAAATGAGTTTGTTCTGTAAACTTCGAACTTGAATTGAATTAAATTTATATTTTTCTGCGTAATGTTGAATTGACTTGCTTTTTGTATAAAAAAATTTAACATTTACATTTGGGGGGCAAAAGATTAACCAAATTAACTAAATTACTAGACAAAACTTTGATATGTAAATTGATAAATTGGTCGAACGAAAGGAGTGAAGAAAAGTATTTGGTTTGTAGCTTGTAAAATAAATGCACTTTATCCTTTGCAGGTACATACGAGTACTTTATATCGCAGCTTTATTTTTCAAGATGCCTTAATAATGCTGCAGAAAACTATCATTAGTGCTATCGTTTAGTAATGTTGAGGTTACTCGCTTTTTAGTACGAAAAAGAAAGCGAAATATCAGAATAGAAATCGTTTTCGATATTTCTAGTTCTCTTCTTGGTTTTTTTTTTATAAAAAATCTTAATTATACTTCTAATAAGAAATGAAGAAAATTTTGCATTTTAAGCTTTTATCCTGTGTGATTTAGATTTTCTAGCCTTGGTGATTAAAATAGATACCCTGAAAGTTTCTCTCTTTTGTTAAAAATTGCAGCATTTAAAGGGTGTTTTTTATAGACGTATATAATTTTAAATTGCAATAAAACAACGATGGATTATTCTGTTGACATGAATTTTATTTATCCGAAAGATAATCTTGTGGCATTACATTTTAAATATGATTTCTGGCATATGACCGCCACGGCTGGCTCGGATGTAGTCCAATCTAGACGTCCAATTTTCGATGACTTTTTCCAACATTTGTGGCCGTATATCGGTAATAACACGGCGAATGTTGTCTTCCAAATGGTCAAGCGTTTGTGGCTTATCCGCATAGACCAATGACTTTACATAGCCCCACAGAAAGTAGTCTAGCGGTGTTAAATCACAAGATCTTGGAGGCCAATTCACAGGTCCAAAACGTGAAATTTGGCGGTCACCAAACGTGTCTTTCAATAAATCGATTGTGGCACGAGCTGTGTGACATGTTGCGCCGTCTTGTTGGAACCACAGCTCCTGGACATCATGGTTGTTCAATTCAGGAATGAAAAAGTTAGTAATCATGGCTCTATACTGATCACCATGGACTGTAACGTTCTGGCCATCATCGTTTTTGAAGAAGTACGGACCAATGATTCCACCAGCCCATAAAGCGCACCAAACAGTCAGTTTTTCTGGATGTAACGGTGTTTCGACATACACTTGAGGATTAGCTTCACTCCAAATGCGGAAGTTTTGTTTGTTGACGTAGCCATTCAACCAGAAGTGCGCTTCATCGCTAAACAAAATTCGCTTATGAAAATCGGGAACAACGGCAATCTCGTTTTAGGCCCATTCGACGACTATTTGCAAGCGTTGTTCAGGCGTGAATCTATTCATGATGAATTGCCAAACCAAACTGAGAATAAATCACTTGACAGCTGTTAAATCGGTCGCCATCTTGAACAGTAATGCCAACTTAATTTATATACGTCTATAAAAACACCCTTTATATATGAACTCTTTGTGTGTATGTATGTGAGGAACTAACCATACAACACAAAAATAGGAAAAAAGAAAGAAAATAATGATATTAAACAAAAAAGTAAAGAGTATTTGCGTACGAGTATACAAATTTAAATTGAAAAATAAAAAATTCAAATCAAATACGATACAAAATAAATGCATGCGAGTATCATACTTATTAAGTTATTTTGAGTCACAGACACAGATATTTTTGTGTTTTTGTTAAAGGGTGGGCGCAGAGTAGAGTAGTGGCGGAAAGGATAAAATGATAAATTCAACAGCCACACTAAATGATCACAACATTTCACTTTGTTTTGCTGTTCAACAGTCTCAAGAATTCACATTAAAAAATGTCTACAAGGACTGGCGATAGTTTCATACATGAAAACGATTTACGTTGAACTCAGTTGAAATAAAGAACGCAAAATACAAAAACCAACCAAAATTTTTCATCTCCATGTTCCTTCCTTTACGTGTATTTAAAAAAGGTACCACTCATACTCCCAAAAAGCAACACACCACAAGACAAATGAACAACAGAATACATATACGACCTGAACAAAAAAAAAATTATTTTTCAGATAATGAACTTGAGTACAATGAACCAACGGAACGACCAACCAATAATTATTTTCAACAACGTGTAGAAGATAAGCAAGAGTACAAAACAAAATTGAAATTGAAAGAAAAAGAGAGAGACAAACGCACCAGTAAATAGGTATAGACTTACAAACGAGTAGGTAACGAGTGCAAATTTAATTCAGAAGAAGTTTTGAAAAAAGAAGGCTGTTTAAAACAAAATGTGAACCAATGCTGGGCTGCATCCAGCCAAGTTAGAGCAGACAAGCAGCTAAAGTATGCCGCTATAAACGGTCTAGCAGAATATTTAATATATCCCCTGCTAAAGATAGATTGCGAAATATGTAATAAAATAAAATGAAATTATCTTAAGAGGAGTGATTGCCTGACTGGCTGAGTGACTGTATACGACTATGACGGATACTACACACATGCTCGTAATTGCAGCCCTCACCTAAATATGAATTATAAACGTTTTAAATGTTTCAAATTAGTTAGTACGTAAAAGCATTAATTTTTCTAATAAGTACAAAATATAAAGGTAGTCATTTTTAAGCCCCGTTCTAGTAGTCATACTTCCACCAAGCTAAGCAGTTATCTTACGATAACTTTTCCCACAAGGTGCTGTCTAATTTTGAATGCAACTTCAACACGCGTAACTTAGCGTTTCTATATGCAAGTGCAAGTTCAAAAAAACTAAATAAACGCACATATTTTTACTAACTTGCAGCTGAACTGGCAACGAAATCTCTTGCAAGTACTCGTATAATATTAGCACTTGCAACAAGTAAAGGGTGGTTAAATTTTAAGGGCCGACACACCGCCATCCGATGGTCTAAATTTTCAATGACACTGAGGCATAATTGAGGTTCTATGCCGTTAATGTGCCGAATTATCTCATCCTTTAGCTCTTGATTTATTGCTGGCTTATCGACGTACACCTTTTCTTTCAAATAACCCCAAAGAAAGAAGTCCAACGGTGTCAAATCACATGATCTTGGCGGCCAATTGACATCGCCACCACGTGAGATAACACGGCCATTGAATTTGTCGTGCAAAAGAGCCATTGTTTCGTTAGCTGTGTGGCAAGTGGCATCGTCCACATCCATATCTCCCAATTCGGGCCATAAAAAAGTTCGTTATCATCTCACGATAGCGAATACCATACGGCCCGATGATACCTCCAGCCCATAAACCGCACCAAACAGTCACTCTTTGTGGGTGTATTAGTTTTTCGACAATCACTCTTGGATTATCATTCGCTTTTCGATTAATTTTTGCAATTGCGGCATCAAGATGTAGATATTTTTCTCCATTTTTCTTACGCTTAAATTTTGTCATGGAATGCAAACGGAAAGATGGATAATGTAGGAAAAAATACAAAATTTTATTAAAATAAAATGTCTCTTAATGATGAAACAGAACACGGTCGTAACTTCAACAAAAACGACTCTCAGAGAAAACAGGCCCCTAATTGAAACGATGGTTGCAACTTCACAAACTGGTTTTCAATGTTTTTACTAAATTTTCATACAATTTCGACTGAAATGTTTTTCAATTAATTTTTAAACAATATCAGTCATTTTATGTACAAATTTACAAAATTATTAATTTAGTTTCATTTTCAAATGTTCTTTTGTTCTTATTTTTCTTTTGGTTTGTTTATTAAATTCATGGCAATAGTTTTGAGAGCATATGTTTTTGAAAATAAAATAGATTCAATTTTACGACTGCTTTCAGCATCAAATTTTATATGTCAATTTGTTTGGAAAACATCGTTAAAGGTACTGACTGACTATCCTACACGATCGTACGATTATGTCAAAATAATGTGTGACAGAATTCTGTCCTACTTGAAGAAATCGCATTAAAATGGCGAATTTTATGCCACACTATTATACAAAAAAAGATGCAAAACCATATGTTTTCTGCTATTTGTCATAATTAATTAATAATTGTTTTGGCTTGCGGTTTCAATTATTTACTCGCCTAAAAGTTTGTATAAACAAAACACAAGCTTGGTATTGTTGCTATTTTTCTGCCTTGAACATAGAAAATGCAACTCTAATCGTACAGATAAAATTTATTTTATGAAAATTTTCATAACATTAAAAAATCGGACAGACCTGTCAAAAAGTCTGTCACACACATGCTTTTTCAATACACACTATCATACTTTTTTAGCACACACGCGTTTTTTGGACAGATCGTAAGACTAAGTAGGATAGTGAGTCCTAGGCTTAAGCTCCAGTTCTGTCTTATCATTAATTTTCACATTGTGTATTTAACATTTTTTATGTCGGAAAATGTAATGGGTCAATAGAGATGCAAATTGCAAATATTCACGCCTACGGAACACCTTATTATTTTCAATTGTGTTATTAGTTAGGAATTGAAAAGTAATATATTGTGAATGAATTTTGTTAAATATTGTGACGCTCATTCTTTTCTACGATAGCAGGATGTACATGTACGGCGTAGAAATTACAAACGGCATCACAAACTTATTTAATTTTATGTGAATCGTATAACAAGTGTTGAAACAATTTTTTTTATTATTCGATTGAGGATTTTTTTTCTTCTGCATATCGAGTATTTTGGCTTGATTAAAATTCTTTAATTCATATATTTTTTTAAATTTACTTTTCCACATGTAAGATTCTACTTGGCCGCATTTCTTTATTAGCCTTTTCATTAATTTGTTTAGATTAACAGCACAACTATAACGAACGAAACTAAATGTGCCAACAACGTATTTTTCACTAAAATAAATAAATAAATTGTGTATTTAATCAGTTTTATCAGCCCTCTGAAAGAAAAGCGAATGACTGCAATTGAAGCGACCCTGAAGAATATAATTTCCTTTTCGTTGGATTAGAAATGAAATAATTTTAGTTGTCAATGTCTGTCAATTTGTTATTGTCGTTCTTTTTAATTGTTTTTTTTTTTTTTTTTTTTTTTTTTTTTTTTTTTTTTTTTTTTTTTTTTTTTTTTTGTTGAAAACAATATTTATTCAATTTACTTAAGGTTACTTTTATTGTACCATCACAAACTGAAATTTAAATAATTATTTAGCATATGGCAGCTGATAAGTGATGCTGCTGCCCCGGCTGACAAAGAGTGTTTAATCGATTTTATTGTGATTTTTTTATTTTTATTTTCCTCATTTTATTATCAATTGGTGTTATGTAGATGAACCAATTCCTTTTTGCTACACATGACATTCTAAATGGTGAAAAAATTTTTTTAATGAAAAAGATGGACTTTTTTTTGGCTGGAACGTAATAGAACAAAATCTTTGCGTCGTTGTTAACAATACGCCATTTTCTTGGTCGAATTTGCCACAATTTAATATAAAATATGTGGCCAACGGTGCCACATACCACTGTTTTCGTTACGTTTTGGAAAAAATTTTTGTCCGCGAACAAAATTTTGTGCGCAAAAAACTTTTGTTCAGACAAAACATAAAATGTCACAAGTTAAATTAGTAGAATTTTAAAAGGAATATTGTTGTGGAGCATTTTAACCCTCTAAATCTAAAACTTGTGGGTTATTTTTTTGGTCTTTTTATACTGGGGGTTAAAAAATCTCACTAACTGAAGAGTTAAAGGGTTAAATGCTTCTATGAAAAAATTTCTAAGTATTTTATAGAAGTTTACAGAACATTGTATGTGCCTAAAATTTAGGATTCGCAGGGTTACCTACACCGATTCACAATTAAACTCTTCTTAAAAATGGAGAAAACTATAGGCCGCGCTTTCACATAGACGTCGATTTAAAACGTGTACGTACATTAATCAGTTGCCGTAACCTTAATGGAAGGAACCAAAAAATACCCAACATTTTCAAGCAACCTAGTAAACAAAGAAATGCGAAAGCCAAGAACAAACTATGAGCGGCCTAATTGTGTAGTGCATATAAATATTTTAGCTGTTTCTTACTCTTTTTTTATACAATTACTTTTATTTTCTTTTATTCATTGCTTTTTCTTTTTATTATTTAAATAAACATTTTTGAATTAATGGGGTAACCCCTTCTATGATTTAATTATGGGAACAGAAAAAAGAGAATTAAAATTTCCATTTTCAACGCCCAAAATATTTTCTTAAAATTGTTTTCGTATACACAAAATAAAAGTGAAATTTTTGATTTTTTAAATATTTATTGGTTAATTTATGTATGTCATCACAGAACATAATAATAATAATAATAATAAGAAAAGGAAAAGAAAAAGTAAAACAAGATAATGAAGTACTTAATATGAGTCTATTAAGTTCATTGGGCATTTGAAAATAACGAAATGAAATACATACCTACTTTGTTTTGCTGTTATTCAACAGATTCGATTACTACTTTGATAATCTTATCAATTCAACTACCCGACAGGCAACTCTCAACGAACTTGAAATTAACCATTTCTTAATTAATAATTGATACTTTTAATGACAATAAGACAATTTTATTAATGCCATATCTTAGCGTGAGTTAATTTAGAATCTGAGTGAAAAGAATTTTCAACTAACTTGAAGCTCGCTTATTAGTGGTGAGTACTGAATCAGCTTTATTACAAAGAAGTATTCTTATTATTAAGAAAAGTGTGACAGCCACATTTTTAGTTTCATCACGACTTCGTGATGGGCGGATTAATTTACTAAATGCTATTGAAAAAAAAATTATTTTAATCCATTATAATTAGCCAATTCACAAAGTGTGTTAAAGTGTCCTAAGTGTAGTATTCGTCCTAAATTTATGACTATCGTAAAAATGTTGTTGATATTTATTATATAAAAGAGATTTAGGGCATTATTACTTTGTTTACTGTGTTTTTTAGTGTGCTATTTAATCAGCTGTTTTTTGATGACACAAAAATAATTTCCCCCCATTTTTATGAATTCAAAATTGGTAGCAAAATTTAAATTGATGCAATAAAAAAATAATAAAATGGAGAAAACACAAGGAAATATTGAGGTAAGTTGTGTATTTACATATAATCTTTGACGTTTAAGCGAGTGTATTCTTTGGCAATATGACAGGCCGTTTACAACAGTACTATTTTATCTAAGTAGTAATTTATAACTTAGCCATTTCCGACAGTTTGTGAATTGACTAAATTTTTCCTATTCAAATTGTAATTATTCTTCTTAGAAAAAACTTTTATTGGTTTGACCAGTTCCTCGTTTCTATAACTCTCATCGAATTGAACAAAAAACGATAAGAATTAAAATAAAATGTCATTTATTACACATAATTTTTTTTTTTTTTGAATTTTTTTTTTATGAGAACCAACTGCAATTTTAGTGATTTTGACGTGCTTTATTTTAAAGATGCGAATGCAAGTGTTTCTGTAACAAAATGTTGTCACTAGAGCTGTCAAAGTGTATCTCAAATTTCAAAATGTATGAGAGAAGAGTGAAAAATCAATGGCAAAATGAAAATTACTAAACTTAAATCGTTTAAATTAATAAATTACATAAAATAAATATATTATTAATTAATATTATTCAAGCTTAAGATTTCAATAAAAAAATTGTTTTTATTTTTAATTATCCGATATTTCGACTTTCTTTCACGGAAATTTTTTTTTTTAATAATATTAATTAATAATAAATTTATAAGATCGAATAATTTACTAAAATTAAAAAAATATATATTTAAATGATTTTCTGTAGCTAAATATTTTATGGTAAAATTTTTTGGTGGGGCATAGCAACTTTATAAAGTTGATGGCACCGCACCATTTTTCTATATTTTTATTTACATCTTGTACTAACAATATTTCATACCAACAAAAATGTCACTTATAGGTATAAATTCTTTTTTTTTTTTTTTTGTTGACACTTTCTACTGTATTTGACATTTGAATCATTGGAAAAATCCAAAAAAGACGTAACTACAGAAACACTTTTTACTCACAAATCGAGAAACGGTGAAATTTTTTGTTTCTCACTTGTCACTTTTCGCGATGTTACAGAAACAGTTGGTTGGTCACTGCCGCAGTTGAACAAGTCCCATAAACACATATGCTTAACTTCTATTCAGTACAGAGCTTAAACAGTAGTACCGCATAAATTATCTATGCACCGTAACTTACTTTCTAATTATGTATGTTTGTAGTTCATAGTGGGGATTAATAAAGTTTCGTTATATAAATGTGTTGTTGTCTTAATCGTCTACAGTATTGCTTGCAGGGACCTTTGTAATGAAAACCATACAAACAAACAACCGTATAACAACCATATAAATATTTTTGTTTTTGTTAAAATATTGTATTTTTAATGTTATTGACCCTGATCGATCAAACCAAATATTTTTTTTTTCTTTTATTCAAATTTTTTATTTATTTTTTTTTTTTTAGTTTGTTTTGCTTTTAAGTACGTCTTGGTTTTGTTTTGTTTGTTTTTGTGTTATAGAAATAAAATATTTAAATATTTTTTTAGGGGAGACAGAGATAGACGTCACCTATAAACTTGCCAAATAATTTAAAAACTAAATTATATTCTAATATAGACTAATACGTAGTAAATAAATTCTGTTCTACGTATTTTATGAAAATATAGCCAATAACATTCAAACATGTATATATTTAGGTATGTATGTATGTAAGAACATGAAAGTATTTTCCCATAAGAACGTTGTTTTCTAATAGTGACATCATGCGCAAGTAACAAATGACAGTTTGAACTTTTTACTTGTTGACATATCAGAGCAATATAGGAGCTTCTCTACAGCAGATTAAATGTTAGTTGGGTAGAAGCTTCCAAATTCATTACTGGAACATCCCCGCACTAGTGCACACGGGGTTCAATGGTTTGCAGATAAATACTTGTTTTGGTATTGGTGAGTACAAGTACTTACAGTAAGGAATTTACAAAACTGCCAGTAAAATGAAAATTAAATAGAGCCTTGGCTGAATTCGACCACTTGTTCCAAAGAAAATTTTTGGTCAAAAACTTTTCTAATGGGGATTTCTACGGCATAAACATTCTCGACAAATACTACGACTTTTTTTAATTAAAAATAATGGCAACTCAGTGAAATTTTGTGTGAACAAAAAGTAATGTGCTGTTTTTATAGCACAAGCGATCAACTCGTCTAAAAATATTGATCGTTGGTGTTTTAAAAACGGCATATTATTTCAAATACAGCAAGGGGAATTTATACAAGGTGGAATCATCAAGTATCTCTTGTCAAAATAGAAACCTTTGGTTTATGGACTACAACAAATTTGACACATCAGGAAACTCCTTGAAACGCACACATGCTTTTTTGATATCACCTTGTATGAATTCGCCTTGAAATACAGTTGCCAAACAAATGAATTTAGGAATGCCAAGCATAAACAAAAATTTCCAGAGCTACATTTAGGAGAATGCTACTTTCTTGCACTGTATTTAAGCAACAGACAGCAACCTAGATTACTAGCCAGGAACGAAATCTTATTACAAAAATGGAAGGGTATTTGTTCAGAATCTCAGGAAAAGCTTATTATTATATATGTGTCGCGATATTTTAGTATTCAAGCCCGAAATACATGCTATCGAGTTCTGCCTAAGAAAATAACTTTAAACAGACACTAAAGTGGGTGATAGCTCACATGGTGACTGCTCCCAGAAAAATTAGAAAAAAATTTATGTCGCGTATTTCTCGAGTTACTGCCATTCGAAATATTTTTTTAATTTTGATATATCTTTTGCTGTAACTACAAATTTTTACTTTTCAAAAAAATTTTTTCCTGTTATGTTATTGTAAGCATACCTTCTGCAAACGTCAATAAAATCTTTACCACAATAAAGTAATTTTCAAGGAAAATAACATTTTTTTGAGCCAACTATGTTTTGAAGGCTATTATTACATCCAACTTTAAACGACTGTGTTGAAAAAAAATTAACTAAAAAATTTTGGCAAGTTGCATCAAAAGTTGGCCCATTTAGTCCCAATTCCAAAATGGTATAAAAGTTAGTTGGTTGGTTTTTACAAAAGTGAAAATAATTTCTTTTTTTTTTAATTAAAACGGTATTTTTTTTTTTTTTAAATTAAAAATTCAATAACACAACGGGGAAAAAATTTTTGAAAAGTAAACATTTGTAGCTATAGCAAGAGATATATCAATGCAGGGTACCAAAATTAAAAAAATATTCCGAATGGCAGTAACTCTGGGAGCAGTCACCATGTGAGTTAACACCCACTTTCGGCTTGACGTTGAATTATGGAATACCCTGTATAAACATAAAACCAAACATAAGAAAAAAAAAGCAAATTTTAGGCCTTCGATAACCCCTACCTTTTGGCCTCCAACTAAACAAACAACTTTTAAATTCCGTAATTTTGTTTTTCTTGGGTAAAACATACATACTCGTACACACATACAACAATTTGTTTGAAGTTAATGTTTTATAGATTTTAATCTAAAATGTAAACAGACTAGCTTAATTTTCAACTGAAATGGTTCAAAAAAAAAATAGAATTTTATGAGAAGCAAAACTTTGGCTACAATTTTCTGCAATCGAAAGTTTAAAATTTTTTTTCATGAAAAAAATTAAAATTTTCAATTATTTTTTTCCATTTGGAATGCAATGATTGAGCCGTAGATTTAAATTAATTTCTCATAATTTGTTTTTTATAAAATACCAGGGCTTATTAAATTTTAGAATTTAAAAGGCATAATCACCAGTACTCGTTAAAATATAATTAATCTCAGAATTCATTTTTAATTTTAACCCTAAAGTACTTTCTTATTTTTAATACACTAATTACTTTCTTCGTCACATCGACAAGCCCATTTTTAATCATAAAACAGATCAACAGAATATAAGAAAATAAATTTTTTTTAGATATCCTTTATTAATAATTCAGGATACGTAAATAACAGTTATCGATATTATTTAATAACACTTATTTTGAGTATTAAAAAAAATAATAATAATAAAAACCTACTTAGAACAGTTATTTTTCACTCTTTTTATTTTGCCGTCAAAAAATAAAACTCGTCTTATGTAAATTAGCACCCAATATAATCACGTTGCATTGAAATGTATGTATAAATTGCCATTAAAAAAACATGTCGGTTTTTAATTTGTTTTAATTTGACTCCTATTATTAAACTGTTATTGGTTTATTTCTTATATTCTTATTTTTCACAAGCAGCTAAATAAATCCTGTTGCGATTGCGTAAAGAAATATTAAATAAAACGGCAAAAATTTATGCAGAAAAAATAAAACTCATCAAAAGAAAATAAACAAAATGAATTTAATTTTCTGACTGCAAAAATAAAACTCCTCAAAGAGCTTTAAAAAACTCCTCAGAGTTTAATTTTAGTACGGAAAAATTCAACTTTTTTTAAGAGTTTCATCTCAGCTTTTATTTTTACGTTGGAAAATAATTCTTAATTGTAGAGATGGGACGGTTTGTTTATTATCATAATGGATTTTGAAAGAGTTCGCAAATACGAATCTATTGGTATGATTTTGAAATTAAAATTTTTTCGATAACTGTTATTTAACATCCCTGGCCCAATTTATTATTAATGTTTCTCGGCAATATTCAGCCCTATTAGGAGTGTCTTCCACGCAGTCATATTTATAGCAAGCTAATGAAAAACATATGGTCGCCGTTGTCACATATTATTGTTTTCATCATGATTTTTGTTTTAAAGGCTATATACTCGTATAACGCGGAAAGAAAGATTTGTTATACAACCAAATATGCAGTCTAGTCACGAATCCAACCTGTGAACTCCACCAAGCTACGTGGGCACCTTCATACTCAGACCTATTGTTTTTGGGAAAAAAATTTCCAAATCAGAGAATTTTCGACGACATAAAAGGACATAAGCTGTACTCTTCTGTATACCGAATCCAAATATTTTTTGGTCTAATGAAAAATTCATAGCTACTTCATGATCCATACGCAGTTTAAGTAGAAACTTATCTTTGCTTTACTTTGGTTGGGAAAGATTTATGAAATTGCCGATATTATTTATTTTTGTTCGGAATGCTGAATAAGGCCAATTGTAACTCCTCCAACCCCTACCAGGGGTTGAGGAGTTAATTTTCATTTTGGCATAGTTCTTCTCTCTAGACCAACATACATACATACGTATGTACGCAAATGTGTGTATTTAAATTTGTATGTATGTTTTACCCTTGTTGCTTTCTTCCAAGCTTTCAGTAAATTCATGGAAATAAAAGTTGAATTCAAATTTGTACTAAATGAGTTTTTTAATACAAAATAAACATTTTGAAAAAAATTATTTGTATGGATATGTATACTATGTATGAATGTATGCACATACATGTGTATTAATACAATTGTGTATAAGAAAGCCTTCAAATGCTCCTTGTCTATTTAAAATTTCTATGAATTTTGTATATTTTTCGTGCACAATTGTCTTTATGTATTTGTTTTTTTTTTTTTTAATAAAATTGCACTTACCCCAAGTCTTTATACGCCATATTTCTTTCATTTTTCCAAGGTTTCTTCTTTATTTTTATATTTTTCAAGTTCTTTTTATTTGTTGTTGTTGCTTATGCTATTGATTTTTTATGATGGTTTCTGTTTTCTAATCTTGCTTTATTTTTTCATGTATTAAAATATTTATGCAACAAATAGAAAAAAAAAAAAGATTTGCAACAAAAACAACAACAATACGTATATACATTAATATTCATTTAAATAATATATGTACCCATAGTTAAAGCAAAATGTACACCAACCACAAGAAATACCTATCTGTACTTAAAATATTTTTCAAAGAAATAAGCAGCATATTTTCTTAATTATTTTCTAAAAAATTAAACTACAGAACTTTCATTAAAAACGGTAGTTTTTAATTACTGTTAATTATTTTATTAATGTTTATTAGAAGTTATTGTTCTCAGTTGGTGTTTGAAAACTGTAATACAGAGAGAAAGAGAGAGACTTAAATTATTAAAAGCGTTGCCACTATTTTATTTTTAAATAGTAAACCTGGGACTGAAACAGTGGGGAAAGTGATTTTAAGCTTTTTAAGTATCTATGTACATATAAAAAGTTTTTGAAAAGTAAAGAAAATTTTAGTTATATTTTTGTTTGTTTGTTTTGTAAAACTTTTACAGAAATATTAAAATTCTATGCAGATAAATACGTTAAATATAAAAAAAACCTTTTCTCTAAAACTACCACAGTGGCAACATTAAGTACAATACAAATACTTTTTTGTATGCATGTATGTATGTTTTTAATATAGTAACAGTTTACAGTAAAGGAGCGTACTGTGATGCATTTCTTTTTTTTTTTTTGACTTTAAAGCAACAAAAACAAGACATTAGCACACTCACTCACACAGACACTTGTTTACAGTTTTCTCTTGTACACTCAGCTGGAGACACAGCTGTTTACCCGTTTTGTTAGCAACACAAAAAACAAATTAAAAGTATGTTCAACATTACATCGATTTTTTGCCAACACTACTCTGTTTCTGCTATTGTGTTTTATATACATATATTATTTTTTTTTCTTTTTTTCTTCGTGCCTTCTTTATATGTGTACACACAAATTTTCACTAAATATCTATTTATTTGGTAAGATATTTTTTTTCTTTCATTTTACTAAATACTATGCCAAATTTTTAATGACAAATTAAATAATAAATAAATATGCACTTATTACAACATTATTGATGGTGATGAATTTAGAAAAAGAAAACACCAACAACAAGATATTTATACAACGTCAATAATGGGGTTTGCATAATCATGCACACTCATACGCAAGCACAAAAATTTAAAACGTAATTGGACAAGCTTGCTTGTTATACATCACTTAAAAGTATTTTATATCTTTTCGCTAAATACACACATTTTAATAATTTATTCATGGTTTTTAGCAATTATTTTCAAGTTTTATTATTCTCGACTTCGACCAGACAAAATTGCAGCCACCGTACCACTCAATTGTAAATTTGTTTTCCAACTGCAAGCAGTGATGTCAAGCAGTCTCAAATATATTATATAGTCTAATAAGTAAAAGGCATGTTATGTTAACAGGGAATGTTAAGCAAGTAAGAGAAAATATTATGAAAAAGTGTTGCTGTTAGGTTAGATTTTTGTGGGTAAATTTTGTGACATCGTGGAACTACACACGGTGACAGTGAGACCTCCAGCTGAATACTATATTTTGTTTAGTTGTTTCTTTTATAAAAAAATACATACAAATAAAGTGTTATAGAGATTAATAGTGGATTTTGATTTAATTTCACGCATATATACACAATTTTTTACAGCAGGCATAAAAAAGCAAGAACAAAGAAAAATGTACCTATGTATGCACTACAGCACTGCACAAGCATACTTGAAATCCCCACATCACTACAAACTTGTGTAATATTTAATAATACAAATTGCTTTGAAGCCCGTTCAAATATGCTAGTGCATTGCTCTAGTATATATTTTTGCAATAATGTTGTTGGTTTTTTTTTTTTTTTGTATTATGGAAGTCACCTGATAGTTTTGGGGGTTAATTTATTTAGAAGAGATTTAGAAAATTAACATTTGAAATCTATTTAATAAAAAGACTTAGTTTTTAATATTTTGCATAATTTTGTTTAAAGTTTTAATGTTTTTATACGTTTTTTAAAAAGCATCTTATTGAGTTTAAAACTAGATAACAACTTAACTGTTTAATAAAATAAAATTAAAAACATAGTACCATAATCATGGTAACATTAAAGTCTGTATCTGTTTAAAAATGATGTTGCGTTTATAAAATTCTTATGAACAAAAGTCGGCTCTTAACAAAAGCCTACTTTTTTGACTATGATTATGGCTAATAATTAATGACTTTGTGTTGGTGGGCTGTGCAAACAAGCTGCTAGCTGGTTTTAGCTTTAAAACTGAAGTGCAGCACTTAAAAAGCTTATTTATGAAAGCGAATTGCAATACATACATACGAGTATTTATAAAACTCTCTTAATAACATTATTAAAAAAAAAATTAATTTATAATGTGTTTGACATATTTAAAAAGTGAAAAATAAATATATTAGTTGTAAAAATATATATGTAATTATGTTTGAATATCATGGCTCAAAATACCATAAAATGCACATCGGTATTAGGGTTAAAGTGCACTGTAAAATAAGTTGCTGCCTGGAAGTCGTCTCTTCTCAAATATTTATTTAATAAAAATTGGGTTTGTTTAAAATTTTGATTATTTTTTTAATTAATAAAAAAATATTTTATTTTATTTTTAAGCAAACATTTTTTTATTTTCTTACCTCTACATGCAAACGATAACTTCCTTCGTGCATTTGTATTAAAAACACCAAAAAAATATTTTTTTTTTTTTGTAATTTAAGTAGCTTTTTAAAGATTTGTTTTGCAGAAAAATAAAAATACGTAATTAAAAAAAAAATTTGTTTGTTAGAGGCGGATTAAGTAAATTTTCTATAAGGAATAATGGGCTAAAAAGTCTTTATTAAATAAAAATGTTTTTTATGAGTTTTACCTTTAATATTTTGCTTTAATAAAGCAGAGTGTAGATAGTTGACTGCAATATTGAGAAATATATAATAGAAATTTTTAAATTATTACAACTAAGTTATTACTAACGTTAGCATGTTATTGGACAGATAAATGGTTCTCCGTTATTACAAGTAGACTTTAACGAACATTTTTTTAAGTTTTAACGTAAACTTTAAGTATTTAAAGTTGCCATATTACTTCGCAGTAATTGTATTCGTTATCGATATTCTTAATATTATTTCCAAATAAAACACTCTTAATATGCGTAATTTTTTTCAGTAGCACATTTTCCTTGTTTTTATTAAAAGTCCTTATTTTGTTAAGACTTTAATTAATTAATATTTTATAATAGTTCTTAATTTATTTTTTTGTTTTTATTTTTTAAACATATAAGTTTTCGGTTTTTTATTTCGTAATTTAAATATATAATATAGGGGTTTGTTTTTTCTCATTTTGTTGTTGATTTTTTGTGTGAATGCATTTTTTTTTTTTTTGAAAAGAGACCTGTATTTTATATATATATATTTCCACTTAAAGAATGAATATACACAATTGCATGCATGTGCTTGCAAATCTCTTCTATTTGTCTAGCATCATTCTGCCAACTTACATGATCAACTTCCCGATCTACTTGGTTTTTTTTTTTTGTTTATTTGTTTAATTTATTACAGCAACGATTTTCTAGCAGGAGGTATAAACGAAAAAAAAAATTATTTTAATGAGAATGTTTATTTCTTTATATGAAATTTAAAGTTTTTTTAAACCATTTTAAATATTGTAATAAAACAAATGCAAGTGCTAGTGCAGTTCTTGGTACAGCATTTACAACTCTCGTTTTTACAAAATTTAGATTTCGTTTTCTAATGTTTCTTTAAAATGTTTGCAAAATGTCTTTTTCGTCTTGAGTAGCCATAATTATATCTAAAATAAAAGTTTTACAAAGAATAAAAATTGCCCAGGAGTTTTTTCACTTTTCCCTTTCCTCTTATCATAAAAAAATGAACATAGAAAGTTCTTTCATTTAGGGCATTTTTTCCCAAAAACTAAAATTTTCCTTGGGAAAAAATTCCTAGTGAAAAGTTCACAACGGAGTCTTGCGACTCTACTTGAAGGTCTTTTGGTCGCCACATAAACCAACCAAATTCATGATTGAGCTCTATTTTTATTGTTCTAGTTACGTTTGTTATTTGTCCAGATATAATTATGGTTTGGCAGGACTTTATACAGGAATTATACAGCCTGATTTTGAATATTCTTTGTAATTTTTTTTAAAAGGAAAATTCTTTTTTGAAAAAAAAATCTCCTAAAGCAAAAAATTTTCTCTAATAAAAGATTAAGAAATTTTATTCATGATGACAGCAAAGGGAAGAATGACAATTTTTATTTTAAAAAATTTTAATATTTTAAAATGAAAATTTTATTTAAATAATTTTCTGTAACTCTTATGCATTAAGCACAATCGAGACAGCAGGCTACCGACTTCCACCTGTCAAAAATAGAAATGAAAATGATTATTAAGAAGGATGGAAAGACAAGACTACGCCATACGTATGATTTCCCGCTAGATGACGTAGATTTTCCACTGTTTGAAGATAAGAAAAAATAATGCATTTCTCCCCCATCTCTTATTTAGCTGTAAATTATTAGCCAATAGAAACACATTGCGTAACGTCATTTCAAAATTTCAATTTTATGTTTGGGATGGCGTAATCTTGTATTTCTATCATTCTTGAATGATTATTTTCACCACCATTGTAGCTGTCGCCAACTTAAGACTGATTTCTATTTTCGTTGGCGACAATGAACCACAATTTAATGCTGCCAATAAATCGAGCCCTTAGAATAAAAAGGTTCCATGTAACTTTATATGGCTAACGAGAAAAACGTGATATTTTGTTATATTTGCACTTTGAATATTTTTTTTCCTTTATTTATTAAATAATATACTTATGCTATTAGGTAAAATTTTAGTTTAATTAGCAATTTGAAAGATTAGAGATGCGAGTTAGAACATTTTTAAATTAAGTTTGAAGACAAATTGTAATTTAAAAAGGTTCCCTTTTATGTTATAATCCCAAGAAATAATATTAATAAGACTTTTTTATAACTAGTAGAAGGTTAAAGAAACAAAATCTATATATGAATATTCAAAAACAATTTTTTCCATGGGAAAATTTTGGTTTTCGGGAGAAAATTCCCTAAATCAGATAACTTGCTATGTTAAAAAAGGGAGAATTTTCATTTATAATAAGAAGAGGAGAGGGGAAAGTGAAAAAACCCCAAGGAAATATTTATTCATAATTAGGCGGTATAACTTTTATTTAGGACTTTTAATCAAATAAATATAAAACATAGTTTTATAAATTATAACATAAATTTAATATCCTTCTTTTTATCATATGAAAGGATTGACAACGTTATTTTGAGAAAATTTTTGGCTTCTAGTGGTTCGGTGAAATGAGTTTTTTAAAGTTATTTTCTTCAACAACTTTATCTAATATTTGTTTGAATGCACTAGCCAACTCATTACCTCCAAGTCTTGAAGCGCTCCCTATCCATAGTTAGTTTTTGATGTGCAGAGATGAGGAGTTAAGTTATAAACTATTAAAATCCATTTATAAAAGCACGAAAAAAAAATTCATCTTGTCTTTTTTCCTTTCAGCACGCATAGCTTTGTTCTTAATCATATTTACTTTTAAGTTCCTTTGTAGCTTTACTTTCTTTTCTTGCAATATCGTATTCTTCGCAGATATCACACCTATCAGATTGTGTGTATTGAAAATGATTTTATACATAGAAAATTTACCAAGGCCTACTTCTATTTCTTTACATTTTTCGATGTAAAATTCATAAATTTTTGTGAAAGTCAGAGCAGATTCTAAGTATTCTCGATTAGTTCAACCTCTGCAGTAGTGAGATTCAACAATGGTAAATGCAGCAAGTTGAATAAACAATGTTTGTATGTGAACAGATGGAAGTTATTAAATATATTCAAAATCGTATTAATTTAGAACCGTTTTAAATCAACACATTAACCAAATCTCTGAGTTAGAGCTAATTTTAGCTAATTTTAGAACCGTTTTAAATCAACACATTAACCAAATCTCTGAGTTAGAGCTAATTTTAGCTAGCAGTGCTTTTATATTAAGATATTATGGAACTGTTTGCTTGCAAAATTGACCATTTTGGTCAAAATGTTAGTTGGAACCTTTTTATTCTAAGGGCTCGAAATACAAAAAGCAAAGGAAATTAGAGCTTAAAAATATTTAATTTTATGTGCCCTCAAATTATTTTACACCTCCCCCCCCCCTGGCAAAGGTGTTACTTATTTATGTTTTTGGATCCTTCGGTTTTCTTTCTTTTTTTTTTTATTAATTATTGATTTGTTTTGTAGTTCAAGTATATATATATGAATATGAATTTCACTTTTGTGTCTCTTAAATTTTAAAAAATATACGTTTTTTTTTTATTTTATTATTATTTCTTTTATAGTTTCCAAATACTTTACAATCTACGCATAAAATATTACATTTATTTCGGGGTTTTTGTTTTAACTCTTTTACTTAGTTTTTTATGTTTTTAAATTTTTTAAGGACTAAAATATATTAAAGTTCTTTTTTTTTTCATTTGTTCTCTGAATAAAATACGAAATTATTTTTTTTTTAATTTTCAGTTAAATTAGAACCTTTTGGTTTTGTATTTTTTATTTTCAAAAATGTATTTTTTGTAGTTTAAAAATGAGTTTTTTTTTGTTTGTTTGTTTAAAAGCATTTTTGTTGTAGTTGTTATTTTAGTGTACTTTTTAAATTTATTTATTGGTTTGTTTTATAAATTATTTTTTATCACACATTCTACAACTAAGTCATAATAATCGTATTGAATCATTATAAACTTTAGTTATTTATTTTTTTAATATTATTTTCTTGACGTTTTTGTTGTTGTTGTATTCAGTTAACTCTAGATCCAAATATATATATATGTATATGTATGTATGTATGTATGTATATATATATATAGAATATGTAAGATTTAAAAATATATATTTTTCTTTTAATGCATATAATTTACAAATAATTATTTTTTGGAAACAAAAAACTACTACCACACACACACACATACCCAAGCAAATTTCATTTGAAGAAATAATAAAAATCATAAAATGACTGAAGCCAAATCGTGGTAAATATTTACCAACAGTCGAAATTTCCATTTCAATTTTGCTAAATAAAAACTATTTTAAAAAAAATTTAATTATTTTTTGTTTTTTTTTTTTTTTATTTAATTGTAGTGGCCCTTAATTATACTCGTATCAAGCTCGGTATATTTTATAGCCATGATTTCTTATGAACAAAAGTAAAAGTCTACTTTTGGATTGTTATGATTAAGGTTTAATCCCTTTAATTTAGCACTAGTTGTTTTTACTGAAGGGCTGCACAAGCATAGTTGAAAGCCACACATAACCACAAACATGTCTAATATTTTATAATAAAAAAAGTTGTAAGCCATTTTAAGTATGCCGGTGCTTAGTTTTTACTCAGGCTCGCCCGGTCTTTTTATCTATGTGTGGGAGAGATCGTCTATATACACATTAAAAAAAATCTGGTTTTTGATTAAGTATTGTTAATTAGCGAGCTTCCAACTGACTCGATTCAAGAGTATATGGTGCCCATTCTTGGAATTTAGTGATTTTATGTAAAAAATCTAAAAAAATCCGTTGGAAAATAGAATTTTAATTGTGAAATCATTCAATAATGGACGTAAAAATGGCCCTAGCGTTAGGTTATGTAACCTATAATACTCGCTGATAATTTAGCTTTATGTTGGTAAAAGAATTTTTAAAATTAGTTTTAGAGTTTCTTCTTTATAAAATTAGTAAATGAAAATGAAAAAGTATGATTGTGTGAAAACAATACGTCAAAAATACGGATAGACATTTGACAATCGAATGGTTATCACAATTTTTAGAAAATTTTATACTCTTCATTGTAACAGGGCTGCATTTTTGCATACGAATAAAGAAATAACAAAAAACGCTGACAAAATCAAATGATAGGTAAAGACAATTTCTATTATTTTTATCATTGAAATTTCTCGTTTAGAGAATTTTTTTGCCTCAAAAGAAAATTTTCTGTAGGAAAAAATTCCCCTGGAATATTTATGTTTTGGGCTGAGTATTATTTGAATTAGAGGCCAGCGTTAAATATCGAGTGAAGTTTTCAAATTATTTTATATGAAAAAGCACACAATTTTGCATGTAATGAAACAGCCTGGCCTATGTATTGAACTGGATTCATTTAAAACAACAAATAATCTGTTGTAGCTGTGGATTATATTTTGTAGTTTAAAATATAAGCGAACGTTGATGTTCGATATTGTGTGGGCCGGACTTTTTTTATTTGTAATTGGTAAGCCTAGTTGTCCCATAAATAATTAAATATTTCCACATTTTTTATAAAAATTTTAAAAATCCGATGTAAATACGATACTAAGCCTTTGAATAATTTTTTTTATCACTCAATTTCGCTTGTGTTATAGAAACTTTTTAAAATTCAGCAAAAAAAAAAAAAATATCAGTAAGAGAAAAAAATAATAATTTACAGGAAACGTCTAAAAACACTAATGTGCTGTTTTTATAACCCAAGCGATCAACTCGTCTAGAAATTTTATATGAAAAGTGCGCAAAATATTGAGTGTTTTTCATAAAAATTGTTGGCCGTTTTCCGCACATAAATTTTTAAAAAAAATTTGAGTATTTTTTATACAAATTTTTAGGACGATTGAATTGTTCGCTTCCCATAAACAGCACATTGTAAATTCTTTAATTAATTCGTTGTAAGGGGGTTGAAACGAACCGACAAAAAAGTTATTAATTACATGCTTTATTTTATAAACCATTTATGTATGTATGTGTGTTAAAATAAAAAATCGCAATTAAAAATCTTAAATTAATGTGCTGTTTTTATAACACAAGCGATCAACTCGTCTAAAAAAATTTAATATTTTGAGCACTTTTTGTATAAAATTTCTGGACGAGTTAATCGCTTGTGTTATAAACACAGAATGTTTATTTTGTATGCATCTGCACGCTTACGAATCGCTTTTAATTTGAATAATATAAATTTAACTTCAAAAAATTATTATATTTAATTTAATTTTTTTTTATTGGTTTTATAATTTTTTTTTTCACATAAATTGTTTAAATTGCTAAAATTAAAAAAAAAAATTGAATTTTTAAATATATTCGTATTTAAAATTAATTAAAACATTAAATTAAAGTAAATTAAACTAAAATGAAGAGAGTTTAATGTGTTCAACACCAAAGAAAAAAAAAACACACACAAGTTGTTTTTTTTTTTTTAAATTTTTGATTTTTTTGTTTTACTTTTTTTCTCATCAAAACTAAATTGGCTGGTTGTTCATAAATATTTTTTACTTTCTTTCACTTCACTTGTAATTGTTATTTATTGTTGTTGTTATTACTATATACGTATATATATACATATTTTATTGTTGTTATGGTTGCAGGTGTAAAAGTGTTTTATTATGATACAAAAAAAAAAAACAAAAAAATCAAATTTAAAATGAGAAATTTTAAACTTATAAAAAAACAAAAATTTCTTTTAAATAAAAACTCAAATAGTAAATTTATAAATTGTGGTAAAAACATAAAGTAACATTAATGATGCAATGACAATCGTCAATATTATTAATATAATGCTTGCAAATATGTGCAAACATCAGTCAGTGGGGCCTTTGCACAGTAATTTCCGGGCAAAGCCAATGGCCGAATCTCACAAAATCTCACAGCATCGACAGTAACGTGGTCGTTGTCCAGTTGTAACTGGAGGCGGTGTAACTGGGGCAAAGTACGCATGAACTTTTATATTTGGTAAATGTTGCTGCAAATAAAACAAATACATGAAAAACAGACACACATTTAATTTAATTATAAAAATTAATTAAAAGTTTGAAAATTAATGTTATTAAGCGAATTGAGAACGGCAAACGACAGTCCGAACTTACGAACTTAACCCCATATTTTAGTGTAATGTAATGTAAACACATTCGAGACAGCAGGTTACCGATTTCAACCTGTCAAAAATATAAATATTCATATTATTTTTAGCTTGGTTTGATGAAACCAAAGCACTATTTTAGCGATAGTTGTTACGAAATTTATTTAGTTTTCTTCAGACATATTTTTTTACACAAATATTGGCAAAAAGTAATTTTATTATATATCAAAAATTCCAAATTACAGATCAGCTGCTACATTTGCTGCTGTCGCTTCTAAAATAATTTAGCAGCTGACTACACACGACAGTCGCAATTTTTTAAATATTTTTAGTGTTTTCCATAAAAAATTTTTACACAATGGGATAGCTCGTTTGCTTATAAACAGCATATAGATCAATTATTTTTTTTAAATAAATTTTATTTTCAATACATGCAAAAAAAAAAAAAAGTCCACAACTTTTCTTTTTAATTTCTAGCAAATCGTTTTTCGTTAACACGATTTTGTTGCAAAAGAATTATCATCGATAACTAAGTGGGATCTTTTTATGAAACTAACAAATTTTAATTTAAATTTTGTATTTTACTTTTTTAAATTTTTATTTTTTTTTTATTACATTTTTAAAATTTAAAATTTATTTAAAGAAAATATTTTGATTTTTTCTTTAGTTTCACATTTGAAAAATGACTAAGCAAAAGTCATACCTTTAGTTTGCGTATTGCTGCTCTTGTTATCAGTTGGCAGTCAAATAGCTCAATTCTTTGTAAATTATGACAAGATACTAAATGCTCTAATGTACGATCAGTGATTAAAGGACAATTATCCAATTCAAGGACGGATAAACTTTCAGCGGCACAACTACCAGCTGCTAGTTGGCGTATACCATCATCCGTTATCAGTTCACAGTGTGATAAAAACTAAATTCATAAAATATAATTAATTATTAGTCTTAATTAACAAGAGAAAAATAAGTTGTTTTTTTTTTACCAATTTTTCTAAACTTGGACAACCCGTGGCCAAGTGTGCTAAAGTTAAATCAGTAATTTGATTGCACTCTTCCAAGTCCATGCGCTCTAGGTATTTACAATTTTTACCCAGTGCTTGAAAACCTAAATCAGTAAAGTTGCGGCAACCAGATACTTCTAAAGTATTTAAATAGGGGTTATTTTGCGAGAGTGCCATTAATGAGAGATCGGTCAGTTCGGCACATTTGGATACACAAAGATTTTGTAGATTGTGACAATTATTTGCGATCTGCCTAATTGATGAATCGGTTATAGACTAAAAATTTAAGAAAAAATTTATCAAAGAACTTTTAATTAGATTTATTATTATATGTAATAATTTCTATTTGGAATTTAAAAGTTTAACAAAATATTAATCTTTATTTGTGCTTAATTCCAGAAATTGTGTTGGTTTTAAAATTTATTCTTTTACTCATGATATTCTCATGAGTTATTTATTCAGTAAATAATAATAAATTTTAAAACCAACACAATTTCTGGCATTAAGCACAAATAAAGATAAATATTTTGTTAGATTTATTATTACGAATATTATTATTAACAGACTTACCTCACAGCTGTGTAAATTGAGCACCATTAAATTTGAACAAAATTTAGCCAAACATGAGATGGCATTATCATTCACCTGCTTACAACCTTTACTGCAGAATTTTCGCAAATAAACACAACCACGTGCTAAAGCTTCAACACCATTTTCGGTTATTAAATGACACCACGATATATTGATTTCTAATAAATTCTATCAAATAAAAAAAAATAATAATTATTAATTATATATGTATGTATGCTTGTATATACTGATGATATACGATACGAGTATATATCATTATTATTTAATTCAGTCTTCAGAAAATCATTATAAAGTTTTAAAATATACATAACATAACTTAAAAATATAAAGTATTAATAAAAATGAAGTAGTGCCTCTTGATTAAAAAATTATTAGTTAATTAGTCATTATCAAATGAAAAGAAGAGTTTTATCTGGTTTTAATAAACTTAAAAATTAAATCTTACAACTAAAACTTAAAAATAAAACTAAACTAAATCACAAATTACCCTCTAGGAATGCCCAAGGAATTTTTTTAAATAAAAGTTAGAAATATTCTCTTTATATTCAGTTTCATGTGATATAAATAAAATATTTATGTATTACATATATAGTATTTACATATACTATACTATACTATTGTAAAATATCAAGTTTATTTTAAGCTATTTGTAGCTCAAGAATGCATTTCATGTCTCTTTGTTATTTTAAATATTTCATTAAACCATTTACTTAATATTATATAATTAGATTTTAAATAAAAGTATATTAAAAAAAAAAAAAAAAAAAAAAAAAAAAAAAAAAAAAAAAACCCAACAAAATTAAATTAAAAGTATGTGTCCTTCACTAGCCACCCAAATTTGTTTCCAAAGTTTTAACCAAAAAAAAACGGTTATTTGCTCCTAACTTTAACTATCGAAAGTTGTAATAACGGGCCTAAATTATTTATTGAAAATATCCAAAATATATAAATAATAATGAGAAATTGTTTTTATTATAAAGACTTTTTAAATGAAAGAATGAAAAATTCAGCCCTAATGAAAGCTTCTTGCGCTTATACGAAAACAGATTTTCGTGTATTTTTTAGTTTTCAATAAAACTATGCGAAAAAAGTTTTCATTCACATTTAACTGAACAGACCTTTAATTTCGTTTAAAGGTCAATTTGATCTCTTTTTCTATTGTCGATTCTTTTTTTTTTTTTTTTGTTTTTTTTTTTAAGTGTTAAAAAAAATTATTTTGATAATGAATTCAAAATTCTAAAACTTAAAAACTAAATTCTAAAACTCTACCACTACGAATAGGTCATTTTAAAATTAATATTAACTTTTGTTCGTGTTATAAGAAACCGCATTTACTTTGTTTAAACTAAATAAAACAAAGTGGCGAGGCCTTCTTGCTACTGTGTTGAAATCTTATCTTTTTCTTGCTCCACATCGTCATAAAAAAAAAATTTAAGCCAACAAAGCCCACAAAAAAACAAAATTTACATTTCATTGAAAAATCAAATAAACATCAGTAAATTCAAAAGAAACGAGATAAACAAAAAATCAGAAAGAACATACACAAGCACAAAAAAGTGCATTTCATATCCGAGAAAAATGCATTTAACCGCTGAGCTCTTTAGTGAAACGGAAACTTTCTGGTGTTGACTGTTTTTTTTTTTAAATACAATTGGAGGACAAAGTTATCAACGACAACGACAACGCCAATGACAGTAATAATACAATGCAGGCAGTAACACTATTTACATATAAAATGCACAGACACACACCCATAAACATGTACGTGCATACATTTATATGCATGTAACTGCATTTGTATTTATATGTACAAGGGACTACCTAAACTAAAAAAAAAAAAAAAATAAATAAAGAAATTACAAAAAAGTGGGCCAATGTAAAAAATCCAACAACAACCAACATACTCAAGTATGCTTTTATAATTTTTATGTGTGAGTCAAATTGAGAGACAGCACAGGACTCACATTTTTATTTCAATACTTTGTTTTTGTTCACACAATTTTCCCATAAATAAACACCAACAAAATATAAACAGTAAGACACCATTTACACAGGGAAAGTTTACTTTGCAAAGTCTTGAGTTTATAGGAGATAGGGGTGAAGAGAACGGGAGGCAGTACAGACTTTCTTGTATTCGCAAATTCGTTTTGTTCTTTGTTCGTAGTTTATATATTTGAAGTTAGCTGCAACTTTTTATTTGAAAACAAAACAAAATTTGAGAAACAAAACTTTCCCTGTGTAAACACCAAAGAAAGTTTAAAAGAGAATTCAACAAAATTTGTCAAAGTAAACTTTCCCTGTGTAAATGGTGTCTAATAAACTATAAATAAGAGCCTTTTAATATTGAAAAACAACAACATTAACGAGGATGACAACAATTTCATTAAACAGAGAAAGTAGAGAAAGAGTCAAAAGTTTAAAGAGAATAAAAGTACGTGATTAACCAATAAAGGGCTGCCAGATTTGAATTTATTGCAAGAAAAAAAATTACGCTTTTAAGATGTAAAAATAAAATACAAGATGGGAGAAAAGAAGTCATCCAATGTTGTTTGGCTCTCATTTTTTTTCTAAATGAAAATGAAAGGTTGGAACCACATGTCCTTCAGTCCTAATTCGTGCAATTGCGGCAGAAAAAACTCGGTTAACATGGCTCTATAGCGCGCACCGTCCACTGTTGTCGTTTGACCAGCCCGATCACTCCTCTAGCGTGAATAGCGCACCATGCAGTCACTTTGAGCGGATGTAATAACTCCTCGTGCATCCCAGAAGGGATAGTTTTGCTTGTTCACGTACCTGCTGAGCTGGAAATGAGTCTCGTCGCTCATTATGATTTTTGTTGAAAAATCATCCACTTCGATTATTCTGCGTTCTTGGGGAGTGCTCGCTCTATCTAGTTCACAAATGCCAAAACATTTGCAAAAATAAGAGCATCTTCCAATAGGGTGATTTCTTTTAGCCCACTTTGTATTTTAATTGAAATAGTAAATTTAAAATTTTAAATACGATGCGCAACCATTGCTTTTAATTTATTATTGCATTACTTCTTTTATTATTACAGTAGACGCTCGTAAATTGGAATCCTTCGGAAATTAGATCCACACAATTTATGAAATATTTTGTTGACAATTTTACTGAAATCGCTTCATTGGATTTATGTTACATTTTCCTCTCAGTGTCATATATTTTGCATTAGATTGACGTAAATTCGACAATTAGAACGACTCTCATAATACGGCTGACTAGCACTAGTAGACTTTGCGCTATCCTACCGTGAACACTCTATCACACAGAAAAAATAAACACATGATTATGGCAAAGCACACTTTTTCAAATTTTTAAAAACTAGAATAGACTCATAACACAAATATTTACTTTTAGATCACACAAACACACATTCTTATTAAAAAAATTATTTTGCGTTATGTCACTCTTTAAAGTGAATGAGCGATATGTGAATTATTGTTTTTTTAATTTTTTGCTTTTATTTTGAGATTATCTTATACAGCAACCAATGGCTTATTTCTAGCTTAAAAAAGTTCTACTTTTTGCCAAAGTTTCTTAATTTCTTTCTTAATTAAAAAAAAAATTAAATGAAATTAAATATTAATAAATTTTAATGTAACATTTCTACTTTATACCAACTTTTACCTTCACTAGAACATCTTTTATGATTTGAAAACATCGTCCCTGACACTCAAACAGAACTTGTGCATGTACTCGCACATACATTCAGTCTCATACTCATACTAATATTAATTCACTCACTACAGCACATAAATTCAGAGAAAGCAGGAAAAACCTACATATTTTCTAAACTAGGCCAACAAAATAAAGAGAATCAAGGATTTTTAAAGCTTTTTTGTGTCCTCTTTCTTGTTTTTGATGCAAAAGAAAAACATTAACTTTGTATATGTAGTCCTCTGTACATGGCAAAAACACTGAAATACGAGTATATCCTCATTTAATTAATAGAACAGCAGGCAGACAGAATAGCACAGCACAATTGAGAGCGAGAGTTAACAAAATAAAAAAAAAAAAATTTGCGCTCTTTTAGACCTGATTTATTTTATAGAAATTCTCTGTTATTTTATTTTGATTTCTTCAGCAAGGTTTGTTTATATTACGAAAATTTTAGCTAAAAAAGGATATGAAAAACATATTACCATACACACACATATACACAGGCTTATACAATAATATTGTTGTTAAATTGAGTTAAAAAAAGGGTAATTTGTATTAAAAAAAAAAAAAAAAAAAAACAAGAAAAAATCAATGATAATTATATATCCTATTCAGTATAATTACAATTTAAATCTTATCTTTTCATTTACTTAATTAAATTTGTAAATATTTTTATTATTTTTTTTTTTTTTTGCAAACTTACCGGACATCCATCCGAAATGTATTTTAAACTATTATCGGTTATATTAGAACAGGATTCTAAATTTATGGAGGCTAATTTTGAACAATGGCGACTTATCGATTCGGTCGATATATCGGTAATTTTATTACACTCAGATAAATCCAACTGTTCTATGTTGTGGCAGTGGTTGGCTAGAGTTCTGAAACAAACAAAATAATTAGTATAAAAAAAAATTATAAAAAGAGTTACATAATGAGCGAGAGAATAGGTTTTTTACTGCAATGGTGTCATAACTCGAAATAAAGGGTGTTTTTTATAGACGTATAGAACTTTAAGTTGACTTTACTGTTCAAGATGGCGACCGATTTAACAGCTGTCAAGTGATTTATTCTCAGTTTGGTTTGGCAATTCATCATGAATAGACTCACGCCTGAACAACGCTTGCAAATGGGCCCAAAACGAGATTGCCGTTGTTCCCGATTTTCATAAGCGAATTTTGTTTAGCGATGAAGCGCACTTCTGGTTGAATATCTACGTCAACAAACAAAACTGCCGCATTTGGAGTGAAGCTAATCCTCAAGTGTATGTCGAAACACCGTTACATCCAGAAAAACTGACTGTTTGGTGCGCTTTATGGGCTGGTGGAATCATTGGTCCGTACTTCTTCAAAAACGATGATGGTCAGAACGTTACAGTCCATGGTGATCGGTATAGAGCCATGATTACTAACTTTTTCATTCCTGAATTGAACAACCATGATGTCCAGGAGCTGTGGTTCCAACAAGACGGCGCAACATGTCACACAGCTCGTGCCACAATCGATTTATTGAAAGACACGTTTGGTGACCGCCTAATTTCACGTTTTGGACCTGTGAATTGACTTCCAAGATCTTGTGATTTAACATCGCTAGACTACTTTCTGTGGGGCTATGTAAAGTCATTGGTCTATGCGGATAAGCCACAAACGCTTGACCATTTGGAAGACAACATTCGCTGTGTTATTGCCGATATACGGCCACAAATGTTGGAAAAAGTCATCGAAAATTGGACGTCCAGATTGGACTACTTCCGAGCCAGCCGTGGCGGTCATATGCCAGAAATCATATTTAAAATGTAATGCCACAAGATTATCTTTCGGATAAATAAAATTCATTTCAATCGAATTATCCATCGTTGTTTTATTGCAATTTAAAGTGCTATACGTCTATAAAAAACTCCCTTTACAAGGTGGGCTAAGAGAAATCACCCTATTGGAAGATGCTCTTATTTTTGCAAATGGCGGCCAACGTCAAATATGTTTTGACATTTGTGAACTAGACAGATGTAGAATACAAGTGAACAAGCCATGAAGCGATACACTCCGCAAGAACGCGGAATAATCGAAGTGGACGATTTCATTTCCACCTCAGCGGGTACGTGAACAAGCAAAACTATCGCTTTTGGGGCACCGAAAATCCACGAGTGCTGCACGAAGAGCCATTACACCCGCTTATAGTGATTGCATGGTGCGCTGTTCAGGCTGGAGGAGTCATCGGGCTCGTCAAACGACAGCAGTGGACGGTGCGCGCTATAGCACCATGTTAACCGAGTTTTTTTTTTTTTGTCGCAATTGAACGAATTAGGACTGGAGGACATATGGTTCCAACAGGACGGAGCAACGGCACACATTTCATTTTCATTTAGAAAAAAAATAAAGACAAACAACATCGGATGACTTCTTTGGTCCACCTTGTAGTTAATTTTAGGGAATATTTTTTAAGCTTCAATTTACTATTAACACTTTATGGCAATATTTTTTTATGCTCTTATCCAAAAAAAAAAATTAACGTAGACTTTAAAGTAAAATTTATCAAAAAATTATATGAAAAATTTCGATAACGTTGACTTTAAAGTCTACGTTAATTTTTTGGGTAAGGGGGTTAGTATTTTAATTTTTACTTTTTTTATTTTAATTAACCCTGCGTTTACACATGAAAGTACTTACTTGAAATTTTTGTATAATTTGAATAAAATTTAAGTGAAAATTTATTTTTAAAATGTCGTGAAAGCGAAGAGTTAAAAAAAATTGCTTAAAAAGTAGAAATGGAAAGCCAAAATAAAAACAATAAATTTTAAAAGAAAAAAACAGAGATTAGACGAACAATATAAATAAATTTTGAGTATTTAATTTTGTCTTCACCTTTACTGTTTTGTTTGCTACCTAAATAGAGTTACCATACCTATGACAATAATAAATTTATAGGGCAATAGTTGGAAATAAATGTTATTGTTAATTTTTAATGAGTTTAATGCTATAAAAATACATCAATTGTCTCTTTATATATATTTAATTAATAAAAAAAATACCACAGCTCTTCTCATATATACACAAAATCAGTTAAATGTACAATTATAATTTTACCACAATCCTGTACATTTGTTTTAATCTTTTTAAAGGGTGTCTATTTGTCATGTTACTTTCAGAAAGTGTAAAAAAATTACTTTCTTGAAAATAATGAAAGTAACAGAATTGTGAGTGTGTTAGTGAAAGAGTGTGAGTGTATTGCAACTAGAGATGCCAAACGGGAAAAGCTAAATCCCGATATTCGGTATTTTTTCCTTTTTAAATTCCGGGTTTTCCCGGGATTTTATTAATCCCGTTTTAGTTATATTTTTATTGTCATAAAGATATATTTTTCTGTGTCCCCTTATTAAAAACAAAAACTTATTATTTGAAACGCCCTGTTGTAGAAAATTAACACAACCACTTTGATATAAGTATTAACAAAACTTGCTGTATATTTCTATTAAAAAGTAAAAAAAAGTGAAAACAAATAAAATATCAAGTTTAAAATTCAAAAAAAAAAAATTAGCTTTGAAGAACACAAAACAAAAAATAAAGATAAAAGTTCAGTTTGGAGTCATTTTCTATGTTTATTTGAAAATCCCGCAAATCCGGGTCGGGATTCAGGGATTTTTAAAAACCAGTCCCGTTTGGCATCTCTAATTGCAACTTTCAAGAAAGTACTTTCCTGTGTAAGCGCTAGGTAATGAATTGGAAAACATTATTTGAGTTATAGCACTTTTGCAGTGAAAGAGTTTTAATTCTTTAATATTTTTTCGTTCTTTCCTCTCACTTGATTTGCACCCATTATTACTTTAATACAATTTACTCACCGTATTGATTGATCTCCCACAGATTTGCAACCTCGTAGGGAAAGAAATTTTAAGAATCCTCCACAACGTTGGGATATATTTTCTATGACAGGACCCTAAATATATATTAAAAAAAAGAAAATACATAAATTACTCTGGTTTTACACATGCAGAAATGTGATTCATTGAAGGTTGTATAGTGTTTAAAACAGAGATGGAAAACGCAGTACGATTGGATTTTTTTTATAGACGAATAACAAAAAAAGTCAAAAATTATTCAGACAAGTGTCGTTCTCGAATTTGCGACAAGGTAATGGATTGCCACAGTTTTCGTCACGACTACCATCAGGAGTCTAGTGGCCCCTTTCGACACCGAGCAATATAATGTAGCGTATGAAATTTCGATTCGATTGAAGTAAGCAAATCACCGCATACGATACCTATCGAACTATAATTTTTATCAAATTTTTAATAGTCTAGCATTGAATTTGCTACTTCGTTACTGAGGTACCATATTCTTCTTTTTCAGTTTGCTTTTTTGTTGAAAACCTCAGTACTATTTTTACTCTTAATGTTTTTTCACTTTGCTTGGAACCATTTGAAGCCAATTTCATTGTACTTGGTTTGTTAATATTAAAAAAAAAGGACCATTTTGTCCCCTTAATGAGTTTTACATTTTAGGAGCGTTTGAAACCTATTTCATGGTTCTAGACGCGTTACTATTAAAAATGGGAATAGAACAAATCCAAACCCGGTGTCGAGTCTCATGTATGGTACAGAGATGGCTCGAAAACGGTTGAAGGTATTGGAGCAGGGGTATTTGGTCTAAGCCACAGAAAAAACCTTATTTATCAGTATGGGTTAAGAGAACTCAGTTTTTTAGGCCGAAATACATGCCATAGATCAAAACTGGTCTGGCATTGGCTAAAACTTCTAAAAAGACTAGCATCTAATAACAGGGTTCACTTGATATGGGTGCCAGGTTATAGTGGATATATAGGCAATGACAAGGCAGACGAACTCACAAGGAAAGGGCGGATAATAGATTTATTGACCCAGAACCATTCTGGGAGCTCTGTTAAGCTCATTTTTGGGGAATGGCTGGAAAGAGAATCGCAACAATACTGGCTGGAAAGAAAGGGTAGCGAAAACATTCATGCCATTCCGATCTGGGAAGAGAACAAAGGAATTACTTAGCTTGACCCGGTCAGGAATTCGCATTGTCGCATTGCAGAGTATTGAAACACTTGGCAAAACCTCTGCAGGTTATGTAACGAAGATGAAGACAGCAGAACATATATTGTGTCACTGTAATGGTCTAATTTGGATCCGTTTTCGCTACTTAGGACAACATTACCTACAACCTTCAGAAGTTTCTGAATTCTAGACTCTGGAATGATTTGTAACTTTGGAGTAGTGTCACAATTGGTTTATTTTGAACATTTGGCATGTTCCCGCTCCTCATTCTAATTCTAATTCTTGCTTATGGGAAGCTTTTGGCTAAAATCTATTTGTAATAATCAAAAACCATTAATCCATACGATAACATATTGCTTAGACCCATTATTACAACTTTTGATAGTTAAAGTTAAGATTTTGTGGCATAAATAACTGGTTTTTGGCCAAAGCTTTGAAACCACATTTTGGTGGATATTTAACTTATCGATATTTTTAATTTAATGTCCAACCAAAAGCTTGATATTTGACTTTTAAAATCTTAACTTTAACTATCGGTAACTTGTAATAATGACACTAACGCCCTTATCCAAAAAAATTAACGCAGACTTTAAAGTCAACGTTATCGAAATTTTTCATATAATTTTTTCAAAAATTTTACTTTAAAGTCTACGTCAAATTTTTTTTAAATAAAAACATTAGAGTTTTATTACAGTTTTTAATCTATTTAGTTTGTTTAAGCGGTATTTTTCGAAAATTTTAAATTTTTAATTTCCATGACAATATTGTGCAAAGGCCTGTTTTCTAGACTTTACATACAACAAATAAGGAGAGAAAATATGAGGGTAGCAATGTTTGCATTTTTGTTGTTTTATTTCCCAGCAGGATTCATAAATCTCTTTCTCTGGCATCATGAATTTTTTATTTTTTTTTAATAGAAATTAAATCTTCAATCACATACATATGGACGTAGTTAAAGGTATGTATGTAATTCTTGTTCTAAGTCTTTTTTTTTTTTAAGAATAAATAAAACTCACTTCAATATCACGTTGAAAATCAAATAAATTGACTTTCTGCCAGCAGGATCCATCTAAAGCTAAGATATTCCAATATTTGGAGACCTAGAAAAAAAAATCAATTCATTTTAATTATGTAATTGAAATTAAAAAAAAGAAAAAGAATTTAATTTATTTTATTTCATACTTGTGCACATCTGCATAATGAAACCACATCCAAATATGAGAATATACGTAATAGTATTTCCTTTGGCAGTTGTTTAATAAGTTCATCATCGTTATCGTTTGTATTGAGGAATGTTTGCTGCAATATTAACACACGCACACACACACACACATGAAATGAAAAAATAAAAATAAAAAACATAATAAATTTACGATTTAACAAATTAAATATAAAACTTTATTTAACTAGTTTAAAGTGTTAATTTTTTTTTTTGCAATAATTCTTTGTTTTTCATTTGCTTGAACGTGTAATGAAAGAAAATATGGTGCGAGAAATAAACCAAATAAAAGTAATTTAAAAAAAAAAGAAATATGACATGACATGATATGATTTGAAATGAAAAGGAAAAAAAAAAGTAATACAAGAAGAAATATATTCCCTATTTAGTTATGGTTTTACATATGATAAAATATTTTACTACTAAACTTGATTTCACCATCAAGTTGAGAAAAAAGTTTAAGCATAATGATTTTTGACATTTTTTTTTTCGGATAAAATTGATTAATTTTTTAATTTGATATTAAATTTATGTGCTGTTTTTATAACACAAGCAATCAACTCGCCTAAAAAAATTTTTATGAAAAACACTCAATATTTTGAGTACTTTTCTTATAAAATTTCCAGATGAGTTGATCGCTTGTGTTATAAAATACTTCAATTTATTAATTATTATAAATTAAATATACATACATACATACATATGAGCTGTTATTTTTGAAAGTGGTACAAGTCCACTTTTAAAAATAAAAATAAAATATTTTAAATAACTAATTTTTGTTTTTATAAAGTGGACTTAGACTACTTTCGAAAATAATAGCTCATATGAATTACGTAGCTTTAATAAATAATAGTAATAATTTAAAAGTCTCCTTTTATCAATTTTGCAAAATTACTAATTTCAATTTAATTTCGAAAATGTGTATCATGATTTTTATTTCAAATTTAGGCATGAAGAAATACTTAATTTTATGAAATTCAATTTATTTATGCACGAAGACTCGAACTCAAGAAAATCTATGGCTGTAAAGCTAAATTTTAAAAGAGAGTTCGAAAAGAAACGAAATATTTCATAGACGTTTCCTGCAAACACACAAATCTTTCAAATAAAAATAATATATAAAACGATTTACAGTAAAAATGTCACAAATAAAATGTAATAATTTTTAACTACAGTCTTCTTCTTGTTATGTACATTTGCGTATAAAAGAAAAGCCGAAACGTATGTTTTTTTTTGAATGACTGAATCATTCGCCAAGTTATTTTGAAAATAATAAACATCTTGTGTGCTCACACAAGAAACCAGACAGTCGTGTTTATGCATCTATCAGACATGTTCTGAAATCATGGTGATTTTAAATCATAAACGATTTTAAAATCACGTTAGTGATTTTTTGGTGTTCTGGAAATCACGAGATTTTAGCTTTTAAGTAGTGATTTTTACTGTTCTCAATCACGAGCTTAAAGCTCTTTTGTTTTGTTTACAATTAAATTTGCTCAGAAAAAGAAGAACAAGAACTAAAAATCACGAAATATATAAACAAAAGAAAAAAATTCTGCACACAAATTAATAAATTTACGGTTTCGTTGTGAAAAATAATTAATTTATTAAAAAAAAAAAAAAAAAAAAAAAAAAAAAAAAAAAAAAAAAAAAAAAAAAAGCAATTTAAATTTTGTTAAGGAATTCAAAGCAAAATGCTTAAAATGCTTAAAATGCCAGTTTGCTGGCCGGTTTTAAATCACGAGATGTCAAATGATTTTGTGCACAGAACACCTTTTTCGTGATTTTAAATCACTTTGAGAGAAAGTGATATGTGTATCTCGGCACTGTTGAACTTAGCTTGCTTTTATTTTCATTCATTTGTTTTCTGGCTGCCTACGTGAATGTGAAAATAAATCAGAGTTAATGTTTGCAGTACAAAACGAAACGAATGCATACATTTCGTTTTGTTTCTTTGTGAACTCTGATAACAAAAGTTTTTTTTTTAATTTAAATACATAAAACAATTTAAAAAAAATAAAAATTTTGTATGAAAAATTTTTCAATTTTATTTTGAAAATTTAATGATTTTTGTTTCAAATTTATGCAAATTTCCAATTTTTAGCGATATAAGAATTTTCAATATTTTTTTTATAATTATTGCTTAAAATACTCGATTTTAAAAAAATTTAGGAAATGTTCGAATTTTCGAACATATAAAAATATTTTGAAAAAACTAAAAATTCCATGATTTTTTTTTATAATATTTGATTTTATAAAATTTAGGACATGTTCGAATTTTCGAACATAAATAAAATTATAAATATGAAACCGATTATTAAGACAAACAATTTCTAATAGGAAATAATGACATGAATGTACGTCTTTGGTTTTTTCGGTAATAATTTACTAAATTTTTGAGCATGAAATTTCCCAATAAATTTTATTTTTATAAAAAAAAAACCTAAAAACCTAATATTAAATTAAATTGTTTATAATATAAATACAATAAATTGTTCATTATGTATGCATATGGTTGGCAAGCTAATGAATATTGAACTGACAATATGGAAAGAAATAAAGTTATGGTTTTCTTGACAATTTTTTTAAAATTTATATTTCGTACATGAATAAATTTTTACATGAAAGAGTTTTTATTTTTATGTTTGCAAATTTATAATTTTTTTATTTTAAAAGCAGGATAAAATTTTGAAAAGTGTTTTACGAACAAGAGGAATTTTTGCACGTTTGTACTATGTTGACAAAAAGTCTTGACTTTTGCAATATGTATGTTTGAATGTACTTTGTCGTTTCCAGTTTATTAGGAAAAGTTTGAAGTGAATCTCTTAAACCTAGAACTCACTATTCTACTTAGTCGTACGAGCTGTCTAAAAACGCATGTGTGTTAAAAAAGTATGATAGTGTGTATTGAAAAAGCATGTGTGTGACAGACTTTTTGACAGGTCTGTCCGATTTTTTAATGTTATGAAAATTTTCATAAAATAAATTTTATCTGTACGATCAGAGTTGCATTTTCTATGTTCAAGGCAGAAAAATAGCAACAATACCAAGCTTGTGTTTTGTTTATACAAACTTTTAGGCGAGTAAATAATTGAAACCGCAAACCAAAACAATTATTAATTAATTATGACAAATAGCAGAAAACATATGTTTTTGCATCTTTTTTTTGTATAATAGAGTGGCATAAAGTGGCATTTTAAAGCGATTTCTTCAAGTAGGACAGAATTCTGTCACACATTATTTCGACATAATCGTACGATCGTGTAGGATAGTTAGTCAGTACTTTTACCAATATTTTTCAGAGTAAGTGACAACACGTTAAAATAATCTATTACAAAAGTCATGCTATTAAGTAATTTTGGAAATTCTGATAAAAAATTTTGCTTGAATTGTTAATGGCATTTGAAAGACTTTTAGGAGCCTTGACTGATTTGTTAAATTTTTTTAATTTTCTGCATTAAATGATTATCATAGATGAATAATGTTTCGATTGTTGATGAGGCGTTTTATGTTTTTTTTTTAATTTTATTTAATAAAACAATTAATATTTACAGGTCCATTTTCATCAGATGAATCCACATCCATTTTGTAAGCGTGAGTTTTATTATTGCGTTCGGCAATATTTATTAAACTATTATCAGCAATAGTTATGTTTGAACTTGTACTGGGGCCAGTTGCTAAAATTAATTCAGTTTTATTTTTAGGTTTCGTATTAATGAAAACATGTTGTGTAACCCCCGGTCCACAGCCACTACCACCACCACTAGCACCACCATCGCCAACATTACCTGATGTATTAATGACAACACCACTACTAACATCCGATGACAAGGTAGAAGACGAAGCTAAGGCCGAAGGTGAGGCCGATGTTATTGATGAAGAGGATGATGAAGAGGAGGACGTTGAAGCAGAATTATTTGAAGCTACTGAGCTCCAAAATGATTGGGCGGTACTAACACAATTACTAACTGCACCGCCACCACCACAACCATTACTACCACTGCTGCTGACACCACCACTTATGCCCATTGCACTTAATAGTTTGCGATTATTATTATTGCTAAAGCTGAGATTTAAATTAATAAATGATCTTTTTGTGTTTGCGTTATTATTATTTTCACGCAGCTGCTGCATATCATGTGTGGCATCACTGTTTCTTTGGTGGCGTGCTGATCTCAGAGGAAATATTAATTCTTGACTACCAGCGCCCTCAATGCTGTCGCCCACACTAATAGCTTCACCTCCACCTCCTTCTCCACCGCTTGACATACCATTTATGCTATCCGCACCTTCATTTATGCCACTTGCTGCATCACTATCTCCTCCGCCAACACCATCACCACTATTTTCGAAATTCAAATTATTTTGTATAAACATTTAAAATCAGTTTCTGGGCGTCGGCAACTTTTTTAAATTTTTATTTTTTATTTTTTTTATTTTCAATTTTTTAATTTTACAGTTTGTTTTTTTGTTTTAATTAAATTATTGAAATTAACTGAGTTAACTAAAAGAAATTAATTCAAAAATATTAAAAAAAAATTTTTTCACAAAAAAAAAAGAGGAAAATTGGCTGCCTACCTAAACATCTTTAGGATAAATGAAAGCAGCGTTTGATAAAGCAATGACTTTGCAACACTGCAAAGCCAAATATAAGGAATTACCAAGTTAAATAATAGGCTTATGACGACTGTCGTTGTCGTTACAAAAATAGTGGTATGTCGCAAAGTCGACTACTACAACGATCACGACACTCGTAATAAAGCTGAATATTTTACTCGTACGTGCTGTTTATAGAAAACTAATCATGGCATCGTGTAGAAAATTTGTTTAAAAATTACACGAGATTTCCAGTTTTTTTTCGTTTTCGATAAACATCACTTTAGTTAGGTTTATTTGCGAATTCAATTATGAAACAGCTGACTTCCCTAAAGCCACAGACGTTTATAAATACAACCAATTGAAAATGCTTATGAAATATTTTACAAACGAATATGTATGAACGGTTTGTTGGTATGTTCGCTAGTGTTTATGCACAATATTTAAATTAGAAATTAATCAAAATGCTTTTTCAATTTAATTTAAACTACTAAATAATGAACTTCACTTCTACACTAACATCAAATCAATATTAATATTTCGTTAAAAGAAATTCAAAAACAATCAAGAGTTTCAATGAATTTTTGGTTTTTCATTTTAAATGAATTCTTACAAAAACCGTTATTAATTAAGTATCAATGAGTAATGTTGTTGTTGTTGTGTAGTTAATACGAGTTTAAGAGGGAAAAGTTTAATTAAAAAAAAAACTAATGTAAATTGTAAGACTTCTTCAATCAAAAAATTTCAGTGAAGTAAAAATTGAATTAATTAATTACACAAGAATACAACTGAAAAGTATCTGCTTCTAAAGTATTTAGGGACGCAGATTTTAAAATCTAGACTTGGTTTTTTTTTCAAATTGCTTATGGTTCCCATTTGTGGGAGGTAATGTGTGATGTAGGTGATGTAAGCATTACATGAAAAGGGCTTGTTTCATACATCCTGCTCAGGAGTTTTAAAAACATCGTAAAAGTGGTGATGAAAATATATAATACGTTTTTATGTAACGTTTGGAAATTATTTATTACTTTTCAAAAAGTTATTTTAAATAGAAGACGACAAAACAAATTAAATTCGGCTGTCCCAAGTCTTAGCCAAATATTCATATTTTTCTCTTTCCACATTCTTCTTAAAATAAAAATATAATTGAAACGGCTAATTTATTAAGCTTGAGGTTGTATTATAAAATTTTTATAATACAACCTTAAGCTTAATAAACTACCTTATAAATAAAAAAAGTTCAAATAAACTTAGAAATAAAAAATGATACAAAAATAAAAAAAGAAATGAAAAATATTGATAAAAGTAATTTTCTTTGCATACCAATTTCAGTTCAAGAAACTAAAATTAACGAGTTCTAAGAAAAAATCATTTCTGAGAACCTCATTTTTAAAAGCAATAAAATGTCTGCAAGCATTCAATTTTTTTAAATAATAAAAAAAGAAATTCTAAGAACGATATCCCATGGGAATGCAAAATAAATATAATTTAATTTTGCAAAAATGTCTTGACAAAAAAATTTTTAAGCCAAACAGATTTAATTAAATATTTAATATCAATAAAGAACTTCAAATTAATGGCAAAAATCAAAAAATTCTCTGTCATTACACTCAAGGCATTTAAAAGACACACACACGTTTGTAGGTTTCGTGCTTGTGTGTACAAACATTACGCACATGTGCGCCTTAAAACTTTCCATAAAAAACAAAGCAAAAATTAATAAAAATTTTAAATTTCTGTTCTATTTTTACTATTTCTCGGCCATTTGTGGACCTTTTTTTGTACAGATATTACGACTGTCATTTTTGACAGAACAGCATACAGCGTTTTGTGGTTTAGACAAAATACGCAAAAAAAAACCCACCCAGTAAATGGTCAAAATTAGAAGTAGTCGCGGGTTTTGATTCATAGCTACGCTATTTATGAACCGATCTAACTGAATTTCAATAGCAATTGAAAGACAGAAACAACTAACAGATTGGTATGCTATAATTTAATGTACGTTTTCTAGGGACTTCAGAAAGTTCATTTCAACAACTACATAGACAGACGGACATCACTTATTCGACTCTGCTATTTATAATGATCCAGAATATATCTATTTTATAGACTGCCTCATGTACGGTGTAGAAATTACAAACGGATTCGCAAATTTATAAATACCCTTCTTACTTACAAAGAAATATATAAATAAATAAGTACGAGTACATCCATACTTCATTGATATCGGTTCAACACTTTTTTGATTTTTAAGTCAATCTATCGCACAGTAAAAGACACTGTTTTGCCTTGTTAGAAATATTTAAATGTTCGCCGTTTGACTTTCTTTAGCGTGTTTGTTGGCTGGTTTGATACCGCTGTACACGTACACAAGGCAAGGCAAAAATCCTCTGTTTTATTTTATCCAAGCATGTAGCCCTATAAGTTTCAAAAAAAACGAGGTGTATTTTATTAAAATCGTTGCACAGCTTTTGATTTTATTCAAAATTAAGTCAATCTATCACACACTTTACACTGTTCAAAACAAATGTTGCCATCTGCGTTGGCCAGTGTTTCTTTGGTGTGTTCGCTGACAGCTAAGAGATTAAGTAGCAACACTTAATTGGAAATAAAAACAAAAGTTGTTCACCGATTTCAATAAAGTATGGCTTGTTTTGTTTGGAACTCATGAGGCTATATGATTATTGCAAAAAATTTCCAATTTTCATTTTGTTTTATTTAAAATAATTTTTTAAATATTAAAAATTTATACCTTTTGCATATAAAAATGTAATTTTTCTTTATAATGTTTACGATATTTTGAAAACTATTAATCAAATTTAAAAACAGTGTAGGAATGAGTAAAAGAAAATTTTATTACGGAATTTCGAATTTTTCTTTCAGACATATAAAACAACTGTTTTCATGTGATAATCAGATATGTCATGTCACCTCTTGAAAATAGGAAATAACGATGTATGTTTAAAAACCATAGCCTATTTGAAAAACAACGAAGTTAAAATTTGAAATCAGCAAGCAGTTTTCGGTTGCTGTGGTCCAAAGCCGTGTATATTTGTGTTATTTAAAAAAAAAAAAAGAAAGAAAAGAACACAAAATGTTTAATAAGAAATCAAACAGTTTTTGGAAACAATAAAAAAAAAGAAAAGTTAATTGAAATGAAATGATTAGCTTTTGTAGATGTTTAAGCTCTGCTGGGCCCGCATTAAGTACATTTTTTATATTCTAAAAAATACTCTCCCCCCAAAAAATGAGTAGTAGGGTAGGACAGTTATGGGGGGTTCAACTACAAATGTTCACAAAACTATTAATCTGTGTGTTTAAAATGGCCAACAAAGTTCTTCTTTTCTTGTTGTGGTTTTTTTTTTAATTTTGATGAAATTCTAGACAACAAAAGTTTTTTTTATTTATTTTCTTGTCAACAACCTTAAGCATCCAACTAATTTGCCATTGTCTGTTAGTACAACCATACCGACAGCAACAATTTAATAATTCACATGCTCATTTCATTGAATTATGCACAAAAAAAAAAAAAAAAAATACAAATAAAACTTTTCTGCTTGCTTCCCCACTGTAAAAGAAAAAAAGTAACATTAATGATGGCGTCTAGAAGACTAGACTATTAACTCCTAGAAAACTTTTAATGTCCTTCTTCTAACAGCATACGCGGTTGCTTACTACTCCTCTTGCTCCTGCCGCTGCTGCTACAGCTGCTGGCAGTTATTTTGGTAACTTAGTCGTCAGTCTAAAACTAATTTAAAAAGTTAGTGGTGATGATGAGTTGGAGTTTGCGTTTGAGTCGGTTCCTTTGTTTGATTTCTGCCAAATGAAACAACTAAATCTTTGTTTTCTGTTCCATGTTTTTATTTCTTTTTTTAAACACATGTCAAACGAACCAGAAATTTCTCTGTGATTATGGCTGGGTGTTTATATGATTATTCTTTGTTCCTGAATACTTCAATGGCTGCACTTTGTTTGCCATTTACACTTTAAAATGCAACAACTAAAAGCACAAAACAACAAAAAGGATTTTTACAGTCCTGTGCTTGTGTAAAACAAGTCTAGGAAATGCTATTAGCTAAGGGATTTTAAGAGTAGGGGGTTGGTTGGTTGGTTGGTTGGTTCTTTGTTGTCGCTTAAAACATGAAACAAAAGAAAGCAAAGAAAGAAAAAGAAAAGATGGCGGCTCTCAAACACAGGATCCCAAAGAAAAAAAAAAAAAAAACAAAAAATTATTTAAGCTTAACAGCTTGAAAATTGCGAGTTGATTAAAACAAATTAAAAATCATATTGCATTTATGAGAAAAGAACGCACATACATATACAACACCTGCTAAGAAAAATTGCATGTGCAGCTTAAGAATAATAACGAAAAAATAAATAAATGAATCCATGCATCCATCCAGCCAACTCACATCCCATCATATGAAATCATGTGAGAGACACACTCGTAATCAATATTTTACATTATTTTCATACAATGAGAAGAATATTTTACTTAAGTGGCAATGAACTCTCGTCAAGTCATAAATACAAAAATGACATATAAAAATTTAAATTTTCTGTTTATACCCTTCACTGTAAGAAAGAGGGGCATATATGAGTTTGTGATTCCGTTTGTAATTGCTATATATAATACTACATAGATCCTTATAAATAGCAGAGCCGATTAAGCTATGTCTGTCTGTCCGTGTAGTCGTTGAAATCAACTTTCTGCAATTCCTAGGCAACGTACAGAAAAGTTTAGTATATCACTCTGTCAGTTGTTGGTCTCTTCAGATTTCTATTGAGATTCAGCCCGATCGGTTGATAAATGGCGGAGCTTCGAGGCAAATTTGTCTGCATATTTTGTCTAAAATACATAAAAAACGTAAAAAAATCTATGCAAAAACTCAGAACAATCGGTTCACAAATGGCCGAGAAGAATCGAAAATACAACCAAAATTTTTGTTTTACAGTAATTTCTGTTTTGCATTTTTAAGCTGTCATACGTACGTAATGTGTGTGCACGCACTCCTATTAACGAAAACTAGCATATATGTGTGTAATGTACATATGTGCGTGATCACACGAAGTCAAGAATTTGGTTTATACAAGCGTCTGTATTCAAATGCCTTGAGTGTAATAGCATTACGAGCACAGATATCTTATTGAAAGATAAATTTTGGATATTTTTGAGGTTAGTTTGCTTTTCTTTATTTGAATTGAAATAATAATGAGTTAGCGGTAAATTTAGTAAGATATCTAACTAGAATTACCACTGACTGAAAGGGGACTTCTACCACTTTCAAATATAACAGCTCATTTATTTAAATTTATTTTGTTTAAAAAATGTTTACAAACATTTTAAATGAAATTAAATTAAATTGGATTTTTATTAGATGTCTTCTTACAACTTCTTTTTTTTTCTTTTTGAATTAATAACTGGTTTTAAACAAAGTATTTTTTGTGAATGTCGTTCATTTTAATTACTTTAATTCAAAATTATTTATTTTAGGATTAATCCAAAATATTTAAAGAAAATAATTTTTATCAATATTTGCCGTCTTTTTAAAAATCTTTTTCATAATTTTGTTTTTGTTGAATATTTAAGAAGAAAGTGCAAAATTAAACATATAAAATTTTGGCTATAACCGTGAAGGGTATATAAGATTCGGTACCGCTGAATTTAACTTGAATTTGTTCTCCTTCTTTAAACAAATTTAATATGATTTTTTGGGCACTGAGCACAGTGGGTTAAATATATCATCAATCAAAACAGAGCGATCAAGAAGAGATTAAAGCTTGAATAACGCTACCAAATTATACAGATCAAAGTATAGAATATAAATTTAATTACTAACAGCCAAATTCATAAAAATATTTTTGTTTAATAAGGGCTTATAAAGCACGCTTTCTATGGGAAATTGTATTTAAGAAGCGTTTATTAAACAAAAATATTTTTTTATCAATTTGCCTGTAAGTGATTTAAGGTTATTCATTAAATTTTAAACTCCTTCCTTTTCAGAATAAAACATTTAAAATTTTTCCATAAGAGCGCAAAAAATTGTAAACTTTAAATGGCTCTCCTGTAAAATCCTGTTTTTCGAATTATGATGCTATTGTTGTAAATGGGCGATATTTGTATTTGTATTAGTTGATTTTCAATTTGACGAGTATAAACTTTCCATTCTGGCAAAGATCTGCTGTATAATTTCTTAATTTATAATTAAGAAAAGAAGATGGGAGACAGGCGAAAATGTCATATTCTTTGACCAATTGAGCTTGATTTGTGTACTTCATGTGTGTATTTAATTCTTTTTTTTCTAATTTGGCTAGATAATGATGAGTTTAATCACTACATAGTATAAAACAAAGTCGCTTCCTCTGTCCCTATATCCCTATGTGTGCTTAAATCTTTAAAACTACGCAACGGATTTTGATGCGGTTTTTTTAAATAGATAGAGTGATTGAAGAGGAAGGTTTATATGTATAATCTTGAAAATTTTAACGTCACAAATCCGCCCGGCCGGTAGCGCTATAGTCGGTATCTTTCTTATTTGCCTACTACCTGTTTTTACTCAGTCTCGCAGGGTTCTTTACTCTATAAATACGATTTCTTAGTGTAAGAAGATCGAATATATAAAAATTTTAAGGCAAGACAACGTTTGCCGGGTCAACTAGTTTATAATAAAATATATTTAAATTTAAACACACACACACACACACACCCAAAAATGTGTGGTTGTAGGATGTGTGTATGGGCATGTAAAACGTAAAAATAATTTTTCTCAAAATTTTTTTTACTGCTACGGCTGGTGTACAGCTGGTTTTTTTTTAATTTAGAAAAAAAATTTAAGAGAAAAATATATTAATTTATTTTAGTCGTTTTTATTTTTATTATGATGGCAACAACAAACGTGTTGAACTGAAATCTTAATGCGTAAACTATTCACAAATTCACAAAAAAAAAAAAAATAAAACGACGGAAAACTTTTAAAAATGACATGCAGACGGCTAATTTATTAAAAAAAAAAAAAAAAAAGGAATACACACACTCGTAAGTGGGTATTAAATTTATTAATCAAAAACAAAAATGAGAAAATATCACTTCATTTACGAATTTATACACTGAGAGAATTTTTTTTTGAAAATATTTATAAAAGTTTGTTATTAATCCAATGAAGAGAGTTCATTATTTTTCAGCCATTCAATGAGTAAAATAATTTCTTTAATTAAAAATCTTCTTTTCAAACCACTTTTTTATTTTTTTATTTTCTTTTGAATTTTGTTTTCTATAGATTGACAACAGTTACGCATGAAGCTGCCACCACTCGTAGCTTGAATGAAAGCACGCAAATAAATTTAATGAAATTAAAAAAAGATCCTCAAGTTAGATAATAAAATATTTTAACATGAAACCTTAATCATTGAATTTTATTTTAAATTAGTATTTATGTACGTATTTCTTACAAATATTTTTTTATATAAAATTTCTTCTTTTTTTGTATATATTTTTTGTACGTGGGTTTCATGATAATTGACTTTTGCGTGTGTGTGTTTGCTTGTTTCTCACTTTTTTATATGCAAATTAACAGGATTTTGTTGACATAAAGAATTATTAAGTAACATGATTAATTTCCTGATTATTACACCACAAATTTATTAAAATCAAATGTACGTAATTTATTTTATTTCTGAAAAAAAAAAAAAATTCACCATCATAATGCTGCAGAGTTGAATTTGATTTCAGAGCGAAAATGAATTCAATTGAATTTGATTGAAACTTTTCCAATAATGTCCTAGAAATGGATAAAAGGAAACGATATTTAGAATTAATTTTTAATAAAATTAGATTTGGGCCTGCATTGCGAAGCTCGATATACTAGATGGAAATTTCCGTTTAAATTGTATTGAAATTTTGATAGATACCTATCGAGTGCTCTGAAATGTGGTATTCGTTAGAGAATGAAATTTTAGTCTTTCTGTATGAAATAATTTTAAAATTTTATGTAAATTTAAACATAGCGACAGGCAGTTACTTTTATAAAGGGCGGTCTAACCATAATGTACGATGTTAATTGTGAGTCACACCTTAACGACTTAATTTGACATTTCTTTGTTGCAGTGTTCAACCAGCATTTCAACAGTTGAAGTCTTTTCCGAAAATGGGCGTTCAAACCAAAATGCTTTTCATGCATTTTGTGATTTTTTTTGGTCAGCATAATCAACCAAATGTGTTCGGAATCGAGAGAATTGTGCACAAATTTAAGCAAAAGCGGGTCTGTATAAAATGTGAAAACACCTGCTCAATGTTCACCCAGTTCATTCTGAGGAAAACATTGCTGCTGTTCGCGATAGTGTGACAGAAGAAGTTAGCAAAAATGTTTGTGAACCAAAAACGAACAACTTTGGGCTGTAGATATGTAGATACTAAATGGCTGCACAAGCTTACTTGAAATGGCTTACAAGCACTTTTTAATATAAAATATTACACATGTTTGTAGTGATGTGTGGCTTTCAAGTATGCTTGTGCAGCCCTTTAGTAGAAAAGATACCCTGATTAACACCAAGCCGAGCCGGTACGCTGCCGCTATTGTCACCAAAAGCTTTGCCACAAATAATTAATTTTTGTATTGAAAATTTTTAATTTTGTTCAGTTCAAAATGTTTTATCAAAAATAGTGCCATTTTTTGAATGTGCAAGCTTTGACCCTTAACCGTATTTCGTAAACTATTTCCAAACCAATAAATTAGATTTTTTTCTTGACCGGGCATAGACACTTCTTATACTTATTTGAATTATAGTCGGAAAATTATATCGGCAAGTAAACAAAGCCAAAATAAGTAAAAAAGGGAAGCCTTGACTTGAGTGCTATTTTTGTACCCCATTTGTATTATTTTGTTTTTGTGTTTTAATATAAAGAAAACTACGATATCTATGGATGTTAAGGTTGCCACATTTATAATGAAAATATGGCAACGTTAAAAAGTTAAAGACAGCACAATCCTAATGTTAACTTATCATACATTTTTCGTTAAAGTCCGATAACATCCTGCCATTAGTTATTTAATTAAATAAAAAAGTATGACAGTGGGACAAAAATACGGTTAACATTTGACAGTTCTCATCATTTTTACAAAATTTTTTTAAACGTTTATACTTTTTATTGAATCATGGCTGTAAAAACAGCTAACAAAATCCAATGAAAATTTTAACACTTGTATTACCTACTTGTAATAATGGCCCTAAGCGTTATAAAAATTTTTCATAAAATTTACTTTAAAGTCTACGTCAATTTTTTTTTTTTTTGGATAGGAAGGTAACTCTTTAACAAGTAAATTTCTTTAAAAAGTTTCTAACGCCAAAATAAAAAAAAAATTTAATTTAAAAATTGGGCTTATTTAATATTGTTTACTCTGTCTTAAAATTACTGATGGTAACCAAAAATTAATAAACAACATGTACGTAAAACGTTTGCATATGTACACACGTATCTAATTTATGTCTATTGGCCTAAAAAATTTTTTTTAAATTTATAGAAACTTTTGAACCAAAATATTTAAAACGACAGCAGATATTTTATGTACTCATAGGCAAGGAAATGAGTCGGGCTGACAATATGCACACTTACAGCCAGACCCCATTGAAGCGAACTATATTTTTGTTCGTATACTCGTATTTGAATTGAAAACAAAAACAAATTTTCGTATTTTATTTTTGTTTTCAATAAATGTACGAAAGAAGTTTACGGAGCCCGGTCTTAAGTCTATACAGATACCAAACCTGAAGACAATTCAACTTACTTTAAATACGCTTTTTCAAACCAATAGTTTCTCAACTGATAGAGATTGATGTTTAGGCAGCTTATTGTCTGTTTGAAAAGTGTGATTTACTTACGAAGTAGCCAGTAGAGGCCTACTAACTTACTTTAAGTTAGCTATTTAGTAATTAGGAAAAAGTTAGGCGTATTTTATAGTGGCCCTTAATTAAGGATGCCCTCAATATAGGAAGCGTTGCCACACTTTTCTTTGTTTTCATTATACACTTGACAGTCGTAATATGAAAACTGAAGAATATTTTTTACATCCCTGTAAAATATATCAAAAACATTCAAACCATTCGTTAAGTATTCGTTGTCATATTTATAATTTAAATAAATATTATTAAAAACGAAGTTTGTGGAAATTTTAGAAAAAAAAAATTCTGATATTTTTCACACGATACAAGAAATAAAATTTGGAAAGTCTGTATTTAATACAAACTGACAACAAATAACAAACAGTAAATTTAACACATCTTCCGTACAAAAATTTTGTTCATAGAAATTTTTTAATGTAAGTATTCTGCAGCATGACGCACCCATTAAAAAAATACTAAAGTTACGAAAAATAGTTAATAAATTAGTATCATGTAGACCTAGACTCAATATTTTCTTCAGGGCATTTTCTATTTTTATGAAAAAATAAAAAAAAATGTATATGTGTTTTAGGAATAAGTTTTGAATTTTATTCAAACAACATTATAACTATTCGCTGCCTTTTGGGAGTATTTTGAACAATTTAATAGAAAACTAAGAATACTTTCATTCATATTCATTACACTCACTGTTTTCTTAATGTTGTCATCTATTGCTTTTATGACATTAAGTGAATTGACAACAATATATATTTGTTTTTTTATGATTTGCTTCAAAGGCAACAAATAAGGCACTCATTCGGTTCTGTGATATAAACAGGGAGTACAAAATACAAGCCATATGTAATTTTCATTAAAAACTGGAAAATTTTTGGGATAAATACTCGTATAGGTATATGTCAAATAGTATTGATTCACAACAATAACAAAAACTCTGCTTCTTTTTTTTTCTTTTTTAATAGTAAAACTAACTTTGCTTTGGATTACATATTAATTATTTGAAGTAAATAAAAAAATACTTTGGAAAAACTACCTAAACACCTACAAATAATAAGTCTATTAAAACTTTATATAAATATAAAATAACAACAAAAAACAAAACACAAAAACAAATAAAAACACTCAAACACAAATCGAGCGTTGCCAGAATAATGATTTAACTAAATTAAAAAAGATTTCAAATTAAATCAATCAGATATAATTTTTTAATTTTAATAATAATTTTATTAATAAAGCACATGAAATTATTTGGAATTATAAAGTTTAACAAAATTTAATTTATGTTTGTGCTTAATTCCAATTTATGTTGGTTTGCAAAATGCATTATTTTCCAAGATATTCTCATGGAAAATTTTAAAAATTGTTTACTTAGTCCAATAAGCATATGCATATAGCTATTTAATCAGACGCTACTTTGATCCCAAGTCTTATTATTTAGTTCAATGCCTACTTTGTTAGTTTTTTATATTTTATATGAATTTTTTGAAACAAATTTAAAGCATTATTATTTATTACGTTTGTCGAAGTTGCAGTCAAAATTAGAGAGCATAAATAAAAAAATCTATTTGTAGCGTTGCTACATTTCTTCGTTTTCATAAGGTCTTCGACAGACAACCCTAATAAGGCAAAATATTTAATAATATAGTGAATTACGACGACTTTGCAACAGTGGTGAATTAAAAAGTATGGCCCATTTGGCAAATGCCTTAGTTGTATTTATTTACAATTCAGATAACATTTAGGAATACCTTGACTAGGCAAAATCTTTACAAATTCGTTTAAGAATATGTGGTATTGTTGTATCTTAAGAGAATAAGAAAATTGTTCTGCAAAATTGAATTTTTTTTTTAATTTGCAAAAAAAATGCCTGTTAAAAAAATTCTTTTACCCAAAATTGCTAAAATTAGGAGATTTTTTGTCTTTTCTGGCAGCCCGAATCAAAAGTTATATTTGTTTTTATAGCCAACAAAAACAAATAGAAAATTCCTGAAATACACTCACTCACACACGTAAACATTCTAAATAGAAGAATAAGAAAAAACAATAACAAACTTTAAAGTCAAAATCTGAAACAAAAACAAAAAAAAAACCACGAAAACAGCTGATGACGTTCAAAGCAAAACAACAAAATACTCGTTCATATGTATGTATGTGCTTAACTTTTACAACAATAAAAACACATTCACAGATAAATATTTGTATCTCTTACAAGATAAGCATTGTTTGAACCGAAGAGATACGAAAAGTAAAAAAAAATCCGTAGGCAGCAGAGGCAGATGGTTATGATTGGTTTTTTTTTGTTTTTGTAAAGAAAACGAATTTAAAACAAAAAGTAAAGAAAAAATAATAGAGGAGGATTGAATTGCAACAGAAATGCTAAAACAAATTAGAAGATTGCAAGCTTGTTGGTGATAGCTGTTTGGTAACAAAACAATAAAATAATTTAAAAAAAAATAAATAAAAATATGAATTGAAATCTAATAAAAATAAAAGGGAAAATAAGAAAACACAATCCAAGAGAAAATAAAAACAGCAGGCAATAAGAGGCGTGAGAGAATGTTGACGTTTTGTTGCGGTGGGGGGTAGAGAAAGAGGCTGTGGGAAAGTTGGGGGGTAATTTGAAAAAATCCTTGTAAGAAATAACTGACTGTGTTATTGCTTTTGTTGTGCTGATGATGATGAAGTGAGAGCAGGATATTTGTTTTCTAAGCTAATTGACGGAAAAAACTAGAATAAATCTATAAGAACAAAAATATAAAAAAATATAGAAATAAAAAAACTTAAAAATAAAAACAAAAAAATGTAGAAAACATACGAGAGCATGAAAATAGCAAAATCTTGTTTAAGTTTTAAAAATTTATAGTTCGGTACGGTAGTATTCCTTCCTTTCCAAAAAAAAACCTTTGTTGTTATTTCATTAATTATTTTTTTTTTTTTAATGTATTTTATTTCTGTCTTTTTTTTCCAAATTTTACTAAATAATAAGTTAATATTCAGTGCTGTTCTGTATTCCGAATCCGAATATTTTATTCGGAATTGAAAAATTCATCATCTCATAACTGCACTAGGGTTCATTTAAAGATTTTTTAAATATTGTTTTTGCTTTATTTTGGTTGAGAAATTATCGGTAGAGTTAAAAAACATAAACGTTTTCATTTAATAAGAAGAAAAAAATGTAAATCCACATTTTTTTCTAATCCGTGTGGAATACAGACACCATTAATTTAATTTATTTTCTAATGCTCAATAAATTTGTTTTTAATTATCTTAAGTTTGTTGTTTTATTTTTGTATAAGTTTATGTGGGTTTTAAAAATTGTTTTTGAATTAGAACTTTTTTATACTTTCTTATATTGCATATTTTTTTGTGATTGGTATTTATTTAAAATTTTTTTTATTTCATTATATAATTATTTCGATCTTTCACTTTATTTTGTCTTTACTTCCATTCGATTTAGTTTTTATATTTTTTTCGATCTAGATTTTTAGATTTTTTTGTATTTTCTTTTATTTATACTTTATTTCACTTTAACATTTCTTTTCAATTGCATTCAATTTTTTTATTTTAATTTTATGTGCTTAAAATGGCTAGTTTTTCAAGCTTGAGTTCGAATTACAATTACGTACATATTTATTTTTATAACGATATTTCGCTTCAAACATTTAATTTTATATTATTTCGATCTTTTAAAGTATTTTTTTAATTTAATTTAATTTTTTTTACACCGATCTTTTATTTGATTTTTAAGCTTATAATTATTTCATTTTATTACAATTTATTTATCTTTTATTTGATTTCATTTTATTCTGATTTTTTAATATTATATCATTTTTATTTTGTATTTTAGTAATTAATTAAATTGAAATGAATTTAATTAATTTTATTTAATTTTTTATTTTATTATATATCTCATTTTGTATTATTTCACTTTAATTTGATCTTAAAGTTTAGATTAATTTTATTTTTGGAATTTTTTTATGAAAGACATAATTATAATTTGACTTTAAGCTAGAATATAGTTAAAATAAAATAAATTTATTTTATTGTTTTTAAATAAAAAATTATTTAAATTTTTTTAAATATTATTTTATTAATTAATATTATTTTACTTAAATATTTTTAATTAATTTAATTTTATTTGAAATTTTTATTTTAACTTTATTTAAATTGTAATATTTTTTAACAATTTTATTTCATTTAATTTTAATTTTATTTACATTTTCTGTTGTTTAAATTTTTTAATTTAATTTTACTTTTTTCTCTCAATTTTTATTTTATATTGTAATTTCATTTTATTTTATTTTAATATTTTTTATTAATTTTTTTTTTTATTTTATTTTTTTTTTTTATTTAAAATTTTTCAATACAATTTAATTTTAATTTTTTAATAGCTCTTTTAATTCATATTTTTTCTTTTACAGAAAATTTTTGATGTGATAATTCTGATTTAAAATATAACTATATAATTAATTTACATACATACATACATATTTATGTGTAACACATGTACATATGTACTATGTCAATGTTTATTCTGTTACTGTAGCAGAAGTTTCCAAAATAAAAAAATTCTTACGTAACAACTTCTACAAATAATCAAAAAAACCTATAAAATTTATTAATATTTAAAATGTTACTCATTTTTGTTTTGCTATTTTTACGCTCTAAACTGCACGTAGCACATTTTTTTGTTTTCAAAAACAGAAAAAAAGCAAAAATTAAATATTCTAGAAAAAATATAATAAACTATATTCGTTAATTATTTATTAAATATTTTGGAAAGCACAATGCCGGTGACATAAATAAATTACTTTAGGCATTGAATGTTTGTGTTTTGTAGACTTTTTTTCCTTCAAAATTAAACACTAGAAATTAATCCACATTGATTAGTTATTTTTCTTTCTGTTTTTAATCTTTTTTGCGATAACTTTAAATTTGTTGTTGCACTACTGGTAAGTATATTCTATAAACAAATATTGTTATTTAAATTTTAAAGAAATTTGTTTTTTGTTAAATAGTATCAGTTCATGAGGTTCAATAAATGTTAATTTTTTCCTTTTCGCGTTGTTGCATTTTATTAATTTATGTACTTGTATTTGATAACGTTAGTGTGTAGATAGTATATTGTAGAACTAACAAGAACTCAACGAAATAGACACTTTATAAAGAGCACTTTTTACTTTAATTTATTTAAGAGATAAGATTCGATTTGTAGTTATTGAAAATATTGAATAAATTATTTTTTTTATGTTTGGACACACAACCAAGCACTGTTCTAAAATTAATTAAGCGTAATTAAAAGGAAAATTTGAAGTAATGTAATAAATTTATATATTCCCGATTTAAATTTTTCTTCTAAATAAGTAAAAGAAGAACTAATATGTATATGATATACATATACTATATGTTCATAATTTTTTTTGATAGTGTTTTCTGAGAGGTTTTTAAGATACTGCTGAGATGGTTTATTGAAGAAATTTTTAATATTGTTTTCTACGTCTTCTTCTATTTTTGCTATTTTTAGTACCACTAAAATTTAATTTAATTCAATTTAATTTAATTTTTTTTTTTCAACAGTAGCACAGCGAGTTAAATTTGTTTTCTTTATTATACATGATTCGATTGATTTAACTTGTATGTGAGTGAGCGTGTATTCGTTTTTCTCAAATTTTTTTTATAGTTCTTTTATTTTTATTTTTTTATATTTAAAATTATTATTTTTTTTAGCTCTTATTCTGCGTGAGTGTTCGTTCCAAAAGTCAAATTGTAGTGTTTTATTTTTCAAAGTATCTGCAGCTAAACTGGTTGGTTTCGTTGTGTTGTAAAAACTGTGCTGCTCAACATTATTACGAACGTATGTATATCCAAACACAAAAAAGCAAAAACAGAAATAAAAATAAAAACAAAAATATATTAAAAACAACACACTCACTTTGCACAATGTTTGAGCAAAAAAACAAGTTGCCAGACGATTAAAAATAAATATTATTTTGCAGAAAAAAAGGGCTCATTGTTAAAGAGCACATGAATCACAAAAAATATTAAAAAAATTCAAAACCTTAATTGAGAAAAAAAATGCAAGGCATATATTTTCAAAAAAGGCTTAAGTTAAAAAAAATTCTAATTTAACTATGTCTTTTAGATAAGGCCCGAAGTGCCGAGTTCAAATCTTCTTCATAACTCATCACTACATAGTATAAAACAAAGTCGCTTTCTCTGTCCCTATATCGCTATGTATGCTTAAATCTTTAAAACTACGCAACGGATTTTGATGCGTTTTTTTTTAAATAGATAGAGTAATTCAAGAGGAAGGTTTATATGTATAATCTTGGAAATTTTAACGTCACAAATCCGCCCGGCCAGTAGCGCTAGTAGGTATCTGGCTTATTTGCCTACTACCTGTTTTTACCCGGTCTCGCACGGTTCTTTACCCTATGAGTACGATTTCTTAGTGTAAGAAGATCGAATATATAAAAATTTTAAGGCAAGACAACGGTGGCCGGATCAACTAATATTATTTATATGTCTTGCAAAAACCCTACACAAAAAATTCTTAGATATATCTTAGTAATTTTTTTAAACAGTTACTGAGTGTAAATATTGTCCTCTATTGTATTGTTATTTTGGGCATTTTAAATGTAAACAGTGGTAATTTGAATATACTAAAATATGGTAAAGCCACCAAATATTTTGCTATTTTTTTAATGAAAGTGCAATCGAATAAAGACGAAGAAAAACAATAAAAATAAAAAAGCACACACAAAACAAAAAACAAACAGAAAGTTTGTACGAAACCATATGTTGTAGTTGGATACAAAAATATATCTACGAATTAAATTTTTTTTTGTAGATGCATTAAACAAAACAAAAAGCTTGCAATCTGCAAATGCAATTCTCTCTTTTGTGTGCTTTTTCTCACCAACTCACTCTCAGCAAATCAATTTCTTTTGTTCTGGCTAGTTTGGGGACACACAAGGTACTACCACACTTATTTTTAACATGGAGTTCAATAGTGAAACAGACTACAAAAAAGTTTTACATGCATACATACATACATGTATTATATATACACACATACATGGTTGCTCAAAAATAATCAGCTGTGCTGCACAGATGCAAAGAACTTGCTTTGGGGACACAATAATGTAAAAGAGCATTTTGAATGAAATAAGCGTAAATACGTGCATACATTTGTATTTAGTGTATATTTCGCAACAGATGCATTTGTATATTCAGTCTATTTTTTAATCAAATTTTATTGCATTAGCTTTTTTTTTCCGTTTGCGTACCTATTAGACATGAATTCAAATCGCCCCATTAGTGATGACACAACTTTAAAATAAAGTTTTCAATTATTTTCAGAATAAATGATGTATTTAAAATATTTCCCAGAAGATTGCTAGCAAATTGCAAACTTTAGAAATATGAAATTTCGATTATTTATTTTCAAAATTAAAACGTTTTATAAATTTAATACTTTTTTAAGGCGCAAATCAGAAAAACTGATATTACTAAAAGACCAACTACACGACACCAGCGTGCTGGTGCAAGCCGATTGACCAGATGCTGGTGTAAAATCAAAATTAGTTTGTTTTTTTATTGCACCAGCATGCTGGTATGGTGTATTGTAAATTAACTTATTTAAACCAAATTTCTTTAAGTGGAAATGTTTTTTGGAGGGAATTCCTCGATTTAAATGAAAGCAAAAATTATTGTAATCGTGAACTAAACTATATCGTTTCATTTAGACCTCTTTTAGAAACAAATCCAAAAAAAAATTAATATTCCACCTGCATGCTGGTGTCATGAATTGTTTGCCTTTAAATCTGGCAGCTTTTTTTTTTTAAAGTATTAACTTGAAAGAAATTGTATGACTGCTAATGTGCTTTTTTTTTGCGCGAGAGATTGCCCTAAATGGACCTCTTCTTTAGAGTACAAAAATTCAAATCTTTTTACTTTTGGCTACAAATTGAATTTGATTTAAAACTAAACAAACCATTAGTTACTAATTACTAGAAATTTTTAGTTTTGATCAACTAACTCGACATATTTCAATATACATTTTTGATAACATTTTATTGACCTCTTTGGTACAGCTGTTAGCATGTTAGCCAATTATTTTAATTTGAAAGATTTTTAACAAGAAATCTACTCTTAATTATTAATTTTAAATGAAAACTGCTTTCAAGATGCTGGGTGATTTTGTTTATGTAAAAAATACATTTAAGATTTTGTCCCATTTTGATGTGTTCCTCAAAAACTTACGATCAAATTAACAATAAAACGAATTTTTAAAACATTAAATTTTCTCTATGCAGGTTTTTTCAATTCTCGAAACTGTTAAGAAGCCGTTACATGCTGACCATGTTCCTCAACAATGCGATAGGTGCTCTGAAAACATTTTTTATAAATTCGTGGGAAAATGTAACAACATAATTTTTTTTTTTCAAAAAAAGTGGGAATTCTCGAAAATGATGTATAAAAAATTTTTTTTTAATTAATTTTTTTTTGTGCTGGCTGAGGTTTCATGATCTTTATAAATTATCTGTTTAATTTTATTTGTAGTTCTCGAGATACACCGTTATACATCAAAACAAAGAGGTTGCGCCATATGATTTGCAATAACTCGAGAACTACTTCTTGGATTAAGTTTATAAAAATACTAAAAAATAGGTAATACAATAACCTTTAAATTATATTATTATCAATTTTTTGGCAGTCTTATAGTTTACAAGATATTTACAAAGTTTTGTCAAAAACAAAATTTTTTCAAGAAAATTTCTAAAAATTATTAAAAATTTAATATAAAGAAAATCTTAAAATTTTTGCTTAACGTTGATGCATCAAAATCCATTCATAGGTTACAAATGTCAATGGGACTAAGCGTCAATCCGACGAAGACGGAACTTGTATTATTCAGGGGTGGATACAAGGTTCTTGCATTTAGATTGCCAAGGCTAAATGGCTCGGAACTGAGCCTTTCTGCCAGTGCAAAATACCTGGGAGTGATTCTGGATGGGAAACTCTCGTTTAAAGGGAATGTTGAGGCAAGGGTCTCGAAAGCCATAGGAACGAAATGGGGCTCAAGTCCTCGCAACGTTCACTGGCTATTCAGCATAATGATCCAGCCCATCTTCTTTTATGGAGTCGTAGAGTGGTGGAAAGCACTAAACAAGACTACCAACCGAACCCGATTTGAAAGGGTTTTTAGATGCATAGCCTCCTTGATTACAGGGACCATGAGATCAACGCCTAATAATTCATTCTTCACGATGCTAAATTGGCTGCTAGTTGATCTATGGGCTGAGAAATTGGCACTATTTGTATCCGTGCGATTGCATGCGGCGCGAGAGTGGAACCATAGATCATGGGGACATTAGAACATAATTGGTACTTGGAGAGAGATCCCCAATCTCATTGACTATATAACTCCAAGATCATTCCTACAGAGGAACTTCGGATTCACGATTTCGGAAGAAACGGGAATCTCAATGGGATCTTCTACTTTAAGATAGGATCTGGATGTCTTCACCGGTGGCTCCAAGAATAGTTTCGAAGTTGGTGGTGGAGTCTATATTGAGATTGCATTATCTGCAAACTCAAAAACGTTTATTTTTATTTGGCTTTCATTTTTTTCTAACAGAACAACAAACATTTTTTGTTTGTACAAAAGGTTAGCGTAGTGCAATATGTACAACATGAAGACACTTGTCGCACTTTACCCACATGTGACATGTGTAACAATTTTTGAATAATTTTGAAAATTGCTTAGAAGTATGAAAAGGCATTTTGAAATCTGAGTGCATTAATTAAAGGATATTCCTAAGATAAGTTTAAAAAAATTATTGATAATTTTCCTTTACTTTTTATTAACGCTGCACACATACATACTAGATAGTAAAGGGTGGTTAAATTTTAAGGGGCGATGTTGAATGTGAACCACACCTACACGTCAAGTTTTTTTCTGCATTTCATTTGACATTTCTCAATTTCAGACTAACTCAATTTGAACCATGGAAAGATACACAATCGAGCAACGTTAAAGTTATTCAGGCTTATTATGAAAATGGGCGTTCAAATCAAAATGCATATCGTGCACTTCGTGATTTTTTCGGCCAATTTAATCGTCCAAATGTGCGTACAATCGGAAAAATCGTGCAAAAATTTGAGCAAACCGGGTCTGTAGGAGATGTAGAAAATATTGCTGCTGTTGGCGATAGTGTGGCTGAAGAGCCGTCCACCTCAACTCGTCGTCGTGCCCAACAATTGCACCTCTCACGATCGCCGTTGATGAACATTATGCATAAAGACATGTATTTTGACTCAACAACTAAAGCCTCTTGACCATTCCAAACGTCGTCAATGGTCAGAATGACAAGAAATGACAACAGTGGATGATCAATTTTCGAAAAAAATCATCTTCAGTGATGAGGCATATTTTCACCTCAGTGGATTCGTCAATAAGCAGAATTGCCGCATTTGGGCGAATGATAATCCAATAGTGATTGTCGAAAAATCAATGCACCCACAAAGAGTGACTGTTTGGTGCGGTTTATGGGCTGGCGGTATCATCGGGCTGTATTTTTTCTAAAATGAGGCCGGTCAGGCAGTTACTGTGAATGGTGTTCGCTATCGTGGGGTGATGATAACGAACTTTTTACGGCCCGAATTGGAAGATATGGATGTGGACGATATGTGGTTTCAACAGGACGGTGCCACTTGATACACAGCTAACGAAACAATTGCTCTTTTGCGCGACAAATTCAATGGCCGTCTTATCTCACGTGGTGGCGATGTCAATTGGCCGCCAAGATCAGGTGATTTGACACCGTTGGACTTCTTTCTTTGGAATTATTTGAGAGAAAAGGTGTAAGTCGATAAGGCAGCAACAATTCAAGAGCTAAAGGATGAGATAATTCGGCACATTAACGGCATAGAACTTCAATTATGCCTCAGCGTCATCGAAAATTTGGACCATCGGCTTCTCGCGGCGGCCATTTGGCCGATATTTTGTTCCACACATAATTGAACCATACCATATTATCATAATGAAAAGAAATGACAATAATTTCCTCATTAATTTGTGTTTTATTCAAAATCAACATCGGCCCTTAAAATTTAACCACCCTTTATTTATCACGACACAACAGGGTATAACAGCTTAGCTGTAAAGGCATGCTATCTTCGCGTATATCAATTTTTGAAAAATTGTTGAATTGTGCACAACTATAGTTTGTACTCGCTTTGGCTCTTGCATACTTCCTGCTCTTTTTGCAGACCAGATATTGCAGCTTGCAAGAATGCATTTGTTTTGTTTTTTCTAACATTGACACAACATCCTTAACAAAGAAGTTTTTATTTTAATTGAGAAAAATAACAACAATAAAAACAAAGAAAGATAACAAACAACAGCAAGTAATTGCAGAATGGAACCACTTTTCTTTCTCACTCTCTTTCCCCGTTAACCTTAAATGCGCTGTATGCTCTGTTTGGTAATGCGCATAAGTTGTTTTGGTGTGTGTGTCTTTTCTGATTATTTTATCTTGTACTTATTTATTTTTACACTTTACACTCCTCCTCTGCAGCGCCATCTTTCTAATTGTTTAAAGTGTTTTGGTAAAAGAAAAAGCTTAAGAAAATCAAAGTTACAAGTCTTACAAAGAACAAGAGTAAAATAAAAATAAAAAAAGGCTTTTTGTTTGGAATTGAAAGTCATTAAGAAACACTTGTTTACCATAAATTTATTTATTTTGCTTTACTTTTCTTTAATTACATACTAAAACTGGCTGCAGTTGTTGTAAAAAAAATTATAAAGAAAAAATGTAATAAATAAAACAAAAATTGCATTCAGTAGAGGCAGTAGCTAAAGAGAAGTTATAGAGGGAATGCTGTAAAAGGATCAAAAAATTATGTAAAAGTACTTTTTAATACCTAAAAGGATTTTAAATAGAAAAAGAAATTATTTTTCTAACAAGGACATCATCTACATACATACATACTCGTATACTCGTATAAATAAAATTAATTTTCTGTTTCTGTATTTGTTTGGTCTTCGCTATACAAATTTTTGTTTTCTAAAGGATTTGTCTGAAATTTGGTACATATAATCTCTATACTCCAAGGAAGGTCGCCACGCCAATTTTACGCCCACTTTTCAACGATTTTCACCCGCCACTGTTCAAAAAGATGTGTGCTAGTAATTAATCTAAGCCTGAAGAAATTATGCTTTGAAATATTTTATTTACCACTTTGGTTGGCTGTATTTATTGGGACGAGTTTCTTTTAACAATTAAAGTACCACATTCATATTGTTCGAATGAACTACAAATTTTCATTGTGATAGCAATCATTCTTGTAGGGTGTCCCCATAGATTGGTGGGTAGTGTACTAACTTTAACCTACCAATCTGAGGATCACAGGTTTGATACCTGTCGATACATATGGTCTTGCTTAAATTAAAATCATTCATGAGTTTATAATTCTCATTTAGTACATACTAAAACCTACATCAAGGTTGGGAGACGAGGTTGGCAGCAACCGAAACTTGAACGGGCACATACAGCACGAAAGTTATATAAATTAAAACTAGAAATAGATTTTTTTTGCCTGTGAATACTCCAGACTTTAAAATATCTTTTTTATGTCATCATAAATTTATCTAAAATTACTCTATTAGTAATCATAATTCAACCATAATCATTAGTTAGTTAACTAAAGACGGTGAATCTGTTACTTTTTTTTAGAGTAATTAAGTGTCCATGTCTGTACCGTCGTACACTGTAATAAATGCATTTTACATTTAATTAAATAGACAAGAAAATTACATTGTTATTTTTAAAAGCCAAGAATATAAAATTCAAACAATCTAACATTTTTTTTATATATAAAGATGAGTTACTGTTTTTATTATAAAATAATAAAAAATAATTTAAATAAAAAATTAGCAAAGTTTTTTTTTACATGTCGTATAAATTAAACAGCATTTCTTCTTTCTATTATTATTTGGTGAATAACGATTTGAAAAGGAACCCTATCATTTCTGTTGGATAGTAGCAACATTATGACTTGTGTTCTGAACAGTAAAACTAAAAACGCACAATGTAAACTTAAAGGGAGCTAACATAAAGCTAAGCAAAATTGAATAGTGGTTGGTTGGTTTACGTGGCGGCCTAACGGCCCTCAATTTGAGTCACAAGATTCCATTTTGAGCCACCTACTGGCCAAGACTGTGCAGCCTTAAAGTGACCTAGATCCACCCCGCGACATTAAGATATCTGAGAAGGTACGCTAACCTTACTCTCGATATCATCAGATGTGCACCGAGAAATCTGTATCTCGAAGCCATAAGAGCCAGGCACTCGCAGAGAAGGTGAAACACCGTCTCCTCACTCTCGGGTGACCGACAGCTGCGGCAGCTATCGTCGAAGGGGAGTACCAGCCTGTTGGCGTGCTTTCCTGTTGTCCAATGACCAGTTATCACAGCTACCAGTCTGGAAATGTCCCTTATATTCCTGCTCACTAACTTAACAGAGCGTTTACCATCATAGCAAGGCCATAATTGAGGCGTGACCTTACACGTTTGTAGACTCTACCATCTGGTATCTGCCCTTTCCCGATAGTGATCAAAAATATCACTCCTGATACTGCCAAGCGATACCAGGACTGCCGTCGACATAGAAACCTCCATGTTAGAGCCAGCCCTAGCCAATTCATCCGCCTGCTCATTACCAATAAAACCGGTGTATGCAGGAATCCATACCAAGAATACGTCAGCCTAACGTCCCAGATTGGATAAAACAGTCTTGCATTGGCCTACTAGAGCAGAAATGTAACATTCTGAATTTGTACAAATTTTCAGTTGGAAATATGCGGAGCATATTGAATTATTTAGGTCGTGAGTGTCTTTTTTAAATATCCCCATCACTAAATTTTATCTGTCAATAGCTGTATGTGTGTATGTTGTTTTCGATTTATTGACATTTGAGCAAAGATGCACAGCGATGTTTGCTTATTGTCAGTGCAAGCGAAGGAAAACAAAGCAAAATGCAACCGTGTTGAGCAAACCGAAGCATTTTTGCATTCATTTACATCGTCTGCACTGTTTGCAAAGACTGTCGCTAAAATTCAATAATAATTAAAATAACAGATTCTAACAGATTCATTTTTCAGTTCCGAATAAAATTTGAGTTTTCTAAATTTGAATATGTTTTTTTTTCCAAATATATCTACAAGCTGGTACTTTTCGCATATACTTTGAGAACTAAATAAATTACCTTTATTAAACTAGTATGTATTTGTTGTTATTTTTTTGTTTGTAGGGTGACATTTAGAAATTAAATTATATACAATGCAAATGTAAAGCATTCCCTCGAATAGAGAGGGGAGATGAGTGTATTTGTGTGTGTGTGTGTGTGTATCTTACAAAGGGGGGGGGCTCAACACCACACAAACGATTATGAGTATGGGCGCAACTACAAGAGCCGTCATATGAGTGCAACAAAATACTAACAGAAAAAAAATTGGAAAAAATCACTTGGAAATACTTTTTGAAATGTTTACATGCATTTTTGTATAAATAAAATCTATACAAATACTTATGTATGCGAGTATGAGTACAACTCGTGCATGTACTGCATGTTGAAACGATTGTAAAATGTTCAATAACAAACCAAGTTGTATTAAACAACTAGAGTTACCAGAAAGTTAAATTTTCCTTGTATTTTGCGAAATAAAATATTAGAAAAAACCACTTTTGTATTTTATTACCCCAGATTGGTATACATTCGTCGAAACAATTCTATAGCTATAGTCGTCAGTGTAATTTTTATAGAATTTTACATTAACTTCATATGCGGATAATGTATGTACTAAAGGGCTGCACAAGCATACTTGAAATAGCTTTCAAGCATCATCCCTGATTTCAAATACTGTCAAGCACTGTTCTATCGCATATCAAAAGAAATACTTCAATGACAAAATGTTTTGCACTGCAGTAAAAATTAGAATCCCTAGAACACAGAACATCCAGAGCACAAGTATACTAGCACAAAACTGAACATAACAATAACGCAGTAGAATAACCAACAAGACAGCAGAACTTTGCTGTAGTCACATGTATGTATGTGTAAGTGTATGAAGGTATTTACTTAATTTCGTCTCAATGATGTCTCCGAAATGTTCAATTGTTGAGAATGACGGTGAATTGATGTTGATGGCGCTTCACGTACATTTCTTGCCACAGCAGCAATATTCTCGGGTGTACGCACGCTTTGGTTTATCGATGAGGACGCCAGTTTCTTTCACTTTTTTCACAAGATAACGAACATACCGAGCTGACGGTGCTTCTCTTCTTCTAAAATCTGTACGCAATTTTCGCACACATTCTGCAACATTACCATGATTTTCAAAGTAATGTCGCAATATTTCCCAGCGTTGTTCAAGCGTATGCACAACCATATTCGTTCAGCGGAAGGATGGCGGACCCTTTATTTTAAGAAAAGTTCTGGCAACGCTTTGATTACATACCCAAATGCATTATGTGTGTAATTACGTTTATTATTAATTATTTAAAAACCAAATAATGTCGGTTGTCGTGCACCAAACATTCACACAATCACTCTGATATCAAATGTTAATAAATAGATACATGCATGTGTATGCATGTACATATGTATGTTTGTATGTATATGTATACGTACTTATGTATATTGTAAAATTCTTTAACAAGATCTCTAAATTACGTTGTTAATTTTGTTTAGTTTCTTTCAAAAGAAACTATTTTTTTTTTTTTTTTTTTTATATTCACTCGTTATAGTGAGCAAACAAAAATATAATGCAAATCTATGCACATGTAATTTGCAAATTGTTTATGGTTTTCTTTTGTTGTAAAAATTGTTTTAAGCGTAATATCGATTGTCTTCCGGGTTAAGTGGGTTTTATATGGCAAAACAATATCTAGAAAAAGAAATTAAATGCAAAAAAAACCAAATAGCAACAGCAAACATTTTGTTTTAAATGCACTTTATGCACGCACTCACACAGAGACATAGAAAAAAGTTTTTAATTGCAAACAAACTTAACAGAACGATGAAATAAGACCTAAATTGTCGAAAGAAAAAAATAAGCAACTACAGCAACAACTAACTAACTGCCAACTTGTATTTGGTACGAAAGCAACCAACTACAAACAAAGAAAAAAAGTCTAAAATGAAAACATAACCTTGTCCTAATTAAAAAGTGTGCATTAAAAGTAAAACAAATAAAAAAGAAGAAAAAAACTAAAAAAAAAAATTAAAATCAAACAGAGAGATTTAGAGAGAAAACACTGCAATTTGTGCTTGCGATGGTTGGACGTTTAGTCAAGAATGCAACCGTGTGATTGAAATCAAAAACAAACAAAAAATAACAAATATTGCCAGCATAATGTATGTTTTTGCATGAATGTATAATTTATTTAAGAATCAATTAAAGTAATGCAAGATTGTATACACCACACAACCAAACACACACCTATGTAGGTATACTTATGTACATATATTGGCTTGTTTATTAAATGGGTCATTGAAAAAGCCTTTACACACACACACACATAAGAGACTAGCCTCTCAATTACTTTGAAAAATCATTTGGAGGCAAAAATATTTTTTGATTAACTTTAATGGTCTATAAATAAATTTTTAGAAAAGAAAAACAGCAGCACATTTGCATAAATTAATATGAAGCAATTTTAAGATATATGTATGTATGTCAAGACGAATTTTTGTTGAGGTCAGGTAAATTGAAATGAAAATAATATGCAAGAAAAGAAAATCAAAAATATTAAAAAAAAAATTTATTTAATCAAAATAATAAAAAAAAACAAGTGTGCAGATTAAAACAAAATGAAATTAAAAAAAGTGATCGCTCTACCAAACCAGCGTCTGGAGTTAATATAAATTTTTCTGTATTTCAAAAATAATATCAAAAATTATTAAAAACAAATTTTTTTATTTATATTTAGTATTTAAAATTATTAAAAAAAATTGTGTTTTTTTAATAATTTGACTAATTTATAATTATATCCTGAAGAAGCTACCCAAGTTGGAGCGAAATATCGATATAAAAATAAATTTATACAATGCGACCTCAAGCTTAATAGAATAGCCATTTTAATTAATAATAAATCTTTATCAATTAAATCTAAATTATTGTTATATAAAGTTAGTATAAGATCTATATTATTATATGCTTTCCCGATTTGGTTTAGCATATCACCAACGTTTATGAAAAAATTGGAAATATTTGAAAGAGATATTTTACGTAAATGTGTTAGTAAATTGTAAAATCAAAATTGTATTATCAAAATCTGGAAAATGATTACAACTAAAACAATGTGAACATAATGCAGTTTTAAGTGAAGATGTGTTATTTCTATTTTTTGATCTGATTTATGACCTGCTAATCTAGTTTTTAATTTTAAAGCAGATACAGATAAAGCTGCTCATATAAAAATAAGAAAAAATAAATTTACAGTATTATTAATGTTTTTCATATATTAATTTTATTTTAATTATTATTCTAATTGTTATGATTATTAATATTAATTATTGTATATAATTAATTGTTTCGCAGTGTATTAAAATAGGAACAGGAAACAAATATTTGTATAGTTTTTTTTTTAATTTTTCAGATTTAATAATTTTGACATAAAATTTTATTTTATTATAAAAATAAATTTCCCTGAAGAAGACCTTCAAAAGAGTGTCGAAATATCGGAAAATTTAAATAAAAACAAATTTTTAAGATCTTAAGCTTGATTAATATTAAATAATAATAAATTTTTAAGATCGAATAATTTAAAAAAATTATAAGAAAATAATAAGAAACAAATAGATCTAAATAAACTTAATTATAATAAACTATTTAAAAGATCGAATAATAAAACATTATGGATAAAATAAATATTATCACAATAAGACCGATTTAGCTTTCAAATTTAAATTTTATTAAACAAAAATTTTGAAAAATTAATACATAAAACTAAAACATTTGAAAATGATTTCAACCATAAGACCACCATTAGAAACTATAATTTTCTTTAGATAAGATAAAATTTTTTGTTGCTTATTTCTTCTATTTTACTAAAAAAATTATCTAAAGCCTCTCAAATACTATCGATTTATGAGTATAGTATCTCATATAAAATATTGGATATTTACTCAATCCATTTACCTGCTTATCGTTCAACAATAAAAAAATTAAAAAAAAAAAAACTTCAATTCACTTGATTTTTTTTTGTACACAAAGGAAATATTTGGTGTTGATTTTTATCGGTTTATAAAGTTTTGAAAATGGAGTGTGTAAGAAGGTATTCATTCGTATCAGGCTAAAGAGAAAACAAAAAATAATCAATTACGCTTTAATAAAAAACTTTTTTTTTTTGCTTGACAATGAATGTTATTAATTTGTTTTAATTTTTTTATTTTAATTTCTTTTTCCTTTTGTGCGATGATAACTTCCCTATAGAAAATTTTTTTGTCAATCATTCCTAAAGTACTTGTTTGTTTCATGAGTGATTGATGCATTTAGCATGAGCGTAAATATTTTATTTCATTTAAATGAATGATAACGTTTGCAAGGAATATTTATAGAAAATTATATTTTATTACGGAAAACAGGTAATACTGCTCTGCAAAAAAATCACTTTTTTGCTCTCCTTTAAAAAAAACTATATGTGAACCGTTTCAATTTACAGTGCTCTGTTAAACTGTTAACAAAGCTCTGTTAAGTAAATAAAATTGGAATTGCTACACCAAAACTGGAGCAATTAGGAAATTTTAAAACAAAATGGACCCGGAAAAATGGAACAGCTTGCCCTAGCTCTGATCTTTCCAAAAAAAGGCAAGCAAAAGGAATAAAAAATTACAAAGAGGGCGAAATTTTCAATTTTTAAAATTTAATATTTTCAGGGATGAACCCATTTTCCACTGGAGAGTGGGCGAACCAAATTGGTTGGGTTTTATGGACTAGGTGAACCTCTATTTCAATCCATAGTCAGTATATCTAGCAGTGCGTGTTGAAAAAAAATATAACGAATTTTCCCAATTTTAAATCATGAAATTGTTCTAAGGGATGAACCCATTTTCCATTGAAATAGGAGAGAGTGGGCGAACCAAATAATACTATTCTAAATAATACTATTCTAAATAATACTATTTCTAAATATGTACTTTTATGTAAATTGATGATGCATATAAGCATTTTATTATTAATTTGTAACACCCAACAAAATTTCAAAGGAGAAAAAAAGTACCAAGAAGGAGAAATAAGATTGCAACTTTATATTTAAAAAATTTTAGTGGTATTTCTTACGTTAAGTGTAAGCCTAGAATTATGAGTAAAATTAAACGTTACTAAACGAAATAAAAAATCGTAAAAGGGACGTTATGGTACTTTTAATTTATTTTAATGGTACTTTTTGGTTTTTTTTTTTTTGTATTAACGACCCCAGAACTAGACTGGTCTCAAACGGTTCAGGTCAAAGTATTATAAAAAATCATTAAGGGACAAAATGGTACTTTTTATATATTTTAATGATACTTTATGATTAACGAACCTAGAAGAAAGTGAAAAACCATTAAGGGGATAAATTGTTCTTTTTACTAATTTTAATGGTACTTTTTGATATTTTATTATTAACGAACCTAGAACTATAAGGCTAGCCCCAATCTAAAAAATCATTTAGAAGACAAAATTGTACTTTTAGTTAAGAAAGGGGCGACATGGTACTTTTTATATACTCGTACGTTAATAATACCTTTTGATATTATTAGTATTAAAAATACTAGAACTGAGATTAAAGGGTTCACAAAGAAATAATAAACTATAATAGCGACAGCGTTGACAAAGTAGCGATATAAAAATAGTCAGATTTTGCTTCCAAAAAAGGTTTAAATTAAAAAATCTAGTTCAGCTTTTTGATGTACATATTAGGATACACCATATTAATTTATATGCTGCAGCAAATTTTTAACATCTACAAATAGAAATAACGTTCTTGAGCCCAAGCTTAAGCTGAATAAAATTTTAAAAAGTTTTTGAATCAATTTTTTTTTTTTCATTTTAGATAGTTTTTTTGTTTTTCTCTTCTAAAAATTTTTAAATAAAACATATGACGAAATATATGTAGATACGTGCAGCCTTAAAAAATCAATAAACTATACTTTGAGATATTGAAGAAAGTTGAAAGACTTTTAGCATTAATCAAGACTATTGACCTTTTAAAATAAAACGATAAATTAACTAATTATTTGTACGTACACACACACACACACACACACACACACACACACACACACACAAATAGATACATATAGATATTTTCTAAACAAAGACAATAATTATCTTGTCTTCCTCCCAAGCAAAGAATACAACTCCATATGAAAATTTTAAAAATACTAGTAATTAAATAACAACAACAATGTATGTACTCAAGGTTTGCAGGAATAATGAATGCATGGGTGGGTTTTAAGACGCGTTCGCTTTATGCTCCCTTAACTGTTTGCAATATCGAGCAATTCTTCAATGTAAAGCAAGATTCAATAACTTTCGTTATATAGTTTCTTTGTTTGCGAGTATATAATTTTTTCGCATGCTGTGTACGTTAAACGAACAACAAATGCAACAAACAAAAGGTTGTGAACTTGCAAAATGGATAAATGTGTATGACTGAATATGTTACGTAAATATTTAATGAACAAAGAAAACTTTAATGTTTAAACTGGTAAATGTGCAAAAAGCTAAAAAAAAAAATTATAAATAAAATTTGTAAAGGGAATAGGCATGTGTATATGTACTAGAACACTGCACAAGCATACTTACTTTCATCCTTTATTTCAAATGCTGTCAATTTCCTTCTATCGCATATCCCAACAAATACTTCAGTAACAAAATGTTTTGCACTAAAGTAAAAATAAAAAATACTAGAAGATAGAACAAACAGAACACACATACACTAGAAGAAAACTGAACATAACAATAATGCAGTAGAACAAGCAACACGACAATATGCATATGCCGTGTAGGACCCCGCGAAGGGCATGCTAACGTCATACACCAATGTTATACACGACGTTGGCGATAATCAAAGAGCAAACGCAAAACATTTAGCTTTTACATCACAATACAGACTAGACCCTCAGAGCTATTTCAGAACTTTGCTGCATTCATGCATAAATAATCCGTATGTATTTATTAGAGCACTGCGCAAACATACTTGAAAGCCACACATCACTACAAGCATGTGTAATATTTCGTAATAAAAAGTGCTTGTAAGCTATATCAAGCATGCTTGTGCATTTCTCTATTATGTATGTATTTATATATGTATGTACTTACAAAATTCTTCTAAAATACACATTTTTGCTTTAGACAACACAATGTGACTACACACGTTAAAGGGCCATACACGACGACAGCATGCTGGCGCAATCAAGTGATTGTGCCAGCCGATTGACCGTGTATGGGCTGCTGGTGCAAAATTAAAATTAAGTTTAATATTTTTCTGATTGCACCAGCATGCACTTCACGTACATGTGCATCCAGTTAAAAAATTTTAAGCTTTACATGTGCCTAATGTGTGTGGTTACACTAGTATTGACTAAAGCAAATGTGTGTAGATGTGTTTACATACTATTATTACTGTGTTATGACGTCATAATATTTTGTTTTAAATTTCTATTTTAATGCTTGTTAGACGATCATGCGCGACGTGTCAGCACGATATGATGATCATGCTCGTGTAACAGCGAAAAATTTCTGTTTGACATACCGCGCATGATGGCTTTCAAAATTTTGTCATTCTGACATCATGCTCGTTTAATAGCAGTTCTGTCAAACACTATACAAATTTCATTTCTTATTTCGTAAGCAACGACTAAATCAGGCATTTTTAAAAGAATTTATTGAACTACAGGCATACCTCGATAACGCTTCCTTTTTAGCGCTGTTTCGCTATAGTGCTCATTTGAATTTAAAAAAAAATTATTTTAGCTTTTAAAATATTTTTTTAAAAGGTTTTCCTTTACTAATTTCATTTGAAAATTGATAAAACTTAATTTAAAATTCGTGGAATATTTGTTATTAAAAAGAAAAAAAATATCAAAAATAATTTTAATTCGGGGAATCCCAAAATGTGAAATACTGATATGGTTTGATATAGACCTCAGTAATTTTGATTAAATAAATATAATTCATTAAATAAAAAAAAATTAATTAAACCATCTAGAAAAAGTGTGACGTTGGCGAATAGAGAACAGTGAAGGTTATTCGGAAGTGCCTTGGTTAGGAACGTGACCCCATATATTTTACTATAAATGACACCTCTTTTAACAATGTTTTTGGTAACGCTTAATTTTCAGGAACACCATATGAGCGTAGATAAAAAGTGAAATATATCATAGCAAAAGCGTAAAGCAAAAGGTTTGTGAAAAAATTGTATGCCTTATAGCAAACCAATTTTTTGTTCATTAGCGCATCAATTATCAAAACAGCAACAAATTTATGCGACATCATAAACGAACTTTACCATTCAGTTTGCTTGCATACTAGTCTTGGGTGGTACACGAACGAACTATTCCCATTATACTATTCACTTATTTGAACTGAACGAACTAGTCCGTGTTTTGAATTCATTGTAAATGATGGAACGAACGAACTACGAAAACAAAGACGAAGGAACGAAAGCTGCCAATTATTTTCTTTTACAAAAATGATTACAAAAATGTTATAAAGAACGTTCAATGACAATCAAAATTATAAGTGATAAAGATACAAAAGATCAAAAGAACTAAATGAACGAACTATTCCTTTTTAATTTTTGAACTAAGAAGAGCGCTCACTAAAATGAACTACGGAGCACCAGTCTATTGCATACGCCGCGCATGATCGTCTATGTAATAAATAGACGATTTCCACACAAAACACAAGTACTGTCACAACTACGAGTACATGGACAATTTTTCAAAACGTGTTAATGATTGTTCTGTTACGAAATTTTTGCACAGAACTTTTTGTTCTACTATACAAACGACACTAGAAACTGCGCTTTGTTCGAGTGTCCAGTAAACATACATAAATATCATATGAGTTTCAAATGGTTTTGTGCAGCCCTTTACTGTGTACATATAAATGCAAAACAAGTAATAAAGAAAGACCACAACTTAAAAAAAAATTGTTGCCATTTGAAAGGACAGAAAAATCCCATACTCTACTTGGGGATCCCGCGGGTTTCCAATTTTCCTAAAAACTGTTCGCGTAAATAAACTTGAGTAAGTAAAAGAGAATAATATTCGGCAACTGCCCGCATTCTTTTTTTCGAGCTGTTTTGAGTTGATTGTAAAACAGCGGTTGTCAAAAATAAACAAAAAAAATCAAGTTTTTGCATATAGTTAGGGGTATTCACGTCGATATATGTGTAAAGTTTGCATTTTGCAAAAAAGTGTGCCCAACATATTGATCTAGGTTGTGAATATAATTGTTAAATATCTCAAATTTTTGCTTGCAAACACCATAATCAATGCTACTAGATCAAAAAACTCCCGAAAAAATATTGCAACTTTAACTTTTTGGTGGTTGTATTGACTCATTTGCATTATTTGCACTGTCGTGAATTGTAAGTAAATGTTATTGTTTAATATTTACATACATATATACTTCTATATACATATTAATGTATGTGCATGTTGTAACGTAATTGATCAAGCGATAGAGCCTTAATATAATTGCAAAACACACAGCTCACATAAACTAATCATTTTGTCCGAAAATAAACAAATAAAATCAAAATCATAAATAGAATTTCTAGTGCCGTACAAAACACAAGTACAATGCTTGTTCTGTAGCGGCATTTTTGCACAGAAGTTTTTGGTCTACTGTAAAAAGGACACTAGAAACTGTGCTTTGTTCTAGTGTCCAGTAGTGTATCGTGTATTTCAAATGGGCTTGTGCAGACCTTTAGTCTATACACAACTATTTTGTTTCGGCAATTTTAGCATTCTTATTCATTCATTCAGTTTTCAAGCTGAATTCAAGCTTTAATGATACGAAAATAGAACAAAAGAGAATTGCGGAGTACAAGCTAGTTTGTACCCTTTCCATTCTTCTTTCCTTTTTTTCCTACAATATTAAGACTTGCGCAACTAAAATTGCTTGGCTGATCCTGGTCTTACTCTCATTTTACCGTACTTTGCAGAAGAAGTACGGAAACGGAACTATCAATTTAACAGACATAACTAAATTGACACGGCAAGCGTTTTTTATCTTTCAAAATTTCTCATACCCATACAAAATGTATAAAGCATACCGAAATAACGCGAACGGTAAAACTGAGTAGTTGGAATATCCGATTTTGACAGTTCGTTTTTTATTGAAGATGGCTGCAAAACAATTGTTTTTTCTTTCTTCTTTTAGTTTTGTTATTTTTGATCAGCAAAAACATTTTCGCTAGTTTTTGTTTGTTTTTAGTGGGTTTTATTAAACAAGATGATTAACACTACTGTAGAGAATATGGAATGCTAGCGCTCTTATTTAGGTTTGCCGTTTTAACATATGTGCTGCCCGCTAAAAAAAAAGCCCTACGCTTGCTGCAAGTTTTTTATTTCTTTTTTTCATAATAGATTTATGTAATTTGAAATGCAGTTAGCAACTTAATTGTATTAAAAATGATATATAATAAGAACAGCTGTTTTACATATTTCAATGATGTATCTTTTTTATAAAATTACTTATAAAAAAATACTTATTATGTAACAAAGTAAGTTGGGTTTTTAGAACGTCAACTTATTATTATCATTATGGGCTATGATCGCACCGCGACCTTTAAGATCTATTGTGCAAAATGTCAAATTAATTTTATTTTATTAGTACGATTAATTAATCTTTTTTTTTCTGTAAATACCCAAAACATCGGCTAATTAGAATATATGTATTGGGAAACCCTAAATTATATTTGCTAGAGGAATAAAGCATAAACACAAATATAGGAAATATAATAAAAACTTGAGAGGCATGTACATACTATGTATGTGTAGAGGAAAATTGCAGATTCAAAATATGAGTGATAATCGAAGAAGGAAATGAAAATGATGAAAATCAGTAAAAAGGGCTTGAAAAGTATCTAGATAAAATTGTTACACACTACTTTCTTCCAACTTATATATGTAGAGAAGGAAAAAAGTAAGAAATACAAAATAATAAATAATTAAAGAGAAACTTAATAGGTACCTACTACATATATAATAAATAATAATAATTTAATATGACTTAAAGAAAATAAAAGAAAAACGAAAGAAACTTACATCGTTACGTTGATTTGAATGTGTGATGGTTTTTCCAAGAGAATTCATAGTTTTCGATTTAATTTTACATGACATTTAAAATAAAATCAAAAACTATTTTATGTATTTTGCGTTAAATAGGAGTAATAACTAAATATTTATGTAGCTAAGAACTCAAAAATAAATAAAAAGTACGAAACGAATAATCAATGAGAGCCAACATGAATATGCAAGACTTTTTTGTTGGAAATTTCCTTTATTGCATTAAATATACATAAAATTTGTTCTAACTTTAACCCACAAATTTTATTGCACTCAATAAATTTTTTCTTTTTTTCAGCTTTCCTTTTAAGCTAAAAAATATACACAATTTTGTACAATTTAATCAATGAACTGTTGCTCTGCTTTAATTATTATATAGATAGATAATTTTTTATTTATTATAATTATTTTTCTTTTAACAATTTTTTTTCTCTTGATCGACACAATTTTTGTAAATGCGTAGTTAAAGTTTTGCTGCAATTTATATGCAAAAATTTTTCAGCGTTGTTTTCGTATTAACACAAAAGAATTTATTCTTCTCGTTACTTTTTTTATTTGTGAATTTAAATGATTATTTTATTTCTTTTTCTTGTTTTGAACTCAATTTAATTAATTTGTTTACAAATCTACGCATCGCTTTCATCAACCGCACTTTAACTGCACTTGTATAAAACTGATTGAAGATACAACAAAAACACACTGTTTAACACAAAAAAATTTTCCTTCTTGTAGTTACAACAACTACCAATGCTAATTAAAAAAAAAAAAAAACAAAAAACAAGTGCTACCAGCTTTTCTAAAACTCTCTTTAAATGGGAAATCTTGATAGGGAATAATTACCTGTAACAGGATTTAGACATTGTGTTCACAAGAATAATATAAAAAATTAATTTAATTGTAAAATTTATAAACAATAATATTATGTTATGACAGCTAAAAATGTCTACAAATTATGGATTTTCTATTAAAACTTTTAATAACATTTGAAATATTTTTATTCTGCAACAATAATACTATGACAATCGAACATATCAAAATAAATTTGGAACTACAAATTCTTATACATTCATATATCTAAATATATATAATTTGCTATAAAATAAAAAAAACAGTTTTGGAAATTTTTAGGTAAAAAAATACAATTTTTTATGAGTGGCTTGATAACCCTTTATTTTATTTTGTTTTTGTTTATTTGTTTTGTTTTTCTTTCTGTTATTATATGTGCTGGATACTGCCAGATTTTTGTTAGCTAACATATGGAGAAAACAATGATAAAATATACAAAATTAAATTAACTGTTGTCAATTCTTGTGGCAACTACCAATTTCATAAAATGTACATCTGGCAGCCCACCATTCCTGGCATATGATGGTAGTCCATTAATGAAATTAAGCAGTATTTTTCAAAGCAAAATCATTTAATTAATAATAAATATTTAATAGTAAAGAGAGTGAAAATGTTTAACTATAAATTGATTCCAAGTAACGGTATATAAAACACAGAAATAGCTTCTAAAATCGCTTGGTTTGCCATCAAACTTACTTCGAAAAACGCTGAATATAGCATTACCGCACATGATGAAAAGAAAATTGTAATAAAATTTAGTTTGTGTGACACATTCCAAAAGTGTTTTTTGCAAGAGTGGGACATAATCTTAATATTTATTATTTTAAATATCTCTAAAAAATGGTAAGTTTTTATGTACTGATTAAAAATTAACAAAATCTAATTAAAATTTATTTCCTTAGGCCAACTATTCTGAAGACCAATTAGCTGGTAAGTTTGATTATTATAAAGTAAAAGAAATTTAAATTTTATAAAATTGCCAGTAGTATGTCTTGTTAAGTTCCTCACAATTTGGGAGTTGTCATGAACAAGAGTATGTGTGCTTTTGATTATTGTAAGATCCCACAAATTTAATAAAAATGAGTCATAACAAACAAATATTGTTGCAAAAATGTTAAAGATACAAAAGTAAACAATTTATTGAAATTTACATTAAACTTTTCGGGTGTATTATGCTTGATTTGATGCCAACTCATCTTACATTTGGGAATTATTAAGTGTGTTGATTGGTGTCCGATATTAGTCATCAAGTGTCTTTTTATTGAAATTAAAAAAAGATAAGATTTAATACATATACGCTCTAAATAGTATGTATGTACAACTCTTATAGCATGTTCACACGACGAGTTTCAATGCTGGTTTCACTCTCTGAACCTCAATTGTGAAAATTTGCGTTCAGACGACACATAATGAGTTTCAGTTGCTTTTTTTTTGTTTTTTAACATTTGCCCGCATTTGTTTTTTAGTTTTGAAATGGATAAAAAATTTTAATTTTAAAATATATGTAAATAAATGTATTTTTAGAAAAAATAATAATTTATAAAAAATTTATTTATTATGTTTATTTTTATAACTAAGCAATTTTACACTCTTTCCTTTGTTTCTTACTAATACAATGAAATGCTTTCAAAACAATAATATTTCTTTGTTTACAATTTGTTTTGTTTGACAGCTAGTTAAGATAAACTAGCGATAGAAACTAGAGATGATACTAAATTTTCATGGTTTCGGCAAGAGTTTCAAAATGAAACCTGCAGATTCGCTCACTTAATTTTGTATGGCGAATCTTCCTGTTTTATTCGAGATTGGGTTGTGAACCCTCAAAAGAGAGCGAATCTTGCCTCGTGTGAACATGCTATTAGAATCAAGTTTATTTTAAAAATGTTTTAGAATTTTCCTTTTACAACTCAATTTATAGGAAAGTTTTTACAAGCAAGTCGGAAAAATTGTTAAGTTTGATTTTTCTTATTTTGGATTTATAGATTGCTAGAACTCATTCTATCTTCCATAAAAAGCTCAACAGACGATTATGGATACCCAGATGCACACATGTACATATGTTGCATGTATGTATGATTTGAATGTTTTTGCCTTAAATGGCATTGTTTACTAAAATTGAATTTCAGTTCTCGTTCATGCACTTTTTTTATTATCGTTCTTAACAAGTTAAACGTAACATACATTCTCTTTTTTTGAGAAAAGAATTTATGGAAGTTTTATTTATTATTTTTAGTTAAAAATGAAAAAAAAAAAATGCTAAGAGTTCAATCTTTACCATTTTTATTTACTATTTATATTGTAGTTGTGTTTTTGTAAGCTCTAAAATTCATTTAAAATGTTGTCAAGCGTTTGAATAACGCTTTTTATTCTGTGTGTTTTATATGTAGTCTTTTTTTTTAATATGTAAAATGTTATACTTTTGTTAAATAATGTATATTGCAAAGTGCAATGAATCGTGTTTGATGTAATAAATATTAATATCTAAGCATTCAATATTTTACTGCAACTTATTTGTCTATACCATAAATGGCTTAACAATCCAGATTTTTTTTCAGAATTTTATATTAAAAACCAATTATAATAAAAAAAAAATGTTGGTGCAAGGGAGGAGCTTAGATTTTAGGCGAGATTGTATAGGTAGTCTATCATGCAGAAACTTGGGTTGTCTGAGAATTCTTTAGACTACCTAGGAATATTTTATTTTTTTATAAACTTTTTTACAAAAATATTGGCTACTAATTCTTATAAAATAATTGCTTATACTTTACATTTATTAAACGTTTTTTAATGGTACATATAAAGAATTTCTACATTAATTTTTTATTTTTACTTAAAAATCATTTCACATAAAAAAGCCGTTTCACAAAATTATTTTTAGGAAAATAGAAGACGTTTCCACAACCAATCCCAAAAATAATTATAGAATTTTTTCTATTTAGCGATTGAAGTTTTTGAAAGATTGAAATTTTTTTAACATATTTTTTCTATACTAATATAAATTTCTTTGTTTTTACTAAAACCGCTTTTAGAAATTTTATCACCAACATAAAGCGAAGAACATAGGCTATATAACATAAGGTTACGCCGATTCTAATAAATTTTTTACATGTAATCATTATACTCTAAGGAAGGTCACAAAATAGTTTTGTGCTGGGCACGCAAGACCGGAAAAAATCAGCTAGTCATTAATAAAACTGTTACTCAATGAGACTTTTTATTCCAATCTTCATAACGAGTTTTTTTAAACCTTAACTCCTCTTAATAAACTACGCCCGGTTGGATGTTATTTTCAAACACATTTTTCAATAACATTTTTTTTTTAATCATCATTAGAGGCGTTAAAACGTTAAAATAAAATTACAACATTAACAATAACAAAATGCTCGTAAATAGACAAATTTGGCATACAAATCACAAAACAACCTCATTTAAACCGAATAAAAAAATACAAAAAAATAAATAAACAAGTGAATAAGAGAAGGCAGGAGACGTCGCTTTAAACCACTAAGATTATACTAATGAAACTTGCCGCAATTGCGGCCTGGCCTGGCCTATTGCAATGACATGCAACACAAATAAAGTTTAGTTGTTATTGAATTATTACCCCGTTAAATTGTGCTTTTTATTTCGTGTCGTTATTTTTGCAATAAATCTTTGTTAAAATAAAATATCTAAAAATGTATCTTTATGAGCCACCAACAAAATATACATTCAGCACAGTTGAAGGTTAGTCTAAAGACAATATTGAAAAGTGTGATAAAGCTAAATGTAATGAATGAAATATTTAAAAAACAATTTTTCCCCTTTTTTTTATAAATAAAATTTACATGATGCGTTTGACACAATAATTTAATTAAATTTTTTCTATACTAAGCCTACAATATTGTGCCAACAAAAGAAAGACTGGCATAAATGTTGTTTTAAAGACTTTATGGAACGCATAAAAAAATAAAAGAAAACGCTGCAATATATTTTATTTACTTATAATGCCTTTTAGTAAAGACTTTGATAGTGTAAAAGGTTATTTTGTTAAATAAAATAATTATCTACTTACTGTTAATTAAATTTTATAATTTTTTTTTGTAGAATTTCAAGAAGCTTTTAATCTGTTTGACAATCGCGGTGATGGTAAAATCCATGTGAGCCAGGTTGGTGAATGTTTAAGAGCTTTAGGACAGAATCCCACCGAATCAGATGTTAAAAAATGCACACATCAGCTGAAACCAGATGAACGCATTTCTTTTGAAGTGTTTTTACCCATCTATCAAGCCATTTCAAAAGCCAGATCTGGTGACACAGCCGATGATTTCATTGAAGGTTTACGTCATTTCGACAAAGATGCTAGTGGTTTCATTTCATCTGCTGAATTAAGACATTTACTCACCACCCTGGGCGAAAAATTAATGGATGAAGAAGTTGAACAGTTATTGGCCAATCAAGAAGATTCGCAAGGCAATGTCAATTATGAAGAATTTGTACGCATGGTTATGAATGGTTAAATAAATATAAGCAGACAAGAAGAGACACCAAATATCGTCTACATATTTGTAATATTACAACTAAAAATCCCCTAGCAATTTTTATGGACATAAAGGAAAATATGTTTCAGCATTTTAAGAATAGAATAAAGTTTTTTTATAATCCCCAAGAACTTCGGCAACTAAACTTAAGAGAAAAAAAATCCAACTAAATCATTTATTAAAGTATTTTTTATAGTATTTTTTTTTGTCAAATAATTTATTTCTTGTTTGCATTTAATTTAAACAAAAATTGTTTCTTAAGCGGGTATATATTTTAGTGGTTCTCTTTTAATAATTAAACTTTAAATATATACTACACATAGCATGTACGCATATAATACATATTTTTTATTAATTTTGCCATAATTTAAAACAAAAAATTTTTAAATACACTAAAAGTAAGAAAACTTACTAATATCCAACTACTTTTTCTATTAACATCTTATGATAGACTTGATCTCTCTTATTTAAAATTCCCATTGCCAACTGGTATTATCATTTAAATTCAATTCATTCAAGTCTTTATTTAACAGCAGACTGTCATCTAAAAAAGAATATTTAACAACAAAACACAATAAATATAAAAATTTATACACATAAATGGTTAAGTTTTGCTTATTATTTGTTACTCGCCTCTTAATTGTTCATAGTCCGATAATTGCATACCAAACCGTTGAGTTACATCTAAAATACTATTATGGCGACATTGTTTGAAAAATGAATGTGAAAGCAGTTTTAAGGTCGGCCATCTGTTGTTGGGTTTTTTCTCCATACAAATTTCTGTAAACTGATGAAATTCATCAGAAAACATGCGTTGTAAGTAGATTTGCTGTGTTTCGGCAGCAACTGTGGAATCCGTTTTATTGGCAGTGGCAATGATTTCTACAAAAAAAGGTATATTTGTTACACGGAGTAACAAATTTAATAAAACAATTTCCCTAATTTTAAGTATTATAAAGCTAATGCGATGTAAAGTGGAGCACAAAATATATTTAATTAGATTACCTATCATTTCGTCGATTGCCGGGCAAGTAGAACGGTCCAATAATGTCGGTACATTTCCTCTGAGTTTCTCTGTAAACATAAACGTAGGCTGAGTATCAGCAAATGGCTCAACTCCGTTAGCCAATTCACAACTCGTAATACCAATCGAATAGATATCTGACTTTTCAGTATAGCCAATAAGATTCTGTTCCAATACTTCAGGAGCTAACCAATTTAAACCACGTATACTGTGAGGCGGCAACTGATGTAGGGCAGTGACACGTCCGCCATGATGTATAAAACTAGTACAATCTCGGAAACCCGTTAGAACTGCCTTTGTTTGGTTAAGTAGTATGTGACTGGCTCTTATAGAACGATGAATATAGCCGCGACGATGCAAATACTCAAGACCTGCTAAAACATCTCGCATAATCAAGGCTATTAATATTTCTGGAAAACCTATAAGAATTATATGTATTACTGAAGCACTCCTCTCTATAGGTTTTTTAAATCAACAAACCTGTTGAAAAACAATTTCTTATGCTATCACGACAACTCCCAAAACACATTAACGGACTTACTACGCACAAATCAAAATCTGTTACAAATGTTGTAAAAAATTTGTGAAGATTAGGATGACTAAAGTGCCTCATGGCCAAAACTTCGTCCCGTATATTTTCCGCCTCCTCTTTCGTGGCTCTTTCTAAATGATATTTCTTCAGTGCGACATGATGATCATTGGGCAGATATTTTGCCATATAAACTGTTCCATTTGAACATTTAGCCAATTCTAATTTTATGTCATAATCGCGAATATTCCAACCGAACATGGTTGGAGTTCGGAAGGAGCCAGAAAAATTTTTTAAAAAATTAAAATTTTCAAATAAAAAATTTGGAGAAATTAATATTGCCGTGAACAAATAAAACAGTTGATATCCCACAAACCGAAACAGCTGTTTCTTATTTACACTTTTTTTAAGTGGTGAATTTTTTTATATCGTGCTGCCATACTGTCATCTTTTAAGAATATTTTGCAGAGTTGTATTTTGTGTAAATGCCAAAATCGACAAATTTATCTATATTCGCCTTGGTGTAATACAACAAATAAATAAATTAGAGCTGGCAGCGCTCTATTACAAAAAAAATATAAAGCGAAAATAGTGAGTGATCATACATGAGAAATTTTAGCAAGAAAAAAATTTCAAGAAAATATGAGCAACAATAATAATAACTCATGCGTGGAAACGCCAGATGCTCCAGATTGGTTGTCTAAGTTGGAAGATCGTCGAGAGAAACTAAAAAGAACAAGGTTGGGTCATGAAACAGGAGCAGGAGCTGCGTGCTGTGGCTGTGGTGAAAATTGTCCCGGCTTGGATTTACATTTTTGGCGTAAGGTTTGTCGAAATTGCAAATGCCGCAAAGATCAGCATATGTGTCAGGATGATGAAATAACAGGCTGGGCTCAATTTGAGATACTTGGACAGATTCGTTCTAAACCAGCCTGTAAGTTACTTTAATACATTCTTGTAACTGTGGGTGTAGCAACCACTTTTCTTTTTTTTTCTTAGTCATTAAAATTAAAACCTTAGCTAACCAACCAGTTAAGGTGGAATGGATACCACCCAATGTGGCACCTGATCTTGCTGCGGATTATATGGAGAAAATAGGAACGGAAAATGTGCCAATAGCAGGCAGTGAAGCGGCTATTAGACGTAAACAACAGTTGGAATTTCAGGTACCACCTCACGATTTGGATGCAGTATTCTGTGACAGTCTCACCGAATCTGAAACAGATCAGCTCCGTCAGTATGTTCAAAAGGTACGTGACAGTTGTGTTGGTCAGGGCAGTGTAGTTCGTGTAGGCAACTTTGCGAATGCAAAGTTGGGTATCATAAATTGTTTAAATAAGAACGAACTTAAGTATGGCGATATATTTTTGGCCTTGGAAGCACCTCCAGTTTGCGATAGCACTTTGGAATCGATTTTATCAAATGAGAAATTAGCTAAGGCTTTAACAGAAACTGCAGCCTGTGTATACCCAAAAATTTTTGTTGTTTTTTCGGAAGCAATATCTGATGCACCGCTAAGTGCACAAGTTGAATCAAAATTAAGTCGTGCAATAAAAGAAAAAGTTAGAGGACTTGATGAAGCTGCTGTGCAAAGTCTGATACTTAATGGGCCCGTCTATGATAAAATTTTTGGTTTATTACATGTAAGTTCTTCTAAAAGCTTTTATTTCTTTTTTTTAGATGATCTGATATATTTTTAAAATTAGAGAAAAAATTTTGACATATCTCGGGATCCCCGTTTGGGACCTTTACATGACCTACGTAAAGAATATGTATCTAATACTTTTGCGAAAAAAGAAATAGATAGGGTATTTGGCATTCAAAAAAAGTGTAATTCTTCTTTAAAAACACCATCGCAATTGACATTTAATTCCCCATTGCCAATGAGAGCGGCGGCCGCCAACTTGAAATCTGGATCACAAATGCTTCAAGAGACTCCTATACGAAAAGTTCAATTTGGTAATACGTCCACCATTATATACGACTGCAACTTACCATCTAATGTGGATTACGAACGCGATTCAATTTTTGCAAAAATTATTCGATCAGAATCACTAAAGCATGCTGTACAATGTGCCAAGAGTAAAAAACAACTCCAATCGATTTCACTTTCCACTTCACTAGACAGTTTATCTCATAATATTCCTGATAATGATTTAAGTGCGCAAGCTAAAGAAAAACTCAAAAATATTGGAATAGAATCAAAAGATATATTACAAAGCGCAATTTTGAATGCACCCTTTTATGACAGACTCTTTGCAAATCTTCAGAAGAATAACATTGATTATACACAGTGTAAGCTACTGAAATCTCTAGAGCAATTAGGAAATGAGGCGCGCAATAATCGTTCTTTTTATGAAGAAGTGCGCGAATATGTGACATCATTACCCAACAGCTTGGATGTTGCATACATTCCCGTCAACATGGGATTGCAACAATATTTAAGTATTTCCAAAAGCACTGATTCTGGTTTTGAATCAAAGCCTTCGACTCCCACTAAAGCAACAACAGTGAAGTACTATCAAGATATAAATGCATTAAGTGGTAATATTTCTGTACCAGGAATTGAAGATATGAATATGTATCCAACCGTTGAGATGCCCAGTTTAATGAAAAATTTAACACTTACAGAACAACAACATCCTTTGCAACAGCGGGAAAATAAACAAATTACAAAATCTAGCGGTGAAGCAAGTATGATACTAATTTGTAGAGATTGTTCAAAAATGATTAATTTTGGTGAAGTTGCGGTCAAAGCAGAACGAGCTGGAAAGGAAATTGCCTGGCATCCGGAATGTTTTAAATGCTATACATGTCGTGAGTTATTAGCTGATTTGGTTTATTTTTTTCATGATGGTCAAGTGTTTTGTGGACGTGATTTGGCTTTTAAACTTAAAATTCCCCGTTGCAAGGCTTGTGATGAATTAATATTTACTAAAGAATACACTGCCGCAGAAGGTGCAACATTCCATATAAAACACTTTTGTTGTTATCACTGTGATTTACCATTGGCTGGAAAACAATACATTCCAGATGAAAAGTCAAACATGCCTCTGTGCTTAACATGCTATGAGGAATATTTTGCTGTCGCTTGTCAGCATTGTTCCCTAACAATTGGACCATCAGATCAGGGTGTTGCTTGGAAAGATATACATTGGCATGATTCGTGTTTTATATGTGCGGGAAAAGATTGTGGAAAATCTTTAATTGGAGGACGTTTTTGTGTTAAACAAAATATGCCATTTTGTAGTACGATATGCGTTCGCAGCGCTCTTAAATGAAAAAAAGAAGAAACATTATAAGTAGCTGTATCAGATGTGCATATAGGGTTTATTATTAGTAATGGACAATTAGCGGTTGAAGTAATTCAAAGAGTTAGCAACGCTTTTCCAGTACAAAAAGATTTACGACCACAGTACTTCCAAATCGGATATCATAGTTTAAATAAACCACTAATTTAATACGTCTGGATTTAGCCCTACAGAACAGATTTTTCCCTCCACTTGCCAAGATGAGGCGCTCCTTATATGAAACCCTATATGTATTGCATTATACATCTACAAATTATCATTAATGTCCGGGGTTTTTTTTTTATGTATTTCGATTCGAATTGGAAAATTTACGAAACCGTACAAATAACATTACATAGTACGATTTTCGAAAATTTATTTCGAACGTTCGTAAATTTTGTTAATTTATGAAAAGCAGAAAAATCCCTTTCTAAATTGCGATTATGTAGTACGAAAGCAAATGCTAAAAATGTTAACAACGTATATATTTCTTTCGAATGGTGTTTTGATATCGGAAATTTACATACGTATTTTAGCTACATTTAAAAATGTAGGTTTTTGCATTTTATATTAAAGAATAAAAAAAAAATCATTTTAATTACTTTGATTTGATTTTGTTTAAAGAAAAACACATAAAAAGGCTTTATACACGAAGCCAAGAAAATATGAAATAATGATGGCATTCATGAAATTTCAATAATCTAAAACAAAAAGCTAAAAGCCTACGTTCTTCTTTGCACATATAAGTTATCCACTGGTGACCAAGACTTTCCTCTAAAATAGCCAATATTCGTGAAAACATTACGCAGAATGTTGATAGTGCCATACCAACTTCACAATATCTTGCTACTTACTTTTAGTATCATTCCTCTGGAAAAACTATCGTTGCAATACCAAATGATTTTTTTTAGGAGACGTCACATCTAGTAAATAAGAAAACGCTTTTTTATTAACACTATAATGTTGCTTAAATCTAATACAAAAATTAGTTCAAAGCAACTTTATTTATTAAATTTGTCACTTACTGGACATGAGTAACTCCAAGGGATTAGATGAATTGTGCAAACATTATTTTACTGAATTTGTTTGTTTTGAGTTTAAAATTTTTTTCACAATTTTGTTTATAATAATCAATGTGAGCTGACAGCTTATAAAAACTTAATATGAGATTTACGATAGCATTTTTCACTTCGAGAGAGAAATAAAAATCTCATGGGGAAAAATATTTTGCATGTTATTGCCGATAGGGGGATTATTTTTCTGGTAGGTGCTGTCGAGTACAACAAGGATCTGTTTTTGGATTTTCCCAAACGGTTTTTCGTACCTTTATGCACTTATAAACCACTAACTTAGTTGAATATTCACCGAGATTAAATTTCTCAAAGGATTTGGAAAGAAAACATTAAGGCCGTAAAGGAAGTAAACTTGAGAAAACTCAAACTAATTTTTTTTTCGCCATTTTTGAAATTTGGAGACTTTTATACAGTATTTAATAAATGTTTACTTATGAGTAAATCACAAATTTTTTTTCTAAATCCGTTAAAATTTTTATGAGATATTAACTTTTTTTTCCAGAAATACAATTTTGAAATCCATTTTTTTTACAACCATTTCTTGGTGAAAAAGCTCGCCTTGTTCAGCGCTGAGCTGGCCCAGTTTGTCTAAGAAAAATTCGAAATGTGATTGTAGGCAATGAATTTTTATGGACATTTTGCAGCCCCTTCTACCATATGTACTTAAAAATCCATTAGCAACCGCGATAAAAACATCCATGCTATCTTTATGAATGAGATGGTCGTGCACCAAATCACTATGATGGCAATATATGGCCATCTCGTGAGTCGCATGAAATAGGTAGAAAACATTTTAAACGTAATATGTAAATTTATTTACTATTAATAAATAAATAAATTTTAAACGTGCGTATGAGGAAATTTAAAATCGGTCTATATTCAACTAAGTTACTGGTTTATAAGTGCATAAAGGTACGTGAGTCAAGATTTTGGGGTTGTTTATGAAATTCCAAAAACAGATTCTTGTTGTACTTGACAGTACTTGCCAGAAAATTAATTTTACTTCCCTGGTATTTTCTTTTGTCGCACAGTGTTATTAGTATATATATATATATATATATTATGAATAGCGGAGTTGAGATCAACTTTCTGGAGTCGCTAAGTAACGTAGAGAAGAGTTAAAATACCAATATGTCAGTTGTTGTGGTTTAAAGTTGCTATTCAGCCCGATCTGTTCATAAATTGTGGTCCATTTTTTGACAATTTTCTGAGGTGTCTAAACTAAAAAAACGCAGTACGCAGTTTTTTTGACAGTCATAATATCTGTGCAGAAAATCAAAACGATCGGTTCACAAGCAGCAGAGAAAAATCAAAAATACAACCGAAATTTTAGATCTTCATTAAGTTATGCTGTTTCTTTATTGAAATTTTTAAGCTGTTCATGTTTGTGAAGACAAACACGAAACCATTCAATCGGTCTTATACATATGTCTTATACGTGCCGTTTGTGTAATAAAACTGCGAATACAGACACTGTTTGAGTATTTTTGCGTTAATTTGAAATTCTTTATTTGATATTATTATAAATATTTAATTAAATATATTTGTTTTAAATAATGGTTGGAAAGCTTACAAAATTAAATTAAATTTAATTTATTTTGCATTTCTATTGGATATCTTTCTCAAAATTTCTTTTTATTAATGTAGACATTTTACTGCTTTTAAAAATAAGGTTCTCAGAAAGGATCTTTTCATACAACTCGTTAATTTGAATTTCTTGAATTGAAATAAATAATTTATTTTAGGATTAACAAAAAATAGATATTCAAAGAAAATTATTTTAATCAATATTTGCCATCTAATATCTAACAGAACATTTGAAAAAAATAATTTTTTATTTAAAAAATAAGGGTAATTTGTGGTTTAGTTAAGGTCTTCTTTTTAAGTTTTATTTGTAAGATTTAGTTTTTAAGCTTATTAAAATAGATATAACTCTATTCTTCAACGTAAATGTCGGGAGCAAACATTGTATTTTTCATTCGATAATAACTAATTAATTTTTTTCTTAATAATTTTTTAAGCAAGACGCACTACTTTATTTTTATTAAAATTAAAAATACTAAATATTTTTATGTCAACACAATTAAGACTCAATAAAATAATAATAATAATTAAAAATCTTTTGTATGATTTACAATTTTTTTTCTTGATTATTTAAGCAGGTGCAAAATGAAATAGATGAATATTTGGCTACTGCAGTGAAGGGTATAGATACTCGTAAGCAACATTTATTCAGAAAAAAAATTTAAGAAACTTTCTGCAAGACTTTTTAGTCTTTTATAAAGAAAAATTGCATGCAATTTAATTTCAGTGTATAAATTGGCACAACATTTTTTTTCTTTACCACATATTTCATTTCATTTCATTTATTTATTTATTTATAACAACAGTTATTATATATTTAAAATACTTTTATAAAATTTTAAATTTTTCTTCTAAAAGCAATAATATTTATTTCCGATTTTACTTCATTTGGCAGTATTTATACAGGTTTAGACTTATGTGAAAAAGGGATCGTTTCTATAACCAAAGATATACTCGTATTGCTGCTTACGTCTCAATAAAAATAAACAACAAACTGAACAAAATATGAAAAAATGTGTGAATACAACATTAATATGAAAGTTAGGTCGACTACACGAATTCAGCAAAAAGGAAAGAAGAAGTTTTTTCTAAAAGGGGGATAAAAATTACATTATTTAAAGTTACCAAACCAATTTGTGCGTTTTGAATATCATTAAAAGACGTGTCCACTATATAATGTTGCCACTACATTGCTCTCCTCCTAGTGATTGCGTCCAAAAACCTAACCGGAAAACGTATTTTAGGTCCCGATCACGTTGATCGTGGAACAGCTTGCAATGTGTCGTCATTCGCTTAACACGGTTTTCTTTTATCGTCGTTTCTGTTTTGTGTAGGACTGGAACTTTTGGCTTCTCGCTCATTATTTATTTGGGATTAATAAAAAATAGGTATTTGAGGAAAATTACCAAAATCAACAAGGAATTTAATCTGTAAACTTTCTGGAAGTGTTTTAACATTTTCGGAAAAATCCGCAGTTTTTATTTTGTGATTTAAAACGGAAACTGCCAAAATCCTTCAGAACAACAGTACTAGGGTGTATGGAAATTAAAAAAAAAAATTTTTTTAAAATAGTCCAAAGTAAATTCTGAGTATTTTGGCGATAGATTACTAATCTAGACAATCTCCACTTTAAAATGATATGTGCTCCATCAAACAATCTTTATAGGTTCGTTGGGAAGTTGCTAAAATCACTTAGAGCAACAGCACTGGAGTATATGGAAATTTCAAAATAATCCAAAGTAACTTCCGAACGAACTATAGAAGATTATGAGATGGGACATATATCATTTTAAAGGGGAGGTCGTCTAGATTTGTAATCTATGGTTCAAGTACTCAGAAAAAACTTTGTATTATTTAAAAAAAATTTTCAAATTCCCTCCTACCCCAGTACTCTTACTCTGAGGGATTTTTATCATTCCTTATTTTGGCGAGTAATCCATAAACAAATGACTTTGAATTACAGGATATAATTAAATGGATATTATAAATATTAAAATTACCTGAGGCTAGATGGTAATTTAATTTAATAATAATTTTGTAACTAAATATAAGATTATAGATTTTTAAATGACAGAGGTGAACAAGAACTTTTTAAGGCTTAATTTTTTTTGTTAATATTTTTTTTTTTCTTAAAAAATACATCAAGATCGATATGTTGCGGTTCCATGAATTAGTAGGAATGAAAACTACTCTCTTAAATTACAGTTTAAATGCTTCGCTTTAAAAAATTGGTATTTTAAATAAACTTAAAAAAAACATACACAAACTTGTAAAATAACATATATTGAATTTTTTTCGGTGAGGTCATTTAACTTACGTCTGAAAACTCATTACGAAAGACAAAACACTACTGACTTCATTTTAAAAATATTGTTGGCAAAAATGCTGTCACGTATACGTAGTAGATACCTGTTTTAAGCCATAATTGAATTATTAATATTTTTAGTTTTGTTAAATATTTAAAAAGAATGGGCGAATTTAAAAATATGAATTGTTAGGCAACTCAGTGAAGGGTATATGTCTCGGCATAGCCGAATTTAACTTGGTTTTTTTTTATTAATATTTTACTGATAATAAAATGAGTGGTCATAAACAATTTGAAGATCATTAATATTCAATATATACGACTACATATTCCTTTTTAATATACAAACAAACCTTTAAATCTTCACGGAATAGCACATTTATATTATTTAAAAAACCCTTAAAATTACACATACACGGAGGAAATATTTTCAAATTTATCCAAAACGGGGTAAAAATTTTCAAATTGTTATATAAGCAATATATTAATTCACTGTATGTGGACCTTTTTAAATTATGTATATATTATACGAGTATGTTGAGTTGTTTTCGGCTATTTTTAATCCTTGCATAAACAAAAACAACGTTTTTTAATTTATTAATTTTTATTATTAAAATTTCCATCATTTCGCCCAGCCTTGTCTGTCATCCTTAGGGAAAATCAAAAAACTAAAAACAAAAGTAGTAAAACCAATTTAAATATACAGTCAAAGCCCGGTATAACGACTATCCGATATAACGAATGGCCAAATTTTTAAATTAACTACCTTATATAGCGAATGGCAAAAAAAAAAAAAAAAAAAAATAATAATCCCGATTTAACGAATGGGAAAGCAAAATAAAAAAAAATCGTTACAGAACCGTTAGATTTTTGTGTGTGTTTTTGGCTTCTTTGCTTTGTATTGAAAGAACACGTGTGTGTACATTTATGATTTTTAATGAAATTACGTATGTATTAGATATAAAAACAATTCTTAAATAAACGTGAAAATATCAATTAAAGTTTTATTTCTACACTAAATTATAAATACAATTAAATTTTTATGTTTTTAAAATTGCGGACCACCGTTTTTTTATAAAATTTTAAGGTAAAAAAATACTGTTCGATATAACGAAATGTCTGAACATTATATCATTCGTTAAACCGGGCTTTGACTGTATTTCTAAAAATATAAACTTAATTAATTATCTCTTTAACAAATTTTGAAATGTCTACTAACCAAATACTATCATTATTATTATTTTAGTTTGATTTATATGTTTAATATTATTACACTATATATGTATGTACTTACCAGGCACCCCCATTTCCTTAGATATGTTTGTCCAGGCGACGCTTTTTTTCTTGTATTCTATAATAAATTAAATTTAAATATCATTCCTTTCAACTAAAGAAATTAGTTTTTCATCGTCCATTGTATTTTTTTATTCTTTTGTGTCCAAGTTCACTTGAAATTTAAAAAATCTAACTTTATTAAAATTCTGTAGCAACTCACAGCTTTGTTTAAATTTTGTATGTAAGAAGGGTACCCTGCGGTAAGAAGTATCACTTGTTTTCTACTATCACTTACAATTACCTAAAACGAAACTACGTTCTGTTAGTTATTTTTTGTAGTTAGTTTTTCTGTAAAAATCAGAAGACCCATTTCAGAAGACCATAATACCCATTGCCGAACTTCATATACCCTTCTTTCTAGTATAAAGTTAAAATTAATTAATATTATTCAATTTATTAGTTAGTTTTATTTGACCTTTTTCTTTTTAATTAAAATGGCTATTTTAATTTTTGCAAAATAAGACCTCAAGCTTAACAAAATAGCCATTATAATATTATTCAAGCTTAAGATCTCGATAAAAAAATTGTTTTTATTTTTAATTATCCGATATTTCGACTTTCTTTATTTTTATAAATTTCCCTGAAGAAGACCTTTAAAAGAAAGTCGAAATATCGAATAATTAAAAATAAAAACAATTTTTTTTATTGAGATATTAAGTTTGATTAATATTATTTAATAAGAAATTTATAAGATCGAATAATTTATTAAATTATTATAAAGTTAAAATGTTAAAAAAACGTTTTCGCAAAAAAATTTTTTTTTCTTATTCGTGAAAAATGTAAGGAAATAAATATTTTTCATATAAAAGCTTTTTAATATTTATTAAAAAAAATTTATATTGCAATTGTTAAAATCCTGAATGCACTGCCGAATTCAACTTGTTTTGTTCGTTTTGCATTTAACACAAAAAACAACCTAAGAAAAAATTATCCAAAAACAACCGATCGGGCTGAATTTCAAGAGCACCCTGAAGACAATAACAACTGACAGATTAGTATGCTAAACTTGATTTCAATGACTGCACAAACAAGCGGACATCATGAAAAATTTCTCATAACGTCTGTGTACTTTTTTTTTTTTTTTTTTAATAAGAGTATGGAAAAGGATAGAAATTATAATTAACTAGGATTTTAACAAATTCGTTCATTTTTGTTGATCTAGTTGTCTTATATAAAAACGCAAATTCGTGTATATATTTTTTGATTACGTATTTCACTGTGCTTTAATTCATTGCAAGTTTATTTGATTTTTATATTTTTGAAAATCGTTTAATTATCTCTCTCATATTAAATTTCTAAATAAAACATAATAATCACATTTTACCAAAACTTAAAATAATTGTATCTATTTATGTATGAGGTCTTAAAATAATTAGTATTTTTTTCATCGTTTTTTATTTTGTTTTGGAGAGAAATTTTCTTATATTAGTTATAGTTAATGTATTATATTAAAATATTTTATTATGAATTTTTGTATTTGTAGTTATACTCTCTATCTATATACGAGTATGTAAGTTAAGTTGTGTAGTATATGTACGTTTTTAATCCATTGGTTAATTGTTCTTTTAATTTTAATTTTATTTTATTTTTGGGAACCTGATACTTCTAGTAATTATAGATTTTTGTTTTGTTTGCTTTTAGTGTTATACTTAAAAAGATGAAACACACAGTTTTTTTTTATTAGTTTGAATATGTAGTAGAGTTGTAAAATGTTTTTTATTTTATTCTGTTTGGTTGGAGTTGATTTTTACTTTTGCTTTAATTAAATTTATCAAGTTTCTGGTAACCTAAGCCTCAAGGCCATCATATAATCATTCTTAATGAATTTAGTTTGAATTATTCTTCTTTAGTAGTTTCAATATTATTTCAGTTTGATATTGAATTTGTTGTATTGTAGTTTCTAATTTTTCTATTTATTGTTTTTATAGCAAGTTCAGTATTCAACAAAGCAGTAATTTTGTTTTTTTTTTATAATATTAATATTGATGCTTTCTTTTTTATTATTTAAATCTTTCCCTAGCTCATTGTTTCCTTAACTAAACTATTTTTGTTCGTATATTTTATTTTTATTTATTTAGTTTTATAATAAATTGTTTTTATTTAATACTTTAAGTTACTTCAAATTTTTATTTTTATTATTATTTAAATAGAATTGATTATTTTAGTTCGTTTAGTAGTAAATATAGTATTTATTACAGTGCAACAAAAAATTTTTTAATGTGGAAAAAAAAAAAACAAAACGAAACAAAAAGAAGAAATAAAGAAAATAATTTAAATCTCAAACAATCAGAAAACTACCTATACGAGTAGTTACAACACGACGTTCTTTTGCACACGTTAAATAAAATTGCTTTTAGAGTTTTTCATTTGGTCACTTAGTTAAATAAAAATATTTTCTGTATTCCCAAGCCGAACATTTTATTCGGGAGTGGCGAATTAATTAATTCGTGGCTGTTCAATTTCATTTTGTGGTTAAACCACAAGTATAGAATTAAAAATATTTAAAGAAAAAAATTTTTTTTTAATAGAAACGAAAAGAAATAAAGATTTTCATTTTTAATTTCATTTAAATTCATATGTTTGTTCTATATTTATTTTATTTAAAAAATCGCTTAAAGGCTTTTTAAAATGTAAGGCAAAATTTGAAAGTGCAATTATGCTAAGAAAAGCTTAATATTTGATTTAATTCAAACGAATCTTTGCTCAATAAAAGTAAAGGTAAAACGTTTTTACCCAGTCACCAAGCTTTAGAATTTTTTTCTGCTGGTTATAGTACAGTCTTCTCTGACTAAAATTTGTATGGTTAGCTCACATTTGGTCAGAGTGGAATCAACTTCCTTTAATAAAACAAAATTATTATTCTTATTCTTCTTTAAAATGAAAATTAGCTTTTTTAATCAAAAATATTTCTAACAAAATATTAATCTTTATTTGTGCTTAATTCCAGAAATTGTGTTGGTTTTAAAATTTATTCTTTTACTCATAATATTCTCATGAGTTATTTATTCAGTACAATTATTTATTTATTCAGTTCAATGCTTACTGAGTTTTTTGTTTGAATATTTGAATCTTTTTGTAACTATTGATTAATAATTCTTATTTAGTCAATTGCTTTTACAATATAAAGGTTCTAATGTTTGCAAGAAACGTTGGGAGTAACCTACTGAGGATTCAGAGTAGCGTCTGATGAAGTGGTATGCTATCCCCTTCAGTACTTATTGTACTGAATAAATAACTCATGAGACTATCATGAGTAAAAGAATAAATTTTAAAACCAACACAATTTCTGGAATTAAGCACAAATAAAGATTAATATTTTGTTAAACTTTTAAAAAAAAAATTTAAATCAAGAACTATTCGTGCATGTTCTGTATTCCACCCGGATTTGAAAAATGTAGAATTAAATTTTTTTCTTGTTATTAAATGAAAACTTTTATGCTTTTTTAATTCTACCAATATTTTCGCAGCCAAAATAAAGCAAAAACAAAATTTTAAAAATCTTAAAATGGACCACAGAGTAGTTATGAGGTGCTGAATTTATCAATTCCGAATAAAATATTCGAATTCGGAATACAGAACAGCACTGATATTGTTGGTTGTATTTTATCACGTTCATTCTTCAGTTAAAAATTTTTTGTGTCTAGAAATTAAAATAAAGAAACAATCCTCCCTATCGCGAGCGAATAAAAGTGAAATTCTTGTTCCCTTAAAATTTTCATTTACCTCAAAGGGAAAATTGCTATCGCGAATCTTATTGGTTTCCAAAAACGATTGGATTTTATGGTTAGAAATGACTTCTTCAGCACCTAGATTTTGCAAATCGTTTTTTCGAAGTCATTAAAATGACTTGAGACAATCACTTCAATCATTTTCCTCTGGGCACTTGTGGAGTAATAGGATATTTTTTTAAATTTGTTTTAATAATTTCTGTTTTTATATTCTAGCAGATGTTACTACCGAAAGTTACTCGGTTAAACTTAGAAAAAAAAAACTATGTTTAAGCTCCGTTTAACTAAGATAATGAAAAATAAATGTATAATTTATTTAATTTTTTAAAAAGAGGTTAAACCTCTTTTTTTTAACGACACCAAATGAAAAACTTTTAAACTCACTTTTTACCCACTTACATGGGTATACGATTACTGTTTTATGCCCCTATAGCGGTTCACAACTTTTCACAATTCAATTAATATTTTGGTTGAGTTGACTTTTTATGTGGTATTGTGGTTCACAACTTTGTGTTAGTTTGGTCGACAAAATCGTTGTAAATACACAACTAATTATTAGCAGTTGAGTTCTTTTTAGTTTCAGTTGAGTTTTATAGAAAAATGAAAAATTTGAATGTCTAATATTATAATTTTTAAAAATTAAATACAGTAATAGATCATTAAAAATCATAACCAAGGCATAATTTTTTATTATGGAAAAAAATCTGTGTAGAGCTATGGGAAAGCTTTGCCGTATAATTGAACTTTTTATGACAAGATGTTATTAAAATTTTTTTTTTTTAAGAAGTAATGTTTATATATAAATTATTTAGTTAATAAAATAATAATATTAATAATAAAAAATTATAATAAGCTAAACAGTTTAGAGCCACGAACTAGAACACTTTTACATAATCACCCCTATCGCTAATAACATGTACAATTCTGCTGACACGAAATTTATTTTCCCCGTGAGATGTTTCTCCCATTCAAATTTGAGAAATAAAGATCATTTCAGAATAATGTAAATAAGAAGAAGTTTTATAAAATTTTGTTAAAACTTTTTTAAGAGTAAAAAATTTTTTTAGAATTGGAGCAACAATTTTATTGCAAGAGGCAAAAAGAAACCAACAGCAGATTGTTCATCGATCTTTGCTAGATGCATTTAACACCTTGCAGTTACCTGAAACACTGTACACAACCTAATTCAATAAAAAATTTCTATACTCAAATGAGTGTTTTTGTGTTAGATTTATGCAGCATTACAGGGTAAATAAACCTGCATTTACATATATATATATATATATTTTGGATGTGCTCAATAATACCTTGTCATTGCCAAAATAATCCTTTGGAATTCCCAATTTTAAAGCTAAGTGCTTGTCTGCGATTCTTTGCAGAGGGCGGTTACCAAAAGGGAGTAGCCAGAGACTATGAAGCAGGAATGGCACAGATTGACATTTTCTGAAGTGGTTTCAAAAGTGTTGGAAAATTTTTTATTGTACGAAGGTTCGTTCCTGTGGTGTCAACTTTTATTGTTACACAGTTTTCTGTGTCCAGTGCATGTAAAATAAAAAATTTCTAAAATTTTATAAGATTTTAAGAACAAAAAATATATTTATTTTTGAAGAAATTTATGAATGGTTCTTGTTGTAAAAGTGTCCACTGCTATGGATAAACGATTTTATCTGGAAATAATTAAATTTTTTTTATAGGTAGACAGACCACCAGTTTTTAATTCTTTTGTTAAAAAATTTCCATATTTGCTTGCTAAATTAAATTTTAGGAAAAAAAACAAAAAAATACTTGTGTTCGCCAGTAAAAAGTAAGGAAACAGATTAAATCAAAAAAAGTGAACAAAACAAGGGAAAAAATTATTCACTATAAGGGAAATTTTTTGTTTACTGCAAAATTATTCACGAGAGAATGATTCCCGATGGCAACTTTTCGAAAAGTGAATGCATTTCGAGGGAATATTTTATTTCAATTAATTTTATTGACGTTTTAATAAATTATGAAGCAAGCAGGTAGAAAAGAAAATTGCTAATATGAAGCGGAGTATTCAAACAACAGGTGGTGGCCTTTCTGAATAAATTCCTATGTGCCCGCTTGAGGAATATGTGTGGCGGCTTATCTCTTTAAAGGAGTAGGAGACACCATCTGGCCAAATATTTGGTGCAAAAACATATTCCTTCGGCTAAGTGACGCTCCCGTTCCATTAAACGGAATCAAAGCGTACCTATCTAGTGCACACTTCCACCTGCGCCTTCATAGGTATCACACCAAATAACACAAGAAAGGGTTACCATAAATTGTTCTTATTATATGTAGCCCATCCACGTTGGAGTTTTGGCTTTCATTTTCATATAAAAGAACTTATTTTATTTTGTTGAACTCAATTTTGACATAAATTTGTATTTTTTTTTTCTGTATGTCATAACAATTTCAACTAAAAACAGTTGAGCACCACAATACCAAAAAGTAGTCTGGTTGTGTGAAAGTTAGGTGGACTTTCAGTAGACCAAACTGAGTTAAGTTGTGAACCGCAATAGGGGTAACGCATGTTGTACTGTTTTTAATCCTTTTACAAAGGGATGATTTCCTACAAACATAAATAAAAAAACATAATTAAAATTAAACTATTAAAATACTAAATTTATGTTAAAATTTATTTGAAGTTGGCAGCAGGGAAATGACAATTAAACAATGAAAGGCGATTTTAAAGGGAATGCGAGTTATAATATAGATAAAGATAATAGATAGGCAGATATTAATTTGTATGTAATTTGTTTTGAAGAGTAAGTATATTTAATTGGTACAATTAATTTTTTACAACATAAATTAAGAATTTTAGCTATAAATATGTATGTCAATAACTAATTGAATTAGTGTTGGTACTACATTAAAAAAAAAGTTTATATATCATTCATTTGCTGCATACCTTAAAGCTATTCTTTATCATTCGTAAATTATAAAAGTTAAAATTAAATTTGTAATGTTAGTAAGTTAAGTGTTGGTATGTTTCTTAGAAATTAAGATGCCGAAAAAAGTAAAAAAAAATATGAATATAGTATGTAAGTATGTAGGTGAATGAGAGTGCGCATCATGTGTATTCTGAAACATAAATAAGAATTTCAAAGCGCTTGTTGTGTATTTTTCCATCACAAATAATGGAACCAATTTAAAATTGTTCACTTAGCAAAATATTATTTTGCTTTTGATTATTATTTTTTTTTTTTTTTTCTTTAATAAGATTTTAAATACATACGTATATAAATATTTTTTATGGCCCGCCCTTACTTATTTATTTACAAGAAGATGCTTTGGTTCAATTGAACCCGGTATACAAAAAGTGATGACGATATTGTCAATAAATCAATCAGGCGTCAACAGTTTGTGTAGGCTCCGCGGGTGTAGTAGAGCTGTGTCATCCTTTCTGGCAGCGTTGTATACAAATTACTTATCAATTCCATAGGCAATCTAGACCACGCTTCACGTATTCGAAATATTAAATCGTCTTTGCGTGAAAATTTTCTGCCACCATCGAATACTTCCCGTACAAGCCAACCCCATATGCTTTCCATTATATTTAAATCATGCGCCACAGTTGGCCACTTTTGTGTTTTTATACTCTCAGCATTAAGCCACTCCTGTACGGAGGGTAGAGCATTTGTAGTCCAGTTGTGATCCTGTAGGAAGAATTCAGAATTTCCACCTAATTTTGTAACTATGTTGGCACGTTCCCTAAGTATAGTTTCTACGCATGCTTCTGTTTTTAACTTAGCTGTGGAAACTTCTAAATGAATGGGGCCTGCGGCCGTTATCACTAAATATATGTACACTGAATTACCGCGGGGTCTTTGAGACAAAGCGCGTTCGTAGTTTCGCAAATCGTGAAAATAATAAGAAAACCCATCAGGACCATCTAGGTTAAACTTTCTCTCATCTTGGAAGACTACACGCCTCCAGTGATCTTCAGTCCAACTAACTTGGGCACTGGCGAATGTCAAGCGTTCGGTTTGATGAAATTGCGACAACACAGGCTCTGTTTTTAACTTTTTTGCCCCGCTGCTGGTACTAGACCGACCATTGGTACCGCCACTACTGCTGATCGAACCGCCAGAGCTTGTAGATCCACTGGCGGGCGTGGTGCGTGCACTGACTGTAGTTCCAGGAGGTGATAAGCTAGAACCTGTGGTATTCGATTGTTGAGTGGGAGCGTGACTAGATGCTGTCCCTCCTCCAGTACTACTACTAGCTGCAGAAAAGTTTGAGTTCTGATTAAGAGCGTGTACAGCGACTGAATGGGTGTAGCTATGGCTATGGCTATGGCTATGACTATGACTGTGGCTGTGGGCAGTGCTTTGTGAACTGTAACCATGTGTGGCTTGAGTTGTGGTATGTGTGGGTGTTGATGTAAGCTGTTGATAGTAAGGATGATGAAAGCTGGCCCCATGTTGATGGTGTTGATGAATTGTGGGCTGTTTCAATTGTAGCTGCTTAAGTTGAGTTTGCGATTGAGCTAATAAGTGATGATGAGGATGAGTATGAACAATAATGCTATTGTTGACATTATTGTTGTTGTTGTTACTGTTGCTAACTACAACTCCATTTTGTTGGTGAGGTATTACTACACTGTGGCTAGTCGTAACTGCCGTGGGATATGTAGTTTGAGGCTGAAGTGATGAGGAGGATCGCTGTAATTGTACTTGTGATGTTGTTATGGTTGCAGAAGACGGAGCTATGCTTGTGTAGTTTCCGGGCTGTTTTAAATAGTATTGCAACGCCATTAAGCTTGCGTCCTCTGTAGTGGATGATCCCAAATTCGCCACTTTTGGATCGTATATAAGTTTTCGAAAATTTTGAATATCGTCCGAACTTAAGAGTAAAGTTTTCATTTGGAATTATTGCAATTGACACGATGGTCCTTTTTTATTTTGTTTTACTTTTGTTGTACTCGTAATGAAGCTTAAATTTTTATTCACAAAGAAATTTTCGAAAATATTTGTCTTATTGAACGGTTTTTTGAAGTTTTTTTTAATGAAATTTATCTTTGATCGATTTGGCACAATGAATGCTTGCTAGAGCCTGTGTTTGTTATTATTGACTCTAGTATTGAATTCCTGATTATTATTCTTTACCAAAGATTTGCGATTAATGATAAAGTTCTTTTATATAAAATTGTATAGTTTGATATCATTTCCTGTTTATACATACACTTCGAGATCTGCAGTTCGCTACCACATTGTTGTATATGTATATACATACGAGTGTTATGTACTATAGTTCGAACCTTTTGCTAAAGCTATGTATATAAATAAGCGAACAAAAGTTTCTGATTCAATTGCGTTTCAAAAGTATGATCCTTAAAATAAGCACCCGTTTAGTTAAGTTTACTCCCTGGATATCTATTTGAAGAACGGTTTTCAAGCAAGTTGGTTGTATTACTTTGTATATACATTTCTATTTTAAATTTCTGCTTGTTTTTTGTTTTTTTTTTTTTTTTGTGTTCTGTTTTGCTTTTTCTTTCATAAGTTATAATGAAAGTAACATTATATTACAGAATCAGATAGAAGTGTGACGCATATAAGGTTTACGATATAAGATAGGGTAATTAAGATTTATTTCCGATGTTATTGCCACTGCTCGCCAAACCATTTAATAAATTGTCTTAAGAGAGGAGACAGAAGTTATTCTTTTATAGCACGAAGACATTCATTTCCTTTTTAAAATATCGTTGATACCTGGAATGAGTTTAAAATAAAAAAAAAGTTTATATAAGTACCTACATCCATAGATAAAAATAATTTTATTTAGTTGTTGTGAAAACTGTTTTTGACTATAAGAGGATGGAATGGATTTCATATCATGATAAAATAAAACCAGGTAACTTCAAAAATAACAACATTATAAAAAGCCCATATATAATGGTATTGCTTTTGAGGCTCCTCCTGTCAAAAACTATTTCCGGTGGTTGATATCAAGAAGTGCTAGAGTGAAACAAAAAATTTGTTTCCTCTTTTGATCTCTCTTTAACACATTGATATCTGTTAATTTTTGACAGAACAAAAATAAAAAAAAAAATATTTTTGTTTAATGTGCTTATAAGCCCTTATTAAACAAAAATATTTCTAATGACTTTGGCTTTAAAAATATATAAAAATTTATACATAACCGTCGCACAGTGGTCCTTTTTTCCAAACAGCCGTTGCAAAAAAATCGACTATAAAATGAGAAATGCACTATCGCATATTACAAAGGACAACTTACTGATTAAGAATCAAAAGGGTGCTAAAATCTCTGACCGGCCTCTGTTGGCCAATATTATCATGTTTCCCCCAGCATTTTCCGGTTTATCCTTTTTTTTTTGCAGTTTCGTATAGCAACCTTAAGAATTTTACAATTTCACACCCTATTACTTGATTCCGGTAATGTTTGGGAATATTAGTAAGGCAGGTCGATATCTAGAAAAGTCAAAAAATTATGACCAAAAAGGTAAGCAGTTCTACTACTGCCTCTTTCCGGCCACTTTTTAGTAGAACTGGTTACCTTTTTGTTCATAACTTGCTAAGTTTCCTAGATATAAACTTGATTTTTTTAGCGTTGGATAGCTAAACGCATTGGCTTTAATTAGCAATTGTTTTCTTTAGAACAGTCCAAGAAAATTTTTTTTTTAATTTTTTCAAAAAAAAGCAAAGGGGGTAGTCCATGGTTTTTTTTTGGCGAAAAATATTTTTTTCGCACTATTCGCGTAAAACAAAAGTCGAATTAAAGCCAATACGGTTCTCTATCCAACGCAATAGAAATCAAATCGATATCTAGAAAACTCAAAAAATTATGACCAAAAAGGCAAGCAGTTCTACTACTGCCTCTTTCCGGCCACTTTTTAGTAGAACTGGTTACCTTTTTGTTCATAACTTGCTAAGTTTCCTAGATATCAACTTGATTTTTTTAGCGTTGGATAGCTAAACGCATTGGCTTTAATTAGCAATTGTTTTCTTTAGAACAGTCCAAGAAAATTTTTTTTATAATTTTTTCAAAAAAAGCAAAGGGGGTAGTCCATGGTTTTTTTTGGCGAAAAATATTTTTTTCGCACTATTCGCGTAAAACAAAAGTCGAATTAAAGCCAATACGGTTCTCTATCCAACGCAATAGAAATCAAATCGATATCTAGAAAACTCAAAAAATTATGACCAAAAAGGTAAGCAGTTCTACTACTGCCTCTTTCCGGCCACTTTTTAGTAGAACTGGTTACCTTTTTGTTCATAACTTGCTAAGTTTCCTAGATATCAACGTGATTTTTTTAGCGTTGGATAGCTAAACGGATTGGCTTTAATTAGCAATTGTTTTCTTTAGAACAGTCCAAGAAAATTTTTTTTATAATTTTTTCAAAAAAAGCAAAGGGGGTAGTCCATGGTTTTTTTTGGCGAAAAATATTTTTTTCGCACTATTCGCGAAAAACAAAAGTCGAATTAAAGCCAATACGGTTCTCTATCCAACGCAATAGAAATCAAATCGATATCTAGAAAACTCAAAAAATTAAGACCAAAAAGGCAAGCAGTTCTACTACTGCCTCTTTCCGGCCACTTTTTAGTAGAACTGGTTACCTTTTTGTTCATAACTTGCTAAGTTTCCTAGATATCAACTTGATTTTTTTAGCGTTGGATAGCTAAACGCATTGGCTTTAATTAGCAATTGTTTTCTTTAGAACAGTCCAAGAAAATTTTTTTTATAATTTTTTCAAAAAAAGCAAAGGGGGTAGTCCATGGTTTTTTTTGGCGAAAAATATTTTTTTCGCACTATTCGCGAAAAACAAAAGTCGAATTAAAGCCAATACGGTTCTCTATCCAACGCAATAGAAATCAAATCGATATCTAGAAAACTCAAAAAATTATGACCAAAAAGGCAAGCAGTTCTACTACTGCCTCTTTCCGGCCACTTTTTAGTAGAACTGGTTACCTTTTTGTTCATAACTTGCTAAGTTTCCTAGATATCAACTTGATTTTTTTAGCGTTGGATAGCTAAACGCATTGGCTTTAATTAGCAATTGTTTTCTTTAGAACAGTCCAAGAAAATTTTTTTTATAATTTTTTCAAAAAAAGCAAAGGGGGTAGTCCATGGTTTTTTTTTGGCGAAAAATATTTTTTTCGCACTATTCGCGAAAAACAAAAGTCGAATTAAAGCCAATACGGTTCTCTATCCAACGCAATAGAAATCAAATCGATATCTAGAAAACTCAAAAAATTATGACCAAAAAGGCAAGCAGTTCTACTACTGCCTCTTTCCGGCCACTTTTTAGTAGAACTGGTTACCTTTTTGTTCATAACTTGCTAAGTTTCCTAGATATCAACTTGATTTTTTTAGCGTTGGATAGCTAAACGCATTGGCTTTAATTAGCAATTGTTTTCTTTAGAACAGTCCAAGAAAATTTTTTTTATAATTTTTTCAAAAAAAGCAAAGGGGGTAGTCCATGGTTTTTTTTGGCGAAAAATATTTTTTTCGCACTATTCGCGAAAAACAAAAGTCGAATTAAAGCCAATACGGTTCTCTATCCAACGCAATAGAAATCAAATCGATATCTAGAAAACTCAAAAAATTATGACCAAAAAGGCAAGCAGTTCTACTACTGCCTCTTTCCGGCCACTTTTTAGTAGAACTGGTTACCTTTTTGTTCATAACTTGCTAAGTTTCCTAGATATCAACTTGATTTTTTTAGCGTTGGATAGCTAAACGCATTGGCTTTAATTAGCAATTGTTTTCTTTAGAACAGTCCAAGAAAATTTTTTTTATAATTTTTTCAAAAAAAGCAAAGGGGGTAGTCCATGGTTTTTTTTGGCGAAAAATATTTTTTTCGCACTATTCGCGAAAAACAAAAGTCGAATTAAAGCCAATACGGTTCTCTATCCAACGCAATAGAAATCAAATCGATATCTAGAAAACTCAAAAAATTATGACCAAAAAGGCAAGCAGTTCTACTACTGCCTCTTTCCGGCCACTTTTTAGTAGAACTGGTTACCTTTTTGTTCATAACTTGCTAAGTTTCCTAGATATCAACTTGATTTTTTTAGCGTTGGATAGCTAAACGCATTGGCTTTAATTAGCAATTGTTTTCTTTAGAACAGTCCAAGAAAATTTTTTTTATAATTTTTTCAAAAAAAGCAAAGGGGGTAGTCCATGGTTTTTTTTGGCGAAAAATATTTTTTTCGCACTATTCGCGAAAAACAAAAGTCGAATTAAAGCCAATACGGTTCTCTATCCAACGCAATAGAAATCAAATCGATATCTAGAAAACTCAAAAAATTATGACCAAAAAGGCAAGCAGTTCTACTACTGCCTCTTTCCGGCCACTTTTTAGTAGAACTGGTTACCTTTTTGTTCATAACTTGCTAAGTTTCTTAGATATCAACTTGATTTTTTTAGCGTTGGATAGCTAAACGCATTGGCTTTAATTAGCAATTGTTTTCTTTAGAACAGTCCAAGAAAATTTTTTTTATAATTTTTTCAAAAAAAGCAAAGGGGGTAGTCCATGGTTTTTTTTGGCGAAAAATATTTTTTTCGCACTATTCGCGTAAAACAAAAGTCGAATTAAAGCCAATACGGTTCTCTATCCAACGCAATAGAAATCAAATCGATATCTAGAAAACTCAAAAAATTATGACCAAAAAGGTAAGCAGTTCTACTACTGCCTCTTTCCGGCCACTTTTTAGTAGAACTGGTTACCTTTTTGTTCATAACTTGCTAAGTTTCCTAGATATCAACTTGATTTTTTTAGCGTTGGATAGCTAAACGCATTGGCTTTAATTAGCAATTGTTTTCTTTAGAACAGTCCAAGAAATTTTTTTTTATAATTTTTTCAAAAAAAGCAAAGGGGGTAGTCCATGGTTTTTTTTTGGCGAAAAATATTTTTTTCGCACTATTCGCGAAAAACAAAAGTCGAATTAAAGCCAATACGGTTCTCTATCCAACACAATAGAAATCAAATCGATATCTAGAAAACTCAAAAAATTATGACCAAAAAGGTAAGCAGTTCTACTACTGCCTCTTTCCGGCCACTTTTTAGTAGAACTGGTTACCTTTTTGTTCATAACTTGCTAAGTTTCTTAGATATCAACTTGATTTTTTTAGCGTTGGATAGCTAAACGCATTGGCTTTAATTAGCAATTGTTTTCTTTAGAACAGTCCAAGAAAATTTTTTTTATAATTTTTTCAAAAAAAGCAAAGGGGGTAGTCCATGGTTTTTTTTTGGCGAAAAATATTTTTTTCGCACTATTCGCGAAAAACAAAAGTCGAATTAAAGCCAATACGGTTCTCTATCCAACGCAATAGAAATCAAATCGATATCTAGAAAACTCAAAAAATTATGACCAAAAAGGCAAGCAGTTCTACTACTGCCTCTTTCCGGCCACTTTTTAGTAGAACTGGTTACCTTTTTGTTCATAACTTGCTAAGTTTCCTAGATATCAACTTGATTTTTTTAGCGTTGGATAGCTAAACGCATTGGCTTTAATTAGCAATTGTTTTCTTTAGAACAGTCCAAGAAAATTTTTTTTATAATTTTTTCAAAAAAAGCAAAGGGGGTAGTCCATGGTTTTTTTTGGCGAAAAATATTTTTTTCGCACTATTCGCGAAAAACAAAAGTCGAATTAAAGCCAATACGGTTCTCTATCCAACGCAATAGAAATCAAATCGATATCTAGAAAACTCAAAAAATTATGACCAAAAAGGCAAGCAGTTCTACTACTGCCTCTTTCCGGCCACTTTTTAGTAGAACTGGTTACCTTTTTGTTCATAACTTGCTAAGTTTCCTAGATATCAACTTGATTTTTTTAGCGTTGGATAGCTAAACGCATTGGCTTTAATTAGCAATTGTTTTCTTTAGAACAGTCCAAGAAAATTTTTTTTATAATTTTTTCAAAAAAAGCAAAGGGGGTAGTCCATGGTTTTTTTTGGCGAAAAATATTTTTTTCGCACTATTCGCGAAAAACAAAAGTCGAATTAAAGCCAATACGGTTCTCTATCCAACGCAATAGAAATCAAATCGATATCTAGAAAACTCAAAAAATTATGACCAAAAAGGCAAGCAGTTCTACTACTGCCTCTTTCCGGCCACTTTTTAGTAGAACTGGTTACCTTTTTGTTCATAACTTGCTAAGTTTCTTAGATATCAACTTGATTTTTTTAGCGTTGGATAGCTAAACGCATTGGCTTTAATTAGCAATTGTTTTCTTTAGAACAGTCCAAGAAATTTTTTTTTATAATTTTTTCAAAAAAAGCAAAGGGGGTAGTCCATGGTTTTTTTTGGCGAAAAATATTTTTTTCGCACTATTCGCGAAAAACAAAAGTCGAATTAAAGCCAATACGGTTCTCTATCCAACGCAATAGAAATCAAATCTATATCTAGAAAACTCAAAAAATTATGACCAAAAAGGTAAGCAGTTCTACTACTGCCTCTTTCCGGCCACTTTTTAGTAGAACTGGTTACCTTTTTGTTCATAACTTGCTAAGTTTCCTAGATATCAACTTGATTTTTTTAGCGTTGGATAGCTAAACGCATTGGCTTTAATTAGCAATTGTTTTCTTTAGAACAGTCCAAGAAATTTTTTTTTATAATTTTTTCAAAAAAAGCAAAGGGGGTAGTCCATGGTTTTTTTTGGCGAAAAATATTTTTTTCGCACTATTCGCGAAAAACAAAAGTCGAATTAAAGCCAATACGGTTCTCTATCCAACGCAATAGAAATCAAATCTATATCTAGAAAACTCAAAAAATTATGACCAAAAAGGTAAGCAGTTCTACTACTGCCTCTTTCCGGCCACTTTTTAGTAGAACTGGTTACCTTTTTGTTCATAACTTGCTAAGTTTCCTAGATATCAACTTGATTTTTTTAGCGTTGGATAGCTAAACGCATTGGCTTTAATTAGCAATTGTTTTCTTTAGAACAGTCCAAGAAATTTTTTTTTATAATTTTTTCAAAAAAAGCAAAGGGGGTAGTCCATGGTTTTTTTTGGCGAAAAATATTTTTTTCGCACTATTCGCGAAAAACAAAAGTCGAATTAAAGCCAATACGGTTCTCTATCCAACGCAATAGAAATCAAATCTATATCTAGAAAACTCAAAAAATTATGACCAAAAAGGTAAGCAGTTCTACTACTGCCTCTTTCCGGCCACTTTTTAGTAGAACTGGTTACCTTTTTGTTCATAACTTGCTAAGTTTCCTAGATATCAACTTGATTTTTTTAGCGTTGGATAGCTAAACGCATTGGCTTTAATTAGCAATTGTTTTCTTTAGAACAGTCCAAGAAATTTTTTTTTATAATTTTTTCAAAAAAAGCAAAGGGGGTAGTCCATGGTTTTTTTTTGGCGAAAAATATTTTTTTCGCACTATTCGCGAAAAACAAAAGTCGAATTAAAGCCAATACGGTTCTCTATCCAACGCAATAGAAATCAAATCGATATCTAGAAAACTCAAAAAATTATGACCAAAAAGGCAAGCAGTTCTACTACTGCCTCTTTCCGGCCACTTTTTAGTAGAACTGGTTACCTTTTTGTTCATAACTTGCTAAGTTTCCTAGATATCAACTTGATTTTTTTAGCGTTGGATAGCTAAACGCATTGGCTTTAATTAGCAATTGTTTTCTTTAGAACAGTCCAAGAAATTTTTTTTTATAATTTTTTCAAAAAAAGCAAAGGGGGTAGTCCATGGTTTTTTTTGGCGAAAAATATTTTTTTCGCACTATTCGCGAAAAACAAAAGTCGAATTAAAGCCAATACGGTTCTCTATCCAACGCAATAGAAATCAAATCTATATCTAGAAAACTCAAAAAATTATGACCAAAAAGGTAAGCAGTTCTACTACTGCCTCTTTCCGGCCACTTTTTAGTAGAACTGGTTACCTTTTTGTTCATAACTTGCTAAGTTTCCTAGATATCAACTTGATTTTTTTAGCGTTGGATAGCTAAACGCATTGGCTTTAATTAGCAATTGTTTTCTTTAGAACAGTCCAAGAAATTTTTTTTTATAATTTTTTCAAAAAAAGCAAAGGGGGTAGTCCATGGTTTTTTTTTGGCGAAAAATATTTTTTTCGCACTATTCGCGAAAAACAAAAGTCGAATTAAAGCCAATACGGTTCTCTATCCAACGCAATAGAAATCAAATCGATATCTAGAAAACTCAAAAAATTATGACCAAAAAGGCAAGCAGTTCTACTACTGCCTCTTTCCGGCCACTTTTTAGTAGAACTGGTTACCTTTTTGTTCATAACTTGCTAAGTTTCCTAGATATCAACTTGATTTTTTTAGCGTTGGATAGCTAAACGCATTGGCTTTAATTAGCAATTGTTTTCTTTAGAACAGTCCAAGAAATTTTTTTTTATAATTTTTTCAAAAAAAGCAAAGAGGGTAGTCCATGGTTTTTTTTGGCGAAAAATATTTTTTTCGCACTATTCGCGAAAAACAAAAGTCGAATTAAAGCCAATACGGTTCTCTATCCAACGCAATAGAAATCAAATCTATATCTAGAAAACTCAAAAAATTATGACCAAAAAGGTAAGCAGTTCTACTACTGCCTCTTTCCGGCCACTTTTTAGTAGAACTGGTTACCTTTTTGTTCATAACTTGCTAAGTTTCCTAGATATCAACTTGATTTTTTTAGCGTTGGATAGCTAAACGCATTGGCTTTAATTAGCAATTGTTTTCTTTAGAACAGTCCAAGAAATTTTTTTTTATAATTTTTTCAAAAAAAGCAAAGGGGGTAGTCCATGGTTTTTTTTGGCGAAAAATATTTTTTTCGCACTATTCGCGAAAAACAAAAGTCGAATTAAAGCCAATACGGTTCTCTATCCAACGCAATAGAAATCAAATCTATATCTAGAAAACTCAAAAAATTATGACCAAAAAGGTAAGCAGTTCTACTACTGCCTCTTTCCGGCCACTTTTTAGTAGAACTGGTTACCTTTTTGTTCATAACTTGCTAAGTTTCCTAGATATCAACTTGATTTTTTTAGCGTTGGATAGCTAAACGCATTGGCTTTAATTAGCAATTGTTTTCTTTAGAACAGTCCAAGAAATTTTTTTTTATAATTTTTTCAAAAAAAGCAAAGGGGGTAGTCCATGGTTTTTTTTTGGCGAAAAATATTTTTTTCGCACTATTCGCGAAAAACAAAAGTCGAATTAAAGCCAATACGGTTCTCTATCCAACACAATAGAAATCAAATCGATATCTAGAAAACTCAAAAAATTATGACCAAAAAGGTAAGCAGTTCTACTACTGCCTCTTTCCGGCCACTTTTTAGTAGAACTGGTTACCTTTTTGTTCATAACTTGCTAAGTTTCCTAGATATCAACGTGATTTTTTTAGCGTTGGATAGTTAAACGCATTGGCTTTAATTAGCAATTGTTTTCTTTAGAACAGTCCAAGAAAATTTTTTTTATAATTTTTTCAAAAAAAGCAAAGGGGGTAGTCCATGGTTTTTTTTGGCGAAAAATATTTTTTTCGCACTATTCGCGTAAAACAAAAGTCGAATTAAAGCCAATACGGTTCTCTATCCAACGCAATAGAAATCAAATCGATATCTAGAAAACTCAAAAAATTATGACCAAAAAGGTAAGCAGTTCTACTACTGCCTCTTTCCGGCCACTTTTTAGTAGAACTGGTTACCTTTTTGTTCATAACTTGCTAAGTTTCCTAGATATCAACGTGATTTTTTTAGCGTTGGATAGTTAAACGCATTGGCTTTAATTAGCAATTGTTTTCTTTAGAACAGTCCAAGAAAATTTTTTTTATAATTTTTTCAAAAAAAGCAAAGGGGGTAGTCCATGGTTTTTTTTGGCGAAAAATATTTTTTTCGCACTATTCGCGTAAAACAAAAGTCGAATTAAAGCCAATACGGTTCTCTATCCAACGCAATAGAAATCAAATCGATATCTAGAAAAGTCAAAAAATTATGACCAAAAAGGTAAGCAGTTCTACTACTGCCTCTTTCCGGCCACTTTTTAGTAGAACTGGTTACCTTTTTGTTCATAACTTGCTAAGTTTCCTAGATATCAACGTGATTTTTTTAGCGTTGGATAGTTAAACGCATTGGCTTTAATTAGCAATTGTTTTCTTTAGAACAGTCCAAGAAAATTTTTTTTATAATTTTTTCAAAAAAAGCAAAGGGGGTAGTCCATGGTTTTTTTTGGCGAAAAATATTTTTTTCGCACTATTCGCGAAAAACAAAAGTCGAATTAAAGCCAATACGGTTCTCTATCCAACGCAATAGAAATCAAATCGATATCTAGAAAACTCAAAAAATTATGACCAAAAAGGCAAGCAGTTCTACTACTGCCTCTTTCCGGCCACTTTTTAGTAGAACTGGTTACCTTTTTGTTCATAACTTGCTAAGTTTCCTAGATATCAACTTGATTTTTTTAGCGTTGGATAGCTAAACGCATTGGCTTTAATTAGCAATTGTTTTCTTTAGAACAGTCCAAGAAAATTTTTTTTATAATTTTTTCAAAAAAAGCAAAGGGGGTAGTCCATGGTTTTTTTTGGCGAAAAATATTTTTTTCGCACTATTCGCGAAAAACAAAAGTCGAATTAAAGCCAATACGGTTCTCTATCCAACGCAATAGAAATCAAATCGATATCTAGAAAACTCAAAAAATTATGACCAAAAAGGCAAGCAGTTCTACTACTGCCTCTTTCCGGCCACTTTTTAGTAGAACTGGTTACCTTTTTGTTCATAACTTGCTAAGTTTCCTAGATATCAACTTGATTTTTTTAGCGTTGCATAGCTAAACGCATTGGCTTTAATTAGCAATTGTTTTCTTTAGAACAGTCCAAGAAATTTTTTTTTATAATTTTTTCAAAAAAAGCAAAGGGGGTAGTCCATGGTTTTTTTTGGCGAAAAATATTTTTTTCGCACTATTCGCGAAAAACAAAAGTCGAATTAAAGCCAATACGGTTCTCTATCCAACGCAATAGAAATCAAATCTATATCTAGAAAACTCAAAAAATTATGACCAAAAAGGTAAGCAGTTCTACTACTGCCTCTTTCCGGCCACTTTTTAGTAGAACTGGTTACCTTTTTGTTCATAACTTGCTAAGTTTCCTAGATATCAACTTGATTTTTTTAGCGTTGGATAGCTAAACGCATTGGCTTTAATTAGCAATTGTTTTCTTTAGAACAGTCCAAGAAATTTTTTTTTATAATTTTTTCAAAAAAAGCAAAGGGGGTAGTCCATGGTTTTTTTTTGGCGAAAAATATTTTTTTCGCACTATTCGCGAAAAACAAAAGTCGAATTAAAGCCAATACGGTTCTCTATCCAACACAATAGAAATCAAATCGATATCTAGAAAACTCAAAAAATTATGACCAAAAAGGTAAGCAGTGCTACTACTGCCTCTTTCCGGCCACTTTTTAGTAGAACTGGTTACCTTTTTGTTCATAACTTGCTAAGTTTCTTAGATATCAACTTGATTTTTTTAGCGTTGGATAGCTAAACGCATTGGCTTTAATTAGCAATTGTTTTCTTTAGAACAGTCCAAGAAAATTTTTTTTATAATTTTTTCAAAAAAAGCAAAGGGGGTAGTCCATGGTTTTTTTTTGGCGAAAAATATTTTTTTCGCACTATTCGCGAAAAACAAAAGTCGAATTAAAGCCAATACGGTTCTCTATCCAACGCAATAGAAATCAAATCGATATCTAGAAAACTCAAAAAATTATGACCAAAAAGGCAAGCAGTTCTACTACTGCCTCTTTCCGGCCACTTTTTAGTAGAACTGGTTACCTTTTTGTTCATAACTTGCTAAGTTTCCTAGATATCAACTTGATTTTTTTAGCGTTGGATAGCTAAACGCATTGGCTTTAATTAGCAATTGTTTTCTTTAGAACAGTCCAAGAAATTTTTTTTTATAATTTTTTCAAAAAAAGCAAAGGGGGTAGTCCATGGTTTTTTTTTGGCGAAAAATATTTTTTTCGCACTATTCGCGAAAAACAAAAGTCGAATTAAAGCCAATACGGTTCTCTATCCAACACAATAGAAATCAAATCGATATCTAGAAAACTCAAAAAATTATGACCAAAAAGGTAAGCAGTTCTACTACTGCCTCTTTCCGGCCACTTTTTAGTAGAACTGGTTACCTTTTTGTTCATAACTTGCTAAGTTTCCTAGATATCAACGTGATTTTTTTAGCGTTGGATAGTTAAACGCATTGGCTTTAATTAGCAATTGTTTTCTTTAGAACAGTCCAAGAAAATTTTTTTTATAATTTTTTCAAAAAAAGCAAAGGGGGTAGTCCATGGTTTTTTTTGGCGAAAAATATTTTTTTCGCACTATTCGCGTAAAACAAAAGTCGAATTAAAGCCAATACGGTTCTCTATCCAACGCAATAGAAATCAAATCTATATCTAGAAAACTCAAAAAATTATGACCAAAAAGGTAAGCAGTTCTACTACTGCCTCTTTCCGGCCACTTTTTAGTAGAACTGGTTACCTTTTTGTTCATAACTTGCTAAGTTTCCTAGATATCAACTTGATTTTTTTAGCGTTGGATAGCTAAACGCATTGGCTTTAATTAGCAATTGTTTTCTTTAGAACAGTCCAAGAAATTTTTTTTTATAATTTTTTCAAAAAAAGCAAAGGGGGTAGTCCATGGTTTTTTTTTGGCGAAAAATATTTTTTTCGCACTATTCGCGTAAAACAAAAGTCGAATTAAAGCCAATACGGTTCTCTATCCAACGCAATAGAAATCAAATCGATATCTAGAAAACTCAAAAAATTATGAAAAAAAGGTAAGCAGTTCTACTACTGCCCCTTTCAGGCCACTTTTTAGTAGAACTGGTTACCTTTTTGTTCATAACTTGCTAAGTTTCCTAGATATCAACTTGATTTTTTTAGCGTTGGATAGCTAAACGCATTGGCTTTAATTAGCAATTGTTTTCTTTAGAACAGTCCAAGAAAATTTTTTTTATAATTTTTTCAAAAAAAGCAAAGGGGGTAGTCCATGGTTTTTTTTGGCGAAAAATATTTTTTTCGCACTATTCGCGAAAAACAAAAGTCGAATTAAAGCCAATACGGTTCTCTATCCAACGCAATAGAAATCAAATCGATATCTAGAAAACTCAAAAAATTATGAAAAAAAGGTAAGCAGTTCTACTACTGCCCCTTTCCGGCCACTTTTTAGTAGAACTGGTTACCTTTTTGTTCATAACTTGCTAAGTTTCCTAGATATCAACGTGATTTTTTTAGCGTTGGATAGTTAAACGCATTGGCTTTAATTAGCAATTGTTTTCTTTAGAACAGTCCAAGAAAATTTTTTTTATAATTTTTTCAAAAAAAGCAAAGGGGGTAGTCCATGGTTTTTTTTGGCGAAAAATATTTTTTTCGCACTATTCGCGTAAAACAAAAGTCGAATTAAAGCCAATACGGTTCTCTATCCAACACAATAGAAATCAAATCGATATCTAGAAAACTCAAAAAATTATGACCAAAAAGGTAAGCAGTTCTACTACTGCCTCTTTCCGGCCACTTTTTAGTAGAACTGGTTACCTTTTTGTTCATAACTTGCTAAGTTTCCTAGATATCAACGTGATTTTTTTAGCGTTGGATAGTTAAACGCATTGGCTTTAATTAGCAATTGTTTTCTTTAGAACAGTCCAAGAAAATTTTTTTTATAATTTTTTCAAAAAAAGCAAAGGGGGTAGTCCATGGTTTTTTTTGGCGAAAAATATTTTTTTCGCACTATTCGCGTAAAACAAAAGTCGAATTAAAGCCAATACGGTTCTCTATCCAACGCAATAGAAATCAAATCTATATCTAGAAAACTCAAAAAATTATGACCAAAAAGGTAAGCAGTTCTACTACTGCCTCTTTCCGGCCACTTTTTAGTAGAACTGGTTACCTTTTTGTTCATAACTTGCTAAGTTTCCTAGATATCAACTTGATTTTTTTAGCGTTGGATAGCTAAACGCATTGGCTTTAATTAGAAATTGTTTTCTTTAGAACAGTCCAAGAAAATTTTTTTTATAATTTTTTCAAAAAAAGCAAAGGGGGTAGTCCATGGTTTTTTTTGGCGAAAAATATTTTTTTCGCACTATTCGCGTAAAACAAAAGTCGAATTAAAGCCAATACGGTTCTCTATCCAACGCAATAGAAATCAAATCGATATCTAGAAAACTCAAAAAATTATGAAAAAAAGGTAAGCAGTTCTACTACTGCCCCTTTCAGGCCACTTTTTAGTAGAACTGGTTACCTTTTTGTTCATAACTTGCTAAGTTTCCTAGATATCAACTTGATTTTTTTAGCGTTGGATAGCTAAACGCATTGGCTTTAATTAGCAATTGTTTTCTTTAGAACAGTCCAAGAAAATTTTTTTTATAATTTTTTCAAAAAAAGCAAAGGGGGTAGTCCATGGTTTTTTTTGGCGAAAAATATTTTTTTCGCACTATTCGCGAAAAACAAAAGTCGAATTAAAGCCAATACGGTTCTCTATCCAACGCAATAGAAATCAAATCGATATCTAGAAAACTCAAAAAATTATGAAAAAAAGGTAAGCAGTTCTACTACTGCCCCTTTCCGGCCACTTTTTAGTAGAACTGGTTACCTTTTTGTTCATAACTTGCTAAGTTTCCTAGATATCAACTTGATTTTTTTAGCGTTGGATAGCTAAACGCATTGGCTTTAATTAGCAATTGTTTTCTTTAGAACAGTCCAAGAAAATTTTTTTTATAATTTTTTCAAAAAAAGCAAAGGGGGTAGTCCATGGTTTTTTTTGGCGAAAAATATTTTTTTCGCACTATTCGCGTAAAACAAAAGTCGAATTAAAGCCAATACGGTTCTCTATCCAACGCAATAGAAATCAAATCGATATCTAGAAAACTCAAAAAATTATGACCAAAAAGGTAAGCAGTTCTACTACTGCCTCTTTCCGGCCACTTTTTAGTAGAACTGGTTACCTTTTTGTTCATAACTTGCTAAGTTTCCTAGATATCAACGTGATTTTTTTAGCGTTGGATAGTTAAACGCATTGGCTTTAATTAGCAATTGTTTTCTTTAGAACAGTCCAAGAAAATTTTTTTTATAATTTTTTCAAAAAAAGCAAAGGGGGTAGTCCATGGTTTTTTTTGGCGAAAAATATTTTTTTCGCACTATTCGCGAAAAACAAAAGTCGAATTAAAGCCAATACGGTTCTCTATCCAACGCAATAGAAATCAAATCGATATCTAGAAAACTCAAAAAATTATGACCAAAAAGGTAAGCAGTTCTACTACTGCCTCTTTCCGGGCACTTTTTAGTAGAACTGGTTACCTTTTTGTTCATAACTTGCTAAGTTTCCTAGATATCAACGTGATTTTTTTAGCGTTGGATAGTTAAACGCATTGGCTTTAATTAGCAATTGTTTTCTTTAGAACAGTCCAAGAAAATTTTTTTTATAATTTTTTCAAAAAAAGCAAAGGGGGTAGTCCATGGTTTTTTTTGGCGAAAAATATTTTTTTCGCACTATTCGCGAAAAACAAAAGTCGAATTAAAGCCAATACGGTTCTCTATCCAACGCAATAGAAATCAAATCGATATCTAGAAAACTCAAAAAATTATGACCAAAAAGGTAAGCAGTTCTACTACTGCCTCTTTCCGGCCACTTTTTAGTAGAACTGGTTACCTTTTTGTTCATAACTTGCTAAGTTTCCTAGATATCAACGTGATTTTTTTAGCGTTGGATAGTTAAACGCATTGGCTTTAATTAGCAATTGTTTTCTTTAGAACAGTCCAAGAAAATTTTTTTTATAATTTTTTCAAAAAAAGCAAAGGGGGTAGTCCATGGTTTCTTTTGGCGAAAAATATTTTTTTCGCACTATTCGCGTAAAACAAAAGTCGAATTAAAGCCAATACGGTTCTCTATCCAACGCAATAGAAATCAAATCGATATCTAGAAAACTCAAAAAATTATGAAAAAAAGGTAAGCAGTTCTACTACTGCCCCTTTCAGGCCACTTTTTAGTAGAACTGGTTACCTTTTTGTTCATAACTTGCTAAGTTTCCTAGATATCAACGTGATTTTTTTAGCGTTGGATAGCTAAACGCATTGGCTTTAATTAGCAATTGTTTTCTTTAGAACAGTCTAAGAAAAATTTTTTTATAATTTTTTCAAAAAAAGCAAAGGGGGTAGTCCATGGTTTTTTTTGGCGAAAAATATTTTTTTCGCACTATTCGCGTAAAACAAAAGTCGAATTAAAGCCAATACGGTTCTCTATCCAACGCAATAGAAATCAAATCGATATCTAGAAAACTCAAAAAATTATGACCAAAAAGGTAAGCAGTTCTACTACTGCCTCTTTCCGGCCACTTTTTAGTAGAACTGGTTACCTTTTTGTTCATAACTTGCTAAGTTTCCTAGATATCAACGTGATTTTTTTAGCGTTGGATAGCTAAACGCATTGGCTTTAATTAGCAATTGTTTTCTTTAGAACAGTCCAAGAAAATTTTTTTTATCATTTTTTCAAAAAAAGCAAAGGGGGTAGTCCATGGTTTTTTTTGGCGAAAAATATTTTTTTCGCACTATTCGCGAAAAACAAAAGTCGAATTAAAGCCAATACGGTTCTCTATCCAACGCAATAGAAATCAAATCGATATCTAGAAAACTCAAAAAATTATGAAAAAAAGGTAAGCAGTTCTACTACTGCCCCTTTCAGGCCACTTTTTAGTAGAACTGGTTACCTTTTTGTTCATAACTTGCTAAGTTTCCTAGATATCAACGTGATTTTTTTAGCGTTGGATAGCTAAACGCATTGGCTTTAATTAGCAATTGTTTTCTTTAGAACAGTCCAAGAAAATTTTTTTTATAATTTTTTCAAAAAAAGCAAAGGGGGTAGTCCATGGTTTCTTTTGGCGAAAAATATTTTTTTCGCACTATTCGCGTAAAACAAAAGTCGAATTAAAGCCAATACGGTTCTCTATCCAACGCAATAGAAATCAAATCGATATCTAGAAAACTCAAAAAATTATGAAAAAAAGGTAAGCAGTTCTACTACTGCCCCTTTCAGGCCACTTTTTAGTAGAACTGGTTACCTTTTTGTTCATAACTTGCTAAGTTTCCTAGATATCAACGTGATTTTTTTAGCGTTGGATAGCTAAACGCATTGGCTTTAATTAGCAATTGTTTTCTTTAGAACAGTCCAAGAAAATTTTTTTTATCATTTTTTCAAAAAAAGCAAAGGGGGTAGTCCATGGTTTTTTTTGGCGAAAAATATTTTTTTCGCACTATTCGCGAAAAACAAAAGTCGAATTAAAGCCAATACGGTTCTCTATCCAACGCAATAGAAATCAAATCGATATCTAGAAAACTCAAAAAATTATGACCAAAAAGGTAAGCAGTTCTACTACTGCCTCTTTCCGGCCACTTTTTAGTAGAACTGGTTACCTTTTTGTTCATAACTTGCTAAGTTTCCTAGATATCAACTTGATTTTTTTAGCGTTGGATAGTTAAACGCATTGGCTTTAATTAGCAATTGTTTTCTTTAGAACAGTCCAAGAAAATTTTTTTTATAATTTTTTCAAAAAAAGCAAAGGGGGTAGTCCATGGTTTTTTTTGGCGAAAAATATTTTTTTCGCACTATTCGCGTAAAACAAAAGTCGAATTAAAGCCAATACGGTTCTCTATCCAACGCAATAGAAATCAAATCGATATCTAGAAAACTCAAAAAATTATGACCAAAAAGGTAAGCAGTTCTACTACTGCCTCTTTCCGGCCACTTTTTAGTAGAACTGGTTACCTTTTTGTTCATAACTTGCTAAGTTTCCTAGATATCAACGTGATTTTTTTTGCGTTGGATAGTTAAACGCATTGGCTTTAATTAGCAATTGTTTTCTTTAGAACAGTCCAAGAAAATTTTTTTTATAATTTTTTCAAAAAAAGCAAAGGGGGTAGTCCATGGTTTTTTTTGGCGAAAAATATTTTTTTCGCACTATTCGCGAAAAACAAAAGTCGAATTAAAGCCAATACGGTTCTCTATCCAACGCAATAGAAATCAAATCGATATCTAGAAAACTCAAAAAATTATGACCAAAAAGGCAAGCAGTTCTACTACTGCCTCTTTCCGGCCACTTTTTAGTAGAACTGGTTACCTTTTTGTTCATAACTTGCTAAGTTTCCTAGATATCAACTTGATTTTTTTAGCGTTGGATAGTTAAATGCATTGGCTTTAATTAGCAATTGTTTTCTTTAGAACAGTCCAAGAAAATTTTTTTTATAATTTTTTCAAAAAAAGCAAAGGGGGTAGTCCATGGTTTTTTTTTGGCGAAAAATATTTTTTTCGCACTATTCGCGAAAAACAAAAGTCGAATTAAAGCCAATACGGTTCTCTATCCAACGCAATAGAAATCAAATCGATATCTAGAAAACTCAAAAAATTATGACCAAAAAGGCAAGCAGTTCTACTACTGCCTCTTTCCGGCCACTCTTTAGTAGAACTGGTTACCTTTTTGTTCATAACTTGCTAAGTTTCCTAGATATCAACTTGATTTTTTTAGCGTTGGATAGCTAAACGCATTGGCTTTATTTAGCAATTGTTTTCTTTAGAACGGTCCAAGAAAATTTTTTTTATAATTTTTTCAAAAAAAGCAAAGGGGGTAGTCCATGGTTTTTTTTTGGCGAAAAATATTTTTTTTCGCACTATTCGCGAAAAACAAAAGTCGAATTAAAGCCAATACGGTTCTCTATCCAACGCAATAGAAATCAAATCGATATCTAGAAAACTCAAAAAATTATGACCAAAAAGGCAAGCAGTTCTACTACTGCCTCTTTCCGGCCACTTTTTAGTAGAACTGGTTACCTTTTTGTTCATAACTTGCTAAGTTTCCTAGATATCAACTTGATTTTTTTAGCGTTGGATAGTTAAATGCATTGGCTTTAATTAGCAATTGTTTTCTTTAGAACAGTCCAAGAAAATTTTTTTTATAATTTTTTCAAAAAAAGCAAAGGGGGTAGTCCATGGTTTTTTTTTGGCGAAAAATATTTTTTTCGCACTATTCGCGAAAAACAAAAGTCGAATTAAAGCCAATACGGTTCTCTATCCAACGCAATAGAAATCAAATCGATATCTAGAAAACTCAAAAAATTATGACCAAAAAGGCAAGCAGTTCTACTACTGCCTCTTTCCGGCCACTTTTTAGTAGAACTGGTTACCTTTTTGTTCATAACTTGCTAAGTTTCCTAGATATCAACTTGATTTTTTTAGCGTTGGATAGCTAAACGCATTGGCTTTAATTAGCAATTGTTTTCTTTAGAACAGTCCAAGAAAATTTTTTTTATAATTTTTTCAAAAAAAGCAAAGGGGGTAGTCCATGGTTTTTTTTTGGCGAAAAATATTTTTTTCGCACTATTCGCGAAAAACAAAAGTCGAATTAAAGCCAATACGGTTCTCTATCCAACGCAATAGAAATCAAATCGATATCTAGAAAACTCAAAAAATTATGACCAAAAAGGTAAGCAGTTCTACTACTGCCTCTTTCCGGCCACTTTTTAGTATTTTTTTTTGTTTAAGTGTATATAAATTGCACAGGCCAATGATGATTTTGGTACTGCCAGAACTAAAACTGATTCCTAGTATATCGATATCCTGATTCAAGCTGTATGCCCACTTTTTTAATCCTACTGTATAGAAAAAAAAGGAGACTATGCCATATAATCTGCAATAACTCTCTAATTAAACTAATAAAAATACGTAAGGCTAGGAGATAAAATAACCCTTAAATTATCTTATTATCAATTTTTTAGTCTTTTAGTTTAGAAAATATTCACAAAGTTTTGTCAAATAAACGCATTTATTATAATTATTATCAAAAAAAATATTATTGAAAAAATTTATTAACAATCTAAAATAAACAAAATTTTAAATAGTGTCATGGAAATGGCTCTGAATTCCAAAAAATTTAGAAATACCTTGCAGCGTTGTAGATTAATTAAATTTATCACAAATAATAAAAACTATTGAAAATAATACAGCATAAAATTTTACAAATTGAACACCCGTAGATAATATTTCTTCCCCTACCCTCATGACTCATGATATGGAGGTAAAAGAAAATGATTCCTTTAATGTGCAAATTACCTCCACAAAAAATAACATATCTGATATACAAGGGCGGATTGATATTAAAGCTACCTAAGTAGGAAAAACCCATTTTTTTTTCAAAAAACATTTATTTCTCAATATAGTCTCCTTTTAGCTCAATACACTTAGTAAGACGATATTCCAACTTTTTTATATCATCTGAATAATACGATTTTGGGAACCCCTCAAAATACGCGTTAGTTTCAGTAATCACTTCTTCATTTGAGATGAATATTTTTCCTGCGAGCCATTTTTTCAAGTTTGGAAACAGGAAAAAGTCACTAGGAGCTAAATCTGAACTATAAGGTGGATGATCAACCAATTCGAAGTGTATTTCACTTAATTTTAGCATCGTATCTAATGCTGTGTGAACCAGTGCGTTGTTTTCCATTAGGTCCCATTCATTGAGATAGAAGGATTTGGCTACAGTAGAATTTATCGCTCAGAGACCACATATACGCTGTTTTTGTACTAAGTGAACTTTTCAACGTTTTCTAAAAAATTTCACAAATACAAGTGGGAGAAACTGTATTCTCAGGATGATAGCACTATCCATTGAGGTTGTTTTCCATTAGGTCCCATTCATTGAGATAGAAGGGTTTGGTCCCAGTAGCCTTCATCTCTCAGAGAGGGCGAATTGCCTAATGCACACACCTGTATAATTTCACCATGCTTATAAGACCAGGACCATACACAGCAATTTTAGTTAGGGAATTCTAATTTTGTAGGAGAGAGAGGAAAGAAGAAAGGAAAGAGGTACAAACTTGCTTGGACTTGGCAATTCCATTTTGTTCTCTCTTCGTATCTTTTGTACAGATGTGAAAAAAGATGAGAAGCTGAATGAATGACTGTATAACAATGCTAAAATTGCCGAAACAAAAAAATTGACAATTTTAAAAGAGAATTGAGAAAGAATTGCCTAACTAAACTTGCAGTGTGTGGTCCTGGTCTAAGTAAATATGCCTTGAGTATATCTATCTACAAAAATTAATGTGTGTTTATGTTTCCTTGTGAGTTTGAATAAATAATTTTATTTTCACACATATTAAAAAATTAAAAGTGGCACTACTGCAATATGTCTTTCTATAACCAACAGCTATGTACTTACCCCCCAACCACACGAACAATATGTTTGGCAATTATTACCGTGGCAACTGTCAAATTTTATTGCCAACACCAAATATTAACATGTGGACCGCATAAATATATGTTGAAACATTCGTTGAGTAATAGTTGTTATTACATATTGCTCAGCAATTATCTTGGAGATATGCTGTCAAATTGAATTGTAATTGTAAAAACGTGTGAAGCTAAAAAAAACCAAGCTAATAAAAATTAAATAATTCTTCCACATTAATAATATTTATTAATTGCTTTAAAGCAATAAATAGTTTAACGTTCTTATTTTCACCTCTTATTTAATGTTTATAAAAACTTTTAATTTTATGTTCTAAGATACGTGTTCGCTACCTCAAAATAGAAGCTTAAACATTGAAATTTAACGGCAATCAAATTTGACAGTTGCTACGGCAATAATTGCTAAACATATTGCTCGTGTGGTTGGGGAGTTACATTCCTAAGCTATTGCTGCTGCCGCTTCTAAAATAATTAAATAGCTGGCTACACGGCGACACTTGTAGCCAACGTCATTTGTAGTCGTGCAGTCAGTATTCTGCTGTTTCAAATGTGTTTAATGTATAAAGAGTAAGAATAAGAGCCTAACTATAATAGGCATTAGCTAGCTTAAACAATTATGTATGTGAGTACACAGGAACTATATATGGCAAACTATAATAGATTTAACAAAAAGTTTCGTCATATGTTATTTGCTTAAGCAAACAGCGAAACTGGTCGTACATTCCCTACGTAATCAGATGTTTTTACATTTAGTATACATGCATAAATAAAAAATGCATGTATACTGCACATTTTAACAATTTTATTGTCTTCAAATGTTTTCATTTTTATCCATTACTGAATTTTATTTTCTAGCACAAATCACTTGTAATATTTTAAATTTTAGTTTTGTTTATTTACAGAGGCACATTTGCATATTTTAGTCAACGAATAAAAAAAGGGAAATATCGGTGGCTTGATATCAATACATCAAAATAAATAATTTTTTAATTATTTATGGTACCATACAAATCAATTATGATCATTAAATAACACATTGTGTAAGTTTGTCGATTATTTAAGATATAAAAAGAAAATGATTATTTCTCCAAAAGTGCCAATATTCTCTAGTGTGCAACTGAGACGAAAGTTCATAAGTACATTATAATTAAAATTACTTCAGCAATTAACAGAGTTTTCGTTCAATATTGGCAGTGGCTTAAGTTTTGTTATGTATAGTTATTCCTTAAGAATGCATGTGGATGTATTTATGACTTCATATAAAAATTTTCTTAAAGATTCTCTTGAATAATTAAATATATTGTTAGCGTTACTAAATCAATATCAAAACTCAGTTTTAATAGAAGGTACAGAATAGGGGTGGTATATAGATTTATGTCGACCACTGTACACATACACAAATGTTGGTATGTACATATTTGGAATACATAAGCTTGTACATAACGTTTTAATATGCACGTAAACATTTGTAGCGTAAATCTTTTTTCAACACACATATCATGTAAGTATGTAAATGTGTTGTCTCATTTTGCCCTCTAAATCTTTATAACATGTAGCACATACTTTGCGATGATAATATTGAAATTATTTTAACTATTGTAGGGATAAGATATGAATTTATGCACTTCATTACGAACGTTCTATATAAATATATAAATTACGAATCTGATCCTTTAAAAAAATTAAAGATGGCATAGAAGTGATTCAACACATTTAAGTTATATTTTTACTCACATTACAAAAAAGATGTCCCACTGTTGCACCAACTAACGTTATCACGCCAGTCGTCGATAAATTACAAAATATATGACCATACACACGCACATACGTATTCTTTCATGAGGTTAATTGAGAATAATTTAATATTTTTTGTTTTACATTTATTTTCTTTTATAAAAATTTTGCAAAAAATTCGCTATTGACTTTTGATGAAATTTAATCTTTTCTTTTAACAATTTGTAGCAGCGATTACGCCATTTTGAGTTGCTAATTGTAATCGTGAAACGTGTTTTTAACTTTTATTTGCTTATTTTAGTTCTTTCAGAACGTTTTAAAAATCGATTATAAATCTTAGTAATCTTGCTAAATTATTATCTGTATATTCCGAATGAATATATAAGCTTAAAACTTCTAAAGAAAAATTAATTAAAAGACTACACGAACGAATAAGGAAGAAACAGGGCGAGCCAACAAAACTTTTCGTTAAGCATCTTCTTTTTAAAAATAACACTCAGGAGAGATTGTTAACTCAACGAATACAAAAATTACACCATGGCAGAATTAACACGATAAGGAATTAAACAATTACAAAAACAAATAAAGAGGTAGAAATTCAATGCAAATCCGGTCATACAGACTCTATGTATTTTGAGCACAAGAACAATACCCCGCACAGAATGTAAACAAATTTTGACAGCTTTACATAAAAAACAATAGGGGGCAAAAAATGTACAGCTGCATTATTTGCTTTACCATATTAACTCTGCCATGAATTACAAATGGCGTAATTATACTGGTACACTAGGCAGACAGCTGATTTTCTTGGCTTGTCAAAATTGCCAAATTGCTGACAAAACGACGGAAACAAAAATTTCGATACTTTATTTACTTTACCGTGTTAATTCCATAATGGATGCAATCCGAAAATTTCAAAATAGTGGTTTGTTTTCTACCAAGTTTTCAAAAATGCTTAAGAAATTTTTTTTATTCGTCATGGAAAATAATGCATTTTTGCACGCCAACATTTGTTAGAATAACATGAATAAAGATAAAATTTTCTTTTTTATGTAAAGAATACATATAATAAAATGGGTTATGCCGAACATATAATACAAATAAAAAAATCGTCCAATCGATCCAGCCGTTCTCCAATTTAAGAAAAATTTTAAGTGGGTGTGGTCTATTTTTATTTTCATGAAAACCTGTTGGGTTTTTCTAAACACATAAAAAAATAGCCAAATTGGTTTAGCCATTCTCCGTGTTGAGATAAATTTAAAAAGTGGGCGTAGTAATGCACATGGGAAATTTTTCTTTACATTAAAATATAAGTTGGGTCATGCCGAACATATAAGGAAAAAATTACCCAAATAGGTCTAAAAATTCTCCAATTTGAGAGAATTTTAAAAAGTGGGCGTGGTCTATTTTAATTTAAGTTGGGTTTTGATAAAAATATAAAATTTTTGTATATTCGTTCTTCTTACTCTAAGAAGAGTAAAGGACTGTGAAAAACCGGGTAGATGAATAAGCCAGATACTGACTGCAACGCCACCTGCCGGGCGGATTTTTGATGCTAAGCCTTCCAAGTTGTAACCCAAAGGCATACGCAGAAATTCAATTAAATCGGTTCAGTTTTCTAGGAGTCGAATTTTATATACGAGTTAAGATTTTGCTGTGCAAAATAAATTTTACATATTTTTAAAATGCTGCAATTTATTAAAGAAACTTAATTATGAATTAAGCACGAAGATTAAATTTTGTATTTGGAAATCCATTTTTTTATAATGAACATACACACACATGTATGTAGTTACTTACAAGCAAGAATGATAGAAATACAAGATTACCCTATCCCGCGTAGCTGAAATGACGTCACGCGATGTGTTCCTATTGGCTAATAATTTACAGCTAAATAAGATATCTGTATTATTTCTTTCTTCAAACTGTGGACATTCTAGGTCATCTAACGGGAAATCTGTATTTTCATCATTCTTGATTACGAATAACAAATATCGAACAAGATAGCAAATTTAGTCTTAATCAGTGGGATTCTGAATGACTATTAAAATGAAATCCTTATCAGGAGCAACCATTATTTCATGTTTCTTTGAACGAACTCTTAAAAATGTTAAATCATTTGATGGATCTAAATCTCGCACAACACTTCTTGCTTTATCAGCCAGTTGACTCATTAACCCAGAATACTGTACAGTTGTTGTGTTGTCAAGGGTTGATTTAACTGGAATGCCTTAAAACAAAAGGAATATTAGCTTCAGAATACATAATAATTATACTTCATAGTTAACTGGGAATTAAACTTCAACTTTCCCAACTGTTATTTGGAAAAAATTGCCCTCCGTTCTTACCTTCATTATTAACCACTATAGTGCCAACAACTCCTTTGTGTGATTGTATTCGTTTTAAAATTTCTTCAACTTCTTGCGACTTTAAAATATATAGAATATAAATTGGTATATATTTTAAATCTGTAACACATTAATTACTCACCATGATATTTGTATTAAATTTACTACAGAAAAATAAAAAACAAATACTTCTGGTAGGGGTGTCAGTTAGAAACCTGCGCTGACTTAATTTCAATATTTCGGCGTCGAAAAAACTATTGTCTGCCGGTTAAAAGCACCTTTTGTAGCAAGCCATATTTACTTATACAGCTGGATATTATTTTTTCGTTTGTTGCATAGTGAACTGCCAATTTTTTTTCTTTTTGTATTTTTCTCCTTTACCCAACAAACCATATAACAATCAAACTACAATTCAACATGAGAATATTAAAAATTCTTAAGATAATTGTTGTTATTTATTTATGTAATATAAATATATGCCTATAGTAAATAAAATTTATATAACATTTTGTTTAAGGCGAATGACAATAAAAAAACAGATAAAAGTTAAAAAGAAATCTTAAACAATTTTGACAGTTCGGTAAAATATAAATTTTGCCCTTGTTATGATTTTCGGGATTTTCTGCAAAATTTCATCATTTTTAACAATAAAAATATAATATAAATAAAAGCAATGTTACGTAAATTGCGTTGTAACAAAATTTTTGTTTTATAGAAAATAAATATTTTAAGTTATATAAAAACTATATAACAGATATTTTGAATCATGGTATAATTTTATCATGCGTTGAATAAAGTAATAAAGTTCAAAAGGGCAGAAAAGTGTGCTGCGAAAACTACTGAAAAAAGGTATTAAATTGTCCATCTCTGACTTGTGTCTATTTTATTTGTTTCTCTCAGTGAGTGAGTAATGCGAAAAGAAAGACGTTGTTGGAAAAGTGTACGCGATATTTCTTTTTTTTTTAATTTTGTAATTTTAAACACGATTAATAATAAAATTGAAAATTAAAGTGAACCTACCATAATTATAAGTAAAAGAGTTACTGAGACGTAGAAATTATTAAACCATCTAATGTTAACTAGTGAAAAAGAATTTTTAACTGGTGCTTTGCTGCAACTGCGACGTCGTCTGTGAAGGAAAATTTGTTCGTTTTTTAACAGGTAACATAAATAACACACATGCACGTCTTACTAAAAAAAAAATTCTGTGGCTTATACGAATATGTAATCGTGTGTGTCGTTTTCAAACGATTTTGACATTGATGCCAAATATTTACATGGCTCTAATAATTGGAAAATATGCATAAAGTTCGATTATGCCATTAGAAAACAACGGAATTTTGTTACGAATTGAAATAAATTTACATTGTGCTCTGCTCCTGAAAAAATGCTTTTAAGACAATACGACCTACGTAGATGAAAAAATTAGTTGATAACAGGTTAGTTATAATCATGTGAAAGTTATAACCATGCAGATGTACATACTTTTGTAAATTTGTTTAAATAGTTTTAACAAATTCCTTGTTTAAAGCTTGAAAATGTATTTTTAATCTTGGAATTAGAACATCCAAAAGTCACTCCCCTCTTAATTATTACTCTCTGATTCGGCGAAGTAATGATGCGCGCACTCCCTTTTGAACTTCGACCTAAAATAATTTGTGAATTTATGTATGTATGTTTGTATGAAGGAGACCAGATTCGTTTTAAAAATTTGGGATAGTACTTTTCTAAGTATGAATGAGTATTTGTGGTGTACAAATAAAAATGTTTAGAAATGATATTGAAGGCAAATAATTTAATAAATAATGAAAGAGGCTCTTACATTCTATGCAGAAAGTAGTTTTGTCTTTCAATAATGACAAAAAGATATAAATTATACCTAACTACTTGCAAATGTTTATTTGCCATAAAAAATTATAGCGGTTTTCACTCCTAACCCCACATAGATAACCTTATTTCTTTGTACATTAAACATAACGATACGTCATACAGACGTATGCTCTAAAGCATCCTATTAAGGACATTAAAAAACTGAATATTAAAAATATTTTTATTTAAATTTTTTATTTATTAGTTTTCTTAACTAATAAAACTTTATTTAACAAGTGTTCATAAAACAACAACAAAAAAAAAATTGAATAAAAAAATAACATAAATAAATAAACCTTTTCAAAGGACTAAAAAGAGTCTTAAAACTAAAAGTCTGAAATTTTTTATAAGTCCAATTTAACATTCATATATAAATTAAGTAATAAAAAACAAAATTATAAAATGTTTTAAAATCTATACAGGAGTTGCAAACTAGATTCTTGTTGTCTCCACAAACAGGTGATATAAAAGGTGGGCCAAAAGAAGTCATCCGATTTTGTTTGGCTCTCATTTTTTTTTCTAAATGAAAATGAAATGTGTTCCGGGCTGTTGGAACCACATGTCCTCCAGTCCTAAGTCGTTCAATTGCGACAAAAAAAAGTCGGTTAACATGTCCCTATAGCGCGCACCGTCCACTGTTGTCGTTTGACCAGCCCGATGATTCCTCCAGCGTAAACAGCGCACCATGTAGTCACTTTGAGCGGGTGTAATGGCTCCTCGTGCATCAATCGTGAATTTTCGGTGCCCGAGGAGCGATAGTTTTGCTTGTGGAAATGAGCCTCGTCGCTTATTACCATTTTGGTCGAAAAATCGTCCACTTCGATTATTCCGCGTTCTTGAGGAGTGTATCGCTCCATGGCTTGTTCACTTGTATATTACATCTGTCTAGTTCACAAATGCTAAAACATTTGCAAAAATAAGAGCATCTTCCAATAGGGTGATTTCTTTTAGCCCACCTTGTACCATTTGTGACATTCGTCGAAGTTTTGAAGGACATAAACTGAACTATCTCTTTTTATTAAGAACACGTTGATCTTTACTGCCACTAGAAACATTCTGAGAAATATTTGCAAATGATGTTGCCGCGCAATGATTTTGATAAGGTTGGAATCTCAAGTCTTTTTTGCATCCAAAGTGTAATTAAAGACGAAGAACAATTTTTCATATATTCTCTGCGGCTTAGAGGCTTTTGGTTACTAGAAATATAATTATGGGAATAAATTATATAAGAATTTACTGTTTTGTCATCAATAGTATCTGTTTCATTATAAGAAGAAAGCAAATACACCATTTTAGATGGCTTCCATTTATACGATAATAATGTTAAAGGACCATCATAACAAAACAGAGTGGTTCCAACTTGTCGGGTGCACGAAATTTTTATTTCCTCTGGGATTTCGCGTTTGTTTGATCTTATTGTACCCCCAGGCTCTTTCAGTAAATGTTTTGCTAATGGAATGGATGTAAACCAATTGTCGCTAGTAATATTTCTACAACTGCCATGTTTAGGTCGCAATAATTCCTTAACATAATATTTCCCAATGGAAGATTAGACGTGTTTGTGCTTTTTCCTAGGTAAGGTATAGCGTTAAAGATTTACTTTGTTCACATATTATTACTATTTTAATTCTGTATTTATTTGGCTTGTTTGGAATATAAATTTTGAATGGACATTATCCACCTAGTCCCAAAAGCTGTTCGTGAATAGTAGTATATGATCCTGGGATGTAATTTTCCTCACACTGTTTTATGAAAAGGTTCCATATTTTTCTAACTGCAGTAAAAGCATCATTCAGACGAAGTGCAGGTCGCAAAGCTTTGTCATCCATTCTTAGGTGTCGAATTAAAACTATCACTACTCATTGCTGCTGTGTATCTTGTTACACAGTAAGACGGATTGAAAAGCTCGTCTGTTGATAAGTGGTTGTCCTTAAAAGCCGATGTTAAAACAAAAACCCCGATTAGAGAGCGAATTTCATACACATTTTTTTCTCTATATGTTGCTTTATTTTCATCACTTCGACGATTAAGAGCTATTTCAACATTCAGCACAACCTCAGAAATTATTTCTGACGTATCCGTTGTTTTGCCTTAAAATTTTTGTATATTCTATCATCTTACTCTGAGAATTCGTACTCATAGAGTAAAGGAGCGTGCAAGGCCGGGTAAAAACAGGTAATATAAATATAAATTAGTCAGATACCGCTGCAGTGCTAGGCGGATTTGTGACGCTAAACCTTCCAAGGCGTAATCAAACACACGTATAGTCGAATTTTATATATTAAGATATGCAGTATCCAATAAGAAAATATTAAGGGATAATTGTCCATCATTTGAGTAGTATTCTTCAAGTGTTACCACACTATTTTTATTTACATAGAGATGCCAAAAATTTCAATTACATCAAAGTCACCGAGCTTGCTTGGTGTCAAAGTCAAAGAAACATTTTAAGCCGATCAAAGTCGGAGGAATCGGCTGCGGCTGTTGATGGAAAAAATATAAGGCGGTGGTGCGCCACCGGCTAAAACACGCTAAAAAACCTAGGTGTGAACCATAGTATAATTATACAAAGTATACGTACCATATATTTTGTTAGTGTAAAATTAGATATCATGGTATTATTTCGTAAACCAACAAGCAAAATGAAAAGAAATTTTGGTGTTCAAGTCTAATAAAACTCATATGTAAACAAAAAACACACTATGGGTGTGAACATGGTATTGTGAAATTTATTCTTTCTCGCTTTTTTTGTTATCGCAAAGCTGCTGTACGCGATATTGATCTTATGTCGTACTTGTTTTTAATATTCTCATTAGGTACGTATATTTATTTATTTCTAAAATTGGCGATTGCTATAAATGATGTCACCAGCTATTTTGATTTGTTTTTCTTCTGTTTAGTCAAAATAAAAATATTTTAGGTGTGATGATGTTTATATATTTGCATAATATTATATGTATAATTTTTAACTAGTACGAAATGTATGTATGTTGTACTTTTATATTATTACTAGCAGTTTTTACCCGGTCTCGCCCGGTCCACTACTCTAAGAATGCGAATTCTTAGAGTAAGGAAAGCATATACATATATAAAAATTCACAACAATCTGTTAAAAATCTAGATTAGTAAATAAAAAAAAAACACAATTTAAACTACTTTGCTGAAAAGTGGGCATGAGCAACAGAGAGAGAGAGATTCATTGGAAGCGAATCTAAATTCTCGTATCATAGTTTTAGTGCTTATACTCCTCCGAAACTGCTTAAGTGATTTTAATAAAATTTAATATATATATATATATATATATATATATATATATATATATATATATATATATATATATAAATATATTCATTAAGTTTGAGAATAGGTTTATTACTATAATGTACTAAATTTTTTTTGACAAGTTGCATCAAAAAACTGGCGCATTTAGTTCCAATTCCAAAATGTTATAAAAGTTAGTTAATTGGTTTTTGCAACAGTGAAAATAATTTTTTTTTAAATTAAACCGGTAATTTTTTTTCCGTTAAATTAAAAATGTAAATAAAACTCATGTAAATACATGTGCTACAAGTGTCAATAAAATATTTTTTGACTTTTTATTGGAGGACATTTATGTCAGTGGTTTCAACTAGATGGATGTCCGGCTCACTATGCCCGCCCAGTTAGAGAATTTCTAAATATGGAAAACGCAGTCCGGTGGATAGGACGATCAGGTACAATTTCGTGGCCAGCCCGTTCACCCGATTTAAATACCTTAGATTTCTTTAACTTGGGAGCGTTATTCAAACCAATCCGAAACATAACCGATATGCGTCAAAGGATTCAAGAGGCAGTTGAAGCTATCAACTCTGACAGTTATGCTCGTCATATTAGTAGAAGATGTAGAGCTTTATTACAGTTAAGACAAACAATTTAAGCATTTGTTATAAATTTTGTAAATACACCTTTAGTTAAAATACCTGAGTTTTATTTGAATTATGGGACACCCTGTATATACCATTCAAACGGCCTCAATGTTTTCTTTATAAAACCGTTGAGAAACTTAATATCGGTTGATATTCAACTAAGTTACTGGTGCTATTCTGGAATTTATAACAACTGTCATTCATTAGTTATTATAATAATTCTTGTCATTGTTTTTCTATTTAGCTATTCTTGAATTTATGTGACAAAATAAAAGCTTTGATATTTTAGCAATTATAGTAGGGTGCAAACCAAAAAAAATCATATTGAAAAGCTTTTCTATACCCGAAAAACAGCTGAAATTTAAATATAATTTTATCACAAACTATTAATACTTATGTGCTGAGCCTGCAATTGTGGAAAAAAAAACTGCGATGTGGAGCAAAAAAAAACATCGTGCATATATTTTGGCTACGGGGGTTAGTGCATTTACGAGTGGATTTTCAGAATGTGAAGACAGCGCTGAATCAGTGGTTGCCTTTAGTACTGTAGATTTTTTTTGAGGTATTCATATTGATACCGTAATAACTGAAATAATACATACAAGGTGGGCTAAAAGAAATTACCCTATTGGAAGATGCTCTTATTTTGGCAAATGGCGGCAAATGGCGGCCAATGTCAAATCTGTTTTGACATTTGTGAACTAGACAGATGTAGAATACAAGTGAACAAGCCATGACGCGATACACTCCCCAAGAACGCGGAATAATCGAAGTGCACAATTTTTCGACCAAAATCATAATGAGCGACGAGGCAAAACTATCGCTTCTGGGGCACCGAAAATCTACGATTGATGCACGAGGAGCAATTACACACGCTCAAAGTGACTGCATGGTGTGCTGTTCACGCTGGAGGAGTCATCGGGCTGGTCAAACGACAACAGTGGACGAGTTAGGACTGGAGGACATGTGGTTCCAACAGGACGGAGCAATGGCACGCATTTCATTTTCATTTAGAAAAAAATGAGAGCCAAACAACATCGGATCACTTCTTTTGGCCCACCTTGTATATATGTATATGTTTAGAAAATTACTTCTCGTCAAGATGCAAATCTTTCTTCAAATATCTCGGTTCTGAAGGATACTATTGATGACAGTGGTGTTAAGATTGATGATGATGGTGATATAAATAAATTTTTAATTGTATTACTTGTATCATGTATATTTTCTTCTCTTTCCGATAATATTTCCACTGAAACTATTTTCTCCATTATTTATATTTATATTACTTATGAATTTTTTGCTTTTATTTCAAGAAATTTTTATTGTCATGTGCTAGTGAATATAAAGAGTGATTTTTTTGCTATTATCTTTTTGGCAACACTAGTTTTGACAGCTCACGCACGTTTTGTATCTTGTGTCACTGTCAAACATCTTCAGTTTGGTCTATAATTTAATCATGAATCGTCTTACAAACGAACAACGCTTGCAAATTATTGAATTTTATTACCAAAATGCGTGCTCTGTTAAGAAAGTTCATCGCGCGCTTCTTCCATTTTATGGTCAGTTTAATCGACCTACTGAGGCTTCTATTCGGGCTATTGTAACAAAATTTCGCACCAAATTTACATTGTTGGACATTAAACCACCAACACGCTTACGTAGAGTGCGAACTGAAGAAAATATCGCAGCCGTATCGGCCAGTGTTGGTGATGACCGTGAATTATCGATTCGGCGCCGTTCGCAGCAATTGGGCCTCTGTTACTCCACTACGTGGAAAATTTTGCGGAAGGATTTGGGTGTGAAGCCTTATAAGATACAACTGGTGCAAGAATTGAAGCCAAACGACCTACCACAACGCCAAATTTTTGGTGAATGGGCTCTTGAAAAGTTAGATGAAGATCCACTTTTTTATCGAAGAATTGTGTTCAGCGACGAGGCTCATTTCTGGTTGAATGGATACGTGAACAAGCAAAACTGCCGTATTTCGAGTGAAGAGCAGCCAGAAGCATTGCAAGAGCTACCAATGCATCCACAAAAAACAACCGTTTGGTGCGGATTATGGGCTGGCGGCATCATTGGGCCGTATTTCTTCAAAGATGATGCGAATCACAACGTTACTGTGAATGGTGAGCGCTACCGTGCGATGATAACAAACTTTTTTTTGCCCAAAATGGAAGAGCTTGACTTGCATGACATGTGGTTTCAACAAGACGGTGCCACATGCCACATGCCACACAGCACGCGAAACAATGGACCAATTGAGAGGCGAGTTCGGTGAACAGTTTATTTCACGCTTGGGACCAGTCAATTGGCCGCCCAGATCGTGCGATTTAACGCCTCTAGACTATTTTTTGTGGGGCTATGTTAAGGCTAATGTCTATAGGGACAAGCCCGCTTCGATTGACGCACTGGAAGCCAACATTGCCAACATTATTCGTGAGATACCGGCCGAAATGTTGGAAAGAGTATGCCAAAATTGGACTAAGCGGATGGACCATTTGAGGCGCAGCCGCGGCCAACATTTGCATGAAATAATCTTCAAACATTAAATTATATCGACCCAACTATCGATCCAAATAAATATTTCATGCATTTTTCTGAATTTTATGTGTTTTTTTTTTTTAATTTCCGATAGTTCTTATAAAATCACCTTTTATAACTAAAATTTTAACTAAAACAATAAAAGCTTTTATTTCAAGCCCAGAATAGCATTTAGTTTTTATTGTCACAAATGTTTTTATTAAAACTATAATAAGGTTTGTTATTCGACCTAGAATAGGGAGGGGGGGTTGGCAAATTTCTAAAACAGATTCTTGTTGTACTCGACAGCACCTACGAGAAAATAATATCGCTTTTCAATTATTTTCACTTTATTCTTCATTGTATTATTGACTTTTTGTCATTTTTGTCAGTTGCATTGTTTGTCGTTTAGGATTAAAATATGTATGTTTAGTGTGTGTATGCATAATAAATAAAATATGTAAAATTCTTTCAAATGTTGTAGGAAAATTATAATTGGATTACAAACACATTTTATATTTGCTAAAACAAACTGTGTTAGTTATATTATTTTTGCATGCGTGCATACATAGACACGTATGTATGGAGATGCAAATTTTATATATACGAGTATATTAACAGTGTTCAGAGGGATACAAAATTAAAAAAAAAAATACAAACTAATATTTTATTTTTATGTAATACTAGTTGTTTTCACCAGGTCCCGCACTGTCCTTTTAGCTATGAGTGGCAATTCTTAAACTAAGAGGATCATCTATATAAATATTCACAAAAATCTGTTTAAAATATGGTCTTTCATAGGCTATTTTTAACCGGTCTCGTGTGTTCAGTACAAATTGGCGACCTTCTAACTGACCAACGTAAAATAATGATTTTATGTACCAAATTTTAAAGAAAATCCATTGGGAAAACATCTACAATGTCTTTGTATCGGTAAAATAATTTTTAAAATCGGTTCGGTAGATTTAGAGTTTATCAAAAAAAAAAAAAAAACTAATTATTCCTCTTTATAATAGGTAAATTATCTATACTCGTACATAAATATAAAAGAATAATGTTACTAACTGACTGACTTATCATCATTGCCCAGCCCAAACGGCTAAAGCTACGGACTTGAAATTCGGTTAGCGGGTCCATGTCCCAATGTATAGGACGAATAAGAAATGATTTTTGAAAATTCGAATATTAAGGGGGTAAAAACGGGTAAAATCGAACTTCTAATATCTTCGGAACTACTACAGGTAGAGCCAAAGTTCAAACTACAAAATATTCTACTAAAAAATTAAGCGAATGGGTATTTGGTACTTTTTCGATATTTGTACATTTGTGGCATAAAAAGGGTAAAACCTAATGTACGTTTTTTTAACCCCATTTTTTTTTCAAAGTAACAATCACAGCAACAAAAACTAAACTGTATTCTTCTCTTTTTAAAAAGTTCTCCAATGCATATTGGCACTTTTTTAAAATTCGAACAAATAAGGGGTAAAATATGTGCCCCTTTTTACTACTATTTCTAAATATGTCCAATAATGTATATTGATGCAGCATATAAACATTTTATTACTAGTTTGTAGCACCCAATAAAAATCAGGTTGCTTTTGTGATAGATTACAAATCTAGACGACCTCTTCTTTAAAACTATTTAGTTCTAAGAAACAATATTTTCTGAGAACCTCATTTTTAAGAGCAATAAAGTGTCTGCTGGCGCTCAATTTTTAAATTAATAAAAAAAGAAATTCTAAGAAAGATATTAAATAGGAATGAAAATTATATATAATTTAATTTAATTTTGCAAACATTTGTAAAAATTATTTAAGCCAAACATATTTAATTAAATATTAATGAACGACAAAAATCGAAAAAATTCTCTTTCATAAAGATAGATGTCTGCATTCGTAATGCTATTACACAAAAAGCATTAAAACACACACACACACATATATATATATATATATATATATATATACATTTTTAGGTTTCGTATTTGTGTGTACAAACATTACGAAAATAACAGCATAAAAAATAAAGCAAAAGCCTTTCAATAAAAAAGGGTCATATAAACTTGCAAATAAAAAATTATAAATTTAAAAAATAAAAAATGAAGTGACATACATTGATAAACATAATTTTCTTGGAATACCTATTTATTTATTAATATTAATCCTAAAATAAATAATTAATTTCGGTTTAAGAAACAATCTTTTCTAGTTTTTAAGGCAATAAATTGTCTGCAGCCACTTAATTTTTAAAAGAAATTCTAAGAAAAATAATTTTATTTTGCAAAAATTTTTAAAAAATATTTAAGCCAAACATATTTAATTAAATATTTAATTATCGACAAAAATCCAAAAAATTCGTAATGCCATTACACTCAAGGCATTAAAAACCACACCACACATTCATATGTATATAATTTTTTAGTATTCGTGTACAAACATCACGCATATGACAGCATAAAAAAACAAAGGAAAATCAGAGCAAAAATTAATGAAAATGTGAAATATCGGTTATATTTTTGATTTTTCTCGGCCATTTGTCTACCGATCATTCTGGCTTTTGGCACAAACATTACGACTGTTGTTTATGTTAAAACTGTAGTCGCGATTTTTTTTTGAAAAAACTGCATACAACTTTTTTTAGTTTAAATAAATTAATGAAAACCTAAAATTTCGGTTGTATTTTTGATTTTTCTGGTTCATTTGAGGATCGATTGCTGCGATTTTTTGCACAGACTTTATGGCTATTATTTCTAATAAAACTGCATATAAGGGTTTTTTGTCCCTTTTGTAGTTTACATAAATTACGCAAATAACGCTCCGAAAATGTTCAAAAAATAGAGGTAGTTGCACTTCAGAGTTCATAGCTCAGCTATTTATGGCCCAATTATGCTGAATTTCAATAGCAAACTGACAACAGGAATTTACAACAAATTGACATGCTAAACTTCTCTGTAGGTATTTTAGGGACTTCAGAAAGTTGATGTGTTTGGTTGAGATATATGTTCAGATTTCTCAAGTTTACTTAAATGATATACATACCATTCAAACGGCCTTAATGTTTTCTTTCTAAATCCGTTGAGAAATTTATCATCGATAAATATTCAACTAAATTACTGGTTTATAAATGCATTAGGGTACGAAAAACCGGTGTTTTATTCGTAACTCAAGATTTTGGGGGTGTTTGGGAAATTCCAAAAACAGATTCTTGTTGTACTCGACAGAAAAATAATATCACTTCCCAGTTATTTGAACTTCATTCTTTTTTGTCGTACTGTGTTGCATGACAAAAGCAATCTATATACATAAAAAAAACGTTACTGACTGACGGAATGACTTATCATCATCGCCTAGCTACGCAAGTTCCTCTCACAATGTGTAGGACGAACAAGAAAGAATTTTTAAAGTTCGAATATTGAGGTGGTAAAAATGGGTAAAATCGAACTTCTTATTTCCCCGAAACTGCTACAGATGGAGCCAAAATTCAAATTATAAAATATTCTACTAAAAAAATAAGCGAATGGGTATTTGGTACTTTTTCGATATTTGTGCCCTTAATGATATCATATTTCGTTTAGTATCGTTTAATTTTACTGTCACAATTTGCACATAACATAAAAAATAACACTAAAATTAATTATATAAAGTTAAATTTTATTTCCCCCTTTTGGTACTTTTTTCTCCCTTGAAATTTATTTTTTAAATACAACCTTACTCAGTATTACAGTGTAAAATAAAACCCCTTTATAAAATATTATAGATTAATTAAATTTTATTATTAATTTTAGATATTTAAGTATTCAAAATGATGGAGCTTGAACCACGTGTTGCTTTGCTGCAAGATTTACGTTTGCAAACATTCGATTCAATACGTTTCGCCTCGTATCGTACGGCCTCTAAATTGCGTTATATACAAAAATCAACAAATTTACATTTAGTGGATATTTGGAATGTTATTGAAGCATTTCGTGAAAATGGTTTAAATACTTTGGAACCACAAAGTGATGTTAGCGTGGCCCGTTTAGAGACATTGGTCTCATCCTTATATCATAATCTAAATAAACGTTTACCTACAGCGCAACAAGTTCCAGTTGATTCAAAAGCTGGTTTATTACTCAATTGGTTGCTAGCCGCTTACACCAGGTTAGTAGTTTTTAAAAATATAAAATCGTTTATATAATTAAAAAAATATACAATTTTCACAGTGACAATTCTGGAAAAATAAGAGTATTTTCCATTAAAGTGGCTTTGGCTACAATGTGCTCTGGGAAGCTGGTGGACAAATTAAGATGTGAGTTTTTTTTTTTTTAGAATAAAATGAAATTTTAATAGTCATTTAATTATATTTAATAATATTTTTTCAGACATATTTTCTCAGATATCAGATGGTGCGGGTCAGTTGGTTAATTGGAAATTGGGTGAATTTTTAAGAGAAGTGCTTGCCTTGCCAGCTGCTGTATATGAGTCGCCTACATTTCATTATAAGGAGGGTTTGGAAGAACAGATTTTTTCACCTGAAAATAAGGTCACTGTCAATGATTTCATGGCAACACTTATGTCTGAACCTGGCCCATCTTGTCTCGTTTGGTTACCTTTACTGCATCGGTTGGCTACAGTTGAGACGATCGTCCATCCAACAATTTGCTCTGTATGCCATAAGGAAAACTTTACCGGATTTCGTTACCGTTGTCAGCGGTGTCACGCCTACCAACTGTGCCAGGAATGCTTTTGGCATGGCAAGACATCCCTGAATCATCAAAACGATCACGAGGTCAAGGAATATTCAAGCTATAAATCGCCGAGCAAACAAATTGGCCACTCGTTGCGTAAAAGTTTCCGATGCGTGCCAGAGAAGACGACTCAAGTGTTGCCACGATTTCCTGAACAGCCAGAGAAAACCTTGAATCTGTCACATATTGTTCCACCCTCCCCACTGCCTTCGCATAATGGTTTCTCTGATCCTTCAATGCTTCATGGCTTGGGTGGGGCAGTAGCAGCAATTGGTGTCGGTAGTTTACCCAGTGGCCTTATGTTTGATCGATCTAGCACCATCGATTCACGAGCCACTGGTCGAAGTATCGACAGTGCAAATGGTGTTGTTTCTACATCACGTGTTTCTGCTGTTTCTGCAAATGATGAAGAGCATCGATTAATAGCTCGTTATGCAGCACGACTTGCTCAAGAAAATCGTGCCGTAAGTAGTTGGTCCTTAAGTATGTTTCATAATATATGTTTTTTTTTCCATTAGCCAAGCAGTATCACAAATGCTGACAATCAACATCCCGTAACTTCTGATAACTCTCGCGCCCAACGAGAGCTTATAACACAATTGGAATCAAAAAATAAAGAAATTATGCGAGAAATAGCAAGACTAAGGCGGCAACAGGAAGCAGAACAAATGGCTCCTGAAAATCCTGCTTTGATAACTGAATTGCGTGCATTACGACAACGTAAAGGAGAACTCGAAGGTCACTTGGGTGCACTGCAGGATTCACGACGTCAGTTAATGGAACAACTGGAGGGCCTCATGCGTATGCTTAAGAGTCAACAAACTTCTTCACCCAGATCCACCCCAAATTCTAGCCCTCGCTCTGGTAAATCACCTCCTATGCCAGGCGGCAGTCATTCAGCTGTAGGTAGTGGTGGTAATGGCTGTATTAACACTTTAGGAACTTCACCGATTGGTTCAATACACACTCAATCATCTGCACACTCAATAATGGGACCTGGGAATGTTTTACGTGTTCAACAAAATTCTTCAATAAATCAAGGATCATTTAATCCAAATCAAATGGATCACGTTACTTCACAAATTGGTGCAGAAGTTCGTGGTGGCTCCTTTAGTGCTAATGGAAGTGGTAGTGAGTATAACATTTTTTTATTTTAGAGTTAAACTAAATTATAATAGTCAAGTTAAATATGATACTAATACATGTAACATGTATTATCATAAACAATTTCTACTTTTCTGGTATTTATGTACGTTATCCGAATACTCGTACATATTGTTACGTTTTTACCCTATCATAAAAACGTTTAGTTTATTAAGGTTCGTATTGTAAAATAAAACAGAAGAAGCTCTTTTTCTGAGCACTTATTGTAGAAACACACTTTATATACAACCTTCACAACAACACTTTATTGCTTACGACATACCTTGTATACTGTTTAGGTCTCAACTAAAACTCAACAGCTAGACATTATCACATGATTCTAGGTATATCAAGTTATAAAAGGTAAACGCCAATTCTTATTCTAGCTGATTCTAGAACATTTAAATCTAACATGAAACTTATACACTAATACAGATATAACTATTACACATTTTACTTTATAACTACACTCACAAATTGTACGCATTAACTTAAATAATTAATTGCTATATTCTCATAAAAAAATACGATTTTTTATGATTAATAACACAGTGGTTCAACAATATTGTGTACGTGAAAATTATTAATTGATTTCTCTGTTAAAGATTTTCCACACCTGTACCTCGTTTCTATAACTCCCGCATCGAAAAACTGTTCACAAGAAACAATAGAATTGAACAAAAAACAATGAGAATTGAAACAAAATGTTATTTATTACACAAAAGTGTTTCTGTAATTTTTCTTTGTGAGTTTTAGTGGTTTTGACGTACTTTATTGCAAAAATGCGAGTACAAGTGTTTCTGTAACAAAATTTTGCGAAAATAGTCTCACTAAAACTGTCAAAACATCTCACATTTTAAAAAACATGAGAGAAGGGTGCGAAAGTAATGACAAAATGAAAATTAATATACTTAAAATGTTTAAGTTAATAAATTACCTAAAATAAAAGTAGAGGAATATTTTTTGTAGCTAAATATTGAAATTTTATGTGTATTCTTTGTTAATAAATTTTCTTCTCTTTTTTTTTTTGTGTGGCATAGCAAATTTGCAGAAGGGATGGCATCGCAACATTTTAAAATACTTTTATTCACATTTTGTACTAACAAAATTTGTAACAAACAAAAATGTCATGTGGAAGTACATTCATCTTATATAAATTCCTCTTTTTGTTGACACTTTATATTGTATTTGACATTTGAATCATTGGAAAATTCCAATAAAGACGTAACAGCTTTGCATTTTCTCACATTAAAGTATAGAAACACTTTTTGCTCACAAATCGAATTTTTTTGTTTCATACTTTTCGATGTGAGAAGTTCTCGCATGTAGTTACAGAAACGAGCCACTGTAAAGGGTGTCCCATGTTGTAAAGGGTGTCCCAACAAGAACGCAAGATTTAAATTTTAAATAAATGACTGATTCAGCAATTGAATTGTTTCTCTGGCTGTATGACATGTGGCGCCGTCTTGTTGAAACCACAAGCCCTCCACTTACTTTATTGTGAATGTCCGAGTGCACACAACATGTCACCGGCCTTGTTCTTATCGACTAGTGCTGATTTAAATATTTAGACATAAAATTAATTAGCCCCTTCAACTTAGCGATGCGCACTTTAGTGACGTACCGCTGAATTGACCAGCTATTAAAGTAGAAAGTCTTGAGATAAGTTAGTGATATAGATGAATATTTCTTTCCCTTAAAAACAAATCCTTAAAAATAACAATGTAAATATTAGTATTGCAGTTGCTGCACAATAGATCTTAAAGGTCAATCATAGCCCATGATGATGGTGATAATGAAAAAGAAATGCAAATATCCATTGTTCGTATTAAAATGTCTGGTTTGACCGGATATTTTTATATATTTTATTTGACTATTAATTTTGTATATGCATTTACCCGAATATTTCGTACAAACATTTACAAAAAAAATTACCAAATCGGTTCAAGCGTTCAAATGAGTATGATAAAAACCTAAGTTGGGTTAGGCAAACATTTAAAAAAAAATTAGCCAAATCGATTCAGCCTTTCCCCGATTTAAGATAAATTAAAAAAGTGGGCGTATAATTGGGCATGGTAAATTTTTCTTTCCATGAAAACCTAAGTTCTGTTATTCTGAACATATAACACAAAAATTAGCCAAATCAGGTAAGCCGTGTGCACGACATTTAATTTGATAGTGGTATAACTGCTATTTTTCATATTTCGAGATATTCAAGGATTTGCGTTTGACTTAATTTAAAATTATTTAATAACCGTTAATCTTTTCGAATTATATTTTTTACACTACACAAGTTAACATACGTTCAGCCTACATAGGTATTAAAGGGCTGCACAAGCATTGTTGAAATGGCTTACAAGCACTTTTTATTGTAAAACATTACACATGTTTGTAGTGATGTGTGGCTTTCAAGTATGCTTCTGCATATAGGTATATATGAAAAATGATATTTATAAATTAATAATAATTTTATGAAAAAATATCTAACTTCATAAGACAAATAATAATAATAAGCAATAAGACCATCGAGCATTTAACTTATTTGCCTGCATTTTTAAACTTATATGCTCATCTATATGGTGCTTATTCAACTTCTCTCCCGGGATTATAATTTGTGTTTTCCTAAAACACAAAAGTAATACAAATTCAAAAAATAAAAATTTTCGAATTTGAATATCTTATAAGCTAACACACTAAAGGTGCTTAATTTAGATAAAATATTTAGGAATAATGAAAATATTAAAAAAAATTTTCATTCACTTCAACAATTTTTTTTTTGCTTTTGGTTCTTGCTACTGAAATCACAGGGTCACTGAAATTCACGAAAAGTAAACTTCTTTTAAATAGTTTTTATTTTAATTGCAATACCACTTTATATAAAATATTTAAGAATAATGAAAATTTTACAAACATTTTTATTCACTTAAAATGTTTGCCTGTGGTCTTTGTATTTATACTCTTCACTGTAAGTTTGTAATTCCGTTTGTAATTTCTACATTGTAAATAGGGCACACTATAAATTATAAATATACTGGATGCTTATAAATAGCGGAGTTGATTTAGCGATGTCCGTCTGTCTGTTTGTCGGTCTAAGTCGTCGCTGAAATCAACTTTCTGGAGTCCCTAGATAACGTACAGAAAAGTTTAGCAAACCGATCTGTCAAATTCTTGCTATTGAAATTCAGCCGGATCGGTCCATACATGGCTAAGCTATGAGCCAAAAACCGCGACTACCTCTATTTTTGACCATTATTTTAGTGGATTTTTTGCTCATTTTGTCTAAACTACGAAACGGACAACAAACGTGGTATGCAGTTTTATCAGAAATGATAGTCAAAAAATCGAAAAGATCGGTCTATAAATGGACCAGAAAAATCAAAAATACAACCGAAATTTGGTTTTCATTCATGCCTGTTTTTTTTTTCTTATGGAAATTCTTAAGCTGTCATGTGCTTAATGCTTGTACACACAAAAACGAAACCTTAAAAAGTGTATGTGTGTGTGTGTGGTTTTTAATGCCGTGAGTGTGATAGTATTACGAATATATACATATTTATGAAGGAGAATTTTTCAATCTTGCCTTTAATTTGAAATTCTTTATGGATATTAAACATAGTGTAATTATATCAAGTGGAAGCAAGTCTACATGTGTTTCTTGTTTAAATTTGTATTTTGTTAGACTTGAATATCAAAATTTTTTTCATTTTGCTTTGTTTGTTTACGAAATAATATTATTATGCTATGCTCTCTTTCTTCATTTTGACATTCATGTCTAATTTTTTACACTAACAAAATATATGGGGCGTATACTTTGTATAATTATACTATGGATATTAAATATTTAATTAATTGGGTTTGGTTTAAAAAATGTTTGCAAATGTTTCCAAAATTAATTTAATTTTTATTTTTTTGTATTCCTATTAGATATCGTTCTTAGAATTTCTTTTTTTATTATTTAAAAAATTGAATGCTTGCAGACATTTTATTGCTTTTAAAAATGAGATTCTCAGAAAAGATTTTTTCTTAGAGCTCGTAAGGTCGTATTATAAAAATTTATTTTTATATCGATATTTCGCTTCAATAATATATAAATAAATTTTTGTAATACGACCTCAAGCTTTATATTATATAATTTTTTTTTTTTTGATATTTAAGAAGAATGTGGAAAGTGAAAAGTATGAATAACTCGCACAGCAGAATTTCACTTCTTTTGTTTATTCTTTGTTTGTTTACAAAACAAGTTGAATTTTCGCAGCACTAGAAAATGAAAATCAAAACAAAATTGCACATTGGGGCCTCCTGGATGAATGAAAAAGATATATATATATATATATTAATATTATTGTCTTTGACATCTCTGGGTACCCTGTGATTACAGGCATTAATACAGAGAATCTCTATATATTTTTATTAAAGAAGAAGTATGTATAGAGAGAGCGAGAGAGGGAATTTAAATGAGAATGATTGTTTCTCATTATTTGACGAGGCTATTATTACCAGATCTAACGTTTCTAAAAGTCGCCACGGCTTATGTAAATACACATTACATTTCTTTTTTTTCGATAAAAATTTAATTTGTGTTACATTTAACTATTATTTATCATTTACAACCTCATACTTTACAAGCTTATTAGCATTTAACTCGCTACTTCGTCAGCGAAATACCATACTGTCGTTACTATAATTTCGTATTTCTTTGTAGACTATTTAATCTCAGTTCTAAATTTTTTAATACAAATAAAATTAAAAGGTATTATTGAAATATAGAAAAAGAGTTCTTTTGTCAATTTATTGATTTTTATATTTACTGATTACCGTTGGAGCTCGGTCTGATAATTATAAATTCGTTAGTGTTAAAAAATCAAAAAATACCATTATAGTATATGAGTAAAAAGTACAGTTTTCTTTTAATAGAATTTATTGAAAATTTTTAAAGAAAAAACAGATATTTGGCAAACAAAAATTAATGCTTTTGTTTTTTGTATTGAGCCAAAAGTTAAATTGCGTCCTTCGGTTCGCTATTCATGTTTTTGTAAGTCTGATTCGTATGATATTAGTGGTTGTTATATTCTCAACAAATTTATGCAAAACAATCACATAGAAAAAATATTCCTCACAAATGTTTTTAAAATCCGACCTGGTCAAGTGAAATGACATAACCGAACCGTAAGGACAGATCGCAAACAAAAAAAAATAGTTGCTAAAAGTAACCCTGAACTTACAAAAAAAAAGCCGTCATATGAATTGAACGACTGGTAAAAACAGGAACATTACATACTCATTTCAGTGATGTAAAAAAGGTTAAGTAAATAGAGTGGCAGTTTGCCAAATATATGTATTCAGAAAGGATATTATAACGACGGTTTTTTGTTTAACTGGATTTTTTTGACGACTTTTGCATACTTTGACGACGGTGGTCAATCGTTTATATATCTAGTGGATTGTTTGACAACTGCATACTGCGAAGACGTGTTTTTACGATATATTGATTTAAATTTTTATTGATTTTAGCTCATATACTTATACTTAAATAAAAAAACAAGTCTACGTTCGACCCTTTTTTTTTTTTTTTTTTTTTTTTTTTACAAATTTTCGATATTAAAGTCATAATTGAAAAAAGAAAGATAAACAAAAAAAAAAAAAAAAAAAAAAAAAACCAAGAAAATCATAAAAAAGCATTGACAAAAAATCTACATACGAAGTTAAAAAATTCACTACGTTAGTTTATTGCTGGATTTTGTTTATTATAATCAGTATTTGGTTCATCTATACGCGAGTCTATGACTAATTGCAATAGTCTGGGCATCGAATTGTACACATTTGAGCAGTGTGCCTCGGATCGTTGTTTTGTTGACAATTCAACTTCCATTTCGTGTGTAGAATTTTGTCGACCACGTATATAAGTTTATTTGTTTACCTTAAAATTTTAATCTTGTTAAAAGAATTTATTTTTTATAATCCTCAAAACTCATTTATTTTTCTTTTAATATATTTTCAAAACGAATATAATTCCAACTTAAAATATAAAATATTTTATAAACAAGTCCCTACATCTTTATTACAAATTATGAAAAGTCCAGTCAGGAGAGACAGGTCTTAGGTCTACTTATGTAGCTTTTTTATAAAATCTGAAAAAATGTGAAAGTAGAAAGATGACTTACTTTGATAAAAACATTTTTTTTAGTAATTTTAATTCTCACGATAGTGATGTATTAAAGTTTTCCATCCCTGATGCAAATGTAATTAAATTAAAATAAAAAATTGATATTCGTTTTATATTATAAAACTGTTTTGCACAAAAATATTTGTTATATCGAAATCTGTTAATTCAACAGATTATTTTAAAAATTCAAATTATGAACTTAATGAAGAACTTTCCGATGCGGGTTTGGATCAATTGTCAACACTTCTTTATGACTTACATACAGGTAAATGTTGAATTGATAATTATTATTTTTATTACTAAAATTTCTGGTAATGGAGTATATTTTCTTTTTAATTTGGAAATGCTTTAATATCATGCATACGATTATTGTTTTTTATATTTTTTTATTTGATAATTTTTTCGACCTTTAAAATCTTATATATAAAGGGTGGTTAAATTTTAAGGGCCGATGTTGATTTTGAATAAAACACAAATTATTTAGGAAATTATTGTCATTTCTTTTTATTATGATAATATGGTATGGTTCAATTATGCATGGAACAAAATATCGGCCAAATGACCGCCGCGACTTTGGCGGCACACCTCCATCCGATGGTCCAAATTTTCGATGACATAATTGAGCTTCTATGCCGTAAATGTGCCGAATTATCTCATCCTTTAGCTATTGAATTGTTGCTGGCTTACCGATGTACACCTTTTCTTTCAAATAATCCCAAAGAAAGAAGTTCAACGGTGTCAAATCACATGATCTTGGCGGCCAATTGACATCGCCACCACGTGAGATAACACGGTCATTGAATTTGTCGCTCAAAAGAGCCATTGTTTCGTTAGCTGTGTGCCAAGTGGCACCCAGCTATTGAAACCACATATCGTCCACATCCATATCTTCCAATTCGGGCCATAGAAAGTTCGTTATCATCTCACGATAGCGAACACCATTCACAGTAACTGCCTGACCGGCCTCATTTTGGAAAAAATACGGCCCGATGATGCCGCCAGCCCCAAACAGTAATTCTTTGTAAGTGCATTGGTTTTTCGACAATAACTCTTGGATTATCATTCGCCCAAATGCGGCAATTCTGCTTATTGACGAATCCACAGAGGTTAAAATGTGCCTCATCACTGAAGATGATTTTCTTCGAAAATTCATCATCCACTGTTGCTATATCTTGCCACCATTCTGACCGTTGACCACGTTTGGAATGGTCAAGAGGCTTGAGTTCTTGAGTCAATTGCTCCTTGTAAGCGTGTAAATGCAAGTCTTTATGCATAATGTTCATCAATGACGAGCGTGAGAGGTGCAATTGAGTTAGTTTGAATTTGAGAAATGTCAAATGAAATGCAGAAAAAAACTTGACGTTTAGGTGTGGCTCACATTCAACATCGGCCCTTAAAATTTAACCACCCTTTACTTTAATTGTATTTATATTATTACTTGTGGGATCTAGGTCTAGCTTTATTTTACTCTAATAAATGAAAATATCAATATTTTTTAAAATAATTTATTTATTCAATATTTCGGAGACCTTTGGTGTCCTTCTTCAAGAATTGTGTATGATTATTTAAAAACTTAAAAAATTTAATTTGTTGAAAAGCACATTTTCTACTTGCGCTATTGAGATTGTGTTGTTAGCACAAGTGGAAGATGTGCTTTTCAATAATTCCTGAAGAAATACACCGAAGGTGTTGGAAATATACTCTGTAAGAAAGACTTTGAGAAATTTTTCTTATTAAAATTAAAATTGTAATAATTTTTCATTATTTTCAATAAAATAGTTATAATATTTTTATATAAAGAAAACCCTTTTTATTTATAAAAGGTTTTCCATCAGAAGGTGTCCGAAATGTTGTATAAGTAAATTTAAAAGGAAAAAATTGACATTTTCATTTATTAAAGAAAACTAAAGCTAGACCTAAAGCCCACAAATAAGAATATAAAAAAATTAAAATATATACATTATTGTTATGTATTAAAGACATTCTTGCTAACTTAATATGTATTTGCACCCACAGTACGTACTTATATTATAAATTAACGGTTACACGTCTCCTCAACTACATACGTACATAATTAAAACCACACCATACGCTTTAATCAGACATAGTAAAGACTAGTTCCGACAAATCAGACAAATTAAAAAAAAAAGATGTACATATGAAAAAACATTTCAATATTTGCGGCTTATAGCTACAGTTTGTAGAGATAAGTAATTTCTATGTTGTGTTAAATACTACTACGTATGTGTGTGTATCTTTGCAGAGCAAGCAATTAAAGTTTCACAAGGTCGTTTTGTTTTGCCTTTAGGTAAGTGTGTCCGTCTCCCACCCTATATAATCCATCTTGCAAATGACCAGCAACAACTTTTATAAAGAATAGGAATGGCAAGAACATAAATTCTTTAAATAAACTGCCAATCGTTTTATGTATTTTTATGTTATGTCATACCAGAGAATTTAAATAATCGCATTTTTGGTTGATTAAAAATTTGAGTAAAAATTGTGCATGACAATGCATAAAAACTGAATGTTTTTATGCTGCTCACCATGATTGAAAGTAAAATGCAAAAATTCATGATTTTTGCAAAATTTTATGGGCAACATCGTCATACAATCATCATTTTGAAGGATTGAAATTGAGAGAAAAGCATAGTTCGATCGATTGAGTTAAAGTAACACGATTTTATGTGCGTTTAATAAATAACAAATCTCTAATTCATACTAGCGTTCTAGCGGGGATGGAAAATTTAAATTTGACAAATGATACTTTTTAACAAGTTAAAAGAAAACACTTATTATTTCAAAATTGTGGTAAAAATAAAATTGAAAAATATTTAAGAAGAAATTCAAAGGTTACTAATAATTGAAGCTAGTAAATTATAGGCCACATAACCAGCTTTTGGTTAACTTGGGAGTCACACGATCAAGTTTCCATTCAATTTTTAAAATTTCTCTCATTTTTTTTACCAATACACTCACACTTTTAAAATTTGCTGAGGTTTGCTTTCAATTTTTCGTTCAATTGAGTGTTTCAAATTACAGTCAAGAAAACAGCTGACTGCAGTTTTTTTATTCCAAATTTGAATTCTTAATCTGCCGCCAGTATTGTTTTGTTTTTTTTTTTAAATATGTTTGTGAACAAATTAAACAAATATAACGACGTTTTGCAGTACATAGAGATATACAGAAGGCATGAAGTTCTGTGGAACATGAATATTCCTGCATATAGACGGAATGATTTAAAAATTAAGGCATATAACTCTATTGCCGCCGAAAAAAAATGTCGGTGGAAGAGGTTAAAAAAAACATCTTGTTGAAAAACTTGTTTTGAAATTGCGTGCAGCCTACGTCACAGCTTTCAATTTTTGTGAATTTTGACAAGCAGTATATGTAAATTTCTTGAAAGAGAATTGTAAAAAAAACTTGATCGTGTGACTGCAGTTAGTTTCTGTTTTGCTTACGTATGAAATTCAAAATTTTTTTGTTAATGCTAAATATTTGTCAAAATAGTTGGTATACAGATATGAAATATACAACAACTTCGTCTGATGCAAAATGTTCATATTACTTTGTTACCGATTTTCATTTAGCAATTAAAAAAAGTTAAATTCGGCAGTGCCTTATATACCCTTCACTGTAGTAGCCAAATATATATATTTTTAAATTCGCACATTCATGTTGAATATTAAAAAAAACTTAAGAAAAGCCAATAAAAGACAACTCATTTAATATTGAAAAAAGAAATTCTAAGGTATCCAATAAGAATGCAAAATAAATTGACATAATTGTTTAATTTCAAATTACTGGCAAAAAAAACCAAAACATTCTCACTGGCATCCCTCTTTCTGTAAGGTAGTTCTATTAGACTTAGGGCCATTATTACAACTTACTTATAAGGTCTCAGATAGCTATAATTAACTTTAGTTAAATAACTTTTTTCCATTATTACAAGTTCTCAATAAGATAAATATTATAATAATTGTTATGTGAATACCGATTACTTTTCGTTGCTATAAATACATAATGGCAACGGCATGGCTTTTTTTGATGATTATTTTTCAAATAACAAAGAATTCTTTACTTTTAAAATTTTATTTTAATGTTTGTTATTTTATTGTATAATTGTATTGTTTTATTTTTGTGTATTAATAAAAAAAAAATTATTCAATGTCTATGGATGCTGAGGTTGCCATATCTAAAATCAAAAATATGGCAACTTTAAATGCTTGAAGTTCACGTTAAAAGTTATTTATTAGCAACACAAACTTATCTTTAGCTTATCATACACTTTTTACTTAAGGTATGGTTTGTAATAACCAAAAAGCATTTATCTGTTCGATAACATCCTACTTTTTATTTAACAGAGGGTAGAGGGCCCTACCGCATTTTAAAGCTTTTGGAATGTTAAAAATTTGTCAAACACTATATTATCAGAGAGTGTTATTGTAGAACCTTGTATATTTAGTGATATTTGTGGTTTTCTCTTCGGAGATTTATTAAAAGGAAAAAAAATTTGCTTGGGTTTTTTCCTAATTTATTTTTATTTTCCACTTGTGAAAGTATTTTTCAGCGTGTATAAGTCCTTTTTTCATATTCAAATACAGTGAAATAATGTTTAGAATTGGAGCAATATTGTTTGCGCGATTCATCTAACCCCTTGGAGTTACCTGATGCTTTGAATTAATTTTTGTATTAAATTTAAGCAACATTCTAGAGTTAATAAAGGAGAGTTTTCTTATTTACTGTATGTATTGAATAACTCTCTACCGACTTCTAAAAAATCATTTGGTATTCCAACGATAGTCAAACTAAGTGCCTGCTTGAGATTTTTTGCAGAGGGAGGATACCAAAAGGGAGTATTAAGAGATTATGAAGTTGGTATGACACAATCAACATTCTGTGAAGTGCTCTCACAAATATTGAATATTTTACAGGAAAATCCTTGTAATATAAGTTAAAATAAACGATTGATAATACATATCCCCCAGCAAATATGAAGTGAACAATTAATAGGGAAAAGTGAACAAATTTCATGGGAAAGAATTATTTACGATAAGGGGGAATTTCTTGAACATTTTTTCATGTTGTTAATCTCAATTGAATTACTTAAAAGTTTATTTTTCATGGGATTTATTCATGATTGCAAGTATATGAAATGGGAAAAAATTATTCACGATAGGGGTGAGTGTTTGTTGCTTTACCGTACATTATTCTGCCATGTTATGTTGTAGCTGACACAACATAACATTTTTGTGTTCTGAACTATAATCTGGGCGTAAAAAATATATTAGTGCAGAATTTTCCATCCCTGTGCTCTATGTAGACCACTCACTAAATCCCAATATGATGTAATTTTTTTACCTAATAACCAAAGTGGCTACCTTTAAATTGAATAATCATTGTTCAGACGTCAATTTGCATCAGTAAGGCTCTGAGAAATGTTAAACGGTTTAACAAAGATATTTACTTATTGCTACAACTGGGACTTTGGTATTATTTTAAATAAGAAATTATATACTGACTGGAAAAGTTTTTGCTGGGTAAAGTCCTCTCTTAATGGACCAATCTTTTTCTTTTTGTTAATAATGAAGTGTAAGTGAAGAGATTGGTTTGTAAAAATGAATACCAACAAAAGTAACATTTAAAAATTGTTAACTATATACTATTATTGTACATATATATTTTGTTTTTGTCTTTAATTATAATTTTTAGATTACTTTCCAAATAGAAGTTCGAAGCATAAAAGATGTAATTGTTAGATTTATATCTTATGGCTCAATCTATCTATTTGAATTCACACATTGAAATGTTAAAACTGATAATATTTAATATAAATTTCATATATTCTCAATATTTGTATTATGTACCTCCCCATATATGTTTGTATAATTAACATTTAATGCAATATATAGACATACGTCATATAGAAGGTGGCGAATCAGAAGAAGAAGATGAAGAGTATGATAATTTCGATATGGATTTAAGCTTTGGTCGTCTTAATCTGGCAGATAGTGGCATTTTGGGTCTACAAGCACAATATGAAACACTTTTAAACGCTCCTCAGAAGGGTAAATGCATCGACGACCATGAAGATGTGATTGAGTTTCATCTGGTTAATGATACAGATATTGAATTAGATTCTGACCTTGATATTGCCGAAGAGCAGGCTAATATTAATCGTATTATGGGTTATAAACACTATCCAGAAATTTTAATTGATGATCCGGATGCTGGATTTCCACTACTGCATGAAATCGGTGAGACAATCGATGAATTGCTGTTAATTATGCACGCTCATATAATGAAATATAGTTTGAGTTTATAAAACAAAAAAAATCAATATTAATAATGTCGTTGTTATATAACTGTTACGTTACGTTACTGTCATAAAAATACTTGTTTGATACAAATTCCAAGGTACAATTTATATTGTTATTGTTATCATAATTTTTTTTTTTTTTTTATTATTATTTTTCCTTTTCTTTGTATACCAAAATATCATGTTTGGTTAATTAGTCTTATGCAAAAAAAAAAACCTAACATCAACTTCAACGTTGACATTAGTTAAGCTTAACAAACTTGTGGTAAAAAATAATATTCTAAAACAATACGTTAACTGATGTATGCTCCAATACATTTCAAATGTTGATACTGGCAACACCACCATTACGTGATACATGAAATCAAATATTCAGCTTTATTACGAGTGTCGTTGTCGTAGTCGCATTCACAACAAGTCCATATAAAACACATAGCCGGCGTTACCACATATCAGTGTTTTCGCCACGACAACGACACTCATAATCAGGCCTATTATTTTGTTTACTCGAATGAGTACTCAGCCAACTATTAAAACAATTTTATATTGGGTTGTATTATTGATTCCGCACGGAAAAGAAAATTTGATCGATATGTAATTATCTTATTATTTTGAATGGTTTCTTTTAATAGTGAATTAAAAAGAAGTCTATTGCCAATGAATTGTGTTAATATTTCAGTTGTTGGTGAAGAGAAAAAATTGAATTTTTTAACATCAAAATTAATTTGAAATAAACAAAGAGAACATTTTAATAAATAAAACGAAATTAAATACTTCCTAAAAATACAACAAATTAAGCTAAAACACATTTTATTTTTGCGAAATTTTTTTTATTTTTCCGTACATTTTTGTTCTTTCAGTGAGAAAATTTAAGCGTAAGCAAAATGTAGAAATTTATCTATGTATATTACGGAATCAATAATATGGCAATACCGATGATACCTCAACTGCGAAATAATACCGCAGCAACGAAATGAATAATTGCAAATTTTGCTTCCGCACAAAATATCCTTTCTGCAATCGAGGAACGGAATGAATAATTAGACCCATTATATTTTTGTTAAAAAATTGTTTTTTTTTTTTATTTAGAATCATAAATTTAAGTTTTTGTTACATGAACAGACAAAATTTAGTTCATTAAAATATTTAAGACAACGCTTTTCTGTAAAGGGCTATTTAAGCGACCGTAAATATAAAAATGCAAAGGTAGGCGAAATGTATCTAAAAATATAACCATTGTTGCATTTATAGAAATGTTAAAACCTATCATATGCTTTTGATGGCAACCAAACAAAATCATAAATAATCACCCTTATTCCATTTGGTGTCATGGACACAAAACGACATCAATTTTTATCGTTTCTAGTAAGTCTGAATTAAAATTCTCAATATTGATAAATATTGATGAATGGTGACACTTATTGGTATTATGTAATGACGTTTGCTATCAATATTGCTGTGTGTTTTTTCATTAAATAAACTTCAAAAACATGTTTTTTATTAAAAAATTTTAAACAAACTATGACAGCTGCTAGAAAATACCAAACTATAAGGGAATTGATGTCGACAACGCCAAAAACTGATGTTGCTTTAAAATTGATGACGCTGTTGCCGACACCAAATGGAGTCTTCAATGACGATGCTCGTCCTGGTCGCCCGAGCACGTCAACAACCGATGAAAACATTGAAGCAGTGAAGAAAATGATTTTGGATAATCGTCGAATCACTATTAGAAAGGTTGCTGATGATGTTGGCATATCGTTCGGCTCATGCCAAGCAATTTTTACGGATGTTTTAGGTATGAAACGTGCGGCAGCGAAGATTGTTCCAAAATTGCTGAATTTTGTTCGTAATTTTTTGGCCAAAAACAACACCGTAATCATGCTTTTATAATTAAAAAATCAATAAGACATAACGAGATATTTAAGTTACCATAAAAGAAGAAAATATTGGTAGTCGAAACGAATAACATTGATAGAAATGTAATAATTATTTACCCTCTTTTGCTAAAAATATAACTTGTAACAGGTTATCTCTCTTGATTTTGATATACGAGTATATGTATGATTAGGTCATGAATCATATAAAAAAAATATATAAAAATCCAGAAAAACAATAAATTTAAGGTCGATAAAATTATCAAAAAAAAAAAAATAAAAAAATAGTTACACTAAGTCTAATATTAGTTGTTTCGACCACGACAACTGTTATGTCGATTAACTAAAACACATAAAGCACCCGCCTTCAGCAGCATTAGCTTTTAAACTAAATCAGCTACTTTCAGAACGACAGCTAACGGGATATAAAAGTTACGATAAAAAAGTAAACTGTGTTAGTCGAAACGGCTAGTAGGGTTAAATATACAAATTTATCAATTGAAAAAATTCAAACAACAAAAAAGTATCATATTAAAAGGCAACTGTGCCACACTCCTATCTCATCACTGTCTACATTTGGTTACGTGAAATTCTATTTTCTAGAGGTTGGGACGTTTGCATAGCTTCTCATATACTAAAAGCAATCAGCTGAGACAGCCACACTTACATTTCTACATTTACGGTTGCCTAAATAGCCCTTAAGGATTAATATCAATTATTTGCAAAGCGAGTTTTGTTTAAATCTTAAAAATATAATAAAAAATAGTGATGAAAAAAGTGGAAAAAATTATAAACAATTTCTTTTTGCTAAAAATTATTAAAAAAAAAAAACAGGAGTTACAAAACGCATGGAATATTGCTTAATAATGAGTTTGACGTGGCGTTAAATTCTTTTTTGCATAAGACCGTAATAATACATAGTAGATATACAAATAGGTCTATGTGCGCATTTATGTATTTATATAGTGAGATCCCCTAGCCTTAAATATTTATGTCATGTCTTTTTTCTTCATATACGAGTAAATAAATATAAAAAATTAATTAATGTAAATTAAAAAAAAATATAACCAACTCATTCATTTTCAACGGAGATGCTTGTTTCCAAAAATAGTTTTTTCAATAGTTTGTTGACTATCTGTGTTTTTTTTTTTTTTTTTTTTTTTTTTTTTTTTTTTTTTTTTTTTTTTTTTTTTTTTTTTTTTTTTTTTACTTTACCTAACTTATCACATAATTTATGATTTTATAATACAGGAAAATTTCTTTTTATTTTCAATACAGTCATGCGAAAGAAGCTTTCGTTCGCATTTCTCTGAACAGGTACTTAATACTTGGAAAAATTAGAATTAAAAATCTAATTAATTCCTTTAGCTTGCACAAAATGCTTTTGTAGAATAACATTTAATATCTGAAGCGAGAAACATAAATTTTTTTATTTTTAATAACTGAATTATGATTCTGTAGTGTAAAACGCCTACATTTCGTCAATCTGACAATTATTTTATGAGACATTCATTTTGACACAATTTGACTTTTTTGACAGAAATTTGAATAAAAACGTTTTTTTTTTTTTATCATTTTCCCAGAAACTTTTAGCGTGAATAGTTGATTTTTCAATAAACAAAAATAACTAGAAGTTTGTACTACACAAATATCTAATAAAAAAGTTTTATTGACACATTCAAGTAACATAATAATAATATTTTCAATAGTAGTAATAATAAAGTAGTTTTCGGCGCTGGGCTTAGTGCTGGTCCCTTTCCAGCTATACAAAGAAACTGATTCATCAGAAAATAATTTTCGAACTACAAAAAAAAAAATCTTGAAAATTTTGTTCGTAAGCACGAGCACAAAATAATGCGAGTAAAAATAAGACCCGTGCTTGCGAGTTTTATTTTGTGTTCGTAAGCACATGGCTGCTCACGAGCATCCTTTTTTCATACAGTGCTATTAAGTATGTACATTCTGGATATATATTAGAGCCCATCTGTCTGGCTATCTGTGCAGTTGTTAACATAAAGTTTCTGAAGTCCCTAGGTAACGTTGTTGTCTTCAAGTTGCTATAGAAATTAAGCCCGATCGGTCCAATAACATTTTTCTATGTGGATTTTTTTTTTTTTTTTTTTTTTTGCCTTAAATGCAAATGTATCACAAATGACAGTCTGTAATGTCTGAGCCAAAAATCAAAACAATCAGTAGTCCACACATGGCCGAAAAAAAATCAAAAATACAGCCGAAATTGTGGTTTTTTATTCATTACTGTTTTATTTTTAATGCAAATTTTTAAGTCGGTATATGTGCATAATGGCGAGTGTTTTCGATAATAATAGAATTTTTTTGCGGTTTTAAAAGGATCTTTCCTGATTCCAATTAACGATTGCAAGCACACATCAGTAGTGCGATTCTGTTTTTGCGGTGCGAGTATTCTAAATATGTAGCGATAAATTTATTCGGTTGCAGTATCGATAGTGCGATTCTGTAACTTATTTATATCGATGGTATACAGCTGTTTTTTTTTTCTTTATGTGGCAATACTGTTGCAGAAAATCACAAAATCAACGAAAAGCACAAAGAAGAATAGAAACAATTTAAATTCGGCTGTTCCAAGTTGTGTATACTCTTCCTTCACTGTGTTAGCCAAATATTCAAATTTTACACTTTCCACATTCTTCTGAAATATTAAAAAATTAAATAAAGTGCTGTTCTGTATTCCGAATACGAATATTTTATTCGGAATTGAAAAATTCAGCACTTCATGACTACTCTGTGGTCCATTTTAAGATTTTAAAAATATTGCTTTCACTTTATTTTGTTAGAATTAAAAAAACATAAAAGTTTTCATTTTATAAGAAAAAAAAATTAATTCCACATTTTTTCAAATCCGTGTGGAATACAGAACATGCACGATAATTTATAAAAATTTATTTATTTATTATTGTAACGAAATATCAATATAAAAATAAATTTTTATAATACGACCTCAAGCTTAATAAACTAGCCGTTTCAATAAAAAAAGGTATAATAACTTATAAATAAAAAATTATATAAGAATAAAAAAAAAGAAATGAAAAATATTGATAATAATAATTTTCTTTGAATACCAATTTTTCTATTAATTCTAAAATAAATAGTTAATTTCAGTTCTAAGAAAAAACCCTTTCTGAGAACTTTATTTTTGAAAACAATAAAAGCAATATATAAGTTTGTAATTCCGTTTGTAATTTTTACACTGTACATGGGATACCCTATAAAGTATATATTTTCTGGATCCTTATCAATAGCGGAGTAGATTTAGTCATGCCAGTCTGTCCGTGTAGCCGTTAAAATCAACTTTCTGAAGTCGCTAGGCAACTTACAGAAAATCAAATCTGTCAGTTATTTCTTAAAAAAATTAAATCGTTGCTATACATGCGTTTTCAAACATAACGGTATTAAATTCCATGAAAGTTTTCAACAATAGTGTCTAAGCAAAGTCAGAAATAAAAACAAAACATTTTTAATCTTTAAATTGCTTTTATATTGCGCAATTCAAAAACTGCACTTACAATTTACGTACATTAGTATAAAGTGTATAAAATGAAGTTAATAAAAAAATTAAATCTTATTTTTTATTGATTTTGAACTTTAATTTTATATTAAAAATTTTTTTAAAATAAATAACACAAAAAATTAAAAGCTTTTTAGTGAAATATTCCAGTGTGCCTAAAATTTACGTACATTAGTATTAACGTTTTATGAAATGTGTTAAAATTCAGCCAGATCAGTCGATAAATGGCGGAGCTATGATTCGTTTTCTATTTTTTTACCATTTTTTTTACTGTCAGAAACGATAATGCACTTACTATCGCTGAAAAAAAATTAAATTTTAGGTTTTCATTAATTCTGCTTTGTTTTTCTGCATATTTTGTTTAAACTATAAAGCGAGCAAAAAAAAACATGGTACGTATTAGACATCTGCACAAATGTATTTAGATTTGCGTAGTATTTATGTACTCTGCAGCAAGTTCATGTATTTGCAAATACAAACAAAAATGAGTTCACATATCAGGAACAACAAAGTTCACGAATGACTACTTACTTGTGTTTGCTTGCTTTTTGTGTTTGCATATTCGTTTTGCTTATGCAGTACACGACTATGCTCACAAATCATGTGTAGAAATCGCAAATACTTCAAATGAATGTGGTACTTTTCTTATATAAAAGTGTAATTTATATTATATTTAAATATAATTTATCATTTACACAACCTCATATTTTATAGGCTTATAATATACAAAAGAGTTATTAATATCTGTCGATTTTTATTCAATGATTTGGCGATTTCGTGTTAAGAAGTGTTGTAGCTTCAGCAAAGTATTTGGCGTTCCGCAAATACAGTATTCATTTTTGGAGTACTTTTTTCGCTGAGTTATTTGCTTTTTCTTGTTACTATTTTCGGAACAAGGTTTTTGCTTACGGATAAGAACTTGAAAAGCAACACTTCACTACTCTTTACTATTTGAGGTCTGTGAGCAAGTACTTACTTGTATTTACTTTTGGCAAATGTATTTACAAATAAAAAAAAAAAGTTATTTGTTGCAGATGTCTATTAATATAAACGTATATATACTTACATACATATATACTCTTCTTACTTCAATGAAGGTTATAAAACATGTCTATTAGCACCTTAATACAATTCGTGGTTGTATGTCAAAATTGTGATATTTTTACAACTTTACGTCGGCTACAAGGGACTTTACTCTGAACCGTGTATTCCGCTAATTTTTATTTTTATTTCATACCAGCTATTTCTCTTGCCTAGAAACCATTGATACAAAATTTAATATTTTAATATTGTTAGCACGTGATTAAATTAAATTTAAATTTAAATAATTTTCTAAATTTTGTAAATACTAGAAATTATTAAAATTACAAACTTCATTTATGCATTTATGTAATTATATTAAAACTATAATGAAACTTTTTATTATATTTATTCAGAGTGTACATTTCAAATGGCTATAATCTCTATTTTTAAAATCACATCCTTCTCCTCCTTCCCTCCTCTGCTTTAATTAGTTTCTCTACATAAAATATTTTTAATACATCTTACAGATATTGATGATCAACAATCTATCGATTGGACGGACAGCGTAAATATATTTTTTAAAATAACAAGCTTTTGTGGACAAATAAATATTTTTTATGCCAAAAAGTAAAAAAAGAAAATTTGATTTTTTAAGTTTCATGGGTAGGCATCAGTTAACATAAAAAAATTTAGAAAGTTCACGTTAAATATATTTAACTCTTTTTTTTATTTATTTGTCCGTAAATGCTTATGTTTTATATATATATTTTGCATAATTTTTATTTAACTTTAATTCTTTTTATTTCAGACTAATTTAAACAGCAGCCAATGGCAGGAACAATTCGCTCAGTGGTCTTTGCATACTCAAAAGAACTAATCTAATATATTTAATTTTTTTTTAATATAAAAGAAAACGAAATAAATCAAACTAGAAACCATAGTAAAGTTTATAAAAGTACTTTGTATAACTCTTGGTTCAAATGTTAAATTATAATATCTTATATACTATTAACAAACATACTTACTTACATAAAAAACTAGTTTTGTAGTTCTTATTTACGTACATATTTATTCATTTGCAAGCGTAAACTTAACTGATTAACTGATAAAACGTAAATATTCATGAAATGTACTATAATTTAATTAAAAAAAAAAAAAAACATAAATACACAGGCAGAAAAATAAAAAGGGGCCACGTTTTCAAAATATTTTATCAAGGTGCATTCAATACTCAAATGATAACGTCGTAGACAAATTGTTATTTAGGACGTTGGCAAAATATTTTATTTTCTATTATTTAATGGTCGTGTTCAGAAATATATTACATGCAGAATATTTTTTCGAACCAAATATGCATACGTGTATATTAGAGACCTGCAAGTGTTGAACTATAAAACATAGCGACATGTGTCGCATCATGCAAGTGTCAATTCATGCAATGCCGCTCAAACATGTTTAACAATAACATATGAAATCAAATCTATGCATAGTTTTTACAGTAATTTCGCACACATTAACATAGAAAATGAGTATGTCAACACATGCGACATATGTGACATGTGCAGCATGTGTTATTAACTATGCTTTCTAATCATTATACGAGTATACAATAAAACTGCAAATAATGTAACGAATTAAGGATTTTTTACGCTTTATTAATAAAAAAAATAATTGATAAGTGTGTACGGAAATCGTGCATACATTTATTAAAAAAATGTCTACACTAATTTGTTATAAAACAATTAATAGCCACGGACATTTACTGTTGACTAATATTGACTAAATATTTTGAATAAAATTTGCTATTGCTTTTTTGTTTATGGCAATTATATTAAATAAAAGGATATGTACAACTTTAGTATTACGAATACCATTGATACTTTCCCAATAGTATGCCAACGTTGGCAAACCGTTTAATTTTCTACTAAAAAAGTACTTTGCCAGTGTTTGAATTTTTGTACGGTTGCATTTTTTGCCTGTGTAATTATGTAATGCAAAACATGTTTATATAATTAATTTATTTGGAATTCTAAAGTTTAACAAAGGATCAATCTTATGTTGGCTTTTCCAAATTTATTCTTTTCGTCATGATATTCTCACAAGTTATTGTACTATAAGTATAGAATCTTATCCCCTCGGTTCTTATTGTATTGAAAGAATATCATGGGGAAAAGAATAAATATAAGTTGAAGAAATAAGTGCATAGTAGTATTTAAAGTAAAAAAAAAAAAAAAAACTTACATACATTTATACATTTTAATAGTTGAATATTTAAATTAATATTTCTTAAGTATAACTAAATTATTTGTTACTAAATGAAAATTGTACTTATTTTAAATTATAATTTGTATATAATTAAATAATTTGTGCTTCTTGGTATTGTCAAGTACTTACATGCAAGTTTTACGTTATACAGACTTATAGTGTTTTTACACTAGAGCACATTTAACTTCTACCATCTATTCGGCGAGATGGCAACATTTTCCCATACAAAATGTATGTAGAAAAAATCAACATCTTTACAAGATGTTCCTCTCCCATTTTGTTTCGCTCAACAGCTTTCGATAATTTTCGTTCCATCAATAGAAAAATGGCAATATTTTAGATTTAAGTGGCATCACTGATAAAGTAACATTTATTTATAAATACATACATACCATAAGTGTGTACACCTTAAAGCGCTGCATAACCTCATTTGAAATACACGATACACTACTGGACACTAGAACAAAGCACAGTTTTTAGTGTGCTTTTTACAGTAGATCAAAAAGTTCTGTGTAAAAATGACGCAACAGAAGAAGCATCTACACTTTTTGAAATTTTTTTTACAGTTCCAACAGTACTTGTGTTTTGTACGGCAGTAGAAATTCAAGACATAATTTTGTTTTAAAGCTGTGACGTCAAATTAATATGGGCAAAGGAATTATGCATGCCTGTATATACATACATCCACACATATTGCTTTAGTAAACACGAGAGTGACCAAACATATTAGGCAACCTTTTTGCATAACACCGGCTGCCTGGTATCGTGTTTGTATGCACAAACGTTACGCATGTATTGTTTAAAAATTTCCATTAAAAAAAACAGCATGTGGCTGTGAAAGTATACATATAAACACATACACACGTGTTAATGCTGTCTTGTTGCTTGTTTTACTGCGTTGTTGTTATGTTCAGTTTTGTGCTAGTGTATTTGTGTTCTGGTTGTTCTATGTTCTAGGGGTTCTAATTTTTACTGCAGTGCAAAACATTTTGTCATGATATGTGATAGAACAGTGCTTGATAGTATTTGAAATCAGGGATGATGCTTGACAGCTGTTTCAAGTATGCTTGTGCAGCCCGTTAGTACACATATTAAACAAAATAAAAATTCAAATTTTCAAGCCAAATGGATTTGATATTGCAAAGCAACACTTAGTCCAATAATGAATGATTTTTCTAAATTCATTTCCATATATTTTTTTGTTTTAAAAAATTATGCATCTTCTTTTCTTTTAATTTTTCGACAGTTTAGTTGATGGTAGATGTTTGATGTTGTGAGTGTAAACAACTTTTTTAATTTTCAACATCTTCCAGCCATTCCTCTAAGATGTGATGTAGTGTAAAAACACTATTATACATATATAATAAAAAGATGTCGGCTAGTTAGCACAGAGTTTTGTTGATAATGCACATTCAGCGACCTTCTATAACGAGCAGTCAAAAAGAAAATAAAAAAATAGTGCAGAAAGTCATTAAAAAACACATTTTATATAGCAAAACTGCAAAAATAAATAAAATAAAAAAATTTTAAAAAATACACACATGTATAGATATATATAATAATGTAGAGAAATGTCTAAATTGTGGATGATTTCCAGAAATACAACTTGACATCATTAAAATTCAATAGAGCATTCTAAAAAAGTAGTATGAATAAACTCTACGCTAACTAGCTGCTACGGCAATTCGGCATTTTAAGTAGCTGGTAGTTTAGGCCTAACTATAATAGACTTAAAAAAAAGCTTCGTCAAGTTTTGTCAAATGTCGTTTGCTTAAGCAAAGAGCGAAACTGATCGTACATTTGGAATCAGCTATTTTTACATGTAAAAAAGCTATTAGTTGCACGTTTTAAATATGTTTTTTTTTCTTTAAACGTTATAATGTTTTATTCGTTATATGAATTTTAATTTTTAACACAAATCACTTGTAGTATTTAAAAGTTTTGTTCTGTTTAAATATTTACAGACGCACTTTTGCATATTTTAGTACTTTAACGAATAGAAAAAAAGAGCCAAATCTCGGTGGTTTGATACCATAATTTTCTTAAAATAATTAAAAATGATAATAGATTTTTATTTATTTATGGTATGTACAAGCTAAATATGATCATTAAATAACATGTAAAATTTTCGTTTATTTAGAAAATTAAAGGAAACTGAATATTTCTGCAAAAGTGCCAATATTTTCTAGATATGCAACTGTGACGAAAGTTCATAAGTAGGTTTATTTTAATTTATTTAAACTTAATTTTGACAGTAGATTAAGTTTTGCTATGCATATTATAGTTAGGTCTTTACAATGAGTGGCTAGTCAGCTGCTATATTTTTGTTATGAATATGGCTTATTAAAAACACAAAAGCAAACATATATATATATATACAGTTTTATTAAAACATATTCTATGTAACAGTAAAATAACAAAATATAAATAAAATCATTCATAATCCGAAAACTTTGATTAAAAATATTTTTTTAATTCAATTCAAATTAAAATCATTAAATAGTCAGGGCTGTCATAGAATCCAATGTTGTCGGTTTCATTTTCGAACTAGAATTAATATCGGTTTTAGGTGTCACAGAAACCAATGTTATCGGTTTTGCTATTGGATTGAAACCAATCAGTTGACAGTTGTTGGTTTGTTTAATTTGTAATAAAGCAAGTGACAAAACAGGTCATTAAAAATTCACCTGCAGTTAGATATTTAGTAAACATTTAAGTAAATTAATATTAATTCTACAAAAATAAATTTTTACTCATGCTTTTCTTTTCTCTAACAAAAAAAAAAGCACTTAAAACTCAATAATTATGCATTTTATAGAAAAGGACAAGGGATTTACAAAACGTTCTTTGACAACAGTTGGCTGAATCAATAAAAAGCGCAGGTTTCAAGCAAAAAGGTGTAAACGGAAAGCTTCTTTATTTAACCGGTAATTTATGAATATTCTTTTTTACTTTCTGTGAGCGTTCTTCTTCCTAAAATTATAAATACTACAACGGCAAAGTCATTTTATTTCACTGACACTAATTAATTAATTTTATTTTAAAAATTTTCAATAAAAAAACAAGTTTTTATTTTTATTTAAACGAAAACACTACGCTTTATCAAACATTTACATAAAAAATTACATACAAATAAACTGATTCGAACATCGGTTTTACTTGTCTTCGAAAATAACAAAAACGACTTGGTTTCATGACACCAAATGAAACCAATATTGGTTTGCAAAACCGACTTGGATTCTATGACAGGCCTGAGTTTAAACAAATATATCTATATGAATATATGCATCCATGTGTATTTACAATATATATATACTCTCGTTACCCTTATTGATATATAAACAAAAATTATTAATAAAATGTATAAAACACAAGCATAAAAATAAATAGATAAACACAACTTGTACGTACTTAATCATTATTTTTTTTTTGAATACATTTCAAAATTAAAACAAAACGTTATAAAAATGGACTACATGGAAACATTGTTAATCTAAACTTACTTATACATACATTCATGCGTACGTACAAAAATTAACGATACATTTATAACGAAAAAATGTATAATAATGAATATAGAAAATCGCAAATTGAATTATAATTTATTTTGCAAGAAAATAAAGTTCGACAATTTTATAATAGTTGCGCAACTCTTGAAATTATAGGAGAGAGAGGAAAGAAGCAATAATATCACTTTTTCATCGTAAATAATATTAATCACCAGGCTCCCTATGAAGAAAATTATCGTTCGCTTCGACTTCAGACGACAAACAGTTGATTTGCGGCTCCCTAAAACACTTTTACAAGAAAATTGAACAATAACGTAAGCATTTCTATATGAAATTGCGGCTCACTTTGTACGAATACAAATGCCAAAATCATATATATACATGATTTGTAGCATAATTTCTACTACATAATGGAATATAAAACATATTACTATGTCGCAGTAATAGCCTACCTGATATTTGATCAAGTGCAATATGGCAACAATTTTGTAATTGTCAAAAAGTTTAATAATTATTTCGTACGCAGTATTATAGACATGATAAATTATCTGCCATATATAAATAATATATCTGTGATAAACTCCCAGTTCCATCATAACCGCAATTAACATATACAACAATTTTTGGAAACCACATTTCAAATTCGGATCGACAATATTATATACTCGTACTACAAAACTTTATACCAAAAATTTAAAGTATGTGAAGCACCAGATCAAATTGTATATGTTAGAGAGGCTCAACCATATCCATTGAAAAACATGGACAATTTTAGAATTGAAAGGGTTTCAACAACTGCAATTCAAAGATCACTTTTCTAAAAAGGTCTACCTACAACTTTACAATGCACTACCAAATAATTAAGACATGAAGGTAACCAAAATATATTTAGGAGACAGGTTACTCACTACGTAAGAAACAACATATGTGGAGATACTGTGGAAATATGTGTGAAAGTGTAATATGGGAAATGAAATATAAAATTTTTACGTTTAGGGTTCTTTGTTGTAAAATAAAAACACAATTAGTTCTCTTTTCTTTTGTAGAAACACACTTTATTTATAACCGTCACAACGACTCTTTACTGTATTTAACACACCTTGTTTACAGTCTATTGTCTCAACCAGAACTGAACTGCTTTAACAATCTTAGCACTGCCTTATATACTGTTCACTTTAGCAAACTGTAACAGATATTACAAATCTTTAGTTTAGCTGAGAACCATCGACAAACTTCTAGAGATTACTGCATACTTCTAGGTGTATCATGTATAGAACAAAAAGGTAAATGAAAATGCTTAATCTAGCAAATTCAAGAACGTGATAGCTATCATAAAGCTTATACACTAACCCAGATATAAATAACACACAAGCATTACACTATAAAATTCTACGAATTAACATAAACACCGAGTTGCTACATTTACACATACATAAATGCCATTTCTTATGATTAATAAAACACAGTCATTCAATAGAGTGATTTTTCTTAACAATATATTGCATGGAAGGTCATGAGCCTTCCATTGAAGTGAAAGGTTCATTCGAAACATGACCAGAAAGCAAATTGAATGATATTCGGACTTTCACCATATCACAGTCTCGGCCAGTAGCAACAACAGGAGCCCTTCATGGCTTATTAATACCATCAGGAGTATTTCATGGTTCATTAATACAATCGGAAATACTTCATGACTTGAATATACAGACTACTAGAGTCCTTAATGGCTCATTTTTGATATTAATTTTTTTTTTTAATTTCTTATTTATTATAGTCTCATTTATCAAATTTATTTTCAAAAATGTTCATAAAACATCCCTGATTAATTGTAATTACACAAAAAAAAAAAAAATTACTTTAAACAAAATTCGAAATTTTGTGAAATTTTCATTTACTTTGTTTTTTGTTTTGTTTGTTTATTCTTTGTTTGTTTACAAAACAGATAATGTGAATCAGGACAAAATTTGTAATTTGGGCTCTCATGGATGCTTGAAACGGATATATCTCCGGTCTAATTCTGTCTTTGACACCTCTGTGCCACGAGTTTGCTCTTAAATTAAAAAAGAAAAGGGGTTTTTTTCGTTTCACTTTATTTGAATCATTAATCCGTGAGATTCTTTTTCTTTAACAAGTGTAGAATTTATAAAAAAAAAATAATAAAATTATAAATATACTAAAAATATATGTTCAAATTGGTTAAAATATAATTGCAAGATTATATTAAATCTAATATATAAAGAGAAGAATATACGAGTAGATGTGTTGAAACAAAGCCATTTGCTGTGAGTGCTGTTGCCATTGTTGTTATATCTTAATGATCTAAAATAGTTTGGAAAGCCACAAATTCTTTTAGTTTGAAACATATATTTCAAAATTTTTGTAAGCCAATTCTTCACCGCCATAAGGAATATAACAACAACCGTGTGATGGCTGGACTTTACCAACAGTAATGGTGCCATCGTGTGTGGCTCGTCCAATAAATAATGGTTCTCCTTCGGCGGTTTCACCAGCAGGCACAGCATTTGGTGGAATGTTACCATCAGTAACTGGTACCCAAGTACCGCCACCAGAGCACATAACTTCATATTCACTATGGCCATGTTCGCTACCTCCCCAAGCGACGTAACAAACACCATGTGTTGGATGCAATTTCCCAGGTATAAGATCGCCTTCATGTTTGGCACGGGCAATATACAATTGTTCACTGCCATCAAAGCCACCCTCCATAGAGCTGGGAGGAACTTCACCATTTGCAGCTGGCACCCAACACCCTGGACTAGCACCTGAGGAGCCCATTGCGGGTGCTGAGGGAGCAGGTTCTATAAGACAAGCATTTAAATACGAGCACAATTAGATTTTTATTATTATATTACCATCAATTAACCAACTGCCGTTGGCGCCCCAACCAGTACAAATGCCTACAAATTTAATGGGGAATAAATTGGGATCTTCATGGGACAAAAAAGCAGCTGCTTCACCCTCGCGGCCAACGGTTATAACATTATCATACCAACGAATCCAAAAACCTCGGAATTCGCCGGCATTTACAATACCCTCTGTGGGAGCTTCAACAACATCAGGTTTTTGACGATTTTTGCGAATCACCGATTTGCTATTACTCCAACCACCCAAAAATATCTCGTAGATGGGATCTGCTTCCGAGGGTTCAGACGTCAGGGCCAAGTGAGCATCATTAGCGCAACGCACCTTAAATGTGAATACACCACCAGAAGCTGGATAAAATTGGTATGTCAATTTATCAGGAGTTTCTATTTCTGTAAATGAATTATAAAGAAAAAAATCCGTACGTTCAATAAAATTATTTATAAATTCCCAAATTATTTTGATATCTTAGGGTAGAATTAGTCTTTAAATTCTGTTCTGTTATGAATCAGCTGATTCGATTCTGTTTAATAGAAAATATGTTTATTAGGGTGCGCCTTATATGTATGGGCTAAATTTTTTTTTCAAAGTTTGGATTGTAAGTCCCCCCCTGGAATGTTCTCTGTACCAAGAAGATACTTTGTGGTAAGTTATAGACAGATTGCAAAGACACTCCTTATAGCGATTTAAATTATTGTTAATCAAAAATAAAATTAATAAAAAAGCCTTGACTTCGTTCTATTTTTTTTTCGCAGCTGCATGTAAGATTCGACACAACCGAATTCAACTTGTTTTTAATTATTAAACAAAATTAAAAAAAAAATCACTTGCTGATTTCTAACTTTGAATGACAAACAAATTAGCAAATGAAATTGTAAAAATTTATTGCGTTATAAGTCGTTTATTTACACAGTGAGTTTAAAAAATATTTGCCATAATTTACCTTAAATAAAACAGACAGGTGTTTTAAAACGGACTTTCTAAGTTTGAGATTTGTCGAATAACTTGTAAGAATGTTGTTACAGACGAGCGCTATAGAACACTGATAAACAGCGGTCAGGGGCTATCGCCCATGTTCTGAGAAACGCGCGTTTTCAAAACGAAAATAGTTTTGCAAAACGCTAAAGCATGTTCTGGAAACCGTGCGTTTTGCTTCCATTTTTCTCATAGAAAGTGAATGAGAAAAGGCCAGTTTATAAGTAAACAATTAACACACACAATTGACAAAATCAAAGTAAATTTTTTAAAACCATATTTTTTATGGAATAAGGCCAATTTTATTTCCAGTTTTGGTTGAAATAAAAAGAAAATATATTTAATTTGAATTGTGCAACATTTTATTTTCTCTTTCACTCTTTGTTTGTGCGAAATTCATCACTTCGCTTCAGTGTATGCTTGCGGTTTGAAAACACCAAAATTAAGCGTTTTGCGTTTTTCAGAACATGGGTGTATATTTCCCTAAAAAAACGCTAGAGAAGGCTAAATCACTCCGAAAAAAGAAGCTAGAAAAAAGTTAAAAAGTTGCAGCTTAAAATTCAAAAATTTCTTAATTCTTTATTATCTTAAATCTTAATTATAATTCTTATAAAAAAAAACATGATATATCAAAAACTAAAGAAAATAATGTCGTTTTCCACAAGACTTTATTGATTTTTAATGCGATTTCTATTCTGATATTTCGCTTTCTTTGTCTTACTCAAAATTGAGCTACCTTAGCATTACTAAACGGTAGTACTAGATTAGTTATCTAAATACTAAATAGAACAATTAATTAATCAATTTGGAATAAAGTGCATTTTTACTTCACAAGTTAGAAGCCAAATACTTTTCTTTTTATAATTAAAAATTTCCCTGAAGAAGACTTTCAAAAGAAAGTCGAAATATTGGAAAATAAAAACAAAAATTTTTTCATTAAGATCTTAAGCTTGAATAATATCAAGTAATAATAAATTAATAAGATCAAATAATTTAATAAAATTACTTTTCTTTACTTATGAAATTACCTTCGTTCTAGCAATTCAACAATTTGCATATCAAAGTTTTATCGAAAATATTAATTTTGCTAGTTTGGTTTCAGTTTGTTTATGTATAATTTGTTTTCATTTTTCCAAAAAAAAGGCTATTTTGAAGGCTAGGAAAAAAGCTAGAGGATGAATCATAAATTTTGAGGCCAAATGCGAGAAAAGAAGGATAAATCTAGCCTTAAAAAAGTTAAAACGGCAATGCTGCTGATAAAACACACTTTCTTTTACTTAGACACCATTTACACAGGGAAAGTTTACTTTGCAAAGTCTTGAGTTTATAGGAGATAGGGGTGAAGAGAACGGGAGGCAGTACAGACTTTCTTGTACTCGCAAATTCGTTTTGTTCTTTGTTCGTAGTTTATATAACTGAAGTTAGCTGCAACTTTTTATTTGAAAACAAAACAAAATTTGAGAAACAAAACTTTCCCTGTGTAAACACCAAAGAAAGTTTAAAAGAGAATTCAACAAAATTTGTCAAAGTAAACTTTCCCTGTGTAAATGGTGTCTTACCCAATCAATGTACCTGATGTATTTTTATCATGCTAAATGTCAAATTCATATCGTGATAGAAAATCACCAGGCATAGAAGCCTTTTATTACTGTTATCGTAGCGTGCTGCGCTATGCTATTTCTATCTAGATATCAAATGTCATTTTAGTTATTCACCCCTATTCCATAAATTAGTATTCCAGTTGTCGCAATTGTTATTTATCGATAAGTGTTTGTTTATTATATAATTGATATTTTATAAGAAAATCGACTGCGATATTATGTTGAAACGAATATAATTTTGTCGTCACTATTTTAGGTAGCGACTAATGCTCTTATCCATAAAAAGTTGAAGTAGACTGTAAAGTAAAATTTATGAAAAATTTATATGAAAAATTTCGATAACGTTGACTTTAAAGTCTGCGTTAATTTTTTTTTTTTGGATAAGATCATTAAAGTGTTAAAAAAATAATAAAAGAAAATTTTTTAAAATTTAAAAAATAAAGGGACAAATATAAACCAATTTGAAAAACTTGTTTGAAAAAGTCCTTCCCTTGCAATAAATTCCTACAAAATGAATTATGATTAAAAATTCCCCGAAATTTTTTTTCTTTTCCTCTTATTGAAATTTTTTTTTTCTTTTTTATCAAAGAATTATCTTAGGGAATTGTTTCTCCCAAAAACCGAAATTTTCTTTGGAAAAAAATTTCTGGCGAATATTCATAATTGACCTAAGAGTCTTAACCAGAATTTTTCAAATAATTGACCACCACAGTTCTAAAGTAAAGTTGAGTTCATAAAATCTCTGGGCTTAAATTCTTAATGTAGCTGCCAATTTCGTTTTTTTTTTCGATACATACTTTCCATTCGGTAACTTGAATATATCGGAATTCTCCTGATAAGTTTTCTTTTTAATACTAGAACACTTGAATTGATATTCAATTTACATATGAAAAAATTTTATCACAAAAATTCAACGAAAAAAAAAAAAACGATAAACTGTCGTCGTCGCAGTAAGACTGCTAGTCCCCATTTACATTATGGTAATTTTTTGCCGGATATTTGTAGGCCCGGTACGGGAAGATATACTAAGTGATAAAGGACGTGGCACTTCTCCCGAGCTGCAGGTGCTTGTTGTTTTGCGCTGCTGGAGACCTTCATGGGCTTTCGCAGCCAACAGTCAGAAGAATTTGTTTTAGAGTTGCTAGAGCTATAGCAAGACATGTCTATGTCTATTGATGAGCAAGTGAAAAATGCCAAAAAATTTAAACAAATCAGAAATTTTCCTAGTGTTATTGGTGCTATTGACTGTACCCACGTTAAAATTAAAGATTGAACCCATTATTACATCAATAGGAAAGAGTATTCGGGGAATATAGTGTTGTAATTCGTTTATTTTATTATTATGTTTAATATGTATAAATAAACATTTATAATGTTTACCTGTATATAGGTCATCACTATTACTATCCCTCCTCTTCTTCATTTTCCTCTATACAGGTATCACAAAGGGACCACGTCAGAGGACCCAAGTGAGCCCAGCTCTTGTTTTTATTTCTTTCGGGCGACCTGTTAACCTAACTTAACCTAGGTCATCTGTAATGCTGATTTAAAAATATTGGACATAGTGGCAAGATGGAGGGGTAGTACACACGACTGCCGCATTTTTAATGAGTCCAAATGTTAAAATATTATATTTCAGTGACGTGTATAAAAGGAAAACACATAAAAAAAGTAATGGGTAATCATTTCTCTTTTTATTCGTTGTGAAGAAGGTTACATAAATTACCTATATAATTTTGTTCCTTTTTTAATTTTATTTTAACGATAAACCAGTAAACATAATGTAATATACACTGTTCTTTAATAAGAAAAAAATGTACGACTGATATATATATATTTGCGAATACCGAATAGTTTTGTAACCTTTTATGCACAACAATAATATAAAAAAATGGAAAATCAAAACAATAGTATTGCCAGAATCGAATTTTAAAATTTGCTAAAGGGCATTTTAGTTAATAAACCTTCCTTGAATATAAAAATGTTAATATAGAATTAGTAGCTTAAAGCCTTTATTAACTAAAGTAGATATCATATAGAAATTAATTTTCTTCTCTGAATAAGACTGATAGTGCTATGGTCTGTTTATCAGTGTCGAACGTTATCGCTTTTTACACAACAAAGAGTTTACTGCCATAACGGTCGAAATTAATTTTAAAAAAAATTTTCCGAGGGAGGTGATTTTATGACCCATAACCAAAAACAATAAATTTAAAACTAGAAAGCGCTTAATGAAAAACCAGTTAAAATACTTAGTTGAGAAAATGACGTAATAATTTTCTTTTAGCACAAAAATTTTATACAAAACAAATGACATCATCTCCTTTTGCTTCATTATGACAAACAACAACAATACAAGAAATCCAACTTTATTATTGAATGATGATTGAATTAACAATTGTATTATGAAAAGACTTTCTATTATTGTTTTTAAGTTAATTCACAAATTTGAATACTATTTGTATTCTCATATTAATTATGCAAATCAAATTATATATGTATGTACTGAAAATATTTTAAAACAAATTACAAACACAATTATGAGAATTGTTTTGACTGGTAGGTATTATTAGCAAATGCGAGCTTTACTTATATTTTTAAATTAATACGTATCATAATGTAGATATAGTAGAAAAATTTGCATTTTTCTTAATTTGGAGCAAAAGTTTATACGGAATACCTTTTCTCTTAAGTTAAATACTTTTTCTTTTTTATTTGTATTTCTTATTTACAAAAATGTTTCTTAATTTAATTTCCACTAGATACCAGCTCATTTGCCGCAGTGACCAGACTTGATCCCGCCCATATAAGTTAAATAAAATTTATTTAAAAATGTCTCCATAATTTTTTTGTGTTATACGAGTATACACCTACAAATGATTTTTTTATGTTCACATACATTTTTTATAAAATTGGAATTCGGTCAATTCTTTCATTTAGGTAAGTAGGTATATGAAATATATTAAAATATGTGACTAAAATGTGTACATGAGTAATTGTCTATATATCATATACAGAATATCATTAATATCCAATTTTTCTTTCTATATAGTATTTGAATTAAATCACTTACCGATCGGCATATTTTTATTTAGTATGTTTATGTATACTGTAAACGTCAAGTTATTTCTGGCACCGTACAAACAAGAGTGAACGACTTCACAAAACGATTTTCAAATGACGACTGATTTGCAATAAGCAAACCAACCCAAAAATTTCATAGACAATGTACAGCATGGTATGATAAATCAGCTAATGCAGTCCCTACAACAAGTACAACAGTACAACAACAACACGGTTTTTTTATGTAAACAGTGTTGCGGTTGTCAAAAACATGTGACTAAAAATGCAAAAAAAAAAAATTTTTTTTGGTATGGTTTTATACCTGGAGATGAACAATTAAGTTACTTAAATATTGAACAATTTATTTCAAAATACTGCCAACACAAATAGTCCTCCAGCACAAAGTTGTGCTAACGCACCAATACATTTCACAGTTGCTTTCTCGTATTTTTTTCTTGCACAACTTACCGAATTGGTTTTTATGTAGTTTATTTTAAAATAATGTTTTATTTATATATTTGGTTTTAATTTCAATACAAGTTTTTCACACAATAAATTTTTTGTTTAAAAAATTAATATGGCGCCTTGAAAATTTAAACAAATTTTGACAATCCGAAAACTGAACAGCCATAAGAGCAAAAAATGTCCAGCTGGACGCACTACATTACCTGATATTATTACACCATGATGTACAGCCTCGAAAATGGTGGAATTATAAAGGTGTGTGCATTGGCAATTCGCTATACTTGACATCTGGCTCAAATAAAATATTAACCCAATATAAGCAGGGTAATAGGGAATTGAATTTCTTGAACAACAGAACAGTACTTACTTAAATTGAATTAAATATAAAAACTAATCCAAAATGCTTCTGGTCATTTATATGCTCAAAAAACGCCATAATGACTTTCCTTTCTGCAGGACTTATAACAATCTTTCCTCAGATGATCCCAGTGAAATAGTGAATCTTTTTGCTGAATTTTTTTTAGCCTAATTTCGATTCTAGTGTATCAAATATACTATCTGATAGTAAAATAACTTCTAGTATCAATCTTGGTCATATTTCATTATCTGAAAATGATATTCTAAATGAAATTAGCCGTGTTAAAAATTTGTTTGGGATAGATGCTGATGGTCTAAGCTCTTATTTGATAAAAAAAAAATGTGATATGTCTTTAGTATATCCGCTCGTAGATATTTTCAATAAATCTCTCCTAGAAGGTGAATTTACAGATCGGTGGAAATTAACATTTTGTTAATCTTATTTTTAAATCTGGAACACGCAATAATATTTGTAACTATAGATCCATTTCGAAGCTAACAGTAATTTCTAACCTCCAAATTCATAAAAAATATTATGTGCTTAATAAGCGGTTATTTGACAAATACTGCATAGAAGTCTGTCAAATAAGCCCTTAATAAGCACATAATATTTTTTTATGAATTTGGGGGTAAATATGTAGTTTTGTACATATTATATTTCCATACAAAATCCTTCATTATTTCCCAAAAGCATGGCTTTCATAATAATAAATCTACAATTTCTAATCTTACTGTATTCACTGATTTTTGCTTTTCACAATTAGGGCTTGGCTCTCAAGTTGATGTAATATACACAGATTTCTCCAAAGCTTTCGATACAATTTCAAACTGCTTACTTTTAAAGAAATTGTTGGACTTAGGTCAGACATTGATAAACTGAGTAATTGGTGTTACTAATCATCTCAAATTTAATCTTGGTAAACAAGACGTCGCAACCCGTTAACTACAGTTTATCGCATCGAGCATGACATTATAAAACATTACCAGGTGATTAAGGACTTAGGCATTATTTTCGATTCTAAATTAACTTTTCTGCCTCTTTTAGATAAAATCATACCAAGAGCTTACGCAACCTTAGCTTTTATTAGAAGAAACTGTTATGAATTCAGTGATCCTTCCTTACCCGTTTAATATGTTATATTCTGCATATAATAGATCTGAGCTAGAATATGGGGCTATAATCATTCGCATATCGCGGCTTGAAAAAATTCAAAGAAGCTTCATTCGGTATGTTATACCTCACTTGAACCTTATTCAACCTCCAACTTCTTATGAGTCACGTTGTCTTCACTTAGGCATGACCAGACTATGATATTTATAAATGACTTACCCCCTTATCCAAAAAAAAAAAAAATTAACTTAGACTTTAAAGTCAACGTTATCGAAATTTTTCTTATAATTTTTTCATAAATTTTACTTTAAAGTCTACGTCAACTTGTTTTGGATAAGAGCATTCGTAAATAACAACATTGATTGCCCTGAACTATTAAATACTATCCCGTTTTGTGTACCAGGTAGGCTATTACTTCGATATAGAAATACGAGTATGTTTTATGTTCCATTATGCCGTAAAAATGATGCTGCAAATAGTGCATTGACTAGATCTTTAACTTATCTACATAAATGCCAAAAATTAACATCAAATAGTAAAATTTAAGGTTTCAAAAAATTGTTTTTTAACACTTTCTTTTCTACAATTTAAATTGAATTAGTAATTAAATCATTTATTTAAATTAAATTATTATGTAAACAAAGAATTCTGTTTATATTTAGACAAGATTAGTGAACATTTTTTATATATCTGAAATTTACCTAAAAAATATTATCTTTGAACTCAAAAGAGATTTGAGATTTGTGCTTAATAATTATGTTGGCTAGCTGGCCAATTTCCAGGACGAATTGTGCCGAATATATATTAGAAAAGCTGGACCAGGCTCTTGTTTTCAGTTTTAAATTTTTAAACACGTATAACTCGTTAACTATAAGTACACGCAAAGAAAAAATATGGTTGAGGCAACCATATTCTGGAACATGGTTAGATTTATGAGAGAGAGAGAGAGAAATATATTACAAATAGCTTTCAACTGCAGACGTTGCGGTTCAACCCCCGGTCAGGGCTAATTTTTTTTTTAATTTTTTATTATTTTTTTTTAAATACTCCTACATACATATTTTCTATGAATTTAAAAAAAAATTTAATATGAATCACTACATAGTATAAAACAAAGTCGCTTCCCGCGTCTGTCCCTATGTCTGTATGTATGCTTAGATCTTTAAAACTACACAACGGATTTTGATGCAGTTTTTTTTTTAAAAAGATAGAGTGATTCAAGAGGAAGGTTTATATGTATAATCTTGGAAGGTTTGATGTAATATACATAGATTTCTCCAAAGCTTTCGATACAATTTCATACTGCTTGCTTTTAAAGAAATTGTTGTTTTTACCCGGTCTGGCACGGTTCTTTACTCTATGAGTACGATTTCTTGGTGTAAGAAAATCGAATATATAAAAATTTTAAGGCAAGACAACGTTTGCCGATTCAACTAGTTTTTTGTATAAATAAACTTTTGTTATTCCATTGACTTTTTGGTTCTATAAATTTGTATTTACGAGTATTTATTACATAATACAGAGGGCTTGAATTTATGTTTTTAATTTTATTTGATTCTAAAAGAATTCCAACTTTGGAATATTTAGTTAAGAAGCATTAACTCGCTTAACTAAGGCTTTAAGACAGTATAAAATTTTGCAAAATCCAATGAAAAATAAAAAAAATTATTAGCGCTTTAAAAAATTACATGTCTGAGTTAGCCTACTTTACAAGTTCACAGCGATGCTCTCCATCTAAGCTTAAGCTGCAATACTTCTCTGCTATGTCGGAGTAAAATTTTATGAATTTTAGACCAGCCGCTTACAAACGGTTGAATTATTTCCAAAATATTTTGATTGTGCTCCATTGTGAACCGGTTGATAACAACTTTAGTTACAGTGTGGTAATCCTTTTGGGGTGTAAAGCTGCCCATACACATATGATTTGTGTGTCAGAATAAATTTAACAATTTTCAATTACAACAGATTTGTTGGATGTTAATGGGCTAGTAAGCTAACATTCGCCATTTTTTTCATTTTATTGTGCTACCAGACGTGATTGTGTGTACTGCGGAGATGGCTAGCAAACAATTTTTAATAGAATTTATTGAAAATTTTAAAAGAAAAAACTTCTTTTTGGGAAACAAAAAATAATATATATAAAGACAGAACTGTAAAATAGAGGGTTGGTTACTTGTATTCTTTTTTCTTTGTTTTTCGTATTGAGTACACAAAAAATAGCCAAAAGAGATATTGCGTCGTTCGCTTGGAAATTCATATTTATTCATCCGCGTTTTTGTAATTCTGATTTCGGTTGGTGGTTGTTATATTCTTAACAAATTCCTGGAAACAAATCATATGTGTATGGCTAGCTCAAGTACGAGTGAGTTTGTATGTATGTATATACAGTTACTGTGTATGTATACATATGGGAGTACTTATTTATTATACCCTTCACAAAAAGTAAAAATTGTATATATAAGTTTGTGATTCCTTTTGTAATTTCTGCATTACACATGGGGCACCCTATAAAACATATATATTCTGGATATCCATCTGTCTGTTCATGTAATCGTTGAAATTAGCTTTCTGATGAAGACCTATAGAAAAGTTTAGCCCATCAACATGTCAGTTCTTGCTATTGAAATTCAAGCGGATCGGTCTTTAAATGGCGGAGCTGGGAGTCAAAAACCATGACTACCTCTATCTTTGAAAATTTTTTTAGTGGGGTTTTTTCTTATTTTGTCTAAAGTACGAAACGAACTAAAAAACGTGGTATACAGTTTTATCAGAAATGACAGTCATAATGTCTGTGTTAAAAATCAGAAGAATTAGTCCACAAATGACCAATTAAAAACAAAAATTCACCTGAAATTTACTCTTGTTTTTTGCATATTTTGTCTAAATTACAAAGCAGTACAAAAATGAGAGCAATCGGCTTACAAATGGTCGAAAAAAATAAATATGTATTACCACCAATATTTTATATTTTCCTAATTTTTTGTTTTCTTTTTTTATGGAAATTTTTAAGCTGCACATGTGCGTAATGTGTGTTACGAATACAGACATCTTAATGTAAGAGAGATTTTTGCTGGTAATTTAAAGTTCTTTATTTGAATATAAATATTTCATTAAAAATGTTTGCAAAATTAATTTAAATAAATATTTTTTTTACATTCCTATTGGATATCTTTCTTAGAATTTTTTATTATTTTAAAAATTGAGTGCCTGCAAAAATTTTATTGCTTTTAAAATTAAGGTTTTTAAAAAGTATTTTTTCTTAGAACTTGTTAGTTTCATTTTTTTTTAACTGAAATTAATTACTTATTTAGAGCTAATATAAAAAATAAGTATTCAAAGAAATTTTTTGGCAATATTTTTCATTTATTTTTTATTTTTATACAATTTTTTATTTCTAAATTTATTTGATCTGTTTTTATTGACACGGTTAGATTATTAAGCTTGAGGTTGTATTATAAAAAGTATATTTATATCGATATTTCTCTCCAATAATAAATAAATTATTATATTATTATTTTTTGCTAATTAAGAAGAAGTGGAAAGTGAAAAATATAAATATTAGGATAACACAGTGAAGGGTACATAAGACTCGGCACAGCCGAATTTAACTGGTTTCATTTTTGTTTTGGTACTTGTTTGTATTCAATATAAACAAAATTACTTTTAAGAGTCATGTGAGTCGATAATTGCATAGGTTAGCAACGATATAATAATTTAAAAAAAGAGACCAATCAGCCCACTAACTAATATCGTATTCGTGTGCATATTGTGCATTTTCATAAATACAGAGCATTTTTATTCACTTATTTACAACACACGAGACGATTTTGACCATCATTGTGTTTTTAGCAACTAGCAGACATTGTTACAGCCGCTTTTTTATCTTTTCAAATGTGGTGTAAATAAATTCAATATACAAAAGGGAAAAAACATAGTGCAAGCAAAAGAATTAAAAAACTTTTTATATAAAAATTTTAAAAACAAAATTGAAGATTCTTCAAAATGAGTTCTGAGTAAGTGTCATCTAATACCAGCTTGTATATAAAATTGGAGACATAAAGATATTCGTGATTTTAAAAAAATATTTTAAGATTTATAAAATTGCATAATTTCAAGAGTTGATGGTGTAAGCATTGTTTTCTCTTCTTTTTTGTATCATTATACAAATTATGGATATTTCTGTCCGGACAGACGAAGTTTGTAGGCGAGGGGGCAAATACGCAAGATGTGTAGTATACGACCGTCTGTACTAGACATTTTTTGTCTCTCTTTTCTACTTTTCGTAATAATCGTCTTGTTGCTTCATTTCATTTTTGTACACTGTATTAATTTGCCCATATTTTTATAGACATAAATTTTTAAAATGTATTTATTTATTATTAATTTAATTTGGTTTGCTTCAAAAAATCCTTTCAATTAATTTTCATGCAAATCAATTAAGCACGTCACGAAAATAAATGGAAAGAAGAATTGAACAAATTTTTATCTGGACATAAATGTCTGAAATGTAAACGGTTTAGGAAAGATCAAAAGAGAATTGAAAAAATATCCAGCAAGAAATGTCCATAATGTAAATGGGGACTAAAATATTTAAGCGACCGTAAATTTAAAAATATAAATGTTGCCGTCTCAGCTGATCATTTTTGGTATATGAGAAGCTAAGCAAATGTTTAGCTGAACCACGTAAGTGTAACGTCCCAACCTGTAGAAAATAGAATTTCACGTAACCAAATGTAGCCAGTGATGGGAAATATGTGTATTGGATGAGTGTGGCACAGTAGCCTTTTTATATGGTACTTTTTTGTTATGTTTGAATTTTTTCAATTGTTAAATTTTTATACTTAATATTTAAAGTTTGTATTTTTTTTTTTCAAAAGATTTATACTAATACATATATTTGTATTAAAAATTACAAAATAACTGCCTATGTTCAACGTACATAGATATATGCATACATACAAATGTACAAAAAATAATGGTATATATATATACATATATATGTATGTATGTATACTATTATTGTTATTGGTATTAATCGTGCATGATCTGTATTCCACATAGATTTGAAAAAATGTGGAATTAAATTTTTTTCTTTTTATTAAATGAAAACTTTTATATTTTTTTTTATTTCTACCAATAATTTCGCACCCAAAAGAGAGCAAAAACAAAATTTTAAAATGGACCACAGGGTAGTTATTAGGTGCTGAATTTTTTAATTCCGAATAAAATATTCGGATACGGAATACAGAACAGCACTGATTATTATCTAAAAACCTTTTTTTTGTATACACATACATACAAACCTGTATATAAGTACGTTGAACATACGCAGTTATTTTGTAATATATATAAATATAATTATTAATGATAAAACTCTAATTCTATATATATATTAAATTTTAAATATATATATATATAATATTTTTGCCATTAGAAAGAGTTTGGTACTTTTTTCATACAGTTGCAAAAAATGTGAACATAATAAACTCCCATCAATGTTTCGGACAGCTGTGATTTTTTCTTCTCATAAAAAATTATTTTTCTAAAACTCAATAATATTAAAGTAAATAATTAATTTAATAAAATAAAATAATTCAATATTATTTAAGATGAAAAAGTGACATTATTGGTGCAGACAAATAAAGAACAATTGTAGTACTTGTTAAAACAAGTATATACGAGTATATAACATTGTAAAAATATAGTAAGAATAGTATTGTACAATTATGTGTAAAAACAACATGTAACAAAGGTACCAGAGCATTATTTGACAAACTGAAAAAAGGCTAACAATATCAGGTGTGTTGAAAAAAAAGTTGTTTAAGGAAAATAATAAGAGTATGCTTCAGAATTTTAAGAAACCCGAAGGTTAAGATTGCAGGAGGATTTAATTATTCAATTAACAAATATGGGCATGACCGTTCTGGAAACTGCAACACTAACACATTTGAGGAAGATGTTATCAAATGGAGGCCACAGATGGAATACATAAAAATATCTGCGAGGCTCGAGGTGAAAATGATGGTTCACAAAATGATGCAGAAAATAATATTTTAATTAAAAAAAAAAAAACCAATTGAAAAATTTAGAAGAACTGAGTAGTAAGCTGCGAATTCTTAAGCTACAGAAAGAAATTGCTGATTGGCAGAACAGATAAACTGTTGAAAAAAAATGTACACATCACTTTAGCGAATATTGAAAATTCAATTTCGAAATTTTCAGATGATGGATACATTATATCAAGATGGATTACTGATTTTGAAGAAATTATTACTAATCATGGCTGCTCACAAGGCGTAAAATATATTTTTGCCAGACGAATGTTAACCGGTAGTACTAAAATGTTTTTGCATATGTGTTCGTGTTCATAAAAATAAAATTAACGAATGAGTTCAATCATTCCATAAGTGTTTGTAATTTATTTAAAAAATTAGAGTCGAAAAAATGGAACAAGAAAGCTGAAAGTCTCCATCATTATGTTCTCTCTATGCAAGAATTAGCGCGCCATGTTGAAATTAGTGAAGCCAATTTAATTGACTAAATTACAGAGGGTCCTCAAGATACTTCACCGGCTATGTCTGTTTTTTATAATGCAACTTCAATAAACGCCTTCAAAAAAGTTATGAGAAAATTATAAATGAAGTAAAAGAGAAACCTTTAAAGCCATTCCAGAAAAAAACTAAAGAAAATATTCGTTGTTTCAATTGTTCAAAAATGTGACATTATGCGCAAGACTGCAAAGATATCAAACATCCCCGTGGAATATATGCCAAATGAATTATTTTTAGGCAGGAATTTTTAAAATTTTTTTAAATATTTCTTTGTATAGAAAAAATAATAATATATTGAAGTCGCATTTGGACAATGATGCCAAAAATACATGTGGTAAAAATGCATTAATAAATCGGAAAAAGATATTGATATTGATGTGAGTTCTGATTTGGGAACTGAAGTTAAGGAGAAATTAAAAAATTTGTTACATCAAGAATATTTAGTTAAGAAATTCAACAGTTATATTTTATATAATTTTAAAGCAAAAATATTGGCGTCTATCATTTGCTGAAAAAAAAGTATAATAAGACATAGTGACTCCCCTTACGCTTCACCAATTGTATTAACCAAGAAAAAAAGAGGTGAAATGGGAATGTGCATTGACTATAGATCACTAAATAAAATAATAGTGCGTGACAATTATCCGCTTCCTGTAAATGAAGATTGTTTGGAACATCTGGAGGGAAAGAAGTTTTTTTACTGCGATGGACTTAAAATCCGGATTTCATCAAGTAAGATTGGAAGAGAATTCTGATAGTAACATAAGGGCGATATTGTCTTTTACACAGCCAAAATAAGCAAAAGAAGTTTAGTCATTTTTAGGTTTAAGTTTATATTTTAGAAAATTTGTAAAAAGTTTTTCCAATATTGCTAATCCACTTTATGCACTTGTGAAGGATGGTGTTAAGTTTGAATTTACTGAGGAATGCAAAAAGGCTTTCGAGACATTGAATAGTCACTTGGCTTCAGGACCGATTTTGGCAATATATAGTCTTAAGAGGGAAACGGAATTGCATTCTGATGCTAGTTCCTTAGGATTTGCGGCAATTTAGATGCAAAAACAAGATGACAGTCAATTTCATCCAATTTCATATTTTTCGAAAAGAACATCTGAAGCGGAAGGACGATATCATAGTTTTGAACTAGAAACATTAGCTATAGTTTATTCTCTCCATAGATTTCGAATATATTTAAAGGTCATTAAGTTTAAAATTATAACAGACTGTAATTCATTAGCACTCACTTTGAATAGCAGAATAGCTAGATGGGTTCTAGAATTAGAAAATTTTAACTATATAATCCAACATAGACCAGTAGTCAAAATGTGCCATGTTGATGCTTTATCCAGAGTTGAAATTGATTGCCAGAAAATTGTTAGTACAATAGAAAGCGAAGATATAAATTTCCAATTATGTGCAATGCAGTCTAGGGATGTCGATTTACACTCAGATGGCATAATCGAAGCGTGCAACATTAAACATTGAAAGTGCAGAGACTTTATTATAAAAAAAGCGACTCTTCCTAGTTTTGTTACCAGAATATAAATTTTATTATGAACAAATAATTTTAGTCAAATATAAATAATAGCCCAAAATGTTGAACCCGAATTTATAATATTAACCGAAACTCATCAAACAGCAAACGTGGAAGAAAAAGAAATTGAAATTAAAAATTATTAATGTAAATAATAAAATAGCTGATCATGAATCGGTTGATATTATTATCGAAAAATAAAGGGAAGAATTTGAATCGCATAATAAAGAAAGTTACCGGTTTAAATATAATAAAAATAGATTTACAAAAGAACTAAGTGCAATAATGATACAAAATAATATAAATGATTTAAATCAATATGTGTAAAACTTTGATCAATGCTTTGAAAATACTATACAAAAATTCACCTATCGATATAGAGAATATAAAGGCACCAAAATTAATTGGTTTAATAACGAACTTAGACAGTTAAAAAGAGACAAGATTGTGAAATATCAGAGAGGTCTGAGAATGAATACTACAGAGACATGGGAAGATTATAAAACAATTAGAAATAAATACAAAATTAAAATAGAAAATGAAAAAAACAGTTACATAAATCGTAAAATAACAAGTGCGAATAATCAAAAAGAAATGTGGTTTCAAATAAAAGAACTGGTGCTAGGAAAAATTAGGTACGTAATTAAAGGTGTAGCATTCGAATCAAAAGTCTTCACAGACAGCTTAAGAATCGCTGAAAATTTTAATAAATATTTTGTAACTAGTATAGCTGAGATAAGAAAATCAATCGAAAATGTGCAATATGAAAGTAACATACAAATCATAAATTTATTTTCCGTGCAATATCGTTAGTGGAACTATATAATATATGTAAAACCATGAAGAAAAAGCCAGATTACAAAAAACTTTCAATCAGTATGATAATGGATAATTGCAGCATTGTAGGTAATAAATTACTTAATATAATCAATAACTCATTGCAAATTGAAGTTTTCCTACAAAAATGGAAGGAATCAATGGTAACTCCAATCGAAAAGATCAGAAACACTAAAAAATGTGAAGAATTCCGCCCAATAAACGAATTGAATATCTGCGAAAAAATACTAGAAAAGATTGTTAAAAATCAATTAGTAGAATACTTGGAACAGCACAAAATAATAGTGAAAAATCAATCGGGTTATAGAAAGGGGTTCTCATGTGAAACAACAATCAACTATGTGATAAATAGATGGAAAAGTATGAAACGGGGTAATAAGATTTTGGCAATTTTTCTAGATTTCAAAAGAGCATTTGAAACGGTCGACAGAGACATCCTTTTACAAAAACTTTATAAATATGGAGTGCAGAATAAAGAATTGAACTGGTTTAGAACGTATTTGTCTAATCGCAGACAAGTAACAAAAGTTAACAATATAGAATCCAATGCAATAGAAAATATTTATGATGTCCCTCAAGGTTCGATACTGGGGGCAATACTATTTATAATTTACATAAACGATATGGTGAATGTGGTGGAGAAATCTGAAATTGTTTTATATGCAGATGATACGCTAGTATTTACTGAGGAAAGAACAAGTGAGCAGTGTTATGCAAATATAAAATCAGATATAAACAATATAAATATATGGTTACAAATGAATAAACTTAAATTAAATGAAAGTAAAACAAAATTAATTGAAATTAATATGGCCACCAATATACCATTAATAATAAATAATGTTAATATAGAAAAAGTAAATAATATTAAATATCTAGGATTCATAATAGATAAAGAACTCAAGCTAAAAGAACACATTGAATACATAAGTAAGAAAATTAAAAAAAAAAATTGGTTTCTTCAAAAGAATCCGGAAAAAAGTATCGATAATAACAGCAATAACAATATATAATACAATTATAAAGCCCCATTTTGAATTTGGATCAACCATAATATATACGTGCTGCACTGAACAACAAATTAATAGATTGCAGAAGCTGCAAAACAAGGCGATGAGGGTAATACTAAGATGCAACAGATATACATCAATAAGATTTATGCTAGAATCACTAAAATGGCTTAATATTCACCAAAGACTGGAATTAAATACAATGATTTTTATTCATAGAATGAAGTTAGGAGACGCTTCTGAGTACTTAACTGAGCAACTGAAGTACGTAGGTGAAACGCAACCGTATACTTTGAGAAATGACATGGATTTCAGATTACAAACAGGAAACACTACTAGAGGGCAGATAACGCTATTCTACAAAGGTCTAAATATATACAACAAGGTGCCAAACTACAAACAGACTGAAAGAAATTTTTATCAATTTAGAAAGAAACTTGTAATGTTTATTAGAGCAGAGCATATAAGTGTGATATTTATGCAAATTGTAATATAAAGTATTAAAAAATACTACTAAATAAAAAAAAAATAATAATAAAAAAATTACAATATTTATAGCATTATTATGTGCATATAAATTTGAATATTTTTAGTATGAATTTTATTATGATGATCGGGTCGATCATATTGTCAGGTTGGCCGACTGTAGTACTTGTTAAAACAGTAACATATATAACATTGTAAAAATATAGTAAGCCTAGCATTGTACAATTATGTATAAAAACAAAATGTAATAAAGGTACCAGAACATTATTTGACAAACTGAAAAAAGCCAACACAATATTATTTTGTGGACGATTTTTTTGTTATGTTTGTTTACTATGAAAAACATATGATTGCGTTTTAATATTTCTATAAATGGTTACATTTCGCCTACACAATGAAAAATATTTTCGGCGGCTATAGGCTATAAGCCATTTTACAAACGAACTACGTAATAGTAAAAAATATAAGCACAGAAATAACACTACACAATGACAATTGCTTATTTTTTTAATTTACGTTTGTTTTATTTTATTGAAACATAAATTCTTAAAAAAATAATTAGCAAATCAATTTTAAAAAATTTTAATAATTTTAAGTTAATCAGCTGTTATAAAAAACATAGTCCACATATGTCAGACATATTTCTACATGTCGTCTGTGATCAAAAATTATAAACCTTCTGTAAAATGATAAATTTTGACAAACTTGAAGACAACATCTGTATTTTCAAATTAAAATATATATGTAAAAAACATCTCGTCTATTAATATATTAAGTATTTATTTTGTCGTTTTTTTATTTTCTACAAAATTTTGTATTAATTTTTTTTTTAAATTTTATGCTTGTATTCAAAGAAAATTAAAGTAGACTTGAAATCGATATTATGACAAATTTGTATGAAAAATTTGTCATAATTTATACTTAAAGTTGTTATTAGTCTCTTTGCATACTAGCCTTAGTGTTTCTATTAAAACAGCTGTTATATTATGGTTTTGCAGGAAAACAATATTGAACAATATAGCCAACACAGTACACAGTATATTACACTTGCATATCCAAGGTAAATTCATATTTCTCACGTAATTCGGTAAATTTCTTGTAATTGTTTTAGATTAAACCACATCGAGAAGCACGTCACTCTATGCTGTGACCCTGGCCAGTGACACTGTGCCTGTGCTCTATGCAATTTTAAATTGTTTTGAAATAATCCACTTTTGGTATTATATTTATATACCTTTATTTTTGCAAGGTAACTTACCTTTATCAAGGCAAATTATATTCACTTAAACTTAGACACTTTTTATTTTATATAATAAATATTTTTAATGTCTTATAAAATAAACAAAAGTTGAAATATTAGTGTACGTTTAAATGTTTTGAATGTATTGATTAGTGTACATATTATGTGTACGTGTAAAATGTTTTGTATGCATGTGAACTACTTTTGACAGTCAGTTTCTAGGATATTTTTTTTTTCAGCCTTGCATCTATCTTGTATGAAATTTCCTTGGGCATATCCTTACAGCTGTTTCATTAAACACTACTCTGAATCATCTTGTTAAATTTTTGCCCAAACATTTGAGTACTTATTTCGTTATACCAATCAACCAAATGAGAATTTTAGTCTATGGTGATATTAATATTGTACTAAGTAAATAATTTTTTGAGTATTTTCCATGAGAATATCATGAAAAATAATGCATTTGCATTCCAAATAATTTAATAGGTTGTCGGATATATATTTTTTTCTTTTTTCTGCAAAAATTTTTAATATCTCGTACATATGTGACAATTTTACAGAAAATGTGAAAATTTAATTAGTATTAGAGTAAAAAATTTTAACTTTTTGTTACACTAATGTTACATTTTTATAAGGTAACAAGACACAATGACACAAAAATTGGTGGATTTGATGTAAACACTTTTACAATGGGAATCTTTGATATGTTTTCTTTCATTAAAAATAATAGTGAAAAGAGATAGAGCTATTTGAAGGCATTTTTTTTTAACTAGGAAAATGATGTACTCCGAACGCTGATTGTATATTAGGTGCTGGTTGTATAAAGCCTATCGGATTATTTAATTGAAAAATTTTACATTTGTGTATATATGCTGTAATTTTATCGCTTTAAAGCGATATATCAATAACATTCACAATTTGTTTTCAACAAAATTTAATATTTTTTCGTGCTTAATTCCAATTTATGTTGGTGCGACTCACGAGATGGCCATATATTGCGATCATAGTTATTTGGTGCACGACTATCTTATTCACAAAGATAGCATGGGTATTTTGCATAACCACCTTGGAAATATTTTAAACGTCCCATTAGTTAAGGATGAGGATGTTATTCTGCTACCATTGCATCTAAAGTTAGGATACATGAAACAAATTGAAGCTTTTTGCCATTTTAAATCGGTGTTCTTAAATTAAGTGAAGCCAAAATTAAATTGTCATTCTTTCCAAATGTAATACTTAATTTAAAATCTGTCTGGTGATTCTTAGGTATTTTACTGAAAAACGCGCATTGAAAAGTTTTGTTGCAATATGTGATAATATTCTTGGTAATCATAGAATCACAGAAGCTACCACTATGTGCCAGCTGTTAATACATTTTTAAGTGCGTATGTATTCATATTATATATAAATACCATTAATAATAATTACCTTCAGAACTTCTAATATTCTCATGTTGTATTGTAGTTTGATTGTATAATGTATTTTAAGGAACGAGTAACTTAGAGTATTCTGATTAGAGGTGTTTAAGTGCTCTTATGAAAGCTAATACTTGTAATTAGGCAGTTTGATGCCTTTTTAATAAAACAGCCGATTTTAAGGCTATGGAAAGATTGTTCTTTATGTCGGAAAAGTTCTTGCTTATAAAAAAAACTGACAGGGTTTTATAAAATATCTAAACAATAAAAACTATTAACAATTGAGTAATTTTTGAGTGTAAATATTATAGAATATGGTTGCCTCAACCATATTATTTTTAACCATATTATGTTTAGTATCTTAGATCAACCATATAATTATCATATTATGTTTAATAAAATTTTACTTGAAATCATAAATATGTTCATAGCAAACATAATAATGATAAAAATATGGTTGAGTGTAAACTGCTTTATATTTTATCTCTTCCGCAACCATATAAATAAAGTGAGTATAAAACAAAAAATTAATCGTTCAAACTCAACTGAGCTTTGTGGCTGAAGTGGTTGAGTGGCGAGTTAATGCTTCTTTACTAAGTGTTCGCAAGTTCGAGTCCTGGTAGAGTCAACTAAAATTTAAAAATATATGTTTTATGTAATTAAATAATTACAAAATAATAGAAAAGAAAAATCAATGGAATAAAAAAAACTTTATTTACACAAAAAATTAAAATTAAAATTAAAATTTTTTTTAAATTCATATTAAAATTATTATTAAGCCTGCTTATATAAAATATGTAGTATGTATTAAAAAAAATTTAAAAACTAAAAAAAAAAATTCTTATCCTAACCGGGGGTTGAACCGCAAAATCTGCAGTTGAAAGCTATTTTTAATATCTTTGATTTAAAAATACTATATGTGGTTAGAAGCAATCATAAATCTAACCATACTATGTTTCCACCAGAATATGGTTGCCTCAACCATATTTTTTCTTTGCGTATAGAAACATGTTTATCGTGATCAGAATAATGTTTAGATGCTTCAAATGAATAATAATATTTTTGTGAAGAACACACTATGCTTGCGGTGACTATATTAAACCATCTTTTTTCTTAGCATGTAGAACAAAATTTCTATATTTTTTAAACAATTTCATTTTATTTATTATACATACATACTCGTATATACCTATCAGTATTATATTCAACTGTAGGATTGCTTTTACCCTGTAAATATTTAATATGTTATAGTTATAGCCATGGGTAGTATCAATAATCATAGACACAAGATTACGCCATTCCGCACATAAAATGGCGTCACGTGATGTATTCCTATTTACTAATAAATAAATAATGGAAACATAACAGTAGAGAAATTTATATTTTTTTCTTCAAACAGTGGACAAATTACGTCATCTAACGGGAAATAAACGCATGGCGTAATCTTATGTCTATCATTCTTGGGTAATACCATAAAAAAGATAATTGCAAATTAAAATTTTTTGATGGGTTAAGTTATAATTCATAACACTAAATTACAAAATGTCAACAGAAGTAGAGTTAAGTTATAATAGACAATAGGGCCTTAAACATATTTTGTGAAAAGTTTGAGTTTTTAGTGTTCCCAATTTGTCATTATTAAATTCAAGGTCACATTTAACTTAACTGTTTCACATTGTCAACAATGAAATTTGCAAAAACAACAAAAACTATACTGAATGTAACAAATTCTTGTTGTATTCATTTCCAATCGTTCCTTTGTACGAGTATTTTTACACTTTTTATTTTAATAACTTTATTTTTTTTTTTTTTTCAAATTGTAATTTGTGGTGTTTTTTTCTTTCTGTTACAACAACCAGTTAGTTAATGATACGCCGTATAAAAATGAAAACCAACCACAGGTATTTAATTTATTTAATTTTTTTTTATAGAAACAACACATTTATTGTAATATATATTTTATATCACTTAACGTCATTTATTTTGAACTGCAGTGAATTAGTTTACTTAGACAGCAACTGCTGAAAAATGAGATATGTATGTTATGCATGACTAGTTAAACTATGATTGGCTGGGTTTTGGCGGTGTGTCGTTCATTTTGTGGGTGTGTTCAGGCAGCTGAAGGCTTGTTGTTCGACTTAAATTGATAATTAAATCAGTTAAAGTTGTTTTGCAATTAAAAAAAAACTGTAAAATTAAACAAAAAAGATTAAAGCAAAGCGTCACAAAATGCTAAAAAAAATTTATACAAAAAAAATGTAGAAATTACAGAAAAAAAATTTCATATTAAATTATAAAAACTTGAAAATAAGGTACTGTTTTTATAACACAAGCCATCAATTCGTCTTCAAATTTTATATGAAAAGTACTCAAGAAAATGAGTGCATTTTATAAAATTTTTTTAAACGAGTTGATCGCTTGTGTTATAAAAATAGCACATAGATTTCTTTATTGAATTGAAGAGCTGCAAAAAGAGCATTGCATTTCTAATATTTTAGTTGGGCAATTCTTGATTTTGTAGGAGAGAGAGGAAAGAAGAATGGAAAGGGATGCAAACTTGCTTGTACTCGGCAATTCCTTTTTGTTCTCTTTTCGTATATTTTATAAAGATGTAAAAGAAAAAGACATATAGCTTGAAGGCTGAATGAATAATTGAATAAAAATGCTAAAATTGCCGAAACAAAATTGATGTGTGTAGACACAGCGGCAATTTTAAAAGATAATTGAGAAAGAATTGCTCAACTAAACTTGCTGTGTGTGGTCCTAGTCTAAGACAGCCGAAAAATAAATAAAAAAGGTATATTTTTTAAAGATTAGATAAAAAAGCACAATGTCGTCCTTTGTGAAATTACCTTAAGGTAGTTAAAATTATGATTTTTTAGGCGGTAAATACAGTTTTGGGATACCAACTATGCACAGACATTGTCACCTGGCTAGTTATATAGGTCTGTATGGTACCTCGTACAGATTTCTTTTTATATATATATATTTTTTTCTAAAATAATAAGAAATTTTATTTTATTTTTTTTTTTTGTAAGCAAAAAATTTTTAATTTAGTGACTCAGATTTATAAAATATTTGGTTTGCATTTATTAAATATTTTCTGAAGTTCTTCTTTTTGTAAGCTTGTGAGTACAAGTAGGTATAACACAAAGCACTGCTCAAGCATACTTGAAATATCTTCAAGCATTATCACTTATTTAAAATATTGTCAAGCATTGTTCTATGGCATATCAAAACAAATACTTCAGTCACAACACTTTTTGCACTGAAGTAAAAATTACAATTACTAGAACATAGAATAAAACTGAATATAATAATAATGCAATAAAACAAGCAACTGGACAGCAGAACTTTTAAGAACTTTTACTGTATTCATACATACGTATGTACACATATAAAAACATATTCAAATTATGTAATTGTGCCCGTATCAAAAAAATGAAAATAGTTTTGATTTTCGTCAAATTCATACACAACGTATATGTACGTACGCTAGAATTCTTAATTTTGTGGGGTTTGGCAAAAGAATGCATGAGCTAAAAAATTAGAGGATGGAATTAGGGTATAAAGCTCCTCATCAGGGAAAAAATTCACGAAATACTTAATAACTGTCCCTGAGTTGCTTTTACGGGGTTAAAATGTAAGACCGACTCCCACTTATATTTCTTTCCCTAAATTTTTCGTGAACATACCTCCCACTTTTTGCCCTCCTTAAGGGGGTAATTTTTTTTTGTTAAATTAATGTCGACCGTCGTAATTAGCTCCAGAGTGCTTCTAGAAGATCCATATGTATGACCGACCCATTATTCTTTTTTATCCAATCATTAGGGTAGTCCCTTAATTTTTTTTTTGTTAACATATACTTTTAATTATTTTTTACATTTTTTATTTGTACATTTTAGATTTCATTTGTTTAAAATTATAATTTTTCTAAAACAATTTATTTTTTTTCATTCCCTCATACCCGAATTTGCGTTTGCTTTTGGGATTTCATATATCTGTTTCTATATATCTATATCTGTCTCTTTCTTCCGCAAAAGTCCCTCTGAAGAAGCCTAATTTTTAAAAAATTAGCTGTCAAATTTGACATCTCTGGGTACCCTGTGGGCTAAAGTGTCTTAGTTAGGAACGTAATTCCATATTTTAATGTAAAAAGCACCTCTTTTTGAATTTTCATTTTGTACTATACATAGTGTAATTTGCCGTCACTTCTTTAAAATAAAATTTTGTCTTGAATTTCTAGTTCCATACAAAACGCTAGTACTGTCAAAAGCTAAAAAACAAAATTCAAAACGTGTCAATGCTTGTTCTGTTGCTACTATACAAACGCCACAACTATATTTTGTTCGAGTGTACAGTAGTGTTACGTGTATTTCAAATGGGCTTGAGCAGCCCTTTAGTATAAAAGTTCTTTTCAAACTAATTTTTATTCAATTAACAATTTTAATCAATAGTTCTAATAAAATCTGTACAAAAATAAATTACCAGAAATAACTGTATAAGCACGCAAACACATACATACATACACATACATATATACATATGTATGGCTATTATACTATGTACCAAGGATGGAAACATTATCACGGATTGTACTTCTTTTGGGGCTATTTTACCTAAAAAAATAGTATGAATATTCTACAAGCATAAAAAGCATTTTTTCTCTTTTAAATTAAAAATAAAGCCAAATTCAAAATTTAAAAAATTTGCAAAAATTTAATGAAACAAGTGGCAAAAGTTCCGAAATATAAAAAAAAAATTTTTTTTTTATGTATTTATTTCAACAAATTTTGTATATAAATTTTTGTAATTTTCTACTTTAATATTATTTATTTCAAAAAAGTACTTTTTTGTTTCTTAAAAAGAACTTTTCAAAAATGTATATTTTCAATTGCTGAAAAGTACTAAATATCTATTGAAAACCATGTGTAGATTTTATTGTAGATAATGTTGCCGTTGAAATTGTAAAATTAAATAAAAAATTTTAAAATAAACTAAAATGTTTTATAAACCTGCAAAGTGTTTACGGCTGCATTGCACATATTTAAGGTCATTGATTAAGCCTGTTGTAAATGTGAGGAAACTGAGCAGCGTTTTTGCTAATGATTCCAGCAGGTAAATAATTTTGTTTAATAAAAACATTTGTGCATGTATTTACATACATATAGTATACGTTTCTTTTGTTTAATAGTATTATTTATATTAAATGTAGCTGTAGACTATTGTTTTTAGTGTTTTAAACACAGATTTTTTAAAAACAATACTAAAAGATTTTGAGTACATACAAACGATACAATTTGTTATCTTTAAGAATACAAAAAAAAAAAAATTATTTTTATAACTGCTGCTACAAATTACGGCATTATAAATAACGAAAATTTAACGACAACTAAAACAAAAAGTAACATTTAGACTTATTGAATACATACATATACATGTAAATATATTTTATAATATTTTACATTTGACAATACGTGTGCTAAAATGGATAGAGTTTTCTTTAGCGAAACAATTGGTGTGCTAAAATCAGTTGGATATTTGAATTCAAACTGTAAACAACTGTTATTAAAAAAATTCAAAAAAAAAAAAAAAAATAATAATAAATTAAAAATCGTATAAAATAATTTATAAAATATCATAAACATTAATTGCAATAACAACAAGTACACTATTAATTCGAACAAATAAAAAAAAGAAAAAACAAAAGCTTAAAATAGAAATAAGAATTTAAAATTAAATTAAATTTTCTTTGGAATTTAACAAAACAACGTAACACAAAATCATTTTTAAACCAGTTTTAAAAACGAGTAGAGTTTAAAAAAAAAGCCAATATTTTGTTGTGATCTACGTAATGATTACAATTAGATTTTTTGTTTTAATTAAATTTAATAATTGCTAACTGAATTTTATTTATGTAGGCAAGGAAATGTAGAAAAGAAAATGAGAAATTTCTTTAACCAATATGCTGAAAACTTTATTTAATGAAAAGCTAAGATGTATATAACTTTAGTTATATTTTGACTTGACAAATAATGGATTTTAAAAATTTTTTAGTGAAAAAAAAAATTAACTGATTTTGGTTTCCTTAAAAAAATAAATCCAAATATGATTTCCTTCTTTTTGCTTAAGTTTTCTTTCGACATAGTAAAACTGCTCTCTATTTCTAATACCCTGTTCAGACATACACGTTAATTAAGCAATTAAGCATTTTACGCCTTTATTGAGCTCAATTTACCATACAAATTTCCATTCAATAATAGCTCAATTAAAAATTGATTGCACGTTAATGAAGTCAAAATCAAAATGCAACTCTTTGTTGTACCCTTAAATATCAACTAAAAAGTGAGAAAAGTTGATATTTTCAGTATTAAAAAAAGAAAACGTAAATAAACTTAAAAATAAATGTCATAAAAAGGAAATAGCAGCCCAAGTTAACGATAAATAAATCTTATAAAATTGTTATTGAAAATAATTTTTAAATAACTAATTTCTTTTAATCAATAGCTTGCCTTCAAAACATTTTTTTTTTAAATTTGACTTTTTTTCACATAAAAAAAATGTCACAACATTTTCAGTTGTCAAATGCTTAATTGCGTAAACTTAATTGAATATGTGTGAACACCCAAATCAGTCACACAATTTAAAATTTAATTGACTTCATTAACTTTTATGTCTGAACAGGGTATAACTCTTTAGTTCTAAGCGACAGAAAGCTGATTTGAATATTTTGACTTCCTAAACGTATAATTACAATGTATCAATACAGTATTAATACCAAGTTGATACATTGTGTAGTTACTTTTCTAATACTTTGCATACTGATATTTTGCAACCCTGACACCGTTTAGGAACATTTATATGCATTGTATCATTAATTATAAAGCGAACAATGGCAGAACAGAACATTTTATTGAAAAATATTTTAGATTTGTGCGAACAAGGAAGCTACAGGTAGTTGCAGCTTCGCCTGACGGCTTAATTCGGTTATATGTTGCCATGAAATTTGAAAATTTTATATATATGTTGTCCCTTGTAAATGGCAACGTTTTGTCTATGGATTTAATATTTTGTAAAGCCCGTTTCTTTTCAATATCTAGTCTCACGTTTATTAATATATTTTTATAGTTTTGTGTTTATTTTTTACTCTAATAAAAAAAATTTTAAAATAATTAAGGGATTATTTAAATATATTAAATTACAAGAAAAACCGCTTACTTATTTTCTTGCGACGCCATTGTACATTCATTTTGCATCTAAATTTTTTTGGATGCTTTGCTTGCATTTTCTTGCGTATTAAATGCGGCAGTGTTGCAGATGGGAACAAAATGCATTGTAAAAATTTTCAGGGTTGCATTTAAAAATACGCTGCAATGTATTACTACAAAGCAACATGCGTTTAGGAAGTCAGCCCAAATGTCAAAAAACAGTCATTTGTTAGCTTGTGTCGTAAGGATATTCATTCTTAGAAAACTAACATCAAACGCATCTAAGATTTATATTTTTAAGAAACACCATAAAATTTTTTTTTAAATAGTTTAAAAAAATTATGCTTTTTCATTTACACTTTGAGTTTTCTAAATGTGTGTGTGTGTGTGTGTGTGTGTGTATGTATGTGTTTTATATATTTCTCTCTACTGGCATGATGAATTTAATAAACATGACACGACTTACGAGTACATTAAAAAACGTTAAGTAAAAATATTGTGGGCCTCTTTTTCAGCAGAAAATGAGTGACGCGTTTGCTTTAGCTTTCGAAATAGAGATCCAGGCTGTAAAAAATAAAGAAATAAAAAACACAGAAATTAATAAATAAAACTTATTTAAATAAATAATATATAATTTAATTAAATCTTTGTTTTCACTATGAAAATATTTAAGATTGCTTATTTTTCGTCTCCTTTTTCGAACTTGCATAATGTGTAATTTTTACACTAACGAATGAGAAAACAAAACGAATTTCAAGCACGCACACTTTCATAGTGAATACGGAAACTATCAAAAAACAAAAATTATTTATTTTCAAGTTTGTTTCACCTTTTCTTTTAAGCGCCTAATATTTTTTCTAGCTTAAGCTTTGATTATTAGATAAATCAAAATTATTGTTAAAAAAACAGTTGTTTTGATAATAAATAAATAAATAAATTAATTAAGTATACTAAGATATTTTATTCCTTAAAAAGCAATTAAATAAAAAAAGTTTTTTTTTAAATGAAAATATTAATGAGTAAGGAAGCACATATATAAAAAACAGAAAGAAAATTAAATAAAATTTTAGTTGCTCTTCTCTAGTACTAGTTTTTCAAATATACAAAAATAAATAATTCAATTAATTAAAAAAGTAATAAAGACATAAGTAACTACTATAGCAAATTGAAATAAATAAATAAAATGAAATAAAACAAGTTAAATTCGTTTGTGTCGAGTCTTATATACCCTTCACTGTGCTTGCCAAATATTAATATTTTTCACTTTCCACACTCTTCTTAATGTACTATTTTTGTAACGAGTTGATTGTTTGTGTTATAAATAATAACAGCACATAAATGTATAAAAAAAAAATTATATATAGTTTATTAAGCTTGAGGTCAAACTATATATTGATATTTATGTATTTATTATTGGAACGAAATATCGATATAAAAATAAACTTAATAAAGTAGACAAAGCAAAACTTAATGAAAATCTAAAATTTTGGTTGTATTTTTGATTTTTCTGGTTCATTTTTAGACCGATCTTTTCGACTTTATGACTATTACTCTGATAAAACTGTGTACCACGTTTTTTGTCCATTTTGTGTTTTGGATAAATTACACAAAAACACACATCAAAAATGGTCAAAAAATGGAACGTTCCAGCTGAGTTGTGATGTCTGTAAAATAATGCGTACTACTTTTTTTTTTTTTTTAAATTTAGATAAAAACAAAGCAGAAAAAATAATGGAAATTTAAAATTATATTTTATATTCCTCGGCCATTTGTAGACCTTTTGCTCTTATTTTTTTGACACAAGTTATAACTGTTATTTCTGATAAAACTGCCTACCACGTTCTTTTTTCAAAAATAGAGCTAGTCATGGGTTTTGAGTCATAGCTCAAGCATTTAGCAATCCGGCTAAATTTTAATAGCAACTGAAAGACAGAAATAACTGACAGATTGGTATGTTATACTCATCTGTACGTTATCTAAAGACTTCAGAAAGCTAATTTCAACGACTATACGGACAGACGGATATCCATAAGTCGACTCTGACTTACAGTAAACGGTATAAAAATTAAAATTTTTGATTAAACATAATTTCGATTTGTGTAATAATTTCTATTTGGAATTTAAAAGTTTAACAAAATATTAATCTTTATTTGTGCTTAATTCCAGAAATTAATGATATTCTCACGAGTTATTTATTGAGTACAATAAGTACTGAAGGGATAGCATATAATAATAATATTAATTTATTATATATAATTCTTAAATAGATATGCTATCCCCTTTAGTACTTATTGTACTGAATAAATAGCTCATGAGAATATCATGAGTAAAAGAATAAATTTAAAAGCCAACACAATTTTCTTTAATTAAGCGCAAATAAAGATTAATATTTCATAATTTCGATTTTAAAAATTTAAAAAAGATGGCCTTTCTTCCATTTAGGATTTCTTTAGATAAAAGGTACAACCTGATTTCGCGCCTAGTGAATAATAACTATATTAAAGAAATAAAAAAAGACAACGATTTAATATGCTTAACATTCTTAAATAGACGATATTATAAAATTCTCCCTCGTATTTATAACAAAAGTGAAGTAAAGTAATGCTTACAGTTAATTTTTAAAAATATCACTATAAATTATTTTTTAATGTGCTATAAATAAATGTTTGTTATTATAAAAATGTGTATACGAAATCCTGATTGATATTTAATTAAAAGCATACAAATCCCATATGTTGCCTTCATTACATTGTAATATAAAACGCTGTAAGCGTATAAGTAATGTCGATGAAGCTATAACGATGATAGAGATCGCTTATACGTATTAAACAGCAATTATCTTACGCAAATTTTAATTCTGGCTACAGGCATATACATACATACGCACGCATATGCAGAAGTAGGTATGTGCAAAATGAAGTGAATAAAATTGAAGGGCTAGAAGTTAACCCTTTTAGTATCAAGTGTTACCAGAATTTAAAAAAATTAGATTTTTCCAGTGATAAATACAAAAACAATCAGTATAATTAAGTGTACATGTCTGTCTGTGTCACTTTGAACAGTCAAATATACATAAAACAAATAATTTTCAAAGATAAGTATTTATTTTTAATTATATATTTAGTGCTCTTAACTATATAATTTAAAGAAAAGTACTTCAAAAAACTGAACAGCATATTTAAAGATAATATTGATTAAAACATGTTACATACATAGTTAAATTAAATATTTCAAATGAAATTCTTAAGTTTTTTCAATAAGAAATACAAACACAATGGCCGATAATACAGGTTGAGACTTTCCACAATGTTACAATTCATTAAGCTCTAAGGCCTTTACGATTCTGTGTATTTCTATTCGAAAACAAACATTTTATTTTTATTGTTAGCCCGACTTCAAGTCCCTAGTTAACTACTGATACCCAGGAATAAAATAATACATATACAAAAAGAAAAGCTTTACAAAGAATTGGCAAATATTAATTACAAATTTTTTTTTATATTTTTTTATTAATCTTAAAATAAATAATTAATATCAGTTAAAGAAATTCAAATTAACGGCATATCCATATACGAGTATTTCTAGAAGCAATAAAATGTCGGTATTAAGGATTTCCTGTTTTTGTAAATAGACAATATTTGTTTTAAATTTTTATACAAAAGTGCCATACAAACATACGAGTATAAGCATTTTTGGATAAGTAAACATAACAAATCTATTTATTTTATATAACAGTTACTATATATACTAAAGGGCTGTACAAGCCCATTTGAAATACACGATACTCTACTGGACACTAGAACAAAGCAGAGTTTCTAGTGTCCGGTTTATAGTAGACCAAAATGTTCTGTGCAAAAATGACGCAACAGAGCAAGAATTATACGACTACATGCATCTACCCATATTGCTTTAGTCAACACGAGCGTGATCAAACACATTAGGCAAGACATTTAAAGACAAGCATACATACTCATATGTGCATGTATAGATTAAAAATTTCCATTAAAAAAACAGCATGTGGCTGTGAAAGTCTACATATAAACACATACGTACACAGTTACACTCAAATGCACCAGTTTCTGTGTTTTTCTGCTTTCAGTGCGTATTAGTGAGTTTTGTAGCGTTTATAAAGGGTATTTTTTATAGACGTATAGAACTTTAAGTTGGCATTACTGTTCAAGATGGCGACCGATTTAACAGCTGTCAAGTGATTTATTCTCAGTTTGGTTTGGCAATTCATCATGAATAGACTCACGCGTGAACAACGCTTGCAAATAGTGCAATTGTTCCCGATTTTCATAAGCGAATTTTGTTTAACGATGAAGCGCACTTCTGGTTGAATGGCTACGTCAACAAACAAAACTGCCGCATTTGGAGTGAAGGTAATCCTCAAGTGTATGTCGAAACACCGTTACATCCAGAAAAACTGACTGTTTGGTGCGCTTTATAAGCTGGTGGAATCATTGGTCCGTACTTCTTCAAAAACGATGATGGCCAGAACGTTACAGTTAATGGTGATCTGTATAGAGCCATGATTACTAACTTTTTCATTCCTGAATTGAACAACCATGATGTCCAGGAGCTGTGGTTGCAACAAGACGGGGCAACATGTCACACAGCTCGTGCCACAATCGATTTATTGAAAGACACGTTTTATGACCGCCTAATTTCACGTTTCGGACCTGTGAATTGGCCTCCAAGATCTTGTGATTTAACACCGCTAGACTACTTTCTGTGGGGCTATGTAAAGTCATTGGTCTATGCGGATAAGCCACAAACGCTTGACCATTTGGAAGACAACATTCGCCATGTTATTGCCGATTACGGCCACAAATGTTGGAAAAAGTCATCGAAAATTGGACGTCCAGATTGGACTACATCCGAGCCAGCCGTGGCGGTCATATGCCAGAAATCATATTTAAAATGTAATGCCACAAGATTATCTTTCAGATAAATAAAATTCATGTCAATCGAATAATACATCGTTGTTTTATTGCAATTTAAAGTTCTATACGTTAATAAAAACACCCTTTAGTATGAGTGTGTATTGTTATTCTCTTTGCTAAATTGAATGTGAGTGAGTATAGAGAAAATTGGACGTCCAGATTGGACTACATCCGAGCCAGCCGTGGCGGTCATATGCCAGAAATCATATTTAAAATGTAATGCCACAAGATTATCTTTCGGATAAATAAAATTCATGTCAATCGAATAATACATCGTTGTTTTATTGCAATTTAAAGTTCTATACGTTAATAAAAACACCCTTTAGTATGAGTGTGTATTGTTATTCTCTTTGCTAAATTGAATGTGAGTGAGTATAGAGAAAATTAAAGTAACACATTCCTATTATATCCATTTGCTCAAACAAATAAAACAGATGTACTATAAGTTACTTATTGTATATTGAAAGCAAACATACATACATGCTTCGTTCGTATATTTGTATTGAAAACAAAAAGGAATTTTAGTATATTTTTGTTTTCAACAAATGCACGAACAAAGCTGTCGTTCGTTTTTATGAAGCCGAGCCCTAATTATCTGTTTATACAACAAATTATTTGAAAACATTTGTAGTACAACAGTTATTTGAAGCAGAGAAACAAATAAATTCCTCACTCGCTGCAAAATTATTTATAACTCTGAATATGTGTATGAGTTGAGTTAGTGTGCATACCATTTTTTCCCTTACACCAGCAGTAACAAATACTTATTTGGTATATTTGTTTTGACAACACTTGTGCACGTCTTTAATGTTAATACAGCAAAGTTCTATAAAGTTCGGCTGTCGTGTTGAAATCAGGGCTGATGCTTGAAAGCTGTTTTAAGTATGCTTGTGCAGACCTTTAGTATATACATACATTTTCTAAATTGAGTTATAACATTTGTGGTTGTTATAACTAATTTTTATTACTGATCTGATTGACTTTGTTTCTTAGCGAAACAATTGGTTAAACTTTTAAAATTATATACGACTATTTATTAAAAATTTATATACCTACACAGTATTTATTTTTAAAAATTACTTTATGAGCGTATGACTTTGAAAAAATATACTTTATTATTGATACATGAGAGTCTTATATATATTTTTTTAATTTATGAATTAATAACATTTAAAAATCTTTTTATAAATGTTGTAAAGAAGTCAATAAGTTATTAAAAATAATCATAATATTGGAAGTTATTGTTATTGCTTGAAATAACGTTTTAAAAAATCAAAGCGTCCAATGTTGCATCAGATAAACTAGAAGGGATTTTGTTACCGCTGAAAAATATCTTTCCTCTTTAAAGCCTAATCGTCGAATAGTTAATTTTATTGAAAATTCTGAAGAAATCACGGACTGGAATCACTACATAGTATAAAGCAAAGTCGCTTTCCGCATCTGTCCCTATGTCTGTATGTATGCTTAGATCTTTAAAACTATACAACGGATTTTGATGCAGTTTTTTTTTTTTTTAAATATAGAGTGATTCAAGAGGAAGGTTTACATGTATAATCTTGGAAGGTTTAAAGTCACAAATCCGCCCGGCAGGTAGCGCTATAGTCGGTATCTGGCTTATTTGCCTACTACCTGTTTTTACCCGGTCTCGCACGGTTCTTTACTCTATGAGTACGATTTCTTAGTGTAAGAAGATCGAATATATAAAAATTTTAAGGCAAGACAACGTTTGCCGGGTCAACTAGTATTGAATACATCTTCTACGAACAACATTATGTGTGTGTAGGGTGTGTAGAATATTTAATTCCATAGACAACTGTTTTTGATAGTCCTGTTGTTTTTGTACTAATGCGTCTACCTGATATGAATTTGCCTTGACCATGTTCAAATTGGGATTTTTATTCGAAAATTTCGGTTTTGATGGAGATTTTCTAAATATCTCACGGTTTTTCTAATTTTTTGTTGAGAAGTTTTAGTATGAATAATGTGAAAAATATTATTAGTATTTGTTGAGCCATCATTGATTTTCAAAACCTTTTTACATGAGTTTGCATATACATGCAGCTGTTTCATCAGACGCCGCTCTGAATCTTCAGTGAATCATTTCCAAGTCTTGTTAGATTCCTGTCCAATCGACCTCTTAATACTTATTGTACCAAGTAAATATTTTTTCTATGAGGATATTATGCAAAATAATGCATTTTGCACCCCAACATACATTAGAATTAAACACAAATAAAAATTATTTTTTGTTAAACTTTATAAAAGAGTAACATTACTGACTGACTTATCATCATCGCCCAGCCCAAACAGCTAAAGCTATGTACTTGAAGTTTGGTACTTTTTAATGATTTACCATATAACTATGAGATTGGGGTCAAACGTTATTGAGCAAAGTAAAAAATCGTTAAGAAGCAAAACATAATTTTTTATGATTTGAATAAAAGCTTTTGATTTTTTAATATTAATGAATTTAAAACTATCCGACCGAGCTCAAACAGTGCTCAGTAACTATAAAAATTATTATACTGACAATATGGTACTTTTTATATATTTCATGATACCTTCTGAATTAAATAGCGACAGTGTGGTACTGCGCTGACGAAGTAGCGAGTTAAATAAATAAAATATACAAACATTTAGCCTTCCAGGCAAATACGTGCCTGTTTGACAAAAAAAAAGATATTTTTTGTTAAAATGTTTAATAAAATTGTACGAGTTAATATAATGATTTACTATGGGAATATTAACAAAGTTGACACCCACATAAACATACATATATACACTTGATAACACATTTTAAATAATTATTTATTTAAATACAAGGAATAGTTCCATTCACATTTTTTTATCACTTGTATTCTCCCATTGCTCATCTATTTATAATACGTTAGAAGTACTCGCATTTAAAGGGCTTCGTTTAGAGTAGATACGAGTTTCATTGTTTGCATTTTAATTAATTGAACAAAAAAAAAAAAAAAAAAAAAAAAAAAAATTAAACAAACTACCAAATAAAAACACATACAATAAATAATGTTAATTTAATTAGTTGTCAATATGACCTTAAAATGTTTCCTTGTTAAGCCTGAATTGAATTAAGAAATTCATAAACTTGTATTTAATTTACAATGTACATGCTATTTTGTTTTTGTTTGTGTTTTATTTATTAAATTAAACTTTTATAATAAAAAAATAAACACGTTTTAATCGCATTTGTTTCAATATTTAATGCTTAGATATTGCTCACGTGATACGTTTTTATCACAATAATGGAAAAGCGCGGAGGTACTAATTTTGTTTCTTTCATATTCTGTAATCTTAATAAAAAGTGTTTTTTATAGACGTGTAGAACTTTAAATTGCAATAAAACAACGATGGATTATTCGATTGACATGAATTTTATTTATCCGAAAGATAATCTTGTGGCATTACATTTTAAATATGATTTCTGGCATATGACCGCCACGGCTGGCTCGGATGTAGTCCAATCTAGACGTCCAATTTTCGATGACTTTTTCCAACATTTGTGGCCGTATATCGGCAATAACACGGCGAATGTTGTCTTCCAAATGGTCAAGCGTTTGTGGCTTTACATAGCCCACAGAAAGTAGTCTAGCGTTGTTAAATCACAAGATCTTGGAGGCCAATTCACAGGTCCAAAACGTGAAACTAGGCAGTCACCAAACGTGTCTTTCAATAAATCGATTGTGGCACGAGCTGTGTGACATGTTGCGCCGTCTTGTTGGAACCACAGCTCCTGGACATCATGGTTGTTCAATTCAGGAATGAAAAAGTTAGTAATCATGGCTCTATACCAATCACCATTGACTGTAACGTCCTGGCCATCATCGTTTTTGAAGAAGTACGGACCAATGATTCCACCAGCCCACAAAGGGCACCAAACAGTCAGTTTTTCTGGATGTAACGGTGTTTCACTCCAAATGCGGCAGTTTTGTTTGTTGACGTAGCCATTCAACCAGAAGTGCGCTTCATCGCTAAGCAAAATTCGCTTATTAAAATCGGGAACAACGGCAATCTCGTTTTGGGCCCATTCGGGCACTATTTGCAAGCGTTGTTCAAGCGTGAGTCTATTCATGATGAATTGCCAAACCAAACTGAGAATAAATCACTTGACAGTTGTTAAATTGGTCGCCATCTTGAACAGTAATGCCAACTTAAAGTTCTATACGTCTATTAAAACCACCCTTTATATATTAAATTTTTATAGGGTAGCTGTAGATTGATGAGTAGCATGCTAACCTTTCAATACGATAGTCGCAGGTTCGATTCCAGCCTAGACCCGAATGTCAAAATTACCAGTGCTCGTTAACAAATTTAACTTTAGAATTAATTTCCAATATTAAAGAATAATAATTACAGGATCTTTTGTACAGCTTAGTCTTCATTTACATTATGGACATTTCTGTCCGGACACAAGAAGTTTGTAGGCGAGGGGGCAAATACGCAAGATGTGTAGTACACGACCGTCTGTACTAGACATTTTTTTGTCTCTCTTTTCAACTTTTCGTCATAATCGTTTTGTTGCTTCATTTCATTTTTGTACACTGTATTAATTTGCCCATATTTTTATAGACATAAATTTTTAAAATGTATTTAATTATTATTAATTTAATTTGGTTCTTTTCTATTAATTTTCATAAAAATCAATTAAGCACGTCACGAAAATAAATGGAAAGAAGAATTGAACAAATTTCTATCTATACATTAATGTCCGATATGTAAACGGCTTAGGAAAGATCAAAAGAGAATTGAAAAAATATCCGGACAGAAATGTCCATATGCAAATTGCTTTTATTCATTCCTGTGGAATCATCTTATTATTTCGAATTGTTTCATTTAATTGTGAATTAAAACGTTTTCTATTATGAAAAACTTGTGTTAAGTTTTCCGCTGTTGGTGATAAGAAAAAACTTATGACCCTCAACCCAGTTGAGTTGAAATCAAAACACCTCAACCATTTTTTGATGTCATGTAAATATTACAATTAATTTCAGTTGAAATTGCATTAATGTTGGCAATTTGACAGCTATAAGCCAGAAAATATAAAATAATATATTGTAATTTATCCTGTGTTTTGTTCTCTAAATAAAATCAAAACAAGTTAAACTCGGCTGGGCCGAATCTTATATACCCTTCACTGGGTTAGCGAAATATTAATATTTTTCACTTTCCACACTCAAAACCACAGAAAAAATTAAATGAGTGAAGATAAATATGCCGCGTTAAATGTGTTTTAATGTACGTTTTTTAGTATTTGTAAATATATTTTCAGTATTAATGGCATATTTATCAAATACGTCTTACGTCATTAAATATTTTTAGTAGTAGTTTAGCCGAGATCATCTACATTTGTAATCTATGATAAAATTTTTTTTTTTTGAAATTTTCATATATTCCAGCGCTTTTGGGCTTTGGCAAGAAATTAATATTAACGAGTTGTGAGAAACAGCACTTTCTGATAACCTTATTTTTAAAAGCAATAAAATGTCTGCAGGCACTAAATTTTTAAATTATTACGAAAAGACATTCTAAAAAAGATATTAAATAGGAATGAAAATTGTATATAATTTTGCAAACATTTTTAAAAAATTTTTTTAGCCAAGCATATTTAATTACCGACAACACTCGAAAAAATTTTCTTTCATAGATATGTCTGTATTCGTAATACTATTATACTCAGGGCAATAAAAACTACAGACACACACATACACTTTTTTATTTTTGGTCATAACTTGCTAAGTTTTCAATATATCGACTTGATTTCTTTAGAGTTTCATAGATAAGCGTATTGGCTTTCAATCGCAATTGGTTTTTTGCGAATAGTGAGAAAAAATTTTTTTTATAATTTTTTAAAAAAAACCAAAGGGGGTAGTTCATGATAATTTTTTGCGATAAAAACTTTTTTCGCACTATCAACAAAAATGAAATTTCGTATTAAAGCCAATACGAGTACCTATTCATTGCAGTAGAAATCAAGTTGATATCTTGAAAACTAAGCAAGTTATGACAAAAAAGGTAATTAGTTTGACTACTGCTTTTTTCCGGCTACTTTTTTGTAGCACTGGTTACGTTTTTGGTCATAACTTGCTAAGTTTTCAATATATCGACTTGATTTCTTTTGAGTTTCATAGATAAGCGTGTTGGCTTTCAATCGCAATTGGTTTTTTGCGAATAGTGAGAAAAAAATTTTTTATAAGTTTTTAAAAAAACCAAAGGGGGTAGTTCATGATAATTTTTGGCGATAAAAACTTTTTTCACACTATCAACAAAAATGAAATTTCGTATTAAAGCCAATACGAGTACCTATTCATTGCAGTAGAAATCAAGTTGATATCTTGAAAACTAAGCAAGTTATGACAAAAAAGGTAATTAGTTTGACTACTGCTTTTTTCCGGCTACTTTTTTGTAGCACTGGTTACGTTTTTGGTCATAACTTGCTAAGTTTTCAATATATCGACTTGATTTCTTCAGAGTTTAAAAGATAAGCGTATTGGCTTTCAATCGCAATTGGTTTTTTGCGAATAGTGAGAAAAAAATTTTTTATAAGTTTTTAAAAAAAACCAAAGGGGGTAGTTCATGATAATTTTTGGCGATAAAAACTTTTTTCACACTATCAACAAAAATGAAATTTCGTATTAAAGCCAATACGAGTACCTATTCATTGCAGTAGAAATCAAGTTGATATCTTGAAAACTAAGCAAGTTATGACAAAAAAGGTAATTAGTTTGACTACTGCTTTTTTCCGGCTACTTTTTTGTAGCACTGGTTACGTTTTTGGTCATAACTTGCTAAGTTTTCAATATATCGACTTGATTTCTTCAGAGTTTAAAAGATAAGCGTATTGGCTTTCAATCGCAATTGGTTTTTTGCGAATAGTGAGAAAAAATTTTTTTATAAGTTTTTAAAAAAAACCAAAGGGGGTAGTTCATGATAATTTTTGGCGATAAAAACTTTTTTCGCACTATCAACAAAAATGAAATTTCGTATTAAAGCCAATACGAGTACCTATTCATTGCAGTAGAAATCAAGTTGATATCTTGAAAACTAAGCAAGTTATGACAAAAAAGGTAATTAGTTTGACTACTGCTTTTTTCCGGCTACTTTTTTGTAGCACTGGTTACGTTTTTGGTCATAACTTGCTAAGTTTTCAATATATCGACTTGATTTCTTCAGAGTTTCATAGATAAGCGTATTGGCTTTTAATCGCAATTGGTTTTTTGCGAATAGTGAGAAAAAAATTTTTTATAAGTTTTTAAAAAAAACCAAAGGGGGTAGTTCATGATAATTTTTGGCGATAAAAACTTTTTTCACACTATCAACAAAAATGAAATTTCGTATTAAAGCCAATACGAGTACCTATTCATTGCAGTAGAAATCAAGTTTATATCTTGAAAACTAAGCAAGTTATGACAAAAAAGGTAATTAGTTTGACTACTGCTTTTTTCCGGCTACTTTTTTGTAGCACTGGTTACGTTTTTGGTCATAACTTGCTAAGTTTTCAATATATCGACTTGATTTCTTCAGAGTTTAAAAGATAAGCGTATTGGCTTTCAATCGCAATTGGTTTTTTGCGAATAGTGAGAAAAAAATTTTTTATAAGTTTTTAAAAAAAACCAAAGGGGGTAGTTCATGATAATTTTTGGCGATAAAAACTTTTTTCACACTATCAACAAAAATGAAATTTCGTATTAAAGCCAATACGAGTACCTATTCATTGCAGTAGAAATCAAGTTGATATCTTGAAAACTAAGCAAGTTATGACAAAAAAGGTAATTAGTTTGACTACTGCTTTTTTCCGGCTACTTTTTTGTAGCACTGGTTACGTTTTTGGTCATAACTTGCTAAGTTTTCAATATATCGACTTGATTTCTTCAGAGTTTAAAAGATAAGCGTATTGGCTTTCAATCGCAATTGGTTTTTTGCGAATAGTGAGAAAAAATTTTTTTATAAGTTTTTAAAAAAAACCAAAGGGGGTAGTTCATGATAATTTTTGGCGATAAAAACTTTTTTCGCACTATCAACAAAAATGAAATTTCGTATTAAAGCCAATACGAGTACCTATTCATTGCAGTAGAAATCAAGTTGATATCTTGAAAACTAAGCAAGTTATGACAAAAAAGGTAATTAGTTTGACTTCTGCTTTTTTCCGGCTACTTTTTTGTAGCACTGGTTACGTTTTTGGTCATAACTTGCTAAGTTTTCAATATATCGACTTGATTTCTTCAGAGTTTCATAGATAAGCGTATTGGCTATCAATCGCAATTGGTTTTTTGCGAATAGTGAGAAAAAATTTTTTTTATAATTTTAAAAAAAAAAACCAAAGGGGGTAGTTCATGATAATTTTTGGCGATAAAAACTTTTTTCGCACTATCAACAAAAATGAAATTTCGTATTAAAGCCAATACGAGTACCTATTCATTGCAGTAGAAATCAAGCTGATATCTTGAAAACTAAGCAAGTTATGACAAAAAAGGTAATTAGTTTGACTACTGCTTTTTTCCGGCTACTTTTTTGTAGCACTGGTTACGTTTTTGGTCATAACTTGCTAAGTTTTCAATATATCGACTTGATTTCTTCAGAGTTTAAAAGATAAGCGTATTGGCTTTCAATCGCAATTGGTTTTTTGCGAATAGTGAGAAAAAAATTTTTTATAAGTTTTTAAAAAAAACCAAAGGGGGTAGTTCATGATAATTTTTGGCGATAAAAACTTTTTTCGCACTATCAACAAAAATGAAATTTCGTATTAAAGCCAATACGAGTACCTATTCATTGCAGTAGAAATCAAGTTGATATCTTGAAAACTAAGCAAGTTATGACAAAAAAGGTAATTAGTTTGACTACTGCTTTTTTCCGGCTACTTTTTTGTAGCACTGGTTACGTTTTTGGTCATAACTTGCTAAGTTTTCAATATATCGACTTGATTTCTTCAGAGTTTAAAAGATAAGCGTATTGGCTTTCAATCGCAATTGGTTTTTTGCGAATAGTGAGAAAAAAATTTTTTATAAGTTTTTAAAAAAAACCAAAGGGGGTAGTTCATGATAATTTTTGGCGATAAAAACTTTTTTCACACTATCAACAAAAATGAAATTTCGTATTAAAGCCAATACGAGTACCTATTCATTGCAGTAGAAATCAAGTTGATATCTTGAAAACTAAGCAAGTTATGACAAAAAAGGTAATTAGTTTGACTACTGCTTTTTTCCGGCTACTTTTTTGTAGCACTGGTTACGTTTTTGGTCATAACTTGCTAAGTTTTCAATATATCGACTTGATTTCTTCAGAGTTTCATAGATAAGCGTATTGGCTTTTAATCGCAATTGGTTTTTTGCGAATAGTGAGAAAAAAATTTTTTTATAATTTTTAAAAAAAAAACCAAAGGGGGTAGTTCATGATAATTTTTGGCGATAAAAACTTTTTTCGCACTATCAACAAAAATGAAATTTCGTATTAAAGCCAATACGAGTACCTATTCATTGCAGTAGAAATCAAGTTGATATCTTGAAAACTAAGCAAGTTATGACAAAAAAGGTAATTAGTTTGACTACTGCTTTTTTCCGGCTACTTTTTTGTAGCACTGGTTACGTTTTTGGTCATAACTTGCTAAGTTTTCAATATATCGACTTGATTTCTTCAGAGTTTCATAGATAAGCGTATTGGCTTTTAATCGCAATTGGTTTTTTGCGAATAGTGAGAAAAAAATTTTTTTATAATTTTTAAAAAAAAAACCAAAGGGGGTAGTTCATGATAATTTTTGGCGATAAAAACTTTTTTCGCACTATCAACAAAAATGAAATTTCGTATTAAAGCCAATACGAGTACCTATTCATTGCAGTAGAAATCAAGTTGATATCTTGAAAACTAAGCAAGTTATGACAAAAAAGGTAATTAGTTTGACTACTGCTTTTTTCCGGCTACTTTTTTGTAGCACTGGTTACGTTTTTGGTCATAACTTGCTAAGTTTTCAATATATCGACTTGATTTCTTCAGAGTTTCATAGATAAGCGTATTGGCTTTTAATCGCAATTGGTTTTTTGCGAATAGTGAGAAAAAAATTTTTTATAAGTTTTTAAAAAAAACCAAAGGGGGTAGTTCATGATAATTTTTGGCGATAAAAACTTTTTTCACACTATCAACAAAAATGAAATTTCGTATTAAAGCCAATACGAGTACCTATTCATTGCAGTAGAAATCAAGTTGATATCTTGAAAACTAAGCAAGTTATGACAAAAAAGGTAATTAGTTTGACTACTGCTTTTTTCCGGCTACTTTTTTGTAGCACTGGTTACGTTTTTGGTCATAACTTGCTAAGTTTTCAATATATCGACTTGATTTCTTCAGAGTTTCATAGATAAGCGTATTGGCTTTTAATCGCAATTGGTTTTTTGCGAATAGTGAGAAAAAAATTTTTTTATAATTTTAAAAAAAAAAACCAAAGGGGGTAGTTCATGATAATTTTTGGCGATAAAAACTTTTTTCGCACTATCAACAAAAATGAAATTTCGTATTAAAGCCAATACGAGTACCTATTCATTGCAGTAGAAATCAAGTTGATATCTTGAAAACTAAGCAAGTTATGACAAAAAAGGTAATTAGTTTGACTACTGCTTTTTTCCGGCTACTTTTTTGTAGCACTGGTTACGTTTTTGGTCATAACTTGCTAAGTTTTCAATATATCGACTTGATTTCTTCAGAGTTTAAAAGATAAGCGTATTGGCTTTCAATCGCAATTGGTTTTTTGCGAATAGTGAGAAAAAAATTTTTTATAAGTTTTTAAAAAAAACCAAAGGGGGTAGTTCATGATAATTTTTGGCGATAAAAACTTTTTTCGCACTATCAACAAAAATGAAATTTCGTATTAAAGCCAATACGAGTACCTATTCATTGCAGTAGAAATCAAGTTGATATCTTGAAAACTAAGCAAGTTATGACAAAAAAGGTAATTAGTTTGACTTCTGCTTTTTTCCGGCTACTTTTTTGTAGCACTGGTTACGTTTTTGGTCATAACTTGCTAAGTTTTCAATATATCGACTTGATTTCTTCAGAGTTTAAAAGATAAGCGTATTGGCTTTCAATCGCAATTGGTTTTTTGCGAATAGTGAGAAAAAAATTTTTTATAAGTTTTTAAAAAAAACCAAAGGGGGTAGTTCATGATAATTTTTGGCGATAAAAACTTTTTTCGCACTATCAACAAAAATGAAATTTCGTATTAAAGCCAATACGAGTACCTATTCATTGCAGTAGAAATCAAGTTGATATCTTGAAAACTAAGCAAGTTATGACAAAAAAGGTAATTAGTTTGACTACTGCTTTTTTCCGGCTACTTTTTTGTAGCACTGGTTACGTTTTTGGTCATAACTTGCTAAGTTTTCAATATATCGACTTGATTTCTTCAGAGTTTCATAGATAAGCGTATTGGCTTTTAATCGCAATTGGTTTTTTGCGAATAGTGAGAAAAAAATTTTTTTATAATTTTTAAAAAAAAAACCAAAGGGGGTAGTTCATGATAATTTTTGGCGATAAAAACTTTTTTCGCACTATCAACAAAAATGAAATTTCGTATTAAAGCCAATACGAGTACCTATTCATTGCAGTAGAAATCAAGTTGATATCTTGAAAACTAAGCAAGTTATGACAAAAAAGGTAATTAGTTTGACTACTGCTTTTTTCCGGCTACTTTTTTGTAGCACTGGTTACGTTTTTGGTCATAACTTGCTAAGTTTTCAATATATCGACTTGATTTCTTCAGAGTTTAAAAGATAAGCGTATTGGCTTTCAATCGCAATTGGTTTTTTGCGAATAGTGAGAAAAAAATTTTTTTATAATTTTTAAAAAAAAAAACCAAAGGGGGTAGTTCATGATAATTTTTGGCGATAAAAACTTTTTTCGCACTATCAACAAAAATGAAATTTCGTATTAAAGCCAATACGAGTACCTATTCATTGCAGTAGAAATCAAGTTGATATCTTGAAAACTAAGCAAGTTATGACAAAAAAGGTAATTAGTTTGACTACTGCTTTTTACCGGCTACTTTTTTGTAGCACTGGTTACGTTTTTGGTCATAACTTGCTAAGTTTTCAATATATCGACTTGATTTCTTCAGAGTTTCATAGATAAGCGTATTGGCTTTTAATCGCAATTGGTTTTTTGCGAATAGTGAGAAAAAAATTTTTTTATAATTTAAAAAAAAAAAACCAAAGGGGGTAGTGCATGATAATTTTTGGCGATAAAAACTTTTTTCGCACTATCAACAAAAATGAAATTTCGTATTAAAGCCAATACGAGTACCTATTCATTGCAGTAGAAATCAAGTTGATATCTTGAAAACTAAGCAAGTTATGACAAAAAAGGTAATTAGTTTGACTACTGCTTTTTTCCGGCTACTTTTTTGTAGCACTGGTTACGTTTTTGGTCATAACTTGCTAAGTTTTCAATATATCGACTTGATTTCTTCAGAGTTTAAAAGATAAGCGTATTGGCTTTCAATCGCAATTGGTTTTTTGCGAATAGTGAGAAAAAAATTTTTTATAAGTTTTTAAAAAAAACCAAAGGGGGTAGTTCATGATAATTTTTGGCGATAAAAACTTTTTTCGCACTATCAACAAAAATGAAATTTCGTATTAAAGCCAATACGAGTACCTATTCATTGCAGTAGAAATCAAGTTGATATCTTGAAAACTAAGCAAGTTATGACAAAAAAGGTAATTAGTTTGACTTCTGCTTTTTTCCGGCTACTTTTTTGTAGCACTGGTTACGTTTTTGGTCATAACTTGCTAAGTTTTCAATATATCGACTTGATTTCTTCAGAGTTTAAAAGATAAGCGTATTGGCTTTCAATCGCAATTGGTTTTTTGCGAATAGTGAGAAAAAAATTTTTTATAAGTTTTTAAAAAAAACCAAAGGGGGTAGTTCATGATAATTTTTGGCGATAAAAACTTTTTTCGCACTATCAACAAAAATGAAATTTCGTATTAAAGCCAATACGAGTACCTATTCATTGCAGTAGAAATCAAGTTGATATCTTGAAAACTAAGCAAGTTATGACAAAAAAGGTAATTAGTTTGACTACTGCTTTTTTCCGGCTACTTTTTTGTAGCACTGGTTACGTTTTTGGTCATAACTTGCTAAGTTTTCAATATATCGACTTGATTTCTTCAGAGTTTCATAGATAAGCGTATTGGCTTTTAATCGCAATTGGTTTTTTGCGAATAGTGAGAAAAAAATTTTTTTATAATTTTTAAAAAAAAAACCAAAGGGGGTAGTTCATGATAATTTTTGGCGATAAAAACTTTTTTCGCACTATCAACAAAAATGAAATTTCGTATTAAAGCCAATACGAGTACCTATTCATTGCAGTAGAAATCAAGTTGATATCTTGAAAACTAAGCAAGTTATGACAAAAAAGGTAATTAGTTTGACTACTGCTTTTTTCCGGCTACTTTTTTGTAGCACTGGTTACGTTTTTGGTCATAACTTGCTAAGTTTTCAATATATCGACTTGATTTCTTCAGAGTTTCATAGATAAGCGTATTGGCTTTTAATCGCAATTGGTTTTTTGCGAATAGTGAAAAAAAATTTTTTTTATAATTTTTTAAAAAAAACCAAAGGGGGTAGTTCATGATAATTTTTGGCGATAAAAACTTTTTTCGCACTATCAACAAAATGAAATTTCGTATTAAAGCCAATACGAGTACCTATTCATTGCAGTAGAAATCAAGTTGATATCTTGAAAACTAAGCAAGTTATGACAAAAAAGGTAATTAGTTTGACTACTGCTTTTTTCCGGCTACTTTTTTGTAGCACTGGTTACGTTTTTGGTCATAACTTGCTAAGTTTTTAATATATCGACTTGATTTCTTCAGAGTTTCATAGATAAGCGTATTGGCTTTTAATCGCAATTGGTTTTTTGCGAATAGTGAGGAAAATTTTTTTTTATAATTTTTTAAAAAAAACCAAAGGGGGTAGTTCATGATAATTTTTGGCGATAAAAACTTTTTTCGCACTATCAACAAAAATGAAATTTCGTATTAAAGCCAATACGAGTACCTATTCAGTGCAGTAGAAATCAAGTTGATATCTTGAAAACTAAGCAAGTTATGACAAAAAAGGTAATTAGTTTGACTACTGCTTTTTTCCGGCTACTTTTTTGTAGCACTGGTTACGTTTTTGGTCATAACTTGCTAAGTTTTCAATATATCGACTTGATTTCTTCAGAGTTTCATAGATAAGCGTATTGGCTTTTAATCGCAATTGGTTTTTTGCGAATAGTGAGAAAAATTTTTTTTTATAATTTTTTAAAAAAAACCAAAGGGGGTAGTTCATGATAATTTTTGGCGATAAAAACTTTTTTCGCACTATCAACAAAAATGAAATTTCGTATTAAAGCCAATACGAGTACCTATTCATTGCAGTAGAAATCAAGTTGATATCTTGAAAACTAAGCAAGTTATGACAAAAAAGGTAATTAGTTTGACTACTGCTTTTTTCCGGCTACTTTTTTGTAGCACTGGTTACGTTTTTGGTCATAACTTGCTAAGTTTTCAATATATCGACTTGATTTCTTCAGAGTTTCATAGATAAGCGTATTGGCTTTTAATCGCAATTGGTTTTTTGCGAATAGTGAGAAAAATTTTTTTTTTATAATTTTTTAAAAAAAACCAAAGGGGGTAGTTCATGATAATTTTTGGCGATAAAAACTTTTTTCGCACTATCAACAAAAATGAAATTTCGTATTAAAGCCAATACGAGTACCTATTCATTGCAGTAGAAATCAAGTTGATATCTTGAAAACTAAGCAAGTTATGACAAAAAAGGTAATTAGTTTGACTACTGCTTTTTTCCGGCTACTTTTTTGTAGCACTGGTTACGTTTTTGGTCATAACTTGCTAAGTTTTCAATATATCGACTTGATTTCTTCAGAGTTTCATAGATAAGCGTATTGGCTTTTAATCGCAATTAGTTTTTTGCGAATAGTGAGAAAATTTTTTTTTTATAATTTTTTAAAAAAAACCGAAGGGGGTAGTTCATGATAATTTTTGGCGATAAAAACTTTTTTCGCACTATCAACAAAAATGAAATTTCGTATTAAAGCCAATACGAGTACCTATTCATTGCAGTAAAAATCAAGTTGATATCTTGAAAACTAAGCAAGTTATGACAAAAAAGGTAATTAGTTTGACTACTGCTTTTTTCCGGCTACTTTTTTGTAGCACTGGTTACGTTTTTGGTCATAACTTGCTAAGTTTTCAATATATCGACTTGATTTCTTCAGAGTTTCATAGATAAGCGTATTGGCTTTTAATCGCAATTGGTTTTTTGCGAATAGTGAGAAAAAAATTTTTTTATAATTTTAAAAAAAAAAACCAAAGGGGGTAGTTCATGATAATTTTTGGCGATAAAAACTTTTTTCGCACTATCAACAAAAATGAAATTTCGTATTAAAGCCAATACGAGTACCTATTCATTGCAGTAGAAATCAAGTTGATATCTTGAAAACTAAGCAAGTTATGACAAAAAAGGTAATTAGTTTGACTACTGCTTTTTTCCGGCTACTTTTTTGTAGCACTGGTTACGTTTTTGGTCATAACTTGCTAAGTTTTCAATATATCGACTTGATTTCTTCAGAGTTTAAAAGATAAGCGTATTGGCTTTCAATCGCAATTGGTTTTTTGCGAATAGTGAGAAAAAAATTTTTTATAAGTTTTTAAAAAAAACCAAAGGGGGTAGTTCATGATAATTTTTGGCGATAAAAACTTTTTTCGCACTATCAACAAAAATGAAATTTCGTATTAAAGCCAATACGAGTACCTATTCATTGCAGTAGAAATCAAGTTGATATCTTGAAAACTAAGCAAGTTATGACAAAAAAGGTAATTAGTTTGACTACTGCTTTTTTCCGGCTACTTTTTTGTAGCACTGGTTACGTTTTTGGTCATAACTTGCTAAGTTTTCAATATATCGACTTGATTTCTTCAGAGTTTCATAGATAAGCGTATTGGCTTTTAATCGCAATTGGTTTTTTGCGAATAGTGAGAAAAAAATTTTTTTATAATTTTTAAAAAAAAAACCAAAGGGGGTAGTTCATGATAATTTTTGGCGATAAAAACTTTTTTCGCACTATCAACAAAAATGAAATTTCGTATTAAAGCCAATACGAGTACCTATTCATTGCAGTAGAAATCAAGTTGATATCTTGAAAACTAAGCAAGTTATGACAAAAAAGGTAATTAGTTTGACTACTGCTTTTTTCCGGCTACTTTTTTGTAGCACTGGTTACGTTTTTGGTCATAACTTGCTAAGTTTTCAATATATCGACTTGATTTCTTCAGAGTTTCATAGATAAGCGTATTGGCTTTTAATCGCAATTGGTTTTTTGCGAATAGTGAAAAAAAATTTTTTTTATAATTTTTTAAAAAAAACCAAAGGGGGTAGTTCATGATAATTTTTGGCGATAAAAACTTTTTTCGCACTATCAACAAAATGAAATTTCGTATTAAAGCCAATACGAGTACCTATTCATTGCAGTAGAAATCAAGTTGATATCTTGAAAACTAAGCAAGTTATGACAAAAAAGGTAATTAGTTTGACTACTGCTTTTTTCCGGCTACTTTTTTGTAGCACTGGTTACGTTTTTGGTCATAACTTGCTAAGTTTTCAATATATCGACTTGATTTCTTCAGAGTTTCATAGATAAGCGTATTGGCTTTTAATCGCAATTGGTTTTTTGCGAATAGTGAGAAAATTTTTTTTTTATAATTTTTTAAAAAAAACCAAAGGGGGTAGTTCATGATAATTTTTGGCGATAAAAACTTTTTTCGCACTATCAACAAAAATGAAATTTCGTATTAAAGCCAATACGAGTACCTATTCATTGCAGTAGAAATCAAGTTGATATCTTGAAAACTAAGCAAGTTATGACAAAAAAGGTAATTAGTTTGACTACTGCTTTTTTCCGGCTACTTTTTTGTAGCACTGGTTACGTTTTTGGTCATAACTTGCTAAGTTTTTAATATATCGACTTGATTTCTTCAGAGTTTCATAGATAAGCGTATTGGCTTTTAATCGCAATTGGTTTTTTGCGAATAGTGAGGAAAATTTTTTTTTATAATTTTTTAAAAAAAACCAAAGGGGGTAGTTCATGATAATTTTTGGCGATAAAAACTTTTTTCGCACTATCAACAAAAATGAAATTTCGTATTAAAGCCAATACGAGTACCTATTCAGTGCAGTAGAAATCAAGTTGATATCTTGAAAACTAAGCAAGTTATGACAAAAAAGGTAATTAGTTTGACTACTGCTTTTTTCCGGCTACTTTTTTGTAGCACTGGTTACGTTTTTGGTCATAACTTGCTAAGTTTTCAATATATCGACTTGATTTCTTCAGAGTTTCATAGATAAGCGTATTGGCTTTTAATCGCAATTGGTTTTTTGCGAATAGTGAGAAAAATTTTTTTTTATAATTTTTTAAAAAAAACCAAAGGGGGTAGTTCATGATAATTTTTGGCGATAAAAACTTTTTTCGCACTATCAACAAAAATGAAATTTCGTATTAAAGCCAATACGAGTACCTATTCATTGCAGTAGAAATCAAGTTGATATCTTGAAAACTAAGCAAGTTATGACAAAAAAGGTAATTAGTTTGACTACTGCTTTTTTCCGGCTACTTTTTTGTAGCACTGGTTACGTTTTTGGTCATAACTTGCTAAGTTTTCAATATATCGACTTGATTTCTTCAGAGTTTCATAGATAAGCGTATTGGCTTTTAATCGCAATTGGTTTTTTGCGAATAGTGAGAAAAAAATTTTTTTATAATTTAAAAAAAAAAAACCAAAGGGGGTAGTTCATGATAATTTTTGGCGATAAAAACTTTTTTCGCACTATCAACAAAAATGAAATTTCGTATTAAAGCCAATACGAGTACCTATTCATTGCAGTAGAAATCAAGTTGATATCTTGAAAACTAAGCAAGTTATGACAAAAAAGGTAATTAGTTTGACTACTGCTTTTTTCCGGCTACTTTTTTGTAGCACTGGTTACGTTTTTGGTCATAACTTGCTAAGTTTTCAATATATCGACTTGATTTCTTCAGAGTTTCATAGATAAGCGTATTGGCTTTTAATCGCAATTAGTTTTTTGCGAATAGTGAGAAAATTTTTTTTTTATAATTTTTTAAAAAAAACCGAAGGGGGTAGTTCATGATAATTTTTGGCGATAAAAACTTTTTTCGCACTATCAACAAAAATGAAATTTCGTATTAAAGCCAATACGAGTACCTATTCATTGCAGTAAAAATCAAGTTGATATCTTGAAAACTAAGCAAGTTATGACAAAAAAGGTAATTAGTTTGACTACTGCTTTTTTCCGGCTACTTTTTTGTAGCACTGGTTACGTTTTTGGTCATAACTTGCTAAGTTTTCAATATATCGACTTGATTTCTTCAGAGTTTCATAGATAAGCGTATTGGCTTTTAATCGCAATTGGTTTTTTGCGAATAGTGAGAAAAAATTTTTTTTATAATTTTAAAAAAAAAAACCAAAGGGGGTAGTTCATGATAATTTTTGGCGATAAAAACTTTTTTCGCACTATCAACAAAAATGAAATTTCGTATTAAAGCCAATACGAGTACCTATTCATTGCAGTAGAAATCAAGTTGATATCTTGAAAACTAAGCAAGTTATGACAAAAAAGGTAATTAGTTTGACTACTGCTTTTTTCCGGCTACTTTTTTGTAGCACTGGTTACGTTTTTGGTCATAACTTGCTAAGTTTTCAATATATCGACTTGATTTCTTCAGAGTTTCATAGATAAGCGTATTGGCTTTTAATCGCAATTAGTTTTTTGCGAATAGTGAGAAAATTTTTTTTTTATAATTTTTTAAAAAAAACCGAAGGGGGTAGTTCATGATAATTTTTGGCGATAAAAACTTTTTTCGCACTATCAACAAAAATGAAATTTCGTATTAAAGCCAATACGAGTACCTATTCATTGCAGTAGAAATCAAGTTGATATCTTGAAAACTAAGCAAGTTATGACAAAAAAGGTAATTAGTTTGACTACTGCTTTTTTCCGGCTACTTTTTTGTAGCACTGGTTACGTTTTTGGTCATAACTTGCTAAGTTTTCAATATATCGACTTGATTTCTTCAGAGTTTCATAGATAAGCGTATTGGCTTTCAATCGCAATTGGTTTTTTGCGAATAGTGAGAAAAATTTTTTTTTATAATTTTTAAAAAAAAACCAAAGGGGGTAGTTCATGATAATTTTTGGCGATAAAAACTTTTTTCGCACTATCAACAAAAATGAAATTTCGTATTAAAGCCAATACGAGTACCTATTCATTGCAGTAGAAATCAAGTTGATATCTTGAAAACTAAGCAAGTTATGACAAAAAAGGTAATTAGTTTGACTACTGCTTTTTTCCGGCTACTTTTTTGTAGCACTGGTTACGTTTTTGGTCATAACTTGCTAAGTTTTCAATATATCGACTTGATTTCTTCAGAGTTTCATAGATAAGCGTATTGGCTTTCAATCGCAATTGGTTTTTTGCGAATAGTGAGAAAAATTTTTTTTTATAATTTTTTAAAAAAAACCAAAGGGGGTAGTTCATGATAATTTTTGGCGATAAAAACTTTTTTCGCACTATCAACAAAAATGAAATTTCGTATTAAAGCCAATACGAGTACCTATTCATTGCAGTAGAAATCAAGTTGATATCTTGAAAACTAAGCAAGTTATGACAAAAAAGGTAATTAGTTTGACTACTGCTTTTTTCCGGCTACTTTTTTGTAGCACTGGTTACGTTTTTGGTCATAACTTGCTAAGTTTTCAATATATCGACTTGATTTCTTCAGAGTTTCATAGATAAGCGTATTGGCTTTCAATCGCAATTGGTTTTTTGCGAATAGTGAGAAAAATTTTTTTTTATAATTTTTTAAAAAAAACCAAAGGGGGTAGTTCATGATAATTTTTGGCGATAAAAACTTTTTTCGCACTATCAACAAAAATGAAATTTCGTATTAAAGCCAATACGAGTACCTATTCATTGCAGTAGAAATCAAGTTGATATCTTGAAAACTAAGCAAGTTATGACAAAAAAGGTAATTAGTTTGACTACTGCTTTTTTCCGGCTACTTTTTTGTAGCACTGGTTACGTTTTTGGTCATAACTTGCTAAGTTTTCAATATATCGACTTGATTTCTTCAGAGTTTCATAGATAAGCGTATTGGCTTTCAATCGCAATTGGTTTTTTGCGAATAGTGAGAAAAATTTTTTTTTATAATTTTTTAAAAAAAACCAAAGGGGGTAGTTCATGATAATTTTTGGCGATAAAAACTTTTTTCGCACTATCAACAAAAATGAAATTTCGTATTAAAGCCAATACGAGTACCTATTCATTGCAGTAGAAATCAAGTTGATATCTTGAAAACTAAGCAAGTTATGACAAAAAAGGTAATTAGTTTGACTACTGCTTTTTTCCGGCTACTTTTTTGTAGCACTGGTTACGTTTTTGGTCATAACTTGCTAAGTTTTCAATATATCGACTTGATTTCTTCAGAGTTTCATAGATAAGCGTATTGGCTTTCAATCGCAATTGGTTTTTTGCGAATAGTGAGAAAAATTTTTTTTATAATTTTTTAAAAAAAACCAAAGGGGGTAGTTCATGATAATTTTTGGCGATAAAAACTTTTTTCGCACTATCAACAAAAATGAAATTTCGTATTAAAGCCAATACGAGTACCTATTCATTGCAGTAGAAATCAAGTTGATATCTTGAAAACTAAGCAAGTTATGACAAAAAAGGTAATTAGTTTGACTACTGCTTTTTTCCGGCTACTTTTTTGTAGCACTGGTTACGTTTTTGGTCATAACTTGCTAAGTTTTCAATATATCGACTTGATTTCTTCAGAGTTTCATAGATAAGCGTATTGGCTTTCAATCGCAATTGGTTTTTTGCGAATAGTGAGAAAAATTTTTTTTTATAATTTTTTAAAAAAAACCAAAGGGGGTAGTTCATGATAATTTTTGGCGATAAAAACTTTTTTCGCACTATCAACAAAAATGAAATTTCGTATTAAAGCCAATACGAGTACCTATTCATTGCAGTAGAAATCAAGTTGATATCTTGAAAACTAAGCAAGTTATGACAAAAAAGGTAATTAGTTTGACTACTGCTTTTTTCCGGCTACTTTTTTGTAGCACTGGTTACGTTTTTGGTCATAACTTGCTAAGTTTTCAATATATCGACTTGATTTCTTCAGAGTTTCATAGATAAGCGTATTGGCTTTCAATCGCAATTGGTTTTTTGCGAATAGTGAGAAAAATTTTTTTTTATAATTTTTTAAAAAAAACCAAAGGGGGTAGTTCATGATAATTTTTGGCGATAAAAACTTTTTTCGCACTATCAACAAAAATGAAATTTCGTATTAAAGCTAATACGAGTACCTATTCATTGCAGTAGAAATCAAGTTGATATCTTGAAAACTAAGCAAGTTATGACAAAAAAGGTAATTAGTTTGACTACTGCTTTTTTCCGGCTACTTTTTTGTAGCACTGGTCACGTTTTTGGTCATAACTTGCGAAGTTTTCAATATATCGACTTGATTTCTTCAGAGTTTCATAGATAAGCGTATTGGCTTTCAATCGCAATTGGTTTTTTGCGAATAGTGAGAAAAATTTTTTTTTATAATTTTTTAAAAAAAACCAAAGGGGGTAGTTCATGATAATTTTTGGCGATAAAAACTTTTTTCGCACTATCAACAAAAATGAAATTTCGTATTAAAGCCAATACGAGTACCTATTCATTGCAGTAGAAATCAAGTTGATATCTTGAAAACTAAGCAAGTTATGACAAAAAAGGTAATTAGTTTGACTACTGCTTTTTTCCGGCTACTTTTTTGTAGCACTGGTTACGTTTTTGGTCATAACTTGCTAAGTTTTCAATATATCGACTTGATTTCTTCAGAGTTTCATAGATAAGCGTATTGGCTTTCAATCGCAATTGGTTTTTTGCGAATAGTGAGAAAAATTTTTTTTTATAATTTTTTAAAAAAAACCAAAGGGGGTAGTTCATGATAATTTTTGGCGATAAAAACTTTTTTCGCACTATCAACAAAAATGAAATTTCGTATTAAAGCCAATACGAGTACCTATTCATTGCAGTAGAAATCAAGTTGATATCTTGAAAACTAAGCAAGTTATGACAAAAAAGGTAATTAGTTTGACTACTGCTTTTTTCCGGCTACTTTTTTGTAGCACTGGTTACGTTTTTGGTCATAACTTGCTAAGTTTTCAATATATCGACTTGATTTCTTCAGAGTTTCATAGATAAGCGTATTGGCTTTCAATCGCAATTGGTTTTTTGCGAATAGTGAGAAAAATTTTTTTTTATAATTTTTTAAAAAAAACCAAAGGGGGTAGTTCATGATAATTTTTGGCGATAAAAACTTTTTTCGCACTATCAACAAAAATGAAATTTCGTATTAAAGCCAATACGAGTACCTATTCATTGCAGTAGAAATCAAGTTGATATCTTGAAAACTAAGCAAGTTATGACAAAAAAGGTAATTAGTTTGACTACTGCTTTTTTCCGGCTACTTTTTTGTAGCACTGGTTACGTTTTTGGTCATAACTTGCTAAGTTTTCAATATATCGACTTGATTTCTTCAGAGTTTCATAGATAAGCGTATTGGCTTTCAATCGCAATTGGTTTTTTGCGAATAGTGAGAAAAATTTTTTTTTATAATTTTTTAAAAAAAACCAAAGGGGGTAGTTCATGATAATTTTTGGCGATAAAAACTTTTTTCGCACTATCAACAAAAATGAAATTTCGTATTAAAGCCAATACGAGTACCTATTCATTGCAGTAGAAATCAAGTTGATATCTTGAAAACTAAGCAAGTTATGACAAAAAAGGTAATTAGTTTGACTACTGCTTTTTTCCGGCTACTTTTTTGTAGCACTGGTTACGTTTTTGGTCATAACTTGCTAAGTTTTCAATATATCGACTTGATTTCTTCAGAGTTTCATAGATAAGCGTATTGGCTTTCAATCGCAATTGGTTTTTTGCGAATAGTGAGAAAAATTTTTTTTTATAATTTTTTAAAAAAAACCAAAGGGGGTAGTTCATGATAATTTTTGGCGATAAAAACTTTTTTCGCACTATCAACAAAAATGAAATTTCGTATTAAAGCCAATACGAGTACCTATTCATTGCAGTAGAAATCAAGTTGATATCTTGAAAACTAAGCAAGTTATGACAAAAAAGGTAATTAGTTTGACTACTGCTTTTTTCCGGCTACTTTTTTGTAGCACTGGTTACGTTTTTGGTCATAACTTGCTAAGTTTTCAATATATCGACTTGATTTCTTCAGAGTTTCATAGATAAGCGTATTGGCTTTCAATCGCAATTGGTTTTTTGCGAATAGTGAGAAAAATTTTTTTTTATAATTTTTTAAAAAAAACCAAAGGGGGTAGTTCATGATAATTTTTGGCGATAAAAACTTTTTTCGCACTATCAACAAAAATGAAATTTCGTATTAAAGCCAATACGAGTACCTATTCATTGCAGTAGAAATCAAGTTGATATCTTGAAAACTAAGCAAGTTATGACAAAAAAGGTAATTAGTTTGACTACTGCTTTTTTCCGGCTACTTTTTTGTAGCACTGGTTACGTTTTTGGTCATAACTTGCTAAGTTTTCAATATATCGACTTGATTTCTTCAGAGTTTCATAGATAAGCGTATTGGCTTTCAATCGCAATTGGTTTTTTGCGAATAGTGAGAAAAATTTTTTTTTATAATTTTTTAAAAAAAACCAAAGGGGGTAGTTCATGATAATTTTTGGCGATAAAAACTTTTTTCGCACTATCAACAAAAATGAAATTTCGTATTAAAGCCAATACGAGTACCTATTCATTGCAGTAGAAATCAAGTTGATATCTTGAAAACTAAGCAAGTTATGACAAAAAAGGTAATTAGTTTGACTACTGCTTTTTTCCGGCTACTTTTTTGTAGCACTGGTTACGTTTTTGGTCATAACTTGCTAAGTTTTCAATATATCGACTTGATTTCTTCAGAGTTTCATAGATAAGCGTATTGGCTTTCAATCGCAATTGGTTTTTTGCGAATAGTGAGAAAAATTTTTTTTTATAATTTTTTAAAAAAAACCAAAGGGGGTAGTTCATGATAATTTTTGGCGATAAAAACTTTTTTCGCACTATCAACAAAAATGAAATTTCGTATTAAAGCCAATACGAGTACCTATTCATTGCAGTAGAAATCAAGTTGATATCTTGAAAACTAAGCAAGTTATGACAAAAAAGGTAATTAGTTTGACTACTGCTTTTTTCCGGCTACTTTTTTGTAGCACTGGTTACGTTTTTGGTCATAACTTGCTAAGTTTTCAATATATCGACTTGATTTCTTCAGAGTTTCATAGATAAGCGTATTGGCTTTCAATCGCAATTGGTTTTTTGCGAATAGTGAGAAAAATTTTTTTTTATAATTTTTTAAAAAAAACCAAAGGGGGTAGTTCATGATAATTTTTGGCGATAAAAACTTTTTTCGCACTATCAACAAAAATGAAATTTCGTATTAAAGCCAATACGAGTACCTATTCATTGCAGTAGAAATCAAGTTGATATCTTGAAAACTAAGCAAGTTATGACAAAAAAGGTAATTAGTTTGACTACTGCTTTTTTCCGGCTACTTTTTTGTAGCACTGGTTACGTTTTTGGTCATAACTTGCTAAGTTTTCAATATATCGACTTGATTTCTTCAGAGTTTCATAGATAAGCGTATTGGCTTTCAATCGCAATTGGTTTTTTGCGAATAGTGAGAAAAATTTTTTTTTATAATTTTTTAAAAAAAACCAAAGGGGGTAGTTCATGATAATTTTTGGCGATAAAAACTTTTTTCGCACTATCAACAAAAATGAAATTTCGTATTAAAGCCAATACGAGTACCTATTCATTGCAGTAGAAATCAAGTTGATATCTTGAAAACTAAGCAAGTTATGACAAAAAAGGTAATTAGTTTGACTACTGCTTTTTTCCGGCTACTTTTTTGTAGCACTGGTTACGTTTTTGGTCATAACTTGCTAAGTTTTCAATATATCGACTTGATTTCTTCAGAGTTTCATAGATAAGCGTATTGGCTTTCAATCGCAATTGGTTTTTTGCGAATAGTGAGAAAAATTTTTTTTTATAATTTTTTAAAAAAAACCAAAGGGGGTAGTTCATGATAATTTTTGGCGATAAAAACTTTTTTCGCACTATCAACAAAAATGAAATTTCGTATTAAAGCCAATACGAGTACCTATTCATTGCAGTAGAAATCAAGTTGATATCTTGAAAACTAAGCAAGTTATGACAAAAAAGGTAATTAGTTTGACTACTGCTTTTTTCCGGCTACTTTTTTGTAGCACTGGTTACGTTTTTGGTCATAACTTGCTAAGTTTTCAATATATCGACTTGATTTCTTCAGAGTTTCATAGATAAGCGTATTGGCTTTCAATCGCAATTGGTTTTTTGCGAATAGTGAGAAAAATTTTTTTTTATAATTTTTTAAAAAAAACCAAAGGGGGTAGTTCATGATAATTTTTGGCGATAAAAACTTTTTTCGCACTATCAACAAAAATGAAATTTCGTATTAAAGCCAATACGAGTACCTATTCATTGCAGTAGAAATCAAGTTGATATCTTGAAAACTAAGCAAGTTATGACAAAAAAGGTAATTAGTTTGACTACTGCTTTTTTCCGGCTACTTTTTTGTAGCACTGGTTACGTTTTTGGTCATAACTTGCTAAGTTTTCAATATATCGACTTGATTTCTTCAGAGTTTCATAGATAAGCGTATTGGCTTTCAATCGCAATTGGTTTTTTGCGAATAGTGAGAAAAATTTTTTTTTATAATTTTTTAAAAAAAACCAAAGGGGGTAGTTCATGATAATTTTTGGCGATAAAAACTTTTTTCGCACTATCAACAAAAATGAAATTTCGTATTAAAGCCAATACGAGTACCTATTCATTGCAGTAGAAATCAAGTTGATATCTTGAAAACTAAGCAAGTTATGACAAAAAAGGTAATTAGTTTGACTACTGCTTTTTTCCGGCTACTTTTTTGTAGCACTGGTTACGTTTTTGGTCATAACTTGCTAAGTTTTCAATATATCGACTTGATTTCTTCAGAGTTTCATAGATAAGCGTATTGGCTTTCAATCGCAATTGGTTTTTTGCGAATAGTGAGAAAAATTTTTTTTTATAATTTTTTAAAAAAAACCAAAGGGGGTAGTTCATGATAATTTTTGGCGATAAAAACTTTTTTCGCACTATCAACAAAAATGAAATTTCGTATTAAAGCCAATACGAGTACCTATTCATTGCAGTAGAAATCAAGTTGATATCTTGAAAACTAAGCAAGTTATGACAAAAAAGGTAATTAGTTTGACTACTGCTTTTTTCCGGCTACTTTTTTGTAGCACTGGTTACGTTTTTGGTCATAACTTGCTAAGTTTTCAATATATCGACTTGATTTCTTCAGAGTTTCATAGATAAGCGTATTGGCTTTCAATCGCAATTGGTTTTTTGCGAATAGTGAGAAAAATTTTTTTTTATAATTTTTTAAAAAAAACCAAAGGGGGTAGTTCATGATAATTTTTGGCGATAAAAACTTTTTTCGCACTATCAACAAAAATGAAATTTCGTATTAAAGCCAATACGAGTACCTATTCATTGCAGTAGAAATCAAGTTGATATCTTGAAAACTAAGCAAGTTATGACAAAAAAGGTAATTAGTTTGACTACTGCTTTTTTCCGGCTACTTTTTTGTAGCACTGGTTACGTTTTTGGTCATAACTTGCTAAGTTTTCAATATATCGACTTGATTTCTTCAGAGTTTCATAGATAAGCGTATTGGCTTTCAATCGCAATTGGTTTTTTGCGAATAGTGAGAAAAATTTTTTTTTATAATTTTTTAAAAAAAACCAAAGGGGGTAGTTCATGATAATTTTTGGCGATAAAAACTTTTTTCGCACTATCAACAAAAATGAAATTTCGTATTAAAGCCAATACGAGTACCTATTCATTGCAGTAGAAATCAAGTTGATATCTTGAAAACTAAGCAAGTTATGACAAAAAAGGTAATTAGTTTGACTACTGCTTTTTTCCGGCTACTTTTTTGTAGCACTGGTTACGTTTTTGGTCATAACTTGCTAAGTTTTCAATATATCGACTTGATTTCTTCAGAGTTTCATAGATAAGCGTATTGGCTTTCAATCGCAATTGGTTTTTTGCGAATAGTGAGAAAAATTTTTTTTTATAATTTTTTAAAAAAAACCAAAGGGGGTAGTTCATGATAATTTTTGGCGATAAAAACTTTTTTCGCACTATCAACAAAAATGAAATTTCGTATTAAAGCCAATACGAGTACCTATTCATTGCAGTAGAAATCAAGTTGATATCTTGAAAACTAAGCAAGTTATGACAAAAAAGGTAATTAGTTTGACTACTGCTTTTTTCCGGCTACTTTTTTGTAGCACTGGTTACGTTTTTGGTCATAACTTGCTAAGTTTTCAATATATCGACTTGATTTCTTCAGAGTTTCATAGATAAGCGTATTGGCTTTCAATCGCAATTGGTTTTTTGCGAATAGTGAGAAAAATTTTTTTTTATAATTTTTTAAAAAAAACCAAAGGGGGTAGTTCATGATAATTTTTGGCGATAAAAACTTTTTTCGCACTATCAACAAAAATGAAATTTCGTATTAAAGCCAATACGAGTACCTATTCATTGCAGTAGAAATCAAGTTGATATCTTGAAAACTAAGCAAGTTATGACAAAAAAGGTAATTAGTTTGACTACTGCTTTTTTCCGGCTACTTTTTTGTAGCACTGGTTACGTTTTTGGTCATAACTTGCTAAGTTTTCAATATATCGACTTGATTTCTTCAGAGTTTCATAGATAAGCGTATTGGCTTTCAATCGCAATTGGTTTTTTGCGAATAGTGAGAAAAATTTTTTTTTATAATTTTTTAAAAAAAACCAAAGGGGGTAGTTCATGATAATTTTTGGCGATAAAAACTTTTTTCGCACTATCAACAAAAATGAAATTTCGTATTAAAGCCAATACGAGTACCTATTCATTGCAGTAGAAATCAAGTTGATATCTTGAAAACTAAGCAAGTTATGACAAAAAAGGTAATTAGTTTGACTACTGCTTTTTTCCGGCTACTTTTTTGTAGCACTGGTTACGTTTTTGGTCATAACTTGCTAAGTTTTCAATATATCGACTTGATTTCTTCAGAGTTTCATAGATAAGCGTATTGGCTTTCAATCGCAATTGGTTTTTTGCGAATAGTGAGAAAAATTTTTTTTTATAATTTTTTAAAAAAAACCAAAGGGGGTAGTTCATGATAATTTTTGGCGATAAAAACTTTTTTCGCACTATCAACAAAAATGAAATTTCGTATTAAAGCCAATACGAGTACCTATTCATTGCAGTAGAAATCAAGTTGATATCTTGAAAACTAAGCAAGTTATGACAAAAAAGGTAATTAGTTTGACTACTGCTTTTTTCCGGCTACTTTTTTGTAGCACTGGTTACGTTTTTGGTCATAACTTGCTAAGTTTTCAATATATCGACTTGATTTCTTCAGAGTTTCATAGATAAGCGTATTGGCTTTCAATCGCAATTGGTTTTTTGCGAATAGTGAGAAAAATTTTTTTTTATAATTTTTTAAAAAAAACCAAAGGGGGTAGTTCATGATAATTTTTGGCGATAAAAACTTTTTTCGCACTATCAACAAAAATGAAATTTCGTATTAAAGCCAATACGAGTACCTATTCATTGCAGTAGAAATCAAGTTGATATCTTGAAAACTAAGCAAGTTATGACAAAAAAGGTAATTAGTTTGACTACTGCTTTTTTCCGGCTACTTTTTTGTAGCACTGGTTACGTTTTTGGTCATAACTTGCTAAGTTTTCAATATATCGACTTGATTTCTTCAGAGTTTCATAGATAAGCGTATTGGCTTTCAATCGCAATTGGTTTTTTGCGAATAGTGAGAAAAATTTTTTTTTATAATTTTTTAAAAAAAACCAAAGGGGGTAGTTCATGATAATTTTTGGCGATAAAAACTTTTTTCGCACTATCAACAAAAATGAAATTTCGTATTAAAGCCAATACGAGTACCTATTCATTGCAGTAGAAATCAAGTTGATATCTTGAAAACTAAGCAAGTTATGACAAAAAAGGTAATTAGTTTGACTACTGCTTTTTTCCGGCTACTTTTTTGTAGCACTGGTTACGTTTTTGGTCATAACTTGCTAAGTTTTCAATATATCGACTTGATTTCTTCAGAGTTTCATAGATAAGCGTATTGGCTTTCAATCGCAATTGGTTTTTTGCGAATAGTGAGAAAAATTTTTTTTTATAATTTTTTAAAAAAAACCAAAGGGGGTAGTTCATGATAATTTTTGGCGATAAAAACTTTTTTCGCACTATCAACAAAAATGAAATTTCGTATTAAAGCCAATACGAGTACCTATTCATTGCAGTAGAAATCAAGTTGATATCTTGAAAACTAAGCAAGTTATGACAAAAAAGGTAATTAGTTTGACTACTGCTTTTTTCCGGCTACTTTTTTGTAGCACTGGTTACGTTTTTGGTCATAACTTGCTAAGTTTTCAATATATCGACTTGATTTCTTCAGAGTTTCATAGATAAGCGTATTGGCTTTCAATCGCAATTGGTTTTTTGCGAATAGTGAGAAAAATTTTTTTTTATAATTTTTTAAAAAAAACCAAAGGGGGTAGTTCATGATAATTTTTGGCGATAAAAACTTTTTTCGCACTATCAACAAAAATGAAATTTCGTATTAAAGCCAATACGAGTACCTATTCATTGCAGTAGAAATCAAGTTGATATCTTGAAAACTAAGCAAGTTATGACAAAAAAGGTAATTAGTTTGACTACTGCTTTTTTCCGGCTACTTTTTTGTAGCACTGGTTACGTTTTTGGTCATAACTTGCTAAGTTTTCAATATATCGACTTGATTTCTTCAGAGTTTCATAGATAAGCGTATTGGCTTTCAATCGCAATTGGTTTTTTGCGAATAGTGAGAAAAATTTTTTTTTATAATTTTTTAAAAAAAACCAAAGGGGGTAGTTCATGATAATTTTTGGCGATAAAAACTTTTTTCGCACTATCAACAAAAATGAAATTTCGTATTAAAGCCAATACGAGTACCTATTCATTGCAGTAGAAATCAAGTTGATATCTTGAAAACTAAGCAAGTTATGACAAAAAAGGTAATTAGTTTGACTACTGCTTTTTTCCGGCTACTTTTTTGTAGCACTGGTTACGTTTTTGGTCATAACTTGCTAAGTTTTCAATATATCGACTTGATTTCTTCAGAGTTTCATAGATAAGCGTATTGGCTTTCAATCGCAATTGGTTTTTTGCGAATAGTGAGAAAAATTTTTTTTTATAATTTTTTAAAAAAAACCAAAGGGGGTAGTTCATGATAATTTTTGGCGATAAAAACTTTTTTCGCACTATCAACAAAAATGAAATTTCGTATTAAAGCCAATACGAGTACCTATTCATTGCAGTAGAAATCAAGTTGATATCTTGAAAACTAAGCAAGTTATGACAAAAAAGGTAATTAGTTTGACTACTGCTTTTTTCCGGCTACTTTTTTGTAGCACTGGTTACGTTTTTGGTCATAACTTGCTAAGTTTTCAATATATCGACTTGATTTCTTCAGAGTTTCATAGATAAGCGTATTGGCTTTCAATCGCAATTGGTTTTTTGCGAATAGTGAGAAAAATTTTTTTTTATAATTTTTTAAAAAAAACCAAAGGGGGTAGTTCATGATAATTTTTGGCGATAAAAACTTTTTTCGCACTATCAACAAAAATGAAATTTCGTATTAAAGCCAATACGAGTACCTATTCATTGCAGTAGAAATCAAGTTGATATCTTGAAAACTAAGCAAGTTATGACAAAAAAGGTAATTAGTTTGACTACTGCTTTTTTCCGGCTACTTTTTTGTAGCACTGGTTACGTTTTTGGTCATAACTTGCTAAGTTTTCAATATATCGACTTGATTTCTTCAGAGTTTCATAGATAAGCGTATTGGCTTTCAATCGCAATTGGTTTTTTGCGAATAGTGAGAAAAATTTTTTTTTATAATTTTTTAAAAAAAACCAAAGGGGGTAGTTCATGATAATTTTTGGCGATAAAAACTTTTTTCGCACTATCAACAAAAATGAAATTTCGTATTAAAGCCAATACGAGTACCTATTCATTGCAGTAGAAATCAAGTTGATATCTTGAAAACTAAGCAAGTTATGACAAAAAAGGTAATTAGTTTGACTACTGCTTTTTTCCGGCTACTTTTTTGTAGCACTGGTTACGTTTTTGGTCATAACTTGCTAAGTTTTCAATATATCGACTTGATTTCTTCAGAGTTTCATAGATAAGCGTATTGGCTTTCAATCGCAATTGGTTTTTTGCGAATAGTGAGAAAAATTTTTTTTTATAATTTTTTAAAAAAAACCAAAGGGGGTAGTTCATGATAATTTTTGGCGATAAAAACTTTTTTCGCACTATCAACAAAAATGAAATTTCGTATTAAAGCCAATACGAGTACCTATTCATTGCAGTAGAAATCAAGTTGATATCTTGAAAACTAAGCAAGTTATGACAAAAAAGGTAATTAGTTTGACTACTGCTTTTTTCCGGCTACTTTTTTGTAGCACTGGTTACGTTTTTGGTCATAACTTGCTAAGTTTTCAATATATCGACTTGATTTCTTCAGAGTTTCATAGATAAGCGTATTGGCTTTCAATCGCAATTGGTTTTTTGCGAATAGTGAGAAAAATTTTTTTTTATAATTTTTTAAAAAAAACCAAAGGGGGTAGTTCATGATAATTTTTGGCGATAAAAACTTTTTTCGCACTATCAACAAAAATGAAATTTCGTATTAAAGCCAATACGAGTACCTATTCATTGCAGTAGAAATCAAGTTGATATCTTGAAAACTAAGCAAGTTATGACAAAAAAGGTAATTAGTTTGACTACTGCTTTTTTCCGGCTACTTTTTTGTAGCACTGGTTACGTTTTTGGTCATAACTTGCTAAGTTTTCAATATATCGACTTGATTTCTTCAGAGTTTCATAGATAAGCGTATTGGCTTTCAATCGCAATTGGTTTTTTGCGAATAGTGAGAAAAATTTTTTTTTATAATTTTTTAAAAAAAACCAAAGGGGGTAGTTCATGATAATTTTTGGCGATAAAAACTTTTTTCGCACTATCAACAAAAATGAAATTTCGTATTAAAGCCAATACGAGTACCTATTCATTGCAGTAGAAATCAAGTTGATATCTTGAAAACTAAGCAAGTTATGACAAAAAAGGTAATTAGTTTGACTACTGCTTTTTTCCGGCTACTTTTTTGTAGCACTGGTTACGTTTTTGGTCATAACTTGCTAAGTTTTCAATATATCGACTTGATTTCTTCAGAGTTTCATAGATAAGCGTATTGGCTTTCAATCGCAATTGGTTTTTTGCGAATAGTGAGAAAAATTTTTTTTTATAATTTTTTAAAAAAAACCAAAGGGGGTAGTTCATGATAATTTTTGGCGATAAAAACTTTTTTCGCACTATCAACAAAAATGAAATTTCGTATTAAAGCCAATACGAGTACCTATTCATTGCAGTAGAAATCAAGTTGATATCTTGAAAACTAAGCAAGTTATGACAAAAAAGGTAATTAGTTTGACTACTGCTTTTTTCCGGCTACTTTTTTGTAGCACTGGTTACGTTTTTGGTCATAACTTGCTAAGTTTTCAATATATCGACTTGATTTCTTCAGAGTTTCATAGATAAGCGTATTGGCTTTCAATCGCAATTAGTTTTTTGCGAATAGTGAGAAAAATTTTTTTTTATAATTTTTTAAAAAAAACCAAAGGGGGTAGTTCATGATAATTTTTGGCGATAAAAACTTTTTTCGCACTATCAACAAAAATGAAATTTCGTATTAAAGCCAATACGAGTACCTATTCATTGCAGTAGAAATCAAGTTGATATCTTGAAAACTAAGCAAGTTATGACAAAAAAGGTAATTAGTTTGACTACTGCTTTTTTCCGGCTACTTTTTTGTAGCACTGGTTACGTTTTTGGTCATAACTTGCTAAGTTTTCAATATATCGACTTGATTTCTTCAGAGTTTCATAGATAAGCGTATTGGCTTTCAATCGCAATTGGTTTTTTGCGAATAGTGAGAAAAATTTTTTTTTATAATTTTTTAAAAAAAACCAAAGGGGGTAGTTCATGATAATTTTTGGCGATAAAAACTTTTTTCGCACTATCAACAAAAATGAAATTTCGTATTAAAGCCAATACGAGTACCTATTCATTGCAGTAGAAATCAAGTTGATATCTTGAAAACTAAGCAAGTTATGACAAAAAAGGTAATTAGTTTGACTACTGCTTTTTTCCGGCTACTTTTTTGTAGCACTGGTTACGTTTTTGGTCATAACTTGCTAAGTTTTCAATATATCGACTTGATTTCTTCAGAGTTTCATAGATAAGCGTATTGGCTTTCAATCGCAATTGGTTTTTTGCGAATAGTGAGAAAAATTTTTTTTTATAATTTTTTAAAAAAAACCAAAGGGGGTAGTTCATGATAATTTTTGGCGATAAAAACTTTTTTCGCACTATCAACAAAAATGAAATTTCGTATTAAAGCCAATACGAGTACCTATTCATTGCAGTAGAAATCAAGTTGATATCTTGAAAACTAAGCAAGTTATGACAAAAAAGGTAATTAGTTTGACTACTGCTTTTTTCCGGCTACTTTTTTGTAGCACTGGTTACGTTTTTGGTCATAACTTGCTAAGTTTTCAATATATCGACTTGATTTCTTCAGAGTTTCATAGATAAGCGTATTGGCTTTCAATCGCAATTGGTTTTTTGCGAATAGTGAGAAAAATTTTTTTTTATAATTTTTTAAAAAAAACCAAAGGGGGTAGTTCATGATAATTTTTGGCGATAAAAACTTTTTTCGCACTATCAACAAAAATGAAATTTCGTATTAAAGCCAATACGAGTACCTATTCATTGCAGTAGAAATCAAGTTGATATCTTGAAAACTAAGCAAGTTATGACAAAAAAGGTAATTAGTTTGACTACTGCTTTTTTCCGGCTACTTTTTTGTAGCACTGGTTACGTTTTTGGTCATAACTTGCTAAGTTTTCAATATATCGACTTGATTTCTTCAGAGTTTCATAGATAAGCGTATTGGCTTTCAATCGCAATTGGTTTTTTGCGAATAGTGAGAAAAATTTTTTTTATAATTTTTTAAAAAAAACCAAAGGGGGTAGTTCATGATAATTTTTGGCGATAAAAACTTTTTTCGCACTATCAACAAAAATGAAATTTCGTATTAAAGCCAATACGAGTACCTATTCATTGCAGTAGAAATCAAGTTGATATCTTGAAAACTAAGCAAGTTATGACAAAAAAGGTAATTAGTTTGACTACTGCTTTTTTCCGGCTACTTTTTTGTAGCACTGGTTACGTTTTTGGTCATAACTTGCTAAGTTTTCAATATATCGACTTGATTTCTTCAGAGTTTCATAGATAAGCGTATTGGCTTTCAATCGCAATTGGTTTTTTGCGAATAGTGAGAAAAATTTTTTTTTTATAATTTTTTAAAAAAAACCAAAGGGGGTAGTTCATGATAATTTTTGGCGATAAAAACTTTTTTCGCACTATCAACAAAAATGAAATTTCGTATTAAAGCCAATACGAGTACCTATTCATTGCAGTAGAAATCAAGTTGATATCTTGAAAACTAAGCAAGTTATGACAAAAAAGGTAATTAGTTTGACTACTGCTTTTTTCCGGCTACTTTTTTGTAGCACTGGTTACGTTTTTGGTCATAACTTGCTAAGTTTTCAATATATCGACTTGATTTCTTCAGAGTTTCATAGATAAGCGTATTGGCTTTCAATCGCAATTGGTTTTTTGCGAATAGTGAGAAAAATTTTTTTTTATAATTTTTTAAAAAAAACCAAAGGGGGTAGTTCATGATAATTTTTGGCGATAAAAACTTTTTTCGCACTATCAACAAAAATGAAATTTCGTATTAAAGCCAATACGAGTACCTATTCATTGCAGTAGAAATCAAGTTGATATCTTGAAAACTAAGCAAGTTATGACAAAAAAGGTAATTAGTTTGACTACTGCTTTTTTCCGGCTACTTTTTTGTAGCACTGGTTACGTTTTTGGTCATAACTTGCTAAGTTTTCAATATATCGACTTGATTTCTTCAGAGTTTCATAGATAAGCGTATTGGCTTTCAATCGCAATTGGTTTTTTGCGAATAGTGAGAAAAATTTTTTTTTATAATTTTTTAAAAAAAACCAAAGGGGGTAGTTCATGATAATTTTTGGCGATAAAAACTTTTTTCGCACTATCAACAAAAATGAAATTTCGTATTAAAGCCAATACGAGTACCTATTCATTGCAGTAGAAATCAAGTTGATATCTTGAAAACTAAGCAAGTTATGACAAAAAAGGTAATTAGTTTGACTACTGCTTTTTTCCGGCTACTTTTTTGTAGCACTGGTTACGTTTTTGGTCATAACTTGCTAAGTTTTCAATATATCGACTTGATTTCTTCAGAGTTTAAAAGATAAGCGTATTGGCTTTCAATCGCAATTGGTTTTTTGCGAATAGTGAGAAAAATTTTTTTTATAAGTTTTTAAAAAAAACCAAAGGGGGTAGTTCATGATAATTTTTGGCGATAAAAACTTTTTTCGCACTATCAACAAAAATGAAATTTCGTATTAAAGCCAATACGAGTACCTATTCATTGCAGTAGAAATCAAGTTGATATCTTGAAAACTAAGCAAGTTATGACAAAAAAGGTAATTAGTTTGACTACTGCTTTTTTCCGGCTACTTTTTTGTAGCACTGGTTACGTTTTTGGTCATAACTTGCTAAGTTTTCAATATATCGACTTGATTTCTTCAGAGTTTAAAAGATAAGCGTATTGGCTTTCAATCGCAATTGGTTTTTTGCGAATAGTGAGAAAAATTTTTTTTATAAGTTTTTAAAAAAAACCAAAGGGGGTAGTTCATGATAATTTTTGGCGATAAAAACTTTTTTCGCACTATCAACAAAAATGAAATTTCGTATTAAAGCCAATACGAGTACCTATTCATTGCAGTAGAAATTAAGTTGATATCTTGAAAACTAAGCAAGTTATGACAAAAAAGGTAATTAGTTTGACTACTGCTTTTTTCCGGCTACTTTTTTGTAGCACTGGTTACGTTTTTGGTCATAACTTGCTAAGTTTTCAATATATCGACTTGATTTCTTCAGAGTTTCATAGATAAGCGTATTGGCTTTTTATCGCAATTGGGTTTTTGCGAATAGTGAGAAAAATTTTTTTTTATAATTTTTTAAAAAAAACCAAAGGGGGTAGTTCATGATAATTTTTGGCGATAAAAACTTTTTTCGCACTATCAACAAAAATGAAATTTCGTATTAAAGCCAATACGAGTACCTATTCATTGCAGTAGAAATCAAGTTGATATCTTGAAAACTAAGCACGTTATGACAAAAAAGGTAATTAGTTTGACTACTGCTTTTTTCCGGCTACTTTTTTGTAGCACTGGTTACGTTTTTGGTCATAACTTGCTAAGTTTTCAATATATCGACTTGATTTCTTCAGAGTTTCATAGATAAGCGTATTGGCTTTCAATCGCAATTGGTTTTTTGCGAATAGTGAGAAAAATTTTTTTTATAAGTTTTTAAAAAAAACCAAAGGGGGTAGTTCATGATAATTTTTGGCGATAAAAACTTTTTTCGCACTATCAACAAAAATGAAATTTCGTATTAAAGCCAATACGAGTACCTATTCATTGCAGTAGAAATCAAGTTGATATCTTGAAAACTAAGCACGTTATGACAAAAAAGGTAATTAGTTTGACTACTGCTTTTTTCCGGCTACTTTTTTGTAGCACTGGTTACGTTTTTGGTCATAACTTGCTAAGTTTTCAATATATCGACTTGATTTCTTCAGAGTTTCATAGATAAGCGTATTGGCTTTTAATCGCAATTGGTTTTTTGCGAATAGTGAGAAAAAAATTTTTTATAAGTTTTTAAAAAAAACCAAAGGGGGTAGTTCATGATAATTTTTGGCGATAAAAACTTTTTTCGCACTATCAACAAAAATGAAATTTCGTATTAAAGCCAATACGAGTACCTATTCATTGCAGTAGAAATCAAGTTGATATCTTGAAAACTAAGCAAGTTATGACAAAAAAGGTAATTAGTTTGACTACTGCTTTTTTCCGGCTACTTTTTTGTAGCACTGGTTACGTTTTTGGTCATAACTTGCTAAGTTTTCAATATATCGACTTGATTTCTTCAGAGTTTCATAGATAAGCGTATTGGCTTTTAATCGCAATTGGTTTTGTTGCGAATAGTGAGAAAAATTTTTTTTTATAATTTTTTAAAAAAAACCAAAGGGGGTAGTTCATGATAATTTTTGGCGATAAAAACTTTTTTCGCACTATCAACAAAAATGAAATTTCGTATTAAAGCCAATACGAGTACCTATTCATTGCAGTAGAAATCAAGTTGATATCTTGAAAACTAAGCAAGTTATGACAAAAAAGGTAATTAGTTTGACTACTGCTTTTTTCCGGCTACTTTTTTGTAGCACTGGTTACGTTTTTGGTCATAACTTGCTAAGTTTTCAATATATCGACTTGATTTCTTCAGAGTTTCATAGATAAGCGTATTGGCTTTTAATCGCAATTGGTTTTTTGCGAATAGTGAGAAAAAATTTTTTTATAAGTTTTTAAAAAAAACCAAAGGGGGTAGTTCATGATAATTTTTGGCGATAAAAACTTTTTTCGCACTATCAACAAAAATTAAATTTCGTATTAAAGCCAATACGAGTACCTATTCATTGCAGTAGAAATCAAGTTGATATCTTGAAAACCAAGCAAGTTATGACAAAAAAGGTAATTAGTTTGACTACTGCTTTTTTCCGGCTACTTTTTTGTAGCACTGGTTACATTTTTGGTCATAACTTGCTAAGTTTTCAATATATCGACTTGATTTCTTCAGAGTTTCATAGATAAGCGTATTGGCTTTTAATCGCAATTGGTTTTTTGCGAATAGTGAGAAAAATTTTTTTTTATAATTTTTTAAAAAAAACCAAAGGGGGTAGTTCATGATAATTTTTGGCGATAAAAACTTTTTTCGCACTATCAACAAAAATGAAATTTCGTATTAAAGCCAATACGAGTACCTATTCATTGCAGTAGAAATCAAGCTGATATCTTGAAAACTAAGCAAGTTATGACAAAAAAGGTAATTAGTTTGACTACTGCTTTTTTCCGGCTACTTTTTTGTAGCACTGGTTACGTTTTTGGTCATAACTTGCTAAGTTTTCAATATATCGACTTGATTTCTTCAGAGTTTCATAGATAAGCGTTTTGGCTTTCAATCGCAATTGGTTTTTTGCGAATAGTGAGAAAAAAATTTTTTATAAGTTTTTAAAAAAAACCAAAGGGGGTAGTTCATGATAATTTTTGGCGATAAAAACTTTTTTCGCACTATCAACAAAAATGAAATTTCGTATTAAAGCCAATACGAGTACCTATTCATTGCAGTAGAAATCAAGCTGATATCTTGAAAACTAAGCAAGTTATGACAAAAAAGGTAATTAGTTTGACTACTGCTTTTTTCCGGCTACTTTTTTGTAGCACTGGTTACGTTTTTGGTCATAACTTGCTAAGTTTTCAATATATCGACTTGATTTCTTCAGAGTTTCATAGATAAGCGTATTGGCTTTCAATCGCAATTGGTTTTTTGCGAATAGTGAGAAAAATTTTTTTTTATAATTTTTTAAAAAAAACCAAAGGGGGTAGTTCATGATAATTTTTGGCGATAAAAACTTTTTTCGCACTATCAACAAAAATGAAATTTCGTATTAAAGCCAATACGAGTACCTATTCATTGCAGTAGAAATCAAGCTGATATCTTGAAAACTAAACAAGTTATGACAAAAAAGGTAATTAGTTTGACTACTGCTTTTTTCCGGCTACTTTTTTGTAGCACTGGTTACGTTTTTGGTCATAACTTGCTAAGTTTTCAATATATCGACTTGATTTCTTCAGAGTTTCATAGATAAGCGTATTGGCTTTTAATCGCAATTGGTTTTTTGCGAATAGTGAGAAAAATTTTTTTTTATAATTTTTTAAAAAAAACCAAAGGGGGTAGTTCATGATAATTTTTGGCGATAAAAACTTTTTTCGCACTATCAACAAAAATGAAATTTCGTATTAAAGCCAATACGAGTACCTATTCATTGCAGTAGAAATCAAGTTGATATCTTGAAAACTAAGCACGTTATGACAAAAAAGGTAATTAGTTTGACTACTGCTTTTTTCCGGCTACTTTTTTGTAGCACTGGTTACGTTTTTGGTCATAACTTGCTAAGTTTTCAATATATCGACTTGATTTCTTCAGAGTTTCATAGATAAGCGTATTGGCTTTCAATCGCAATTGGTTTTTTGCGAATAGTGAGAAAAATTTTTTTTATAAGTTTTTAAAAAAAACCAAAGGGGGTAGTTCATGATAATTTTTGGCGATAAAAACTTTTTTCGCACTATCAACAAAAATGAAATTTCGTATTAAAGCCAATACGAGTACCTATTCATTGCAGTAGAAATCAAGCTGATATCTTGAAAACTAAACAAGTTATGACAAAAAAGGTAATTAGTTTGACTACTGCTTTTTTCCGGCTACTTTTTTGTAGCACTGGTTACGTTTTTGGTCATAACTTGCTAAGTTTTCAATATATCGACTTGATTTCTTCAGAGTTTCATAGATAAGCGTATTGGCTTTCAATCGCAATTGGTTTTTTGCGAATAGTGAGAAAAATTTTTTTTTATAATTTTTTAAAAAAAACCAAAGGGGGTAGTTCATGATAATTTTTGGCGATAAAAACTTTTTTCGCACTATCAACAAAAATGAAATTTCGTATTAAAGCCAATACGAGTACCTATTCATTGCAGTAGAAATCAAGTTGATATCTTGAAAACTAAGCAAGTTATGACAAAAAAGGTAATTAGTTTGACTACTGCTTTTTTCCGGCTACTTTTTTGTAGCACTGGTTACGTTTTTGGTCATAACTTGCTAAGTTTTCAATATATCGACTTGATTTCTTCAGAGTTTCATAGATAAGCGTATTGGCTTTTAATCGCAATTGGTTTTTTGCGAATAGTGAGAAAAAATTTTTTTATAAGTTTTTAAAAAAAACCAAAGGGGGTAGTTCATGATAATTTTTGGCGATAAAAACTTTTTTCGCACTATCAACAAAAATTAAATTTCGTATTAAAGCCAATACGAGTACCTATTCATTGCAGTAGAAATCAAGTTGATATCTTGAAAACCAAGCAAGTTATGACAAAAAAGGTAATTAGTTTGACTACTGCTTTTTTCCGGCTACTTTTTTGTAGCACTGGTTACATTTTTGGTCATAACTTGCTAAGTTTTCAATATATCGACTTGATTTCTTCAGAGTTTCATAGATAAGCGTATTGGCTTTTAATCGCAATTGGTTTTTTGCGAATAGTGAGAAAAATTTTTTTTTATAATTTTTTAAAAAAAACCAAAGGGGGTAGTTCATGATAATTTTTGGCGATAAAAACTTTTTTCGCACTATCAACAAAAATGAAATTTCGTATTAAAGCCAATACGAGTACCTATTCATTGCAGTAGAAATCAAGCTGATATCTTGAAAACTAAGCAAGTTATGACAAAAAAGGTAATTAGTTTGACTACTGCTTTTTTCCGGCTACTTTTTTGTAGCACTGGTTACGTTTTTGGTCATAACTTGCTAAGTTTTCAATATATCGACTTGATTTCTTCAGAGTTTCATAGATAAGCGTATTGGCTTTTTATCGCAATTGGGTTTTTGCGAATAGTGAGAAAAATTTTTTTTTATAATTTTTTAAAAAAAACCAAAGGGGGTAGTTCATGATAATTTTTGGCGATAAAAACTTTTTTCGCACTATCAACAAAAATGAAATTTCGTATTAAAGCCAATACGAGTACCTATTCATTGCAGTAGAAATCAAGTTGATATCTTGAAAACTAAGCACGTTATGACAAAAAAGGTAATTAGTTTGACTACTGCTTTTTTCCGGCTACTTTTTTGTAGCACTGGTTACGTTTTTGGTCATAACTTGCTAAGTTTTCAATATATCGACTTGATTTCTTCAGAGTTTCATAGATAAGCGTATTGGCTTTCAATCGCAATTGGTTTTTTGCGAATAGTGAGAAAAATTTTTTTTATAAGTTTTTAAAAAAAACCAAAGGGGGTAGTTCATGATAATTTTTGGCGATAAAAACTTTTTTCGCACTATCAACAAAAATGAAATTTCGTATTAAAGCCAATACGAGTACCTATTCATTGCAGTAGAAATCAAGTTGATATCTTGAAAACTAAGCACGTTATGACAAAAAAGGTAATTAGTTTGACTACTGCTTTTTTCCGGCTACTTTTTTGTAGCACTGGTTACGTTTTTGGTCATAACTTGCTAAGTTTTCAATATATCGACTTGATTTCTTCAGAGTTTCATAGATAAGCGTATTGGCTTTTAATCGCAATTGGTTTTTTGCGAATAGTGAGAAAAAAATTTTTTATAAGTTTTTAAAAAAAACCAAAGGGGGTAGTTCATGATAATTTTTGGCGATAAAAACTTTTTTCGCACTATCAACAAAAATGAAATTTCGTATTAAAGCCAATACGAGTACCTATTCATTGCAGTAGAAATCAAGTTGATATCTTGAAAACTAAGCAAGTTATGACAAAAAAGGTAATTAGTTTGACTACTGCTTTTTTCCGGCTACTTTTTTGTAGCACTGGTTACGTTTTTGGTCATAACTTGCTAAGTTTTCAATATATCGACTTGATTTCTTCAGAGTTTCATAGATAAGCGTATTGGCTTTTAATCGCAATTGGTTTTGTTGCGAATAGTGAGAAAAATTTTTTTTTATAATTTTTTAAAAAAAACCAAAGGGGGTAGTTCATGATAATTTTTGGCGATAAAAACTTTTTTCGCACTATCAACAAAAATGAAATTTCGTATTAAAGCCAATACGAGTACCTATTCATTGCAGTAGAAATCAAGCTGATATCTTGAAAACTAAGCAAGTTATGACAAAAAAGGTAATTAGTTTGACTACTGCTTTTTTCCGGCTACTTTTTTGTAGCACTGGTTACGTTTTTGGTCATAACTTGCTAAGTTTTCAATATATCGACTTGATTTCTTCAGAGTTTCATAGATAAGCGTATTGGCTTTTAATCGCAATTGGTTTTGTTGCGAATAGTGAGAAAAATTTTTTTTTATAATTTTTTAAAAAAAACCAAAGGGGGTAGTTCATGATAATTTTTGGCGATAAAAACTTTTTTCGCACTATCAACAAAAATGAAATTTCGTATTAAAGCCAATACGAGTACCTATTCATTGCAGTAGAAATCAAGTTGATATCTTGAAAACTAAGCAAGTTATGACAAAAAAGGTAATTAGTTTGACTACTGCTTTTTTCCGGCTACTTTTTTGTAGCACTGGTTACGTTTTTGGTCATAACTTGCTAAGTTTTCAATATATCGACTTGATTTCTTCAGAGTTTCATAGATAAGCGTATTGGCTTTTAATCGCAATTGGTTTTTTGCGAATAGTGAGAAAAAATTTTTTTATAAGTTTTTAAAAAAAACCAAAGGGGGTAGTTCATGATAATTTTTGGCGATAAAAACTTTTTTCGCACTATCAACAAAAATGAAATTTCGTATTAAAGCCAATACGAGTACCTATTCATTGCAGTAGAAATCAAGCTGATATCTTGAAAACTAAGCAAGTTATGACAAAAAAGGTAATTAGTTTGACTACTGCTTTTTTCCGGCTACTTTTTTGTAGCACTGGTTACGTTTTTGGTCATAACTTGCTAAGTTTTCAATATATCGACTTGATTTCTTCAGAGTTTCATAGATAAGCGTATTGGCTTTCAATCGCAATTGGTTTTTTGCGAATAGTGAGAAAAAAATTTTTTATAAGTTTTTAAAAAAAACCAAAGGGGGTAGTTCATGATAATTTTTGGCGATAAAAACTTTTTTCGCACTATCAACAAAAATGAAATTTCGTATTAAAGCCAATACGAGTACCTATTCATTGCAGTAGAAATCAAGCTGATATCTTGAAAACTAAACAAGTTATGACAAAAAAGGTAATTAGTTTGACTACTGCTTTTTTCCGGCTACTTTTTTGTAGCACTGGTTACGTTTTTGGTCATAACTTGCTAAGTTTTCAATATATCGACTTGATTTCTTCAGAGTTTCATAGATAAGCGTATTGGCTTTTAATCGCAATTGGTTTTTTGCGAATAGTGAGAAAAATTTTTTTTTATAATTTTTTAAAAAAAACCAAAGGGGGTAGTTCATGATAATTTTTGGCGATAAAAACTTTTTTCGCACTATCAACAAAAATGAAATTTCGTATTAAAGCCAATACGAGTACCTATTCATTGCAGTAGAAATCAAGCTGATATCTTGAAAACTAAGCAAGTTATGACAAAAAAGGTAATTAGTTTGACTACTGCTTTTTTCCGGCTACTTTTTTGTAGCACTGGTTACGTTTTTGGTCATAACTTGCTAAGTTTTCAATATATCGACTTGATTTCTTCAGAGTTTCATAGATAAGCGTATTGGCTTTTAATCGCAATTGGTTTTGTTGCGAATAGTGAGAAAAAAATTTTTTATAAGTTTTTAAAAAAAACCAAAGGGGGTAGTTCATGATAATTTTTGGCGATAAAAACTTTTTTCGCACTATCAACAAAAATGAAATTTCGTATTAAAGCCAATACGAGTACCTATTCATTGCAGTAGAAATCAAGCTGATATCTTGAAAACTAAGCAAGTTATGACAAAAAAGGTAATTAGTTTGACTACTGCTTTTTTCCGGCTACTTTTTTGTAGCACTGGTTACGTTTTTGGTCATAACTTGCTAAGTTTTCAATATATCGACTTGATTTCTTCAGAGTTTCATAGATAAGCGTATTGGCTTTTAATCGCAATTGGTTTTTTGCGAATAGTGAGAAAAATTTTTTTTTATAATTTTTTAAAAAAAACCAAAGGGGGTAGTTCATGATAATTTTTGGCGATAAAAACTTTTTTCGCACTATCAACAAAAATGAAATTTCGTATTAAAGCCAATACGAGTACCTATTCATTGCAGTAGAAATCAAGCTGATATCTTGAAAACTAAGCAAGTTATGACAAAAAAGGTAATTAGTTTGACTACTGCTTTTTTCCGGCTACTTTTTTGTAGCACTGGTTACGTTTTTGGTCATAACTTGCTAAGTTTTCAATATATCGACTTGATTTCTTCAGAGTTTCATAGATAAGCGTATTGGCTTTCAATCGCAATTGGTTTTTTGCGAATAGTGAGAAAAAATTTTTTTATAAGTTTTTAAAAAAAACCAAAGGGGGTAGTTCATGATAATTTTTGGCGATAAAAACTTTTTTCGCACTATCAACAAAAATGAAATTTCGTATTAAAGCCAATACGAGTACCTATTCATTGCAGTAGAAATCAAGCTGATATCTTGAAAACTAAGCAAGTTATGACAAAAAAGGTAATTAGTTTGACTACTGCTTTTTTCCGGCTACTTTTTTGTAGCACTGGTTACGTTTTTGGTCATAACTTGCTAAGTTTTCAATATATCGACTTGATTTCTTCAGAGTTTCATAGATAAGCGTATTGGCTTTTAATCGCAATTGGTTTTTTGCGAATAGTGAGAAAAATTTTTTTTTATAATTTTTTAAAAAAAACCAAAGGGGGTAGTTCATGATAATTTTTGGCGATAAAAACTTTTTTCGCACTATCAACAAAAATGAAATTTCGTATTAAAGCCAATACGAGTACCTATTCATTGCAGTAGAAATCAAGCTGATATCTTGAAAACTAAGCAAGTTATGACAAAAAAGGTAATTAGTTTGACTACTGCTTTTTTCCGGCTACTTTTTTGTAGCACTGGTTACGTTTTTGGTCATAACTTGCTAAGTTTTCAATATATCGACTTGATTTCTTCAGAGTTTAAAAGATAAGCGTATTGGCTTTCAATCGCAATTGGTTTTTTGCGAATAGTGAGAAAAATTTTTTTTATAAGTTTTTAAAAAAAACCAAAGGGGGTAGTTCATGATAATTTTTGGCGATAAAAACTTTTTTCGCACTATCAACAAAAATGAAATTTCGTATTAAAGCCAATACGAGTACCTATTCATTGCAGTAGAAATTAAGTTGATATCTTGAAAACTAAGCAAGTTATGACAAAAAAGGTAATTAGTTTGACTACTGCTTTTTTCCGGCTACTTTTTTGTAGCACTGGTTACGTTTTTGGTCATAACTTGCTAAGTTTTCAATATATCGACTTGATTTCTTCAGAGTTTCATAGATAAGCGTATTGGCTTTTTATCGCAATTGGGTTTTTGCGAATAGTGAGAAAAATTTTTTTTTATAATTTTTTAAAAAAAACCAAAGGGGGTAGTTCATGATAATTTTTGGCGATAAAAACTTTTTTCGCACTATCAACAAAAATGAAATTTCGTATTAAAGCCAATACGAGTACCTATTCATTGCAGTAGAAATCAAGTTGATATCTTGAAAACTAAGCAAGTTATGACAAAAAAGGTAATTAGTTTGACTACTGCTTTTTTCCGGCTACTTTTTTGTAGCACTGGTTACGTTTTTGGTCATAACTTGCTAAGTTTTCAATATATCGACTTGATTTCTTCAGAGTTTAAAAGATAAGCGTATTGGCTTTCAATCGCAATTGGTTTTTTGCGAATAGTGAGAAAAATTTTTTTTATAAGTTTTTAAAAAAAACCAAAGGGGGTAGTTCATGATAATTTTTGGCGATAAAAACTTTTTTCGCACTATCAACAAAAATGAAATTTCGTATTAAAGCCAATACGAGTACCTATTCATTGCAGTAGAAATCAAGTTGATATCTTGAAAACTAAGCACGTTATGACAAAAAAGGTAATTAGTTTGACTACTGCTTTTTTCCGGCTACTTTTTTGTAGCACTGGTTACGTTTTTGGTCATAACTTGCTAAGTTTTCAATATATCGACTTGATTTCTTCAGAGTTTCATAGATAAGCGTATTGGCTTTTTATCGCAATTGGGTTTTTGCGAATAGTGAGAAAAATTTTTTTTTATAATTTTTTAAAAAAAACCAAAGGGGGTAGTTCATGATAATTTTTGGCGATAAAAACTTTTTTCGCACTATCAACAAAAATGAAATTTCGTATTAAAGCCAATACGAGTACCTATTCATTGCAGTAGAAATCAAGTTGATATCTTGAAAACTAAGCACGTTATGACAAAAAAGGTAATTAGTTTGACTACTGCTTTTTTCCGGCTACTTTTTTGTAGCACTGGTTACGTTTTTGGTCATAACTTGCTAAGTTTTCAATATATCGACTTGATTTCTTCAGAGTTTCATAGATAAGCGTATTGGCTTTTAATCGCAATTGGTTTTTTGCGAATAGTGAGAAAAAAATTTTTTATAAGTTTTTAAAAAAAACCAAAGGGGGTAGTTCATGATAATTTTTGGCGATAAAAACTTTTTTCGCACTATCAACAAAAATGAAATTTCGTATTAAAGCCAATACGAGTACCTATTCATTGCAGTAGAAATCAAGTTGATATCTTGAAAACTAAGCAAGTTATGACAAAAAAGGTAATTAGTTTGACTACTGCTTTTTTCCGGCTACTTTTTTGTAGCACTGGTTACGTTTTTGGTCATAACTTGCTAAGTTTTCAATATATCGACTTGATTTCTTCAGAGTTTCATAGATAAGCGTATTGGCTTTTAATCGCAATTGGTTTTTTGCGAATAGTGAGAAAAAATTTTTTTATAAGTTTTTAAAAAAAACCAAAGGGGGTAGTTCATGATAATTTTTGGCGATAAAAACTTTTTTCGCACTATCAACAAAAATTAAATTTCGTATTAAAGCCAATACGAGTACCTATTCATTGCAGTAGAAATCAAGCTGATATCTTGAAAACTAAGCAAGTTATGACAAAAAAGGTAATTAGTTTGACTACTGCTTTTTTCCGGCTACTTTTTTGTAGCACTGGTTACGTTTTTGGTCATAACTTGCTAAGTTTTCAATATATCGACTTGATTTCTTCAGAGTTTCATAGATAAGCGTTTTGGCTTTCAATCGCAATTGGTTTTTTGCGAATAGTGAGAAAAAAATTTTTTATAAGTTTTTAAAAAAAACCAAAGGGGGTAGTTCATGATAATTTTTGGCGATAAAAACTTTTTTCGCACTATCAACAAAAATGAAATTTCGTATTAAAGCCAATACGAGTACCTATTCATTGCAGTAGAAATCAAGCTGATATCTTGAAAACTAAACAAGTTATGACAAAAAAGGTAATTAGTTTGACTACTGCTTTTTTCCGGCTACTTTTTTGTAGCACTGGTTACGTTTTTGGTCATAACTTGCTAAGTTTTCAATATATCGACTTGATTTCTTCAGAGTTTCATAGATAAGCGTTTTGGCTTTCAATCGCAATTGGTTTTTTGCGAATAGTGAGAAAAAAATTTTTTATAAGTTTTTAAAAAAAACCAAAGGGGGTAGTTCATGATAATTTTTGGCGATAAAAACTTTTTTCGCACTATCAACAAAAATGAAATTTCGTATTAAAGCCAATACGAGTACCTATTCATTGCAGTAGAAATCAAGCTGATATCTTGAAAACTAAGCAAGTTATGACAAAAAAGGTAATTAGTTTGACTACTGCTTTTTTCCGGCTACTTTTTTGTAGCACTGGTTACGTTTTTGGTCATAACTTGCTAAGTTTTCAATATATCGACTTGATTTCTTCAGAGTTTCATAGATAAGCGTATTGGCTTTCAATCGCAATTGGTTTTTTGCGAATAGTGAGAAAAAAATTTTTTATAAGTTTTTAAAAAAAACCAAAGGGGGTAGTTCATGATAATTTTTGGCGATAAAAACTTTTTTCGCACTATCAACAAAAATGAAATTTCGTATTAAAGCCAATACGAGTACCTATTCATTGCAGTAGAAATCAAGCTGATATCTTGAAAACTAAGCAAGTTATGACAAAAAAGGTAATTAGTTTGACTACTGCTTTTTTCCGGCTACTTTTTTGTAGCACTGGTTACGTTTTTGGTCATAACTTGCTAAGTTTTCAATATATCGACTTGATTTCTTCAGAGTTTCATAGATAAGCGTTTTGGCTTTCAATCGCAATTGGTTTTTTGCGAATAGTGAGAAAAAAATTTTTTATAAGTTTTTAAAAAAAACCAAAGGGGGTAGTTCATGATAATTTTTGGCGATAAAAACTTTTTTCGCACTATCAACAAAAATGAAATTTCGTATTAAAGCCAATACGAGTACCTATTCATTGCAGTAGAAATCAAGCTGATATCTTGAAAACTAAACAAGTTATGACAAAAAAGGTAATTAGTTTGACTACTGCTTTTTTCCGGCTACTTTTTTGTAGCACTGGTTACGTTTTTGGTCATAACTTGCTAAGTTTTCAATATATCGACTTGATTTCTTCAGAGTTTCATAGATAAGCGTTTTGGCTTTCAATCGCAATTGGTTTTTTGCGAATAGTGAGAAAAAAATTTTTTATAAGTTTTTAAAAAAAACCAAAGGGGGTAGTTCATGATAATTTTTGGCGATAAAAACTTTTTTCGCACTATCAACAAAAATGAAATTTCGTATTAAAGCCAATACGAGTACCTATTCATTGCAGTAGAAATCAAGCTGATATCTTGAAAACTAAGCAAGTTATGACAAAAAAGGTAATTAGTTTGACTACTGCTTTTTTCCGGCTACTTTTTTGTAGCACTGGTTACGTTTTTGGTCATAACTTGCTAAGTTTTCAATATATCGACTTGATTTCTTCAGAGTTTCATAGATAAGCGTATTGGCTTTTAATCGCAATTGGTTTTTTGCGAATAGTGAGAAAAATTTTTTTTTATAATTTTTTAAAAAAAACCAAAGGGGGTAGTTCATGATAATTTTTGGCGATAAAAACTTTTTTCGCACTATCAACAAAAATGAAATTTCGTATTAAAGCCAATACGAGTACCTATTCATTGCAGTAGAAATCAAGCTGATATCTTGAAAACTAAGCAAGTTATGACAAAAAAGGTAATTAGTTTGACTACTGCTTTTTTCCGGCTACTTTTTTGTAGCACTGGTTACGTTTTTGGTCATAACTTGCTAAGTTTTCAATATATCGACTTGATTTCTTCAGAGTTTCATAGATAAGCGTTTTGGCTTTCAATCGCAATTGGTTTTTTGCGAATAGTGAGAAAAAAATTTTTTATAAGTTTTTAAAAAAAACCAAAGGGGGTAGTTCATGATAATTTTTGGCGATAAAAACTTTTTTCGCACTATCAACAAAAATGAAATTTCGTATTAAAGCCAATACGAGTACCTATTCATTGCAGTAGAAATCAAGCTGATATCTTGAAAACTAAACAAGTTATGACAAAAAAGGTAATTAGTTTGACTACTGCTTTTTTCCGGCTACTTTTTTGTAGCACTGGTTACGTTTTTGGTCATAACTTGCTAAGTTTTCAATATATCGACTTGATTTCTTCAGAGTTTCATAGATAAGCGTTTTGGCTTTCAATCGCAATTGGTTTTTTGCGAATAGTGAGAAAAAAATTTTTTATAAGTTTTTAAAAAAAACCAAAGGGGGTAGTTCATGATAATTTTTGGCGATAAAAACTTTTTTCGCACTATCAACAAAAATGAAATTTCGTATTAAAGCCAATACGAGTACCTATTCATTGCAGTAGAAATCAAGCTGATATCTTGAAAACTAAGCAAGTTATGACAAAAAAGGTAATTAGTTTGACTACTGCTTTTTTCCGGCTACTTTTTTGTAGCACTGGTTACGTTTTTGGTCATAACTTGCTAAGTTTTCAATATATCGACTTGATTTCTTCAGAGTTTCATAGATAAGCGTATTGGCTTTCAATCGCAATTGGTTTTTTGCGAATAGTGAGAAAAAAATTTTTTATAAGTTTTTAAAAAAAACCAAAGGGGGTAGTTCATGATAATTTTTGGCGATAAAAACTTTTTTCGCACTATCAACAAAAATGAAATTTCGTATTAAAGCCAATACGAGTACCTATTCATTGCAGTAGAAATCAAGCTGATATCTTGAAAACTAAACAAGTTATGACAAAAAAGGTAATTAGTTTGACTACTGCTTTTTTCCGGCTACTTTTTTGTAGCACTGGTTACGTTTTTGGTCATAACTTGCTAAGTTTTCAATATATCGACTTGATTTCTTCAGAGTTTCATAGATAAGCGTATTGGCTTTTAATCGCAATTGGTTTTTTGCGAATAGTGAGAAAAATTTTTTTTTATAATTTTTTAAAAAAAACCAAAGGGGGTAGTTCATGATAATTTTTGGCGATAAAAACTTTTTTCGCACTATCAACAAAAATGAAATTTCGTATTAAAGCCAATACGAGTACCTATTCATTGCAGTAGAAATCAAGCTGATATCTTGAAAACTAAGCAAGTTATGACAAAAAAGGTAATTAGTTTGACTACTGCTTTTTTCCGGCTACTTTTTTGTAGCACTGGTTACGTTTTTGGTCATAACTTGCTAAGTTTTCAATATATCGACTTGATTTCTTCAGAGTTTCATAGATAAGCGTATTGGCTTTTAATCGCAATTGGTTTTTTGCGAATAGTGAGAAAAATTTTTTTTTATAATTTTTTAAAAAAAACCAAAGGGGGTAGTTCATGATAATTTTTGGCGATAAAAACTTTTTTCGCACTATCAACAAAAATGAAATTTCGTATTAAAGCCAATACGAGTACCTATTCATTGCAGTAGAAATCAAGCTGATATCTTGAAAACTAAGCAAGTTATGACAAAAAAGGTAATTAGTTTGACTACTGCTTTTTTCCGGCTACTTTTTTGTAGCACTGGTTACGTTTTTGGTCATAACTTGCTAAGTTTTCAAAATATCGACTTGATTTCTTCAGAGTTTCATAGATAAGCGTATTGGCTTTCAATCGCAATTGGTTTTTTGCGAATAGTGAGAAAAAAATTTTTTATAAGTTTTTAAAAAAAACCAAAGGGGGTAGTTCATGATAATTTTTGGCGATAAAAACTTTTTTCGCACTATCAACAAAAATGAAATTTCGTATTAAAGCCAATACGAGTACCTATTCATTGCAGTAGAAATCAAGCTGATATCTTGAAAACTAAGCAAGCTATGACAAAAAAGGTAATTAGTTTGACTACTGCTTTTTTCCGGCTACTTTTTTGTAGCACTGGTTACGTTTTTGGTCATAACTTGCTAAGTTTTCAATATATCGACTTGATTTCTTCAGAGTTTCATAGATAAGCGTATTGGCTTTCAATCGCAATTGGTTTTTTGCGAATAGTGAGAAAAATTTTTTTTTATAATTTTTTAAAAAAAACCAAAGGGGGTAGTTCATGATAATTTTTGGCGATAAAAACTTTTTTCGCACTATCAACAAAAATGAAATTTCGTATTAAAGCCAATACGAGTACCTATTCATTGCAGTAGAAATCAAGTTGATATCTTGAAAACTAAGCAAGTTATGACAAAAAAGGTAATTAGTTTGACTACTGCTTTTTTCCGGCTACTTTTTTGTAGCACTGGTTACGTTTTTGGTCATAACTTGCTAAGTTTTCAATATATCGACTTGATTTCTTCAGAGTTTCATAGATAAGCGTATTGGCTTTTAATCGCAATTGGTTTTTTGCGAATAGTGAGAAAAATTTTTTTTTATAATTTTTTAAAAAAAACCAAAGGGGGTAGTTCATGATAATTTTTGGCGATAAAAACTTTTTTCGCACTATCAACAAAAATGAAATTTCGTATTAAAGCCAATACGAGTACCTATTCATTGCAGTAGAAATCAAGCTGATATCTTGAAAACTAAGCAAGTTATGACAAAAAAGGTAATTAGTTTGACTACTGCTTTTTTCCGGCTACTTTTTTGTAGCACTGGTTACGTTTTTGGTCATAACTTGCTAAGTTTTCAATATATCGACTTGATTTCTTCAGAGTTTCATAGATAAGCGTATTGGCTTTTAATCGCAATTGGTTTTGTTGCGAATAGTGAGAAAAAAATTTTTTATAAGTTTTTAAAAAAAACCAAAGGGGGTAGTTCATGATAATTTTTGGCGATAAAAACTTTTTTCGCACTATCAACAAAAATGAAATTTCGTATTAAAGCCAATACGAGTACCTATTCATTGCAGTAGAAATCAAGTTGATATCTTGAAAACTAAGCAAGTTATGACAAAAAAGGTAATTAGTTTGACTACTGCTTTTTTCCGGCTACTTTTTTGTAGCACTGGTTACGTTTTTGGTCATAACTTGCTAAGTTTTCAATATATCGACTTGATTTCTTCAGAGTTTCATAGATAAGCGTATTGGCTTTTAATCGCAATTGGTTTTTTGCGAATAGTGAGAAAAATTTTTTTTTATAATTTTTTAAAAAAAACCAAAGGGGGTAGTTCATGATAATTTTTGGCGATAAAAACTTTTTTCGCACTATCAACAAAAATGAAATTTCGTATTAAAGCCAATACGAGTACCTATTCATTGCAGTAGAAATCAAGTTGATATCTTGAAAACTAAGCAAGTTATGACAAAAAAGGTAATTAGTTTGACTACTGCTTTTTTCCGGCTACTTTTTTGTAGCACTGGTTACGTTTTTGGTCATAACTTGCTAAGTTTTCAATATATCGACTTGATTTCTTCAGAGTTTCATAGATAAGCGTATTGGCTTTTAATCGCAATTGGTTTTTTGCGAATAGTGAGAAAAATTTTTTTTTATAATTTTTTAAAAAAAACCAAAGGGGGTAGTTCATGATAATTTTTGGCGATAAAAACTTTTTTCGCACTATCAACAAAAATGAAATTTCGTATTAAAGCCAATACGAGTACCTATTCATTGCAGTAGAAATCAAGCTGATATCTTGAAAACTAAGCAAGTTATGACAAAAAAGGTAATTAGTTTGACTACTGCTTTTTTCCGGCTACTTTTTTGTAGCACTGGTTACGTTTTTGGTCATAACTTGCTAAGTTTTCAATATATCGACTTGATTTCTTCAGAGTTTCATAGATAAGCGTATTGGCTTTTAATCGCAATTGGTTTTGTTGCGAATAGTGAGAAAAAAAATTTTTATAAGTTTTTAAAAAAAACCAAAGGGGGTAGTTCATGATAATTTTTGGCGATAAAAACTTTTTTCGCACTATCAACAAAAATGAAATTTCGTATTAAAGCCAATACGAGTACCTATTCATTGCAGTAGAAATCAAGCTGATATCTTGAAAACTAAGCAAGTTATGACAAAAAAGGTAATTAGTTTGACTACTGCTTTTTTCCGGCTACTTTTTTGTAGCACTGGTTACGTTTTTGGTCATAACTTGCTAAGTTTTCAATATATCGACTTGATTTCTTCAGAGTTTCATAGATAAGCGTATTGGCTTTTAATCGCAATTGGTTTTGTTGCGAATAGTGAGAAAAAAATTTTTTATAAGTTTTTAAAAAAAACCAAAGGGGGTAGTTCATGATAATTTTTGGCGATAAAAACTTTTTTCGCACTATCAACAAAAATGAAATTTCGTATTAAAGAAAATACGAGTACCTATTCATTGCAGTAGAAATCAAGCTGATATCTTGAAAACTAAGCAAGTTATGACAAAAAAGGTAATTAGTTTGACTACTGCTTTTTTCCGGCTACTTTTTTGTAGCACTGGTTACGTTTTTGGTCATAACTTGCTAAGTTTTCAATATATCGACTTGATTTCTTCAGAGTTTCATAGATAAGCGTATTGGCTTTTAATCGCAATTGGTTTTGTTGCGAATAGTGAGAAAAAAAATTTTTATAAGTTTTTAAAAAAAACCAAAGGGGGTAGTTCATGATAATTTTTGGCGATAAAAACTTTTTTCGCACTATCAACAAAAATGAAATTTCGTATTAAAGCCAATACGAGTACCTATTCATTGCAGTAGAAATCAAGCTGATATCTTGAAAACTAAGCAAGTTATGACAAAAAAGGTAATTAGTTTGACTACTGCTTTTTTCCGGCTACTTTTTTGTAGCACTGGTTACGTTTTTGGTCATAACTTGCTAAGTTTTCAATATATCGACTTGATTTCTTCAGAGTTTCATAGATAAGCGTATTGGCTTTTAATCGCAATTGGTTTTGTTGCGAATAGTGAGAAAAAAATTTTTTATAAGTTTTTAAAAAAAACCAAAGGGGGTAGTTCATGATAATTTTTGGCGATAAAAACTTTTTTCGCACTATCAACAAAAATGAAATTTCGTATTAAAGAAAATACGAGTACCTATTCATTGCAGTAGAAATCAAGCTGATATCTTGAAAACTAAGCAAGTTATGACAAAAAAGGTAATTAGTTTGACTACTGCTTTTTTCCGGCTACTTTTTTGTAGCACTGGTTACGTTTTTGGTCATAACTTGCTAAGTTTTCAATATATCGACTTGATTTCTTCAGAGTTTCATAGATAAGCGTATTGGCTTTTAATCGCAATTGGTTTTGTTGCGAATAGTGAGAAAAAAAATTTTTATAAGTTTTTAAAAAAAACCAAAGGGGGTAGTTCATGATAATTTTTGGCGATAAAAACTTTTTTCGCACTATCAACAAAAATGAAATTTCGTATTAAAGCCAATACGAGTACCTATTCATTGCAGTAGAAATCAAGCTGATATCTTGAAAACTAAGCAAGTTATGACAAAAAAGGTAATTAGTTTGACTACTGCTTTTTTCCGGCTACTTTTTTGTAGCACTGGTTACGTTTTTGGTCATAACTTGCTAAGTTTTCAATATATCGACTTGATTTCTTCAGAGTTTCATAGATAAGCGTATTGGCTTTTAATCGCAATTGGTTTTGTTGCGAATAGTGAGAAAAAAAATTTTTATAAGTTTTTAAAAAAAACCAAAGGGGGTAGTTCATGATAATTTTTGGCGATAAAAACTTTTTTCGCACTATCAACAAAAATGAAATTTCGTATTAAAGCCAATACGAGTACCTATTCATTGCAGTAGAAATCAAGCTGATATCTTGAAAACTAAGCAAGTTATGACAAAAAAGGTAATTAGTTTGACTACTGCTTTTTTCCGGCTACTTTTTTGTAGCACTGGTTACGTTTTTGGTCATAACTTGCTAAGTTTTCAATATATCGACTTGATTTCTTCAGAGTTTCATAGATAAGCGTATTGGCTTTTAATCGCAATTGGTTTTGTTGCGAATAGTGAGAAAAAAATTTTTTATAAGTTTTTAAAAAAAACCAAAGGGGGTAGTTCATGATAATTTTTGGCGATAAAAACTTTTTTCGCACTATCAACAAAAATGAAATTTCGTATTAAAGCCAATACGAGTACCTATTCATTGCAGTAGAAATCAAGCTGATATCTTGAAAACTAAGCAAGTTATGACAAAAAAGGTAATTAGTTTGACTACTGCTTTTTTCCGGCTACTTTTTTGTAGCACTGGTTACGTTTTTGGTCATAACTTGCTAAGTTTTCAATATATCGACTTGATTTCTTCAGAGTTTCATAGATAAGCGTATTGGCTTTTAATCGCAATTGGTTTTGTTGCGAATAGTGAGAAAAATTTTTTTTTATAATTTTAAAAAAAAAACCAAAGGGGGTAGTTCATGATAATTTTTGGCGATAAAAACTTTTTTCGCACTATCAACAAAAATGAAATTTCGTATTAAAGCCAATACGAGTACCTATTCATTGCAGTAGAAATCAAGCTGATATCTTGAAAACTAAGCAAGTTATGACAAAAAAGGTAATTAGTTTGACTACTGCTTTTTTCCGGCTACTTTTTTGTAGCACTGGTTACGTTTTTGGTCATAACTTGCTAAGTTTTCAATATATCGACTTGATTTCTTCAGAGTTTCATAGATAAGCGTATTGGCTTTTAATCGCAATTGGTTTTGTTGCGAATAGTGAGAAAAAAATTTTTTATAAGTTTTTAAAAAAAACCAAAGGGGGTAGTTCATGATAATTTTTGGCGATAAAAACTTTTTTCGCACTATCAACGAAAATGAAATTTCGTATTAAAGCCAATACGAGTACCTATTCATTGCAGTAGAAATCAAGCTGATATCTTGAAAACTAAGCAAGTTATGACAAAAAAGGTAATTAGTTTGACTACTGCTTTTTTCCGGCTACTTTTTTGTAGCACTGGTTACGTTTTTGGTCATAACTTGCTAAATTTTCAATATATCGACTTGATTTCTTCAGAGTTTCATAGATAAGCGTATTGGCTTTTAATCGCAATTGGTTTTGTTGCGAATAGTGAGAAAAAAATTTTTTATAAGTTTTTAAAAAAAACCAAAGGGGGTAGTTCATGATAATTTTTGGCGATAAAAACTTTTTTCGCACTATCAACAAAAATGAAATTTCGTATTAAAGCCAATACGAGTACCTATTCATTGCAGTAGAAATCAAGCTGATATCTTGAAAACTAAGCAAGTTATGACAAAAAAGGTAATTAGTTTGACTACTGCTTTTTTCCGGCTACTTTTTTGTAGCACTGGTTACGTTTTTGGTCATAACTTGCTAAGTTTTCAATATATCGACTTGATTTCTTCAGAGTTTCATAGATAAGCGTATTGGCTTTTAATCGCAATTGGTTTTGTTGCGAATAGTGAGAAAAAAATTTTTTATAAGTTTTTAAAAAAAACCAAAGGGGGTAGTTCATGATAATTTTTGGCGATAAAAACTTTTTTCGCACTATCAACAAAAATGAAATTTCGTATTAAAGCCAATACGAGTACCTATTCATTGCAGTAGAAATCAAGCTGATATCTTGAAAACTAAGCAAGTTATGACAAAAAAGGTAATTAGTTTGACTACTGCTTTTTTCCGGCTACTTTTTTGTAGCACTGGTTACGTTTTTGGTCATAACTTGCTAAGTTTTCAATATATCGACTTGATTTCTTCAGAGTTTCATAGATAAGCGTATTGGCTTTTAATCGCAATTGGTTTTTTGCGAATAGTGAGAAAAATTTTTTTTTATAATTTTAAAAAAAAAACCAAAGGGGGTAGTTCATGATAATTTTTGGCGATAAAAACTTTTTTCGCACTATCAACAAAAATGAAATTTCGTATTAAAGCCAATACGAGTACCTATTCATTGCAGTAGAAATCAAGCTGATATCTTGAAAACTAAGCAAGTTATGACAAAAAAGGTAATTAGTTTGACTACTGCTTTTTTCCGGCTACTTTTTTGTAGCACTGGTTACGTTTTTGGTCATAACTTGCTAAGTTTTCAATATATCGACTTGATTTCTTCAGAGTTTCATAGATAAGCGTATTGGCTTTCAATCGCAATTGGTTTTTTGCGAATAGTGAGAAAAAAATTTTTTATAAGTTTTTAAAAAAACCAAAGGGGGTAGTTCATGATAATTTTTGGCGATAAAAACTTTTTTCGCACTATCAACAAAAATGAAATTTCGTATTAAAGCCAATACGAGTACCTATTCATTGCAGTAGAAATCAAGCTGATATCTTGAAAACTAAACAAGTTATGACAAAAAAGGTAATTAGTTTGACTACTGCTTTTTTCCGGCTACTTTTTTGTAGCACTGGTTACGTTTTTGGTCATAACTTGCTAAGTTTTCAATATATCGACTTGATTTCTTCAGAGTTTCATAGATAAGCGTATTGGCTTTTAATCGCAATTGGTTTTTTGCGAATAGTGAGAAAAATTTTTTTTTATAATTTTTTAAAAAAAACCAAAGGGGGTAGTTCATGATAATTTTTGGCGATAAAAACTTTTTTCGCACTATCAACAAAAATGAAATTTCGTATTAAAGCCAATACGAGTACCTATTCATTGCAGTAGAAATCAAGCTGATATCTTGAAAACTAAGCAAGTTATGACAAAAAAGGTAATTAGTTTGACTACTGCTTTTTTCCGGCTACTTTTTTGTAGCACTGGTTACGTTTTTGGTCATAACTTGCTAAGTTTTCAATATATCGACTTGATTTCTTCAGAGTTTCATAGATAAGCGTATTGGCTTTTAATCGCAATTGGTTTTGTTGCGAATAGTGAGAAAAAAATTTTTTATAAGTTTTTAAAAAAAACCAAAGGGGGTAGTTCATGATAATTTTTGGCGATAAAAACTTTTTTCGCACTATCAACAAAAATGAAATTTCGTATTAAAGCCAATACGAGTACCTATTCATTGCAGTAGAAATCAAGCTGATATCTTGAAAACTAAGCAAGTTATGACAAAAAAGGTAATTAGTTTGACTACTGCTTTTTTCCGGCTACTTTTTTGTAGCACTGGTTACGTTTTTGGTCATAACTTGCTAAGTTTTCAATATATCGACTTGATTTCTTCAGAGTTTCATAGATAAGCGTATTGGCTTTTAATCGCAATTGGTTTTTTGCGAATAGTGAGAAAAATTTTTTTTTATAATTTTTTAAAAAAAACCAAAGGGGGTAGTTCATGATAATTTTTGGCGATAAAAACTTTTTTCGCACTATCAACAAAAATGAAATTTCGTATTAAAGCCAATACGAGTACCTATTCATTGCAGTAGAAATCAAGCTGATATCTTGAAAACTAAGCAAGTTATGACAAAAAAGGTAATTAGTTTGACTACTGCTTTTTTCCGGCTACTTTTTTGTAGCACTGGTTACGTTTTTGGTCATAACTTGCTAAGTTTTCAATATATCGACTTGATTTCTTCAGAGTTTCATAGATAAGCGTATTGGCTTTCAATCGCAATTGGTTTTTTGCGAATAGTGAGAAAAAAATTTTTTATAAGTTTTTAAAAAAAACCAAAGGGGGTAGTTCATGATAATTTTTGGCGATAAAAACTTTTTTCGCACTATCAACAAAAATGAAATTTCGTATTAAAGCCAATACGAGTACCTATTCATTGCAGTAGAAATCAAGCTGATATCTTGAAAACTAAGCAAGTTATGACAAAAAAGGTAATTAGTTTGACTACTGCTTTTTTCCGGCTACTTTTTTGTAGCACTGGTTACGTTTTTGGTCATAACTTGCTAAGTTTTCAATATATCGACTTGATTTCTTCAGAGTTTCATAGATAAGCGTATTGGCTTTCAATCGCAATTGGTTTTTTGCGAATAGTGAGAAAAATTTTTTTTTATAATTTTTTAAAAAAAACCAAAGGGGGTAGTTCATGATAATTTTTGGCGATAAAAACTTTTTTCGCACTATCAACAAAAATGAAATTTCGTATTAAAGCCAATACGAGTACCTATTCATTGCAGTAGAAATCAAGTTGATATCTTGAAAACTAAGCAAGTTATGACAAAAAAGGTAATTAGTTTGACTACTGCTTTTTTCCGGCTACTTTTTTGTAGCACTGGTTACGTTTTTGGTCATAACTTGCTAAGTTTTCAATATATCGACTTGATTTCTTCAGAGTTTCATAGATAAGCGTATTGGCTTTTAATCGCAATTGGTTTTTTGCGAATAGTGAGAAAAATTTTTTTTTATAATTTTTTAAAAAAAACCAAAGGGGGTAGTTCATGATAATTTTTGGCGATAAAAACTTTTTTCGCACTATCAACAAAAATGAAATTTCGTATTAAAGCCAATACGAGTACCTATTCATTGCAGTAGAAATCAAGCTGATATCTTGAAAACTAAGCAAGTTATGACAAAAAAGGTAATTAGTTTGACTACTGCTTTTTTCCGGCTACTTTTTTGTAGCACTGGTTACGTTTTTGGTCATAACTTGCTAAGTTTTCAATATATCGACTTGATTTCTTCAGAGTTTCATAGATAAGCGTATTGGCTTTTAATCGCAATTGGTTTTGTTGCGAATAGTGAGAAAAAAATTTTTTATAAGTTTTTAAAAAAAACCAAAGGGGGTAGTTCATGATAATTTTTGGCGATAAAAACTTTTTTCGCACTATCAACAAAAATGAAATTTCGTATTAAAGCCAATACGAGTACCTATTCATTGCAGTAGAAATCAAGTTGATATCTTGAAAACTAAGCAAGTTATGACAAAAAAGGTAATTAGTTTGACTACTGCTTTTTTCCGGCTACTTTTTTGTAGCACTGGTTACGTTTTTGGTCATAACTTGCTAAGTTTTCAATATATCGACTTGATTTCTTCAGAGTTTCATAGATAAGCGTATTGGCTTTTAATCGCAATTGGTTTTTTGCGAATAGTGAGAAAAATTTTTTTTTATAATTTTTTAAAAAAAACCAAAGGGGGTAGTTCATGATAATTTTTGGCGATAAAAACTTTTTTCGCACTATCAACAAAAATGAAATTTCGTATTAAAGCCAATACGAGTACCTATTCATTGCAGTAGAAATCAAGCTGATATCTTGAAAACTAAGCAAGTTATGACAAAAAAGGTAATTAGTTTGACTACTGCTTTTTTCCGGCTACTTTTTTGTAGCACTGGTTACGTTTTTGGTCATAACTTGCTAAGTTTTCAATATATCGACTTGATTTCTTCAGAGTTTCATAGATAAGCGTATTGGCTTTTAATCGCAATTGGTTTTTTGCGAATAGTGAGAAAAATTTTTTTTTATAATTTTTTAAAAAAAACCAAAGGGGGTAGTTCATGATAATTTTTGGCGATAAAAACTTTTTTCGCACTATCAACAAAAATGAAATTTCGTATTAAAGCCAATACGAGTACCTATTCATTGCAGTAGAAATCAAGCTGATATCTTGAAAACTAAGCAAGTTATGACAAAAAAGGTAATTAGTTTGACTACTGCTTTTTTCCGGCTACTTTTTTGTAGCACTGGTTACGTTTTTGGTCATAACTTGCTAAGTTTTCAATATATCGACTTGATTTCTTCAGAGTTTCATAGATAAGCGTATTGGCTTTTAATCGCAATTGGTTTTGTTGCGAATAGTGAGAAAAAAAATTTTTATAAGTTTTTAAAAAAAACCAAAGGGGGTAGTTCATGATAATTTTTGGCGATAAAAACTTTTTTCGCACTATCAACAAAAATGAAATTTCGTATTAAAGCCAATACGAGTACCTATTCATTGCAGTAGAAATCAAGCTGATATCTTGAAAACTAAGCAAGTTATGACAAAAAAGGTAATTAGTTTGACTACTGCTTTTTTCCGGCTACTTTTTTGTAGCACTGGTTACGTTTTTGGTCATAACTTGCTAAGTTTTCAATATATCGACTTGATTTCTTCAGAGTTTCATAGATAAGCGTATTGGCTTTTAATCGCATTTGTTTTTGTTGCGAATAGTGAGAAAAAAATTTTTTATAAGTTTTTAAAAAAAACCAAAGGGGGTAGTTCATGATAATTTTTGGCGATAAAAACTTTTTTCGCACTATCAACAAAAATGAAATTTCGTATTAAAGAAAATACGAGTACCTATTCATTGCAGTAGAAATCAAGCTGATATCTTGAAAACTAAGCAAGTTATGACAAAAAAGGTAATTAGTTTGACTACTGCTTTTTTCCGGCTACTTTTTTGTAGCACTGGTTACGTTTTTGGTCATAACTTGCTAAGTTTTCAATATATCGACTTGATTTCTTCAGAGTTTCATAGATAAGCGTATTGGCTTTTAATCGCAATTGGTTTTGTTGCGAATAGTGAGAAAAATTTTTTTTTATAATTTTTTAAAAAAAACCAAAGGGGGTAGTTCATGATAATTTTTGGCGATAAAAACTTTTTTCGCACTATCAACAAAAATGAAATTTCGTATTAAAGCCAATACGAGTACCTATTCATTGCAGTAGAAATCAAGCTGATATCTTGAAAACTAAGCAAGTTATGACAAAAAAGGTAATTAGTTTGACTACTGCTTTTTTCCGGCTACTTTTTTGTAGCACTGGTTACGTTTTTGGTCATAACTTGCTAAGTTTTCAATATATCGACTTGATTTCTTCAGAGTTTCATAGATAAGCGTATTGGCTTTTAATCGCAATTGGTTTTTTGCGAATAGTGAGAAAAATTTTTTTTTATAATTTTTTAAAAAAAACCAAAGGGGGTAGTTCATGATAATTTTTGGCGATAAAAACTTTTTTCGCACTATCAACAAAAATGAAATTTCGTATTAAAGCCAATACGAGTACCTATTCATTGCAGTAGAAATCAAGCTGATATCTTGAAAACTAAGCAAGTTATGACAAAAAAGGTAATTAGTTTGACTACTGCTTTTTTCCGGCTACTTTTTTGTAGCACTGGTTACGTTTTTGGTCATAACTTGCTAAGTTTTCAATATATCGACTTGATTTCTTCAGAGTTTCATAGATAAGCGTATTGGCTTTTAATCGCAATTGGTTTTGTTGCGAATAGTGAGAAAAAAATTTTTTATAAGTTTTTAAAAAAAACCAAAGGGGGTAGTTCATGATAATTTTTGGCGATAAAAACTTTTTTCGCACTATCAACAAAAATGAAATTTCGTATTAAAGCCAATACGAGTACCTATTCATTGCAGTAGAAATCAAGCTGATATCTTGAAAACTAAGCAAGTTATGACAAAAAAGGTAATTAGTTTGACTACTGCTTTTTTCCGGCTACTTTTTTGTAGCACTGGTTACGTTTTTGGTCATAACTTGCTAAGTTTTCAATATATCGACTTGATTTCTTCAGAGTTTCATAGATAAGCGTATTGGCTTTTAATCGCAATTGGTTTTGTTGCGAATAGTGAGAAAAAAATTTTTTATAAGTTTTTAAAAAAAACCAAAGGGGGTAGTTCATGATAATTTTTGGCGATAAAAACTTTTTTCGCACTATCAACAAAAATGAAATTTCGTATTAAAGCCAATACGAGTACCTATTCATTGCAGTAGAAATCAAGCTGATATCTTGAAAACTAAGCAAGTTATGACAAAAAAGGTAATTAGTTTGACTACTGCTTTTTTCCGGCTACTTTTTTGTAGCACTGGTTACGTTTTTGGTCATAACTTGCTAAGTTTTCAATATATCGACTTGATTTCTTCAGAGTTTCATAGATAAGCGTATTGGCTTTTAATCGCAATTGGTTTTGTTGCGAATAGTGAGAAAAAATTTTTTTATAAGTTTTTAAAAAAAACCAAAGGGGGTAGTTCATGATAATTTTTGGCGATAAAAACTTTTTTCGCACTATCAACAAAAATGAAATTTCGTATTAAAGCCAATACGAGTACCTATTCATTGCAGTAGAAATCAAGCTGATATCTTGAAAACTAAGCAAGTTATGACAAAAAAGGTAATTAGTTTGACTACTGCTTTTTTCCGGCTACTTTTTTGTAGCTCTGGTTACGTTTTTGGTCATAACTTGCTAAGTTTTCAATATATCGACTTGATTTCTTCAGAGTTTCATAGATAAGCGTATTGGCTTTTAATCGCAATTGGTTTTTTGCGAATAGTGAGAAAAATTTTTTTTTATAATTTTTTAAAAAAAACCAAAGGGGGTAGTTCATGATAATTTTTGGCGATAAAAACTTTTTTCGCACTATCAACAAAAATGAAATTTCGTATTAAAGCCAATACGAGTACCTATTCATTGCAGTAGAAATCAAGCTGATATCTTGAAAACTAAGCAAGTTATGACAAAAAAGGTAATTAGTTTGACTACTGCTTTTTTCCGGCTACTTTTTTGTAGCACTGGTTACGTTTTTGGTCATAACTTGCTAAGTTTTCAATATATCGACTTGATTTCTTCAGAGTTTCATAGATAAGCGTATTGGCTTTTAATCGCAATTGGTTTTTTGCGAATAGTGAGAAAAATTTTTTTTTATAATTTTTTAAAAAAAACCAAAGGGGGTAGTTCATGATAATTTTTGGCGATAAAAACTTTTTTCGCACTATCAACAAAAATGAAATTTCGTATTAAAGCCAATACGAGTACCTATTCATTGCAGTAGAAATCAAGCTGATATCTTGAAAACTAAGCAAGTTATGACAAAAAAGGTAATTAGTTTGACTACTGCTTTTTTCTGGCTACTTTTTTGTAGCACTGGTTACGTTTTTGGTCATAACTTGCTAAGTTTTCAATATATCGACTTGATTTCTTCAGAGTTTAAAAGATAAGCGTATTGGCTTTCAATCGCAATTGGTTTTGTTGCGAATAGTGAGAAAAAATTTTTTTATAAGTTTTTAAAAAAAACCAAAGGGGGTAGTTCATGATAATTTTTGGCGATAAAAACTTTTTTCGCACTATCAACAAAAATGAAATTTCGTATTAAAGCCAATACGAGTACCTATTCATTGCAGTAGAAATCAAGTTGATATCTTGAAAACTAAGCAAGTTATGACAAAAAAGGTAATTAGTTTGACTACTGCTTTTTTCCGGCTACTTTTTTGTAGCACTGGTTACGTTTTTGGTCAAAACTTGCTAAGTTTTCAATATATCGACTTGATTTCTTCAGAGTTTCATAGATAAGCGTATTGGCTTTCAATCGCAATTGGTTTTGTTGCGAATAGTGAGAAAAAAATTTTTTATAAGTTTTTAAAAAAAACCAAAGGGGGTAGTTCATGATAATTTTTGGCGATAAAAACTTTTTTCGCACTATCAACAAAAATGAAATTTCGTATTAAAGCCAATACGAGTACCTATTCATTGCAGTAGAAATCAAGTTGATATCTTGAAAACTAAGCAAGTTATGACAAAAAAGGTAATTAGTTTGACTACTGCTTTTTTCCGGCTACTTTTTTGTAGCACTGGTTACGTTTTTGGTCATAACTTGCTAAGTTTTCAATATATCGACTTGATTTCTTCAGAGTTTAAAAGATAAGCGTATTGGCTTTCAATCGCAATTGGTTTTTTGCGAATAGTGACAAAAAATTTTTTATAAGTTTTTAAAAAAAAACAAAGGGGGTAGTTCATGATAATTTTTGGCGATAAAAACTTTTTTCGCACTATCAACAAAAATGAAATTTCGTATTAAAGCCAATACGAGTACCTATTCATTGCAGTAGAAATCAAGCTGATATCTTGAAAACTAAGCAAGTTATGACAAAAAAGGTAATTAGTTTGACTACTGCTTTTTTCTGGCTACTTTTTTGTAGCACTGGTTACGTTTTTGGTCATAACTTGCTAAGTTTTCAATATATCGACTTGATTTCTTCAGAGTTTAAAAGATAAGCGTATTGGCTTTCAATCGCAATTGGTTTTGTTGCGAATAGTGAGAAAAAATTTTTTTATAAGTTTTTAAAAAAAACCAAAGGGGGTAGTTCATGATAATTTTTGGCGATAAAAACTTTTTTCGCACTATCAACAAAAATGAAATTTCGTATTAAAGCCAATACGAGTACCTATTCATTGCAGTAGAAATCAAGTTGATATCTTGAAAACTAAGCAAGTTATGACAAAAAAGGTAATTAGTTTGACTACTGCTTTTTTCCGGCTACTTTTTTGTAGCACTGGTTACGTTTTTGGTCATAACTTGCTAAGTTTTCAATATATCGACTTGATTTCTTCAGAGTTTAAAAGATAAGCGTATTGGCTTTCAATCGCAATTGGTTTTGTTGCGAATAGTGAGAAAAAATTTTTTTATAAGTTTTTAAAGAAAACCAAAGGGGGTAGTTCATGATAATTTTTGGCGATAAAAACTTTTTTCGCACTATCAACAAAAATGAAATTTCGTATTAAAGCCAATACGAGTACCTATTCATTGCAGTAGAAATCAAGTTGATATCTTGAAAACTAAGCATAACTTGCTAAGTTTTCAATATATCGACTTGATTTCTTCAGAGTTTAAAAGATAAGCGTATTGGCTTTCAATCGCAATTGGTTTTGTTGCGAATAGTGAGAAAAAATTTTTTTATAAGTTTTTAAAAAAAACCAAAGGGGGTAGTTCATGATAATTTTTGGCGATAAAAACTTTTTTCGCACTATCAACAAAAATGAAATTTCGTATTAAAGCCAATACGAGTACCTATTCATTGCAGTAGAAATCAAGTTGATATCTTGAAAACTAAGCAAGTTATGACAAAAAAGGTAATTAGTTTGACTACTGCTTTTTTCCGGCTACTTTTTTGTAGCACTGGTTACGTTTTTGGTCATAACTTGCTAAGTTTTCAATATATCGACTTGATTTCTTCAGAGTTTAAAAGATAAGCGTATTGGCTTTCAATCGCAATTGGTTTTGTTGCGAATAGTGAGAAAAAATTTTTTTATAAGTTTTTAAAAAAAACCAAAGGGGGTAGTTCATGATAATTTTTGGCGATAAAAACTTTTTTCGCACTATCAACAAAAATGAAATTTCGTATTAAAGCCAATACGAGTACCTATTCATTGCAGTAGAAATCAAGTTGATATCTTGAAAACTAAGCAAGTTATGACAAAAAAGGTAATTAGTTTGACTACTGCTTTTTTCCGGCTACTTTTTTGTAGCACTGGTTACGTTTTTGGTCATAACTTGCTAAGTTTTCAATATATCGACTTGATTTCTTCAGAGTTTAAAAGATAAGCGTATTGGCTTTCAATCGCAATTGGTTTTGTTGCGAATAGTGAGAAAAAATTTTTTTATAAGTTTTTAAAAAAAACCAAAGGGGGTAGTTCATGATAATTTTTGGCGATAAAAACTTTTTTCGCACTATCAACAAAAATGAAATTTCGTATTAAAGCCAATACGAGTACCTATTCATTGCAGTAGAAATCAAGTTGATATCTTGAAAACTAAGCAAGTTATGACAAAAAAGGTAATTAGTTTGACTACTGCTTTTTTCCGGCTACTTTTTTGTAGCACTGGTTACGTTTTTGGTCATAACTTGCTAAGTTTTCAATATATCGACTTGATTTCTTCAGAGTTTCATAGATAAGCGTATTGGCTTTTAATCGCAATTGGTTTTTTGCGAATAGTGAGAAAAATTTTTTTTTATAATTTTTTAAAAAAAACCAAAGGGGGTAGTTCATGATAATTTTTGGCGATAAAAACTTTTTTCGCACTATCAACAAAAATGAAATTTCGTATTAAAGCCAATACGAGTACCTATTCATTGCAGTAGAAATCAAGTTGATATCTTGAAAACTAAGCAAGTTATGACAAAAAAGGTAATTAGTTTGACTACTGCTTTTTTCCGGCTACTTTTTTGTAGCACTGGTTACGTTTTTGGTCATAACTTGCTAAGTTTTCAATATATCGACTTGATTTCTTCAGAGTTTCATAGATAAGCGTATTGGCTTTCAATCGCAATTGGTTTTTTGCGAATAGTGAGAAAAAATTTTTTTATAATTTTTTAAAAAAAACCAAAGGGGGTAGTTCATGATAATTTTTGGCGATAAAAACTTTTTTCGCACTATCAACAAAAATGAAATTTCGTATTAAAGCCAATACGAGTACCTATTCATTGCAGTAGAAATCAAGTTGATATCTTGAAAACTAAGCAAGTTATGACAAAAAAGGTAATTAGTTTGACTACTGCTTTTTTCCGGCTACTTTTTTGTAGCACTGGTTACGTTTTTGGTCATAACTTGCTAAGTTTTCAATATATCGACTGGATTTCTTCAGAGTTTCATAGATAAGCGTATTGGCTTTCAATCGCAATTGGTTTTTTGCGAATAGTGAGAAAAATTTTTTTTTATAATTTTTTAAAAAAAACCAAAGGGGGTAGTTCATGATAATTTTTGGCGATAAAAACTTTTTTCGCACTATCAACAAAAATGAAATTTCGTATTAAAGCCAATACGAGTACCTATTCATTGCAGTAGAAATCAAGTTGATATCTTGAAAACTAAGCAAGTTATGACAAAAAAGGTAATTAGTTTGACTACTGCTTTTTTCCGGCTACTTTTTTGTAGCACTGGTTACGTTTTTGGTCATAACTTGCTAAGTTTTCAATATATCGACTGAATTTCTTCAGAGTTTCATAGATAAGCGTATTGGCTTTTAATCGCAATTGGTTTTTTGCGAATAGTGAGAAAAATTTTTTTTTATAATTTTTTAAAAAAAACCAAAGGGGGTAGTTCATGATAATTTTTGGCGATAAAAACTTTTTTCGCACTATCAACAAAAATGAAATTTCGTATTAAAGCCAATACGAGTACCTATTCATTGCAGTAGAAATCAAGTTGATATCTTGAAAACTAAGCAAGTTATGACTAAAAAGGTAATTAGTTTGACTACTGCTTTTTTCCGGCTACTTTTTTGTAGCACTGGTTACGTTTTTGGTCATAACTTGCTAAGTTTTCAATATATCGACTTGATTTCTTCAGAGTTTCATAGATAAGCGTATTGGCTTTCAATCGCAATTGGTTTTTTTGCGAATAGTGAGAAAAAAATTTTTTATAAGTTTTTAAAAAAAACCAAAGGGGGTAGTTCATGATAATTTTTGGCGATAAAAACTTTTTTCGCACTATCAACAAAAATGAAATTTCGTATTAAAGCCAATACGAGTACCTATTCATTGCAGTAGAAATCAAGTTGATATCTTGAAAACTAAGCAAGTTATGACAAAAAAGGTAATTAGTTTGACTACTGCTTTTTTCCGGCTACTTTTTTGTAGCACTGGTTACGTTTTTGGTCATAACTTGCTAAGTTTTCAATATATCGACTTGATTTCTTCAGAGTTTCATAGATAAGCGTATTGGCTTTCAATCGCAATTGGTTTTTTTGCGAATAGTGAGAAAAAAATTTTTTATAAGTTTTTAAAAAAAACCAAAGGGGGTAGTTCATGATAATTTTTGGCGATAAAAACTTTTTTCGCACTATCAACAAAAATGAAATTTCGTATTAAAGCCAATACGAGTACCTATTCATTGCAGTAGAAATCAAGTTGATATCTTGAAAACTAAGCAAGTTATGACAAAAAAGGTAATTAGTTTGACTACTGCTTTTTTCCGGCTACTTTTTTGTAGCACTGGTTACGTTTTTGGTCATAACTTGCTAAGTTTTCAATATATCGACTTGATTTCTTCAGAGTTTCATAGATAAGCGTATTGGCTTTCAATCGCAATTGGTTTTTTGCGAATAGTGAGAAAAAATTTTTTTTATAATTTTTTAAAAAAAACCAAAGGGGGTAGTTCATGATAATTTTTGGCGATAAAAACTTTTTTCGCACTATCGACAAAAATGAAATTTCGTATTAAAGTCAATATGAGTACCTATTCAGTGCAGTAGAAATCAAGTTGATATCTTGAAAAATACCGTTCAAGCGAAGCAAGGGCTTGAAAACAACAATAAAACGTTGGTTTGCTGCCTTCAAACGTGGTCGTAGAGACACCGATGATGCAGAACACAGTGGACGTCCAAATGAGGCGGTAACACCAGAAAACATAAAAAAAATCCACAAAATCGTTTTGAATGATCGAAAAGTGAAGTTGCGTGAGTTAGCTGACATCGTAAAGATATCAAAAGAACATGTTGGCTTTATATTGCATGAGCATTTGAATATGAGAATGCTCGCCGGTAAGAAATTTCGCACGAATGAAGAGGTTATCGCTGTAACTGAGGCCTATTTTGAGGCAAAAGATAAATCGTTCTACAAAAGTGGTATTGAAATGTTAGAGCGAAGCTGAAATGATTGCGTTGCTCTTGATTACGTTGATGAACAAAAAAAACTGTGTTTTCTTTGTTAGGCCCGGGACTTTTCAGCCCATGTGTTATTGTTATTGCTTTTGAGGCTCCTCCTATTAAAAACTATTTCCGGTGGTTGATATCAAGAAATGTACTCGAGTGGAACAAAAAATGTCTTTCTTCTTTTGATATCTCTTTAACACATTGATATCTGTTAATTTTTGACAGAACGAGCTTCAATCGCACGATTCAGCTGGCGTCTCAGTGTCACCTGGTTTTCTTACACCATGATAGTGGCATTAAATTTTTGTAACGTCAAAATAAATTTTAAATTAACAAAAAGAAAATAAATTTTCAATAAATAAAACGAAAACTTTCTAAAAATAAAATAAATTAAGCTAAAACACATTTTATTTTTATCGTAATTTTTTATTTTTTCTTAAATTTATTTTTTGGTTTGGTTTTTTTTCCATAAGAAAATTTTAGGGTAAGCAAAATGTAGAAATTTATCTATATTGCGTAATATAGCCACGGTAGAAATGATACCGCAACTGCGAAAGACTACTGTAGCAACGGAATGAATAATTGCAAATTTTACTTCCGCACAAAAAAGGGTTTCCGCAATCGCGTAACGGAATGAATAAATACCCAATATGTCAACAGTGTTTTATTTAAAGTTTAAGACTGGTATTCAAAGAGACTGATGATGACTTTAAGTATAAATTATGACAAATTTTTCATACAAATTTGTCAGAATATCGATTTCAAGTCTACTTTAATTTTCTTTGAATAGAAGCATAATACTCGTACGGTATGTTTGAAATTCGGTGTGACTTTCAACACAATAAAATCATATACACATACAAATGCACACACAGTCACACTCACACTCACTTAATCTGAAATTTAATTATTTTATTCATAAAACAAAATACAATTCTAGTGTTCACTAATATTTTCGTTATGACTTTTACAAAAATATACTTTTAAATTGATTTTTATTGAACTTGTTATGCTTCGCTAGTTATTTCAAGTTTTTTTCATTTGATAATTTTAAAATTAATTTTAGCCAAGCTTTGGTTCTATGCAAAGGGCATATACAACAAGCATTTGGGTTTTTTTTATTTTTTTTTTTATTGACATTGAAATTTTCTTTTAAAATATTCAGGGCCATTATTACATTTTAACAATAACTAAAAGTATGATGTTATCGGAAAGATAAATAATTTTTGGTTATTACACACAGTCTTCAACCAAAAAGTGTACGATAACAGAGTTCGACAAAAAATAATGAAGTTCAAATACCTGGGAAGAGATATTATTTTTCTGGTAAGTGCTGTCGAGTACAACAAAAATCTGTGTCTCGTTTCTGTAACTACGAGTATATGCGAGAACTTCTCTCATCGAAAAGTGTGAAACAAAAAATTCCTACGTTTCTCGATTTGTGAGTAAAAAGTGTTTCTATACTTTAATGTGAGAAAATGCAAAGCTGTTACGTCTTTATTGGAATTTTCCAATGATTCAAATGTCAAATACAATATAAAGTGTCAACAAAAAGAGGAATTTATATAAGATGAATGTACTTCCACATGACATTTTTGTTTGTTACAAATTTTGTTAGTACAAAATGTGAATAAAAGTATTTTAAAATGGTGCGATGCCATCCCTTCTGCAAATTTGCTATGCCACACAAAAAAAAAAAGAGAAGAAAATTTATTAACAAAGAATACACATAAAATTTCAATATTTAGCTACAAAAAATATTCCTCTACTTTTATTTTAGGTAATTTATTAACTTAAACATTTTAAGTTTATTAATTTTCATTTTGTCATTACTTTCGCACCCTTCTCTCATGTTTTTTAAAATGTGAGATGTTTTGACAGTTCCAAATTTTGTTATAGAAACACTTGTACTCACATTTTTCCAATAAAGTATGTCAAAAATGACAGATGGTTCTCACAAAGAAAAATTACAGAAACACTTTTGTGTAATAAATGACATTTTGTTTCAATTCTAATTGTTTTTTGTAAAAATTTTCTCGATGCGAGAGTTATAGAAACGAGGTACTGGGCTCGAGTCGTTACATCTGTGAGCGTATAGGCAATCGAACGAAAATAAATTACGTGCTACGATAATCGTATGAGCTGAATGGCATTACCGCAAAGGATTATACATTTTACGTAATTATTTTCTTTATTCACAGCAAGGCGAATTGATTTAATTAACAATAGTTGTAAATGTGTCGAAAAAGCAAAATAATTAAAATATAAATAATGGGCGGTTAATTAAATTTTTTTAATCTTTAAAAACTTAAATAGTTTTTTTATTTTTTAAGGCGCATTTTTATATATGTAGCATATTTATGTTTATTAATCGTTTTTATTTAAACGATTTTTTATTACAGTTTTACTACAAATGGGCATATCAGTATCTAAGTTTCTGTCGCTAGAAATTTCAGGCTGATGCTCAATATCAATATTTTCATTATCACCAAATGTCGAAACTAGTTTGTTAACTTCAACAGCTGCTTCGAGTCTGGCTGCCTCAATTAACATCTCCTCATTAAGCGTCAACAACTTTTGCTCAAAGGACCTTTAAAATTTTTATTTTTTTTTTTTTTCTTTTGCCTAGTATTTTTGGTCAACATAGGCTTACAATACAAAAACGTCAATAAGTGAATGTAATAATCCATGATACATATTAAAAACAAATTTATTAAGACGTTTTGCAAGATTTCACAGGCGGTTGGTGATGGCTTTTCTTTTAGCGCAATTTGGCATCAAGTTTTTGCCAAGTTTTGGTGTTCATTCATGAACTCTGCCATTACCTCATTTTATGTAGCATAAAGTTTATTGTAGAAAACCATTTTTTTTAATTACAAGAAACTTAAATTTTTTTTTATATTCTAACCCCCAAATTCATAAAAAAATATTATGTGCTTATTAAGGGCTTATTTGACAGACTTCTATGCAGTATTTGTCAAATAACCCCTTATTAAGCACATAATATTTTTTATGAATTTGGGGGTAAAAATTTTTATATTCATTAGAAAGTAGTTTAGTTAACGGATAACAGTTCGTAAAAATAATACGTTCAGTCTTACGATCACGTGTGTTTTAATATAAATTATAATTGTACGTTGTCGTATTTCACAATTTCTGTAACGAGTTGTACGTTAACGGATGTAATGATTCGAGCCCTGTTTTTGGAATTTTTCGTACCTTTATGCACTTACAAAGCTTAAGTTTCTCAGCGGATTTAGAAAGAAAACATTGAGGCCGTTGGAATTTAAGTAAATTTAAGAAATCTGTGCGTTATTCTCCACCACAATATTTTTTGTTATTTATGCGCTTTCTCTTTAGTGAAGCTTCTAGAATGAGGCATATACTCGTACAATTTAATTAACACAAATCGATCATAATAGAGAATAAAATCAAAAATTGGATTATTTCTTTTTAAATTTGCATATTTTCGCACATGCATTTTATGATACGGTTTATGGTTAAATTCCATTTACTCCAAAGAAATAAATGAATTTTTTATTATGGTTGTAAAAATAGCTTGGAAAAGTCGTGCTTGAAATTCAAAAAAAAAAAAAAAAGAATTACTCTATTTAAGCGATGTTACGCGAAAACCTAAGCGAACGTAGGAAAAACACTCAAAATCGAATAAATTTGGGTTCAGCGTTAAAAACAGCTCTCTTTCGCTTGCTTTTGTAATGTTTAAAGCTCAGTGGTCACCAGTCAACTCACTCGTTTATTTTAAACAAAGCATGAATCATCAGATTAATAAGAATAACATGGAATTTGTGTTCGCAATGATCGGATTTTATATGGTTTCTTTTTTATTCACGTAGAAATAAATTAACTTAATCCAAATGAACTTTCTTTCGCTTAGCATGTGAACGAAGATGTTCTTTCTAAATCGCTGAACAGGCTCTTGGTTTTTTCAATGTTATTCAGCAATTGTTTTCGGACCAAAAAGCAGCATCGTTTGTAATTAAAATAAAATCGTAAATGTGTGCAAAAATAAATTTTGCAGATATTTCTTATATGCGTACACTCAAAATATTATGTAGGTAAATTCTAATGAAAAATCATTTTGAATAAATGAAAAAAAGACTAAAATTTCATTTGATTGAAATACATTTTTCATTTATTTTTTAACAATCACAATTCGTAAAAATAAACTACAAACAGTTAATGTAAAGCTTTTCTGAGTGTAATTTTAAAAACAATATTTGAGAGGTGGAAGTATACAATAAACTCTTTAATTGTTCTTATAAATTCAGTTGATGGTATGAGCCAGAATTTGTGTGTGAATATTACTGTGCAACTTAAAAAAAAAATTGAAAGTTCAACCGTCAGTTTCTCTGCCCATTTCTTAGCCTATGACTTGGCATCATCACTTATTTCTTAAACCAGATGTTTGCTACTTTTGTCAAACTAATATTTCAGGCCACAGTTTTAAAAGCCGCAAAAATATAAAGTACGCAAAATGTTGCAACTGGTACAAAACCGATATTTGGGAATGATGAAGTTCCGACAACGAGCATATCTGCTATTGAAGCTGAAAAAGATTGGGAAGAAGACGACAACGGAACTTCATTTTATTTCAAAAGCAGATTTCGGCGATGTCGTTCGCGATTTAAGTTTGCCAAAACAACAATCTGAAATGCTCGGTAGGGAAAAAAGTTTCGTGTAAGAATTGACCAGACATTGTTATTTGAAGAAAGTTTTAAGACTGATGAAAATGATATTAAACCAAAGTTATAAGGCTTTTCATTGATGGTTCATGTAAAAGGACGTGTTCGTCAAAAAATAAAAAGTTTTATTGAATAACGAAAATTTGTTACCATCAGTTCCAATCGCATATGCGACTAGCGCAAAAGAAACTTATGAAGTGATGAAAGAATACTAGGGCTCGTCAGGTATGCCACGCGTAAATGTCAAGTAAAGTCATCGCTGGTTTAGAGGTTTTGACAATTTTATTTGGTCTCCAAGGTGGTGACACGCAACATTAATGCTACATTTGTAAATGGGATGATCGCAATGTATGGCAGAAAAAACATTTTAAAGCTGAGGATGTTATTCTGCCACTACTATTTACATCCAAAGTTAGGATACATGAAACAATTTGTAAAAAAATTTATGTAAACGCCGAAGCTTTTTACCATCTTAAGTCGGTATTTACGTCTTTCTTTCAAATCTAATACTCTTTTATTTTATTTATCTGTTTGATGTATCTGAGGTTTTTTATTGAACCTCAAATTCGTAAAATTATGAGGGATGAGAACTCTATGGGTAAGCAAAGTTCCGTTGAAAAACGCACGTGGAAGAGTTTTGTTGCACTATGTGATAATTTTCTTGGTAATCATAGAATCACAGAAGCTACCACTATGTGCCAGCTGTTAATACATTTTTAAGTGCGTTTGCTGAAGCGGGCTGCATTCATTTTATTCATTCTTCCCAGACAACCTCGGTGTATTCTACTGAGGATTCAGAGTAACGTCTGATGAAATGGTCCATATAGATATGCTATCCCCTTCAGTACTTATTGTACTGAATAAATAACTCATGAGAATATCATGAGCAAAAGAATAAATTTAAAAACCAACACAATTTCTGGAACTAAGCACAAATAGAGATTAATATTTTAGAAAAAATAAAAGTAATTATTATTGAAAAATATAGGGTCCGCCATCGAGCGTTTTTTTGTCAACTAGTTCTTATTTCGTGAATGGTAACACTTAGCTCATGGCTGATTTGACAGATAATTAGTTTTATCCTTCCGCTGAAAGAATATGGTTGTGTTTTCGCTTCGCTCGACTTACAGAAGATGCCGATTGTGCCAAAAAAAATCATCTTTTCAGATGAAGTTCATTTTGATCTTGGTGGGTATGTAAACAATCAAAATTGTCCCATTTGGGGCACAGAAAACCTGGACGCATACATTGAAAAGCCGACGCACTGAAAACGAGTCACTGTTTGGTGCATAATTGGGCCATTTTTCTTCGAAAATTAGCAAGAAGTGGCCGTTAGTCAATGGCGATCGTTATCGGGCCATGTTGAACTAATTTTTGTTCACAAAAATTGAAGACGAGGATATTGGCAACATTTGGTTTCAACATACCGGCGCTACGTGCCACACAGCCGAAGCTACACTCGATGTTTTTACAGCATTTTCAAAAAAAATCGCTTGACAAAACTTTAAATTGAGGCCAATCGGCAGGTAATAATATATTTTGATATATTCAGAGACAGCTCTGTGTTGTTCTACTTGGCTGTGCAATTCTATAACAAGTAGTCTCTGTATAGCAAAAAAAAAAAAAAAAATGGAAAATATTTTTTCTTACGTACAGCAATTTTGCTATAAGAGTCGAATTTGTTACCAGCCAAAGTTTGAATTGTAAAATCTAATTTTTTCGTTATAAGGACCGAAGTTTAAATATTAAAACTTCAGTTGCCCTAAGCGATTTTTTGTAGTTACAACGACTAAAATAAAAAACAATTGTACTTAGCAATTTATAGTAATAATACAACCAAGAAATATTGTTTTTTTCAACAATATTTTTGACTGTGAACCAAATTTTGATCATTAAAAGCGAAAAATACATTATCAAAACTGAATTTTTATTAATTTATTTCTCAAAACTATAGTTGTTTTTTTAGTTTAAGAAAGCTTAGTACAAGATGCAAAAGTTAAGAAAACAATGCATTTTGTGGGAAATTTCTTTCACTTTTTTTAACGTTTTATTAAGAAAATTTTCCTTTTTTTTCGACTCTTCCCCAACTGGATCTGAATCTGATGTATTTTACACTATTTAAATATTTTCAATGCAATTGTACTTGGCACAACTGTGTAATCGATTAGAGCTAATAGAGTTTATTTTTCTCTCATACAACAATTATTAATATTAATAATAATAAAAATAATTACAATTGAGTGTAAATAAATAAAATATATGTATGAGTAAAAAAAAGTATTAAAAATGTAAAACTTAAATTTTATAGATGTATTTTTTTGTTTGTATTTGTATTAAAAAAAGATCAAATAAAACAGAAATTTTAAATAATCATAAAGTCATTATAGTGCTGAGCGCCTTTGTCAGCCGTTAGTTAAAGATTTTATTTTTAGAAACAAATGCTTGCGTTGTTACTTGTAAATTCTAAAGAAAAAAACGTTGTTGTTAACCAGTATTAATTTTAATAAATAAAAATCACCGAACCAAACGTAATTCAAACAGATTCAACATACTCGTACAGCGGTTGTTCATAATTTAAATAAACGTTTATTTAAAATTTAAAATGTTTTTTACGCGGACATGGCCTTTAATAATTATAACATTGTTAAACTTAAACGTTGGCTCTGCTCGATTTATTGATACTAAAAATTATACAAATAATACAAATAATGAAAATTATATAAATTATACAAATTATACCAATTATACAGACAATACATACAATGTAATAGAAATTATAGAAGATATAGACATTCTTGAATTGCCAACATGGTAAGTGATTATAATTTTGTGGGAAAAATGTACGTGTGTATGTGTGAGTGTGTACGGAAATTAATAATTAATAAAAATTATTGTTATTGTTAGTTTAAGGTAAATATTAAAAAAAAGGGTAAATTTTAGCTAAAATTTATGGCAACAGCATCAGGACATGCTTATCATAAACATGCATTGTCATCGGAACTGGAACAGTGGACACCTGGAAGTGGGTCAAATTTAACTTGCAAGATTCCACCTTCGCATACATACTCGTACAAAGCAAGTTAAATAAAAGCTTTTAATAAAAAATATGTAGCACAAATAATAATGAATGCGATTTTAGTGTCCATGGTGCATAAATATAATGAATTCGCTGGAGCGCAGAGACGAGAATTTTAATAATTTAGTATTAAACGAAGTTCTGTAAACACTTTAAAAATTTTAATAATAAGTTTAAATGATAAACTTAATTAGGCTTAACAGTTTTACCGCATTTTGCAATATTTTAAATTACATAAAATGTAGGCTGCCAGTGACTTTCATCTCAGCATAAATACAGCTTTCTGTCTTATTGAGGTTTTTAACAGAAGACAGATTGCAACGAGGTGGCTTTGGCTAGAAGAACATGTACAATTATAAATCGCTTGCTCATTATAGAAATTCAAATTTGTGATAGGTCACTTTATGTAAAAGTGTGGTATGCCACAACACCTCCGATTTGATACTGTAATTTGTCATAAATCTTTTTGCAAAGCACAACAATATTGCATCCTGCGATTCTCGCTGTTTCTGTCAGGAAGAACAGGAAACGTCGGAACATGTTATTTGCGAGTGTCCAGCGGTGGTAAGACCCAAAATCATCTGCTTAGGTAGTGGGGAATTTGTCCCAGAAGATCTAGTTAAGATTAGTCCTACAACAATTACGATATTCGTAAGAAGTCTCGGATTGTAGTTAGGAACTGGGTCTTAAAGGTCCATGATGATAATAATTCACTACAAATTGATGTTCGAAAACAAAAAGTACATGAAAACTTAAAAGTGAAATCAAACCACTTTTATAAAGGGTATTTTTTATAGACGTATAGAACTTTAAGTTGGCACTACTGTTTAAGATGGCGACCGATTTAACAGCTGTCAAGTGATTTATTCTCAGTTTGGTTTGGCAATTCATCATGAATAGACTCACGCCTGAACAACGCTTGCAAAATAGTGCAACAAATGGGCCCAAAACGAGATTGCCGTTGTTCCCGATTTTCATAAGCGAATTTTGCTTAGCGATAAAGCGCACTTCTGGTTGAATGGCTACGTCAACAAACAAAACTGCCGCATTTGGAGTGAAACACCGTTACATCCAGAAAAACTGACTGTTTGGTGCCCTTTATGAATAGAATTTGTAGTTAGAAATTGAATAATTTTTTAATAAGATTAACTCAATAGTGACAAGTAACAAAATAATAAAAATAATGACGTTACTGACTGACTAACTTATTAAGGGGGAAAAACCGGTAAAATCGAACTTATTATATCGCCGTAACTGCTATAGATAGAGCCAAAGTTCAAACTGCAAAATATGCTACTAAAAAAATAAGCGGATGGGTATTTGGTACTTTTTCGATATTTGTACATTTGCGGGATAAAAAGGGTAAAAACTAATGTTGGTTCGTTTTTTAACCCCATTTATCTTTCAAAGTAGCAATCACAGCAACAACAACTACATTGTATTCTTTCTTCTTAAAAAGGTCTAAAATATATATTGGTACTTTCTTAAAATTCGGGCCCATTTTACTACTTTTTCTAAATATGTACTTTTATGTAAATTGATGCAGCAATATAAACATTTTATTACTAATTTGTAACACCCAATAAGAATCAATTTTTTTCTAGGGTGAAAAAAAGTACCAAAGGCTAGATATATGATCGGTACTTTATATTTACCAATGTTTAGTGGTATTTTTTATGTCATGTGCAAAAGCTAGAAATACGACAGTAAAATTTAACAGTACTGAATGAATAGTAAGGAAAAGTAAAAGGGATATTATGGTACTTTTTATTGATTTTAATGGTACTTTTTGATTTTTTAGTATTAACGATTCAGGTCAAAGTGAAAAATAATTAAGGGGACAAAATGATACTTTTTAAATATTTTAATGGTACTTTTTGTCTTTTTAATGGAAACGAACCTAGAAGTATAAGGTTAGTCTCAAACGGTCCAGATGCAAAGTAAAAAAATCTTTATAGGGACAAATGGTACTTTTAAATTATTTTTGGGCACTTTTTGAATTTTTAATGAAAACGAATATAGAAGTGCAAGGTTAGGCTAAAACGGTCCAGAGCAAATAACAAATATTAAAGGGAAAATCATTAATTTTTATGGTACTTTTTGAATTTTTAATGAAAACGAATCTAGAAGTACAAGGTTAGACTAAAACGGTCCAGAGCAAAAATCTTTAAGGGGCAAAAAAATAAATCCATAACTACGAAATTAAATAAAAAAACTTTGTTATTTTTTATTAATAACAATTTATAAGTGTATCAAAGCACATCCGCTAACGAAGTAGCGGGTTAAATATACCTGTAAAAAAGTATATTCTTGTATCGATGCAAAAATATTTACAAAAGAAAATAAAACCTTTTTTTTTCCTTATTTTTATGCATTTTAACAGCGATATTTACTGTAAAGGCAATTTACTTCATACTGTGCAAATGGCGCACTTATTTGATGATTCTAAAACATTCGTTGACATGAAATTAAAAATTCCACCAGAACAAACTCTCATAGAGTTTGAGTCGTTTATGTCATCCAACAATAATAATCCATCCCAAGATGACATACGAAAATTTGTAAATGTAAGTTTTATATTGATTTATTCATTTTTATTCTTTTTCATTATTTTTAAATATTTTTTTTTAATATCATCATGTTCGTTTTCTACAACTAAAAAATTCGGTTATCACAATTGTGTTTTCGAGATTTTGATTTTGATAGTGGAATTTGTCATTAATAATTTGGAATACGAGCCCAACGTACATACAGGGTGCCGCAGAATGAGCTATATGGTTTATAACTTTTTTACTTATGCGATTATTATAACTTTTTTTTTAAGTACAGTATATTATTGGGGAATTTTTTGCAATTAGCTTTGAAAAATGATATCCCATAAGTGATGTCCATGTACTCAAAATTCTCTGCAGTGACCGCCGTGATAGTCCAAGTTGTGTCGAACGCCTCCTTGTTGATGTTGATGGACTAGGCTGCACGCTCTCCCGTACACGTTCAATATTTGGAGCAGTGTGCACGGTGGGTGTTTTTCCGGCACCAGGAAGGGTTCTTACAGACCCATGTTGACGAAAATTTCCAATCTAATGGTTTATTGCTGACGCTGTGAGTGCAATGCGCACATTAAAATGACGACGATATGCACGCTGTGTCAACACAATAGACTGTTGGCTTGAAAAATAAAATTCCATTATTTTTGTATGTTGTTCGATCGTGTAATAATTCATAATTAATTCTCCAAATCTTCACAAAATGCTGAAAAAAAAAAACATATAAAAAATAATAATTAAAAAAGCTATAATTTATTCAAACAATATAGCTCATTCTGCGCCACCCTGTATATACAAGACGACCCCAATAGAGCTTTTATGTATCAAATTATCAATTTTTTTTTTTTTTCAATTTACAAGTTGAATAGGATAAGTAGTTGAATTAATTTCCAAATTGAAATTATTACATATACAAATACAAGTGCTCATTGTAGAGAAACCCTATGTTTTTCTTATTATTATTTTTTTAATAATTTTTGTTTTTGTTTTTCGTTTACTCTGTAATACATTTAGTAATACCCAACTAGTATTCGAATGTAAAAGAGAAGAGAAAAATAAAATTAGAATATATAGTTTTCAATATTAAAATGTTGGTTGGGAAGTTTATTTATTTATTCAGTTCAATGCTTACTGAGTTTTTTGTTTGAATATTTGAATCCAAATAATTCTTATTTAGTCAATTGCTTTTACAATATAAAGGTTCTAATGCTTGCAAGAAACGTTATGAGTAATCTACTGAGGATTCAGAGTAGCGTCTGATGAAATGGGCCATATAGATATGCTTATTGTACTGAATAAATAACTCATGAGAATATCATGAGTAAAAGAATAAATTTAAAAGCCAACACAATTTCTGGAATTAAGCACAAATAAAGATTAATATTTTGTTAAACTATTAGTTAGTTTTATTTGACCTTTTTCTTTTTAATTAAAATGGCTATTTTGTTAAGCTTGAGGTCTTATTTTTCAAAAATTTATTTTACATACATACATAATTCATTTAACACATACATTTTTATAACAATTGTTTTATATATACATTTTTAACATATTACTTTTAAATATTTTTCAAATTTTGTTTGGGATACCTTATTATTGAACACTCTAATTTAATTTTGTCAAGAAAATTTTTTAAATATGTATTTTTAATAATTTGATTAATATCGATATAAAAATAAATTTTTGAAAAATAAGACCTCAAGCTTAACAAAATAGCCATTTTAATTTTGTTAAACTTTTAAATTCCAAATAATAGAAATTATTACACAATTATTTATATTTAAATATATAATAAAAGTAAAAATTTTTCATTTTAATTCTTTTCATTTCAAACACTCAACACACACACAAGCAAACATTTTCATTTATATTTATGATTTAATAAAAATGTGTATGTAAATCTCCATACAGGAATTTTTTGAAGAACGTGGAAAAGAGTTTATACCCTGGATACCAGATGATTGGACAGATCATCCTGGTTTTATTGATAAAATTAATGATCCTGATTTAAAACAATGGGGTATTGATTTGAATGGCATATGGAAAGAACTTGGACGTAAAATGATTGATGACGTTTATAAAAATCCAAATTTCTATTCAATAATACCGGTAGATAATCCTGTTATTGTGCCGGGAGGACGTTTTATTGAATTTTACTATTGGGACTCCTATTGGATTATTAGAGGCTTGTTACATTCTGAAATGGCACATACCGCAAAAGGTATGTTGGAAAATTTCATGTCTATTGTCCGTAGATTTGGTTATATACCCAATGGCGGCAGAGTTTACTATGCCGGACGTTCTCAGCCGCCTCTTTTAGCCGCTATGATTGATTCTTATGTGGAATTTACACAAGACACTAAATTTGGTATAGACGCTTTAGATATTTTGGAACATGAATTTGAATACTGGATGAATAATCACACAGTACAGGTCAAGAGTTATGATGTGTGTGTTTATAGTAATTCAGCACCTGGCCCACGCCCAGAATCATATCGTGAAGATGTTGAAACAACTTCTGTATTTCCTACAGATGAAGAAAGGGAAGCCCATTACAATGAACTGAAGGCAGCAGCTGAATCTGGTATGGACTTTAGTTCGCGCTGGTTCATCAATGAGACAGGCGGTCAACACGGCAACCTAACCAATCTAAAGACTCGCTCAATAGTTCCTGTAGAATTAAATGCTATTTTGTATTGGAATGCAAAAATTATTGCAAAATATCACAGCTTATCTGGAAATGCGACAAAAGAGATGGAATATGAAAAGAAAGCAGCGTACATATTAGAGGTTTGTTAGCAGTACTTAAATGCCCATTCAAATATACATACATATGTCTTGATTTCTTGCAATTACTGTACACACCAGCCTGCACTTTCAAATTCTGTAGACATTTTATATAAATTGTTATTTGGGGGTTTTAACCAAATTTTGGCATTAACTGAACCAGGGGTTGATTTTTGTTCTGTGAGAACGTGAAATGAAAACTTTTTTCACATGTAAATAACTTTTTTGATTCCCGTGCAGTCAAATATTAAACATAAGAATATAGAACGAAACGAAATTTTTTTTTACCACAATTTTTTTACATTTAAAATTTTTACGTGAAAAAAAGGTAACACGAGAAAAATGCGAGAGTGAAAACCAAAAAATTTTTTCTTTTATTCTCGTACGAGTATATAGAAAATTTCACTGATCTAGCACTTTTTTTTACAGATTTGTAATAGCGGAAATATTTAGTATAATATTTAAAAAAGCCACTTTTGTCATTAATACTGGATTGGCATACCTTATTCGGAACGATGAACCTTAATATTACTCGTATATTATATTTGAATTTTTTTCCTTATAATTGTAAAATATTTTTTTGATTTTTGGCATTAAAAATATATTTTGGAGTTTTATGTAGGCTCTTAATTTAATATTTAACCTGTAGCTTAACAAACACTCCTTTAAAGTGGCACCCGTAATATTTGCCACACAAATCAAAATCCAAAAGTTTAAGGTCCCACTGTTGTAAGATTACAAAAACTTTTGTCAAAAGTCAAGAAATATATAGAATTATTTCTATATACCGAACGCATGATTAAATAGACTAAATTCAATTATTTTGGTGCCGCAGACATGAAAATAGTATTCCGTACGAAAAAGGGCATATTCTTCGGAAAAATTAAGTTTTAGCCAAAATGTATAGGCGACAATAAAATGCAAATCGTAGATAAATTAGCAAAACTTTGTAATTAGTTTTATTACTTTCAAAAAGTACATCGTGAAATTTCAGACGGAAAGGAGTTTGCCTTCTATGGCTCCAAAAATGTTTCACTGTGTTATTATTAAGGTTTAAGTTTTTGAATTTATTATGAGCAACTTATACTAGGCTTCTGGAAACCAGTTAAAATGTTGGATTGAGGCACATTACGGCATTCGATATCGATTGATTGGTTCTCCCTTGACAAAATAATAAAAATGATTTTTCAGCTTCTTCTTTAGATTTTTTGTTAGATACCTGAAAAAGAAAGGTTGGATCTAATTTTTTCCAGTAAAAGATTATCTTGGCGAGTAAAAAACACAATTTATGTCTATTTGGCAAAAAGAAAATCGCAATATGCTACCAACTATTGATTTTTAAATTTTTATTACGTTTTCAGGCAATTGAAGCCATTCATTGGAATGAAGATGCTGGGGTATGGCTTGATTATGATCTCATAAATAATAAAAATCGTGACTACTTCTCACCAACCAATTTGGCCCCACTATGGACGAAGGCATTCAAACAAAATCAATCAGAAAAAATTTCTGATTCTGTATTAAAATACATTGAGAGAATGGGATTGGATGCTTATCCTGGTGGTGTACCCAACACATTGTATCCCACTGGAGAACAATGGGACTTTCCAAATGTTTGGCCACCTATGCAATACATTCTCGTTAAAGGTTTAGACAATTTATGCACAGAGAAAGCCAAAGAATTATCAAAAAAGTGGGGTTTCAGGTGGGTGAAATCAAACTTTAAGGCTTATACGGAAACAAGGGCCATGTTTGAAAAAGTAAGTAATTTATTATTATATTTAATAATCCCCCTTTTTATGGTTTGTTTAATTTTCTATTACAGTATAATGCTGAAACTTTTGGAGGACATGGTGGTGGCGGAGAATATGGCGTTCAAACTGGTTTTGGATGGTCAAATGGTGTTATAATAGAGTTCCTTAATAATTATGGTAAAGAAATTTCAGTAACAAGCCCTGAAGCTAATGGCGGAGGTAATTCTTAAACTATCAACTATAATTTAGTTATGTACTCGTACAGTAAAACTAAAAAGAAAACACACACTTTTTATCCTTCTTTTTCCTCCCTTGTACTTGTTTTAAATATATTTATGTTTGTACTTCTATTTCTTTATATTTTTCATCATGTTCTTTAAAAACATATTTTATTCTATGTTGCTATTGTACAAAAAGTTTTAATTAAAACATAATTAGTAAATAAAATTAATTGACATTATTAAGCATTTCTATTATTCATAATAATGTTGGAATTTGGAATTTATCTACACGTAAACGCACAAGTGCATAAAACATACATGTATGTTTGCATCACGTTGCAACAACACTATCATTCAAATTTAAATTGTGTTGCATCAAAAAATTTGTTCTTTTACACTTGAAGGCCTCATTAGTCTTTACTTTCTATTCCTGTACTATGCTGTTTCGTTCTGTTACTTATTTTTTGTAAAACCATATCAGCTGTCTAAGAAGATCATAATACCCATCGCCGAATTTTCTATATCCTTCTTTCCAGCATAAAGTTTTGAAATGTTAGACCAGGATCATACACAGCAATTTTAGTTAGGCAATTCTTGGTGTTGTAGGAGAGAGAATAAAGAGGAGTGGAAAGGGGTACACACTTGCTTGTACTTGGCAATTCCTTTTTGTTTTCTCTTCGTATCGTATAAAAAGATGTAAAAAAAGAAGACAGGTAGCTTGAACAGTGTTCCAAAAGACCATTCGATAAAAATTTATTTTTTTATTACAATCATTATTGAAAAAGAAAAAAATCTATTTATAAATCAAATCGAATTGTTAATTTTAAGATTTTATGTTAATAAAGTAATGTGAATTTTTTTAAACCGTTTTAGGAACCAAAAATATGTAAGTTCGAGTTAGGTTGAATGAGAGAATAGTGAACATCTCTGTCCCGACAGAGGAAGTTTGTAGGCGAGGGGGCAAATACGCAAGATGTGTAGTACACGACCATCTTTCCTAGACATTTTTTTGTCTCTCTTTTCACCTTTTCGTAATAATCGTCTTGTTGCTTCATTTCATTTTTGTACACTGTATTAATTTGCCCATATTTTTATAGAAATCAATTTTTAAAATATATTTATTTATTATTAATTTAATTTGGTTCTTTTCAATTAATTTTCATAAAAATCAATTAAGCACGTCACGAAAATAAATTTTAAAGAAGAATTGAAAAAAATTTCTATTTGGACAATGTCCGAAATGTAAACGATTTAGGAAAGAACAAAAGAGAATGGAAAAAATGTCCGGCAAGAAATGTCCATAATGTAAATGGAGCGTAAACAACGTAAGGCCAAGTGAACGAAAAATAAAAAGTTAGGGAGCCCCGTTTTCAGTCGAAAAGGAGTGACTGGTTTTCTTTCGCTTTCGCTTTGCATCGAAATAGGGAGCCTGGTAGGAAACCTACACACTAATAAGCACTACACATCTTACTTTATAACTCACACACAAGCATTACATATGCAATTTCTAATTCTGAGTACACACTTAGAAACATGTTCCGTAAACATGATATGTTTCGTGTTTCGTTCCGTAGTGTGTAGTCGTGTTTTGTTTATTTTGGTGCTCCTTTCGAGGTTTCCAAAATATAAAATTTTTTTAAATATTTTCTGGTTGCATTGATGTTGGTTCCACAGTCTGTATCGTTGTTTACTGTTTTTACTTGTTTAGTTCATCGTAAACAACCAAGTTGTAAACATGTGGGATTTTGTCGACCGCTGCAAAAAAAATTGAAGTAAAAACTTCTTTTTTTAAATACCAATTTTTTTAGCATATTTCTTTTTTCTTTGTTTGTACCTCCTCTTCATACAACAAATCATCAAAAAAATAATTGCTGTTATTTCACTTGGCTCACCGCTCATTTTTTCAAATGTGTTTCACCCGTGATGTTCATGCTTTAATACAAAATACAGAACAGATGTTGCATTTGAGGCTTACTTTTTGAATCCAGTGTATGTATCAAACAATGGGACCTGAGCGAAAAACGTGTTCCGTAAACATGTTTACAAGTGTGTACTCAGGATAAGTATTAGCTTAAACAACAAAATGCTATATGTACATTAATACATATTATGTAAAATAATAACAGTGGGACAACAGCATGATTTTCGTAACAATATATTGCATTGCGCGTCTCCTTTTCCTTTATTTAAAAGTCGTTTTCTTGCAACTTCACACTTCTTTTGCCACTCACGTGTGCATTTTTAATAATATGCAAATGTTTAACGTATACAACAACTAGATGTTTTGAACCACAACATTTTTGTGTTGTAAACCATAATCGGGGCCATAGTTTTTCTCAAGTTCTTGCAAATTCGGCTGCATGGGCCGAAAGTTTCGTTTATTAGCTTTAATGCACCTAAAGTTGGTTTACTCCAATTTCTTGGCATGTCCCGTTTGTCTTATCCAAAATCCGGTAATTTTCTCCCCACCGAGCTTGCATTGTATAATAAACTAAGGCCTGATTACTTGGTACTATTTGCTTTGTAGGACAATTTAGTAAAAGGATGACAAAATTTATGGTTATGGTTACATAAATCATTATTACGTAATTATGTACAAGTATACTGTGTGTGTGTGTGTACGTGTGTGTACGTGTGTGTGTGTAACTATATTGTATTGTAAATATTTCCTCGATTAACTACTCACCTGCATTCCCAGATTCGAAAGCGCATCACTGTACCAGATGAGGCACAAATTTAAATATGCATGAAAATGCATTTCACCCATTATAAGCCAACGTCTTTATAATTTAAATTTATCAATTTCGAAAAAAATAACTACTTTTTTAATAATTTATCTAAAAAAATTATTTTATGCAAACAAAAATTTTTAGGTAATCTAAAAATGTGGAGCATTTTAAGTGTGGCTAGTGTTGCTATTATTGCCATAATTGTTGGCAGGATTATTTGATAGAGTAAGTACAAAATAAATCGAAATCTGTCACTTAATAGAATGGTATTCTCTTCATATAAAATTTATAATTATTTTAAAATATTTTTAAAGATTTTTAAACTAAAGTAAAGCAAATTCTAGTTCTTGTGCAAAATATTTCACTAATGACATTTTTATTTCTAATAAAAATGTTCAATATATTCTGCTATCCAAGAATGTTTTTGTTCTATTCTAAAAAAAAAAAAATAAACCTTAAAATAATTCCATATTATTAGAAATATATTGCAAATCAAAAAGGTAATATTTTGTTTAAAAAATTTATTATAATTTAATTATTTCTTTTTATAGTTATTTTCCTCAAGGCTTTAATTTAAAATAATATATGTTGAAATTTAGAAATGATCATTATAATTTTGGTGTATTATAAAATATATTGTTTATGATTTATGAAATTTTGTATAGTTTATTGGTCTTTTTTATATTTTTAAGTTGTTAAATAATTGCAGTATTAAACCTTACAACAGTGTTGAATCAAGTTACAAAAAGAAAAAATAATAATAATAAAAATTGTGTATTGTTTTTCCTAAAATATTTTTTTTTTAATTTCAGTCTCAAAGAATTTCAATATTTAAGAATATTCGCTTTGGGGATTGTTAAATACTATCAAGTATTTACATTAACACAAAATAGAGCAAGTTAAATTCGGATGTGCCAAATCTTCCAACTTCACTGTAGTAGCCAAATATTCATATTTGTAATTTTGCAAATTCTTAAATATTCAAAAAGAAAAAATTTAATTTTAAAAATAATTTTTTGTGAAATGACAAATATTGATGAAAATAATTTTCTTTGTATACCTATTTTTTTTAATCCTAAAATAAATAATTATTTTCAATTAAAGAAATAATCGTGCATGTTCTGTATTCCACGCGGATTAGAAAAAAAGTGGAATTACATTTTTTTTCTTATTAAAGGAAACTTTTATATTTTTTTTTATTTCTACCAATAATTTCGCACCCAAAATAAAGCAAAACAAAATTTTAAAATGGACCACAGATTAGTTATGAAGTGCTGAATTTTTAAAATCCAAATAAAATATTCGAATTCGGAATACAGAACAGTACTGAATAATAATTATTATTATTATACATAAACGATTTCAATTTCTACATATTACTAGCTGATCCGGCAAACGTTGTTTTGAATTCAAATTTTATTTTTATTGCAAAAGAGTTAAGAAAAGAAGAAAAGAACGTATTTTTGGATGATCATTGTAGCATGTTTAATATACATTTTCCATTTCAATGAATCGTATTTTTTTTTCTTTTCATACATTAAATATTCAGATAACCAATTGAAATTAATATTTATTTTTTTCCATGGCTTTGCTGTGATATCATAATTCTGTTCATAATCAAGCATGTTCTGAAAATTATTATACTTTTTATCAAAGTGATTTCGAGTCACGAAATAGGTGTTCTGCGCATAAAATCATTTGTAAACTTGTGATTTAAAACCGGCTTACAATATCAAATCACTTAGAATATTTGTAAGATTCAACTTTTATTTGTTAGTTTTGCCATGTGATGTTATAAGAAAATAGTTTTAAATTAAAATTAAAACGTGCTCAAGAAGAATTTCAACCAAGTATGTTTTTAGACATTGTATATCAAAGAAAGAGTTATGCTGTAGATCCGAATTTAAACAAAATGTATATTTGATCTAGCCATCACACTTATCTGCGCAAAATCAACAGAATGATTAGGAAGGACATTACAAATTGCACATGGAATTTTATTTAAGAAAATAATTATAAAAGATAGCAAAAACATCTTTGCACGCAAAATTTAAAAGATGTAAAATTATGAGTAAAAATTAATAAAAAAATTTTTACATATATACAATTATAAAATTAGGATAAAAAAAATTTAGTTTTTTATATTGAAAAAAAAACAAAAAACTTTGTTGAATTCTTTTCTTTATGATCTATGAATTGTGATGATACCAATCTGTCTCCCGTCGAAAGACCTCTCGAGCTATGAGGAAAAATACTAATGTTAAATGTTCAGCAACACGTATAACAAAAAATAAATAATAAAATAATTAAAATATAATAAATAAATATTGTATAAGCTTTTAGGCCTCTTTTTATATATATTTTAATTATTATTAAATTAAATTCCAATATTCGATACGCCTTCGTGTGTCTTTCTCAAAGAAAAGAAAAAATTTTTAAATGTAAATGAAAATTATGATATTAAAAACTTTTTCAAACATTCAGAAAATATATACAAAAACAATAATAACATTAATAAAAATTTTATATTATAAAAAACACAATTTAACAAAAACAAGTTATATTCGGCTGTGTCGAGTCTTATATGCCCTTCACTGTGTTAACGAAATATTCATATTTTTAATTTCGCCCATTCTTTTTAAGTATTTAAAAAAACTAAAAATTAATAATTAAATTACTGCTGAAAATAATTTTCTTTAAACAGGTAGCTACTACGTATACGTGCCTGCATTTTTGCCAACAATATTTTTAAAATGAAGTCAGTAGTGTTTTGTGTTTCGTAATTAGTTTTCAGACTTAAGTTAAATGATGTCACCGAAAAAAAATTCAATATATTTTATAATTTTGTGTATGTTTCTAAGTTTATTTAAAATAACAATTTTTTAAACGAAAGCATTTAAACTGTAATTTAAGAGAGTAGTTTTAATCTCTACTAATACATGGAACCCCACCATTCCATCCTGATGTACTTTTTAAGAAAAAAAATTTACCCTTAAAAAGACCTCTGTCATTTAAAAATCTATAATCATGTATTTAGTTACACAATTATTTATTATTAAGTTAAATTATCATCTTGCCTCAAATAATTTTAATATATATAATTTACCTTTAATTACATTTAATAAAAATCAACAAACTAATGTAATTCAAAGTAATTTCTTGCACACATTTAAACTTTCTTAGCTCATCATCCATTTTTGCACTTGTCCACCAATCAAATTCTCTTGTAATGACAAATTATGGAAACTCATGTATTTCTTTTTGCTTAGTTTGCTAAAAAGTAACTGTTTACTAAACACACTAATAATGAATGTAGTCATTGTATCAAAAAAAAAAAAAACAACAACAAAATTTCCCAAAAATGTCTCTCTATATCAGAATAGAACAAAACAACAGAAAAAAATCTACCAATAGCATGAGTTATTGCTCTATACTGCTTTTTAGTATACTAAAGCTCTCTGCGAGAGAGAGAGAGAGCGAAAGAAAGAGAGCACATACACAATTGATATTGCCACATATATATACATATATATAGAGAGAGAGAACTCCCACGAACAAATGAGTTGGAATAAACACACACAAAAAGAACGAAATCATGCAAAAATGGCCTTTCATTACAAAAAAAAAAAATTGTATTAAAAATGCTCAAGCCCCGTTATCCAGAAGTCATTTTTATACTAAATATTTCTATAAGTGGTTTTGTATATTTTTCACTTGTGGCCAATCAGATTTATTTGTATGAAATTACAATAAAATTTTTTAAATAAAAAGAAGTTAAATTCGCCTGTGCCGTTTCTTATATACCCTTCAATGTGTTGGCCAAATATTCATATTTTTCACTTTCCACATTCTTCTATAATATCAAAACCATAGAAAAAATTAAATGAGTGAAGATAAATATGTCGCGTTAAATATGTTTTTACATATCCCATTACGTTTTTTAGTATTTGTAAATATTTTCAGTATTAATAGTCCTACGTCATTAAATATTAAATTTTTTTTGTAGTAGTTTAGCGGAAATCATCTATATTTCTAACTTACTAACCAAATATTCAGATATTACTTTGGATATTTTATAATTTTTTTGAAATTTTCATATACCGCAGTGCTGTTGTTCTCAAGGATTTTGGCAGTTTCCGTTTGTAATCATAAAATAAAAACTACGAATTTTAAACACTTCCTGAAAGACCCTACAGATTAAATTCCTTTTTGATTTTGGTAATTTTCATGGCCAAAATTGGGAATGCTACCTCGGCATAGTGGGGAATGGTAAAAATCCCTCAGAAGAAGGGTACTGTGGTATGAGGGAATTACAAAAAAAAATTTTAATAATCCAAAGACTTTTTTGATTACAAATGTAGACGACCTCTTGTTTAAAATGATATGTGTCCCAACTCGTAATAATCTATGTTTCGTTTGCAATCTCTTAGAGAAATCAACGTACTTATGAACATTTGTATCTATAAATACTGAAAAGATATTTAAAAATACTAAAAAACATAAGGAATTACGTGAAAACATTTTTAACTAATTGAAATGCATATTTTGTTCAGCTTGAGCTTGGAGCGAAATATCTATAAAAAAATAAATTTTTATAATACGACCTCAACTTAATAAACTAGCCCTTTCAATAAAAAAAGGTCTTATAAACTTACAAATAAAAAATTATATGGAAATAATAAAAGAAATGACAAATATTGTTAAAAATAATTTTCTTCGAATACCTATTTGTTATTAATCCTAAATAAATAATTAATTTCCCTTCAATAAACTAAAATTAAAGACTTCTAAAAAACAGTCCTTTCTGAGAACCTGATTTTTACAAGCAATAAAATGTCTGCAGTCACACAATTTTTAAATTAATAAAAATAGAAATTCCAACATATACATATATCCAATAGGCATACAAATTATATATAATTTAATTTAATTTTGTAAAAAATTGGTAAGCATTTTTTAAGCCAAACATATTTAATTAAGGAAAAAATGGAAAAAATTCTATTTCATAAAGATGTCTTCATTGGTAAGGCATTAAAAACCACACACACACATACACTTTTTTAGGTTTCGTGTTTGTGTGCACAAACATTACGCACATGACAGCAAAAGCAAAGCAAAAATTATTGAAAATTTGAAATATGGGTTATATTTTTGATTTTTCTCGGCCATTTGTTGACCAATCGTTCTGAGTTTTGGCACAAACATTACGACTGTTGTTTATGTTAAATTGTATACCACATTATTTTGTCCGTTTTGTATTTTAGACAAAGTACGCAATAAAAATGTTAAAAAATAGATGTAGTCACGATTTTTGACTCATAGCTGAGCCATTATTGAACCTATGCAGCTGAGTTTTGGTCCAGATACTGTGAATGTGATGTTTAAGAAAAGTGAGTACTGCTTTTTTTTTAGTTTAAGTACAATACCAAAAAAAAAACTAAACAAAAATTTATGAAAATCTAAAAATTCGGTGGTATTTTTGATTTTACTGATCCATTTGTGAGCCGATCATTTTGATTTTTTGCACAGACAGTATGATTGATATTTCCAAGAAAACTGGGTACCACGTCTTTTTGTTCATCTTGTATTATAGACAAATTACGAAAAAAAAACACACCAAAAATGGATATATTCGCGATTTTTGACTCATAGCTCCGTCATTTATAAGCTTATGAAGCTGAGTTTTGGTCTAAATACTATAAATGTGATGTTTAAAAAAACTGTATACTACATCTTTTTAGTTTAGATAAAATACCCAAAAAAACAAAGCAAAAATTAATGAAAATGTAAAATTTTCGGTTGTAGTTTTGATATTCCTTGTCCATTTGTGGACCGATTGATCCAATTTTTTGCACAGACTTTATGGCTATTACTTCTAATAAAACTAAATATAAAGTTTTTTGTGCGTTTTGTAGTTTCCACAAATTACGTAAATAACGCTCCGACAATGGTCAAAAAATAGAGGTAGTTACACTTCAGAGCTCATAGCTCAGCTATTTATGGATCAATTATGCTGAATTTCAATACAAAACTTATAACAGGAATTTCCAACAAATTGGCATGCTAAAATTTTCCGTAGGTCTTCTAGGGACTTCAGAAAGTTGTTTTCAACATACACACGGACAAACGGACAGGCTAAATCGACTGCGCTACTTATAAGGATCCAGAATATATAGACTTTATAGGGTGTCCCATGTACGATGTAGAAATTACACACGTAATGACAAATTTACTTTACCCACGCACCGCAAAATGGAAAAAAAATTTTCAGAGGTGATAGAAAATTGAATTCTAAAAAGAAAATATTATAAGTAAAAGTTCGCGGGGAAATTAGTATTTTCCGAGTAATGAGCCTCCAACGTTTTCTTAGGTTAAACACAAAATATTTAATTTTTCACGAAATATTAAAAAAAAATAATGGAATCAATAGAAAATTTAATTCTAAAATAGAAAATATTTAGTAAAATACTTTTGCAAACTTAGCATAACTTTAGGCTTAAATGAAGTACGGGCACACATATTTTTGAATAGTTGCGAATGAAAAATTTTAAATTTTGTGTTTAACCTAAGAAAACTTTGGAGGCTCAAAACTCGGAAAATGGGACTTAAAAAACAAAATTTACTTAATGTTTTTTCTTAAAATTAAAAGTTATAACAAAAAATTGTTTTGCAACATGATTTGTCTCATAGTGACCAACTCAAAGATGGCTTACTAAAACAGATCTAACTATTTCTTATATTCCTGCAAAGAAAAGGTAAGTATATAATTTCATAATATATTTCAGCGTTGATAAACAATTACAAAAAACACACTTTTAATGCTTGTTGCTATTAAGTTTTAAGCCATATTTTAATGCTATATGCAATAAATATGTGTAATTTAAAAAAGAAATGAGCAATGAAATTACAAATTTATTTAAATAACTTATATATTTATAATACCTAATGTCATTTAAGGGTGAAGAAATAAATCTGGAGTAACTTAACGCAAATCAAAAAAGTAATGCCGGCAGAATTAACACATCTTCGGAAAACCTGAGCGAACAAATTCTGATTATCAAATGATTAGTAGATCAAACGAAACGTGCAACAAGCCGTTTTTGTCTACGTTTTCCTGTTTTTTGCTACAACTTTTGAACGGATTAATATTTTTTTATGGAATTTTCATTTGGCGATAGAGCGGGATATGGGCTACAAATTGTATCAAATGTACGCCGAATCTACCATGAACGATTTAAAAAAATATGTATATAAGTATGTGTATAACTTAATGAAAAAAAATCCTTTAAATTAAAAAAGATTTTTTTAGCTTGTGCTTTTTAAAATATACATACATATATATAATTTTATTAATAAAAGAATCATAATAATAATATAAAGAAAAGAAACAATGACAATTAGCTAAAAATAAATAACTGGTCTTTTTGTTTTCATTTTCTAAAGAGTTGAGTTCTTCACCCGGTGGACATCCTTTTATGCATTTAAAAGCTCTGAAAACATAAAAAAGAACAATGTTAGTTTGTGGCGTAGGTGGTACTTACATTTTATCTCAATTGAAGACTTCTTCCGTGTATTCGCTATAAGAAAAAAGTTAAGACAACATGAGTTTATTTGTAATTCAAAAGTTTATCAAAGTATTAATCTTTAATTGTGTTTTAGTACTTATACTAACATACCATAGGCTAGACAGTTGAAAAGGGAAAGGTTATAAAATTTCGTGTTTTATACTTGTCCCTTGTACACAGTCACAGCAATTGCTAATTCTCTCATTGCCTTTAATTTCTACCGCTAAAAACCATAATTTGTGAAATTTTTTAGTAAATGGTTGGTTTTTTGTGGTAATTTCTTAGTTTATTAAAAATTGATAGTAATTGAAATAAATTTATTTAAAAAAAAGAACACACAAAAGTGCACACAAAGTGTTGTTTGGTGTCGGTGTTTCTGTGACCTAAATCATAAAATGATTTGTATCATAAAAGAAATTAGAGGAGATTTATTTTCTGTCGAAGACAGTTTCTCTATGGCACATTGTGTAGCCGCAGATTTAAAAATGGGAAAAGGAATTGCAATAAAATTTCGGTAAGATGCTTGAAATAAAACTAAAAAAAATGTTCTTTTAATCACTCACCTTTTAGAAATAAATTTGGGGGCATCCACTTGCTACAACAACAGAAAGTTAAACCAGGAGGAGTAGCTATCCTAAAGGATAATTCACGCTTCATTTATAATATGGTAACTAAACAAAGTAGTTGGAGTAAACCTACTTATCAGTCATTGCATAGTTCCTTAACTGCAATGAGAGACCATATGGTAATAATAAAAAATAAAAAAATAGCAAGTTTCATTTAGTACTTTCTATTTAGTTGAAACACAATGTGATAAAATTGGCCATGCCGAGAATTGGTTGTGGATTGGATGGTCTGTTATGGCCCAAGGTTAAAGACTTAATTGAGGATATATTTAAAAATGATTTAGTAACCATTGTCGTTTATAATTATGTTCATCCGACACCTGGGTAACTGTTATTTGTTAAAATTCAATAATAGCTTTTTTTAATTAAAAAATAAAAAAACAGAACTTGTAATCTATACGTATAAAAGAGTGACATTACTGACTGACTAACTGACTTATCATCATCCCCCAGCCTAAACGGCTAAAACTACGGACTTGAAATTTGGTGAGCAGGCTCCTGTCCCAATGTGTAGGACGAATAAAGGGGTAAAATAGAATTTCTTATTTCTCTGGAATTACTACACATAGAGCCACAGTTCAAACTACAAAATATTCTACTAAAAAATAGGCGGATTGGTATTAGGTACTTCTCCGATATTTGCACATTTGCGGGATAATGGTAAAAACTAATTTTGGTATGTTTTTTTAACCCCATTTATCTTTCAAATTAACAATCACAGCAACAACAACTAAATTCTTCTTTTCTTAAGGCCTAAATAGTCCCCATTTACAAAAAAAAAAGAATAAGTGTTAATTATTATAATAAATGAAATTTAATGCAAATCATTGACCAGTTTGTTTTTTGTTAAGAAAATTAAATCTTGATTTATGTAAAAAAAAACTAATATAAACTGTATAGAATTTTAAAGAGATTTCACTTTAAATCTAATAGATTTCGGTTCAATGTAAATGCACTATACCACAAAAGCATAATTTGATGTTAAATGATTGATTGTCCAGCACCGCCATTTGCCGCCGCCGAACATAGATAGGCTTACCCGCCGCCGAACATATTTTTGAAGACGCCGCCAATTTTTGCCACTGCCCATGACTATTTTTTGACCATGTGTAACAAATAAAAACTGCGAAACTATTGAAATCTTAATGGTAAAATTTTTGTAAATTTTTAAAAATAAAAAATTATTTATATGCACATACATATACTTTTTGTGTTATTTAGGGTAAAAAAAAAGCGTTTATTGATCGTAAAAATGCTGTGTCTTTTCACTTGGTGCACAGAAGTCAGCATGATCCTCTTGTTACTGATTCCGAAGCACCACAACATGTGCTGGTAGAGACAGGTGTCCGCCAACCTCATAAGCAAACTGATGATTTGGATCTCATCAAACGCAAAGAAGAGCAACGGAAGTACGGAATTAACTTCGATGATGATTACGACTATTTGCAGCATTTAAAAAAACCTGAACTAGAAGTTGTTTGGGAGTATTTTGAAAATCCGAATCAAACAAAACACAAAATCGAACAGGGCGATTCCACAAGTGTGCCGAAATTGTACTTGCCCAGTTCAGTTTTTGCTACCGAATTTGAAGAAGATGAGGGCATGTTAAATAAGGCTGCTCCTAACCCAGGTCCTCGTCCAGATTGGGATCCTGATGTAGTTGCTGCTCTTGATGATGATTTTGACTTTGAAAATGAGGAGAATCAATTAGAAGATGATTTCGTAGTCCAAGCTATGTGTGACGATAAAAATGCTGATGAATTTGAAAACGACGAAAGTGAAGATTTCGATTCGGATAACTTAGCTGATGAAGGTTCTGTTGATAATGATAGTGAAGTTATGGATATGTTAGCTCCACTTAAAACAAAACGTCGTTTTCTAAATGAAGAAACAAAATCACAGTTTACCGAATACTCAATGTCTTCTAGTGTCATAAGACGAAATGAGCAATTGACCCTTTTGGATGATCGTTTTGAACAATTTTATACTACATACAATGATGCGGAATTAGGCGACCTTGCTACAGAAGAAATTGAAGGTGCTTGGCATCAAAAACATCCTTACGTTCTAAATTGTTTTAAACAATTCAAAAAAACTGTGAACGATATGCCGTATAGTAAACAGTGGGATGAAAAGCGCTTAGAGAAGTATAGAAATGTAGTAGAAGGTGATCAGGATCCCAATGAAGAATTAGTCGAATTAGAGGTTGAAAACCCCAAAGAAAAAAAGTGGGACTGTGAATCAATACTTTCAACACGATCTAATATTTATAACCACCCGGTATTAATTGACGAGCCAAAACATAGAAGTCGCAAAACATTGTGTTCATCTTCACAAGGAGTGGAAAAAATTAATATTAATCTAAAAACAAGTCTTCCTTTAAATGTTTTGCATGGCGATACCAACACACTTACTGCAAAGGCTTTGATGAAACTGGAAAACGGTGTAGATCCTAATGGTAATTCGGGACTAAAATCACTTTGTGCTAAATCTGTTCTATCTACTCTTTCTGTTTTGTCCATAAGACCAAAAAATGAAATGCCTCAAGAAAAAAAAGACCGCAAACGTTTACTCAAAGAATACCAGCATGAAAGACGAATAGAGAAAAAGGCTAATGCTGCGGCATTTAAAGAAGAAAAAAAACGTCAAGCACATGTAAAATTAAACCAGCGGCTTAATCAAGCAGGAAATAAAATATTGTAATTACATGCCTACATATAGATTTTTAGCATTTCTACAAATATTTAAAAATAAATTTATAAAATAAGAACTTAAACTTAAAAAGAGTCATATTAATGTCGGTTTAAATTTATAATAATAAATTTCAATTTTAGTGGTATGTTTCTGCCCCCTGAGAAATGTAAAGGCTTTCAGTAACAAGTAAATTTTTATTGTTTATTAAAAAAATCATAACCATTTTATTTATAGTGATAATGAATTTTAATTTTTTACTACCAGTAAAATTTTACTGGTTACTGGAAAAAAAATCATTAACCAGTAAACTTTTACTGAAAAAAAATTAGTAACCAGTAAAATGTTACTGGTTTCTCCAAGCGATTTCAAATAAAAAACAGTGTTCTGCACACAAAATCATTTGACATCTCGCTAAAAGCTAACAGGGATTAATATGTAACTTTAAACCTTAGCAAATAAAAAATTCTGTTACAACTAAAATTTTACTGAAAATCGAAATCAATTTCAATGAAATTTTACTGAAAATAAAATTGACTTTAATTTTCAGTAAAATCTTTCTGGTTACTGAATACAATTTCAGTGGAAATTAATTTTCAGTAAATTTTAATTTGTTTTCAATAACCAGCAAAATTTTACTGGTATTGGAAATTAAAATTCATTACCAGTATTTACTAATATTTTTTCAGTAAATAGTAAAAGTTTATTAGTTAATGATTTTTTTCCAGTAACCAATAAAAATTTACTTACTGGTATTGAAAATAAAATTTCATTAGAAGTAAATTTTTATTTTTCCTTGTACTGGAAAGTGCCCATCTATGCCCCCTGTACACCTATGCCAAAGAAAAAAAAGTGTTAGTTTTTTATATTAGAATCAACTAAAATTTTTTTTGTTTATTGTGAAGTGCATTTCTAAAACACAGCTGTTAGTCTTTCAATTTCTAACAAATCACTTAAAATATCTTCTGTTTTTGTCCCAATTTTTTTCGATACTTCATTTCGTTCAGCAACTGTCATGTTAATAAAAGACCATATTAAATCTCCATCTATAATGCAGCGGCTTGGATTTACAGAAAGTTTCTTAGTCATTTTAATTGTACGAAATTCTTTTGGATTTAAGCCACATAGATGTTCTTGATACGATAGCAGAACGTTTTGCAGCATAAGAAAACGACGATAGACTTTCTCGGGTAGGGGTAAACAATAACCAATTGCTCCTTCTAAAGTCCCATAAATCACCATGTATTTGTTTTCATACATAAATGGATATCGATTATTTAAGCCTCTTTGATGACATTGTACTCTAAACATAGTATTAACGGCCTGTCCCAAATGAAAGTCACCTTTGCGCAAGAGTTTTTGACCACCTAGAGATTCTCGTACTTCTGGTTGATACATGTACACGATAAGATTCTTTTCTGCGTCTGTGACTAAAAAGCCAAGATTGGCATTGTCCACCATAAATTCTATACCGTAAACTTCTAATGGATTGAAGTCTCTAGACGCAAGTGATAAAGTACGAAACTCTTCCTGGAAACGAAGCAAACTAACAGATTTGTAGACGTCAGCAATAAGAATAAGTGATTTTATAGATATTATTTGATGAACATATATGTTGGTGTCAATGAATGCCACTCCAATCAAATCGTCGTCTTTTAATTGCCAGAGGTAAATTTTTTGCCCAAGAGCTGTCACCAGGAAACCCAAAACATCCGCTAATGCTGACACAGGCCCTTTCTGTTCTTTCTTAAATACTTCTTTTAATTTGAATTTGGTCAAGGGTTTTCCTGGTTCAGGCACTACTTCGATTATGTCATAAATATGTATGTTACCGCGAGAGGTTATGTCTTCGCTATAATTAAAATTTGTTCCAATGCATAAATATTCTTTAAGACCGGAACGTGTACCTTCATATGCAAGCTTCACAATTTTAAATGCCGTTACATGTTCCCAGCTTTCAAATTCAATAGAGGCATCGGGAACAATTTCCCATGTTTCGGGACTCATAAGAACAATACTAAATTTTGAGATAGTAGGATAAATAAAACGTTCACCTTTATTTTCTTCCGTAAGCTCTTTGTCTTCACCATTAAAGCGAAAATATTTATTACTAACTTCTTCCGTTTGAGTTACAATGCAATATACACGATTTTCTCTATGATAAACAATTTGACGTGGAGTGCAGCGTAGAGGAACTTTTCGTACAGGCCAAGGTGAGTCGTAAGTAAGATAAGTTGGTAGCACACAAATTTTTAGATCAAAAGTAGTATCAAAGCACAAAAATCCTTGTGGGCAGTTTACGTTGTTAAATGGTGCAAAACTACGCAAGAAACCATTTCCAAATATTTTATGTACTCTCAGTTCGCCTTTACTTGTTAAGAATATAAAACATGGATTGGGACCACATACAACTACACCATTTAAACCAGCTATGTTTGAAAAATAACGAAGTCTGCTAATATAACGATCTTGCAAACTGTAGGAATTTAATGTTTGCTCACTTTCTTCATTAACTTCCGCGATTTTTGAATGTTCATCAAACATATTAAGACTTTGTATTTTTCGAAAACGTAACTTCATGTGACCTTTGCCATAACGGAAAGCTTGGTATGTTAATAATTCTAGACGGGTGCGTATCATAAGCAATGGTCTACTACCGTTGTTTCCTAAGCCAACCATAGCTATTTCTTGGGCAAGAGGAGAATTTGCGTGCTGTGGCATACAATTCAATAAAATACCTTGTTTGTTATCTTGTTGGCTTAGCGTATCTGGTACAAATTCCATTGAATCTGTTAATACAGCATCTCCATTTCCAGCATCATTTACCAAATACATTAATTTCATATCTGGCATAGAGTAAATTTCCAAGGTACCACTTTCTCTAGCAACAATCAGCCAGTATGAAGGTTTTACCTGTACCAATAAACGCCTCCACCAATCTGTGTTTTTTTGTCTTGATTGTTTTGCCAAGTCAGCCATACTGTTCATTTTAAACGCATTACCTGATTCACCATATAGTAAGTCTTCTTCATCTTCGATTTTCATATTAGGTTCCGATTTCATGTAGCCCAAGCCCGTATATAATAAATTGCCACTACTCCCAGTGAGATTTAACAAATCGTCAGATTTTGTAGTAAATAAACCTGACAGATCTTTGTATGCAGCCAGAGATATTACAGCAGGCACGCTACTGATGGTGTTTTTGTTAATGGCCAAACGTGGAGTAGCTTTTGTTTCACGTAAAGCTAAAGTTATGACTTTGCCATGAAGTACTCTTAAGCAAACATATGGATCAGCTATTGATACCTGCACTACAGGTGCTCCTTCATCGATGGGCACATTTTGTATAAGACGCTTACCTTGCAACAAACGCACGGACCGTGTAGTGACCTGAACTATAAAACGATTTTGACCCAAATTGCCAACAAATATGGTTGGTTGACTGCAGCAAAATCCAGTATTTTCAATTTCATTGATCTCTTCTCCCGTCTGTAAAACTAAAGTTGAAGTTCGTTGTGATAAAATCATAAAATCATGATGATCTTGTTTGGATGTCTTTTTGCTAACGTCATCGTACAATGTCCAGACGTCAAGACATCCTTCTAGCTCAAACGATGTTATAACTTGTGGGTATATAGAATTTACAAAAACACATATAGAACCATTCTTACTGTGACCACTGGATGCCACCACGTCAATTTTCAAATCACACAATTGGTTAGCCTGTGGACGTAGAGTTACGCCCCCTTCTTCAAAGTCGACACGTTCGCCAGCACACATGAAATTAATGGGACCAACATTAAGTAGACTATCACAAACCTCAAAAATATATTTTCGCAACTGAACTGAAGTTTTAGTACCAGAACCATAAACCTCAAGCTCCTCATCTTCAATGCGCCGGCCTTTTCGTATTTCATCACCGGTAGTATTGTCAGTATCATTCACTTCAATTTCATCCAAAGTAATTACAGTGCTTTGATCTTCTTCTGTAAAGTGAAGTAATAAAGAATTACCCAAACGAGAGCCCAGAAAGAGGTATTCGCTTTGAAATACACACATACAACTTGTCAGCACACTAGCAGCGGCTTTGTGAAAATGAAAATTACGAACAGTTCGCATGGAATCGACACATAGGGTAACAACATAAAGTTCTCCAGTGCGTAAAGATACAACTAACTTATCAACGTCGATAAAGGCAATGTTAGATGCATCAAGACTTATTCGTACACCATCTTGTGGTTTCAACGGAAAACTAGTGCTGTGATCGGCCGAACTATTTAATGACACGCCATATGGCGGAACACTTTGATTCAAATATATTATAGCATTAACGGTCGTTACAAGACAACCACCAATGGGTTTTTGTATGGGAAATACTTGCAAGCAGTCAAATGGTAACCCAGTAACAGTCCAAATGATGGGATGAACTCTTTGTTGAATATTCAATGAAATTGCCACTAAAACGCAAGTATCCGCTCGAACAGCCACACGGCCCGGAAACGTACGCACAGGCTCGTATAATATAAGTAATGTTGGTTCATAGTAGCCATGTAAAAATTGCAAGTCTAGAACATTATCAATTTTTTCATCAAGATCACGCAAAGCAATTAAGTAGGAAGCAAGTATTGGAGTTCGTGCCACAATTGTAGTTGGTGCTTTTTTAATTGGCTTCACATCAGCCATTTCAATTTCGTCTATACCATTTTCTTTACGAAAAGGTAAAACAACCAAACGCTTACCATACACTAACATTACTGCACAACGTGCATCAGCATCAACACGAACCATTGGTGTATAATAGCGACCTGTCCAACCATCTCTTATATCTTCTTCTTCAAAAAAGTGCAAGGACAAAGTTTTGAGAGCAAATGTATCTGGATCATGTTGTACAACTGATAATTTAGCATCTTTAAAACTAATGAGAAGTGCATCTCTAATTGAACCGGTCAATGTAACACTTTGCAAAGACATTACATTACCGTATAAACTATAAGATGCTAAACATTCTAAGCGCATTTTTGAGGACGCTCTAGGATCATTAGTATTAAGTTTTTGTTGACGATGTGTTCCATCAGCATTTGGAGAAATCCTAAAGACCTTTAAAATATTAGCGCCAGCTACCACCATATTTTCCTCAACATTATTAAAGAACCGACATGTTATAGCAAACTCTATTGCTGTTGCTGGATGCGATTGCTTACACAGAGAAAACATGCTTTGGCCTCAACTTTTTTCTTGTAAGATATTCTATTTCAAACAAATTGTAATTTATTTAAATAAATTTACTGTCATATTTATAACTAGTCTTGGCACCGAGCTTAGTGGTTTTGGGTAGTATACTAACGAACTATTCCCATTGAACTATTCACATATTTGTACTGAACGAACTAGTGCGCATTTTGAAATTCTATAGTTCATTTGTTGCTCTCAAAATAAGAACAAAAAAGGGAAAAATACACAGACCTGCCAAGCCAAAAATCAGAAATGTGCATCATACTGCCAATCCAAATTATAAAATTTGCAAGACGCTGCCACATTTAAGTATTCCAAAAAAGTAAATCTGTAGGATGCTAAAACTTATATATCTTCCATTACTAATAAGCCAATTTGCGTAGGACTTCATTTGTAAATGTACTCAAATTTCTGCTCAAAATTTCATTTCAATTGAGTAAAAAAAGTTTGTTGAGAAAGTTTGTTATCTTCTCGTGCGTGAATATTAATTGTCCTTATTTGTCAAAGTTGTCTGTTTTGACAAATGATAAATATTTTCAATTCAGTGGCATCTTCTGAATTTGTAAGACCAGAAAATTTAAAAAGTTGGTATGGCAACGATAGAATTCATTAAAAAACATAATCATTAGACAAATGCTTAATGAATTGTAATATGTGCTAAAAATTATTAATTTTACAAAATAAATGGAAGAAACCGACCTAACGAATAAACAAATATCGGAAGCTGAAGATGGTTCATTTGACAAAAGTGTTGTTGATGTTGAAAGTGAGAGTCCTTCCGATAAAAATCCAGGTAGGCAATGTTGGGTTTCATTGAATATTACTGAACATTAATAAATCTGTAATTAGATTTGTTACAAACAATAATTAAACTAGAGGAGGAAAATCGAAAAATGCAAAATGGATTTAATAGTCAGAGGGCAAAACTAAAAGAGTTATTTGTGCAAAAGGAAAGAGAATTGGAGGAATTGAAAGCTAAAATGATCAAAGCGGATTTAAAAGCCCAAGAAGAAATATCATCATTGCAACAGTTGGTTCAAGGTTTGAATAAATTTTACAATATATAGTGGGTACTAATTTTTATTTTTTAGAGACAATTGAAGAGTCTGCTATTTGCAAATCTGAACTCGAAAACCTAAAAATAGAATCTATTCGTTATAGACAATTAAATGAAAGTTTAATGCAACAACAGCAACAATCAAACACCAACAGTTCACAAGAACTGAGTAGCTTAGCTCCGCAAGTTCTAAGTCAGGTGAAAAAAACATTAGTTAGAAAATTAGGTGTAGATACATCGAACACTATGTTGGGTACAACTTTAAGCCAAGAAAATAATTCTGCACAAGAAAACAAAAACAAAAATGATGGAAGATATGTAAGAGCAAATCATAGTACAACACTTTGCTTGTAAATATTGTTATTATTTTAATAGATCCATGAAGATTCTGAGGTTCTTAGTTCAATAGTTAGCCAACTGCATGAAGAAATGAAGGCTTTGAAAGAAAAATTGAGGGAAGCTGACGAAAAACTGCGTGCTTCAAAAAAGGAATCAACAACCTCCAATACAGTTTTGAATTGCAGTAACTGTGTAAAAATGGAAGGTGAATTAGAAGAACTTAAAACAGCAGCTGCTGAGAAGGAAAATAAATTCGAAAAGCTAAAAAAGCAATTAGATGAGTCTGTTAAAGGTTTAGAAAAAGAAGCCGCACTTAGAGCAGATCTAGAAAATCAGTGGCAAGAAAAGAGAGAGGACCATAAAAACGAAGTTCATAATCTTAGGGAGCAGGTAACTTAATATAATTTTTATTTAATGATTTAATTCAGTATGGTTTTATTTCGTTTTTAGGTTACATCTAATGAACAACAATTACTAGAATTACAACAAAAATTTTTAGAAACCAAAGATGAGGTAACGCGACAATTACATCGCATCAGCGAAGACAGGAAAAAAGTCAATAAAATCTTACAAACCTTACAAGCTGATAACGACTATTTATCTGGACAATATTTGGCAACGGCAGAAGAAATCGAAAATCAATACATCAATCTCCCTAATACGGTAGAAGAATTGCATGAAGTCATTTTACGACAACAAAATGATCTTATTCAGGCACGTCTGGGTTGTGATTTCGAAAAAAAGCGGTGTGTTTCATCGTTGGATGAAATAAAAATTTTACGGGATCAATTGGAGGCTAGTGACAATGAAAGAATTTATAATAAAAAGAAATATCAAGCCGAAATAAAATCTCTTCAGTAAGTCACCACCCTATAAAATATTGCTACAATTTATTTATTTTAAATTAAAATTAAACATTTTAGAGATCGAATTACTCAACACTTTGTAACTTTGGAAAATTTAAAAACCGCAAAATCTGACTTAGAGCGAAAAGAATCAGATTTAAATAGGCAAATCTCTGAATTAAGAGTAGAAATAATAGAACTTCAATCCCAAAATGTAAGTATATATGAACATTGTATTAAAATTAAATATGTGCATACAAAAGCTTCTTTCGAACTGAAGAAAAATAAAAAGTTTGGGAAATATCTTATCAGCGCGAGTAAGAATTAGAATTTTTCTCGAATTTTAAAATCCAAACATTAAATGGTTGATTATATTAAAATTTATTAATTATTTTCCAATCTTCCCGTTTTTTAAAAGGAAAAACTAAGTAAAAATTTTAATGATTCGAAGGCAAAAATAAAAAATCTTCAAGAAGATTTGGTAACTAGCGAGCAAGTACAAAAAGATTTCGTTCAGCTTTCACAAACCTTACAGGTAAAATAAAAAATTTTGTTATATTTTTTGTTTAATTTAACATTTTTGCGTTTAGATGAGCTTAGAAAAATTAAGACATGCAGACTCTGAAGTACGTTGGCAAGATGATGATGATGTTGCCAATTGTCCATCATGTAGTAATCATTTTACGGTTACTGTACGTAAAGAGCATTGTCGTCATTGTGGCCATATTTATTGTGACAAATGTTTAACGAAAACTGTGCTATCGGGGCCTAGAAAACGACCAGCACGAGTCTGCGATATTTGCCACACATTACTAACACCTAATATAGCACCATATTTTAGTCAAGATTCTGCCCAACCAATAACAGTATCAACAACTTCTTAAAAGTGAAATGTGTATTAGAAAATGTCAAATGATCAGTTTGTAGAAGTACAAATGAATGTTCAATAAAAACGATTTAATAAATTTTCTCAACAATATTACACCTTAATTAATTTTGAACAAATTATTACACTTTCGTTAAAACATTTTTATACCCTTCACTGGAAGTGAAAAGGGTATATATTATTTCTTATGCCGTATGTAATTTCTACACCGTAGTGTATATTCTTTTTCCTTATAAATATCGAAGTATATTTACAGATGTTCATCTCTGTCCTTGCGGATGTTGAAATCAAATTTTTAAAGAGTAGAAGATTTACAGAAAAGTATGCCAATTTGTTGGAAGTTCCTGCCCTCGGGTTGCTAATTCATTGAAGATTGACTGACTTCCTAAACGCATGTTACTTTGTAATAATACTTTCCTTTTTTTTTTTGCGAAAAAATAATAAAATACTTGATTTTTAAATATATTTAAATTATAATTTCTTACTTATATTGCAAGCACTGTTTTTATTTAACCGCCAAAAAAAAAAGAATGAAAACAAATCTGCAACTTACCAACTGATCAGATTATTTCTGACAAAAAAACGATAAAAACATTCTATAACACCAAATTCTGATAGCAATTCTGATTCGAACATCAAATCGATAACATCTGTTTCTGTGACACCAAAACAATTTTTTATCGATTTCAATTCTGATTCTGAAAACAATCAGATTCCATAACAACCCTGATTATACTAATAGCTAAAAGTGATACTACATCAAAATAAACTAATTTTTCAATATCATTAATTATTTCATTTTTAATTTTTTCTTTAAATTCTAGAGGATCTTTAATAATATATTTTGAATCTTTAGAAGCTTCTCTTAAAATATTGCTAATAAATTTACATAATTCATAAGAGGGAGAGTTAACAAAAAGAACATATAGGTCTTAATGGAAAATTTTCTTTATGAATTTTAGGTAACCCATATAATTTAGGTGCTACAGAAACATTCGTTTTCAATCGAAATTTATCTATATTTGAAATTATTTTATTTTTGAATATTTCTTCAACTAAATTATTATTAATCTTTTGTAATCTACTAGTTGGGTCCTTGTTTAGAAGCTCATATTGACTAACATCTTCTATTATATTATTAATTCTTAATTTGTAGTCATTTTATCTAGCTTTTTTTTAGCTACCGTCACATTACCCTTATCAACTTTTAAAATAAGTATATCTTTATTTCTCATTAAAAACTTTTTAGTTTCTTTAACTTTTTCTAAAATAAATTTGTCATTATTAATAACTTTCATTTTATTCAAATGATTTTTTGTTATATTTGTTAATTTGGTCCTAGCTACTTCTTTATCCTCCTTACTTTGTATTGTTTGTAGTATAAAGTCCTCGCCATCTGCTATAATTTTAAGTAATGGAAACTTTTCTTTTTCTATAGGTAATACATGTTTAGGTCCAATAGAAGGAAAATCTACCTTAGTCTTGTTTACAAACCATTTTTTATTTAATTTAATTTATTTGTATCTGGGTTAGTGTACAAGCTTTATGTCTTTTTGTTCTATACGTGATACACCTAGAAGTATGCAGTAATGTCTAGAAGTTTGTAGACGGTTCTCGGCTAAACTAAAGATTTGATATATCCGTTACAGTTTGCTAAAGTGAACAGTAAATAAGTCCAAATTTACATTATGGACATTTCTGTCTGAACAGACAAAGTTTGTTGGCGAGGGGGCAAATACGCAAGATGTGTAGTACACGACCGTCTATACTACTCATTTTTTTGTCTTTCTTTTCAACTTTTCGTAATAATCGTCTTGTTGCTTCATTTCAATTTTGTACACTGTATTAATTTGCCCATATAGAAATCAATTTTTAAAATGTATTTATTTTTATTGCTAGTTTTTTGTGCATTTTGAGTTGGTTTTGTAAGAAAAATATCCTAACGACTTTGTATTCGTACAAACAGAAAAATATTTTTTAGTGAGCCGCAATTTCATATAGAAAAGCTTAGGAAATAGTGCGATTTTCTTTTCATAAGAATTGTTGTGTAAAAAGCGCACGATAGCTTTCTTCATAGGGATTCTGTTAATTTTTTTACAACGTTTTTCTTTATTTTATTTGATTCGTTAAATGTTTTTGACTGTTTTTGAGTACTTTTTATATTTCTAATTTTATTTTTTGGTTTTTTAATAATGAACATATATTTTTCACTAACATTTCAAAGAGCTTGTTTAATAATTTTCAAAGATTGACTTTGTCAGCATTTTAAATCTCCTTATGGGATACAAAAGCACTTTTGTAATTCTTCTTTCCATTTTCATCTTTTGTCCGTGTGAATTATATGTAAAAATTGGCTATGTTGACCCTGACTGACTTGAGATATAAAATTTAGAGCGTGAGCAGAAAAGTTATGAAAATATGAAAAGTAAAATAAAGAAACGAAAACATGTCCAGTAAGTATTATGAATGAAAAAAGCAAGTAAAATCTTCGGAGCAAATGTATATTTTTTGCTCTTTTTTTATTCACAAAATCAAATGTAAATTTTTTATAGTATAAGTTTTATTTAGTTGAACTGGGCAATAACAAATATTTTGATTTTTTTTTTAAATTCAATAAAAATTTAACAAAAATTTTGAACAAAATAAGCCTGATGCAAAGCGAATATATACAAGACACCGCATTAGCGAATTAGCTGTTATATTTCAAATTGTCAAAATTAAAAAAAATACATTTTTTTAGAATCATAAATCCTGCACCAATAACTAAAAATTCACAAATTACAAAAACTTTAACAATTTGAAAAAAAAAAAATAAAAAAAATTATGGACGAATTGTTAATACGGGCACCTGTATAGCATTTGCATTGGCCTGATGCCCGCAGTATTTGCCAAATAATAATTTCTTTTTATTAGATATGTGAATTAATTTATCAATAAACCATCCACGTAGTCATGATACGTAGCCATGATACTGTAATAAGAAAATAAAATTGAATTGATGATGACGACGATGTGGTCTCAAAAGTGATGATGATGTCGCCGACGTGATATATAATAGGAGTAATTAATATGAAATTTAATGCAACAAGTGGTTTAGCTGGTTTTGTTATGAAAATGACGTATTGATAAATGTCTGGAAATGGTTGGTAATGTGAACCGTTTACATAGATTTTGAAAGAGATTCATTGCATGAAAGATTCATGCACAAAAAAAATATTAATGGTTTACAGTTACGGCACAAGCCCGTGCAATTTTATATGTGTTTGTATATTTGTGTGTGTTTATGGGTGTAAATATATATATATATATATATATACTCCTTTCCACATGGATCACCTAGCACAATTCTTCCAAAAGGTTATGCTTCTAAAAAAAATGGTGCGAACGTAATTTTTATTTCTATTTAAAAATTATTTAACATATATTGGTTCAATTGTTTTTAAAAAAAAATTTTAAACCAATTGAAAGCAAGTTAAATTCGGCTGTACCCTTCACTGGGTTAGCGAAATATTAATATTTTTCACTTTCCACTATCTTCTATAATAACAAAACCATAGAAAAAATTAAATGAGTGAAGATAAATATGTGGCGTTAAATATGTTTTTACGTTTTTTAGTATTTGTAAATATTTTCAGTATTAATAGTTTATTTATCAAATACGTTCTACGTCATTAAATTTTAAGTGTTTTTAGTAGTAGCTTAGCAGAGATCATCTATATTTGTAAATCACCAACCAAATATTCAGATATTACTTTGGATATTTTAAAATTTTTTGGAAATTTTCATATACCGCAGTGCTGTGCTCTGAGGTATTTTAGCAACTTCCGGAAGAATCATAAATTATTTCGGGATGGGACACACATCATTTTAAAGGGGAGATTGTCTACATTTATAATCTACCGCCAAAATACTCAGAAGTTACTTTGGACTATTTTTAAAATTTTTGTTTTAAGTTTCCATAAACCCCAGTACTGTTGTTCTTAAGGTTTTTGGCAGTTTCCGTTTTGAATCATAAAATAAAAACTACGAACTAAAAAGTAATAAAATAAACAAAAAAAGAAATGATAAACATTGATAAAAATAATTTTCTTCGAATACCTATTTGTTATTAATCCTAAATAAATAATTAATATCAGTTAAGAAACTAAAATGAACGAGTTCTGAGAAACAGTCCCTTCTGAGAACCTCATTTTTAAAAGCAATAAAATGTCTGCAGGCACATAATTTTTAAATTATTAAAAAAAGAAATTCTAAAAAAGATATTAAATAGGAATGCAAATTGTATATAATTTGGAAAAACTTTTAAAAAATTTTAAAGCCAAATATATTTGATTAACAACAAAAATCGAAAAAATTTTCTTTCACTCAAGGCATTAAAAACCACACACACACTCACTTTTTTAGGTTTCGTCTTTGTGTGTACAAAGCTTCACACAAAAACAAAGCAAAAGCAAAATAAAAATTATTGAAAATGTCGGTTGTATTTTTGATATTTCTCTGCCATTTGCAGACCGATTGCTTTCCTTTTTTGCAGAGACATTACGAATGCTATTTCTGTTAAAAAATGTCAATACATTTTTTTTCTCTATTTTGTTATTTAGATAAAAAACGCAAAAAAAAAACAAAGCCATAATTAATGACAAACTAAAATATCGGTTGTATTTTTGATTTTTCTGGTCTATTTATGGACCGATTAAAAATCAAAAAATAAATTATTACTTAAAGGCATTTTAAAAATTATTTTTAGCATTGAAGTTGAAAAATAATTGACATTCAAAGGCATTCAAATGTAAAAGAGAAGTGAAGAATAAAAATAGAATATATAGTTTTTAATATTAAAATGTTGGTTGGGAAATTTATTTATTTATTCAGTTCAATGCTTACTGAGTTTTTTGTTTGAATACTTGAATCTTTTTGTAACTATTGATTAGTAATTCTTATTTAGTCAAGTGCTTTTACAATATAAAGGTTCTAATGTTTGCAAGAAACGTTGGGAGCAACCTACTGAGGATTCAGAGTAGCGTCTGATGAAATGGTCCATATAGGTATGCTATCCCCTTCAGTACTTATTGTACTGAATAAATAACTCATGAGAATATCATGGGTAAAAGAATGAATTTTAAAACCAACACAATTTCTGGAATTAAGCACGAATAAAGATTAATATTTTGTTGAAATTTTTGAATTTTAATCTGTAACTTTTTTCTAGCTTATTTTTTTTCGGCGTGATTTAGCCTTTTCTAGCGTATTTGTTAGGGCAATGCTGGTAATAGCATTACGAATACAGAGATGAAATTAAATTATATATAATTTGCATACCTATTGGATATCTTTTTTTATTAGTTTAAAAATTGAATGTCTGCAGACATTTTATTGCTTTTAAAAATAATTTCCTGAAAAGATTTTTTCTTAGAACTCGTTAGTTTTAATTTCTTACACTGAAATTAATTATTTATTTAGTTTTATTAAATTATTCGATCTTATAATCAGTGCTGTTCTGTATTTCCAATCCGCATAATTTTTCTCGAAAGTGGAAAAATGCGAATTTTCTTGGTTGTTCTGTATTCCACTTCCGAATTTTTTTTCGGTTTTTTTCATCTAAAAAAATTTTGATGAAATGTAATTTATTTTTTTATTATTATATGAAATTCAGAATTGCTAATTTAAGAATATTTTCATTACGAATATTTTCATAATTCCACTCGTTTTGATTTCACACGAAACATAGAACAGCGACGTATAATCAATTTCGTTGAAGAAAACCTTCAAAAGAAAGTCGAAATATTGGAAAATTAAATTAAAAGCAAATTTTCAATTTTACTAATAATTATTTATTTATTTAGGATTAATAAAAAAATAGATATTCAAAGAAATTTTTTTTCTCAATATTTTTCATTTCTTTTTTTATTTTGAAATAATTTTTCATTTTTAAGTCTATTTAACTTTTTTATTGAAAAGGCTAATTTATTAAGGTTGAGGTCGTAGTACAAACATTTATATTTATATTGATATTTCCGTTCAAGAGTAAATAAATAAATTTTTATAATACTACCTCAATCAAGCCTAATAAGCTAGCCGTTCCAATTATATAATTTTTTTAATATTTAAGAATAGTGTAGAAAGTGAAAAATATGAATATGTCGCTAACACATATATAAGACTCGGCACAGCCGAATTTAAATTGTTTAGAAGCCATGAACTTTTGGAAAAATTGTGCTAGGGGGTCCTATTTATGTGATAGGGAGTGTATATATCTAAAAAAAATTTAAATTATTATTTTAACTAATTGTTTAGGTTTTTAAAGACATGATATCATAATGTTGAGGGTTCCTCTGTAGTTACAATATTATTGGCATTATTACTGTTGCAAAAATTGTTCACCGCAAGCAATGCATGTTTAGCTTCTGTATCTGTAAAAGTAAATTAAAAAAAATATTAATTATAATAAAATAAACTTAATTATTTAATGCTTTATTGTGCATCAAGTTGAAATTCTATTTATTTCTCTTAAATTAAATAAAAAAATTTAGTTTTAAATCAGACCAGTTATGAATATTTCCCGTGAAAAAAAGAGAAAACTTTTTTAACCATAATTGGTGCTGTATATGGATTTAAAAAAAAAATACACAATTGAAATTTAATATAGTAATTCTAAACTTTTATTAAATTGTATTTAAATATTTCTCACTTTATGTATTTTGTTTATGATCTAATCTATTCATATACCACAAAAAAAAAAAAACAAATAAAAGTAATAAAAATAAAAATATTTTTTTTTTAACTTTTTCTTAAAGTCTAATAAATAAAACCAATAAAAATAACATCAAAATACTTAACATTGACTTTCAAATCTACGTTAATTTTTTAAAATAATAATGAAAAAAAAGAGAAAACTTGATATTCTTTCATCCTATTATTTTAAGACCCTTTAAAGCAATTACGGCCCCGATTATGGTTCACAACACAAAAATATTGTGTTGTCTTGCTTACAACACAACATTAATTATACATGAGATTATGGTTCACAACATCTAGTTGTTGTGTACGTCATACAGTTGTATATTAATGTTAGTAGATTTTTTCTTAAAAATACTAAAAGCGTGAATGCAAAAAACCGTGAAGTTGAAAGAAATCAAAGAAAAATGAAGCGCACTAAAATAAATCTATTTTGTTTTATTTAATTTAAAAAAAAAAAAAAAATTTAGAGATTAACGTGTTTCTATTTTTTCGATAATGAGTACACAGAAAACAGATATGGCACGAGTTCGCAAAAATATTCAGAATAGTCCCAACCCATCAGAACTGCCAAATACAATGTTAGCAAAAATTTTCTGGAATTAAATTTGTTTAAATGTTTGACATAAATAAGAATGGTTTTGCTGGGAAACAGACCGTCAATCCGGTGTTTGCTTTTTTTTTTTTTTTTTTTTGCTGATGGGGTAGTTTTAAGTTTCTCAGCCAACTGTTTGTTAAATTTTAAATAAAATAATAAAAATTAAAAAAAAAAATCCACTGAAAATACATTCCTTAAAATTTTCTTAAAAATTGTTTTTCCTTTATATTTTTAAACCGACAAAAAAACTAATCGCAACAATGAGACAACACCTAATAACCAGATGTGAATGATACGAGTAATCGCCGAAAATTAACCTACACAACTGAACAGACAACTCAACAGATAATAGCATGTTCACACGAGAGAAAATTCGCTCTCTTTTGAGGGTTCACAACCCAATCTCGAATGAAACAGGAAGATTCGCCATACAAAATTAAGTGAGCGAATCTGCAGGTTTCATTTTGAAACTCTTGCCGAAACCATGAAATTTAGTATCATCCCTAGTTTCTATCACTAGTTTATCTTAACTAGCTGTCAAACAAAACAAATTGTAAACAAAAAAATATTGTTTTGCAAGCATTTCATTGTATTAGTAAGAAACAAAGGAAAGAGTGTTAAATTGCTTAGTTATAAAAATAAACATAATAAATAACACAACATATTAAATTATTTGAAATAATAAATACATTTTTTATTATTTTTTCTAAAAATACATATATTTATATTTTAAAATTTACCTTTCTTATCCATTCAAAATTAAAAAACAAAAAACAAAACAAACAACTGTCAAATGAAACTCATTATGTGTCGTCTGAACGCAAATTCTCACAATCGAGGTTCAGAGAGTGAAACCAGCATTGAAACTCGTCGTGTGAACATGCTATAAGTGTTGTAAACGGTAATCGCAATTCACAACACCAAAATAGTTAAGTGTTGTGAATCATAATCGGGGGGTACATTTTATATAATTATGTTGTCTTAGCTATATAAGATACATAAATATAGATTTATGTGAAAATGTGTGTATTTTAAAAAAATTTTAATTGTCAAGAGAACTTAAAATAAAAAATATATCTATATAAGTATAATATATATTTTCTTTTTGTTTTAACTATGCATTAAAAATAAAGTACTGAAATGATATCTTGTTAAAATTAATAACAAACATAAATAACTATTATTTGTTTAAACAATAATCCAAAAAAAATTAACTCATTAAATAATTAAAATATTGTACAATTGCATTTTGAAAAATTTAATTGAGCAAAAAAAATTAAAATTAAATTATTAATTAATTAATAATAAAGAGAATACGTACATACATAAAATTATTTTAAAAAAAATATGGGAATACAAAAACCATAAAAATAAGAAAATAAGTTCATTTAATTGTAAATAAGCAAACTAGGTTTTTTTTTGATTTGTTGGGGAACGTTGTACATGCTCTACATACATACAACTTATTGCATTACCAGTGCCTAGCATCGAAAAAAAATTTAAAAAGGAAACTATAGAATTGAATTGTTTCTGTAATTTTTCTTTGTGATTTTGACGTAATTCATTGGAGATGGGAGTCCAAGTGTTTCTGCAACAAAATTTTGCGAAAAACGTCTCACTAGAATTGTGTAAATATTTCACATTTCAAAATGTATAAAAAAAATTATTGATAAAATGAAAATTACTAAATTTAAACCGTTTATATTAAGGGCCCAATTATGGTTCACAATACAAAAATGTTGTACTGTCTCGCTTACAACACAACATTAAATGGAACATAAGTTCAATACACTCTGAGTTTGAATAAATGAATAAAGTATAATTAAAATCAAAATCAAAAAATAGATGGCATAATGTGTTGTTTTCCTTGTTGTGTCAGAAAAAATCCCGAAATAAATATTTTTTTCTAAGTTATGTAAAGTGGCTGATAAACACATCAAATTTCAACATCAATCAAACTCAACTTTGGAGTTTAATTAAAAGTCAAAGCTAAAATTGTTCAAAAAATTAGAACATGTTGAAATTAAAAATACTCGTATTTGTATAGATTAATTAAAATTTTTGTAATTTTCTATTATACTCTTTTATGCATGTTAAATTAAAAGTTTAGACATGTACTGCTTTAAAAAAAATCAAAATTAATTTGATATAATTTTCTAAAAAAAATTATCAATCTAATATTCTAATGATGTACACATTTTCATGCATCTCAAAAACAATTTGACACAACCAGGAAACTTAATGTTAGTGCAAAAAGTACGAACACATGCTACAAGCGAGCTTCTCGTTTTGAGCTCTTGTCAGCTCGTCCTACAAGCTAGCTTAAACCTTGCGAGCTCAAATTAAAGCTCGCAAGCTTAATACCCACACCTCGCAAGATAGAGTACGCTCGGAGCCGAGTTCAATTCGAGCCCAATCCATATCCTGCAAAAGAGTTTCACAAGAGCTGTTTGATTTTCGACGTTGTTGCCATATTGAAAAAGCTAATTGCCGTATAAATTCAGTTTGATTTGAAAGTTAATTCACATTAAATGGAGATAGTTCAGAAATTAATTTTAATTAAGACTGCTACTGCAACTTAACGTCTTCGTCTGTCCACAATTCCATTACACATGAAAGTATTGTCTTGCAAGTTGAAAGTTGCACGAATGTTTACACATTAAAGTAAAAGACAAGTTTATTCAAAAATTGCGGCACTTCGTTTTGATAATTTTATTTGCTTTTTAATTTAAAATTACTAAGGTAATCACATATTTACGTATATTTGTATGGAAAAGATTACTTTTTGATTACATTTGTAAATTAAAACAATATAATTTGCCTTTTATATGTACACAGAAAATATTATTGGAAAAAATTTTTCAAACAAACGGTTTTTAGATATTTTTTAAACTTTTAAAAAACTTTTTTGTTTGGATCTAATAACAAATTTGTTTAATTTTTAGTTTAATACAAAATTAAAAAAAAAAAAAAAATTGTGACATATGAGAATTGTCACTTTTGTACAATAAAAAGGCAGAAGAAAATATAAGAAAACGAAGAGAACAATACATAAAAAGCTAAAAAAAATTTGGAATTGTGTGGCTTAATAATTTTTTAAAGGTTCTTTTGGTCATAACCAAGCATGGGTTAAGTAAATGTGCTGTATTTCGTTTTAAACAGATAGAAAAGTATAAATCCACTTCAGACATTTTTAAATTATCGCCAGATTATATAAAACCACTTGGTTTTTAAAATGAATCAACAGTACAAATATTAGGCCTGATTATGAGTGATATTTTTATATTTTACATTAGCTTGTTGTAAATTCGACTATGACAGCGACATTCGTTTAAAATTTCTCATGGCGAAAAATCTACATGAAAGATGAACTCAATATGAAGACAAAATTTTACATATATTAAAATCCAAAATTACAAATGCTCAAATATCTCGAAATTTGCAAAATATTGAAATAAGTAACAAAGGTATGGATTTATAACTAATAGAAAATAAAACCTACTTTATTTTAATCAATTTATTAAAACCGCTTTTGCAATAGAATCAGAAATTTTTATAATGTTTTGGTTTTTTCATAAACTTCTTCCACCACAACAAGCACTTTTTGCGGAACCCACTGGCTCAAAAATTGTTAAAAGTATTCTGTTGCAGATTCACAAGACGGATTTGTGGTAATAAGTTATACAAGTGAGTAATTAGATTTAATTTTTTTACGATTTACCTACATCAAAAAAGTACTCTTATATTAGAATTTCAACACTTGCACATGAAATATTGAATTAAAAATTATAGTTTATATGTTTATGTAAACATAATATATTATCGTAGTGGTAGTTACAATGGTATTCGGTGTTGCCGATGGTGGTGATGATTGCAAAAATACATAAAATAAAATTTTGATTATGATGTCAATAAACTTTTTTATTCGAATTGGATCAATTATTTATCTGAAATTTTTTATATTTTCAGTAAACATTTTTATTTGGATCAGCTAATTATTTGTTTGATTTTTATTTGCATTTTCAGTAAACTATACATTTGGCTTAACTAAACAACTTGTTTGATAAAAAAAAATTTTTTTTTCAAAAAATTTTTGTTTGTTTATGTTAAAAAGTTTGTTTGAAAAAATCAGGAATTTTTTTTCAATAAACAAATTACAAAATATATTGTTTGAATATAAAAATATGTTAATAGGACCGTTTTCAAGCAAAAATTGTTTTGAATCTAATAATTCTTTGTCTGAATTAAAAAATAATTTTTTTAAAAAATAAAATAAAAATAAAATTTTCATATTTAAGTCATTCTTTTGTCAACAATTTCTGCAAGGGTAAAAAATTTACTTGCAAGAGAATTTCGTTGTAAGTTCAGCTGCAAGATAAAAAACTGTGAGTGTGTTAGTGAAAAGTGTGATTGTATTGAGTTTTTCGCACTTGCATGTGTTAACGCTAAGTAAGTTGTTTTTGTATTTTTGCAGTTACGAGGTATGATCAAAAAATAACCGTTATTTTCAATTTTCGTGAGGTACGTATGTTCGATTTTCGCATTTTTTTTATTTTTTTTTATGTTAGTACACATGTCTGTTATTTATGTTGACAATATCAGCCATTTTGGATTGTCAGTTGGTTTTTGACAGATAAAAAAGTTAGTCGTGTTTTGGTGTGCTCTTCGACTTTTTACTATTTCAAAAAATGGATCAAAGAAGTTTTAAGTTTAAGTTTTGCGTAAAAAATGAAATTAAATGTGCAAGGACATTTGAAATGTTGACTGTGGCGTTTGGCGAGTCTACTATGAGCAGAACACAAGTTCAATTGTGGTATAAACGGTTTAAGGAAGTCCGAGATGTCAATGACGATACCCGTCCTAGTCGCCCGAGCACGTCAACAACCGATGAAAACATTGAAGCAGTGAAGAAAATGATTTTGGATAATCGTCGAATCACTATTAGAGAGGTTGCTGATGATGTTGGCATATCGTTCAGCTCATGCCAAGCGTGTGGCAGCGAAGATTGTTCCAAAATTGCTGAATTTTGACCAAAAAATCGTCGCTTGTTCGTAATTTTTTGGTAAAAAACAACACCGTAATCATGCCTCAGCCACAGTATTCACCAGATTTGGCCCCCTGAGACTTTTTCCTGTTCCCAAAACTGAAGACACCGATGACAGGAAAGCGTTTTGCTACGATTGAGGAGATAAAAGAAAAATCGAAACAGGAGCTGTTGGCGACACCAAAAAGAGCGTTTCAGAAATGTTTCGAGGATTGGAAAAAACGCTGGCATAAGTGTATTATATCTGAGGGGGAATACTTTGAAGGGGACAAGATAGTTATTGATGAATAAATAAATACTTTTTGAAAAAATTCAAAATAACGGTTATTTTTTGATCATACCTCGAATATGCCTTGATTGTTATATTCAGTTTTGTTATAGTGTATTTGTGTTCTGTTTGTTCTATGTTCTAGTGTTTCTTATTTTTACTTCAGTGCAAACCATTTTGTTATTGAAGTATTTATTTCGATATCCGATTGAACGTGCTTGACAGTATTTGAAATCAGGGATGATGCTTGAAAACTGTTTCAACAGTGCTTGTGCTGTGCTTTAGTATGTAATATTCCATATAATTCCTTATTGTTGAAGGTATAAAATATTTTTTTTTCTTATTAAATTTTTAACAATTGATATTATTGTTATTATTCAAGGCATACTGTATAATGTAATAGATTACAGCAATCCTACAACTGGATATATGAGTTGTTATATTTGACAGTGATGTAAGTCCATTTTTTCATGTTTCGAGATATTTAAAGCTTTGCGTTTGAGTAACAAACGTTAATCTATTCAAATGACGTTTTTTACTCCAAATATCCTTTCAATTTTATTGTGACATAATAATTACTGTAATTATAATTTTTTTAAATCCAAAGGACTTATACCACTTTCCAAAATAATATTTTATAAAAAAAAATTAAAACAGGAGTAAATTTAAGTCCGCAGTATTATCGACATTAACTGTACTCAAATGAATTTTAAATGTAAAATATAATAATTAAACTAAAATTTTTTGAAAACACTAGCAAACAAGATTTTTAAGAAATAATTTCAACTATATTGCAAAAGTTGACATAACCAAACAAAAACTAAAAAAATATATTTTAAACTTATTTATTCTTCACTGCTAAAATAGTGTATATTATTCATGATAAATATGTGCTTGTATATCTTGAATTTTCATACATACGTGCAACGTTCTGTAAATCAAATCGTTAAAAAAAAACAAAAAAATTTTAAAACCGAAAAATAGTTATTTGGCGTTCACAAAAATTAGTTTTGATATCATTCAAAGTTAAGTTTGTTTTTGTGTTATTAAATTATAAGAAATTTTTTGCTTTCGTCAGAAAGTGGTTGTTGTTGTGAAGCAAAAAGTTTATTTTATTCATTTAACTAATTTGCAAATTTAAAGCGAAAATTTAAACAAATTTTAGTGTTTTTTTAAATCAATTTTTATTTAATTTAAATGTATTAAATTGGAAGTAATTTTTCTAAAACGAATAAAAACGGGCTAAAGTTGTATGTTTTAATTTGTTTTTTCATGTTTTTTCAGTCACTTATTACAATAAGTTATTCGATTTACTTTGGGAAAGTTTATTTATTCGATTTTAAAACGAATAAAATTTCGTGAATGCGGTTTAGAGAATATCAAAAAATGTGAATTCGTTTTATAACATTTTTTTTTTCGACTTCGGTTTAGAAAGTAGCAGCAATAGTAAGATTTTTATATCTTCCTCGTTTGCCTAATAAAAATTTTATTTTAAATGGAGCATTTTCTTAAATATAATTTATCTTGGGAACATGTAAGTAATATCTGCTAAAGCGCAGGGTATTTGAAGTCATAACAATCAAATAAAGGGTGTTTTTTATAGACGTATAAAACTTTAAGTTGGCATTACTGTTCAAGATGGCGACCGATTTAACAGCTGTCAAGTGATTTATTCTCAGTTTGGTCACTAAGCAACCAGAGATGAAACTTTTGAGGTTAGAATTTTGAAAAACTCTGCTTTTTATTTGGATTTTGTATGTAGGAGACAGATATAGTGTTTTAATATTACGAATAAGAGAAAATAAGCAAAATGAAAAATTTCTTGTTTTAAAAAACATTAATTAAAAAGTTATTCCGTAATGGAAATGCACACGCCGGAAATTCTTATATATACGTTTATTGTTATGAAGTATGGAATTTAATGTAAAAGTGATAACAAACACAAATTTTCGTGTGTTAAAATTCATGTTTACGAAATGTAAATAATGAAAGTGTAAATTTTTTAGAAATACCCGAGCAAAACAAAATAAAAATTTTGAGTTCGTGCAAAAGACAGAAAGAAAATGTATACTATATCTGCACTCTGACACCTCTGGTTGCTCGGTAGTTTGGTTTGGCAATTCATCATGAATAGACTCACGCCTGAACAACGCTTGCAAATAGTGCAATTTTATTTCGAAAATAATGGTTCTGTGCGGAATACGTATCGCGCACTGCGTCCATAGCGATGAAGCGCACTTCTGGTTGAATGGGTTGAAAACTGCCGCATTTGGAGTGAAGCTAATCCTCAAGTGTATGTCGAAACACCGTTACATCCAGAAAAACTGACTGTTTGGTGCGCTTTATGGGCTGGTGGAATCATTGGTCCGTACTTTTTCAAAAACGATGATAGCCAGAACGTTACAGTCATTTTTCATTCCTGAATTGAACAACCATGATGTCCAGGAGCTGTGGTTCCAACAAAACGGCGCAACATGTCACACAGTTCGTGCCACAATCGATTTATTGAAAGACACGTTTGGTGACCGCTTAATTTCACGTTTTGGACCTGTGAATTGGCCTCCAAGATCTTGTGATTTAACACCGCTAACTACTTTCTGTGGGGCTATGTAAAGTCATTGGTCTATGCGGATAAGCCACAAACGCTTGACTATTTGGAAGACAACATTCGCCGTGTTATTGCCACAAATATTAGAAAATGTCATCGAAAATTGGACGTCCAGATTGGACTACATCCGATGCCAGAAATCATATTTAAAATGTAATGCCACAAGATTATCTTTCGGATAAATAAAATTCATGTCAATCGAATAATCCATCGTTTTTTTTATTGAAATTTAAATTTCTATACGTCTATAAAAAACACCCTTTATAACTGCGATAAGAAAGTTGTTTTCATTGTAATTTGGTTTGAAGAATGAACTTTTTCCACTTTCAGAAATTATATCATTTTGTAGAGAAATTCGTTTGTTCACTTTAAGAAGAAATTTCTCTCCATTGAATGTGTAATTATAAATATGGATAGATGTTGCGTATGATTTATCAATATTACCACTCCTCTTTTTTTTTTTTTTTTAAGTGGACTTATACCACTATCAAATATAACAGTTCATATATTTGTTTGTTTTTGTACTTGAAACTGTTTCTATACCCACCAAACCATGTAGCAATCAAACTACAATAAAACTTGAGAATAGATATTAAAAATTCTGAAGGTATGTACAAATTACAAGTATTTATTTTTGAAATATAAATTTATGTGTTTGTCGTAAATAAAATTTTGCTTAAGGCAAATTTTAATATTTTTCTCGTTATATGGTTTTCTGCGTTTTTTCAGTTTTTATTTTTATACAACTAAAAGCCGTAATTCTACTACTATAGACATATAATTTTGACATCTCTAAATCAAAAGAAATTCCCGAAGTAATGCAGAAAGCCGTTAGTACCATAATTTCTTACATTTAATTATTTTACAATTATCGTCAAGCTTTGTAGTTAAAAGTCGCCGTATATATACAGTAATTGGAAAACACTTCCAAGCGTGAATTCCGCTAATGTATAATATAATTTTTTGTTGTAACAATTTATTGTTATTGTCCCAAAGTTGGTAACACATGGTGCTGATGAGGAGCAAAAAATTTCTCGGAAAGTGATCGCTCCACCAAACCAGTATCTGGGGTTATTATAAATTTTTTATGCATTTACAAAAATAATATCAATTGTCAACAACTGAATAAAAATAAAGAATTACAAGGAATATTATTGATGTACGAGTACATCTTGATGTAATAAAACCAGGTGACACTGAAATGCCAGCTAAATCCTGTATGATTGATGCACGTCCTGTCAAATATTAAGAGATATCAATGTGTTAAAGAGAGATCTTGATATCAACCACCGGAAATAAATTTTGACAGGAGGAGCCTCAATAGCAATAACAAAATGATGGGCTTTTTGTAATGTTACCTGGTTTTCTTATAGAAACAAAAGTAGCTATTTCTGCCTTATTCTTCCGCGAGAGCTTTAATTCTAAAACCGGATTATTTTTTACTTTCATGTTAAATTTTACAATTCTGGCTACCTCGTGGTTTACTAACTAATTGTGGCGGTCAGAGTTCTTTAAAAAAGAGTATTTATCTATCTATCTATATAAATAAAACATTTTTAAATTCACGTTTTGAAGTTTTTACATACAATCAACATTCAATCACCTACTACTCACCTCAGCGTGAACTGAGGTGGCGGGTGTAGCACTGGACACAGTAGCCTCTTCAATACAATTTGTTTGTGGCGAAGAGCCGGCTATATTGGTGCTACTACTCACCACAGGTGGTGAGGTTGTACCACTTGTGGTTGAAGTTACACCCGATGTGGATACAATATCAGCCTCTGTGGAAGAACGAGGTGTCGATATGCTAATAATGGCCCCAGTCGGTGGTGGTGGTTGAGGTTGTGGGTGTAGTAGTAGTGTAGTTGCACGTAGCTGTTCAGTTGCAGACTGAGACTGTAGATGTTGCAAGTATGTTTGTGTCTTTAACGTTTTATTAGCGGTAGTAGAAGTAGAATTAGAACAAGTCGTAACAGTAGCTGTACTGTGAGGTAAAGTTGCTAGTTTAGAGCTTTGACCGCTTTCGATATTAAGTGGAGAAGTTGATTTAGGCGTTGTATGACTTTGAGAGATTTCAGAATTTTTTGTGTGTGTACCTTTAATGCTGTGATTCGACACTATTTTTGAAAAGTCTTTACCAGTGATTGTTGCATTTGGATTTGCTTCTTTAACCAGCGGCTGGTGTTGTTCAGTGATAATAGTGGAAGAGGTGGAAGTATAAGAACCAGAGATTTTGCCTTGACCTGGGCTGCTGTGACGTCGGTTTTGTACATCGGTTGTACTGGGAGGACTACGTTGTTGATCAGATTCTGATAATTCTTTATTGCCGGTGCATGAAGTGTTCGTCATGGTTGTTGTAGGTGAAGAAGGTAATGATTTCTTTTCACTTGTGTGTGTTGTTTCGGCTTTGGACAAGTCTTCTTGATCTTTTCCAATATCGCTGCTGCTGTTTTCCACGCCATTCACTTCATTTGAAGAGACTTGTTGCAGGTTTGCTATTCGCAACGATTCTGTATTGCTGACTATAGAAGGAGCATGATTGCTTGAATTGGAATTAGACCCTGTTAGATCCAATGTCGTTGGTTCATATGTAGAGTTAGATATACCAGTGACATTTGTTCTATCAATTACAGCAGTTTGTGGCACGACATTTGCAATATGATGACGCATAGCATGCGGACTATGGGTTGTTCTACTATTAAGATTGCCATTTTGTCCATTGCCCGATATGGCTGTAGAAGATGTTAATTTTCCAGGCATGGTTGCCATAGAAAATGCAATTGGATTTATAGAACCTGGTATGGGAATCTGCAACGATCCATTATTTTGATTTGATGCTGCGGACAATAATCCTGTGGCATGCATTGAAGCCAAATGATTTGGATGATGGTTGTAGTATAAAGAGCTACTCATTGGAGACATATGAGTAGATAAAGAAGTAGTGGGCTGGGCAATGCTTGCGTTGGGCTGCAGTGTAGGTGCTGATGAAGTGATCATACTTGGCTCTGATTGCCTGCCTGGAGCTCCAATTATACTAACATTGCTGGAGCTGACGATGCCATGGCTGTGAGGGGAAGAGCCTGCAGAAGTGGTGAGCATTGCAGTAGAGTGAGATGGCAGTTGGTGGGCAGAAGTTATTGTTGAATGATGGGGTGACATATGAGGATGGCTTAAGTTCATACTGTGGTGAGCCAATCCCAAAGCTGCTGCTGAAAACCCTGGATGGGTAAGACCAAGAGCAGCTTGTTGCAAATGATGAGGCATATTTGTGGAGACATGGGAGAGCGGAGAAACGCCTGGTAAGCCAGATAGTCCTAGATTTAAGCCAATTGCTCCATGGGGACTTTGTCTTTGGTTAGATACATGATAGGGAGATATAGATGATATGCATGCCTGCAGACCGGTAGGGGGTGCGCGTAGACCTAAATTCAGATGGGGTATCATAGAACCGAGCAAATTCCTGCCTAAAGGATTATATAATGGATTCGAATAATGATGCGAAGCCGATAACAGTTGCTGTCGCTCTCTTTCACGAGCTTCCCTTTCCTTTTCGCGCATTTCTCTTTCTCTAGCCTCCTTTTCTTTTAATTCTTTCTCTCGTTGCTCCTTTTCGCGCTGCTCCCGTTCCCTCTGCTCTTTTTCCCTCTGCTCTCTTTCACGTTGCTCCCGCATTTCACGTAGCTCCCGTTCCTTTTCCCTTTGAATTTCACGTTCACGTTCTTCTTCACGAGCCATTCGTGCTCTATGCTCTTCTTCTAGCTTAATCCTATCATGCAAACTTGGACCAAGTCCTAACGCAGTACCAGGTATCATTGAATATATATGGGAAGCATAAGGGGATGCCAACGGTGGGTATAGAGCGGCATGTGGATGAGAAGGATGGGCACCTGCGGCCCTTAGTAACTGAAAACGTTGATCCAAATACATTTGATCAGTAAAAGGTAGACCACCAGGATTTATAAAGGCGCCTAAAAAGAATTTATTTAAATAGAAAAACATCAATAAAATAAGAAAACAAATCTAATATTATACCTGGTGGTATACCAGCAATTCCTGCAAATGGTGAATATGCATCCAAGGGAAATGCACCAGCTGGATGTATTAGACGCTCGTCCGATCGATACGGTTGAAAGCCACTTCTAGCTAATAGCTCTGGTTGTATGCCAGTGCTGGTTTGGGGATTAAGGCGTGCTATTTTCTCAACTGCTTGAGGCGAAGGTGCCGAACGTTTTTTGGCTGCAGTAGATTGCTCTTCAGTGTTTGCTGTTGGTGCCATTGATGAACTTCCAATTCTTTCATTAGAAACAGAGGTTCTACTATTTATGTTTGAACTGGATGTAATCGAAACATTTGGAACACTACTGGGTGCTACAACGGCTGCCACATTGGGAGCCGTATTGCGCTCAATACGTTCTCGTGAGGAGACCTCCTCTTCTTCTTTGATATCCGCTTGTTTTGCTAAATTTCGCAAAGCCGACGCAAATGGTCCACGTGCTTGGGTTGCAGCACTATTTAAGTTGACTGTTACACCAGCCAATTGTTGTTGTACTTGCACAGCAGCTGCAACAGCATTTTGATGAGCTTGATGCTGTTGTTGAGCTAGCGATGGGGAATGTGCACTAAGGTGGTTGTTAGCTATACTATGGTTAATATTATTCGATGATGATTGAGATTGTACATTTGCTGATGCCCCCACGCTTGCGGATGGTGTTGACGGTGATTGTAAATGCTGTGGTGATGGCACGACTGGAGCTGGGCTAGTAGTCGGTCGCTTTTGAGTACTTTTGGGTGGCACTGCAAATTAAAAAGAATAAAAATAAGCAGAATTCGCATTTTATAGAATATTTTGTTTTAAAAGAAATGTTCCTTAAATTAAATTTGAAATTAAAAATGAAAATAATAATATGCAGTTCGCGATAGTGTTAAAGAAGAGGCGTCAACCTCTACCGTGAATAGTGGTCGCTATTGCAAGATGATAGCGGACTTCTTGTAGCCAGAAATTGAAGATATTCACCGGGACGATATGTGGTCTCAACAAGACTACAGTGTTATCACATGTCGGGCGATGTTAATTGGCTAATACGATCATCTGATTTGACACCGTTGGACTTCTTTCTTTAGGGATATTTAAAAAAAGTGTACGTCAATAAGCTAAGAACAATTCAAGAGATAAAGGATGAGATAATTCGGCACATTAACGACATTGAACCGCAATTATGTCTCAATCTTTGAAAATATGGGCTATCGGATAGAGGTATGCCACTGAAGCCGTGGTTGAACATTTGGCCTGTATTTTGTTTCACACATTATTGTCATAGATTCTTCTATCATAATAAAAAATATTAAGATAATTCTCTGAAAGCATTTTATTTTATTTACAATTCACATCGTGCGTTTTGGTTGAACTACCTTACATAAGTAGGTTTTAAGTCGAGCCAGCTTTAACAGAGTGTCATCACTAACACAGCAAATATTTACAGACAATATATGTAAAGGATGTTTTTTATAGACGTATTACTGTTCAAGATGTCGACCGATTTAACAGCTGTCAAGAGATTTATTTTCAGTTTGGTTTGGCAGTTCACCATGAATAGACTTACGCCTGAACAACGCTTGAAAATGGGCCCAAAACGAGATTGCCGTTGTTCCCGATTATCATAACCGAATTTTGTTTAGTGATGAAGCGCACTTCTGGTTTAATGGCTACGTCAACAAACAAAACTCCCGCATTTGGGGTGAAGCTAATCCTCAAGTGTATGTCGAAACACCGTTACATCCAGAAAAACTGACTGTTTGGTGCGCTTTTTGGGCTGGTGGAATCATTGGTCCGTACTTCTTCAAAAACGATGATAGCCAGAACGTTACAGTCATTTTTCATTCCTGAATTGAACAACCATGATGTCCAGGAGCTGTGGTTCCAACAAGACGGCGCAACATGTCACACAGTTCGTGCCACAATCGATTTATTGAAAGACACGTTTGGTGACCGCTTAATTTCACGTTTTGGACCTGTGAATTGGCCTCCAAGATCTTGTGATTTAACACCACTAGACTACTTTCTGTGGGGCTATGTAAAGTCATTGGTCTATGCGGATAAGCCACAAACGCTTGACAACATTCGGCGTGTTATTGCCGACATACGGCCACAAACGTTGAAAAAAGTCATCGAAAATTGGACGTCCAGATTGGACTACATCCGATGCCAGAAATCATATTTAAAATGTAATGCCACAAGATTATCTTTCGGATAAATAAAATTCATGTCAATCGAATAATCCATCGTTGTTTTATTGAGTTTTAAGTTATATACGTCTATAACAAACACCCTTTATAAGTAATGCAAAATTGTATTAAATAATGCAGTAGTAATTTTTAAAATTTTCCAGTTTTAAAATACAGACGAAATTTTAATGAAATTTCTTTACATTTAATAAAATTGGGGTGTAGAAAAATGCAGTCAAGATAAAAAACTTTTTATTAAAATGTACGATATTTCTTCAACTAAACTAGAAAACTATTTTAATAAGAAATGTATATAAAAAGAAGGAAAATTTTTGTTATTTGTATAATAACCAACGTTTCTTTATCGGGACCTACTTTTTTACATTATTTACCTGCCACTTTTGGTTCAGTGTTCTTTTATCTGATGTAATCATTTATATATTACCAAATACCTTAGCTTGTTTTTTTAATCGATCTATCACGGCTTCTGTTCAGGGGGGTTACTCTCTATTGCGATGCGAAAGAAAAACCATTCGCATCTGTATAGAGAGTAACCCACCAGGTATCCTTAGTGGGATACAGCCAGACAAACTTAGAAAAACTATTCATGACCAAAATGTGATTATATTGTTTACTTGTTGCTGTCATAGGGCCGACATGATCAATTTGGTAAGAAAACCCTCTATTTTGCCAGATATAGAATTAATGACTAAATGATGAAACAGAACTGGAGCTTAACGATGTTTACCATACAAATTGACATATAAAACTCGTTGCTGAAAGCAGTCCTGAAATAGAATTTATTTTATTTTGGCAGCGACTTGATTTATTTTCTCGTTTTGAAACACAAATGCCACACTTTTATTACATTTCATGTATTTTGCAAACAAACCCACAGAAAAATAAGAACAAAAAGTCGTTACACTGTGCGACAAAAAAATTCCTGGGAAGTAATATTACTTTTCTGGTGGGTGCTGTCGAGTAAAACAAGAATCTGCTTTTGGAATTTGCCAAATACCCCCAAAATCTTGAGTTACGGGTAAAAAACCGGTTTTTCGTACCTTTATCCATTTATAAACCAGTAACTTACTTGAATAGGGATCATTTTGAAATTTCTGAACGGATTTAGAAAGAAAACATTAAGGCCGTTTAAATTGTATAGCATCATTTAAGAAAACTTGAGAAATCTGTGCGTATTTCTCATTCAAACTCATTATTTTTCACCATTTTTCAACTTTGGAGACGTTTTTACACAGTATTTTATAAAGAAACCGTACAATTTTTTAAATTAACTTTCAAAATGTGGTTAATTATGAGTAAAACACAACTGTTTTTTTTAACCGTTAAAAATGCACTGAGTTGTTAAATTTTTTATTAAAAAAATTAAAAAAAAAAAAAAACATATTGACCACTTCACTTGAAAATGTTTACTTGGCAGTTTTTTTTTTTTTGAACTCAGCATCATCAGTGAAGTGACCAAAAATATTTCGAAATCATTTTTATTTTTTGTTTTGCAAGCATAGCGGAACTGGTTCAGGTTGTCCAGGAAGAAGTCCAAATGTGGCTGCAGGAAATGAATTTTATAGATGCAATTTCTACTGTAAAAGGACTTCCTTAACAATTGGCACATACGTTCTCTATATTCTAATGATACCTACTAACGTAATAAAAGACAGAAGCAGAGTATGTTGTATAATACCCTGTTCAGACATAGAAGTTAATGAAGTTTTAAATTGTGTGACTGATTTGGGTCTTCACACATATTCAATTAAGTTTAATCAATTAAGCATTTGACACCTGAAAATATTGACAGTTTTTTTTTTTGAAAATATGTTTGAGTATTTATAAAAAAAAAATGAAAAGAAAGTCAAATTTAAAAAAAAATGTTTTGAAGGCAAGCTATTGATTAAAAGAAATTAGTTATTTAAATATTATTTTCAATAACAATTTTATAAAATTTATTTACCGGTTACTTCGGCTGCCATTTATTTTTAAATTTATTTACGTTTTCTCTTTTTAATACTGAAAATATCAACTTTTCTACTTTTGAGTTGATATTTAAGGGCACAACAAAGAGTTGCATTTTGATTTTGACTTCATTAACGTGCAATCAATTTTTAATTGCGCAATTATTTAATGGAAATTTGTATAGTAAATTGAGCTCAATAAAGGCGATAATTGCGTAAAATGCTTAATTGCTCAATTAACGTGTGTCTGAACAGCCTATAACTGACAATTTTGAATATTTTTACAAAATAGGGGAAGGGTATGAATAATTAGACACAATATAAAGTGTTAAATGGTTTTGTTAACTAGATTTTTTCTTATTTCTTATCACATAGGACGAGTTTAATAAAAATTATATAAATTTTTTTTTATTTAATATGTACTATACACGATAACGTTACCAACAACTCACCGCAAATTGGTATTGGTGCATGAATGCTAGGTAATCCTCTCGGTAGCCATTCCATCATTTAATTCAAATCTAAGCCAACAATGCTGTTGTTCCAATAAGAGATAAATTGTTTTTTGTTTATTGCAATGGGTGCGTGCGCCTATGTACTTATATTTTTGTTTTTGTAGCGTAGTTTACGGATCTGTTTATAATTTTTAAATTTCTATATTTGAAGCACCCAAACATTTGTAGAATAACACATATGATACCCTTGCAAGCACACACGCAGTTACTCACACTTAGGATACACCTAACGATATATCCAAAAGTGTTAATCTTTAGAAACAAAAAAACATTTTTGTACGTCTATGTACTCAGCAAAAGCTACAATTTTCACTGCAAAATGCATGTTCTGTAATTGTCGTATATATATGTAACATTAGGGGTTGAATAGTGTTGTATGGAAATCTTTAGTAACAAGATTTTCATACGCTAAAGCCTTTAGTTTTGTGAGGTTTGTCAAAAAAAGGCATGAGCTAAAAAATTTGGCGGTCGTGATTAGAGTAAAAAATGCACAATCAATAACTGTTACTGAGTCGTAAAAACGACTCCCACTAATGCTTGCTTCCCTACATTTTTCGTCAACATACCTACCCCCTATCTGCCCTCCTTAAGGGTGCCCCCATACAAAATGCTATTTTCGTAATTAACTCCAGAGTGCCCCTAGAGGAGCCAAATGTATGGCAGACTCATATTTTTTTAAACTAACATTTTTTCAGAACACACCTAGCCTCAATTTCCAATCATTAAGGTGGTTCCCATACAAAATAAATTTATTTTTATAATTTTTTAACGTATATACGCTTTTTGTATCATTGTGCTGATTGCGTTTCTTAAACTAAAGACCTCGGGGAGTGATATGGCTAGCGTCCACCTACAGTTATTGTTGTTAACCCATTAAGAACCATAGCGACACCGGTGTCCCAAGCCAAAAATTTAATAAAACGTAAATTGACTACGATTTTATATTGAATTAACGCGTATTTTTATAACTATTTAACAGTTCCGACATAAGTCCAAAGAGTCACACGTGTCCAAAATTTAATTTTTACGAAAAAAAAATTTTTTTTTCTTCAAAATGCTTTCCTTAGACTCCTAATTTACTAAAAAAAAATTCTATGTGCTCTGGAATGGGAAAATGTGCTAAAGACACCGTCGAGTAAAGGGAAAGCAAGTGTATGACATGTCGTTTATGGGCTTCTCTTAAGTGGAAAATCGCTGACCGCTGTTTCATTAGATACCACGTCAACAAATACTGGACAATTTCTAGGTGCGTCACTCTTACTGAAGCAAATATTAGTACGAGATCATTTCTATCTACCATCACATATTCACTACAATTTATGACACTGACGAAAGAGGAGTGAAGTTAATAGAAAAATACATTATATTATGCCGTAACGAAGAAGAAAAAATTATTTTGCTTTAAGTTGCCTGTAAAAATAGAAAGTGTGTTTTACATAATAAATACAATTTAGTTTAATTTTTATAATAATTAACATTATTCAATTACAAATAAAAATTTTTAACCAAATTAATTTTTTTTATGGGAACTATCCTAATAATTGGAGATAGAGGCTAGGTATGTTCTGAAAAAATTTTGGATTAAAAAAATATTATGAGTTGGTCATATATTTGGTCTCTCTAGGGGCCCTCTGATGTTAGTTTTTAAAAAATAGCACTTTGTAAGGACGGGCGTAGATATGTATGTTCACGAAAAATGTAGGAAAGCAAATATTAGTGGGAGTCGGTCTTACATTTTACTCCCATAAGAGCGACTCAGGAATAAGGAGCCATTTAATCAGATGCCACCCCCTTAATTTTTAGGCTCATGCATTTTTTACTATCCCATCCCTTATGCAAATTCATACATACATATTTAGAAATTCTTAACTTCGAATGTATCAGCATTCCAGAGAATACATTTAACGTTAGTATTATGTGGGTTTGTGTTGGTGCTTATTTTAACGAAAGCTATACACTTCGATGGCGATGATTTTAATACACGAACTGTGGAGCATCCAGCACACTTTATATACATACACAATTATTTTATAATTTACAATAATTTTTATTTTATTTTTTTATTATTTTTCTTTTTTGAGAGAGAATCGCCCGACAAGAAAATTGTGCTGCCGTTTTTGATTTTATATGCATATTTCTTTTTTGGTTTTGCGTTTTTTATTTTTTTTTATTTTTTTATTAGTTTGGTTAAGTTAAAATTTGGCACTTAAAAAACAGTAATTTTCTTTTTCCTTTATTTTAAATGATGCAATAAAATTTCGTTTCGTTAAGTCTGTTATGTTATTCATCCCTCTCTTCTAAGGATATGTGCATATACTCGTACATACAGGCAGTCATAAAATCATATGCATGTATACAGATAAATTTGTACGAATGTTAATGCAATTCCTTTACAGATATAACAAACACCCAAAAGCACATGTTAGTTGCCATATTCGTAAAAACTTATAGCAGGATTTATAACGGGTGGCGCAAAAGTAATCAGGTGGCGCAAAAGTAATCCTCCTATCAGAAAATGCTATAAATTTTGCGATTGGCCCCTAATGTCAGTTCTGTTTTGACATTTGTGTAGTAAACACATGCGAAATACAACGTTAATAAACAATGTTGACATTAGGGGCCAATCGCAAAATTTATAGCATTTTCTGATAGGAGGATTACTTTTGCGCCACCCGTTAGTTGACAATAGACAAATTTTTATAGAACTGCATTCATAAACGTTCAAAAGAATTATTGAAGGCTTGTATTGTACTTTTTATTGAACACTTTACTCTTCTGTAGGGTAAAAGTAACTAAATACATAGATAGTTTAACAATTTTTGTTTTGCTGCAGATATTTAGAAGTATTTCCTTCTATCCTCAAAAAAATTTTTTAATAAATAAATAAAATAAAATATAAGAAAAATACTAATTTTGTTAATATTTTACTTTTCGCAAATGCCGATTAGCAATACTCAATTTATTTATTGAAATCTTCGATGCCAAAATCAAATTGAAAAGGAGTTATATTTATTTATACATCAAAATTATTGTAGTTATTAAACATCATAAATAATAGTTTGGAATTATTAATTAAAAAGAAGGGAAACAGATGAACATATACAAAAATTTTCAACGTAAATTTATTTATGGCTTATAAATCAAGAATTCTTTGATAATTATTGCATGCTTGAAGCCTTCAATTACACTTTTTTACGAATATGGTCGTAATTTTTTAAATAATACCTACACTCGCTAAATTATTATATGTAAAATAAATTTTACAATAAATTTTTTTTTTTTTTTTTGAATAATAATTTCCGCGCACATTACCGTTAAGTATTTACACAAAGAGACAGACTAACAACAGATAGGACAATACGTAAACTAAATTATGATGTTCATAAGAATGTATGTAACTCCTATGCTGTCTACAATTTGTATATACATACACACATACATGCATGTACACCATGTAAATATTTGTATTCATATATGTAATCGATTCTCAGTCTTGCTCTCTTTTTCTTAATTATTATTTATTTCTTAAATTTAAAAGCTCGTAAGTGTAATAACAAAATATAGTTATTTTTATGTATATTTACATTTTACTTAATTTTTAATTTTTTTCGCTACTTTTCACTTGAGTTACGTATGCATGTTTAAAGCCATGTATTGTAGGTTTTAGCAGACAAAGAAATTTTGCACCCTCTTATTAATCCATACAAAACAATTCCATACATACTTATGCAATTTGTATTAAAGTTTTTTTTTATTCCTTTTTCATGTATTTAAACAGATAATACTTTAAGTACATTTAATTTCTTTTAAGTTTTATTTATTATTTTAACAATATTTTACTCACTTACTGTCTCTTTTGGTCTATCTCTATTTTTCCCTCTCTATTTCTCTCTCACTCTCTTTCTTTATCTTTCAAACTATGTATGTATCTTTTCTAAGTGATTATTAATTAATAATTATTTGGGGGCAAAATAGGCAAAAGAAAAATACGAATTATAACCGATTATAAATACGATTTTCTTCACAATTTAATTTTGTTAAATTTGTATATGGATATGAAGAAAAATACTGCATTCAGTATTGGTTGCTGCTATTATGCTGCAGCTGCAATAAAATACATAATTTTTTTATACTCGTAGTGTATATTTTATAAAGGTGGGCGTTTGTAATACTAAATTGCTGTATATTCGTACACACACTTTGTATATCCGTGAAAAATTTGACAAGAGCACAACGACGTTTGGAAAAGGACTAAAATTTAAAAATTGTGAATTTATTTTCTCCCTTCATTTTCTGTTGTTTATGTATGTAGATGATGTCTCTTAGCCGTAAGTAAAGACTTCTTCGCACCCCGCGTAGCATACATACAAAAACAATAGCAACTGAGTGAAGGTAAGTTAACACTTAGGGTGACCATAACAGCGTTTTTAACTAAAGAAATTTAAAAATATAATTTAATATACATACATTTTTCATTACACACATGTATCTACGTATACATATAGAATTAGCAAATTAAATTAAAAAATGAGGAAGTTTTAATATTGAAATAGATATAAAATCTAACACGTTGGTGTCATTTTGTAAAAAATTCAAAAACGATCATCGTGAGATTTTTTGTTGGCATTTGTTAGGAATTTATTAAGCTGTCGCAGTAAAAATTCTAAAGGCTATTGTTGGTAAATGGAAACGGACGCTAGAGCACATTTACTCATTCACTAGGTTTGTAATACATGTGGCAACCATTAAACTGCCGTAATATGATAATATTTAATATAGATTATATAAAAATTATAATAGCTGCCTCTTTAAACTAAGAGAAGTTTTCTTTTTTTGTATAAAATACTCGGTATGCTCAATACCACATAGGAAAAAAATCTTAATTTGTAAGCAATACCGACGATTGGAAGCAATGGAGTTAGCTATGTGTTTCCATACATATTATCACATCTTAAAAAAATTTATTCAGTTCTATAACAATCATAAAAGTATTAAGTATGCCATAGTTGTGGAGATATTTTTTGAATATGCTCTTTTTATAATAAACGAGAGCAACGAGAGAAACACACATTACGCACGCGTAATATTTACTGAACTCAATTTCTTTCATTAATCATCAATAAGTAATACTTTGTGGTTCAAGTGGTTAAGTGGCGAGTTAATGCTCCTTAACTGCAGATTCCTTGGTTTGAGTTCCGTTAGTATGAATTAGAATCGTGCACAAGCATACTTAAAGTAGCTCACAAGCAATCATCCCTTAGTTAAAATACTATCTGTCTATCATAGCAAATTCTTGAATAAGAAAATGGTTTTTACTGAAGTAAAATTAATAAACAGTAGAACGAAGCAGGAACATAACACAAATACAATAAAACTAAGCTGGGGTCTCATTACAGCTGTCAAGTTTCATATTGATCGCATAATATTTATATGGTATCATCGCATTAGATATCGTCCAAAAGTAAAAAAATTTTTACATAATGGCTTTCGACAGCAATGCAGCTATGGCAAGACCAGGACCACACAGATCAAGTTTAGTTGAGCAATTCTTTCTCAATTCTCTTTTAATATTGTTTCAGCAATTTTAGCATTCTTATTCACTCATTCATTCAACCTTCAAACCACCTGTCTCTTTTTTTACATCTTTATAAAAGATGCGAAAAGAGAACAAAGGAAATTGCGGAGTACGAGCATTCTTCTTTCCTCTCTCTCCTACAAAATCAAGAATTGTCCAACTAAACTTGCCGTGTGTGGTCCTGGTGTAAACAAAACACGGTTAACAAGACGTATTTAAAAATGTTATTATACTTTTATTTATTTTTTAGATTAAAACAATTAGTTATTGCAATTTTTAATTGATTTTCATCTTTTGAATCTCAAAAAAATACAAAAGAAGCAATTGTTCGGGGCTGTAATAGAATTTAATGTCAGTATTGCTTTTAAAAACAAAACAAAAATTACTTTGGTATCATTAAATATAATTTTATCGGTTTTATGTTCGAATAAGATGTCACAGAATCCAATGTTATCGGTTAGGGTGTTTTGTTATTGGAAATAAACCAATCAGCTTATATCAGTTGGTTTTCATTTGTATAAAAATAAAACTAAAAATATCGTAATCATGTAGTTTTTGTGGAAAAATATCCAGAGATCGCAAATGGTTTCACAAAACAAAATAAGCACGTCATTCCAAACTGTATTTTCTAGCTCGATTTATACTAAAGTCCCTCACAAGACTTTGCTGATAGGATCTTTCGGTTAAGAATGGTACCGAAGTTGCTAGATGCAACAATGATGGACAATTGCTCTTCAATGCTTTGAAGTATTACTCAAAAAGTCTTTTTGTTTAACCGATAATATTTAGACTACAAATCTGCAAAGCAGCTTTAAATATGTACGCACAGTATAAACAATGGACTTACGCAACTCGAGTGAATATATCAAAATTCTTCTTGTTGCTTTTTGTGACGGCGGAGGTAATTTTATTTAAATAGGTGTTTGTCTACACTTAAATTATACCTTTCACAAAAAGTGAAAAGGGTATAAATTCCGTGTGTAATTTCTACACCGTACATGGAACTCACTATAAAGTATATACATTCTGGATGTAGCCATGTCTGCATGAAAGTTCAAATCAACTTTCTGAAGTCCCTAAGAAAATTAAAGAAAAGTTTAGTATGCCAATTTATTGGCTTTTCACATTCCGTAATTCTGGTAAATTTTTATAAAAATTAATAAAATTTACCAAACTCTCATTTCTTTCAATCGCCATTTTGCTTTTTCTTTACTTCAATTAATTTTTTCAGCGGTCGACAAGCAAGCTATTGTTTACGATGAACTAAACAAGTTAAAACAGTAAACAACGATACAGACTATGGACTCAACATTAATGCAAGCAGAAAATATCAAAAAATTTTGATATATTGGAAACATCGAAGGGAACACGAAAATAAACTATAAACACGACTACACACTACGAAACGAAACACGAAATATGTCATGTTTACGGTACATTTTTCTTAGTGTGTACTAAAGAGCTGCACAAGCCCATTTGAAATACACGATACACAACTGACCACTAGAACAAAGCACAGTTTTTAGTGTCCTTTTTACAGTAGACCAAAAAGTTCTGTGTAAAAATGAAGCAACAGAACAAGCATTAACACTTTTTGAGTTTTTTTTTACAGTTCTAACAGTACTTGTGTTTTGTACGGGAGTAGAAATTCTAGACAAAATTTTGTTTTAAAGCTGTGACACTAAAGCAAAAAAAAACAGCTTTCAAGCATCATCCCTGATTTCAAATATTGTCAAGCACTGTTTTATCGCATATCAAAACAAATACTTCAGTGACAAAATGTTTTGCACTGCAGTAAAAATTAGAACCCCTAGAACATTGAACAACCAAAACGCAGACACACTAGCACAAAACTGAACATAACAATAGTGCAGTAGAACAAGCAACACGACAGCAGAACTTTTAGAACTTTGCTGCATACACACGTATGTATGTGTTTACATGTGTAATTCCTCATATGCTTCGTCTGTCTGGACAGAAATGTCCATTATGTAAATGGGGACTAAATGAAATGCCTTGAGTGTATTATCATTTATTTCTTTATTGACACTAAATATTTCATAAATATGTTTTGTTTAAAAAATTTATATTTAAAAAATGTTTGCAAAATTAAATTATCTTTCTTAGAATTTCTTTTTTTATTAATTTAAAAATTGAGTGCCAGTAGACATTTTATTTTATTGCTTTTGAAAATAAGGTTCTCAGAAACGATTTTTTCTTAGAACTAGTTTAGTTTCTTGAACCGAAATTAATGTGCTGTTTTTATAACACAAGCGATCAACTTGTTTGGGAATTTTATATGAAAAGTACTCAAAATATTGAGTGTTTTTCATAAAAATTTTTTAGACGAGTTGATTGCTTGTGTTAGAAAAACAGCACATAAAGGTACTGACTCACTATCCTACTTAGTCGTACGATCTGTCTAAAAACGCATGTATGCTAAAAAAGTATGATAGTGTGTATTGAACAAGCAGACTTTTTGACAGGTCTGTCCGATTTTTTAATGTTATGAAAATTTTCATAAAATAAATTTTATCTGTGCTATCAGAGTTGCATTTTCTATGTTCAAGGCAGAAAAATAGCAACAATACCAAGCTTGTGTTTTATTTATACAAACTTTTAGGTTATTTTTCATTGTATATATTTGTAAAAAAAATATTTTGCGGCAAAGAAGAAAATAAATACTTTTAAAAGTATTAAGCTGAGTAAGCATATGATTTTGCATCTTTTTTTGTATAAAAATGTGACATAAAGTTCGCCATTTTAAAGCGATTTCTTCAAGTAGGACAGAATTCTGTCACACATTATTTTGACATAATCGTACGATCGTGTAGGATAGTGAGTCAGTATCTTAAGTATTTATTTTAAAACAAATATTTTTTTTATTTATTTATTTGTAATTTATTTAATCATTAGAATAAATTCTAAGACTAAATGTAAATGAGCAGCGCTAGCTGCATAGACTATCGGCTCAATTTAAAATAAATAAAAAATAGTCATTCCAAGAAAATAATTTTTATCAATATTTGTCATTTATTTTTTTATTGTTATATAATTTTTTATTTGTAAGTTTATATGATCTTTTTTTTATTGAGTTTATAAGTTGGTCGTATTCAAAAACAGCTCATTAAGAAGAATGTGGAAAGTGAAAAATATGAATATTTGGCTAACACAACACAGTGAAGGTCATATAAAGTCCTTAACTTGTTTTATTGTATTGTTGTTTATTTTTTTTTTTAATTCATTGGAAAGCATTTTAATGTGCCGTTTCTATAACACAAGCTATCAAGATCAATTCGTCTAAGAAATTTGTATGGAAAACACTCAATATTTTGAGTACTTTTTCTATAAAATTTCCGGGCGAGTTGATCGCTTGTGTTGTAAAAACAGCACATAATAATTTTTTATTTAATATTTTAATATACAACAATGAAGGGTACATAAGAATCGGCACTGCCGAATTTAAATTGTTTTTTTTTTTTAATATTCCTTTTTTAAACGTTGCAGCTTTAAAATGCAGTTACAATAAGCCTAGTGGCATTATAATCAAGAAGCATTTGACTGCAAGTTACGGGAAGCCAATTGATATTTGTCGTTTGTTTTGATTTTTAGTTTTCTTTATTTCTTATTTTTACCACCACAATAATGTCTTAATTTCTTTGTTTTTTAAAATGCTCAATAGACTATTACAAGTACTTTTCTAAATGTAATTTAATATTTACACATTCACTTACCATTGCTACTAGATTTGTCGTATAACTTGGGTGAACTATTTTTTTTGGCTGTGGAGGCACCTGGTCTTATGGCAGTGTTGATTGGCTAAATTGTGTAAAAAAAGAAAAAATAACACATAAAAACAAAACAAACAAAAAACAATAAAATAAAATAAAAAAATTACGACATACAACTCTATCCGACCGTTCGCCACATGGCAAACGTGCAACTGATGCATCTGGGCTGTCTTCTGGGGGTGGTGGTTGCGGTACCCAATTATATGCACGCTTAGATATTGGAACACCAAACCTATCATGTTGTGATGCTTGTTGTCTTTTTTATATTTTAAAATAAAAATAAATAATAATTTTCATTTTATAGTAAACAGAAATAAGATGTATAAACTACAGAAGTGCGCGTGAGTGCTTTTTTGCTCACGACACATATATATTTATTTATTAATAAATAAATAATTTCAAAATCACGGTGGATCATGCAGGATAGTTTCTTTTTAAAATTACTAAGATCACGAACAAAATATTTTAAATAGTTAACCCTCACGCAAGTTTTTTAATATTACGGTTGTCCAAGTCGAAATAAAGACGTGACACAACTTTCATTATTGTTGTATCCTTCACTGAAATGATATTGGTAAAAATCTTTAACTTTTTCAATTAATTACTTATATTTTTCTTCAATCAACTTATCCTTATACTTCTTCAGTCAACTTTTTACCATTTATATCATTCAATTTTATTACATTCATTCTTCAATCAACATTTATAAAGAAATTTTATTTTCATCGTTCAAATTTTTTTGTATATGATTAAAGAAACTATTTATTGATCACACATAATTACTTTATTGATTTAATTTTAATTATTATTCAATTCCTAGCCAAATAATTCCTTAAATGGGTCCCGTTCAGTTTTTGTTTAAGGGGCAATTTAAAAATCAAAACAAAAATTAATTATTAAAACTAATAGTATTTAATTAATTAAATAAATAATTAAGAAAAGCTTAATTGATTTTAAAATGAGCAACTTATGAATCTGATATACAGATTTATAAAGCTGTAAAAGCACTATATCGTCGTAATATTAATACAAGGTTGGCAAAAAGAAGTCATCCGATATTGTTTGGCTCTCATTTTTTTTCTAAATGAAAATGAAATGTGTGCCGTTACTCCGTCCTGTTGGAACCACATGTCCTCCAGTCTTAATTCGTTCGATTGCGGCAGAAAAAAATCGGCCCTATAGCGTGCACCGTCCACTGTTATCGTTTGACCAGTCCGATGACTCCTCCAGCATGCAGTCACTTTGAGCTCCTCGTGCATCACTCGTGGATTTTTGGTGCCCCAGAAACGATAGTTTGCTTGTTTGTACTCGTATATCAACGATGTAAAAATTATAAACGGAATGATAAACTTGTATGTATATACCCTTCTTTACTATGGTGAAGGATATATATAGGATTCTGCACGGCCGTTTTTAATAAAAAATGCGCGTATAAAAATGTTCTGATTGCGCAATTGAAATTGCGGTTTCGCACTTATGCGCCTCTAAAAAAATTACAATTGCTACTTGTACAAAAAAAGACCACATTCCGACCTAAGTCAAAGTTTATATGCCAAAACGTTAACGATTGGAATCTGCGAGCTGTCGGCTGTCGGCTGTCGGCTGTTTTTTTTTTTTTTTTTTTTTTTTTTTTTTTTTTTTTTTTGTGAAAATTATTCTTAATAAAGTCAGTAGGGAGTGAATAAATGAATAAATATATTTGTACTCGATTTTTATAACATGTACTCCATGCTTCTAATTTTTGCAGAAGTGCATCAGTAATGCACGAGCTTATTCTTTTTATTACGATTACTTTACTTATGCATGATAAATTTCAATTCATCCCTGCATTAATCCCGCATGATATAAATCTGAAATCATTTACCTTAACGTTTCATAGCAGTCTAAGCAGACAACAGCATATTCACCATTTTCTAATAAAAGACCATCATCACTTTTACGATTTTTAACAAATGGAAATTCGTTTACTGGCAAAGCTCTAACACGTTTCCTATAGGTAGTTATCCCACACAAATGACAAATATAATCATGCCAATTGTATTTCCGATCTAGGGCAGTAACGGAAGAATTCTGAGACTCGTATCTAAAATTGTAAATAAAAAAATAAACAACAGTAAATTAGTTTGAATCAAAAAGAAGAACAAAAAAATTAATCTTTTTTTGTGTTTAATTCCAATTAGGTTGAAAAGAGAAGATATTTGCAAAATGTTGCTTGGGAAATTTTGTTTATTTAGTTCAATGACTGCTTTGTTAGTTTGGTTTTTTCTTTTTGAATTTTTTTTGGACTATTGACTCAAATCTCATTTAATCAATTGGTGTAACAATATAAGTAATCAAATGTTTGCCCAAAAATTTAACAAATTTGGGAGTAATCCATAGCGTAGCGTCTGATGAAATGGTCGATATGAATATTACGAGTATATGCCTCTTATTGTGTTGAGTATATAATTTTGTAGATTGTCCATGAGAATATCATGGAAAATAATTATTTATCCTAACAATATAATTCTCATTAAGTATAAAAAAGGGTTAATTAAAAAATAAATAAATAAATAAGGTAAAAAAAATTTAAAATTTTTGTACTCACTTTCGCCACTGCTTTAAAAGCGAGTGATAGCAGAAGGTACACACATAAGCTGAATAATCTGGGCGTAACTGTTCAGCATTTGGCAAGGAACAATGTTTTAGCAAGAAAGGAAAATAAGGCCTTGAACCCTAAAAAATATAAAATAAAATCTTAGAGCTTGCCAAATAAATTTTTTGTTGTAATCTATAAGATTACCTCTTTACTGGCATAAAGTACTCTAGCCAATGTTAAATCTGAATGTAAACCACATAAAAAACAATAAATTGATGTTGAAGTAGCTGGTGTAGAAGAAACGGATGGCGTAGATGGCGGCGTAGTAGTACTTAAACCCCCATGTCTAGAACCATTGGGTGAAGTTGAGGTGATTACGGGCGAAGGAATGTTGTATCTAAATAAACGAAATATAAATAAAATACAGTAAATAGAGTACTAAATATCAAAAATAAATATATATTTTATAGCACCTTCTGTGCTCTAAAGGAACTCTTTCTGCATCCATTGTTTCCCATTGGTGTGCCAAATGATTAACACAATCTTTACATGCCAACACACGATTACCATTTAGATCATTGTTATTGGCAGAACAACTGCTGCTGCTGCTTATATTGCTGTCACGACCACCATTATTATTATTATTATTATTATTATTATTATTATTATTATTATTATTATTATTTTTATTGTTATTGTTATTACTGTATGTGTTGCCTTTAAGACAAGGAAAATGCATAGCATGGGAATTCATGTGTTCAGCACTTGTAGATAGCCATTCCATTTTATTGGAAGCGCACAAAGCTTTGCATATATAACATCTGTAAAGTAATTAAAATGAATAAAAAATTTAATAAATCATGATGGCTGCGTTCGTAAGACGTAAGTGCTGAGCTTAACTGCTACACAACTGTAGTCCCCATTTACATTATGGACATTTCTTGCCGGATATTTTTTCAATTCTCTTTTGGTCTTTCCTAAATCGTTTACATTTCGGACATTAATGACCAGATAGAAATTTTTTCAATTCTTCTTTCTTTTTGAAGCAAACCAAATTAAATTAATAATAAATAAATACATTTTAAAAATTTATGTCTATAAAAATATGGGCAAATTAATACAGTGTACAAAAATGAAATGAAGCAACAAGACGATTATTACGAAAAGGTGAAAAGAGAGACAAAAAAAATGTCTAGTACAGACGGTCCTGTACTACACATCTTGCGTATTTGCCCCCTCGCCTACAAACTTCGTCTGTTCGGACAGAAATGTCCATCATGTAAATGGGAACTTATGTCTTAACTGCCGCAATCAAATTTTTTTTCGTCACACGATTGCCTCATTTAAAACAAATTTGATTGCCGGTACTTGATGCAAAACCATAATCAGCTGTATTCTTTGTTTAAATAAATATGAAAATTTACTTGTGGGTTTGCTTATTTAAGTATCATTTGTTCACTAAAGAAAAAAAAATTGCAAAAGAAAGTGGCTCACAAAAATAAACCCCGTCAACTCATTAAATTTTGGGAAATAGGTAAGAAAAATTTTTTATTCAAAAATTTTATTAGGATGGACATAACGAATTATAAAAACTAGTGTCGCCATATACTAGGTAGCAAGACACAAATACAACTTCCTTGAATTTCCCGTTTGTACCGATCTTTGTAGTCTGAGGACGAGTATTGTCATACACATTGGCAACACTTGAATTTTTATTTTTTGGGTAAAGGTGTTTCTGCTTTCTGTACCAAGCTCATGGAAAGAAATGTTCTACGGGCACACAAAAAAAAAATTAACTATAAAAAATACAAAATATTGCAGCGTATTGTCTGCTGAAATTGCCGCATTGTACAACTTTGCTTCCGCCGTTTTTTTTCTTCCGAAATTCGAGGCTTTATTGTAATAAACTGGTTATAGATTTATGATTCAAAGTATTGTCTGTGTAATAAATAAAATTTATTTTGCTTGAGGCACAAATGTAAATTTTTTTTTATATTATTATAAAAGAACGTATTTCTATTGGACTTAAAGTTTGCAAGCTTAGTTCTGCTGAAAAATGCGCACTATGTGATAATTTTCTTGGTCGCGGTTGTTAAAGAATTTTTAAGTGCGTATGGTGAAATGAGCTACTACAATATGTTCATAAAAATTCATATGTATATTGCACTTATATTTTGACTTCTTCCCAGACACCTGGGCCTTTTTAGCGATGTATAAGAACATTTTTACCACGAAATGGTTGCAAAAATAAAATAAAATGATTTCAGAATATTGTTGGTCACTTCAACAGGATACTGATGATGCTGAGTTAAAAAAAATTCAAGCAAAGATTTTTAAATCCAATGGCCAAAAATGTTATTTCTGGAAAAATTTCGTTTTAATAAAAAGTTAAATAACTCAGTAGATACTTAATGGACTAAAAAAAAAAACTCGGTTTTACTCATAATATACACATTTTGAAAATAAATTCCGAAATTGTATGGTTTCTTTCTAAGCTACTGTGTAAAACATCTCCGAAAATTTTTTTGGTGGAGAAATACGTACAGATTTGTCAAGTTTACTTAAAATCGGTTAATATTCAGTTAAGTTACTGGTTTATAAGTGCAAGAAGGTACGAAAAATCGGTTTTTTTTTACCTGTAACTCAAGATTTTGGAGATTTCCGCATATTTCAAAAACAAATTGTTGTTGTATCCCGAGCTCCTACCAGAAAAATAATATCACTTCACAAGTATTTTTTTGTGATACAGTGTTATTAATAAGGTTAATAAAATTAGGGTCATTTTTACATGCTAATAATTTTACAAATCAAATATCAAGCTTTTAGTTGGACATTAAATTTAAAATATCGATAAGTCAAATATCGTATAGTGTGTCTTTAACTATTCAAACAAATTCGGTTCCAAAATTTAAGCCAAAAACCGGTTATTTGCCCCATAAAATCTTAATTTTAACTATCGAAAGTTGTATTACATTTAAATCTGCTTAAGCGGGTTTCAGACTATTGTATTCAGTATTAATACATGTCAAAAATTCGTGTATTAAGTAAAAGTCCAATAGTGTGAAAACAAAATATTAAGCAAGTGTGGTGAAATACTTAAGATTTTTGGCAGTATTATGGTTTTTGTCAGTTTTAGAATTTTTTCTAAGCTATCATACTTCTCATTTTATCAGGGTTGCTTTTGTAGAAGCAACCAAAGAAAAAACTATAAATCAACTGTGAAATTATTTGCCGCGTTTTGTATTTTATTTGAAGTGTGATGGTATGAAAACAGAAAATATTTTCCTTTAGATTTTTTGACAGTCTATTTAATTTGCATCTGATTTTGATCTCACTCCATCTAATGAAAATCTTAATACTCTGTATTATAATGTGAAACCCGCTTTAGTAAGATTTATTTAATTATAAATTATTGAAAGCGTTAGAATAAAGTCTTCTTGTCAGTTTGTAAAACCAACTTGATACTTGGAGTTGTTTTATTTAAAATTTCTTTCATAGCAGGATAAAAATTGGTTTCAATTTTAATTTTTTGGTGCTACCTAAAGGTATTTTTTAACTTATATATTTATAATTTTAATTTACACATAACTGAAAATGTAATTAATTTTCTACTTTTCAACAAAAATTTCATCAAATTAAAAGAAAAATCAGCTGTTTTTTTTATCTTCGGAAAAGAGAAATAATGTAATTTTTAGAGTATGCCTGATAGATTTATATGTCTGTTTCCGGTTTAATGAATTTTAATTTTGCAAAACTACTTTTACTTATTTATTACTTACGGATATTGGCCATGACCATTTTCTAATTGAGACTGCTGTTGTTGTTGTGTTCCAATTTGGAGTGTAGGGGTTGTCGACCTTGAATCATTGCTTCTTAATGGTTTTCTATCTCGAGTTTGATGTGATGACGAATGATTGGAATCATTTTCGCATGGCTATCGCAAAAAAGTTAATATTGAAATTTTTTTTCAGTTTATGTTAAAATATGTGTATATAAGGATTATAAAAACTTAAAATGAAAAACAGTATGATTGAATTATCCTTTTGAGTTCATTTTATGCTGGATGTCAAATTAATATCATGATAGAAAACAATTAAGAGTAGTAAATTCGATCGTCCCGAGTTTTATATTTTACTAAAAAATGAATATTTATAAGTATATGGAATTTATTAAATTTTTTATTCTCCTTCACTGTAAGCAAGAAGAGTTTGTAATTTCTACACCGCACATGGGCCACCCTACAAAATATCTATATTCTGGATCCTATAGCGGTGTCGAATAAGCGGTGTCGAATAAGCGATGTCCGCCTGTGTGTCCTGTAGTCGTTGAAATCAACTTTCTGAAAACCTTCAGCAACGTACAGAAAAGCTTAACATACCAATCTGTCAGCTGTTTCTGCCTTCAGGTTGCCATTGAAAATCAACAAACGAAGTGCACTAAAATAAATCTATTTTGTTAAAGTTAAGTAAAACAAAAAAAAAGATTATACATATATTTCTATTTTTTTTCGATAATAAACAGAAAACAGACATCGCACGAGTTCGTAAAAAAAATTCAGAACAGTTCCAACCCATTAGAACTGCTAAATACAATGTTAGCAAACATTTTCTGGAATTACATTTTTTAATTGTTCCACATAAACAAGGATGGTTTTGCTGGTAAAACAGACTAATTTTTTAAAACCATCAATCCGGAGCTTGTTTTTCTTTTAAAATGAACAACACCTAATAACCAGTTGTCTATTTTTATAAGTTTTTACAACACATAAGACAACATTTTGTGAACGATAATCGCCGAAAATTAACATACACAACTGAAAAGACAACTCAACAGATAAGTGTTGTAAACGACAATCGCAATTCACAACACACAACATCAAAATAGTTAAGTGTTGTGAAACATAATCGGGGCCTAAATTTTCCCATATTTCGACTTTCTTTTGAAGGTCTTCTTCAGGAAAATTTATTTTTATAATGAATTATTAATATTTATAATTTTTTTAAGAAGCTTTCCACAGGAAGGCGAAATATTGAAAATAATAAATAATTTTATAAATAACAAGACTAAAGCTCAATAATCATTAATTATATATTTTAATGACACCTTTTAATTTTATTTGTATTAAAAATTTTAGAACTGAGATTAAATGGTCTGCAATGAAATAAGAAATTATAATAGCGACATTATGGTACTTCGCTGACAAGTAGCGAGTTAAATGCTAAGTATTTATTGTATGGATGGGTTACTTAAGAAAACATACTATAACGACTAAAGAAAATCTAAGAAACTTATTCAACAAAAATGCAAAATAAATTGAGTTTAATTTGAATTAAAATTTTAAAATATGATATTTTTTAAAACGAATATAAATTAATATTTGATTTTATATAAAAAAATTTAAATTAACGACAAAAAATACCCAAAATATCCGCCTTTCTCATTCAACAAACATGAACACATACTCGTACATGTGTATGCGCACAGACATTAAACACATTTATACTTGCTTTCGTTAACAAGAGTGTCTACACAAATATTACGCACATATATAGCTTAAAATTTTACATAAAAAATCAGATAGTAATGAAAAATAAAAATTTTGGTTGTATATTTGATTTTTCTCGGCCATTTGAGGATCAATTCTTTTGATTTTTTGTACAGACATTTTCACTGTCAGTTCTGACAAAACTGTATACGCTCTTTTCCATTTTGCAGTTAAAGCAAAAAACATACTAAAAAAAATAGTCCCAAAATAGAGATAGTCGCGATCGCGACAACTGACAGATTGGTATGCTAAACTTTTCTATAGATCTATTAGGGACTTCAGAAAGTTGATTTCAACATAAACACGGCGAGACAAATATCACGTAAACCATTCCACTATCTAAATATAAGAATCCAGAATATAAATAATATGACTATTTTATTTAAAAGAAAAAGATCAAATACAACTAACTAATAATCCAGAAAATATTTACTTTATATGGTGGCAAATGTATATTTAGAAATTACAAACAGAATCACACCTTTTAATTATAGTGAAGGGTATAAAAAAAGGCTCACTAAATAAATACTGTTTACAAAAATAAGGTTTAAAATAAAAATCCACTACTTTACCTTTTCTGTAGATGAAACAACTAGAGTTGTGTGGTGTACTCCTTCTGCATGACTAGAATGTTTTTCATAACAAGTGAAACATATTTGAACCATTCCTGTAGACAAAATAAGTACAAGCTTTATTTAACACATTTTCGAATGGAGACAGAAAAATAATCGATACTTACCTTGCGGACTTATAGGGCTAGCATTTTTATAAGCTGTCATTGTTTGTATAAAGGGATAATAAGGTTCACGCTCGGCATTGGGACAACAGTATACCAGCCTCAATTGAGAAGAGGGCTTATCAATGCCACATGTATAGCAAACAAATTTTGCACGTTCCACTGCAGATGCAGGTTTTTTACGTAAATAATAATTACGTTCTGTTTCGGGAACCTGATTAGTCTAAATATACAGAAACATAAAAAAGGGAATTAGTTTTATTTTGTTTTTTTAAATTTTTACGTAAATTTTTTTTTTTTAAACTTTTATAGTTTTTTATGCGTCTTTCTTCCTCATTATCATCAAATTAAAATTTTCTAGCAATATTTTCAGGTGAATTTTTAAACATTTTCTTTTAATATAAAATATTCATTAAATCGTTTCTTATATAAGGAAAACAGAAAAAATTGTTTGAGAAAACATGACTTAAGTTATCGTGTGAAGTCACCTAAAATTAATGAGGACTGGGGTATTTCATTAAGCTCTTTCAATCTTTAACATTAACTATAATATAAGTGCACTTGAAAGGCATATGAACGTTATTATATATTAAATATAATATGGAACAAATGGTCGTCACGAATTCGCTGAGTGACACGCATCTGAAATGTTTAATTTTTAGTCTGAAGTTGACCAATGGCTAATTGGCCGCTATTGTTTGTAGTTTATTCGCCTATACCTCAGAATTAAGAAAACACTACCAAATATATGCTAACGACCTTGAACCGATAAGCCAGTAAAGCTGGGTAGATTTAAATTTTAATTGTGTAATTTTTGTTGTTTTGTGATGAGTGGGATGATAAATAGTATCAAAGTCCCGAAATGTAAAAATTCCGAATTTTTTAAAATCCCGAATTTCACAGTTTTAAATATCAAAATCGCGAACTTTAAAATTCCGAATTTTTAAATCTTACATTTAAAAATCCGGAACTTCCGAAAATTTCCAAAAAATAAAAATTTAAATTTTTTGTTATTTTATTTTTAGCAATAGAAATATGTAAAATATTTCTATTGATATCTCTGAATATCGTCAATATTTATTCCCTCGAAATTCATTCACTTTTCGCAAAGTTGCTATGAGGAATCATTCTCCCGTGAATAATTTTGCAGTAAACAAAAAACTCCCATATTGTGAATAATTTTGATTTTGTTCCCGCGGATTTTTTAACTTTTGCTTTGATTTGTTCACATCATTTTTGCTGGGGAACAAGTAACATAATGTAAGTAATTTTCTTTTGCTAACCTATTTAAGCTTTTCATATGTATATGTATAATTTTTATTATAGGTAAATATGAATAGATCAAAAACGTTATGTGCTAATATCAAAAGCAAAAAGGGGACTGGCGGCGGGCCAAACCAAAGCCTTTCAGAGACCGAGTAGCGTAAATATGAATTGGTAGGAATGAAAGATTCCGTTGACGGCATACATAGCTCCCTAATTTTTTCTATACTAGAGCTTTATTCTGAAGCTGCAAAAAATGAGCCACCGGCGCACACCAAAATTCATCATCATGAAGCGATTGAAGTGTGCAAAATACACCGCCATTAGAAAACGTTATCGTAACCGATGAATCTACCAAAATTAACCCATATCAGTTAACGCGAAAAAGGGAGAGGCCTGAAAAAATTTAAATACGCCTGACCTTATTGCTTAAGAGGTAAATATACAAGAGAACTTGTACTCCAAAATTGCAGAAATAGCTGACAACACCCAAAACATCATAAAGAAATGGAGGTGATAATGAAAAGTGTTTCGGCGTATATCCGTCTGTTCCGAATATAGAACAAGCTCGTAAAGCTCCCACTTGCTTATTTTTTAATATTGAACTTCAGGATTTTATTAAATGTTTTTATTTACACTTTAGGGTGAATTGGGTTTTAAAATATTTCCGTAGGGAAAATAGGTATAAAAAGATAAATGTAAAAAGAAGTGGTGTATATCAACTTGTTACTGTAGAAGAAGTAAGTAAGTATACTTAAAGTTTAACAAATTAGGTAGCCAACAACAAAAATAAGATCCCGTTAAAGTTCGTTAAGTTCTCTATTGACCTTTCACACAAATATTACAAAAAGGCAAGAGACAGTCAATAGAGACGGAACTTCAACGGGGACTTAAACATTGTCGGCCACCTTGCAACAATAAGGGGTTGCAACGAAAACAATTAAATAAATGAGTCAATAAGGACTCCTGTTGACGATATAAATATAAATATAAACCCCAATGGATTACTCCTAATAGCGCTGAGAGCTTAATAAAAAATGAACCAGTAAGGACTGCTGTGCACTGTATTTTATTTATGAAGGATTCCTGGTGCTGTCAGAGACCGACCGATATATTTATATATATAACTATATAGATACATATAAAGTCAAATAAATTAATATCAATAACCAATAAAATAATTTAGTAAGTATTAGGGTGTCTTTAGAGAAGTTCTATAGTATGTATGTATACTATTATTATTATTGGTATTATTATCTAAAAACTATTTTTTTGTTTAGGGCGGCACAAGCCCATTTGAAATAAACGATACACTACTGCACAAATGTGTCTAATGTGACCGTAGCTTTAGAACTGAAAAAAATCAAAAAGTGTCATTACTTTTTCTGTTACGTCATGTTTGCACAGAACTTTTTTGGTTGTACCAAAGACATCAGGTCAACATAGTGGCAAAAAACATGAACTCGCCTAACTGTTCACAGCTTCGGCCAATTGAACAATATTGTCAAAGAGAAAATAAAGAAAGCGCAGATAGATCAGAATGTTGTGCAGAAGAAATGAGATGTGATTTTTTTTTAATTTTCTGAAAAAACAATAAATAACTATAGATTTATGCATAGTTTTTTAAAAACTTTTTCTTTATATAAAGTATTATGGTTTACAACTGAACTCGGTTGAGTTAAAATCAAAACACTCAACTTTTTTTTTTGGTATTATGTATTACCACTAAATTCAGTTGAAATATTATAGAATTAACGTTGCCAACTTAAAATTGGGGATTTGACAGATGTAAACAAAAATAGTAAAATAATAAATTTTAATTTATCCTGTTTTGTGCTCTAACTTAAATAAATCAAATAAATAAATATAAAATAAAGCATATCAACATTAAAAAGTTCAATTACATATTTCTTGCAACATTACAATGACTGATGAAAGCTCTCATTTTCAGCAGTGTATTATGAACACAGAACTCTCTTTGATTACGGATCTCCAGAACTTGAAACAAGAATGGCAATGTGAAGGAGTTAATTATTATAGTGATTTTTAACATAAATGTGTACAAAAAATAAAGAATGAAATAAGAATTTTCATTGCGTGTTGATTTTTTGTTATTGTTGCTGGTGTTGTTTCAGCAACAAATCGCCCTCGATAGGTTGCTTACTACATTGTCAAATCCAGAAATCGAAATTATCTATAAAGTGATGGAACTTTAGAAAATTCATAGATATTCAGTCAATTTGTTTAAAACAACTGCTAATAAGCAGTTGTAATTTTTTTTGTGTTTTTGTCAACTCAACTAGCATTGGGTTGTAAACGTTAATACCACAAAACAGTTGAAAGTTGATGTTTTAAGTTGGTTTTACGAAAAAACCGAATCAAAAAAAAAATGCCTATAACTTTATGGAACTTTAAAAAATTTCACATATGTTTAGTCCATTTAAAACAACTGCCACTAAGCAGCTGTATTTTTTTAACAACAGACGGTTGTAAACGGCAATACCAAAAAAATGTTGTAATTCATAATACCAGATACTCTTATACTTGTAAGGGCATAGGAATTACCCATTATCAAATTTTATTGATACAATATTTTGCACTAGTTCTTTCGTCTACACATTTTAAGTATGTGTGTATGTATGTACTAATCAATAAGTTAGTTAATATTTTTAAAAGTTATTAAAATTTTTGTATGATTATTGATTACACTTACCTTGTAATGATGCCATTGTTTCATTAAATGTTCGTAGCATAAGTTGCAAGCCTGTATCATACCTTTAGGATCCATGGGTCGTGACCGAGCCGGTCTTGGATGCATATCGTAAAAAATTGGAAAATATGGACGATCAGTTTTATCATCTCTTGATTTTAATGTACTAATTTCTATCAAGCTACCACGCCTTTGTTCGTCCCCACAAGCGTAACAAACTTCGGTAGTCGAGTTTTTGTCAGGCATTGACAGGTCTAAAATTCCTACTTCAATTGATGAATTTATTGGGTTACTTTTTATTTGTGAAGCTGATGGAATTGAGTTTTTAGGAGGTAGTGGGGTAATTGAAGTTAGAGGTTTTGGCGTCAATGCTGATCTTACATTTGATGTGTTACGCAAATCTAAGACATCTTCCGTTTCACAAGAAGCTTGAAAGTCTTTACTAAATGGAGTAGATAGTTGTGTCCTCTGTGTGACAACTGCAGAAGAATCAGTAGGTGACAATGTTGTGTTTTGTTTATATAATTTATAATTTTGATTTGATTGCTGGTGCTGCTGGGCAGCCAAGTGATCGATTTGAAAATTTTGGGGCGAATAATGTGTTGAAGACAGTTGATTTTGATACATATTATGTACAACAGAATTTGAATAAGAGAGTTGACCTAATTTCAATTTATGGTGGGCATATGAGGATGGTTTTATGTTTAGTGTCTCATAAGCACTACCCTGAACACTAGACGGTCTTGAGGATGGTGATGTTAATTGATAACTTCCACCCTCACGAGATTGTGGTCTACTTAACGAGTGCAACTTTTCATTTGGATTTCTTACTGTTGACAAAGGAGAATTTCGGGCATAATAATCTTGCGATGTGTTGGGTGCTGGTGAAGGTGACGAATTTCTCGAAGCCATTCCATGTAAAGAATGCTGTTGTTGAGATGGCGAAGGATGTACAAGATAAGAGTTTTCACTTCGGTAATGAGTTGAATCTCTTGTATTTCTTTGAAAGCTATACGATAATTGATTAATATCTGTTCCCATACTAGATGATGCAAGGTGCTCAGCACTTAATCCCAACAATTGAGCCGCATATTCACCTTGTGTAGCAATATCAGCACCTATATAAGGTTTATTGTCAACTCTTTTCAAATGATAGATTCGTTGAATATGTGGCTTTTTATCCCTTTCATATGCGTCCCATTGTTCATTGAGAGAGCGATAACATAAATGGCAGGCCAACGCGTACATTTGACTGGATGTCACTTGTAGCATGCCTGTAGGTGCCTCATGTCTCTCCAAAAATGGAAAGTAGGATTCAGAAGGTTTTTCATAGTTGGGTTTTATTCTAACAGGCTCGTAACCACCCTGACCGCCACAAATATAACACAATGGTATTAAATCTGCCCCATCCGTGCCTGTACCGCCTGGTCTTTGATGTCGTGACATCGCTGGTGGGGGTGGGCTTTGTCTACTGATTGCATGTGGTGAATGTTGAATATAAGGAAGTTGATTAAATTGTTGATGCTGATTTCCTGATGATGAAAATGCTAGTGATGCTACAGAATGCTCGGAATGCTGCTGATGTGTGTATTCTTGTGAATTAGCACTTTTCAGCTCATTTTTTATATAAGCTTTGGCCTTTTCCATTCTTTAATAGAGCTAGAATTACTAAAGTCAACAATTGCGCAGAACATTTACAAAATTTTATATCTTAAAACTTTACCTTTAATTTGTATTCCGTCTATAAGAATTTTATGTACCTATCGTGACATAAAATTACAATAGTTTATTATTTTTCCTTTTAAACTTCGTGTTCAATACATTAAAGAACTTTTACGTCCTTATTTTTATATAATTTTTGGCTTTGCATACATTTGCTGGCAGATTGCTGACAGTATTTGTGCAATTGTATTCCCGTACTTACTTACAAAGGTAGTTCTGGGGTTTATTTTTATAAACTTTATCATATTCGCGAGTGAACTTTAGATTAATAATTTTTAGTTTTTCAGAAATAAACTTTTTTTAAACTATTTTTAATAAAATTGTATGCAATTGCAAAAAATCCCACCCGGAGAGTAGTAAAATTGTTGTGGTTGATGCTTTGTTTCATTTGTGTACATGCAGAGGAAACAAAAGCGAGAGCATTAAAACGAACAATAAGTTATAATTTTGTAAATATATGACAATGAATTAAAATTATGTATATGCGTTTAATCAAATTTTTTACTTTACGTTTGCGTATTTATATAAAGGAAAAACTAAGTACAACCTCGAAAATAATAAATAAAAACCTTGCTCAAAATTTATTTATTCGCCGTATTAGTAACACCCCAAAATATTATTTTAAATTTTATTTCTGAAATGATGAAAAATTATTCTTTTATTCTTTACTTGCTGTTCATACGTTTTTACTTTTTTTAATCGTGTTTTATTTTTTGTATTAACAATATAGTCATTTTATACAAGGTCTTCTTCACGTTTTTCGCAAATACTTTATTTTCGTTTTTGTGACTGTCGTAAGGTTGATTCGGGTATTCGGTTGCTTGGATTTACTTTTATGAACTTTACCAAAGAATTTAGATAAATATTGACACTAATTTATCGTTATTAATGTAATTTAAAAGCATTTATTTTCTGTAATAATTTTATATTAATTTAATTCTTTTTATTGGACACTAATCTTATTTAATTTTCCATCGGAATTATGGAAAACAAAGAAAACACAGATCCAAAGACGATACATGAAAATTGTCGGCGTTAATACAATGCCTATACCTGATGTATGTCTATCATAACAGTAGATATAACGCCGGCAGAGCAAATGTCAATTTCATATTAATAGCAGTACATAGTAGAAGTCGTTGTTGGATTTATATTATGATGATATATATTTTATTATTATTTTTTATTATTTAAAACTTAAAACATAAGTTTCTTGTATAAATACGATGAATTTTATTTATTAATACGCACTTTTAAACTGTAAAATAATTATTTGGTGCTATTTTAAACAAAAAGTTGGAAGTAAACAAAATTCAAAATCAAATTAATATAATATCTAAAATGACATTCGATATCAAGATAGAAAAAGCATACCGCGTATCACGTTTTTTCTATCATAACGCTACGATAACACTAATAAATGGAGTCTATACCTGGTGATTTTCTATCATGATATGAATTTGACATTTAGCATGATAGAAATACATCAGGTATGGACCCCGGGTTAATTAATACTTTAATGGAGGTGCTAGACGATCAACCAGTCAACATCAAATTATGGATTTTTGTCGGTAAAAAAATTAAATTGACTGATACACACTAAGGACGTGCACAGTTACACTGAAATACACCAGTTTCTGTGTTTTTCTGTTTTCAGTGGGTATTAGTCATAGTGTAATTATATAAAGTAAACGCAACTCTACATGTGTTTTTTGTTTACATTTGTATTTTATTAGACTTGAATATCAAAATATTTTTCATTTTGTTTGTTTACGAAACAATATTATTATGTTATGTTCTCTTTCTAATTTTGACATTCGAAACCTAATTTTGCACTAACAAAATATATGGTGCGTCTATTTTGTATAATTATAATATGGGTATTAGTGAGTCTTGTAGCATTTATATTTAGTACGAGTTTGTATTGTTATTCTCTTTGCTAAATTCAATGTGAGTGAGTAGAGAGAAAATTAAAGTAACACATTCCTATTAATTCCATTTGCTCAAACAAATAAAACAGATGTTAAGGCAAATACTATAATTTACTTATTGTATATTGAGAGCAAACATACATGAATATATACATACATAAATGCTTCGTTCGTACATTTGCATTGAAAACAAAAACACATTTTTGTATATTTTTGTTTTTAATAAATGTACGAACGAAGTTGTCGTTCGTTTTTACGGAGCCGAGCCGTAAATATCTTTTTATACAACAAATTATTTGAACACATTTGTAGTACAACAGTTATTTGAAGCAGAGAAACAAATAAATTCTTCACTCGCTGCAAAATTACTTATAACTCTGAATATGTCTATGAGTTGAGTTAGTGTACAAAATAAAAAACCATACCATATTTGTTATACTCATTCTCTCTCTTACACCAGCAGTAAAAAATAAGTACTTATTCAAGGCGAATTCATACAGGTGATCTAGATACACCCCAATTCTGTTGTTCTCAAGGATTATGGCAGTTTCCGTTTTGAATCATAAAATAAAAACTAAAAATTTTTTTCGAAAATGCCAAAATACTTTCAGAAAGTTATGACCAAAAAGAAAATCAGTTCTACTAAAAAGTGGCCTGAAAGAGGCACTTTTTTTAAAATAATTATTAAAAAATTTTATACGCACTACCCACAAAAAAAAAAAAAAAAAAAAAAACAATAACGTATTAAAGCCATTACGTCATAGCTAGCTTACTGTTGCAGATATCGACTTGATTTCTACTGTGTTGGGTAGAGAACCGTATTGGCTTAAATTGGCCATTGTTTTTTTTTTTTTTTTGTGAATAGTGAATAAAAATTTTTTTAAAATCATTTTTAAAAAAGTGCCTCTTTCCGGCCACTTTTCAGTAGAACTGGTAACAATGTTGGCCATAACTTCCTAAGTTTTCAATATATCGACTTGATTTCTTTTGGGTTGGATAGCTAATTGTATTGGATTTAATTAGAAATTTTTTTCTGGTGGATAGTGCAAGTAATTTTTTTAAATCATTTTTTCAAAAAAAAAGCAAAGGGGGTAGTCCATGGTTTTTTTTGTCGAAAAATATTTTTTCGCACTATCTGCAAAAAGCCAAAATTCAGATTAAAGCCAATACGGTTCTCTACAAAACACAGTACAAATCAAGTTGATATCTAGAAAAGTAAGCAAGTTATGACCAAAAAGGTAAGCAGTTCTACTACTTCCTTTTTCCGGTCACTTTTTAGTAGAACTAGTAACCTTTTTGGTCATAACTTCCTAAGTTTTTAATATATCGACTTGATTTCTTTTGCGTTGGATAGCTAACCGTAGTGGCCTTAATTATAAATTTTTTTCTGGTGGATAGTGCAGGAAAATTTTTTTATCATTTTTTCAAAAGAAAGCAAAGGGGGTAGTCCATGGTTTTTTTTGTCGAAAAATATTTTTTCGCACTATCTGCAAAAAGCCAAAATTCAGATTAAAGCCAATACGGTTCTCTACAAAACACAGTACAAATCAAGTTGATATCTAGAAAAGTAAGCAAGTTATGACCAAAAAGGTAAGCAGTTCTACTACTTCCTTTTTCCGGTCACTTTGTAGTAGAACTGGTAACCTTTTTGGTCATAACTTCCTAAGTTTTCAATATATCGACTTGATTTCTTTTGCGTTGGATAGCTAACCGTAGTGGCCTTAATTAGAAATTTTTTTCTGGTGGATAGTGGAAGAAAATTTTTTTATCATTTTTTAAAAAAAAAGCAAAGGGGGTAGTCCATGGTTTTTTTTGTCGAAAAATATTTTTTCGCACTATCTGCAAAAACCCAAAATTCAGATTAAAGCCAATACGGTTCTCTACAAAACACATTACAAATCAAGTTGATATCTAGAAAAGCAAGCAAGTTATGACCAAAAAGGTAAGCAGTTCTACTACTTCCTTTTTCCGGCCACTTTGTAGTAGAACTGGTAACCTTTTTGGTCATAACTTCCTAAGTTTTCAATATATCGACTTGATTTCTTTTGCGTTGGATAGCTAACCGTAGTGGCCTTAATTAGAAATTTTTTTCTGGTGGATAGTGCAAGAAAATTTTTTTATCATTTTTTCAAAAAAAAAGCAAAGGGGGTAGTCCATGGTTTTTTTGTCGAAAAATATTTTCTTCGCACTATCTGCAAAAAGCCAAAATTCAGATTAAAGCCAATACGGTTCTCTACAAAACACAGTACAAATCAAGTTGATATCTAGAAAAGTAAGCAAGTTATGACCAAAAAGGTAAGCAGTTCTACTACTTCCTTTTTCCGGCCACTTTTTAGTAGAACTGGTAACCTTTTTGGTCATAACTTCCTAAGTTTTCAATATATCGACTTGATTTGTTTTGCGTTGGATAGCTAACCGTAGTGGCCTTAATTAGAAATTTTTTTCTGGTGGATAGTGCAGGAAAATTTTTTTATCATTTTTTCAAAAGAAAGCAAAGGGGGTAGTCCATGGTTTTTTTTGTCGAAAAATATTTTTTCGCACTATCTGCAAAAAACCAAAATTCAGATTAAAGCCAATACGGTTCTCTACAAAACACATTACAAATCAAGTTGATATCTAGAAAAGCATGCAAGTTATGACCAAAAAGGTAAGCAGTTCTACTACTTCCTTTTTCCGGCCACTTTGTAGTAGAACTGGTAACCTTTTTGGTCATAACTTCCTAAGTTTTCAATATATCGACTTGATTTCTTTTGCGTTGGATAGCTAACCGTAGTGGCCTTAATTAGAAATTTTTTTCTGGTGGATAGTGCAAGAAAATTTTTTTATCATTTTTTCAAAAGAAAGCAAAGGGGGTAGTCCATGGTTTTTTTTGTCTAAAAATATTTTTTCGCACTATCTGCAAAAACCCAAAATTCAGATTAAAGCCAATACGGTTCTCTACAAAACACAGTACAAATCAAGTTGATATCTAGAAAAGTAAGCAAGTTATGACCAAAAAGGTAAGCAGTTCTACTACTTCCTTTTTCCGGTCACTTTGTAGTAGAACTGGTAACCTTTTTGGTCATAACTTCCTAAGTTTTCAATATATCGACTTGATTTCTTTTGCGTTGGATAGCTAACCGTAGTGGCCTTAATTAGAAATTTTTTTCTGGTGGGTAGTGGAAGAAAATTTTTTTATCATTTTTTAAAAAAAAAGCAAAGGGGGTAGTCCATGGTTTTTTTTGTTGAAAAATATTTTTTCGCACTATCTGCAAAAAACCAAAATTCAGATTAAAGCCAATACGGTTCTCTACAAAACACATTACAAATCAAGTTGATATCTAGAAAAGCATGCAAGTTATGACCAAAAAGGTAAGCAGTTCTACTACTTCCTTTTTCCGGCCACTTTGTAGTAGAACTGGTAACCTTTTTGGTCATAACTTCCTAAGTTTTCAATATATCGACTTGATTTCTTTTGCGTTGGATAGCTAACCGTAGTGGCCTTAATTAGAAATTTTTTTCTGGTGGATAGTGCAAGAAAATTTTTTTATCATTTTTTCAAAAAAAAAGCAAAGGGGGTAGTCCATGGTTTTTTTTGTCGAAAAATATTTTCTTCGCACTATCTGCAAAAAGCCAAAATTCAGATTAAAGCCAATACGGTTCTCTACAAAACACAGTACAAATCAAGTTGATATCTAGAAAAGTAAGCAAGTTATGACCAAAAAGGTAAGCAGTTCTACTACTTCCTTTTTCCGGCCACTTTTTAGTAGAACTGGTAACCTTTTTGGTCATAACTTCCTAAGTTTTCAATATATCGACTTGATTTGTTTTGCGTTGGATAGCTAACCGTAGTGGCCTTAATTAGAAATTTTTTTCTGGTGGATAGTGCAAGAAAATTTTTTTATCATTTTTTCAAAAAAAAAGCAAAGGGGGTAGTCCATGGTTTTTTTTTGTCGAAAAATATTTTTTCGCACTATCTGCAAAAACCCAAAATTCAGATTAAAGCCAATACGGTTCTCTACAAAACACAGTACAAATCAAGTTGATATCTAGAAAAGTAAGCAAGTTATGACCAAAAAAGTAAGCAGTTCTACTAAAGAGTGATTTTTTTTGCTATTATCTTTTTGGCAACACTAGTTTTGACAGCTCACGCACGTTTTGTATCTTGTGTCACTGTCAAACATCTTCAGTTTGGTCTATAATTTAATCATGAATCGTCTTACAAACGAACAACGCTTGCAAATTATTGAATTTTATTACCAAAATGCGTGCTCTGTTAAGAAAGTTCATCGCGCGCTTCTTCCATTTTATGGTCAGTTTAATCGACCTACTGAGGCTTCTATTCGGGCTATTGTAACAAAATTTCGCACCAAATTTACATTGTTGGACATTAAACCACCAACACGCTTACGTAGAGTGCGAACTGAAGGAAATATCGCAGCCGTATCGGCCAGTGTTGGTGATGACCGTGAATTATCGATTCGGCGCCGTTCGCAGCAATTGGGCCTCTGTTACTCCACTACGTGGAAAATTTTGCTGAAGGATTTGGGTGTGAAGCCTTATAAGATACAACTGGTGCAAGAATTGAAGCCAAACGACCTACCACAACGCCAAATTTTTGGTGAATGGGCTCTTGAAAAGTTAGATGAAGATCCACTTTTTTATCGAAGAATTGTGTTCAGCGACGAGGCTCATTTCTGGTTGAATGGATACGTGAACAAGCAAAACTGCCGTATTTGGAGTGAAGAGCAGCCAGAAGCATTGCAAGAGCTACCAATGCATCCACAAAAAACAACCGTTTGGTGCGGATTATGTTCTGGCGGCATCATTGGGCCGTATTTCTTCAAAGATGATGCGAATCACAACGTTACTGTGAATGGTGAGCGCTACCGTGCGATGATAACAAACTTTTTTTGCCCAAAATGGAAGAGCTTGACTTGCATGACATGTGGTTTCAACAAGACGGTGCCACATGCCACACAGCACGCGAAACAATGGACCAATTGAGAGGCGAGTTCGGTGAACAGTTTATTTCACGCTTGGGACCAGTTAATTGGCCGCCCAGATCGTGCGATTTAACGCCTCTAGACTATTTTTTGTGGGGCTATGTTAAGGCTAATGTCTATAGGGACAAGCCCGCTTCGATTGACGCACTGAAAGCCAACATTGCCAACATTATTCGTGAGATACCGGCCGATATGTTGGAAAGAGTATGCCAAAATTGGACTAAGCGGATGGACCATTTGAGGCGCAGCCGCGGCCAACATTTGCATGAAATAATCTTCAAACATTAAATTATATCGACCCAACTATCGATCCAAATAAATATTTCATGCATTTTTCTGAATTTTATGTGTTTTTTTTTTTTAAATTTCCGATAGTTCTTATAAAATCACCTTTTACTTCCTTTTTTCGGCCACTTTTTAGTAGAACTGGTAACCTTTTTGGTCATAACTTCCTTTTTGGTCATAACTTCCTAAGTTTTTCTGGTGGATAGTGCAAGAATTTTGTTTATCATTTTTTCAAAAAAAGCAAAGGGGGTAGTCCATGGTTTTTTTGTCGAAAATTTTTTTTTTCCCACTATCTGCAAAAACCCAAAATTTGAATTAAAGACAATACGGTTCTCTACAAAACGCAGTACAAATCAAGTTGATATCTAGAAAAGTACGCAAGTTATGACCAAAACGGTAAGCAGTTCTACTACTTCCTTTTTCCGGCCACTTTTTAGTAGAACTGGTAACCTTTTTGGTCATAACTTCCTAAGTTTTCAATATATCGACTTGATTTCTTTTGCGTTGGATAGCTAACCGTAGTGGCCATAATTAGAAATTTTTTTCTGGTGGATAGTGCAATAAATTTTTTTTATCATTTTTTCAAAAAAAGCAAAGGGGGTAGTCCATGGTTTTTTTGTCGAAAATTTTTTTTTTCGCACTATCTGCAAAAACCCAAAATTTGAATTAAAGCCAATACGGTTCTCTACAAAACGCAGTACAAATCAAGTTGATATCTAGAAAAGTACGCAAGTTATGACCAAAAAGGTAAGCAGTTCTACTACTTCCTTTTTCCGGCCACTTTTTAGTAGAACTGGTAACCTTTTTGGTCATAACTTCCTAAGTTTTCAATATATCGACTTGATTTCTTTTGCGTTGGATAGCTAACCGTAGTGGCCTTAATTAGAAATTTTTTTCTGGTGGATAGTGCAAGAAAATTTTTTTATCATTTTTTCAAAAAAAAAGCAAAGGGGGTAGTCCATGGTTTTTTTTGTCGAAAAATATTTTTTCGCACTATCTGCAAAAACCCAAAATTCAGATTAAAGCCAATACGGTTCTCTACAAAACACATTACAAATCAAGTTGATATCTAGAAAAGCAAGCAAGTTATGACCAAAAAGGTAAGCAGTTCTACTACTTCCTTTTTCCGGCCACTTTGTAGTAGAACTGGTAACCTTTTTGGTCATAACTTCCTAAGTTTTCAATATATCGACTTGATTTCTTTTGCGTTGGATAGCTAACCGTAGTGGCCTTAATTAGAAATTTTTTTCTGGTGGATAGTGCAAGAAAATTTTTTTATCATTTTTTCAAAAAAAAAGCAAAGGGGGTAGTCCATGGTTTTTTTTGTCGAAAAATATTTTTTCGCACTATCTGCAAAAACCCAAAATTTGAATTAAAGCCAATACGGTTCTCTACAAAACGCAGTACAAATCAAGTTGATATCTAGAAAAGTACGCAAGTTATGACCAAAACGGTAAGCAGTTCTACTACTTCCTTTTTCCGGCCACTTTTTAGTAGAACTGGTAACCTTTTTGGTCATAACTTCCTAAGTTTTCAATATATCGACTTGATTTCTTTTGCGTTGGATAGCTAACCGTAGTGGCCTTAATTAGAAATTTTTTTCTGGTGGATAGTGGAAGAAAATTTTTTTATCATTTTTTAAAAAAAAAGCAAAGGGGGTAGTCCATGGTTTTTTTTGTCGAAAAATATTTTCTTCGCACTATCTGCAAAAAGCCAAAATTCAGATTAAAGCCAATACGGTTCTCTACAAAACACAGTACAAATCAAGTTGATATCTAGAAAAGTAAGCAAGTTATGACCAAAAAGGTAAGCAGTTCTACTACTTCCTTTTTCCGGCCACTTTTTAGTAGAACTGGTAACCTTTTTGGTCATAACTTCCTAAGTTTTCAATATATCGACTTGATTTCTTTTGCGTTGGATAGCTAACCGTAGTGGCCATAATTAGAAATTTTTTTCTGGTGGATAGTGCAAGAATTTTTTTTATCATTTTTTCAAAAAAAGCAAAGGGGGTAGTCCATGGTTTTTTTTGTCGAAAAATATTTTTTCGCACTATCTGCAAAAACCCAAAATTCAGATTAAAGCCAACACGGTTTTCTACAAAACACAGTACAAATCAAGTTGATATCTAGAAAAGTAAGCAAGTTATGACCAAAAAGGTAAGCAGTTCTACTACTTCCTTTTTCCGGCCACTTTTTAGTAGAACTGGTAACCTTTTTGGTCATAACTTCCTAAGTTTTCAATATATCGACTTGATTTCTTTTGCGTTGGATAGCTAACCGTAGTGGCCATAATTAGAAATTTTTTTCTGGTGGATAGTGCAAGAATTTTTTTTATCATTTTTTCAAAAAAAGCAAAGGGGGTAGTCCACGGTTTTTTTTGTCGAAAAATATTTTTTTCGCACTATCTGCAAAAACCCAAAATTTAGATTAAAGCCAATACGGTTCTCTACAAAACGCAGTACAAATCAAGTTGATATCTAGAAAAGTAAGCAAGTTATGACCAAAAAGGTAAGCAGTTCTACTACTTCCTTTTTCCGGCCACTTTTTAGTAGAACTGGTAACCTTTTTGGTCATAACTTCCTAAGTTTTCAATAATATCGACTTGATTTCTTTTGCGTTGGATAGCTAACCGTAGTGGCCTTAATTAGAAATCTTTTCTGGTGGATAGTGGAAGAAAATTTTTTTATCATTTTTTCAAAAAAAAGCAAAGGGGGTAGTCCATTTTTTTTTTTGTCGAAAAATATTTTTTCGCACTATCTGCAAAAACCCAAAATTCAGATTAAAGCCAACACGGTTTTCTACAAAACACAGTACAAATCAAGTTGATATCTAGAAAAGTAAGCAAGTTATGACCAAAAAGGTAAGCAGTTCTACTACTTCCTTTTTCCGGCCACTTTTTAGTAGAACTGGTAACCTTTTTGGTCATAACTTCCTAAGTTTTCAATATATCGACTTGATTTCTTTTGCGTTGGATAGCTAACCGTAGTGGCCTTAATTAGAAATTTTTTTCTGGTGGATAGTGCAATAAATTTTTTTTTATCATTTTTTCAAAAAAAGCAAAGGGGGTAGTCCATGGTTTTTTTGTCGAAAAATATTTTTTCGCACTATCTGCAAAAACCCAAAATTCAGATTAAAGCCAATACGGTTCTCTACAAACCACAGTACAAATCAAGTTGATATCTAGAAAAGTACGCAAGTTATGACCAAAACGGTAAGCAGTTCTACTACTTCCTTTTTCCGGCCACTTTTTAGTAGAACTGGTAACCTTTTTGGTCATAACTTCCTAAGTTTTCAATATATTGACTTGATTTCTTTTACGTTGGAAAGCTAACCGTAGTGGCCTTAATTAGAATTTTTTTTCTGGTGGATAGTGCAAGAAAATTTTTTTTATCATTTTTTCAAAAAAAAGCAAAGGGGGTAGTCCATGGTTTTTTTTGTCGAAAAATATTTTTTCGCACTATCTGCAAAAACCCAAAATTTAAATTAAAGCCAATACGCTTCTCTACAAAACACAGTACAAATCAAGTTGATATCTAGAAAAGTAAGCAAGTTATGACCAAAAAGGTAAGCAGTTCTACTACTTCCTTTTTCCGGCCACTTTTTAGTAGAACTGGTAACCTCTTTGGTCATAACTTCCTAAGTTTTCAATATATCGACTTGATTTCTTTTGCGTTGGATAGCTAACCGTAGTGGACTTAATTAGAAATCTTTTTCTGGTGGATAGTGGAAGAAAATTTTTTTATCATTTTTTCAAAAAAAAGCAAAGGGGGTAGTCCATGGTTTTTTTTGTCGAAAAATATTTTTTCGCACTATCTGCAAAAACCCAAAATTCAGATTAAAGCCAATACGGTTCTCTACAAAACACAGTACAAATCAAGTTGATGTCTAGAAAAGTAAGCAAGTTATGACCAAAAAGGTAAGCAGTTCTACTACTTCCTTTTTCCGGCCACTTTTTACTAGAACTGGTAACCTCTTTGGTCATAACTTCCTAAGTTTTCAATATATCGACTTGATTTCTTTTGCGTTGGATAGCTAACCGTAGTGGCCTTAATTAGAAATCTTTTTCTGGTGGATAGTGGAAGAAAATTTTTTTATCATTTTTTCAAAAAAAAGCAAAGGGGGTAGTCCATGGTTTTTTTTGTCGAAAAATATTTTTTCGCACTATCTGCAAAAACCCAAAATTCAGATTAAAGCCAATACGGTTCTGTACAAAACACAGTACAAATCAAGTTGATATCTAGAAAAGTAAGCAAGTTATGACCAAAAAGGTAAGCAGTTCTACTACTTCCTTTTTCCGGCCACTTTTTAGTAGAACTGGTAACCTTTTTGGTCATAACTTCCTAAGTTTTCAATATATCGACTTGATTTCTTTTGCGTTGGATAGCTAACCGTAGTGGCCTTAATTAGAAATCTTTTTCTGGTGGATAGTGGGAGAAAATTTTTTTATCATTTTTTCAAAAAAAAGAAAAGGGGGTAGTCCATGGTTTTTTTTGTCGAAAAATATTTTTTCGCACTATCTGCAAAAACCCAAAATTCAGATTAAAGCCAATACGGTTCTCTACAAAACATAGTACAAATCAAGTTGATATCTAGAAAAGTAAGCAAGTTATGACCAAAAAGGTAAGCAGTTCTACTACTTCCTTTTTCCGGCCACTTTTTAGTAGAACTGGTAACCTCTTTGGTCATAACTTCCTAAGTTTTCAATATATCGACTTGATTTCTTTTGCGTTGGATAGCTAACCGTAGTGGACTTAATTAGAAATCTTTTTCTGGTGGATAGTGGAAGAAAATTTTTTTATCATTTTTTCAAAAAAAAGCAAAGGGGGTAGTCCATGGTTTTTTTTGTCGAAAAATATTTTTTCGCACTATCTGCAAAAACCCAAAATTCAGATTAAAGCCAATACGGTTCTCTACAAAACACAGTACAAATCAAGTTGATGTCTAGAAAAGTAAGCAAGTTATGACCAAAAAGGTAAGCAGTTCTACTACTTCCTTTTTCCGGCCACTTTTTAGTAGAACTGGTAACCTCTTTGGTCATAACTTCCTAAGTTTTCAATATATCGACTTGATTTCTTTTGCGTTGGATAGCTAACCGTAGTGGCCTTAATTAGAAATCTTTTTCTGGTGGATAGTGGAAGAAAATTTTTTTATCATTTTTTCAAAAAAAAGCAAAGGGGGTAGTCCATGGTTTTTTTTGTCGAAAAATATTTTTTCGCACTATCTGCAAAAACCCAAAATTCAGATTAAAGCCAATACGGTTCTGTACAAAACACAGTACAAATCAAGTTGATATCTAGAAAAGTAAGCAAGTTATGACCAAAAAGGTAAGCAGTTCTACTACTTCCTTTTTCCGGCCACTTTTTAGTAGAACTGGTAACCTTTTTGGTCATAACTTCTTAAGTTTTCAATATATCGACTTGATTTCTTTTGCGTTGGATAGCTAACCGTAGTGGCCTTAATTAGAATTTTTTTTCTGGTGGATAGTGGGAGAAAATGTTTTTATCATTTTTTCAAAAAAAAGCAAAGGGGGTAGTCCATGGTTTTTTTTGTCGAAAAATATTTTTTCGCACTATCTGCAAAAACCCAAAATTCAGATTAAAGCCAATACGGTTCTCTACAAAACACAGTACAAATCAAGTTGATATCTAGAAAAGCAAGCAAGTTATGACCAAAAAGGTAAGCAGTTCTACTACTTCCTTTTTCCGGCCACTTTTTAGTAGAACTGGTAACCTTTTTGGTCATAACTTCCTAAGTTTTCAATATATCGACTTGATTTCTTTTGCGTTGGATAGCTAACCGTAGTGGCCATAATTAGAAATTTTTTTCTGGTGGATAGTGCAAGAATTTTTTTTATCATTTTTTCAAAAAAAGCAAAGGGGGTAGTCCATGGTTTTTTTTGTCGAAAAATATTTTTTCGCACTATCTGCAAAAACCCAAAATTCAGATTAAAGCCAATACGGTTCTCTACAAAACACAGTACAAATCAAGTTGATATCTAGAAAAGTAAGCAAGTTATGACCAAAAAGGTAAGCAGTTCTACTACTTCCTTTTTTCGGCCACTTTTTAGTAGAACTGGTAACCTTTTTGGTCATAACTTCCTAAGTTTTCAATATATCGACTTGATTTCTTTTGCGTTGGATAGCTAACCGTAGTGGCCATAATTAGAAATTTTTTTCTGGTGGATAGTGCAAGAATTTTTTTTATCATTTTTTCAAAAAAAGCAAAGGGGGTAGTCCATGGTTTTTTTTGTCGAAAAATATTTTTTCGCACTATCTGCAAAAACCCAAAATTCAGATTAAAGCCAATACGGTTCTCTACAAAACATAGTACAAATCAAGTTGATATCTAGAAAAGTAAGCAAGTTATGACCAAAAAGGTAAGCAGTTCTACTACTTCCTTTTTCCGGCCACTTTTTAGTAGAACTGGTAACCTTTTTGGTCATAACTTCCTAAGTTTTCAATATATCGACTTGATTTCTTTTGCGTTGGATAGCTAACCGTAGTGGCCATAATTAGAAATTTTTTTCTGGTGGATAGTGCAAGAATTTTTTTTATCATTTTTTCAAAAAAAGCAAAGGGGGTAGTCCATGGTTTTTTTTGTCGAAAAATATTTTTTCGCACTATCTGCAAAAACCCAAAATTCAGATTAAAGCCAATACGGTTCTCTACAAAACATAGTACAAATTAAGTTGATATCTAGAAAAGTAAGCAAGTTATGACCAAAAAGGTAAGCAGTTCTACTACTTCCTTTTTCCGGCCACTTTTTAGTAGAACTGGTAACCTCTTTGGTCATAACTTCCTAAGTTTTCAATATATCGACTTGATTTCTTTTGCGTTGGATAGCTAACCGTAGTGGCCTTAATTAGAAATATTTTTCTAATGGATAGTGGAAGAAAATTTTTTTATCATTTTTTCAAAAAAAAGCAAAGGGGGTAGTCCATGGTTTTTTTTGTCGAAAAATATTTTTTCGCACTATCTGCAAAAACCCAAAATTCAGATTAAAGCCAATACGGTTCTCTACAAAACACAGTACAAATCAAGTTGATATCTAGAAAAGTAAGCAAGTTATGACCAAAAAGGTAAGCAGTTCTACTACTTCCTTTTTCCGGCCACTTTTTAGTAGAACTGGTAACCTTTTTGGTCATAACTTCCTAAGTTTTCAATATATCGACTTGATTTCTTTTGCGTTGGATAGCTAACCGTAGTGGCCTTAATTAGAGTATTTTTTTCTGGTGGATAGTGCAAGAATTTTTTTTATCATTTTTTCAAAAAAAGCAAAGGGGGTAGTCCATGGTTTTTTTTGTCGAAAAATATTTTTTCGCACTATCTGCAAAAACCCAAAATTCAGATTAAAGCCAATACGGTTCTCTACAAAACACATTACAAATCAAGTTGATATCTAGAAAAGTACGCAAGTTATGACCAAAACGGTAAGCAGTTCTACTACTTCCTTTTTCCGGCCACTTTTTAGTAGAACTGGTAACCTCTTTGGTCATAACTTCCTAAGTTTTCAATATATCGACTTGATTTCTTTTGCGTTGGATAGCTAACCGTAGTGGCCTTAATTAGAAATCTTTTTCTAATGGATAGTGGAAGAAAATTTTTTTATCATTTTTTCAAAAAAAAGCAAAGGGGGTAGTCCATGGTTTTTTTGTCGAAAAATATTTTTTCGCACTATCTGCAAAAACCCAAAATTCAGATTAAAGCCAATACGGTTCTCTACAAAACACAGTACAAATCAAGTTGATATCTAGAAAAGTAAGCAAGTTATGACCAAAAAGGTAAGCAGTTCTACTACTTCCTTTTTCCGGCCACTTTTTAGTAGAACTGGTAACCTTTTTGGTCATAACTTCCTAAGTTTTCAATATATCGACTTGATTTCTTTTGCGTTGGATAGCTAACCGTAGTGGCCTTAATTAGAGTATTTTTTTCTGGTGGATAGTGCAAGAATTTTTTTTATCATTTTTTCAAAAAAAGCAAAGGGGGTAGTCCATGGTTTTTTTTGTCGAAAAATATTTTTTCGCACTATCTGCAAAAACCCAAAATTCAGATTAAAGCCAATACGGTTCTCTACAAAACATAGTACAAATTAAGTTGATATCTAGAAAAGTAAGCAAGTTATGACCAAAAAGGTAAGCAGTTCTACTACTTCCTTTTTCCGGCCACTTTTTAGTAGAACTGGTAACCTCTTTGGTCATAACTTCCTAAGTTTTCAATATATCGACTTGATTTCTTTTGCGTTGGATAGCTAACCGTAGTGGCCTTAATTAGAAATCTTTTTCTAATGGATAGTGGAAGAAAATTTTTTTATCATTTTTTCAAAAAAAAGCAAAGGGGGTAGTCCATGGTTTTTTTGTCGAAAAATATTTTTTCGCACTATCTGCAAAAACCCAAAATTCAGATTAAAGCCAATACGGTTCTCTACAAAACACAGTACAAATCAAGTTGATATCTAGAAAAGTAAGCAAGTTATGACCAAAAAGGTAAGCAGTTCTACTACTTCCTTTTTCCGGCCACTTTTTAGTAGAACTGGTAACCTTTTTGGTCATAACTTCCTAAGTTTTCAATATATCGACTTGATTTCTTTTGCGTTGGATAGCTAACCGTAGTGGCCTTAATTAGAGTATTTTTTTCTGGTGGATAGTGCAAGAATTTTTTTTATCATTTTTTCAAAAAAAGCAAAGGGGGTAGTCCATGGTTTTTTTTGTCGAAAAATATTTTTTCGCACTATCTGCAAAAACCCAAAATTCAGATTAAAGCCAATACGGTTCTCTACAAAACATAGTACAAATTAAGTTGATATCTAGAAAAGTAAGCAAGTTATGACCAAAAAGGTAAGCAGTTCTACTACTTCCTTTTTCCGGCCACTTTTTAGTAGAACTGGTAACCTCTTTGGTCATAACTTCCTAAGTTTTCAATATATCGACTTGATTTCTTTTGCGTTGGATAGCTAACCGTAGTGGCCTTAATTAGAAATCTTTTTCTAATGGATAGTGGAAGAAAATTTTTTTATCATTTTTTCAAAAAAAAGCAAAGGGGGTAGTCCATGGTTTTTTTTGTCGAAAAATATTTTTTCGCACTATCTGCAAAAACCCAAAATTCAGATTAAAGCCAATACGGTTCTCTACAAAACATAGTACAAATTAAGTTGATATCTAGAAAAGTAAGCAAGTTATGACCAAAAAGGTAAGCAGTTCTACTACTTCCTTTTTCCGGCCACTTTTTAGTAGAACTGGTAACCTCTTTGGTCATAACTTCCTAAGTTTTCAATATATCGACTTGATTTCTTTTGCGTTGGATAGCTAACCGTAGTGGCCTTAATTAGAAATCTTTTTCTAATGGATAGTGGAAGAAAATTTTTTTATCATTTTTTCAAAAAAAAGCAAAGGGGGTAGTCCATGGTTTTTTTTGTCGAAAAATATTTTTTCGCACTATCTGCAAAAACCCAAAATTCAGATTAAAGCCAATACGGTTCTCTACAAAACACAGTACAAATCAAGTTGATATCTAGAAAAGTAAGCAAGTTATGACCAAAAAGGTAAGCAGTTCTACTACTTCCTTTTTCCGGCCACTTTTTAGTAGAACTGGTAACCTTTTTGGTCATAACTTCCTAAGTTTTCAATATATCGACTTGATTTCTTTTGCGTTGGATAGCTAACCGTAGTGGCCTTAATTAGAGTATTTTTTTCCGGTGGATAGTGCAATAAATTTTTTTTTATCATTTTTTCAAAAAAAGCAAAGGGGGTAGTCCATGGTTTTTTTGTGGAAAAATATTTTTTCGCACTATCTGCAAAAACCCAAAATTCAGATTAAAGCCAATACGGTTCTCTACAAAACATAGTACAAATTAAGTTGATATCTAGAAAAGTAAGCAAGTTATGACCAAAAAGGTAAGCAGTTCTACTACTTCCTTTTTCCGGCCACTTTTTAGTAGAACTGGTAACCTTTTTGGTCATAACTTCCTAAGTTTTCAATATATCGACTTGATTTCTTTTGCGTTGGATAGCTAACCGTAGTGGCCTTAATTAGAGTATTTTTTTCTGGTGGATAGTGCAAGAATTTTTTTTATCATTTTTTCAAAAAAAGCAAAGGGGGTAGTCCATGGTTTTTTTTGTCGAAAAATATTTTTTCGCACTATCTGCAAAAACCCAAAATTCAGATTAAAGCCAATACGGTTCTCTACAAAACATAGTACAAATTAAGTTGATATCTAGAAAAGTAAGCAAGTTATGACCAAAAAGGTAAGCAGTTCTACTACTTCCTTTTTCCGGCCACTTTTTAGTAGAACTGGTAACCTCTTTGGTCATAACTTCCTAAGTTTTCAATATATCGACTTGATTTCTTTTGCGTTGGATAGCTAACCGTAGTGGCCTTAATTAGAAATCTTTTTCTAATGGATAGTGGAAGAAAATTTTTTTATCATTTTTTCAAAAAAAAGCAAAGGGGGTAGTCCATGGTTTTTTTGTCGAAAAATATTTTTTCGCACTATCTGCAAAAACCCAAAATTCAGATTAAAGCCAATACGGTTCTCTACAAAACACAGTACAAATCAAGTTGATATCTAGAAAAGTAAGCAAGTTATGACCAAAAAGGTAAGCAGTTCTACTACTTCCTTTTTCCGGCCACTTTTTAGTAGAACTGGTAACCTTTTTGGTCATAACTTCCTAAGTTTTCAATATATCGACTTGATTTCTTTTGCGTTGGATAGCTAACCGTAGTGGCCTTAATTAGAGTATTTTTTTCTGGTGGATAGTGCAAGAATTTTTTTTATCATTTTTTCAAAAAAAGCAAAGGGGGTAGTCCATGGTTTTTTTTGTCGAAAAATATTTTTTCGCACTATCTGCAAAAACCCAAAATTCAGATTAAAGCCAATACGGTTCTCTACAAAACATAGTACAAATTAAGTTGATATCTAGAAAAGTAAGCAAGTTATGACCAAAAAGGTAAGCAGTTCTACTACTTCCTTTTTCCGGCCACTTTTTAGTAGAACTGGTAACCTCTTTGGTCATAACTTCCTAAGTTTTCAATATATCGACTTGATTTCTTTTGCGTTGGATAGCTAACCGTAGTGGCCTTAATTAGAAATCTTTTTCTAATGGATAGTGGAAGAAAATTTTTTTATCATTTTTTCAAAAAAAAGCAAAGGGGGTAGTCCATGGTTTTTTTTGTCGAAAAATATTTTTTCGCACTATCTGCAAAAACCCAAAATTCAGATTAAAGCCAATACGGTTCTCTACAAAACATAGTACAAATTAAGTTGATATCTAGAAAAGTAAGCAAGTTATGACCAAAAAGGTAAGCAGTTCTACTACTTCCTTTTTCCGGCCACTTTTTAGTAGAACTGGTAACCTCTTTGGTCATAACTTCCTAAGTTTTCAATATATCGACTTGATTTCTTTTGCGTTGGATAGCTAACCGTAGTGGCCTTAATTAGAAATCTTTTTCTAATGGATAGTGGAAGAAAATTTTTTTATCATTTTTTCAAAAAAAAGCAAAGGGGGTAGTCCATGGTTTTTTTTGTCGAAAAATATTTTTTCGCACTATCTGCAAAAACCCAAAATTCAGATTAAAGCCAATACGGTTCTCTACAAAACACAGTACAAATCAAGTTGATATCTAGAAAAGTAAGCAAGTTATGACCAAAAAGGTAAGCAGTTCTACTACTTCCTTTTTCCGGCCACTTTTTAGTAGAACTGGTAACCTTTTTGGTCATAACTTCCTAAGTTTTCAATATATCGACTTGATTTCTTTTGCGTTGGATAGCTAACCGTAGTGGCCTTAATTAGAGTATTTTTTTCCGGTGGATAGTGCAATAAATTTTTTTTTATCATTTTTTCAAAAAAAGCAAAGGGGGTAGTCCATGGTTTTTTTGTGGAAAAATATTTTTTCGCACTATCTGCAAAAACCCAAAATTCAGATTAAAGCCAATACGGTTCTCTACAAAACACAGTACAAATCAAGTTGATATCTAGAAAAGTACGCAAGTTATGACCAAAACGGTAAGCAGTTCTACTACTTCCTTTTTCCGGCCACTTTTTAGTAGAACTGGTAACCTTTTTGGTCATAACTTCCTAAGTTTTCAATATATTGACTTGATTTCTTTTACGTTGGATAGCTAACCGTAGTGGCCTTAATTAGAATTTTTTTTCTGGTGGATAGTGCAAGAAAATTTTTTTTATCATTTTTTCAAAAAAAAGCAAAGGGGGTAGTCCATGGTTTTTTTTGTCGAAAAATATTTTTTCGCACTATCTGCAAAAACCCAAAATTCAGATTAAAGCCAATACGGTTCTCTACAAAACACAGTACAAATCAAGTTGATATCTAGAAAAGTACGCAAGTTATGACCAAAACGGTAAGCAGTTCTACTACTTCCTTTTTCCGGCCACTTTTTAGTAGAACTGGTAACCTTTTTGGTCATAACTTCCTAAGTTTTCAATATATCGACTTGATTTCTTTTACGTTGGATAGCTAACCGTAGTGGCCTTAATTAGAAATTTTTTTCTGGTGGATAGTGCAAGAAAATTTTTTTATCATTTATTCAAAAAAAAGCAAAGGGGGTAGTCCATGGTTTTTTTTGTCGAAAAATATTTTTTCACACTACCTGCAAAAACCCAAAAAATTAGATTAAAGCCAATACGGTTCTCTACAAAACACAGTACAAATCAAGTTGATATCTAGAAAAGCAAGCAAGTTATGACCAAAAAGGTAAGCAGTTCTACTACTTCCTTTTTCCGGCCACTTTTTAGTAGAACTGGTAACCTTTTTGGTCATAACTTCCTAAGTTTTCAATATATCGACTTGATTTCTTTTGCGTTGGATAGCTAACCGTAGTGGCCATAATTAGAAATTTTTTTCTGGTGGATAGTGCAAGAATTTTTTTTATCATTTTTTCAAAAAAAGCAAAGGGGGTAGTCCATGGTTTTTTTTGTCGAAAAATATTTTTTCGCACTATCTGCAAAAACCCAAAATTCAGATTAAAGCCAATACGGTTCTCTACAAAACACAGTACAAATCAAGTTGATATCTAGAAAAGTAAGCAAGTTATGACCAAAAAGGTAAGCAGTTCTACTACTTCCTTTTTCCGGCCACTTTTTAGTAGAACTGGTAACCTTTTTGGTCATAACTTCCTAAGTTTTCAATATATCGACTTGATTTCTCTTGCGTTGGATAGCTAACCGTAGTGGCCATAATTAGAAATTTTTTTCTGGTGGATAGTGCAAGAATTTTTTTTATCATTTTTTCAAAAAAAGCAAAGGGGGTAGTCCATGGTTTTTTTTGTCGAAAAATATTTTTTCGCACTATCTGCAAAAACCCAAAATTCAGATTAAAGCCAATACGGTTCTCTACAAAACATAGTACAAATCAAGTTGATATCTAGAAAAGTAAGCAAGTTATGACCAAAAAGGTAAGCAGTTCTACTACTTCCTTTTTCCGGCCACTTTTTAGTAGAACTGGTAACCTTTTTGGTCATAACTTCCTAAGTTTTCAATATATCGACTTGATTTCTTTTGCGTTGGATAGCTAACCGTAGTGGCCATAATTAGAAATTTTTTTCTGGTGGATAGTGCAAGAATTTTTTTTATCATTTTTTCAAAAAAAGCAAAGGGGGTAGTCCATGGTTTTTTTTGTCGAAAAATATTTTTTCGCACTATCTGCAAAAACCCAAAATTCAGATTAAAGCCAATACGGTTCTCTACAAAACATAGTACAAATCAAGTTGATATCTAGAAAAGTAAGCAAGTTATGACCAAATAGGTAAGCAGTTCTACTACTTCCTTTTTCCGGCCACTTTTTAGTAGAACTGGTAACCTCTTTGGTCATAACTTCCTAAGTTTTCAATATATCGACTTGATTTCTTTTGCGTTGGATAGCTAACCGTAGTGGCCTTAATTAGAAATTTTTTTCTGGTGGATAGTGGAAGAAAATTTTTTTATAATTTTTTCAAAAAAAAGCAAAGGGGGTAGTCCATGGTTTTTTTTGTCTAAAAATATTTTTTCGCACTATCTGCAAAAACCCAAAATTTAAATTAAAGCCAATACGGTTCTCTACAAAACACAGTACAAATCGAGTTGATATCTAGAAAAGTAAGCAAGTTATGACCAAAAAGGTAAGCAGTTCTACTACTTCCTTTTTCCGGCCACTTTTTAGTAGAACTGGTAACCTTTTTGGTCATAACTTCCTAAGTTTTCAATATATCGACTTGATTTCTTTTGCGATGGATAGCTAACCGTAGTGGTGGATAGTGGAACAAAATTTTTTTATCATTTTTTCAAAAAAAAGCAAAGGGGGTAGTCCATGGTTTTTTTTGTCGAAAAATATTTTTTCGCACTATCTGCAAAAACCCAAAATTCAGATTAAAGCCAATACGGTTCTCTACAAAACACAGTACAAATCAAGTTGATATCTAAAAAAGTAAGCAAGTTATGACCAAAAAGGTAAGCAGTTCTACTACTTCCTTTTTCCGGCCACTTTTTAGTAGAACTGGTAACCTCTTTGGTCATAACTTCCTAAGTTTTCAATATATCGACTTGATTTCTTTTGCGTTGGATAGCTAACCGTAATGGCCTTAATTAAAAATTTTTTTCTGGTGGATAGTGGAAGAAAATTTTTTTATAATTTTTTCAAAAAAAAGCAAAGGGTGTAGTCCATGGTTTTTTTTGTCTAAAAATATTTTTTCGCACTATCTGCAAAAACCCAAAATTCAGATTAAAGCCAATACGGTTCTCTACAAAACACAGTACAAATCAAGTTGATATCTAGAAAAGTAAGCAAGTTATGACCAAAAAGGTAAGCAGTTCTACTACTTCCTTTTTCCGGCCACTTTTTAGTAGAACTGGTAACCTTTTTGGTCATAACTTCCTAAGTTTTCAATATATCGACTTGATTTCTTTTGCGTTGGATAGATAACCGTAGTGGCCATAATTAGAAATTTTTTTCTGGTGGATAGTGCAAGAATTTTTTTTATCATTTTTTCAAAAAAAGCAAAGGGGGTAGTCCATGGTTTTTTTTGTCGAAAAATATTTTTTCGCACTATCTGCAAAAACCCAAAATTCAGATTAAAGCCAATACGGTTCTCTACAAAACATAGTACAAATCAAGTTGATATCTAGAAAAGTAAGCAAGTTATGACCAAAAAGGTAAGCAGTTCTACTACTTCCTTTTTCCGGCCACTTTTTAGTAGAACTGGTAACCTTTTTGGTCATAACTTCCTAAGTTTTCAATATATCGACTTGATTTCTTTTGCGTTGGATAGCTAACCGTAGTGGCCATAATTAGAAATTTTTTTCTGGTGGATAGTGCAAGAATTTTTTTTATCATTTTTTCAAAAAAAGCAAAGGGGGTAGTCCATGGTTTTTTTTGTCGAAAAATATTTTTTCGCACTATCTGCAAAAACCCAAAATTCAGATTAAAGCCAATACGGTTCTCTACAAAACATAGTACAAATCAAGTTGATATCTAGAAAAGTAAGCAAGTTATGACCAAAAAGGTAAGCAGTTCTACTACTTCCTTTTTCCGGCCACTTTTTAGTAGAACTGGTAACCTTTTTGGTCATAACTTCCTAAGTTTTCAATATATCGACTTGATTTCTTTTGCGTTGGATAGCTAACCGTAGTGGCCATAATTAGAAATTTTTTTCTGGTGGATAGTGCAAGAATTTTTTTTATCATTTTTTCAAAAAAAGCAAAGGGGGTAGTCCATGGTTTTTTTTGTCGAAAAATATTTTTTCGCACTATCTGCAAAAACCCAAAATTCAGATTAAAGCCAATACGGTTCTCTACAAAACATAGTACAAATCAAGTTGATATCTAGAAAAGTAAGCAAGTTATGACCAAAAAGGTAAGCAGTTCTACTACTTCCTTTTTCCGGCCACTTTTTAGTAGAACTGGTAACCTTTTTGGTCATAACTTCCTAAGTTTTCAATATATCGACTTGATTTCTTTTGCGTTGGATAGCTAACCGTAGTGGCCTTAATTAAAAATTTTTTTCTGGTGGATAGTGGAAGAAAATTTTTTTATAATTTTTTCAAAAAAAAGCAAAGGGGGTAGTCCATGGTTTTTTTTTGTCTAAAAATATTTTTTCGCACTATCTGCAAAAACCCAAAATTTAAATTAAAGCCAATACGGTTCTCTACAAAACACAGTACAAATCAAGTTGATATCTAGAAAAGTAAGCAAGTTATGACCAAAAAGGTAAGCAGTTCTACTACTTCCTTTTTCCGGCCACTTTTTAGTAGAACTGGTAACCTTTTTGGTCATAACTTCCTAAGTTTTCAATATATCGACTTGATTTCTTTTGCGATGGATAGCTAACCGTAGTGGCCTTAATTAGAAATTTTTTTCTGGTGGATAGTGCAAGAATTTTTTTTATCATTTTTTCAAAAAAAGCAAAGGGGGTAGTCCATGGTTTTTTTTGTCGAAAAATATTTTTTCGCACTATCTGCAAAAACCCAAAATTCAGATTAAAGCCCATACGGTTCTCTACAAAACATAGTACAAATCAAGTTGATATCTAGAAAAGTAAGCAAGTTATGACCAAAAAGGTAAGCAGTTCTACTACTTCCTTTTTCCGGCCACTTTTTAGTAGAACTGGTAACCTTTTTGGTCATAACTTCCTAAGTTTTCAATATATCGACTTGATTTCTTTTGCGTTGGATAGCTAACCGAAGTGGCCTTAATTAGAAATCTTTTTCTGGTGGATAGTGGAAGAAAATTTTTTTTATCATTTTTTCAAAAAAAAGCAAAGGGGGTAGTCCATGGTTTTTTTTGTCGAAAAATATTTTTTCGCACTATCTGCAAAAACCCAAAATTCAGATTAAAGCCAATACGGTTCTCTACAACACACAGTACAAATCAAGTTGATATCTAGAAAAGTAAGCAAGTTATGACCAAAAAGGTAAGCAGTTCTACTACTTCCTTTTTCCGGCCACTTTTTAGTAGAACTGGTAACCTCTTTGGTCATAACTTCCTAAGTTTTCAATATATCGACTTGATTTCTTTTGCGTTGGATAGCTAACCGTAATGGCCTTAATTAAAAATTTTTTTCTGGTGGATAGTGGAAGAATTTTTTTTATCATTTTTTCAAAAAAAAGCAAAGGGGGTACTCCATGGTTTTTTTTTGTCGAAAAATATTTTTTCGCACTATCTGCAAAAACCCAAAATTCAGATTAAAGCCAATACGGTTCTCTACAAAACACAGTACAAATCAAGTTGATGTCTAGAAAAGTAAGCAAGTTATGACCAAATAGGTAAGCAGTTCTACTACTTCCTTTTTCCGGCCACTTTTTAGTAGAACTGGTAACCTCTTTGGTCATAACTTCCTAAGTTTTCAATATATCGACTTGATTTCTTTTGCGTTGGATAGCTAACCGTAATGGCCTTAATTAAAAATTTTTTTCTGGTGGATAGTGGAAGAAAATTTTTTTATAATTTTTTCAAAAAAAAGCAAAGGGGGTAGTCCATGGTTTTTTTTGTCTAAAAATATTTTTTCGCACTATCTGCAAAAACCCAAAATTTAAATTAAAGCCAATACGGTTCTCTACAAAACACAGTACAAATCAAGTTGATATCTAGAAAAGTAAGCAAGTTATGACCAAAAAGGTAAGCAGTTCTACTACTTCCTTTTTCCGGCCACTTTTTAGTAGAACTGGTAACCTTTTTGGTCATAACTTCCTAAGTTTTCAATATATCGACTTGATTTCTTTTGCGATGGATAGCTAACCGTAGTGGCCTTAATTAGAAATTTTTTTCTGGTGGATAGTGCAAGAATTTTTTTTATCATTTTTTCAAAAAAAGCAAAGGGGGTAGTCCATGGTTTTTTTTGTCGAAAAATATTTTTTCGCACTATCTGCAAAAACCCAAAATTCAGATTAAAGCCCATACGGTTCTCTACAAAACATAGTACAAATCAAGTTGATATCTAGAAAAGTAAGCAAGTTATGACCAAAAAGGTAAGCAGTTCTACTACTTCCTTTTTCCGGCCACTTTTTAGTAGAACTGGTAACCTTTTTGGTCATAACTTCCTAAGTTTTCAATATATCGACTTGATTTCTTTTGCGTTGGATAGCTAACCGAAGTGGCCTTAATTAGAAATCTTTTTCTGGTGGATAGTGGAAGAAAATTTTTTTATCATTTTTTCAAAAAAAAGCAAAGGGGGTAGTCCATGGTTTTTTTTGTCGAAAAATATTTTTTCGCACTATCTGCAAAAACCCAAAATTCAGATTAAAGCCAATACGGTTCTCTACAAAACACAGTACAAATCAAGTTGATATCTAGAAAAGTAAGCAAGTTATGACCAAAAAGGTAAGCAGTTCTACTACTTCCTTTTTCCGGCCACTTTTTAGTAGAACTGGTAACCTTTTTGGTCATAACTTCCTAAGTTTTCAATATATCGACTTGATTTCTTTTGCGTTGGATAGCTAACCGTAGTGGCCATAATTAGAAATTTTTTTCTGGTGGATAGTGCAAGAATTTTTTTTATCATTTTTTCAAAAAAAAGCAAAGGGGGTAGTCCATGGTTTTTTTTGTCGAAAAATATTTTTTCGCACTATCTGCAAAAACCCAAAATTCAGATTAAAGCCAATATGGTTCTCTACAAAACACAGTACAAATCAAGTTGATATCTAGAAAAGTAAGCAAGTTATGACCAAAAAGGTAAGCAGTTCTACTACTTCCTTTTTCCGGCCACTTTTTAGTAGAACTGGTAACCTTTTTGGTCATAACTTCCTAAGTTTTCAATATATCGACTTGATTTCTTTTGCGTTGGATAGCTAACCGAAGTGGCCTTAATTAGAAATCTTTTTCTGGTGGATAGTGGAAGAAAATTTTTTTTATCATTTTTTCAAAAAAAAGCAAAGGGGGTAGTCCATGGTTTTTTTTGTCGAAAAATATTTTTTCGCACTATCTGCAAAAACCCAAAATTCAGATTAAAGCCAATATGGTTCTCTACAAAACACAGTACAAATCAAGTTGATATCTAGAAAAGTAAGCAAGTTATGACCAAAAAGGTAAGCAGTTCTACTACTTCCTTTTTCCGGCCACTTTTTAGTAGAACTGGTAACCTTTTTGGTCATAACTTCCTAAGTTTTCAATATATCGACTTGATTTCTTTTGCGTTGGATAGCTAACCGAAGTGGCCTTAATTAGAAATCTTTTTCTGGTGGATAGTGCAAGAATTTTTTTTATCATTTTTTCAAAAAAAAGCAAAGGGGGTAGTCCATGGTTTTTTTTGTCGAAAAATATTTTTTCGCACTATCTGCAAAAACCCAAAATTCAGATTAAAGCCAATATGGTTCTCTACAAAACACAGTACAAATCAAGTTGATATCTAGAAAAGTAAGCAAGTTATGACCAAAAAGGTAAGCAGTTCTACTACTTCCTTTTTCCGGCCACTTTTTAGTAGAACTGGTAACCTTTTTGGTCATAACTTCCTAAGTTTTCAATATATCGACTTGATTTCTTTTGCGTTGGATAGCTAACCGAAGTGGCCTTAATTAGAAATCTTTTTCTGGTGGATAGTGGAAGAAAATTTTTTTTATCATTTTTTCAAAAAAAAGCAAAGGGGGTAGTCCATGGTTTTTTTTGTCGAAAAATATTTTTTCGCACTATCTGCAAAAACCCAAAATTCAGATTAAAGCCAATATGGTTCTCTACAAAACACAGTACAAATTAAGTTGATATCTAGAAAAGTAAGCAAGTTATGACCAAAAAGGTAAGCAGTTCTACTACTTCCTTTTTCCGGCCACTTTTTAGTAGAACTGGTAACCTTTTTGGTCATAACTTCCTAAGTTTTCAATATATCGACTTGATTTCTTTTGCGTTGGATAGCTAACCGTAGTGGTGGATAGTGGAGCAAAATTTTTTTATAATTTTTTCAAAAAAAAGCAAAGGGGGTAGTCCATGGTTTTTTTTGTCGAAAAATATTTTTTCGCACTATCTGCAAAAACCCAAAATTCAGATTAAAGCCAATACGGTTCTCTACAAAACACAGTACAAATCAAGTTGATATCTAGAAAAGTAAGCAAGTTATGACCAAAAAGGTAAGCAGTTCTACTACTTCCTTTTTCCGGCCACTTTTTAGTAGAACTGGTAACCTTTTTGGTCATAACTTCCTAAGTTTTCAATATATCGACTTGATTTCTTTTGCGTTGGATAGCTAACCGTAGTGGCCTTAATTAGAAATTTTTTTCTGGTGGATAGTGGAAGAAAATTTTTTTATAATTTTTTCAAAAAAAAGCAAAGGGGGTAGTCCATGGTTTTTTTTGTCGAAAAATATTTTTTCGCACTATCTGCAAAAACCCAAAATTTAAATTAAAGCCAATACGGTTCTCTACAAAACACAGTACAAATCAAGTTGATATCTAGAAAAGTAAGCAAGTTATGACCAAAAAGGTAAGCAGTTCTACTACTTCCTTTTTCCGGCCACTTTTTAGTAGAACTGGTAACCTTTTTGGTCATAACTTCCTAAGTTTTCAATATATCGACTTGATTTCTTTTGCGATGGATAGCTAACCGTAGTGGCCTTAATTAGAAATTTTTTTCTGGTGGATAGTGCAAGAATTTTTTTTATCATTTTTTCAAAAAAAGCAAAGGGGGTAGTCCATGGTTTTTTTTGTCGAAAAATATTTTTTCGCACTATCTGCAAAAACCCAAAATTCAGATTAAAGCCCATACGGTTCTCTACAAAACATAGTACAAATCAAGTTGATATCTAGAAAAGTAAGCAAGTTATGACCAAAAAGGTAAGCAGTTCTACTACTTCCTTTTTCCGGCCACTTTTTAGTAGAACTGGTAACCTTTTTGGTCATAACTTCCTAAGTTTTCAATATATCGACTTGATTTCTTTTGCGTTGGATAGCTAACCGAAGTGGCCTTAATTAGAAATCTTTTTCTGGTGGATAGTGGAAGAAAATTTTTTTATCATTTTTTCAAAAAAAAGCAAAGGGGGTAGTCCATGGTTTTTTTTGTCGAAAAATATTTTTTCGCACTATCTGCAAAAACCCAAAATTCAGATTAAAGCCAATACGGTTCTCTACAAAACACAGTACAAATCAAGTTGATATCTAGAAAAGTAAGCAAGTTATGACCAAAAAGGTAAGCAGTTCTACTACTTCCTTTTTCCGGCCACTTTTTAGTAGAACTGGTAACCTTTTTGGTCATAACTTCCTAAGTTTTCAATATATCGACTTGATTTCTTTTGCGTTGGATAGCTAACCGTAGTGGCCATAATTAGAAATTTTTTTCTGGTGGATAGTGCAAGAATTTTTTTTATCATTTTTTCAAAAAAAAGCAAAGGGGGTAGTCCATGGTTTTTTTTGTCGAAAAATATTTTTTCGCACTATCTGCAAAAACCCAAAATTCAGATTAAAGCCAATATGGTTCTCTACAAAACACAGTACAAATCAAGTTGATATCTAGAAAAGTAAGCAAGTTATGACCAAAAAGGTAAGCAGTTCTACTACTTCCTTTTTCCGGCCACTTTTTAGTAGAACTGGTAACCTTTTTGGTCATAACTTCCTAAGTTTTCAATATATCGACTTGATTTCTTTTGCGTTGGATAGCTAACCGAAGTGGCCTTAATTAGAAATCTTTTTCTGGTGGATAGTGGAAGAAATTTTTTTTTATCATTTTTTCAAAAAAAAGCAAAGGGGGTAGTCCATGGTTTTTTTTGTCGAAAAATATTTTTTCGCACTATCTGCAAAAACCCAAAATTCAGATTAAAGCCAATATGGTTCTCTACAAAACACAGTACAAATCAAGTTGATATCTAGAAAAGTAAGCAAGTTATGACCAAAAAGGTAAGCAGTTCTACTACTTCCTTTTTCCGGCCACTTTTTAGTAGAACTGGTAACCTTTTTGGTCATAACTTCCTAAGTTTTCAATATATCGACTTGATTTCTTTTGCGTTGGATAGCTAACCGAAGTGGCCTTAATTAGAAATCTTTTTCTGGTGGATAGTGCAAGAATTTTTTTTATCATTTTTTCAAAAAAAAGCAAAGGGGGTAGTCCATGGTTTTTTTTGTCGAAAAATATTTTTTCGCACTATCTGCAAAAACCCAAAATTCAGATTAAAGCCAATATGGTTCTCTACAAAACACAGTACAAATCAAGTTGATATCTAGAAAAGTAAGCAAGTTATGACCAAAAAGGTAAGCAGTTCTACTACTTCCTTTTTCCGGCCACTTTTTAGTAGAACTGGTAACCTTTTTGGTCATAACTTCCTAAGTTTTCAATATATCGACTTGATTTCTTTTGCGTTGGATAGCTAACCGAAGTGGCCTTAATTAGAAATCTTTTTCTGGTGGATAGTGGAAGAAAATTTTTTTTATCATTTTTTCAAAAAAAAGCAAAGGGGGTAGTCCATGGTTTTTTTTGTCGAAAAATATTTTTTCGCACTATCTGCAAAAACCCAAAATTCAGATTAAAGCCAATACGGTTCTCTACAAAACACAGTACAAATCAAGTTGATATCTAGAAAAGTAAGCAAGTTATGACCAAAAAGGTAAGCAGTTCTACTACTTCCTTTTTCCGGCCACTTTTTAGTAGAACTGGTAACCTTTTTGGTCATAACTTCCTAAGTTTTCAATATATCGACTTGATTTCTTTTGCGTTGGATAGCTAACCGTAGTGGTGGATAGTGGAGCAAAATTTTTTTATAATTTTTTCAAAAAAAAGCAAAGGGGGTAGTCCATGGTTTTTTTTGTCGAAAAATATTTTTTCGCACTATCTGCAAAAACCCAAAATTCAGATTAAAGCCAATACGGTTCTCTACAAAACACAGTACAAATCAAGTTGATATCTAGAAAAGTAAGCAAGTTATGACCAAAAAGGTAAGCAGTTCTACTACTTCCTTTTTCCGGCCACTTTTTAGTAGAACTGGTAACCTTTTTGGTCATAACTTCCTAAGTTTTCAATATATCGACTTGATTTCTTTTGCGTTGGATAGTAAACCGTAGTGGTGGATAGTGGAGCAAAATTTTTTTATCATTTTTTCAAAAAAAAGCAAAGGGGGTAGTCCATGGTTTTTTTTGTCGAAAAATATTTTTTCGCACTATCTGCAAAAACCCAAAATTCAGATTAAAGCCAATACGGTTCTCTACAAAACACAGTACAAATCAAGTTGATATCTAGAAAAGTAAGCAAGTTATGACCAAATAGGTAAGCAGTTCTACTACTTCCTTTTTCCGGCCACTTTTTAGTAGAACTGGTAACCTTTTTGGTCATAACTTCCTAAGTTTTCAATATATCGACTTGATTTCTTTTGCGTTGGATAGCTAACCGTAGTGGTGGATAGTGGAGCAAAATTTTTTTATCATTTTTTCAAAAAAAAGCAAAGGGGGTAGTCCATGGTTTTTTTTGTCGAAAAATATTTTTTCGCACTATCTGCAAAAACCCAAAATTCAGATTAAAGCCAATACGGTTCTCTACAAAACACAGTACAAATCAAGTTGATATCTAGAAAAGTAAGCAAGTTATGACCAAATAGGTAAGCAGTTCTACTACTTCCTTTTTCCGGCCACTTTTTAGTAGAACTGGTAACCTTTTTGGTCATAACTTCCTAAGTTTTCAATATATCGACTTGATTTCTTTTGCGTTGGATAGCTAACCGAAGTGGCCTTAATTAGAAATCTTTTTCTGGTGGATAGTGCAAGAATTTTTTTTATCATTTTTTCAAAAAAAAGCAAAGGGGGTAGTCCATGGTTTTTTTTGTCGAAAAATATTTTTTCGCACTATCTGCAAAAACCCAAAATTCAGATTAAAGCCAATATGGTTCTCTACAAAACACAGTACAAATCAAGTTGATATCTAGAAAAGTAAGCAAGTTATGACCAAAAAGGTAAGCAGTTCTACTACTTCCTTTTTCCGGCCACTTTTTAGTAGAACTGGTAACCTTTTTGGTCATAACTTCCTAAGTTTTCAATATATCGACTTGATTTCTTTTGCGTTGGATAGCTAACCGAAGTGGCCTTAATTAGAAATCTTTTTCTGGTGGATAGTGGAAGAAAATTTTTTTTATCATTTTTTCAAAAAAAAGCAAAGGGGGTAGTCCATGGTTTTTTTTGTCGAAAAATATTTTTTCGCACTATCTGCAAAAACCCAAAATTTAAATTAAAGCCAATACGGTTCTCTACAAAACACAGTACAAATCAAGTTGATATCTAGAAAAGTAAGCAAGTTATGACCAAAAAGGTAAGCAGTTCTACTACTTCCTTTTTCCGGCCACTTTTTAGTAGAACTGGTAACCTTTTTGGTCATAACTTCCTAAGTTTTCAATATATCGACTTGATTTCTTTTGCGTTGGATAGCTAACCGTAGTGGTGGATAGTGGAGCAAAATTTTTTTATAATTTTTTCAAAAAAAAGCAAAGGGGGTAGTCCATGGTTTTTTTTGTCGAAAAATATTTTTTCGCACTATCTGCAAAAACCCAAAATTCAGATTAAAGCCAATACGGTTCTCTACAAAACACAGTACAAATCAAGTTGATATCTAGAAAAGTAAGCAAGTTATGACCAAAAAGGTAAGCAGTTCTACTACTTCCTTTTTCCGGCCACTTTTTAGTAGAACTGGTAACCTTTTTGGTCATAACTTCCTAAGTTTTCAATATATCGACTTGATTTCTTTTGCGTTGGATAGCTAACCGTAGTGGTGGATAGTGGAGCAAAATTTTTTTATAATTTTTTCAAAAAAAAGCAAAGGGGGTAGTCCATGGTTTTTTTTGTCGAAAAATATTTTTTCGCACTATCTGCAAAAACCCAAAATTCAGATTAAAGCCAATACGGTTCTCTACAAAACACAGTACAAATCAAGTTGATATCTAGAAAAGTAAGCAAGTTATGACCAAAAAGGTAAGCAGTTCTACTACTTCCTTTTTCCGGCCACTTTTTAGTAGAACTGGTAACCTTTTTGGTCATAACTTCCTAAGTTTTCAATATATCGACTTGATTTCTTTTGCGTTGGATAGCTAACCGTAGTGGTGGATAGTGGAGCAAAATTTTTTTATCATTTTTTCAAAAAAAAGCAAAGGGGGTAGTCCATGGTTTTTTTTGTCGAAAAATATTTTTTCGCACTATCTGCAAAAACCCAAAATTCAGATTAAAGCCAATACGGTTCTCTACAAAACACAGTACAAATCAAGTTGATATCTAGAAAAGTAAGCAAGTTATGACCAAAAAGGTAAGCAGTTCTACTACTTCCTTTTTCCGGCCACTTTTTATTAGAACTGGTAACCTTTTTGGTCATAACTTCCTAAGTTTTCAATATATCGACTTGATTTCTTTTGCGTTGGATAGCTAACCGTAGTGGCCATAATTAGAAATTTTTTTCTGGTGGATAGTGCAAGAATTTTTTTTTATCATTTTTTCAAAAAAAGCAAAGGGGGTAGTCCATGGTTTTTTTTGTCGAAAAATATTTTTTCGCACTATCTGCAAAAACCCAAAATTCAGATTAAAGCCAATACGGTTCTCTATAAAACATAGTACAAATCAAGTTGATATCTAGAAAAGTAAGCAAGTTATGACCAAAAAGGTAAGCAGTTCTACTACTTCCTTTTTCCGGCCACTTTTTAGTAGAACTGGTAACCTTTTTGGTCATAACTTCCTAAGTTTTCAATATATCGACTTGATTTCTTTTGCGTTGGATAGCTAACCGTAGTGGCCTTAATTAGAAATCTTTTTCTGGTGGATAGTGCAAGAATTTTTTTTATAATTTTTTCAAAAAAAAGCAAAGGGGGTAGTCCATGGTTTTTTTTGTCGAAAAATATTTTTTCGCACTATCTGCAAAAACCCAAAATTCAGATTAAAGCCAATACGGTTCTCTACAAAACATAGTACAAATCAAGTTGATATCTAGAAAAGTAAGCAAGTTATGACCAAAAAGGTAAGCAGTTCTACTACTTCCTTTTTCCGGCCACTTTTTAGTAGAACTGGTAACCTCTTTGGTCATAACTTCCTAAGTTTTCAATATATCGACTTGATTTCTTTTGCGTTGGATAGCTAACCGTAGTGGCCTTAATTAAAAATTTTTTTCTGGTGGATAGTGGAAGAAAATTTTTTTATAATTTTTTCAAAAAAAAGCAAAGGGGGTAGTCCATGGTTTTTTTTGTCTAAAAATATTTTTTCGCACTATCTGCAAAAACCCAAAATTTAAATTAAAGCCAATACGGTTCTCTACAAAACACAGTACAAATCAAGTTGATATCTAGAAAAGTAAGCAAGTTATGACCAAAAAGGTAAGCAGTTCTACTACTTCCTTTTTCCGGCCACTTTTTAGTAGAACTGGTAACCTTTTTGGTCATAACTTCCTAAGTTTTCAATATATCGACTTGATTTCTTTTGCGATGGATAGCTAACCGTAGTGGCCTTAATTAGAAATTTTTTTCTGGTGGATAGTGGAAGAAAATTTTTTTATAATTTTTTCAAAAAAAAGCAAAGGGTGTAGTCCATGGTTTTTTTTGTCTAAAAATATTTTTTCGCACTATCTGCAAAAACCCAAAATTCAGATTAAAGCCAATACGGTTCTCTACAAAACACAGTACAAATCAAGTTGATATCTAGAAAAGTAAGCAAGTTATGACCAAAAAGGTAAGCAGTTCTACTACTTCCTTTTTCCGGCCACTTTTTAGTAGAACTGGTAACCTTTTTGGTCATAACTTCCTAAGTTTTCAATATATCGACTTGATTTCTTTTGCGTTGGATAGCTAACCGTAGTGGCCATAATTAGAAATTTTTTTCTGGTGGATAGTGCAAGAATTTTTTTATCATTTTTTCAAAAAAAGCAAAGGGGGTAGTCCATGGTTTTTTTTGTCGAAAAATATTTTTTCGCACTATCTGCAAAAACACAAAATTCAGATTAAAGCCAATACGGTTCTCTACAAAACATAGTACAAATCAAGTTGATATCTAGAAAAGTAAGCAAGTTATGACCAAAAAGGTAAGCAGTTCTACTACTTCCTTTTTCCGGCCACTTTTTAGTAGAACTGGTAACCTTTTTGGTCATAACTTCCTAAGTTTTCAATATATCGACTTGATTTCTTTTGCGTTGGATAGCTAACCGTAGTGGTGGATAGTGGAGCAAAATTTTTTTATAATTTTTTCAAAAAAAAGCAAAGGGGGTAGTCCATGGTTTTTTTTGTCGAAAAATATTTTTTCGCACTATCTGCAAAAACCCAAAATTCAGATTAAAGCCAATACGGTTCTCTACAAAACACAGTACAAATCAAGTTGATATCTAGAAAAGTAAGCAAGTTATGACCAAAAAGGTAAGCAGTTCTACTACTTCCTTTTTCCGGCCACTTTTTAGTAGAACTGGTAACCTTTTTGGTCATAACTTCCTAAGTTTTCAATATATCGACTTGATTTCTTTTGCGTTGGATAGCTAACCGTAGTGGCCATAATTAGAAATTTTTTTCTGGTGGATAGTGCAAGAATTTTTTTTATCATTTTTTCAAAAAAAGCAAAGGGGGTAGTCCATGGTTTTTTTTGTCGAAAAATATTTTTTCGCACTATCTGCAAAAACCCAAAATTCAGATTAAAGCCAATACGGTTCTCTACAAAACACAGTACAAATCAAGTTGATATCTAGAAAAGTAAGCAAGTTATGACCAAAAAGGTAAGCAGTTCTACTACTTCCTTTTTCCGGCCACTTTTTAGTAGAACTGGTAACCTTTTTGGTCATAACTTCCTAAGTTTTCAATATATCGACTTGATTTCTTTTGCGTTGGATAGCTAACCGTAGTGGTGGATAGTGGAGCAAAATTTTTTTATCATTTTTTCAAAAAAAAGCAAAGGGGGTAGTCCATGGTTTTTTTTGTCGAAAAATATTTTTTCGCACTATCTGCAAAAACCCAAAATTCAGATTAAAGCCAATACGGTTCTCTACAAAACACAGTACAAATCAAGTTGATATCTAGAAAAGTAAGCAAGTTATGACCAAATAGGTAAGCAGTTCTACTACTTCCTTTTTCCGGCCACTTTTTAGTAGAACTGGTAACCTTTTTGGTCATAACTTCCTAAGTTTTCAATATATCGACTTGATTTCTTTTGCGTTGGATAGCTAACCGTAATTAGAAATTTTTTTCTGGTGGATAGTGCAAGAATTTTTTTTATCATTTTTTCAAAAAAAGCAAAGGGGGTAGTCCATGGTTTTTTTTGTCGAAAAATATTTTTTCGCACTATCTGCAAAAACCCAAAATTCAGATTAAAGCCAATACGGTTCTCTACAAAACACAGTACAAATCAAGTTGATATCTAGAAAAGTAAGCAAGTTATGACCAAAAAGGTAAGCAGTTCTACTACTTCCTTTTTCCGGCCACTTTTTAGTAGAACTGGTAACCTTTTTGGTCATAACTTCCTAAGTTTTCAATATATCGACTTGATTTCTTTTGCGTTGGATAGCTAACCGTAGTGGTGGATAGTGGAGCAAAATTTTTTTATCATTTTTTAAAAAAAAAGCAAAGGGGGTAGTCCAGGGTTTTTTTTGTCGAAAAATATTTTTTCGCACTATCTGCAAAAACCCAAAATTCAGATTAAAGCCAATACGGTTCTCTACAAAACACAGTACAAATCAAGTTGATATCTAGAAAAGTAAGCAAGTTATGACCAAAAAGGTAAGCAGTTCTACTACTTCCTTTTTCCGGCCACTTTTTAGTAGAACTGGTAACCTTTTTGGTCATAACTTCCTAAGTTTTCAATATATCGACTTGATTTCTTTTGCGTTGGATAGCTAACCGTAGTGGCCATAATTAGAAATTTTTTTCTGGTGGATAGTGCAAGAATTTTTTTTATCATTTTTTCAAAAAAAGCAAAGGGGGTAGTCCATGGTTTTTTTTGTCGAAAAATATTTTTTCGCACTATCTGCAAAAACCCAAAATTCAGATTAAAGCCAATACGGTTCTCTACAAAACATAGTACAAATCAAGTTGATATCTAGAAAAGTAAGCAAGTTATGACCAAAAAGGTAAGCAGTTCTACTACTTCCTTTTTCCGGCCACTTTTTAGTAGAACTGGTAACCTTTTTGGTCATAACTTCCTAAGTTTTCAATATATCGACTTGATTTCTTTTGCGTTGGATAGCTAACCGTAGTGGCCTTAATTAAAAATTTTTTTCTGGTGGATAGTGGAAGAAAATTTTTTTATAATTTTTTCAAAAAAAAGCAAAGGGGGTAGTCCATGGTTTTTTTTTGTCTAAAAATATTTTTTCGCACTATCTGCAAAAACCCAAAATTCAGATTAAAGCCAATACGGTTCTCTACAAAACACAGTACAAATCAAGTTGATATCTAGAAAAGTAAGCAAGTTATGACCAAAAAGGTAAGCAGTTCTACTACTTCCTTTTTCCGGCCACTTTTTAGTAGAACTGGTAACCTTTTTGGTCATAACTTCCTAAGTTTTCAATATATCGACTTGATTTCTTTTGCGTTGGATAGCTAACCGTAGTGGCCTTAATTAGAAATCTTTTTCTGGTGGATAGTGGAAGAAAATTTTTTTTATCATTTTTTCAAAAAAAAGCAAAGGGGGTAGTCCATGGTTTTTTTTGTCGAAAAATATTTTTTCGCACTATCTGCAAAAACCCAAAATTCAGATTAAAGCCAATACGGTTCTCTACAAAACACAGTACAAATCAAGTTGATATCTAGAAAAGTAAGCAAGTTATGACCAAAAAGGTAAGCAGTTCTACTACTTCCTTTTTCCGGCCACTTTTTAGTAGAACTGGTAACCTTTTTGGTCATAACTTCCTAAGTTTTCAATATATCGACTTGATTTCTTTTGCGTTGGATAGCTAACCGTAGTGGCCATAATTAGAAGTTTTTTTCTGGTGGATAGTGCAAGAATTTTTTTTATCATTTTTTCAAAAAAAAGCAAAGGGGGTAGTCCATGGTTTTTTTTGTCGAAAAATATTTTTTCGCACTATCTGCAAAAACCCAAAATTCAGATTAAAGCCAATATGGTTCTCTACAAAACATAGTACAAATCAAGTTGATATCTAGAAAAGTAAGCAAGTTATGACCAAAAAGGTAAGCAGTTCTACTACTTCCTTTTTCCGGCCACTTTTTAGTAGAACTGGTAACCTTTTTGGTCATAACTTCCTAAGTTTTCAATATATCGACTTGATTTCTTTTGCGTTGGATAGCTAACCGTAGTGGCCATAATTAGAAATTTTTTTCTGGTGGATAGTGCAAGAATTTTTTTTATCATTTTTTCAAAAAAAGCAAAGGGGGTAGTCCATGGTTTTTTTTGTCGAAAAATATTTTTTCGCACTATCTGCAAAAACCCAAAATTCAGATTAAAGCCACTACGGTTCTCTACAAAAATCAAGTTGATATCTAGAAAAGTAAGCAAGTTATGACCAAAAAGGTAAGCAGTTCTACTACTTCCTTTTTCCGGCCACTTTTTAGTAGAACTGGTAACCTTTTTGGTCATAACTTCCTAAGTTTTCAATATATCGACTTGATTTCTTTTGCGTTGGATAGCTAACCGTAGTGGCCTTAATTAGAAATCTTTTTCTGGTGGATAGTGCAAGAATTTTTTTTATCATTTTTTCAAAAAAAAGCAAAGGGGGTACTCCATGGTTTTTTTTTGTCGAAAAATATTTTTTCGCACTATCTGCAAAAACCCAAAATTCAGATTAAAGCCAATACGGTTCTCTACAAAACACAGTACAAATCAAGTTGATGTCTAGAAAAGTAAGCAAGTTATGACCAAATAGGTAAGCAGTTCTACTACTTCCTTTTTCCGGCCACTTTTTAGTAGAACTGGTAACCTTTTTGGTCATAACTTCCTAAGTTTTCAATATATCGACTTGATTTCTTTTGCGATGGATAGCTAACCGTAGTGGCCTTAATTAGAAATTTTTTTCTGGTGGATAGTGGAAGAAAATTTTTTTATAATTTTTTCAAAAAAAAGCAAAGGGGGTAGTCCATGGTTTTTTTTGTCTAAAAATATTTTTTCGCACTATCTGCAAAAACCCAAAATTTAAATTAAAGCCAATACGGTTCTCTACAAAACACAGTACAAATCAAGTTGATATCTAGAAAAGTAAGCAAGTTATGACCAAAAAGGTAAGCAGTTCTACTACTTCCTTTTTCCGGCCACTTTTTAGTAGAACTGGTAACCTTTTTGGTCATAACTTCCTAAGTTTTCAATATATCGACTTGATTTCTTTTGCGATGGATAGCTAACCGTAGTGGCCTTAATTAGAAATTTTTTTCTGGTGGATAGTGGAAGAAAATTTTTTTATAATTTTTTCAAAAAAAAGCAAAGGGTGTAGTCCATGGTTTTTTTGTCTAAAAATATTTTTTCGCACTATCTGCAAAAACCCAAAATTTAAATTAAAGCCAATACGGTTCTCTACAAAACACAGTACAAATCAAGTTGATATCTAGAAAAGTAAGCAAGTTATGACCAAAAAGGTAAGCAGTTCTACTACTTCCTTTTTCCGGTCACTTTGTAGTAGAACTGGTAACCTTTTTGGTCATAACTTCCTAAGTTTTCAATATATCGACTTGATTTCTTTTGCGTTGGATAGCTAACCGTAGTGGCCTTAATTAGAAATTTTTTTCTGGTGGATAGTGGAAGAAAATTTTTTTATAATTTTTTCAAAAAAAAGCAAAGGGGGTAGTCCATGGTTTTTTTTTGTCTAAAAATATTTTTTCGCACTATCTGCAAAAACCCAAAATTTAAATTAAAGCCAATACGGTTCTCTACAAAACACAGTACAAATCAAGTTGATATCTAGAAAAGTAAGCAAGTTATGACCAAAAAGGTAAGCAGTTCTACTACTTCCTTTTTCCGGCCACTTTTTAGTAGAACTGGTAACCTTTTTGGTCATAACTTCCTAAGTTTTCAATATATCGACTTGATTTCTTTTGCGTTGGATAGCTAACCGTAGTGGCCTTAATTAGAAATTTTTTTCTGGTGGATAGTGCAAGAAAATTTTTTTATCATTTTTTCAAAAAAAAGGAAAGGGGGTAGTCCATGGTTTTTTTTGTCTAAAAATATTTTTTCGCACTATCTGCAAAAACCCAAAATTCAGATTAAAGCCAATACGGTTCTCTACAAAACACAGTACAAATCAAGTTGATATCTAGAAAAGTAAGCAAGTTATGACCAAAAAGGTAAGCAGTTCTACTACTTCCTTTTTCCGGCCACTTTTTAGTAGAACTGGTAACCTTTTTGGTCATAACTTCCTAAGTTTACAATATATCGACTTGATTTCTTTTGCGTTGGATAGCTAACCGTAGTGGCCTTAATTAGAAATTTTTTTCTGGTGGATAGTGCAAGAAAATTTTTTTATCATTTTTTCAAAAAAAAGGAAAGGGGGTAGTCCATGGTTTTTTTTGTCTAAAAATATTTTTTCGCACTATCTGCAAAAACCCAAAATTCGGATTAAAGCCAATACGGTTCTCTACAAAACACAGTACAAATCAAGTTGATATCTAGAAAAGTAAGCAAGTTATGACCAAAAAGGTAAGCAGTTCTACTACTTCCTTTTTCCGGCCACTTTTTAGTAGAACTGGTAACCTTTTTGGTCATAACTTCCTAAGTTTTCAATATATCGACTTGATTTCTTTTGCGTTGGATAGCTAACCGTAGTGGCCTTAATTAAAAATTTTTTTCTGGTGGATAGTGGAAGAAAATTTTTTTATAATTTTTTCAAAAAAAAGCAAAGGGGGTAGTCCATGGTTTTTTTTGTCTAAAAATATTTTTTCGCACTATCTGCAAAATCCCAAAATTTTAATTAAAGCCAATACGGTTCTCTACAAAACACAGTACAAACCAAGTTGATATCTAGAAAAGCAAGCAAGTTATGACCAAAAAGGTAAGCAGTTCTACTACTTCCTTTTTCCGGCAACTTTTTAGTAGAACTGGTAACCTTTTTGGTCATAACTTCCTAAGTTTTCAGTATATCGACTTGATTTCTTTTGCGATGGATAGCTAACCGTAGTGGCCTTATTTAGAAATTTTTTTCTGGTGGATAGTGGAAGAAAATTTTTTATAATTTTTTCAAAAAAAAGCAAAGGGGGTAGTCCATGGTTTTTTTTGTCGAAAAATATTTTTTCGCACTATCTGCAAAATCCCAAAATTTTAATTAAAGCCAATACGGTTCTCTACAAAACACAGTACAAACCAAGTTGATATCTAGAAAAGCAAGCAAGTTATGACCAAAAAGGTAAGCAGTTCTACTACTTCCTTTTTCCGGCCACTTTTTAGTAGAACTGGTAACCTTTTTGGTCATAACTTCCTAAGTTTTCAGTATATCAACTTGATTTCTTTTGCGATGGATAGCTAACCGTAGTGGCCTTAATTAGAAATTTTTTTCTGGTGGATAGTGCAAGAAAATTTTTTTATAATTTTTTCAAAAAAAAGCAAAGGGGGTAGTCCATGGTTTTTTTTGTCTAAAAATATTTTTTCGCACTATCTGCAAAAACCCAAAATTCAGATTAAAGCCAATACGGTTCTCTACAAAACACAGTACAAATCAAGTTGATATCTAGAAAAGCAAGCAAGTTATGACCAAAAAGGTAAGCAGTTCTACTACTTCCTTTTTCCGGCCACTTTTTAGTAGAACTGGTAACCTTTTTGGTCATAACTTCCTAAGTTTTCAGTATATCGACTTGATTTCTTTTGCGATGGACAGTTAACCGTAGTGGCCTTAATTAGAAATTTTTTTCTGGTGGATAGTGCAAGAAAATTTTTTTATCATTTTTTCAAAAAAAAGCAAAGGGGGTAGTCCATGGTTTTTTTTGACGAAAAATATTTTTTCGCACTATCTGCAAAAACCCAAAATTCAGATTAAAGCCAATACGGTTCTCTACAAAACACAGTACAAATCAAGTTGATATCTAGAAAAGAGAGTAAGTTATGACCAAAAAGGTAAGCAGTTCTACTACTTCCTTTTTCCGGCCACTTTTTAGTAGAACTGGTAACCTTTTTGGTCATAACTTCCTAAGTTTTCAATATATCGACTTGATTTCTTTTGCGTTGGATAGCTAACCGTAGTGGCCTTAATTAGAAATTTTTTTCTGGTGGATAGTGGAAGAAAATTTTTTTATAATTTTTTCAAAAAAAAGCAAAGGGGGTAGTCCATGGTTTTTTTTGTCTAAAAATATTTTTTCGCACTATCTGCAAAAACCCAAAATTTAAATTAAAGCCAATACGGTTCTCTACAAAACACAGTACAAATCAAGTTGATATCTAGAAAAGCAAGCAAGTTATGACCAAAAAGGTAAGCAGTTCTACTACTTCCTTTTTCCGGCCACTTTTTAGTAGAATTGGTAACCTTTTTGGTCATAACTTCCTAAGTTTTCAATATATCGACTTGATTTCTTTTGGGTTGGATAGCTAACCGTAGTGGCCTTAATTAGAAATTTTTTTCTGGTGGATAGTGGAAGAAAATTTTTTTATAATTTTTTCAAAAAAAAGCAAAGGGGGTAGTCCATGGTTTTTTTTGTCTAAAAATATTTTTTCGCACTATCTGCAAAAACCCAAAATTTAAATTAAAGCCAATACGGTTCTCTACAAAACACAGTACAAATCAAGTTGATATCTAGAAAAGTAAGCAAGTTATGACCAAAAAGGTAAGCAGTTCTACTACTTCCTTTTTCCGGCCACTTTTTAGTAGAACTGGTAACCTTTTTGGTCATAACTTCCTAAGTTTTCAATATATCGACTTGATTTCTTTTGCGTTGGATAGATAACCGTAGTGGCCTTAATTAGAAATTTTTTTCTGGTGGATAGTGAAAGAAAATTTTTTTATAATTTTTTCAAAAAAAAGCAAAGGGGGTAGTCCATGGTTTTTTTTGTCTAAAAATATTTTTTCGCACTATCTGCAAAAACCCAAAATTTAAATTAAAGCCAATACGGTTCTCTACAAAACACAGTACAAATCAAGTTGATATCTAGAAAAGCAAGCAAGTTATGACCAAAAAGGTAAGCAGTTCTACTACTTCCTTTTTCCGGCCACTTTTTAGTAGAACTGGTAACCTTTTTGGTCATAACTTCCTAAGTTTTGAATATATCGACTTGATTTCTTTTGCGTTGGATAGCTAACCGTAGTGGCCTTAATTAGAAATTTTTTTCTGGTGGATAGTGGAGGAAATTTTTTATAATTTTTTCAAAAAAAAGCAAAGGGGGTAGTCCATGGTTTTTTTTGTCTAAAAATATTTTTTCGCACTATCTGCAAAAACCCAAAATTTAAATTAAAGCCAATACGGTTCTCTACAAAACACAGTACAAATCAAGTTGATATCTAGAAAAGTAAGCAAGTTATGACCAAAAAGGTAAGCAGTTCTACTACTTCCTTTTTCCGGCCACTTTTTAGTAGAACTGGTAACCTTTTTGGTCATAACTTCCTAAGTTTTCAATATATCGACTTGATTTATTTTGCGTTGGATAGTTAACCGTAGTGGCCTTAATTAGAAATTTTTTTCTGGTGGATAGTGGAAGAAAATTTTTTTATAATTTTTTCAAAAAAAAGCAAAGGGGGTAGTCCATGGTTTTTTTTGTCTAAAAATATTTTTTCGCACTATCTGCAAAAACCCAAAATTTAAATTAAAGCCAATACGGTTCTCTACAAAACACAGTACAAATCAAGTTGATATCTAGAAAAGCAAGCAAGTTATGACCAAAAAGGTAAGCAGTTCTACTACTTCCTTTTTCCGGCCACTTTTTAGTAGAACTGGTAACCTTTTTGGTCATAACTTCCTAAGTTTTCAATATATCGACTTGATTTCTTTTGCGTTGGATAGCTAACCGTAGTGGCCTTAATTAGAAATTTTTTTCTGGTGGATAGTGGAAGAAAATTTTTTTATAATTTTTTCAAAAAAAAGCAAAGGGGGTAGTCCATGGTTTTTTTTGTCTAAAAATATTTTTTCGCACTATCTGCAAAAACCCAAAATTTAAATTAAAGCCAATACGGTTCTCTACAAAACACAGTACAAATCAAGTTGATATCTAGAAAAGCAAGCAAGTTATGACCAAAAAGGTAAGCAGTTCTACTACTTCCTTTTTCCGGCCACTTTTTAGTAGAACTGGTAACCTTTTTGGTCATAACTTCCTAAGTTTTCAATATATCGACTTGATTTCTTTTGCGTTGGATAGCTAACCGTAGTGGCCTTAATTAAAAATTTTTTTCTGGTGGATAGTGGAAGAAAATTTTTTTATAATTTTTTCAAAAAAAAGCAAAGGGGGTAGTTTTTTTTTTTTTTTGTCTAAAAATATTTTTTCGCACTATCTGCAAAAACCCAAAATTTAAATTAAAGCCAATACGGTTCTCTACAAAACACAGTACAAATCAAGTTGATATCTAGAAAAGCAAGCAAGTTATGACCAAAAAGGTAAGCAGTTCTACTACTTCCTTTTTCCGGCCACTTTTTAGTAGAACTGGTAACCTTTTTGGTCATAACTTCCTAAGTTTTCAATATATCGACTTGATTTCTTTTGCGTTGGATAGTTAACCGTAGTGGCCTTAATTAGAAATTTTTTTCTGGTGGATAGTGAAAGAAAATTTTTTTATAATTTTTTCAAAAAAAAGCAAAGGGGGTAGTCCATGGTTTTTTTTGTCTAAAAATATTTTTTCGCACTATCTGCAAAAACCCAAAATTTAAATTAAAGCCAATACGGTTCTCTACAAAACACAGTACAAATCAAGTTGATATCTAGAAAAGTAAGCAAGTTATGACCAAAAAGGTAAGCAGTTCTACTACTTCCTTTTTCCGGCCACTTTTTAGTAGAACTGGTAACCTTTTTGGTCATAACTTCCTAAGTTTTCAATATATCGACTTGATTTCTTTTGCGTTGGATAGTTAACCGTAGTGGCCTTAATTAGAAATTTTTTTCTGGTGGATAGTGGAAGAAAATTTTTTTATAATTTTTTCAAAAAAAAGCAAAGGGGGTAGTCCATGGTTTTTTTTGTCTAAAAATATTTTTTCGCACTATCTGCAAAAACCCAAAATTTAAATTAAAGCCAATACGGTTCTCTACAAAACACAGTACAAATCAAGTTGATATCTAGAAAAGCAAGCAAGTTATGACCAAAAAGGTAAGCAGTTCTACTACTTCCTTTTTCCGGCCACTTTTTAGTAGAACTGGTAACCTTTTTGGTCATAACTTCCTAAGTTTTCAATATATCGACTTGATTTCTTTTGCGTTGGATAGCTAACCGTAGTGGCCTTAATTAGAAATTTTTTTCTGGTGGATAGTGGAAGAAAATTTTTTTATAATTTTTTCAAAAAAAAGCAAAGGGGGTAGTCCATGGTTTTTTTTGTCTAAAAATATTTTTTCGCACTATCTGCAAAAACCCAAAATTTAAATTAAAGCCAATACGGTTCTCTACAAAACACAGTACAAATCAAGTTGATATCTAGAAAAGTAAGCAAGTTATGACCAAAAAGGTAAGCAGTTCTACTACTTCCTTTTTCCGGCCACTTTTTAGTAGAACTGGTAACCTTTTTGGTCATAACTTCCTAAGTTTTGAATATATCGACTTGATTTCTTTTGCGTTGGATAGCTAACCGTAGTGGCCTTAATTAGAAATTTTTTTCTGGTGGATAGTGGAGGAAATTTTTTATAATTTTTTCAAAAAAAAGCAAAGGGGGTAGTCCATGGTTTTTTTTGTCTAAAAATATTTTTTCGCACTATCTGCAAAAACCCAAAATTTAAATTAAAGCCAATACGGTTCTCTACAAAACACAGTACAAATCAAGTTGATATCTAGAAAAGTAAGCAAGTTATGACCAAAAAGGTAAGCAGTTCTACTACTTCCTTTTTCCGGCCACTTTTTAGTAGAACTGGTAACCTTTTTGGTCATAACTTCCTAAGTTTTCAATATATCGACTTGATTTCTTTTGCGTTGGATAGTTAACCGTAGTGGCCTTAATTAGAAATTTTTTTCTGGTGGATAGTGGAAGAAAATTTTTTTATAATTTTTTCAAAAAAAAAGCAAAGGGGGTAGTCCATGGTTTTTTTTGTCTAAAAATATTTTTTCGCACTATCTGCAAAAACCCAAAATTTAAATTAAAGCCAATACGGTTCTCTACAAAACACAGTACAAATCAAGTTGATATCTAGAAAAGCAAGCAAGTTATGACCAAAAAGGTAAGCAGTTCTACTACTTCCTTTTTCCGGCCACTTTTTAGTAGAACTGGTAACCTTTTTGGTCATAACTTCCTAAGTTTTCAATATATCGACTTGATTTCTTTTGCGTTGGATAGTTAACCGTAGTGGCCTTAATTAGAAATTTTTTTCTGGTGGATAGTGGAAGAAAATTTTTTTATAATTTTTTCAAAAAAAAGCAAAGGGGGTAGTCCATGGTTTTTTTTGTCTAAAAATATTTTTTCGCACTATCTGCAAAAACCCAAAATTTAAATTAAAGCCAATACGGTTCTCTACAAAACACAGTACAAATCAAGTTGATATCTAGAAAAGCAAGCAAGTTATGACCAAAAAGGTAAGCAGTTCTACTACTTCCTTTTTCCGGCCACTTTTTAGTAGAATTGGTAACCTTTTTGGTCATAACTTCCTAAGTTTTCAATATATCGACTTGATTTCTTTTGGGTTGGATAGCTAACCGTAGTGGCCTTAATTAGAAATTTTTTTCTGGTGGATAGTGGAAGAAAATTTTTTTATAATTTTTTCAAAAAAAAGCAAAGGGGGTAGTCCATGGTTTTTTTTGTCTAAAAATATTTTTTCGCACTATCTGCAAAAACCCAAAATTTAAATTAAAGCCAATACGGTTCTCTACAAAACACAGTACAAATCAAGTTGATATCTAGAAAAGCAAGCAAGTTATGACCAAAAAGGTAAGCAGTTCTACTACTTCCTTTTTCCGGCCACTTTTTAGTAGAACTGGTAACCTTTTTGGTCATAACTTCCTAAGTTTTCAATATATCGACTTGATTTCTTTTGCGTTGGATAGCTAACCGTAGTGGCCTTAATTAAAAATTTTTTTCTGGTGGATAGTGGAAGAAAATTTTTTTATAATTTTTTCAAAAAAAAGCAAAGGGGGTAGTCCATGGTTTTTTTTGTCTAAAAATATTTTTTCGCACTATCTGCAAAAACCCAAAATTTAAATTAAAGCCAATACGGTTCTCTACAAAACACAGTACAAATCAAGTTGATATCTAGAAAAGCAAGCAAGTTATGACCAAAAAGGTAAGCAGTTCTACTACTTCCTTTTTCCGGCCACTTTTTAGTAGAATTGGTAACCTTTTTGGTCATAACTTCCTAAGTTTTCAATATATCGACTTGATTTCTTTTGGGTTGGATAGCTAACCGTAGTGGCCTTAATTAGAAATTTTTTTCTGGTGGATAGTGGAAGAAAATTTTTTTATAATTTTTTCAAAAAAAAGCAAAGGGGGTAGTCCATGGTTTTTTTTGTCTAAAAATATTTTTTCGCACTATCTGCAAAAACCCAAAATTTAAATTAAAGCCAATACGGTTCTCTACAAAACACAGTACAAATCAAGTTGATATCTAGAAAAGCAAGCAAGTTATGACCAAAAAGGTAAGCAGTTCTACTACTTCCTTTTTCCGGCCACTTTTTAGTAGAACTGGTAACCTTTTTGGTCATAACTTCCTAAGTTTTCAATATATCGACTTGATTTCTTTTGCGTTGGATAGTTAACCGTAGTGGCCTTAATTAGAAATTTTTTTCTGGTGGATAGTGAAAGAAAATTTTTTTATAATTTTTTCAAAAAAAAGCAAAGGGGGTAGTCCATGGTTTTTTTTGTCTAAAAATATTTTTTCGCACTATCTGCAAAAACCCAAAATTTAAATTAAAGCCAATACGGTTCTCTACAAAACACAGTACAAATCAAGTTGATATCTAGAAAAGCAAGCAAGTTATGACCAAAAAGGTAAGCAGTTCTACTACTTCCTTTTTCCGGCCACTTTTTAGTAGAACTGGTAACCTTTTTGGTCATAACTTCCTAAGTTTTGAATATATCGACTTGATTTCTTTTGCGTTGGATAGCTAACCGTAGTGGCCTTAATTAGAAATTTTTTTCTGGTGGATAGTGGAGGAAATTTTTTATAATTTTTTCAAAAAAAAGCAAAGGGGGTAGTCCATGGTTTTTTTTGTCTAAAAATATTTTTTCGCACTATCTGCAAAAACCCAAAATTTAAATTAAAGCCAATACGGTTCTCTACAAAACACAGTACAAATCAAGTTGATATCTAGAAAAGTAAGCAAGTTATGACCAAAAAGGTAAGCAGTTCTACTACTTCCTTTTTCCGGCCACTTTTTAGTAGAACTGGTAACCTTTTTGGTCATAACTTCCTAAGTTTTCAATATATCGACTTGATTTCTTTTGCGTTGGATAGTTAACCGTAGTGGCCTTAATTAGAAATTTTTTTCTGGTGGATAGTGGAAGAAAATTTTTTTATAATTTTTTCAAAAAAAAGCAAAGGGGGTAGTCCATGGTTTTTTTTGTCTAAAAATATTTTTTCGCACTATCTGCAAAAACCCAAAATTTAAATTAAAGCCAATACGGTTCTCTACAAAACACAGTACAAATCAAGTTGATATCTAGAAAAGCAAGCAAGTTATGACCAAAAAGGTAAGCAGTTCTACTACTTCCTTTTTCCGGCCACTTTTTAGTAGAACTGGTAACCTTTTTGGTCATAACTTCCTAAGTTTTCAATATATCGACTTGATTTCTTTTGCGTTGGATAGCTAACCGTAGTGGCCTTAATTAGAAATTTTTTTCTGGTGGATAGTGGAAGAAAATTTTTTTATAATTTTTTCAAAAAAAAGCAAAGGGGGTAGTCCATGGTTTTTTTTGTCTAAAAATATTTTTTCGCACTATCTGCAAAAACCCAAAATTTAAATTAAAGCCAATACGGTTCTCTACAAAACACAGTACAAATCAAGTTGATATCTAGAAAAGTAAGCAAGTTATGACCAAAAAGGTAAGCAGTTCTACTACTTCCTTTTTCCGGCCACTTTTTAGTAGAACTGGTAACCTTTTTGGTCATAACTTCCTAAGTTTTCAATATATCGACTTGATTTCTTTTGCGTTGGATAGCTAACCGTAGTGGCCTTAATTAGAAATTTTTTTCTGGTGGATAGTGGAGGAAAATTTTTTTATAGTTTTTTCAAAAAAAAGCAAAGGGGGTAGTCCATGGTTTTTTTTGTCTAAAAATATTTTTTCGCACTATCTGCAAAAACCCAAAATTTAAATTAAAGCCAATACGGTTCTCTACAAAACACAGTACAAATCAAGTTGATATCTAGAAAAGCAAGCAAGTTATGACCAAAAAGGTAAGCAGTTCTACTACTTCCTTTTTCCGGCCACTTTTTAGTAGAACTGGTAACCTTTTTGGTCATAACTTCCTAAGTTTTCAATATATCGACTTGATTTCTTTTGCGTTGGATAGTTAACCGTAGTGGCCTTAATTAGAAATTTTTTTCTGGTGGATAGTGAAAGAAAATTTTTTTATAATTTTTTCAAAAAAAAGCAAAGGGGGTAGTCCATGGTTTTTTTTGTCTAAAAATATTTTTTCGCACTATCTGCAAAAACCCAAAATTTAAATTAAAGCCAATACGGTTCTCTACAAAACACAGTACAAATCAAGTTGATATCTAGAAAAGTAAGCAAGTTATGACCAAAAAGGTAAGCAGTTCTACTACTTCCTTTTTCCGGCCACTTTTTAGTAGAACTGGTAACCTTTTTGGTCATAACTTCCTAAGTTTTCAATATATCGACTTGATTTCTTTTGCGTTGGATAGCTAACCGTAGTGGCCTTAATTAGAAATTTTTTTCTGGTGGATAGTGGAGGAAAATTTTTTTATAGTTTTTTCAAAAAAAAGCAAAGGGGGTAGTCCATGGTTTTTTTTGTCTAAAAATATTTTTTCGCACTATCTGCAAAAACCCAAAATTTAAATTAAAGCCAATACGGTTCTCTACAAAACACAGTACAAATCAAGTTGATATCTAGAAAAGTAAGCAAGTTATGACCAAAAAGGTAAGCAGTTCTACTACTTCCTTTTTCCGGCCACTTTTTAGTAGAACTGGTAACCTTTTTGGTCATAACTTCCTAAGTTTTCAATATATCGACTTGATTTCTTTTGCGTTGGATAGTTAACCGTAGTGGCCTTAATTAGAAATTTTTTTCTGGTGGATAGTGGAAGAAAATTTTTTTATAATTTTTTCAAAAAAAAAGCAAAGGGGGTAGTCCATGGTTTTTTTTGTCTAAAAATATTTTTTCGCACTATCTGCAAAAACCCAAAATTTAAATTAAAGCCAATACGGTTCTCTACAAAACACAGTACAAATCAAGTTGATATCTAGAAAAGCAAGCAAGTTATGACCAAAAAGGTAAGCAGTTCTACTACTTCCTTTTTCCGGCCACTTTTTAGTAGAACTGGTAACCTTTTTGGTCATAACTTCCTAAGTTTTCAATATATCGACTTGATTTCTTTTGCGTTGGATAGTTAACCGTAGTGGCCTTAATTAGAAATTTTTTTCTGGTGGATAGTGGAAGAAAATTTTTTTATAATTTTTTCAAAAAAAAGCAAAGGGGGTAGTCCATGGTTTTTTTTGTCTAAAAATATTTTTTCGCACTATCTGCAAAAACCCAAAATTTAAATTAAAGCCAATACGGTTCTCTACAAAACACAGTACAAATCAAGTTGATATCTAGAAAAGCAAGCAAGTTATGACCAAAAAGGTAAGCAGTTCTACTACTTCCTTTTTCCGGCCACTTTTTAGTAGAATTGGTAACCTTTTTGGTCATAACTTCCTAAGTTTTCAATATATCGACTTGATTTCTTTTGGGTTGGATAGCTAACCGTAGTGGCCTTAATTAGAAATTTTTTTCTGGTGGATAGTGGAAGAAAATTTTTTTATAATTTTTTCAAAAAAAAGCAAAGGGGGTAGTCCATGGTTTTTTTTGTCTAAAAATATTTTTTCGCACTATCTGCAAAAACCCAAAATTTAAATTAAAGCCAATACGGTTCTCTACAAAACACAGTACAAATCAAGTTGATATCTAGAAAAGCAAGCAAGTTATGACCAAAAAGGTAAGCAGTTCTACTACTTCCTTTTTCCGGCCACTTTTTAGTAGAACTGGTAACCTTTTTGGTCATAACTTCCTAAGTTTTCAATATATCGACTTGATTTCTTTTGCGTTGGATAGTTAACCGTAGTGGCCTTAATTAGAAATTTTTTTCTGGTGGATAGTGAAAGAAAATTTTTTTATAATTTTTTCAAAAAAAAGCAAAGGGGGTAGTCCATGGTTTTTTTTGTCTAAAAATATTTTTTCGCACTATCTGCAAAAACCCAAAATTTAAATTAAAGCCAATACGGTTCTCTACAAAACACAGTACAAATCAAGTTGATATTTAGAAAAGCAAGCAAGTTATGACCAAAAAGGTAAGCAGTTCTACTACTTCCTTTTTCCGGCCACTTTTTAGTAGAACTGGTAACCTTTTTGGTCATAACTTCCTAAGTTTTGAATATATCGACTTGATTTCTTTTGCGTTGGATAGCTAACCGTAGTGGCCTTAATTAGAAATTTTTTTCTGGTGGATAGTGGAGGAAATTTTTTATAATTTTTTCAAAAAAAAGCAAAGGGGGTAGTCCATGGTTTTTTTTGTCTAAAAATATTCTTTCGCACTATCTGCAAAAACCCAAAATTTAAATTAAAGCCAATACGGTTCTCTACAAAACACAGTACAAATCAAGTTGATATCTAGAAAAGTAAGCAAGTTATGACCAAAAAGGTAAGCAGTTCTACTACTTCCTTTTTCCGGCCACTTTTTAGTAGAACTGGTAACCTTTTTGGTCATAACTTCCTAAGTTTTCAATATATCGACTTGATTTCTTTTGCGTTGGATAGTTAACCGTAGTGGCCTTAATTAGAAATTTTTTTCTGGTGGATAGTGGAAGAAAATTTTTTTATAATTTTTTCAAAAAAAAGCAAAGGGGGTAGTCCATGGTTTTTTTTGTCTAAAAATATTTTTTCGCACTATCTGCAAAAACCCAAAATTTAAATTAAAGCCAATACGGTTCTCTACAAAACACAGTACAAATCAAGTTGATATGTAGAAAAGCAAGCAAGTTATGACCAAAAAGGTAAGCAGTTCTACTACTTCCTTTTTCCGGCCACTTTTTAGTAGAACTGGTAACCTTTTTGGTCATAACTTCCTAAGTTTTCAATATATCGACTTGATTTCTTTTGCGTTGGATAGCTAACCGTAGTGGCCTTAATTAGAAATTTTTTTCTGGTGGATAGTGGAGGAAAATTTTTTTATAATTTTTTCAAAAAAAAGCAAAGGGGGTAGTCCATGGTTTTTTTTGTCTAAAAATATTTTTTCGCACTATCTGCAAAAACCCAAAATTTAAATTAAAGCCAATACGGTTCTCTACAAAACACAGTACAAATCAAGTTGATATCTAGAAAAGCAAGCAAGTTATGACCAAAAAGGTAAGCAGTTCTACTACTTCCTTTTTCCGGCCACTTTTTAGTAGAACTGGTAACCTTTTTGGTCATAACTTCCTAAGTTTTCAATATATCGACTTGATTTCTTTTGCGTTGGATAGCTAACCGTAGTGGCCTTAATTAGAAATTTTTTTCTGGTGGATAGTGGAGGAAAATTTTTTTATAATTTTTTCAAAAAAAAGCAAAGGGGGTAGTCCATGGTTTTTTTTGTCTAAAAATATTTTTTCGCACTATCTGCAAAAACCCAAAATTTAAATTAAAGCCAATACGGTTCTCTACAAAACACAGTACAAATCAAGTTGATATCTAGAAAAGCAAGCAAGTTATGACCAAAAAGGTAAGCAGTTCTACTACTTCCTTTTTCCGGCCACTTTTTAGTAGAACTGGTAACCTTTTTGGTCATAACTTCCTAAGTTTTCAATATATCGACTTGATTTCTTTTGCGTTGGATAGTTAACCGTAGTGGCCTTAATTAGAAATTTTTTTCTGGTGGATAGTGAAAGAAAATTTTTTTATAATTTTTTCAAAAAAAAGCAAAGGGGGTAGTCCATGGTTTTTTTTGTCTAAAAATATTTTTTCGCACTATCTGCAAAAACCCAAAATTTAAATTAAAGCCAATACGGTTCTCTACAAAACACAGTACAAATCAAGTTGATATCTAGAAAAGCAAGCAAGTTATGACCAAAAAGGTAAGCAGTTCTACTACTTCCTTTTTCCGGCCACTTTTTAGTAGAACTGGTAACCTTTTTGGTCATAACTTCCTAAGTTTTGAATATATCGACTTGATTTCTTTTGCGTTGGATAGCTAACCGTAGTGGCCTTAATTAGAAATTTTTTTCTGGTGGATAGTGGAGGAAATTTTTTATAATTTTTTCAAAAAAAAGCAAAGGGGGTAGTCCATGGTTTTTTTTGTCTAAAAATATTCTTTCGCACTATCTGCAAAAACCCAAAATTTAAATTAAAGCCAATACGGTTCTCTACAAAACACAGTACAAATCAAGTTGATATCTAGAAAAGTAAGCAAGTTATGACCAAAAAGGTAAGCAGTTCTACTACTTCCTTTTTCCGGCCACTTTTTAGTAGAACTGGTAACCTTTTTGGTCATAACTTCCTAAGTTTTCAATATATCGACTTGATTTCTTTTGCGTTGGATAGTTAACCGTAGTGGCCTTAATTAGAAATTTTTTTCTGGTGGATAGTGGAAGAAAATTTTTTTATAATTTTTTCAAAAAAAAGCAAAGGGGGTAGTCCATGGTTTTTTTTGTCTAAAAATATTTTTTCGCACTATCTGCAAAAACCCAAAATTTAAATTAAAGCCAATACGGTTCTCTACAAAACACAGTACAAATCAAGTTGATATGTAGAAAAGCAAGCAAGTTATGACCAAAAAGGTAAGCAGTTCTACTACTTCCTTTTTCCGGCCACTTTTTAGTAGAACTGGTAACCTTTTTGGTCATAACTTCCTAAGTTTTCAATATATCGACTTGATTTCTTTTGCGTTGGATAGCTAACCGTAGTGGCCTTAATTAGAAATTTTTTTCTGGTGGATAGTGGAGGAAAATTTTTTTATAATTTTTTCAAAAAAAAGCAAAGGGGGTAGTCCATGGTTTTTTTTGTCTAAAAATATTTTTTCGCACTATCTGCAAAAACCCAAAATTTAAATTAAAGCCAATACGGTTCTCTACAAAACACAGTACAAATCAAGTTGATATCTAGAAAAGCAAGCAAGTTATGACCAAAAAGGTAAGCAGTTCTACTACTTCCTTTTTCCGGCCACTTTTTAGTAGAACTGGTAACCTTTTTGGTCATAACTTCCTAAGTTTTCAATATATCGACTTGATTTCTTTTGCGTTGGATAGCTAACCGTAGTGGCCTTAATTAGAAATTTTTTTCTGGTGGATAGTGGAGGAAAATTTTTTTATAATTTTTTCAAAAAAAAGCAAAGGGGGTAGTCCATGGTTTTTTTTGTCTAAAAATATTTTTTCGCACTATCTGCAAAAACCCAAAATTTAAATTAAAGCCAATACGGTTCTCTACAAAACACAGTACAAATCAAGTTGATATCTAGAAAAGCAAGCAAGTTATGACCAAAAAGGTAAGCAGTTCTACTACTTCCTTTTTCCGGCCACTTTTTAGTAGAACTGGTAACCTTTTTGGTCATAACTTCCTAAGTTTTCAATATATCGACTTGATTTTTTCCATGGTTTTTTTTGTCTAAAAATATTTTTTCGCACTATCTGCAAAAACCCAAAATTTAAATTAAAGCCAATACGGTTCTCTACAAAACACAGTACAAATCAAGTTGATATCTAGAAAAGTAAGCAAGTTATGACCAAAAAGGTAAGCAGTTCTACTACTTCCTTTTTCCGGCCACTTTTTAGTAGAACTGGTAACCTTTTTGGTCATAACTTCCTAAGTTTTCAATATATCGACTTGATTTCTTTTGCGTTGGATAGCTAACCGTAGTGGCCTTAATTAGAAATTTTTTTCTGGTGGATAGTGGAAGAAAATTTTTTTATAATTTTTTCAAAAAAAAGCAAAGGGGGTAGTCCATGGTTTTTTTTGTCTAAAAATATTTTTTCGCACTATCTGCAAAAACCCAAAATTTAAATTAAAGCCAATACGGTTCTCTACAAAACACAGTACAAATCAAGTTGATATCTAGAAAAGTAAGCAAGTTATGACCAAAAAGGTAAGCAGATCTACTACTTCCTTTTTCCGGCCACTTTTTAGTAGAACTGGTAACCTTTTTGGTCATAACTTCCTAAGTTTTCAATATATCGACTTGATTTCTTTTGCGTTGGATAGCTAACCGTAGTGGCCTTAATTAGAAATTTTTTTCTGGTGGATAGTGGAGGAAAATTTTTTTATAATTTTTTCAAAAAAAAGCAAAGGGGGTAGTCCATGGTTTTTTTTGTCTAAAAATATTTTTTCGCACTATCTGCAAAAACCCAAAATTTAAATTAAAGCCAATACGGTTCTCTACAAAACACAGTACAAATCAAGTTGATATCTAGAAAAGCAAGCAAGTTATGACCAAAAAGGTAAGCAGTTCTACTACTTCCTTTTTCCGGCCACTTTTTAGTAGAACTGGTAACCTTTTTGGTCATAACTTCCTAAGTTTTCAATATATCGACTTGATTTTTTCCATGGTTTTTTTTGTCTAAAAATATTTTTTCGCACTATCTGCAAAAACCCAAAATTTAAATTAAAGCCAATACGGTTCTCTACAAAACACAGTACAAATCAAGTTGATATCTAGAAAAGTAAGCAAGTTATGACCAAAAAGGTAAGCAGTTCTACTACTTCCTTTTTCCGGCCACTTTTTAGTAGAACTGGTAACCTTTTTGGTCATAACTTCCTAAGTTTTCAATATATCGACTTGATTTCTTTTGCGTTGGATAGTTAACCGTAGTGGCCTTAATTAGAAATTTTTTTCTGGTGGATAGTGAAAGAAAATTTTTTTATAATTTTTTCAAAAAAAAGCAAAGGGGGTAGTCCATGGTTTTTTTTGTCTAAAAATATTTTTTCGCACTATCTGCAAAAACCCAAAATTTAAATTAAAGCCAATACGGTTCTCTACAAAACACAGTACAAATCAAGTTGATATCTAGAAAAGCAAGCAAGTTATGACCAAAAAGGTAAGCAGTTCTACTACTTCCTTTTTCCGGCCACTTTTTAGTAGAACTGGTAACCTTTTTGGTCATAACTTCCTAAGTTTTGAATATATCGACTTGATTTCTTTTGCGTTGGATAGCTAACCGTAGTGGCCTTAATTAGAAATTTTTTTCTGGTGGATAGTGGAGGAAATTTTTTATAATTTTTTCAAAAAAAAGCAAAGGGGGTAGTCCATGGTTTTTTTTGTCTAAAAATATTTTTTCGCACTATCTGCAAAAACCCAAAATTTAAATTAAAGCCAATACGGTTCTCTACAAAACACAGTACAAATCAAGTTGATATCTAGAAAAGTAAGCAAGTTATGACCAAAAAGGTAAGCAGTTCTACTACTTCCTTTTTCCGGCCACTTTTTAGTAGAACTGGTAACCTTTTTGGTCATAACTTCCTAAGTTTTCAATATATCGACTTGATTTCTTTTGCGTTGGATAGCTAACCGTAGTGGCCTTAATTAGAAATTTTTTTCTGGTGGATAGTGGAGGAAAATTTTTTTATAATTTTTTCAAAAAAAAGCAAAGGGGGTAGTCCATGGTTTTTTTTGTCTAAAAATATTTTTTCGCACTATCTGCAAAAACCCAAAATTTAAATTAAAGCCAATACGGTTCTCTACAAAACACAGCACAAATCAAGTTGATATCTAGAAAAGCAAGCAAGTTATGACCAAAAAGGTAAGCAGTTCTACTACTTCCTTTTTCCGGCCACTTTTTAGTAGAACTGGTAACCTTTTTGGTCATAACTTCCTAAGTTTTCAATATATCGACTTGATTTTTTCCATGGTTTTTTTTGTCTAAAAATATTTTTTCGCACTATCTGCAAAAACCCAAAATTTAAATTAAAGCCAATACGGTTCTCTACAAAACACAGTACAAATCAAGTTGATATCTAGAAAAGTAAGCAAGTTATGACCAAAAAGGTAAGCAGTTCTACTACTTCCTTTTTCCGGCCACTTTTTAGTAGAACTGGTAACCTTTTTGGTCATAACTTCCTAAGTTTTCAATATATCGACTTGATTTCTTTTGCGTTGGATAGCTAACCGTAGTGGCCTTAATTATAAATTATTTTCTGGTGGATAGTGCAAGAAAATTTTTTTATCATTTTTTAAAAAAAAGCAAAAGGGGTAGTCCATGGTTTTTTTTTGTCGAAAAATATTTTTTCGCACAATCTGCAAAAACCCAATATTCAGATTAAAGCCAATACGGTTCTCTACAAAACACAGTACAAATCAAGTTGATATCTAGAAAAGTAAGCAAGTTATGACCAAAAATGTAAGCAGTTCTACTACTTCCTTTTTCCGGCCACTTTTTAGTAGAACTGGTAACCTTTTTGGTCATAACTTCCTAAGTTTTCAATATATCGACTTGATTTCTTTTGCGTTGGATAGTTAACCGTAGTGGCCTTAATTAGAAATTTTTTTCTGGTGGATAGTGAAAGAAAATTTTTTTATAATTTTTTCAAAAAAAAGCAAAGGGGGTAGTCCATGGTTTTTTTTGTCTAAAAATATTTTTTCGCACTATCTGCAAAAACCCAAAATTTAAATTAAAGCCAATACGGTTCTCTACAAAACACAGTACAAATCAAGTTGATATCTAGAAAAGCAAGCAAGTTATGACCAAAAAGGTAAGCAGTTCTACTACTTCCTTTTTCCGGCCACTTTTTAGTAGAACTGGTAACCTTTTTGGTCATAACTTCCTAAGTTTTGAATATATCGACTTGATTTCTTTTGCGTTGGATAGCTAACCGTAGTGGCCTTAATTAGAAATTTTTTTCTGGTGGATAGTGGAGGAAAATTTTTTATAATTTTTTCAAAAAAAAGCAAAGGGGGTAGTCCATGGTTTTTTTTGTCTAAAAATATTTTTTCGCACTATCTGCAAAAACCCAAAATTTAAATTAAAGCCAATACGGTTCTCTACAAAACACAGTACAAATCAAGTTGATATCTAGAAAAGTAAGCAAGTTATGACCAAAAAGGTAAGCAGTTCTACTACTTCCTTTTTCCGGCCACTTTTTAGTAGAACTGGTAACCTTTTTGGTCATAACTTGCTAAGTTTTCAATATATCGACTTGATTTCTTTTGCGTTGGATAGTTAACCGTAGTGGCCTTAATTAGAAATTTTTTTCTGGTGGATAGTGGAAGAAAATTTTTTTATAATTTTTTCAAAAAAAAGCAAAGGGGGTAGTCCATGGTTTTTTTTGTCTAAAAATATTTTTTCGCACTATCTGCAAAAACCCAAAATTTAAATTAAAGCCAATACGGTTCTCTACAAAACACAGTACAAATCAAGTTGATATCTAGAAAAGCAAGCAAGTTATGACCAAAAAGGTAAGCAGTTCTACTACTTCCTTTTTCCGGCCACTTTTTAGTAGAACTGGTAACCTTTTTGGTCATAACTTCCTAAGTTTTGAATATATCGACTTGATTTCTTTTGCGTTGGATAGCTAACCGTAGTGGCCTTAATTAGAAATTTTTTTCTGGTGGATAGTGGAGGAAAATTTTTTTATAATTTTTTCAAAAAAAAGCAAAGGGGGTAGTCCATGGTTTTTTTTGTCTAAAAATATTTTTTCGCACTATCTGCAAAAACCCAAAATTTAAATTAAAGCCAATACGGTTCTCTAGAAAACACAGTACAAATCAAGTTGATATCTAGAAAAGCAAGCAAGTTATGACCAAAAAGGTAAGCAGTTCTACTACTTCCTTTTTCCGGCCACTTTTTAGTAGAACTGGTAACCTTTTTGGTCATAACTTCCTAAGTTTTCAATATATCGACTTGATTTTTTCCATGGTTTTTTTTGTCTAAAAATATTTTTTCGCACTATCTGCAAAAACCCAAAATTTAAATTAAAGCCAATACGGTTCTCTACAAAACACAGTACAAATCAAGTTGATATCTAGAAAAGTAAGCAAGTTATGACCAAAAAGGTAAGCAGTTCTACTACTTCCTTTTTCCGGCCACTTTTTAGTAGAACTGGTAACCTTTTTGGTCATAACTTGCTAAGTTTTCAATATATCGACTTGATTTCTTTTGCGTTGGATAGTTAACCGTAGTGGCCTTAATTAGAAATTTTTTTCTGGTGGATAGTGGAAGAAAATTTTTTTATAATTTTTTCAAAAAAAAGCAAAGGGGGTAGTCCATGGTTTTTTTTGTCTAAAAATATTTTTTCGCACTATCTGCAAAAACCCAAAATTTAAATTAAAGCCAATACGGTTCTCTACAAAACACAGTACAAATCAAGTTGATATCTAGAAAAGCAAGCAAGTTATGACCAAAAAGGTAAGCAGTTCTACTACTTCCTTTTTCCGGCCACTTTTTAGTAGAACTGGTAACCTTTTTGGTCATAACTTCCTAAGTTTTGAATATATCGACTTGATTTCTTTTGCGTTGGATAGCTAACCGTAGTGGCCTTAATTAGAAATTTTTTTCTGGTGGATAGTGGAGGAAATTTTTTATAATTTTTTCAAAAAAAAAGCAAAGGGGGTAGTCCATGGTTTTTTTTGTCTAAAAATATTTTTTCGCACTATCTGCAAAAACCCAAAATTTAAATTAAAGCTAATACGGTTCTCTACAAAACACAGTACAAATCAAGTTGATATCTAGAAAAGTAAGCAAGTTATGACCAAAAAGGTAAGCAGTTCTACTACTTCCTTTTTCCGGCCACTTTTTAGTAGAACTGGTAACCTTTTTGGTCATAACTTGCTAAGTTTTCAATATATCGACTTGATTTCTTTTGCGTTGGATAGTTAACCGTAGTGGCCTTAATTAGAAATTTTTTTCTGGTGGATAGTGGAAGAAAATTTTTTTATAATTTTTTCAAAAAAAAGCAAAGGGGGTAGTCCATGGTTTTTTTTGTCTAAAAATATTTTTTCGCACTATCTGCAAAAACCCAAAATTTAAATTAAAGCCAATACGGTTCTCTAGAAAACACAGTACAAATCAAGTTGATATCTAGAAAAGCAAGCAAGTTATGACCAAAAAGGTAAGCAGTTCTACTACTTCCTTTTTCCGGCCACTTTTTAGTAGAACTGGTAACCTTTTTGGTCATAACTTCCTAAGTTTTCAATATATCGACTTGATTTTTTCCATGGTTTTTTTTGTCTAAAAATATTTTTTCGCACTATCTGCAAAAACCCAAAATTTAAATTAAAGCCAATACGGTTCTCTACAAAACACAGTACAAATCAAGTTGATATCTAGAAAAGTAAGCAAGTTATGACCAAAAAGGTAAGCAGTTCTACTACTTCCTTTTTCCGGCCACTTTTTAGTAGAACTGGTAACCTTTTTGGTCATAACTTCCTAAGTTTTGAATATATCGACTTGATTTCTTTTGCGTTGGATAGCTAACCGTAGTGGCCTTAATTAGAAATTTTTTTCTGGTGGATAGTGGAGGAAATTTTTTATAATTTTTTCAAAAAAAAAGCAAAGGGGGTAGTCCATGGTTTTTTTTGTCTAAAAATATTTTTTCGCACTATCTGCAAAAACCCAAAATTTAAATTAAAGCTAATACGGTTCTCTACAAAACACAGTACAAATCAAGTTGATATCTAGAAAAGTAAGCAAGTTATGACCAAAAAGGTAAGCAGTTCTACTACTTCCTTTTTCCGGCCACTTTTTAGTAGAACTGGTAACCTTTTTGGTCATAACTTCCTAAGTTTTCAATATATCGACTTGATTTCTTTTGCGTTGGATAGTTAACCGTAGTGGCCTTAATTAGAAATTTTTTTCTGGTGGATAGTGGAAGAAAATTTTTTTATAATTTTTTCAAAAAAAAGCAAAGGGGGTAGTCCATGGTTTTTTTTGTCTAAAAATATTTTTTCGCACTATCTGCAAAAACCCAAAATTTAAATTAAAGCCAATACGGTTCTCTACAAAACACAGTACAAATCAAGTTGATATCTAGAAAAGCAAGCAAGTTATGACCAAAAAGGTAAGCAGTTCTACTACTTCCTTTTTCCGGCCACTTTTTAGTAGAACTGGTAACCTTTTTGGTCATAACTTCCTAAGTTTTCAATATATCGACTTGATTTCTTTTGCGTTGGATAGCTAACCGTAGTGGCCTTAATTAGAAATTTTTTTCTGGTGGATAGTGGAAGAAAATTTTTTTATAATTTTTTCAAAAAAAAGCAAAGGGGGTAGTCCATGGTTTTTTTTGTCTAAAAGTATTTTTTCGCACTATCTGCAAAAACCCAAAATTTAAATTAAAGCCAATACGGTTCTCTACAAAACACAGTACAAATCAAGTTGATATCTAGAAAAGTAAGCAAGTTATGACCAAAAAGGTAAGCAGTTCTACTACTTCCTTTTTCCGGCCACTTTTTAGTAGAACTGGTAACCTTTTTGGTCATAACTTCCTAAGTTTTCAATATATCGACTTGATTTCTTTTGCGTTGGATAGCTAACCGTAGTGGCCTTAATTAGAAATTTTTTTCTGGTGGATAGTGGAAGAAAATTTTTTTATAATTTTTTCAAAAGAAAGCAAAGGGGGTAGTCCATGGTTTTTTTTGTCTAAAAATATTTTTTCGCACTATCTGCAAAAACCCAAAATTTAAATTAAAGCTAATACGGTTCTCTACAAAACACAGTACAAATCAAGTTGATATCTAGAAAAGTAAGCAAGTTATGACCAAAAAGGTAAGCAGTTCTACTACTTCCTTTTTCCGGCCACTTTTTAGTAGAACTGGTAACCTTTTTGGTCATAACTTCCTAAGTTTTCAATATATCGACTTGATTTCTTTTGCGTTGGATAGCTAACCGTAGTGGCCTTAATTAGAAATTTTTTTCTGGTGGATAGTGGAAGAAAATTTTTTTATAATTTTTTCAAAAAAAAGCAAAGGGGGTAGTCCATGGTTTTTTTTGTCTAAAAATATTTTTTCGCACTATCTGCAAAAACCCAAAATTTAAATTAAAGCCAATACGGTTCTCTACAAAACACAGTACAAATCAAGTTGATATCTAGAAAAGCAAGCAAGTTATGACCAAAAAGGTAAGCAGTTCTACTACTTCCTTTTTCCGGCCACTTTTTAGTAGAACTGGTAACCTTTTTGGTCATAACTTCCTAAGTTTTCAATATATCGACTTGATTTCTTTTGCGTTGGATAGCTAACCGTAGTGGCCTTAATTAGAAATTTTTTTCTGGTGGATAGTGGAAGAAAATTTTTTTATAATTTTTTCAAAAAAAAGCAAAGGGGGTAGTCCATGGTTTTTTTTGTCTAAAAGTATTTTTTCGCACTATCTGCAAAAACCCAAAATTTAAATTAAAGCCAATACGGTTCTCTACAAAACACAGTACAAATCAAGTTGATATCTAGAAAAGTAAGCAAGTTATGACCAAAAAGGTAAGCAGTTCTACTACTTCCTTTTTCCGGCCACTTTTTAGTAGAACTGGTAACCTTTTTGGTCATAACTTCCTAAGTTTTCAATATATCGACTTGATTTCTTTTGCGTTGGATAGCTAACCGTAGTGGCCTTAATTAGAAATTTTTTTCTGGTGGATAGTGGAAGAAAATTTTTTTATAATTTTTTCAAAAGAAAGCAAAGGGGGTAGTCCATGGTTTTTTTTGTCTAAAAATATTTTTTCGCACTATCTGCAAAAACCCAAAATTTAAATTAAAGCCAATACGGTTCTCTACAAAACACAGTACAAATCAAGTTGATATCTAGAAAAGCAAGCAAGTTATGACCAAAAAGGTAAGCAGTTCTACTACTTCCTTTTTCCGGCCACTTTTTAGTAGAACTGGTAACCTTTTTGGTCATAACTTCCTAAGTTTTCAATATATCGACTTAATTTCTTTTGCGTTGGATAGTTAACCGTAGTGGCCTTAATTAGAAATTTTTTTCTGGTGGATAGTGGAAGAAAATTTTTTTATAATTTTTTCAAAAAAAAGCAAAGGGGGTAGTCCATGGTTTTTTTTGTCTAAAAATATTTTTTCGCACTATCTGCAAAAACCCAAAATTTAAATTAAAGCCAATACGGTTTTCTACAAAACACAGTACAAATCAAGTTGATATCTATAAAAGTAAGCAAGTTATGACCAAAAAGGTAAGCAGTTCTACTACTTCCTTTTTCCGGCCACTTTTTAGTGGAACTGGTAACCTTTTTGGTCATAACTTCCTAAGTTTTCAATATATCGACTTGATTTCTTTTGCGTTGGATTGCTAACCGTAGTGGCCTTAATTATAAATTTTTTTCTGGTGGATAGTGCAAGAAAATTTTTTTATAATTTTTTCAGAAAAAAGCAAAGGGGGTAGTCCATGGTTTTTTTTGTCTAAAAATATTTTTTCGCACTATCTGCAAAAACCCAAAATTTAAAATAAAGCCAATACGGTTCTCTACAAAACACAGTACAAATCAAGTTGATATCTAGAAAAGCAAGCAAGTTATGACCAAAAAGGTAAGCAGTTCTACTACTTCCTTTTTCCGGCCACTTTTTAGTAGAACTGGTAACCTTTTTGGTCATAACTTCCTAAGTTTTCAATATATCGACTTGATTTCTTTTGCGTTGGATAGTTAACCGTAGTGGCCTTAATTAGAAATTTTTTTCTGGTGGATAGTGGAAGAAAATTTTTTTATAATTTTTTCAAAAAAAAGCAAAGGGGGTAGTCCATGGTTTTTTTTGTCTAAAAATATTTTTTCGCACTATCTGCAAAAACCCAAATATTAAATTAAAGCCAATACGGTTCTCTACAAAACACAGTACAAATCAAGTTGATATCTAGAAAAGCAAGCAAGTTATGACCAAAAAGGTAAGCAGTTCTACTACTTCCTTTTTCCGGCCACTTTTTAGTAGAACTGGTAACCTTTTTGGTCATAACTTCCTAAGTTTTCAATATATCGACTTGATTTTTTTTGCGTTGGATAGCTAACCGTAGTGGTCTTAATTAGAAATTTTTTTCTGGTGGATAGTGGAAGAAAATTTTTTTATAATTTTTTCAAAAAAAAGCAAAGGGGGTAGTAAATGGTTTTTTTTGTCTAAAAATATTTTTTCGCACTATCTGCAAAAACCCAAAATTTAAATTAAAGCCAATACGGTTCTCTACAAAACACAGTACAAATCAAGTTGATATCTAGAAAAGCAAGCAAGTTATGACCAAAAAGGTAAGCAGTTCTACTACTTCCTTTTTCCGGCCACTTTTTAGTAGAACTGGTAACCTTTTTGGTCATAACTTCCTAAGTTTTCAATATATCGACTTGATTTCTTTTGCGTTGGATAGTTAACCGTAGTGGCCTTAATTAGAAATTTTTTTCTGGTGGATAGTGGAAGAAAATTTTTTTATAATTTTTTCAAAAAAAAGCAAAGGGGGTAGTCCATGGTTTTTTTTGTCTAAAAATATTTTTTCGCACTATCTGCAAAAACCCAAAATTTAAATTAAAGCCAATACGGTTCTCTACAAAACACAGTACAAATCAAGTTGATATCTAGAAAAGCAAGCAAGTTATGACCAAAAAGGTAAGCAGTTCTACTACTTCCTTTTTCCGGCCACTTTTTAGTAGAACTGGTAACCTTTTTGGTCATAACTTCCTAAGTTTTCAATATATCGACTTGATTTCTTTTGCGTTGGATAGCTAACCGTAGTGGCCTTAATTAGAAATTTTTTTCTGGTGGATAGTGGAAGAAAATTTTTTTATAATTTTTTCAAAAAAAAGCAAAGGGGGTAGTCCATGGTTTTTTTTGTCTAAAAATATTGTTTCGCACTATCTGCAAAAACCCAAATATTAAATTAAAGCCAATACGGTTCTCTACAAAACACAGTACAAATCAAGTTGATATCTAGAAAAGCAAGCAAGTTATGACCAAAAAGGTAAGCAGTTCTACTACTTCCTTTTTCCGGCCACTTTTTAGTAGAACTGGTAACCTTTTTGGTCATAACTTCCTAAGTTTTCAATATATCGACTTGATTTCTTTTGCGTTGGATAGCTAACCGTAGTGGCCTTAATTAGAAATTTTTTTCTGGTGGATAGTGGAAGAAAATTTTTTTATAATTTTTTCAAAAAAAAGCAAAGGGGGTAGTCCATGGTTTTTTTTGTCTAAAAATATTGTTTCGCACTATCTGCAAAAACCCAAATATTAAATTAAAGCCAATACGGTTCTCTACAAAACACAGTACAAATCAAGTTGATATCTAGAAAAGCAAGCAAGTTATGACCAAAAAGGTAAGCAGTTCTACTACTTCCTTTTTCCGGCCACTTTTTAGTAGAACTGGTAACCTTTTTGGTCATAACTTCCTAAGTTTTCAATATATCGACTTGATTTTTTTTGCGTTGGATAGCTAACCGTAGTGGCCTTAATTAGAAATTTTTTTCTGGTGGATAGTGGAAGAAAATTTTTTTATAATTTTTTCAAAAAAAAGCAAAGGGGGTAGTAAATGGTTTTTTTTGTCTAAAAATATTTTTTCGCACTATCTGCAAAAACCCAAAATTTAAATTAAAGCCAATACGGTTCTCTACAAAACACAGTACAAATCAAGTTGACATCTAGAAAAGCAAGCAAGTTATGACCAAAAAGGTAAGCAGTTCTACTACTTCCTTTTTCCGGCCACTTTTTAGTAGAACTGGTAACTTTTTTGGTCATAACTTCCTAAGTTTTCAATATATCGACTTGATTTCTTTTGCGTTGGATAGCTAACCGTAGTGGCCTTAATTAGAAATTTTTTTCTGGTGGATAGTGGAAGAAAATTTTTTTATAATTTTTTCAAAAAAAAGCAAAGGGGGTAGTCCATGGTTTTTTTTGTCTAAAAATATTTTTTCGCACTATCTGCAAAAACCCAAATATTAAATTAAAGCCAATACGGTTCTCTACAAAACACAGTACAAATCAAGTTGATATCTAGAAAAGCAAGCAAGTTATGACCAAAAAGGTAAGCAGTTCTACTACTTCCTTTTTCCGGCCACTTTTTAGTAGAACTGGTAACCTTTTTGGTCATAACTTCCTAAGTTTTCAATATATCGACTTGATTTCTTTTGCGTTGGATAGCTAACCGTAGTGGCCTTAATTAGAAATTTTTTTCTGGTGGATAGTGGAAGAAAATTTTTTTATAATTTTTTCAAAAAAAAGCAAAGGGGGTAGTCCATGGTTTTTTTTGTCTAAAAATATTTTTTCGCACTATCTGCAAAAACCCAAAATTTAAATTAAAGCCAATACGGTTCTCTACAAAAAACAGTACAAATCAAGTTGATATCTAGAAAAGCAAGCAAGTTATGACCAAAAAGGTAAGCAGTTCTACTACTTCCTTTTTCCGGCCACTTTTTAGTAGAACTGGTAACCTTTTTGGTCATAACTTCCTAAGTTTTCAATATATCGACTTGATTTCTTTTGCGTTGGATAGTTAACCGTAGTGGCCTTAATTAGAAATTTTTTTCTGGTGGATAGTGGAAGAAAATTTTTTTATAATTTTTTCAAAAAAAAGCAAAGGGGGTAGTCCATGGTTTTTTTTGTCTAAAAATATTTTTTCGCACTATCTGCAAAAACCCAAAATTTAAATTAAAGCGAATACGGTTCTCTACAAAACACAGTACAAATCAAGTTGATATCTAGAAAAGCAAGCAAGTTATGACCAAAAAGGTAAGCAGTTCTACTACTTCCTTTTTCCGGCCACTTTTTAGTAGAACTGGTAACCTTTTTGGTCATAACTTCCTAAGTTTTCAATATATCGACTTGATTTCTTTTGCGTTGGATAGCTAACCGTAGTGGCCTTAATTAGAAAATTTTTTCTGGTGGATAGTGGAAGAAAATTTTTTTATAATTTTTTCAAAAAAAAGCAAAGGGGGTAGTCCATGGTTTTTTTTGTCTAAAAATATTTTTTCGCACTATCTGCAAAAACCCAAAATTTAAATTAAAGCCAATACGGTTCTCTACAAAACACAGTACAAATCAAGTTGATATCTAGAAAAGCTAGCAAGTTATGACCAAAAAGGTAAGCAGTTCTACTACTTCCTTTTTCCGGCCACTTTTTAGTAGAACTGGTAACCTTTTTGGTCATAACTTCCTAAGTTTTCAATATATCGACTTGATTTCTTTTGCGTTGGATAGCTAACCGTAGTGGCCTTAATTAGAAATTTTTTTCTGGTGGATAGTGGAAGAAAATTTTTTTATAATTTTTTCAAAAAAAAGCAAAGGGGGTAGTCCATGGTTTTTTTTGTCTAAAAATATTTTTTCGCACTATCTGCAAAAACCCAAAATTTAAATTAAAGCCAATACGGTTCTCTACAAAACACAGTACAAATCAAGTTGATATCTAGAAAAGCAAGCAAGTTATGACCAAAAAGGTAAGCAGTTCTACTACTTCCTTTTTCCGGCCACTTTTTAGTAGAACTGGTAACCTTTTTGGTCATAACTTCCTAAGTTTTCAATATATCGACTTGATTTCTTTTGCGTTGGATAGCTAACCGTAGTGGCCTTAATTAGAAAATTTTTTCTGGTGGATAGTGGAAGAAAATTTTTTTATAATTTTTTCAAAAAAAAGCAAAGGGGGTAGTCCATGGTTTTTTTTGTCTAAAAATATTTTTTCGCACTATCTGCAAAAACCCAAAATTTAAATTAAAGCCAATACGGTTCTCTACAAAACACAGTACAAATCAAGTTGATATCTAGAAAAGCTAGCAAGTTATGACCAAAAAGGTAAGCAGTTGTACTACTTCCTTTTTCCGGCCACTTTTTAGTAGAACTGGTAACCTTTTTGGTCATAACTTCCTAAGTTTTCAATATATCGACTTGATTTCTTTTGCGTTGGATAGCTAACCGTAGTGGCCTTAATTAGAAATTTTTTTCTGGTGGATAGTGGAAGAAAATTTTTTTATAATTTTTTCAAAAAAAAGCAAAGGGGATAGTCCATGGTTTTTTTTGTCTAAAAATATTTTTTCGCACTATCTGCAAAAACCCAAAATTTAAATTAAAGCCAATACGGTTCTCTACAAAACACAGTACAAATCAAGTTGATATCTAGAAAAGCAAGCAAGTTATGACCAAAAAGGTAAGCAGTTCTACTACTTCCTTTTTCCGGCCACTTTTTAGTAGAACTGGTAACCTTTTTGGTCATAACTTCCTAAGTTTTCAATATATCGACTTGATTTCTTTTGCGTTGGATAGCTAACCGTAGTGGCCTTAATTAGAAATTTTTTTCTGGTGGATAGTGGAAGAAAATTTTTTTATAATTTTTTCAAAAAAAAGCAAAGGGGGTAGTCCATGGTTTTTTTTGTCTAAAAATATTTTTTCGCACTATCTGCAAAAACCCAAAATTTAAATTAAAGCCAATACGGTTCTCTACAAAACACAGTACAAATCAAGTTGATATCTAGAAAAGCAAGCAAGTTATGACCAAAAAGGTAAGCAGTTCTACTACTTCCTTTTTCCGGCCACTTTTTAGTAGAACTGGTAACCTTTTTGGTCATAACTTCCTAAGTTTTCAATATATCGACTTGATTTCTTTTGCGTTGGATAGTTAACCGTAGTGGCCTTAATTAGAAATTTTTTTCTGGTGGATAGTGGAAGAAAATTTTTTTATAATTTTTTCAAAAAAAAGCAAAGGGGGTAGTCCATGGTTTTTTTTGTCTAAAAATATTTTTTCGCACTATCTGCAAAAACCCAAAATTTAAATTAAAGCCAATACGGTTCTCTACAAAACACAGTACAAATCAAGTTGATATCTAGAAAAGCAAGCAAGTTATGACCAAAAAGGTAAGCAGTTCTACTACTTCCTTTTTCCGGCCACTTTTTAGTAGAACTGGTAACCTTTTTGGTCATAACTTCCTAAGTTTTCAATATATCGACTTGATTTCTTTTGCGTTGGATAGCTAACCGTAGTGGCCTTAATTAGAAATTTTTTTCTGGCGGATAGTGGAAGAAAATTTTTTTATAATTTTTTCAAAAAAAAGCAAAGGGGGTAGTCCATGGTTTTTTTTGTCTAAAAATATTTTTTCGCACTATCTGCAAAAACCCAAATATTAATTTAAAGCCAATACGGTTCTCTACAAAACACAGTACAAATCAAGTTGATATCTAGAAAAGCAAGCAAGTTATGACCAAAAAGGTAAGCAGTTCTACTACTTCCTTTTTCCGGCCACTTTTTAGTAGAACTGGTAACCTTTTTGGTCATAACTTCCTAAGTTTTCAATATATCGACTTGATTTCTTTTGCGTTGGATAGTTAACCGTAGTGGCCTTAATTAGAAATTTTTTTCTGGTGGATAGTGGAAGAAAATTTTTTTATAATTTTTTCAAAAAAAAGCAAAGGGGGTAGTCCATGGTTTTTTTTGTCTAAAAATATTTTTTCGCACTATCTGCAAAAACCCAAAATTTAAATTAAAGCCAATACGGTTCTCTACAAAACACAGTACAAATCAAGTTGATATCTAGAAAAGCAAGCAAGTTATGACCAAAAAGGTAAGCAGTTCTACTACTTCCTTTTTCCGGCCACTTTTTAGTAGAACTGGTAACCTTTTTGGTCATAACTTCCTAAGTTTTCAATATATCGACTTGATTTCTTTTGCGTTGGATAGCTAACCGTAGTGGCCTTAATTATAAATTTTTTTCTGGTGGATAGTGGAAGAAAATTTTTTTATAATTTTTTCAAAAAAAAGCAAAAGGGGGTAGTCCATGGTTTTTTTTGTCTAAAAATATTTTTTCGCACTATCTGCAAAAACCCAAAATTTAAATTAAAGCCAATACGGTTCTCTACAAAACACAGTACAAATCAAGTTGATATCTAGAAAAGTAAGCAAGTTATGACCAAAAAAGTAAGCAGTTCTACTACTTCCTTTTTCCGGCCACTTTTTAGTAGAACTGGTAACCTTTTTGGTCATAACTTCCTAAGTTTTCAATATATCGACTTGATTTCTTTTGCGTTGGATAGCTAACCGTAGTGGCCTTAATTAGAAATTTTTTTCTGGTGGATAGTGGAAGAAAATTTTTTTATAATTTTTTTAAAAAAAAGCAAAGGGGGTAGTCCATGGTATTTTATGTCTAAAAATATTTTTTCGCACTATCTGCAAAAACCCAAAATTCAAATTAAAGCCAATACGGTTCTCTACAAAACACAGTACAAATCAAGTTGATATCTAGAAAAGCAAGCAAGTTATGACCAAAAAGGTAAGCAGTTCTACTACTTCCTTTTTCCGGCCACTTTTTAGTAGAACTGGTAACCTTTTTGGTCATAACTTCCTAAGTTTTCAATATATCGACTTGATTTCTTTTGCGTTGGATAGTTAACCGTAGTGGCCTTAATTAGAAATTTTTTTCTGGTGGATAGTGGAAGAAAATTTTTTTATAATTTTTTCAAAAAAAAGCAAAGGGGGTAGTCCATGGTTTTTTTTGTCTAAAAATATTTTTTCGCACTATCTGCAAAAACCCAAAATTTAAATTAAAGCCAATACGGTTCTCTACAAAACACAGTACAAATCAAGTTGATATCTAGAAAAGCAAGCAAGTTATGACCAAAAAGGTAAGCAGTTCTACTACTTCCTTTTTCCGGCCACTTTTTAGTAGAACTGGTAACCTTTTTGGTCATAACTTCCTAAGTTTTCAATATATCGACTTGATTTCTTTTGCGTTGGATAGCTAACCGTAGTGGCCTTAATTAGAAATTTTTTTCTGGTGGATAGTGGAAGAAAATTTTTTTATAATTTTTTCAAAAAAAAGCAAAGGGGGTAGTCCATGGTTTTTTTTGTCTAAAAATATTTTTTCGCACTATCTGCAAAAACCCAAAATTCAGATTAAAGCCAATACGGTTCTCTCCAAAACACAGTACAAATCAAGTTGATATCTAGAAAAGTAAGCAAGTTATGACCAAAAAGGTAAGCAGTTCTACTACTTCCTTTTTCCGGCCACTTTTTAGTAGAACTGGTAACCTTTTTGGTCATAACTTCCTAAGTTTTCAATATATCGACTTGATTTCTTTTGCGTTGGATTGCTAACCGTAGTGGCCTTAATTAGAAATTTTTTTCTGGTGGATAGTGCAAGAAAATTTTTTTATAATTTTTTCAAAAAAAAGCAAAGGGGGTAGTCCATGGTTTTTTTTGTCTAAAAATATTTTTTCGCACTATCTGCAAAAACCCAAAATTTAAATTAAAGCCAATACGGTTCTCTACAAAACACAGTACAAATCAAGTTGATATCTAGAAAAGCAAGCAAGTTATGACCAAAAAGGTAAGCAGTTCTACTACTTCCTTTTTCCGGCCACTTTTTAGTAGAACTGGTAACCTTTTTGGTCATAACTTCCTAAGTTTTCAATATATCGACTTGATTTCTTTTGCGTTGGATAGCTAACCGTAGTGGCCTTAATTATAAATTTTTTTCTGGTGGATAGTGGAAGAAAATTTTTTTATAATTTTTTCAAAAAAAAGCAAAGGGGGTAGTCCATGGTTTTTTTTGTCTAAAAATATTTTTTCGCACTATCTGCAAAAACCCAAAATGTAAATTAAAGCCAATACGGTTCTCTACAAAACACAGTACAAATCAAGTTGATATCTAGAAAAGTAAGCAAGTTATGACCAAAAAGGTAAGCAGTTCCACTACTTCCTTTTTCCGGCCACTTTTTAGTAGAACTGGTAACCTTTTTGGTCATAACTTCCTAAGTTTTCAATATATCGACTTGATTTCTTTTGCGTTGGATAGCTAACCGTAGTGGCCTTAATTAGAAATTTTTTTCTGGTGGATAGTGGAAGAAAATTTTTTTATAATTTTTTCAAAAAAAAGCAAAGGGGGTAGTCCATGGTTTTTTTTGTCTAAAAATATTTTTTCGCACTATCTGCAAAAACCCAAAATTTAAATTAAAGCCAATACGGTTCTCTACAAAACACAGTACAAATCAAGTTGATATCTATAAAAGTAAGCAAGTTATGACCAAAAAGGTAAGCAGTTCTACTACTTCCTTTTTCCGGCCACTTTTTAGTAGAACTGGTAACCTTTTTGGTCATAACTTCCTAAGTTTTCAATATATCGACTTGATTTCTTTTGCGTTGGATTGCTAACCGTAGTGGCCTTAATTATAAATTTTTTTCTGGTGGATAGTGCAAGAAAATTTTTTTATAATTTTTTCAAAAAAAAGCAAAGGGGGTAGTCCATGGTTTTTTTTGTCTAAAAATATTTTTTCGCACTATCTGCAAAAACCCAAAATTTTAATTAAAGCCAATACGGTTCTCTACAAAACACAGTACAAATCAAGTTGATATCTAGAAAAGCAAGCAAGTTATGACCAAAAAGGTAAGCAGTTCTACTACTTCCTTTTTCCGGCCACTTTTTAGTAGAACTGGTAACCTTTTTGGTCATAACTTCCTAAGTTTTCAATATATCGACTTGATTTCTTTTGCGTTGGATAGCTAACCGTAGTGGCCTTAATTAGAAATTTTTTTCTGGTGGATAGTGGAAGAAAATTTTTTTATAATTTTTTCAAAAAAAAGCAAAGGGGGTAGTCCATGGTTTTTTTTGTCTAAAAATATTTTTTCGCACTATCTGCAAAAACCCAAAATTCAGATTAAAGCCAATACGGTTCTCTCCAAAACACAGTACAAATCAAGTTGATATCTAGAAAAGCAAGCAAGTTATGACCAAAAAGGTAAGCAGTTCTACTACTTCCTTTTTCCGGCCACTTTTTAGTAGAACTGGTAACCTTTTTGGTCATAACTTCCTAAGTTTTCAATATATCGACTTGATTTCTTTTGCGTTGGATTGCTAACCGTAGTGGCCTTAATTATAAATTTTTTTCTGGTGGATAGTGGAAGAAAATTTTTTTATAATTTTTTCAAAAAAAAGCAAAGGGGGTAGTCCATGGTTTTTTTTGTCTAAAAATATTTTTTCGCACTATCTGCAAAAACCCAAAATTTAAATTAAAGCCAATACGGTTCTCTACAAAACACAGTACAAATCAAGTTGATATCTAGAAAAGTAAGCAAGTTATGACCAAAAAGGTAAGCAGTTCCACTACTTCCTTTTTCCGGCCACTTTTTAGTAGAACTGGTAACCTTTTTGGTCATAACTTCCTAAGTTTTCAATATATCGACTTGATTTCTTTTGCGTTGGATAGCTAACCGTAGTGGCCTTAATTAGAAATTTTTTTCTGGTGGATAGTGGAAGAAAATTTTTTTATAATTTTTTCAAAAAAAAGCAAAGGGGGTAGTCCATGGTTTTTTTTGTCTAAAAATATTTTTTCGCACTATCTGCAAAAACCCAAAATTCAGATTAAAGCCAATACGGTTCTCTACAAAACACAGTACAAATCAAGTTGATATCTAGAAAAGCAAGCAAGTTATGACCACTTTTTAGTAGAACTGGTAACCTTTTTGGTCATAACTTCCTAAGTTTTCAATATATCGACTTGATTTCTTTTGCGATGGATAGCTAACCGTGGTGGCCTTAATTAGAAATTTTTTTCTGGTGGATAGTGGAGGAAAATTTTTTTATAATTTTTTCAAAAAAAAGCAAAGGGGGTAGTCCATGGTATTTTATGTCTAAAAATATTTTTTCGCACTATCTGCAAAAACCCAAAATTTAAATTAAAGCCAATACGGTTCTCTACAAAACACAGTACAAATCAAGTTGATATCTAGAAAAGCAAGCAAGTTATGACCAAAAAGGTAAGCAGTTCTACTACTTCCTTTTTCCGGCCACTTTTTAGTAGAACTGGTAACCTTTTTGGTCATAACTTCCTAAGTTTTCAATATATCGACTTGATTTCTTTTGCGATGGATAGCTAACCGTAGTGGCCTTAATTATAAATTTTTTTCTGGTGGATAGTGGAAGAAAATTTTTTTATAATTTTTTCAAAAAAAAGCAAAGGGGGTAGTCCATGGTTTTTTTTGTCTAAAAATATTTTTTCGCACTATCTGCAAAAACCCAATATTTAAATTAAAGCCAATACGGTTCTCTACAAAACACAGTACAAATCAAGTTGATATCTAGAAAAGTAAGCAAGTTATGACCAAAAAGGTAAGCAGTTCTACTACTTCCTTTTTCCGGCCACTTTTTAGTAGAACTGGTAACCTTTTTGGTCATAACTTCCTAAGTTTTCAATATATCGACTTGATTTCTTTTGCGATGGATAGCTAACCGTGGTGGCCTTAATTAGAAATTTTTTTCTGGTGGATAGTGGAGGAAAATTTTTTTATAATTTTTTCAAAAAAAAGCAAAGGGGGTAGTCCATGGTATTTTATGTCTAAAAATATTTTTTCGCACTATCTGCAAAAACCCAAAATTTAAATTAAAGCCAATACGGTTCTCTACAAAACACAGTACAAATCAAGTTGATATCTAGAAAAGCAAGCAAGTTATGACCAAAAAGGTAAGCAGTTCTACTACTTCCTTTTTCCGGCCACTTTTTAGTAGAACTGGTAACCTTTTTGGTCATAACTTCCTAAGTTTTCAATATATCGACTTGATTTCTTTTGCGATGGATAGTTAACCGTAGTGGCCTTAATTAGAAATTTTTTTCTGGTGGATAGTGGAAGAAAATTTTTTTATAATTTTTTCCAAAAAAAGCAAAGGGGGTAGTCCATGGTTTTTTTTGTCTAAAAATATTTTTTCGCACTATCTGCAAAAACCCAAAATTCAGATTAAAGCCAATACGGTTCTCTACAAAACACAGTACAAATCAAGTTGATATCTAGAAAAGCAAGCAAGTTATGACCAAAAAGGTAAGCAGTTCTACTACTTCCTTTTTCCGGCCACTTTTTAGTAGAACTAGTAACCTTTTTGGTCATAACTTCCTAAGTTTTCAATATATCGACTTGATTTCTTTTGCGATGGATAGCTAACCGTAGTGGCCTTAATTATAAATTTTTTTCTGGTGGATAGTGGAAGAAAATTTTTTTATAATTTTTTCAAAAAAAAGCAAAGGGGGTAGTCCATGGTTTTTTTTGTCTAAAAATATTTTTTCGCACTATCTGCAAAAACCCAAAATTTAAATTAAAGCCAATACGGTTCTCTACAAAACACAGTACAAATCAAGTTGATATCTAGAAAAGTAAGCAAGTTATGACCAAAAAGGTAAGCAGTTCCACTACTTCCTTTTTCCGGCCACTTTTTAGTAGAACTGGTAACCTTTTTGGTCATAACTTCCTAAGTTTTCAATATATCGACTTGATTTCTTTTGCGATGGATAGCTAACCGTGGTGGCCTTAATTAGAAATTTTTTTCTGGTGGATAGTGGAGGAAAATTTTTTTATAATTTTTTCAAAAAAAAGCAAAGGGGGTAGTCCATGGTATTTTATGTCTAAAAATATTTTTTCGCACTATCTGCAAAAACCCAAAATTTAAATTAAAGCCAATACGGTTCTCTACAAAACACAGTACAAATCAAGTTGATATCTAGAAAAGCAAGCAAGTTATGACCAAAAAGGTAAGCAGTTCTACTACTTCCTTTTTCCGGCCACTTTTTAGTAGAACTGGTAACCTTTTTGGTCATAACTTCCTAAGTTTTCAATATATCGACTTGATTTCTTTTGCGTTGGATAGCTAACCGTAGTGGCCTTAATTAGAAATTTTTTTCTGGTGGATAGTGGAAGAAAATTTTTTTATAATTTTTTCAAAAAAAAGCAAAGGGGGTAGTCCATGGTTTTTTTTGTCTAAAAATATTTTTTCGCACTATCTGCAAAAACCCAAAATTTAAATTAAAGCCAATACGGTTCTCTACAAAACACAGTACAAATCAAGTTGATATCTAGAAAAGCAAGCAAGTTATGACCAAAAAGGTAAGCAGTTCTACTACTTCCTTTTTCCGGCCACTTTTTAGTAGAACTGGTAACCTTTTTGGTCATAACTTCCTAAGTTTTCAATATATCGACTTGATTTCTTTTGCGTTGGATAGCTAACCGTAGTGGCCTTAATTAGAAATTTTTTTCTGGTGGATAGTGGAAGAAAATTTTTTTATAATTTTTTCAAAAAAAAGCAAAGGGGGTAGTCCATGGTTTTTTTTGTCTAAAAATATTTTTTCGCACTATCTGCAAAAACCCAAAATTTAAATTAAAGCCAATACGGTTCTCTACAAAACACAGTACAAATCAAGTTGATATCTAGAAAAGCAAGCAAGTTATGACCAAAAAGGTAAGCAGTTCTACTACTTCCTTTTTCCGGCCACTTTTTAGTAGAACTGGTAACCTTTTTGGTCATAACTTCCTAAGTTTTCAATATATCGACTTGATTTCTTTTGCGTTGGATAGCTAACCGTAGTGGCCTTAATTAGAAATTTTTTTCTGGTGGATAGTGGAAGAAAATTTTTTTATAATTTTTTCAAAAAAAAGCAAAGGGGGTAGTCCATGGTTTTTTTTGTCTAAAAATATTTTTTCGCACTATCTGCAAAAACCCAAAATTTAAATTAAAGCCAATACGGTTCTCTACAAAACACAGTACAAATCAAGTTGATATCTAGAAAAGCAAGCAAGTTATGACCAAAAAGGTAAGCAGTTCTACTACTTCCTTTTTCCGGCCACTTTTTAGTAGAACTGGTAACCTTTTTGGTCATAACTTCCTAAGTTTTCAATATATCGACTTGATTTCTTTTGCGTTGGATAGCTAACCGTAGTGGCCTTAATTAGAAATTTTTTTCTGGTGGATAGTGGAAGAAAATTTTTTTATCATTTTTTCAAAAAAAGCAAAGGGGGTAGTCCATCGTTTATTTTGGCTAAAAATATATTTTTCGCACTATCTCCAAAAAACAATATTCGAATTAAAGACAATTTGGTTCTCTATCCGACGCAATAGAAATCAAGTCGATATCTAGAAACGTAAGCAGTTCTACTACTGCCTCTTTCCGGCCACTTTTTAGTAGAACTGGTTACCTTTTTGGTCATAACTTGCTAAGTTTTCAATATATCGACTTGATTTCTTTTGCGTTGGATAGCTAACCGTATTGGCCTTAATTAGAAATGTTTTTTGGTGGATAGTGCAAGAATATTTTTTTTATCATTTTTTCAAAAAAAGCAAAGGGGGTAGTCCATCGTTTATTTTGGCTAAAAATATATTTTTCGCACTATCTCCAAAAAACAATATTCGAATTAAAGACAATTTGGTTCTCTATCCGACGCAATAGAAATCAAGTCGATATCTAGAAAAGTAAGCAAGTTATGACCAAAAACGTAAGCAGTTCTACTACTGCCTCTTTCCGGCCACTTTTTAGTAGAACTGGTTACCTTTTTGGTCATAACTTGCTAAGTTTTCAATATATCGACTTGATTTCTTTTGCGTTGGATAGCTAACCGTAGTGGCCTTAATTAAAAATTTTTTTCTGGTGGATAGTGGAAGAAAATTTTTTTATAATTTTTTCAAAAAAAAGCAAAGGGGGTAGTCCATGGTTTTTTTTGTCTAAAAATATTTTTTCGCACTATCTGCAAAAACCCAAAATTTAAATTAAAGCCAATACGGTTCTCTACAAAACACAGTACAAATCAAGTCGATATCTAGAAAAGTAAGCAAGTTATGACCAAAAACGTAAGCAGTTCTACTACTTCCTCTTTCCGGCCACTTTTTAGTAGAACTGGTTACCTTTTTGGTCATAACTTGCTAAGTTTTCAATATATCGACTTGATTTCTTTTGCGTTGGATAGTTAACCGTAGTGGCCTTAATTAGAAATTTTTTTCTGGTGGATAGTGGAAGAAAATTTTTTTATAATTTTTTCAAAAAAAAGCAAAGGGGGTAGTCCATGGTTCTTTTTGTTTAAAAATAGTTTTTCGCACTATCTGCAAAAACCCAAAATTTAAATTAAAGCCAATACGGTTCTCTACAAAACACAGTACAAATCAAGTTGATATCTAGAAAAGCAAGCAAGTTATGACCAAAAAGGTAAGCAGTTCTACTACTTCCTTTTTCCGGCCACTTTTTAGTAGAACTGGTAACCTTTTTGGTCATAACTTCCTAAGTTTTCAATATATCGACTTGATTTCTTTTGCGTTGGATAGTTAACCGTAGTGGCCTTAATTAGAAATTTTTTTCTGGTGGATAGTGAAAGAAAATTTTTTTATAATTTTTTCAAAAAAAAGCAAAGGGGGTAGTCCATTTTTTTTTTTGTCTAAAAATATTTTTTCGCACTATCTGCAAAAACCCAAAATTTAAATTAAAGCCAATACGGTTCTCTACAAAACACAGTACAAATCAAGTTGATATCTAGAAAAGCAAGCAAGTTATGACCAAAAAGGTAAGCAGTTCTACTACTTCCTTTTTCCGGCCACTTTTTAGTAGAACTGGTAACCTTTTTGGTCATAACTTCCTAAGTTTTGAATATATCGACTTGATTTCTTTTGCGTTGGATAGCTAACCGTAGTGGCCTTAATTAGAAATTTTTTTCTGGTGGATAGTGGAGGAAATTTTTTATAATTTTTTCAAAAAAAAGCAAAGGGGGTAGTCCATGGTTTTTTTTGTCTAAAAATATTTTTTCGCACTATCTGCAAAAACCCAAAATTTAAATTAAAGCCAATACGGTTCTCTACAAAACACAGTACAAATCAAGTTGATATCTAGAAAAGCAAGCAAGTTATGACCAAAAAGGTAAGCAGTTCTACTACTTCCTTTTTCCGGCCACTTTTTAGTAGAACTGGTAACCTTTTTGGTCATAACTTCCTAAGTTTTCAATATATCGACTTGATTTCTTTTGCGTTGGATAGTTAACCGTAGTGGCCTTAATTAGAAATTTTTTTCTGGTGGATAGTGGAAGAAAATTTTTTTATAATTTTTTCAAAAAAAAGCAAAGGGGGTAGTCCATGGTTTTTTTTGTCTAAAAATATTTTTTCGCACTATCTGCAAAAACCCAAAATTTAAATTAAAGCCAATACGGTTCTCTACAAAACACAGTACAAATCAAGTTGATATCTAGAAAAGCAAGCAAGTTATGACCAAAAACGTAAGCAGTTCTACTACTTCCTCTTTCCGGCCACTTTTTAGTAGAACTGGTTACCTTTTTGGTCATAACTTGCTAAGTTTTCAATATATCGACTTGATTTCTTTTGCGATGGATAGCTAACCGTAGTGGCCTTAATTAGAAATTTTTTTCTGGTGGATAGTGCAAGAAAATTTTTTTATCATTTTTTCAAAAAAAAGCAAAGGCGGTAGTCCATGGTTTTTTTTGTCTAAAAATATTTTTTCGCACTATCTGCAAAAACCCAAAATTTAAATTAAAGCCAATACGGTTCTCTACAAAACACAGTACAAATCAAGTTGATATCTAGAAAAGCAAGCAAGTTATGACCAAAAAGGTAAGCAGTTCTACTACTTCCTTTTTCCGGCCACTTTTTAGTAGAACTGGTAACCTTTTTGGTCATAACTTCCTAAGTTTTCAATATATCGACTTGATTTCTTTTGCGTTGGATAGTTAACCGTAGTGGCCTTAATTAGAAATTTTTTTCTGGTGGATAGTGGAAGAAAATTTTTTTATAATTTTTTCAAAAAAAAGCAAAGGGGGTAGTCCATGGTTCTTTTTGTTTAAAAATAGTTTTTCGCACTATCTGCAAAAACCCAAAATTTAAATTAAAGCCAATACGGTTCTCTACAAAACACAGTACAAATCAAGTTGATATCTAGAAAAGCAAGCAAGTTATGACCAAAAAGGTAAGCAGTTCTACTACTTCCTTTTTCCGGCCACTTTTTAGTAGAACTGGTAACCTTTTTGGTCATAACTTCCTAAGTTTTCAATATATCGACTTGATTTCTTTTGCGTTTGATAGCTAACCGTAGTGGCCTTAATTAGAAATTTTTTTCTGGTGGATAGTGGAAGAAAATTTTTTTATAATTTTTTCAAAAAAAAGCAAAGGGGGTAGTCCATGGTTTTTTTTGTCTAAAAATATTTTTTCGCACTATCTGCAAAAACCCAAAATTTAAATTAAAGCCAATACGGTTCTCTACAAAACACAGTACAAATCAAGTTGATATCTAGAAAAGCAAGCAAGTTATGACCAAAAAGGTAAGCAGTTCTACTACTTCCTTTTTCCGGCCACTTTTTAGTAGAACTGGTAACCTTTTTGGTCATAACTTCCTAAGTTTTCAATATATCGACTTGATTTCTTTTGCGTTGGATAGTTAACCGTAGTGGCCTTAATTAGAAATTTTTTTCTGGTGGATAGTGGAAGAAAATTTTTTTATAATTTTTTCAAAAAAAAGCAAAGGGGGTAGTCCATGGTTTTTTTTGTCTAAAAATATTTTTTCGCACTATCTGCAAAAACCCAAAATTTAAATTAAAGCCAATACGGTTCTCTACAAAACACAGTACAAATCAAGTTGATATCTAGAAAAGCAAGCAAGTTATGACCAAAAAGGTAAGCAGTTCTACTACTTCCTTTTTCCGGCCACTTTTTAGTAGAACTGGTAACCTTTTTGGTCATAACTTCCTAAGTTTTCAATATATCGACTTGATTTCTTTTGCGATGGATAGCTAACCGTGGTGGCCTTAATTAGAAATTTTTTTCTGGTGGATAGTGGAGGAAAATTTTTTTATAATTTTTTCAAAAAAAAGCAAAGGGGGTAGTCCATGGTATTTTATGTCTAAAAATATTTTTTCGCACTATCTGCAAAAACCCAAAATTTAAATTAAAGCCAATACGGTTCTCTACAAAACACAGTACAAATCAAGTTGATATCTAGAAAAGCAAGCAAGTTATGACCAAAAAGGTAAGCAGTTCTACTACTTCCTTTTTCCGGCCACTTTTTAGTAGAACTGGTAACCTTTTTGGTCATAACTTCCTAAGTTTTCAATATATCGACTTGATTTCTTTTGCGATGGATAGCTAACCGTGGTGGCCTTAATTAGAAATTTTTTTCTGGTGGATAGTGGAGGAAAATTTTTTTTATAATTTTTTCAAAAAAAAGCAAAGGGGGTAGTCCATGGTATTTTATGTCTAAAAATATTTTTTCGCACTATCTGCAAAAACCCAAAATTTAAATTAAAGCCAATACGGTTCTCTACAAAACACAGTACAAATCAAGTTGATATCTAGAAAAGCAAGCAAGTTATGACCAAAAAGGTAAGCAGTTCTACTACTTCCTTTTTCCGGCCACTTTTTAGTAGAACTGGTAACCTTTTTGGTCATAACTTCCTAAGTTTTCAATATATCGACTTGATTTGTTTTGCGTTGGATAGCTAACCGTAGTGGCCTTAATTAGAAATTTTTTTCTGGTGGATAGTGCAGGAAAATTTTTTTATCATTTTTTCAAAAAAAAAGCAAAGGGGGTAGTCCATGGTTTTTTTTGTCTAAAAATATTTTTTCGCACTATCTGCAAAAACCCAAAATTTAAATTAAAGCCAATACGGTTCTCTACAAAACACAGTACAAATCAAGTTGATATCTAGAAAAGCAAGCAAGTTATGACCAAAAAGGTAAGCAGTTCTACTACTTCCTTTTTCCGGCCACTTTTTAGTAGAATTGGTAACCTTTTTGGTCATAACTTCCTAAGTTTTCAATATATCGACTTGATTTCTTTTGGGTTGGATAGCTAACCGTAGTGGCCTTAATTAGAAATTTTTTTCTGGTGGATAGTGGAAGAAAATTTTTTTATAATTTTTTCAAAAAAAAGCAAAGGGGGTAGTCCATGGTTTTTTTTGTCTAAAAATATTTTTTCGCACTATCTGCAAAAACCCAAAATTTAAATTAAAGCCAATACGGTTCTCTACAAAACACAGTACAAATCAAGTTGATATCTAGAAAAGCAAGCAAGTTATGACCAAAAAGGTAAGCAGTTCTACTACTTCCTTTTTCCGGCCACTTTTTAGTAGAACTGGTAACCTTTTTGGTCATAACTTCCTAAGTTTTCAATATATCGACTTGATTTCTTTTGCGTTGGATAGTTAACCGTAGTGGCCTTAATTAGAAATTTTTTTCTGGTGGATAGTGGAAGAAAATTTTTTTATAATTTTTTCAAAAAAAAGCAAAGGGGGTAGTCCATGGTTTTTTTTGTCTAAAAATATTTTTTCGCACTATCTGCAAAAACCCAAAATTTAAATTAAAGCCAATACGGTTCTCTACAAAACACAGTACAAATCAAGTTGATATCTAGAAAAGCAAGCAAGTTATGACCAAAAACGTAAGCAGTTCTACTACTTCCTCTTTCCGGCCACTTTTTAGTAGAACTGGTTACCTTTTTGGTCATAACTTGCTAAGTTTTCAATATATCGACTTGATTTCTTTTGCGATGGATAGCTAACCGTAGTGGCCTTAATTAAAAATTTTTTTCTGGTGGATAGTGCAAGAAATTTTTTTATCATTTTTTCAAAAAAAAGCAAAGGCGGTAGTCCATGGTATTTTTTGTCTAAAAATATTTTTTCGCACTATCTGCAAAAACCCAAAATTTAAATTAAAGCCAATACGGTTCTCTACAAAACACAGCACAAATCAAGTTGATATCTAGAAAAGCAAGCAAGTTATGACCAAAAAGGTAAGCAGTTCTACTACTTCCTTTTTCCGGCCACTTTTTAGTAGAATTGGTAACCTTTTTGGTCATAACTTCCTAAGTTTTCAATATATCGACTTGATTTCTTTTGGGTTGGATAGCTAACCGTAGTGGCCTTAATTAGAAATTTTTTTCTGGTGGATAGTGGAAGAAAATTTTTTTATAATTTTTTCAAAAAAAAGCAAAGGGGGTAGTCCATGGTTTTTTTTGTCTAAAAATATTTTTTCGCACTATCTGCAAAAACCCAAAATTCAGATTAAAGCCAATACGGTTCTCTACAAAACACAGTACAAATCAAGTTGATATCTAGAAAAGCAAGCAAGTTATGACCAAAAAGGTAAGCAGTTCTACTACTTCCTTTTTCCGGCCACTTTTTAGTAGAATTGGTAACCTTTTTGGTCATAACTTCCTAAGTTTTCAATATATCGACTTGATTTCTTTTGCGTTGGATAGTTAACCGTAGTGGCCTTAATTAGAAAATTTTTTCTAGTGGATAGTGGAAGAAAATTTTTTTATAATTTTTTCAAAAAAAAGCAAAGGGGGTAGTCCATGGTTCTTTTTGTCTAAAAATATTTTTTCGCACTATCTGCAAAAACCCAAAATTCAGATTAAAGCCAATACGGTTCTCTACAAAACACAGTACAAATCAAGTTGATATCTAGAAAAGCAAGCAAGTTATGACCAAAAAGGTAAGCAGTTCTACTACTTCCTTTTTCCGGCCACTTTTTAGTAGAATTGGTAACCTTTTTGGTCATAACTTCCTAAGTTTTCAATATATCGACTTGATTTCTTTTGCGTTGGATAGCTAACCGTAGTGGCCTTAATTAGAAATTTTTTTCTGGTGGATAGTGGAAGAAAATTTTTTTATCATTTTTTCAAAAAAAGCAAAAGGGGTAGTCCATCGTTTATTTTGGCTAAAAATATATTTTTCGCACTATCTCCAAAAAACAATATTCGAATTAAAGACAATTTGGTTCTCTAACCGACGCAATAGAAATCAAGTCGATATCTAGAAAAGTAAGCAAGTTATGACCAAAAAGGTAAGCAGTTCTACTACTTCCTCTTTCCGGCCACTTTTTAGTAGAACTGGTTACCTTTTTGGTCATAACTTGCTAAGTTTTCAATATATCGACTTGATTTCTTTTGCGTTGGATAGTTAACCGTAGTGGCCTTAATTAGAAAATTTTTTCTAGTGGATAGTGGAAGAAAATTTTTTTATAATTTTTTCAAAAAAAAGCAAAGGGGGTAGTCCATGGTTCTTTTTGTCTAAAAATATTTTTTCGCACTATCTGCAAAAACCCAAAATTCAGATTAAAGCCAATACGGTTCTCTACAAAACACAGTACAAATCAAGTTGATATCTAGAAAAGCAAGCAAGTTATGACCAAAAAGGTAAGCAGTTCTACTACTTCCTTTTTCCGGCCACTTTTTAGTAGAACTGGTAACCTTTTTGGTCATAACTTCCTAAGTTTTCAATATATCGACTTGATTTCTTTTGCGATGGATAGCTAACCGTAGTGGCCTTAATTAGAAATTTTTTTCTGGTGGATAGTGGAAGAAAATTTTTTCAAAAAAAAGCAAAGGGGGTAGTCCATGGTATTTTTTGTCTAAAAATATTTTTTCGCACTATCTGCAAAAACCCAAAATTCAGATTAAAGCCAATACGGTTCTCTACAAAACACAGTACAAATCAAGTTGATATCTAGAAAAGCAAGCAAGTTATGACCAAAAAGGTAAGCAGTTCTACTACTTCCTTTTTCCGGCCACTTTTTAGTAGAACTGGTAACCTTTTTGGTCATAACTTCCTAAGTTTTCAATATATCGACTTGATTTCTTTTGCGTTGGATAGCTAACCGTAGTGGCCTTAATTAGAAATTTTTTTCTGGTGGATAGTGGAAGAAAATTTTTTTATCATTTTTTCAAAAAAAGCAAAAGGGGTAGTCCATCGTTTATTTTGGCTAAAAATATATTTTTCGCACTATCTCCAAAAAACAATATTCGAATTAAAGACAATTTGGTTCTCTATCCGACGCAATAGAAATCAAGTCGATATCTAGAAACGTAAGCAGTTCTACTACTGCCTCTTTCCGGCCACTTTTTAGTAGAACTGGTTACCTTTTTGGTCATAACTTGCTAAGTTTTCAATATATCGACTTGATTTCTTTTGCGTTGGATAGCTAACCGTAGTGGCCTTAATTAGAAATTTTTTTCTGGTGGATAGTGGAAGAAAATTTTTTTATCATTTTTTCAAAAAAAGCAAAGGGGGTAGTCCATCGTTTATTTTGGCTAAAAATATATTTTTCGCACTATCTCCAAAAAACAATATTCGAATTAAAGACAATTTGGTTCTCTATCCGACGCAATAGAAATCAAGTCGATATCTAGAAAAGTAAGCAAGTTATGACCAAAAACGTAAGCAGTTCTACTACTTCCTCTTTCCGGCCACTTTTTAGTAGAACTGGTTACCTTTTTGGTCATAACTTGCTAAGTTTTCAATATATCGACTTGATTTCTTTTGCGTTGGATAGTTAACCGTAGTGGCCTTAATTAGAAAATTTTTTCTAGTGGATAGTGGAAGAAAATTTTTTTATAATTTTTTCAAAAAAAAGCAAAGGGGGTAGTCCATGGTTCTTTTTGTCTAAAAATATTTTTTCGCACTATCTGCAAAAACCCAAAATTCAGATTAAAGCCAATACGGTTCTCTACAAAACACAGTACAAATCAAGTTGATATCTAGAAAAGCAAGCAAGTTATGACCAAAAAGGTAAGCAGTTCTACTACTTCCTTTTTCCGGCCACTTTTTAGTAGAACTGGTAACCTTTTTGGTCATAACTTCCTAAGTTTTCAATATATCGACTTGATTTCTTTTGCGTTTGATAGCTAACCGTAGTGGCCTTAATTAGAAATTTTTTTCTGGTGGATAGTGGAAGAAAATTTTTTTATAATTTTTTCAAAAAAAAGCAAAGGGGGTAGTCCATGGTTTTTTTTGTCTAAAAATATTTTTTCGCACTATCTGCAAAAACCCAAAATTTAAATTAAAGCCAATACGGTTCTCTACAAAACACAGTACAAATCAAGTTGATATCTAGAAACGCAAGCAAGTTATGACCAAAAAGGTAAGCAGTTCTACTACTTCCTTTTTCCGGCCACTTTTTAGTAGAACTGGTAACCTTTTTGGTCATAACTTCCTAAGTTTTCAATATATCGACTTGATTTCTTTTGCGTTGGATAGTTAACCGTAGTGGCCTTAATTAGAAATTTTTTTCTGGTGGATAGTGGAAGAAAATTTTTTCAAAAAAAAGCAAAGGGGGTAGTCCATGGTATTTTTTGTCTAAAAATATTTTTTCGCACTATCTGCAAAAACCCAAAATTCAGATTAAAGCCAATACGGTTCTCTACAAAACACAGTACAAATCAAGTTGATATCTAGAAAAGCAAGCAAGTTATGACCAAAAAGGTAAGCAGTTCTACTACTTCCTTTTTCCGGCCACTTTTTAGTAGAACTGGTAACCTTTTTGGTCATAACTTCCTAAGTTTTCAATATATCGACTTGATTTCTTTTGCGTTGGATAGCTAACCGTAGTGGCCTTAATTAGAAATTTTTTTCTGGTGGATAGTGGAAGAAAATTTTTTCAAAAAAAAGCAAAGGGGGTAGTCCATGGTATTTTTTGTCTAAAAATATTTTTTCGCACTATCTGCAAAAACCCAAAATTCAGATTAAAGCCAATACGGTTCTCTACAAAACACAGTACAAATCAAGTTGATATCTAGAAAAGCAAGCAAGTTATGACCAAAAAGGTAAGCAGTTCTACTACTTAATTTTTCCGGCCACTTTTTAGTAGAACTGGTAACCTTTTTGGTCATAACTTCCTAAGTTTTCAATATATCGACTTGATTTCTTTTGCGTTGGATAGCTAACCGTAGTGGCCTTAATTAGAAATTTTTTTCTGGTGGATAGTGGAAGAAAATTTTTTTATAATTTTTTCAAAAAAAAGCAAAGGGGGTAGTCCATGGTTTTTTTTGTCTAAAAATATTTTTTCGCACTATCTGCAAAAACCCAAAATTTAAATTAAAGCCAATACGGTTCTCTACAAAACACAGTACAAATCAAGTCGATATCTAGAAAAGTAAGCAAGTTATGACCAAAAACGTAAGCAGTTCTACTACTTAATTTTTCCGGCCACTTTTTAGTAGAACTGGTTACCTTTTTGGTCATAACTTGCTAAGTTTTCAATATATCGACTTGATTTCTTTTGCGTTGGATAGCTAACCGTAGTGGCCTTAATTAGAAATTTTTTTCTGGTGGATAGTGGAAGAAAATTTTTTTATAATTTTTTCAAAAAAAAGCAAAGGGGGTAGTCCATGGTTTTTTTTGTCTAAAAATATTTTTTCGCACTATCTGCAAAAACCCAAAATTTAAATTAAAGCCAATACGGTTCTCTACAAAACACAGTACAAATCAAGTCGATATCTAGAAAAGTAAGCAAGTTATGACCAAAAACGTAAGCAGTTCTACTACTTCCTCTTTCCGGCCACTTTTTAGTAGAACTGGTTACCTTTTTGGTCATAACTTGCTAAGTTTTCAATATATCGACTTGATTTCTTTTGCGTTGGATAGTTAACCATAGTGGCCTTAATTAGAAATTTTTTTCTGGTGGATAGTGGAAGAAAATTTTTTTATAATTTTTTCAAAAAAAAGCAAAGGGGGTAGTCCATGGTTCTTTTTGTTTAAAAATAGTTTTTCGCACTATCTGCAAAAACCCAAAATTCAGATTAAAGCCAATACGGTTCTCTACAAAACACAGTACAAATCAAGTTGATATCTAGAAAAGCAAGCAAGTTATGACCAAAAAGGTAAGCAGTTCTACTACTTCCTTTTTCCGGCCACTTTTTAGTAGAACTGGTAACCTTTTTGGTCATAACTTCCTAAGTTTTCAATATATCGACTTGATTTCTTTTGCGTTTGATAGCTAACCGTAGTGGCCTTAATTAGAAATTTTTTTCTGGTGGATAGTGGAAGAAAATTTTTTTATAATTTTTTCAAAAAAAAGCAAAGGGGGTAGTCCATGGTTTTTTTTGTCTAAAAATATTTTTTCGCACTATCTGCAAAAACCCAAAATTTAAATTAAAGCCAATACGGTTCTCTACAAAACACAGTACAAATCAAGTTGATATCTAGAAAAGCAAGCAAGTTATGACCAAAAAGGTAAGCAGTTCTACTACTTCCTTTTTCCGGCCACTTTTTAGTAGAACTGGTAACCTTTTTGGTCATAACTTCCTAAGTTTTCAATATATCGACTTGATTTCTTTTGCGTTGGATAGTTAACCGTAGTGGCCTTAATTATAAATTTTTTTCTGGTGGATAGTGGAAGAAAATTTTTTTATAATTTTTTCAAAAAAAAGCAAAGGGGGTAGTCCATGGTTTTTTTTGTCTAAAAATATTTTTTCGCACTATCTGCAAAAACCCAAAATTTAAATTAAAGCCAATACGGTTCTCTACAAAACACAGTACAAATCAAGTTGATATCTAGAAAAGCAAGCAAGTTATGACCAAAAAGGTAAGCAGTTCTACTACTTCCTTTTTCCGGCCACTTTTTAGTAGAACTGGTAACCTTTTTGGTCATAACTTCCTAAGTTTTCAATATATCGACTTGATTTCTTTTGCGTTGGATAGCTAACCGTAGTGGCCTTAATTAGAAATTTTTTTCTGGTGGATAGTGGAAGAAAATTTTTTTATAATTTTTTCAAAAAAAAGCAAAGGGGGTAGTCCATGGTTTTTTTTTGTCTAAAAATATTTTTTCGTACTATCTGCAAAAACCCAAAATTTAAATTAAAGCCAATACGGTTCTCTACAAAACACAGTACAAATCAAGTTGATATCTAGAAAAGCAAGCAAGTTATGACCAAAAAGGTAAGCAGTTCTACTACTTCCTTTTTCCGGCCACTTTTTAGTAGAACTGGTAACCTTTTTGGTCATAACTTCCTAAGTTTTCAATATATCGACTTGATTTCTTTTGCGTTGGATAGTTAACCGTAGTGGCCTTAATTAGAAATTTTTTTCTGGTGGATAGTGGAAGAAAATTTTTTTATAATTTTTTCAAAAAAAAGCAAAGGGGGTAGTCCATGGTTTTTTTTGTCTAAAAATATTTTTTCGCACTATCTGCAAAAACCCAAAATTTAAATTAAAGCCAATACGGTTCTCTACAAAACACAGTACAAATCAAGTCGATATCTAGAAAAGTAAGCAAGTTATGACCAAAAACGTAAGCAGTTCTACTACTTCCTCTTTCCGGCCACTTTTTAGTAGAACTGGTTACCTTTTTGGTCATAACTTGCTAAGTTTTCAATATATCGACTTGATTTCTTTTGCGTTGGATAGTTAACCATAGTGGCCTTAATTAGAAATTTTTTTCTGGTGGATAGTGGAAGAAAATTTTTTTATAATTTTTTCAAAAAAAAGCAAAGGGGGTAGTCCATGGTTCTTTTTGTTTAAAAATAGTTTTTCGCACTATCTGCAAAAACCCAAAATTCAGATTAAAGCCAATACGGTTCTCTACAAAACACAGTACAAATCAAGTTGATATCTAGAAAAGCAAGCAAGTTATGACCAAAAAGGTAAGCAGTTCTACTACTTCCTTTTTCCGGCCACTTTTTAGTAGAACTGGTAACCTTTTTGGTCATAACTTCCTAAGTTTTCAATATATCGACTTGATTTCTTTTGCGTTTGATAGCTAACCGTAGTGGCCTTAATTAGAAATTTTTTTCTGGTGGATAGTGGAAGAAAATTTTTTTATAATTTTTTCAAAAAAAAGCAAAGGGGGTAGTCCATGGTTTTTTTTGTCTAAAAATATTTTTTCGCACTATCTGCAAAAACCCAAAATTTAAATTAAAGCCAATACGGTTCTCTACAAAACACAGTACAAATCAAGTTGATATCTAGAAAAGCAAGCAAGTTATGACCAAAAAGGTAAGCAGTTCTACTACTTCCTTTTTCCGGCCACTTTTTAGTAGAACTGGTAACCTTTTTGGTCATAACTTCCTAAGTTTTCAATATATCGACTTGATTTCTTTTGCGTTGGATAGTTAACCGTAGTGGCCTTAATTATAAATTTTTTTCTGGTGGATAGTGGAAGAAAATTTTTTTATAATTTTTTCAAAAAAAAGCAAAGGGGGTAGTCCATGGTTTTTTTTGTCTAAAAATATTTTTTCGCACTATCTGCAAAAACCCAAAATTTAAATTAAAGCCAATACGGTTCTCTACAAAACACAGTACAAATCAAGTTGATATCTAGAAAAGCAAGCAAGTTATGACCAAAAAGGTAAGCAGTTCTACTACTTCCTTTTTCCGGCCACTTTTTAGTAGAACTGGTAACCTTTTTGGTCATAACTTCCTAAGTTTTCAATATATCGACTTGATTTCTTTTGCGTTGGATAGCTAACCGTAGTGGCCTTAATTAGAAATTTTTTTCTGGTGGATAGTGGAAGAAAATTTTTTTATAATTTTTTCAAAAAAAAGCAAAGGGGGTAGTCCATGGTTTTTTTTTGTCTAAAAATATTTTTTCGTACTATCTGCAAAAACCCAAAATTTAAATTAAAGCCAATACGGTTCTCTACAAAACACAGTACAAATCAAGTTGATATCTAGAAAAGCAAGCAAGTTATGACCAAAAAGGTAAGCAGTTCTACTACTTCCTTTTTCCGGCCACTTTTTAGTAGAACTGGTAACCTTTTTGGTCATAACTTCCTAAGTTTTCAATATATCGACTTGATTTCTTTTGCGTTGGATAGTTAACCGTAGTGGCCTTAATTAGAAATTTTTTTCTGGTGGATAGTGGAAGAAAATTTTTTTATAATTTTTTCCAAAAATAGCAAAGGGGGTAGTCCATGGTTTTTTTTGTCTAAAAATATTTTTTCGCACTATCTGCAAAAACCCAAAATTCAGATTAAAGCCAATACGGTTCTCTACAAAACACAGTACAAATCAAGTTGATATCTAGAAAAGCAAGCAAGTTATGACCAAAAAGGTAAGCAGTTCTACTACTGCCTCTTTCCGGACACTTTTTAGTAGAACTGGTTACCTTTTTGGTCATAACTTGCTAAGTTTTCAATATATCGACTTGATTTCTTTTGCGTTGGATAGCTAACCGTATTGGCCTTAATTAAAAATGTTTTTTGGTGGATAGTGCAAGAATATTTTTTTTATCATTTTTTCAAAAAAAGCAAAGGGGGCAGTCCATCGTTTATTTTGGCTAAAAATATATTTTTCGCACTATCTCCAAAAAACAATATTCGAATTAAAGACAATTTGGTTCTCTATCCGACGCAATAGAAATCAAGTCGATATCTAGAAAAGTAAGCAAGTTATGACCAAAAACGTAAGCAGTTCTACTACTGCCTCTTTCCGGCCACTTTTTAGTAGAACTGGTTACCTTTTTGGTCATAACTTGCTAAGTTTTCAATATATCGACTTGATTTCTTTTGCGTTGGATAGCTAACCGTAGTGGCCTTAATTAGAAATTTTTTTCTGGTGGATAGTGGAAGAAATTTTTTTTATAATTTTTTCAAAAAAAAGCAAAGGGGGTAGTCCATGGTTTTTTTTGTCTAAAAATATTTTTTCGCACTATCTGCAAAAACCCAAAATTTAAATTAAAGCCAATACGGTTCTCTACAAAACACAGTACAAATCAAGTCGATATCTAGAAAAGTAAGCAAGTTATGACCAAAAACGTAAGCAGTTCTACTACTTCCTCTTTCCGGCCACTTTTTAGTAGAACTGGTTACCTTTTTGGTCATAACTTGCTAAGTTTTCAATATATCGACTTGATTTCTTTTGCGTTGGATAGTTAACCGTAGTGGCCTTAATTAGAAATTTTTTTCTGGTGGATAGTGGAAGAAAATTTTTTTATAATTTTTTCAAAAAAAAGCAAAGGGGGTAGTCCATGGTTCTTTTTGTTTAAAAATAGTTTTTCGCACTATCTGCAAAAACCCAAAATTCAGATTAAAGCCAATACGGTTCTCTACAAAACACAGTACAAATCAAGTTGATATCTAGAAAAGCAAGCAAGTTATGACCAAAAAGGTAAGCAGTTCTACTACTTCCTTTTTCCGGCCACTTTTTAGTAGAACTGGTAACCTTTTTGGTCATAACTTCCTAAGTTTTCAATATATCGACTTGATTTCTTTTGCGTTTGATAGTTAACCGTAGTGGCCTTAATTAGAAATTTTTTTCTGGTGGATAGTGGAAGAAAATTTTTTTATAATTTTTTCAAAAAAAAGCAAAGGGGGTAGTCCATGGTTTTTTTTGTCTAAAAATATTTTTTCGCACTATCTGCAAAAACCCAAAATTTAAATTAAAGCCAATACGGTTCTCTACAAAACACAGTACAAATCAAGTTGATATCTAGAAAAGCAAGCAAGTTATGACCAAAAAGGTAAGCAGTTCTACTACTTCCTTTTTCCGGCCACTTTTTAGTAGAACTGGTAACCTTTTTGGTCATAACTTCCTAAGTTTTCAATATATCGACTTGATTTCTTTTGCGTTGGATAGTTAACCGTAGTGGCCTTAATTATAAATTTTTTTCTGGTGGATAGTGGAAGAAAATTTTTTTATAATTTTTTCAAAAAAAAGCAAAGGGGGTAGTCCATGGTTTTTTTTGTCTAAAAATATTTTTTCGCACTATCTGCAAAAACCCAAAATTTAAATTAAAGCCAATACGGTTCTCTACAAAACACAGTACAAATCAAGTTGATATCTAGAAAAGCAAGCAAGTTATGACCAAAAAGGTAAGCAGTTCTACTACTTCCTTTTTCCGGCCACTTTTTAGTAGAACTGGTAACCTTTTTGGTCATAACTTCCTAAGTTTTCAATATATCGACTTGATTTCTTTTGCGTTGGATAGCTAACCGTAGTGGCCTTAATTAGAAATTTTTTTCTGGTGGATAGTGGAAGAAAATTTTTTTATAATTTTTTCAAAAAAAAGCAAAGGGGGTAGTCCATGGTTTTTTTTTGTCTAAAAATATTTTTTCGTACTATCTGCAAAAACCCAAAATTTAAATTAAAGCCAATACGGTTCTCTACAAAACACAGTACAAATCAAGTTGATATCTAGAAAAGCAAGCAAGTTATGACCAAAAAGGTAAGCAGTTCTACTACTTCCTTTTTCCGGCCACTTTTTAGTAGAACTGGTAACCTTTTTGGTCATAACTTCCTAAGTTTTCAATATATCGACTTGATTTCTTTTGCGTTGGATAGTTAACCGTAGTGGCCTTAATTATAAATTTTTTTCTGGTGGATAGTGGAAGAAAATTTTTTTATAATTTTTTCAAAAAAAAGCAAAGGGGGTAGTCCATGGTTTTTTTTGTCTAAAAATATTTTTTCGCACTATCTGCAAAAACCCAAAATTCAGATTAAAGCCAATACGGTTCTCTACAAAACACAGTACAAATCAAGTTGATATCTAGAAAAGCAAGCAAGTTATGACCAAAAAGGTAAGCAGTTCTACTACTTCCTTTTTCCGGCCACTTTTTAGTAGAACTGGTAACCTTTTTGGTCATAACTTCCTAAGTTTTCAATATATCGACTTGATTTCTTTTGCGTTGGATAGCTAACCGTAGTGGCCTTAATTAGAAATTTTTTTCTGGTGGATAGTGGAAGAAAATTTTTTTATCATTTTTTCAAAAAAAGCAAAGGGGGTAGTCCATCGTTTATTTTGGCTAAAAATATATTTTTCGCACTATCTCCAAAAAACAATATTCGAATTAAAGACAATTTGGTTCTCTATCCGACGCAATAGAAATCAAGTCGATATCTAGAAACGTAAGCAGTTCTACTACTGCCTCTTTCCGGACACTTTTTAGTAGAACTGGTTACCTTTTTGGTCATAACTTGCTAAGTTTTCAATATATCGACTTGATTTCTTTTGCGTTGGATAGCTAACCGTATTGGCCTTAATTAAAAATGTTTTTTGGTGGATAGTGCAAGAATATTTTTTTTATAATTTTTTCAAAAAAAGCAAAGGGGGTAGTCCATCGTTTATTTTGGCTAAAAATATATTTTTCGCACTATCTCCAAAAAACAATATTCGAATTAAAGACAATTTGGTTCTCTATCCGACGCAATAGAAATCAAGTCGATATCTAGAAAAGTAAGCAAGTTATGACCAAAAACGTAAGCAGTTCTACTACTGCCTCTTTCCGGCCACTTTTTAGTAGAACTGGTTACCTTTTTGGTCATAACTTGCTAAGTTTTCAATATATCGACTTGATTTCTTTTGCGTTGGATAGCTAACCGTAGTGGCCTTAATTAGAAATTTTTTTCTGGTGGATAGTGGAAGAAAATTTTTTTATAATTTTTTCAAAAAAAAGCAAAGGGGGTAGTCCATGGTTTTTTTTGTCTAAAAATATTTTTTCGCACTATCTGCAAAAACCCAAAATTTAAATTAAAGCCAATACGGTTCTCTACAAAACACAGTACAAATCAAGTCGATATCTAGAAAAGTAAGCAAGTTATGACCAAAAACGTAAGCAGTTCTACTACTTCCTCTTTCCGGCCACTTTTTAGTAGAACTGGTTACCTTTTTGGTCATAACTTGCTAAGTTTTCAATATATCGACTTGATTTCTTTTGCGTTGGATAGCTAACCGTAGTGGCCTTAATTAGAAATTTTTTTCTGGTGGATAGTGGAAGAAAATTTTTTTATAATTTTTTCAAAAAAAAGCAAAGGGGGTAGTCCATGGTTCTTTTTGTTTAAAAATAGTTTTTCGCACTATCTGCAAAAACCCAAAATTCAGATTAAAGCCAATACGGTTCTCTACAAAACACAGTACAAATCAAGTTGATATCTAGAAAAGCAAGCAAGTTATGACCAAAAAGGTAAGCAGTTCTACTACTGCCTCTTTCCGGACACTTTTTAGTAGAACTGGTTACCTTTTTGGTCATAACTTGCTAAGTTTTCAATATATCGACTTGATTTCTTTTGCGTTGGATAGCTAACCGTATTGGCCTTAATTAAAAATGTTTTTTGGTGGATAGTGCAAGAATATTTTTTTTATCATTTTTTCAAAAAAAGCAAAGGGGGCAGTCCATCGTTTATTTTGGCTAAAAATATATTTTTCGCACTATCTCCAAAAAACAATATTCGAATTAAAGACAATTTGGTTCTCTATCCGACGCAATAGAAATCAAGTCGATATCTAGAAAAGTAAGCAAGTTATGACCAAAAACGTAAGCAGTTCTACTACTGCCTCTTTCCGGCCACTTTTTAGTAGAACTGGTTACCTTTTTGGTCATAACTTGCTAAGTTTTCAATATATCGACTTGATTTCTTTTGCGTTGGATAGCTAACCGTAGTGGCCTTAATTAGAAATTTTTTTCTGGTGGATAGTGGAAGAAATTTTTTTTATAATTTTTTCAAAAAAAAGCAAAGGGGGTAGTCCATGGTTTTTTTTGTCTAAAAATATTTTTTCGCACTATCTGCAAAAACCCAAAATTTAAATTAAAGCCAATACGGTTCTCTACAAAACACAGTACAAATCAAGTCGATATCTAGAAAAGTAAGCAAGTTATGACCAAAAACGTAAGCAGTTCTACTACTTCCTCTTTCCGGCCACTTTTTAGTAGAACTGGTTACCTTTTTGGTCATAACTTGCTAAGTTTTCAATATATCGACTTGATTTCTTTTGCGTTGGATAGTTAACCGTAGTGGCCTTAATTAGAAATTTTTTTCTGGTGGATAGTGGAAGAAAATTTTTTTATAATTTTTTCAAAAAAAAGCAAAGGGGGTAGTCCATGGTTCTTTTTGTTTAAAAATAGTTTTTCGCACTATCTGCAAAAACCCAAAATTCAGATTAAAGCCAATACGGTTCTCTACAAAACACAGTACAAATCAAGTTGATATCTAGAAAAGCAAGCAAGTTATGACCAAAAAGGTAAGCAGTTCTACTACTTCCTTTTTCCGGCCACTTTTTAGTAGAACTGGTAACCTTTTTGGTCATAACTTCCTAAGTTTTCAATATATCGACTTGATTTCTTTTGCGTTTGATAGTTAACCGTAGTGGCCTTAATTAGAAATTTTTTTCTGGTGGATAGTGGAAGAAAATTTTTTTATAATTTTTTCAAAAAAAAGCAAAGGGGGTAGTCCATGGTTTTTTTTGTCTAAAAATATTTTTTCGCACTATCTGCAAAAACCCAAAATTTAAATTAAAGCCAATACGGTTCTCTACAAAACACAGTACAAATCAAGTTGATATCTAGAAAAGCAAGCAAGTTATGACCAAAAAGGTAAGCAGTTCTACTACTTCCTTTTTCCGGCCACTTTTTAGTAGAACTGGTAACCTTTTTGGTCATAACTTCCTAAGTTTTCAATATATCGACTTGATTTCTTTTGCGTTGGATAGTTAACCGTAGTGGCCTTAATTATAAATTTTTTTCTGGTGGATAGTGGAAGAAAATTTTTTTATAATTTTTTCAAAAAAAAGCAAAGGGGGTAGTCCATGGTTTTTTTTGTCTAAAAATATTTTTTCGCACTATCTGCAAAAACCCAAAATTTAAATTAAAGCCAATACGGTTCTCTACAAAACACAGTACAAATCAAGTTGATATCTAGAAAAGCAAGCAAGTTATGACCAAAAAGGTAAGCAGTTCTACTACTTCCTTTTTCCGGCCACTTTTTAGTAGAACTGGTAACCTTTTTGGTCATAACTTCCTAAGTTTTCAATATATCGACTTGATTTCTTTTGCGTTGGATAGTTAACCGTAGTGGCCTTAATTAGAAATTTTTTTCTGGTGGATAGTGGAAGAAAATTTTTTTATAATTTTTTCGAAAAAAAGCAAAGGGGGTAGTCCATGGTTTTTTTTTGTCTAAAAATATTTTTTCGTACTATCTGCAAAAACCCAAAATTTAAATTAAAGCCAATACGGTTCTCTACAAAACACAGTACAAATCAAGTTGATATCTAGAAAAGCAAGCAAGTTATGACCAAAAAGGTAAGCAGTTCTACTACTTCCTTTTTCCGGCCACTTTTTAGTAGAACTGGTAACCTTTTTGGTCATAACTTCCTAAGTTTTCAATATATCGACTTGATTTCTTTTGCGTTGGATAGTTAACCGTAGTGGCCTTAATTAGAAATTTTTTTCTGGTGGATAGTGGAAGAAAATTTTTTTATAATTTTTTCGAAAAAAAGCAAAGGGGGTAGTCCATGGTTTTTTTTTGTCTAAAAATATTTTTTCGTACTATCTGCAAAAACCCAAAATTTAAATTAAAGCCAATACGGTTCTCTACAAAACACAGTACAAATCAAGTTGATATCTAGAAAAGTAAGCAAGTTATGACCAAAAACGTAAGCAGTTCTACTACTGCCTCTTTCCGGCCACTTTTTAGTAGAACTGGTTACCTTTTTGGTCATAACTTGCTAAGTTTTCAATATATCGACTTGATTTCTTTTGCGTTGGATAGCTAACCGTAGTGGCCTTAATTAGAAATTTTTTTCTGGTGGATAGTGGAAGAAAATTTTTTTATAATTTTTTCAAAAAAAAGCAAAGGGGGTAGTCCATGGTTTTTTTTGTCTAAAAATATTTTTTCGCACTATCTGCAAAAACCCAAAATTTAAATTAAAGCCAATACGGTTCTCTACAAAACACAGTACAAATCAAGTCGATATCTAGAAAAGTAAGCAAGTTATGACCAAAAACGTAAGCAGTTCTACTACTTCCTCTTTCCGGCCACTTTTTAGTAGAACTGGTTACCTTTTTGGTCATAACTTGCTAAGTTTTCAATATATCGACTTGATTTCTTTTGCGTTGGATAGTTAACCGTAGTGGCCTTAATTAGAAATTTTTTTCTGGTGGATAGTGGAAGAAAATTTTTTTATCATTTTTTCAAAAAAAAGCAAAGGGGGTAGTCCATGGTTCTTTTTGTTTAAAAATAGTTTTTCGCACTATCTGCAAAAACCCAAAATTCAGATTAAAGCCAATACGGTTCTCTACAAAACACAGTACAACTCAAGTTGATATCTAGAAAAGCAAGCAAGTTATGACCAAAAAGGTAAGCAGTTCTACTACTTCCTTTTTCCGGCCACTTTTTAGTAGAACTGGTAACCTTTTTGGTCATAACTTCCTAAGTTTTCAATATATCGACTTGATTTCTTTTGCGTTTGATAGCTAACCGTAGTGGCCTTAATTAGAAATTTTTTTCTGGTGGATAGTGGAAGAAAATTTTTTTATAATTTTTTCAAAAAAAAGCAAAGGGGGTAGTCCATGGTTTTTTTTGTCTAAAAATATTTTTTCGCACTATCTGCAAAAACCCAAAATTTAAATTAAAGCCAATACGGTTCTCTACAAAACACAGTACAAATCAAGTTGATATCTAGAAAAGCAAGCAAGTTATGACCAAAAAGGTAAGCAGTTCTACTACTTCCTTTTTCCGGCCACTTTTTAGTAGAACTGGTAACCTTTTTGGTCATAACTTCCTAAGTTTTCAATATATCGACTTGATTTCTTTTGCGTTGGATAGTTAACCGTAGTGGCCTTATTTATAAATTTTTTTCTGGTGGATAGTGGAAGAAAATTTTTTTATAATTTTTTCAAAAAAAAGCAAAGGGGGTAGTCCATGGTTTTTTTTGTCTAAAAATATTTTTTCGCACTATCTGCAAAAACCCAAAATTTAAATTAAAGCCAATACGGTTCTCTACAAAACACAGTACAAATCAAGTTGATATCTAGAAAAGCAAGCAAGTTATGACCAAAAAGGTAAGCAGTTCTACTACTTCCTTTTTCCGGCCACTTTTTAGTAGAACTGGTAACCTTTTTGGTCATAACTTCCTAAGTTTTCAATATATCGACTTGATTTCTTTTGCGTTGGATAGCTAACCGTATTGGCCTTAATTAAAAATGTTTTTTGGTGGATAGTGCAAGAATATTTTTTTTATAATTTTTTCAAAAAAAGCAAAGGGGGTAGTCCATCGTTTATTTTGGCTAAAAATATATTTTTCGCACTATCTCCAAAAAACAATATTCGAATTAAAGACAATTTGGTTCTCTATCCGACGCAATAGAAATCAAGTCGATATCTAGAAAAGTAAGCAAGTTATGACCAAAAACGTAAGCAGTTCTACTACTGCCTCTTTCCGGCCACTTTTTAGTAGAACTGGTTACCTTTTTGGTCATAACTTGCTAAGTTTTCAATATATCGACTTGATTTCTTTTGCGTTGGATAGCTAACCGTAGTGGCCTTAATTAGAAATTTTTTTCTGGTGGATAGTGGAAGAAAATTTTTTTATAATTTTTTCAAAAAAAAGCAAAGGGGGTAGTCCATGGTTTTTTTTGTCTAAAAATATTTTTTCGCACTATCTGCAAAAACCCAAAATTTAAATTAAAGCCAATACGGTTCTCTACAAAACACAGTACAAATCAAGTCGATATCTAGAAAAGTAAGCAAGTTATGACCAAAAACGTAAGCAGTTCTACTACTTCCTCTTTCCGGCCACTTTTTAGTAGAACTGGTTACCTTTTTGGTCATAACTTGCTAAGTTTTCAATATATCGACTTGATTTCTTTTGCGTTGGATAGTTAACCGTAGTGGCCTTAATTAGAAATTTTTTTCTGGTGGATAGTGGAAGAAAATTTTTTTATCATTTTTTCAAAAAAAAGCAAAGGGGGTAGTCCATGGTTCTTTTTGTTTAAAAATAGTTTTTCGCACTATCTGCAAAAACCCAAAATTCAGATTAAAGCCAATACGGTTCTCTACAAAACACAGTACAAATCAAGTTGATATCTAGAAAAGCAAGCAAGTTATGACCAAAAAGGTAAGCAGTTCTACTACTTCCTTTTTCCGGCCACTTTTTAGTAGAACTGGTAACCTTTTTGGTCATAACTTCCTAAGTTTTCAATATATCGACTTGATTTCTTTTGCGTTTGATAGCTAACCGTAGTGGCCTTAATTAGAAATTTTTTTCTGGTGGATAGTGGAAGAAAATTTTTTTATAATTTTTTCAAAAAAAAGCAAAGGGGGTAGTCCATGGTTTTTTTTGTCTAAAAATATTTTTTCGCACTATCTGCAAAAACCCAAAATTTAAATTAAAGCCAATACGGTTCTCTACAAAACACAGTACAAATCAAGTTGATATCTAGAAAAGCAAGCAAGTTATGACCAAAAAGGTAAGCAGTTCTACTACTTCCTTTTTCCGGCCACTTTTTAGTAGAACTGGTAACCTTTTTGGTCATAACTTCCTAAGTTTTCAATATATCGACTTGATTTCTTTTGCGTTGGATAGTTAACCGTAGTGGCCTTAATTATAAATTTTTTTCTGGTGGATAGTGGAAGAAAATTTTTTTATAATTTTTTCAAAAAAAAGCAAAGGGGGTAGTCCATGGTTTTTTTTGTCTAAAAATATTTTTTCGCACTATCTGTAAAAACCCAAAATTTAAATTAAAGCCAATACGGTTCTCTACAAAACACAGTACAAATCAAGTTGATATCTAGAAAAGCAAGCAAGTTATGACCAAAAAGGTAAGCAGTTCTACTACTTCCTTTTTCCGGCCACTTTTTAGTAGAACTGGTAACCTTTTTGGTCATAACTTCCTAAGTTTTCAATATATCGACTTGATTTCTTTTGCGTTGGATAGTTAACCGTAGTGGCCTTAATTAGAAATTTTTTTCTGGTGCATAGTGGAAGAAAATTTTTTTATAATTTTTTCAAAAAAAAGCAAAGGGGGTAGTCCATGGTTTTTTTTTGTCTAAAAATATTTTTTCGTACTATCTGCAAAAACCCAAAATTTAAATTAAAGCCAATACGGTTCTCTACAAAACACAGTACAAATCAAGTTGATATCTAGAAAAGCAAGCAAGTTATGACCAAAAAGGTAAGAAGTTCTACTACTTCCTTTTTCCGGCCACTTTTTAGTAGAACTGGTAACCTTTTTGGTCATAACTTCCTAAGTTTTCAATATATCGACTTGATTTCTTTTGCGTTGGATAGTTAACCGTAGTGGCCTTAATTAGAAATTTTTTTCTGGTGGATAGTGGAAGAAAATTTTTTTATAATTTTTTCAAAAAAAAGTAAAGGGGGTAGTCCATGGTTTTTTTTGTCTAAAAATATTTTTTCGCACTATCTGCAAAAACCCAAAATTTTAATTAAAGCCAATACGGTTCTCTACAAAACACAGTACAAATCAAGTTGACATCTAGAAAAGCAAGCAAGTTATGACCAAAAAGGTAAGCAGTTCTACTACTTCCTTTTTCCGGCCACTTTTTAGTAGAACTGGTAACCTTTTTGGTCATAACTTCCTAAGTTTTCAATATATCGACTTGATTTCTTTTGCGTTGGATAGTTAACCGTAGTGGCCTTAATTAGAAATTTTTTTCTGGTGGATAGTGGAAGAAAATTTTTTTATAATTTTTTCAAAAAAAAGCAAAGGGGGTAGTCCATGGTTTTTTTTGTCTAAAAATATTTTTTCGCACTATCTGCAAAAACCCAAAATTTAAATTAAAGCCAATACGGTTCTCTACAAAACACAGTACAAATCAAGTTGACATCTAGAAAAGCAAGCAAGTTATGACCAAAAAGGTAAGCAGTTCTACTACTTCCTTTTTCCGGCCACTTTTTAGTAGAACTGGTAACCTTTTTGGTCATAACTTCCTAAGTTTTCAATATATCGACTTGATTTCTTTTGCGTTGGATAGTTAACCGTAGTGGCCTTAATTAGAAATTTTTTTCTGGTGGATAGTGGAAGAAAATTTTTTTATAATTTTTTCAAAAAAAAGCAAAGGGGGTAGTCCATGGTTTTTTTTGTCTAAAAATATTTTTTCGCACTATCTGCAAAAACCCAAAATTTAAATTAAAGCCAATACGGTTCTCTACAAAACACAGTACAAATCAAGTTGACATCTAGAAAAGCAAGCAAGTTATGACCAAAAAGGTAAGCAGTTCTACTACTTCCTTTTTCCGGCCACTTTTTAGTAGAACTGGTAAACTTTTTGGTCATAACTTCCTAAGTTTTCAATATATCAACTTGATTTCTTTTGCGTTGGATAGCTAACCGTAGTGGCCTTAATTAGAAATTTTTTTCTGGTGGATAGTGGAAGAAAATTTTTTTATAATTTTTTCAAAAAAAAGCAAAGGGGGTAGTCCATGGTTTTTTTTGTCTAAAAATATTTTTTCGCACTATCTGCAAAAACCCAAAATTTAAATTAAAGCCAGTACGGTTCTCTACAAAACACAGTACAAATCAAGTTGATATCTAGAAAAGTAAGCAAGTTATGACCAAAAAGGTAAGCAGTTCTACTACTTCCTTTTTCCGGCCACTTTTTAGTAGAACTGGTAACCTTTTTGGTCATAACTTCCTAAGTTTTCAATATATCGACTTGATTTCTTTTGCGTTGGATAGTTAACCGTAGTGGCCTTAATTAGAAATTTTTTTCTGGTGGATAGTGGAAGAAAATTTTTTTATAATTTTTTCAAAAAAAAGCAAAGGGGGTAGTCCATGGTTTTTTTTGTCTAAAAATATTTTTTCGCACTATCTGCAAAAACCCAAAATTTAAATTAAAGCCAATACGGTTCTCTACAAAACACAGTACAAATCAAGTTGACATCTAGAAAAGCAAGCAAGTTATGACCAAAAAGGTAAGCAGTTCTACTACTTCCTTTTTCCGGCCACTTTTTAGTAGAACTGGTAACCTTTTTGGTCATAACTTCCTAAGTTTTCAATATATCGACTTGATTTCTTTTGCGTTGGATAGTTAACCGTAGTGGCCTTAATTAGAAATTTTTTTCTGGTGGATAGTGGAAGAAAATTTTTTTATAATTTTTTCAAAAAAAAGCAAAGGGGGTAGTCCATGGTTTTTTTTGTCTAAAAATATTTTTTCGCACTATCTGCAAAAACCCAAAATTTAAATTAAAGCCAATACGCTTCTCTACAAAACACAGTACAAATCAAGTTGACATCTAGAAAAGCAAGCAAGTTATGACCAAAAAGGTAAGCAGTTCTACTACTTCCTTTTTCCGGCCACTTTTTAGTAGAACTGGTAAACTTTTTGGTCATAACTTCCTAAGTTTTCAATATATCAACTTGATTTCTTTTGCGTTGGATAGCTAACCGTAGTGGCCTTAATTAGAAATTTTTTTCTGGTGGATAGTGGAAGAAAATTTTTTTATAATTTTTTCAAAAAAAAGCAAAGGGGGTAGTCCATGGTTTTTTTTGTCTAAAAATATTTTTTCGCACTATCTGCAAAAACCCAAAATTTAAATTAAAGCCAGTACGGTTCTCTACAAAACACAGTACAAATCAAGTTGATATCTAGAAAAGTAAGCAAGTTATGACCAAAAAGGTAAGCAGTTCTACTACTTCCTTTTTCCGGCCACTTTTTAGTAGAACTGGTAACCTTTTTGGTCATAACTTCCTAAGTTTTCAATATATCGACTTGATTTCTTTTGCGTTGGATAGTTAACCGTAGTGGCCTTAATTAGAAATTTTTTTCTGGTGGATAGTGGAAGAAAATTTTTTTATAATTTTTTCAAAAAAAAGCAAAGGGGGTAGTCCATGGTTTTTTTTGTCTAAAAATATTTTTTCGCACTATCTGCAAAAACCCAAAATTCAGATTAAAGCCAATACGGTTCTCTACAAAACACAGTACAAATCAAGTTGATATCTAGAAAAGTAAGCAAGTTATGACCAAAAAGGTAAGCAGTTCTACTACTTCCTTTTTCCGGCCACTTTTTAGTAGAACTGGTAACCTTTTTGGTCATAACTTCCTAAGTTTTCAATATATCGACTTGATTTCTTTTGCGTTGGATAGTTAACCGTAGTGGCCTTAATTATAAATTTTTTTCTGGTGGATAGTGGAAGAAAATTTTTTTATAATTTTTTCAAAAAAAAGCAAAGGGGGTAGTCCATGGTTTTTTTTGTCTAAAAATATTTTTTCGCACTATCTGCAAAAACCCAAAATTTAAATTAAAGCCAATACGGTTCTCTACAAAACACAGTACAAATCAAGTTGATATCTAGAAAAGCAAGCAAGTTATGACCAAAAAGGTAAGCAGTTCTACTACTTCCTTTTTCCGGCCACTTTTTAGTAGAACTGGTAACCTTTTTGGTCATAACTTCCTAAGTTTTCAATATATCGACTTCATTTCTTTTGCGTTGGATAGTTAACCGTAGTGGCCTTAATTATAAATTTTTTTCTGGTGGATAGTGGAAGAAAATTTTTTTATAATTTTTTCAAAAAAAAGCAAAGGGGGTAGTCCATGGTTTTTTTTGTCTAAAAATATTTTTTCGCACTATCTGCAAAAACCCAAAATTTAAATTAAAGCCAATACGGTTCTCTACAAAACACAGTACAAATCAAGTTGATATCTAGAAAAGCAAGCAAGTTATGACCAAAAAGGTAAGCAGTTCTACTACTTCCTTTTTCCGGCCACTTTTTAGTAGAACTGGTAACCTTTTTGGTCATAACTTCCTAAGTTTTCAATATATCGACTTGATTTCTTTTGCGTTGGATAGTTAACCGTAGTGGCCTTAATTAGAAATTTTTTTCTGGTGGATAGTGGAAGAAAATTTTTTTATAATTTTTTCAAAAAAAAGCAAAGGGGGTAGTCCATGGTTTTTTTTGTCTAAAAATATTTTTTCGCACTATCTGCAAAAACCCAAAATTTAAATTAAAGCCAATACGGTTCTCTACAAAACACAGTACAAATCAAGTTGATATCTAGAAAAGTAAGCAAGTTATGACCAAAAAGGTAAGCAGTTCTACTACTTCCTTTTTCCGGCCACTTTTTAGTAGAACTGGTAACCTTTTTGGTCATAACTTCCTAAGTTTTCAATATATCGACTTGATTTCTTTTGCGTTGGATAGCTAACCGTAGTGGCCTTAATTAGAAATTTTTTTCTGGTGGATAGTGGAAGAAAATTTTTTTATAATTTTTTCAAAAAAAAGCAAAGGGGGTAGTCCATGGTTTTTTTTGTCTAAAAATATTTTTTCGCACTATCTGCAAAAACCCAAAATTTAAATTAAAGCCAATACGGTTCTCTACAAAACACAGTACAAATCAAGTTGATATCTAGAAAAGTAAGCAAGTTATGACCAAAAAGGTAAGCAGTTCTACTACTTCCTTTTTCCGGCCACTTTTTAGTAGAACTGGTAACCTTTTTGGTCATAACTTCCTAAGGTTTCAATATATCGACTTGATTTCTTTTGCGTTGGATAGTTAACCGTAGTGGCCTTAATTAGAAATTTTTTTCTGGTGGATAGTGGAAGAAAATTTTTTTATAATTTTTTCAAAAAAAAGCAAAGGGGGTAGTCCATGGTTTTTTTTGTCTAAAAAGATTTTTTCGCACTATCTGCAAAAACCCAAAATTTAAATTAAAGCCAATACGGTTCTCTACAAAACACAGTACAAATCAAGTTGATATCTAGAAAAGTAAGCAAGTTATGACCAAAAAGGTAAGCAGTTCTACTACTTCCTTTTTCCGGCCACTTTTTAGTAGAACTGGTAACCTTTTTGGTCATAACTTCCTAAGGTTTCAATATATCGACTTGATTTCTTTTGCGTTGGATAGTTAACCGTAGTGGCCTTAATTAGAAATTTTTTTCTGGTGGATAGTGGAAGAAAATTTTTTTATAATTTTTTCAAAAAAAAGCAAAGGGGGTAGTCCATGGTTTTTTTTGTCTAAAAATATTTTTTCGCACTATCTGCAAAAACCCAAAATTTAAATTAAAGCCAATACGGTTCTCTACAAAACACAGTACAAATCAAGTTGATATCTAGAAAAGTAAGCAAGTTATGACCAAAAAGGTAAGCAGTTCTACTACTTCCTTTTTCCGGCCACTTTTTAGTAGAACTGGTAACCTTTTTGGTCATAACTTCCTAAGTTTTCAATATATCGACTTGATTTCTTTTGCGTTGGATAGCTAACCGTAGTGGCCTTAATTAGAAATTTTTTTCTGGTGGATAGTGGAAGAAAATTTTTTTATAATTTTTTCAAAAAAAAGCAAAGGGGGTAGTCCATGGTTTTTTTTGTCTAAAAATATTTTTTCGCACTATCTGCAAAAACCCAAAATTTAAATTAAAGCCAATACGCTTCTCTACAAAACACAGTACAAATCAAGTTGATATCTAGAAAAGCAAGCAAGTTATGACCAAAAAGGTAAGCAGTTCTACTACTTCCTTTTTCCGGCCACTTTTTAGTAGAACTGGTAAACTTTTTGGTCATAACTTCCTAAGTTTTCAATATATCAACTTGGTTTCTTTTGCGTTGGATAGCTAACCGTAGTGGCCTTAATTAGAAATTTTTTTCTGGTGGATAGTGGAAGAAAATTTTTTTATAATTTTTTCAAAAAAAAGCAAAGGGGGTAGTCCATGGTTTTTTTTGTCTAAAAATATTTTTTCGCACTATCTGCAAAAACCCAAAATTTAAATTAAAGCCAATACGGTTCTCTACAAAACACAGTACAAATCAAGTTGATATCTAGAAAAGTAAGCAAGTTATGACCAAAAAGGTAAGCAGTTCTACTACTTCCTTTTTCCGGCCACTTTTTAGTAGAACTGGTAACCTTTTTGGTCATAACTTCCTAAGTTTTCAATATATCGACTTGATTTCTTTTGCGTTGGATAGTTAACCGTAGTGGCCTTAATTAGAAATTTTTTTCTGGTGGATAGTGGAAGAAAATTTTTTTATAATTTTTTCAAAAAAAAGCAAAGGGGGTAGTCCATGGTTTTTTTTGTCTAAAAATATTTTTTCGCACTATCTGCAAAAACCCAAAATTTTAATTAAAGCCAATACGGTTCTCTACAAAACACAGTACAAATCAAGTTGACATCTAGAAAAGCAAGCAAGTTATGACCAAAAAGGTAAGCAGTTCTACTACTTCCTTTTTCCGGCCACTTTTTAGTAGAACTGGTAACCTTTTTGGTCATAACTTCCTAAGTTTTCAATATATCGACTTGATTTCTTTTGCGTTGGATAGCTAACCGTAGTGGCCTTAATTAGAAATTTTTTTCTGGTGGATACTGGAAGAAAATTTTTTTATAATTTTTTCAAAAAAAAGCAAAGGGGGTAGTCCATGGTTTTTTTTGTCTAAAAATATTTTTTCGCACTATCTGCAAAAACCCAAAATTTAAATTAAAGCCAATACGGTTCTCTACAAAACACAGTACAAATCAAGTTGATATCTAGAAAAGCAAGCAAGTTATGACCAAAAAGGTAAGCAGTTCTACTACTTCCTTTTTCCGGCCACTTTTTAGTAGAACTGGTAACCTTTTTGGTCATAACTTCCTAAGTTTTCAATATATCGACTTGATTTCTTTTGCGTTGGATAGCTAACCGTAGTGGCCTTAATTAGAAATTTTTTTCTGGTGGATAGTGGAAGAAAATTTTTTTATCATTTTTTCAAAAAAAAGCAAAGGGGGTAGTCCATGGTTTTTTTTGTCTAAAAATATTTTTTCGCACTATCTGCAAAAACCCAAAATTTAAATTAAAGCCAATACGGTTCTCTACAAAACACAGTACAAATCAAGTTGATATCTAGAAAAGTAAGCAAGTTATGACCAAAAAGGTAAGCAGTTCTACTACTTCCTTTTTCCGGCCACTTTTTAGTAGAACTGGTAACCTTTTTCGTCATAACTTCCTAAGTTTTCAATATATCGACTTGATTTCTTTTGCGTTGGATAGCTAACCGTAGTGGCCTTAATTAGAAATTTTTTTCTGGTGGATAGTGGAAGAAAATTTTTTTATAATTTTTTCAAAAAAAAGCAAAGGGGGTAGTCCATGGTTTTTTTTGTCTAAAAATATTTTTTCGCACTATCTGCAAAAACCCAAAATTTAAATTAAAGCCAATACGCTTCTCTACAAAACACAGTACAAATCAAGTTGATATCTAGAAAAGCAAGCAAGTTATGACCAAAAAGGTAAGCAGTTCTACTACTTCCTTTTTCCGGCCACTTTTTAGTAGAACTGGTAAACTTTTTGGTCATAACTTCCTAAGTTTTCAATATATCAACTTGATTTCTTTTGCGTTGGATAGCTAACCGTAGTGGCCTTAATTAGAAATTTTTTTCTGGTGGATAGTGGAAGAAAATTTTTTTATAATTTTTTCAAAAAAAAGCAAAGGGGGTAGTCCATGGTTTTTTTTGTCTAAAAATATTTTTTCGCACTATCTGCAAAAACCCAAAATTTAAATTAAAGCCAATACGGTTCTCTACAAAACACAGTACAAATCAAGTTGATATCTAGAAAAGTAAGCAAGTTATGACCAAAAAGGTAAGCAGTTCTACTACTTCCTTTTTCCGGCCACTTTTTAGTAGAACTGGTAACCTTTTTGGTCATAACTTCCTAAGTTTTCAATATATCGACTTGATTTCTTTTGCGTTGGATAGTTAACCGTAGTGGCCTTAATTATAAATTTTTTTCTGGTGGATAGTGGAAGAAAATTTTTTTATAATTTTTTAAAAAAAAAGCAAAGGGGGTAGTCCATGGTTTTTTTTGTCTAAAAATATTTTTTCGCACTATCTGCAAAAACCCAAAATTTAAATTAAAGCCAATACGGTTCTCTACAAAACACAGTACAAATCAAGTTGATATCTAGAAAAGCAAGCAAGTTATGACCAAAAAGGTAAGCAGTTCTACTACTTCCTTTTTCCGGCCACTTTTTAGTAGAACTGGTAACCTTTTTGGTCATAACTTCCTAAGTTTTCAATATATCGACTTGATTTCTTTTGCGTTGGATAGTTAACCGTAGTGGCCTTAATTAGAAATTTTTTTCTGGTGGATAGTGGAAGAAAATTTTTTTATAATTTTTTCAAAAAAAAGCAAAGGGGGTAGTCCATGGTTTTTTTTGTCTAAAAATATTTTTTCGCACTATCTGCAAAAACCCAAAATTTAAATTAAAGCCAATACGGTTCTCTACAAAACACAGTACAAATCAAGTTGATATCTAGAAAAGCAAGCAAGTTATGACCAAAAAGGTAAGCAGTTCTACTACTTCCTTTTTCCGGCCACTTTTTAGTAGAACTGGTAACCTTTTTGGTCATAACTTCCTAAGTTTTCAATATATCGACTTGATTTCTTTTGCGTTGGATAGTTAACCGTAGTGGCCTTAATTAGAAATTTTTTTCTGGTGGATAGTGGAAGAAAATTTTTTTATAATTTTTTCAAAAAAAAGCAAAGGGGGTAGTCCATGGTTTTTTTTGTCTAAAAATATTTTTTCGCACTATCTGCAAAAACCCAAAATTTAAATTAAAGCCAATACGGTTCTCTACAAAACACAGTACAAATCAAGTTGATATCTAGAAAAGCAAGCAAGTTATGACCAAAAAGGTAAGCAGTTCTACTACTTCCTTTTTCCGGCCACTTTTTAGTAGAACTGGTAACCTTTTTGGTCATAACTTCCTAAGTTTTCAATATATCGACTTGATTTCTTTTGCGTTGGATAGCTAACCGTAGTGGCCTTAATTATAAATTTTTTTCTGGTGGATAGTGGAAGAAAATTTTTTTATCATTTTTTCAAAAAAAAGCAAAGGGGGTAGTCCATGGTTTTTTTTGTCTAAAAATATTTTTTCGCACTATCTGCAAAAACCCAAAATTTAAATTAAAGCCAATACGGTTCTCTACAAAACACAGTACAAATCAAGTTGATATCTAGAAAAGTAAGCAAGTTATGACCAAAAAGGTAAGCAGTTCTACTACTTCCTTTTTCCGGCCACTTTTTAGTAGAACTGGTAACCTTTTTGGTCATAACTTCCTAAGTTTTCAATATATCGACTTGATTTCTTTTGCGTTGGATAGTTAACCGTAGTGGCCTTAATTAGAAATTTTTTTCTGGTGGATAGTGGAAGAAAATTTTTTTATAATTTTTTCAAAAAAAAGCAAAGGGGGTAGTCCATGGTTTTTTTTGTCTAAAAATATTTTTTCGCACTATCTGCAAAAACCCAAAATTTAAATTAAAGCCAATACGGTTCTCTACAAAACACAGTACAAATCAAGTTGATATCTAGAAAAGCAAGCAAGTTATGACCAAAAAGGTAAGCAGTTCTACTACTTCCTTTTTCCGGCCACTTTTTAGTAGAACTGGTAACCTTTTTGGTCATAACTTCCTAAGTTTTCAATATATCGACTTGATTTCTTTTGCGTTGGATAGCTAACCGTAGTGGCCTTAATTATAAATTTTTTTCTGGTGGATAGTGGAAGAAAATTTTTTTATCATTTTTTCAAAAAAAAGCAAAGGGGGTAGTCCATGGTTTTTTTTGTCTAAAAATATTTTTTCGCACTATCTGCAAAAACCCAAAATTTAAATTAAAGCCAATACGGTTCTCTACAAAACACAGTACAAATCAAGTTGATATCTAGAAAAGTAAGCAAGTTATGACCAAAAAGGTAAGCAGTTCTACTACTTCCTTTTTCCGGCCACTTTTTAGTAGAACTGGTAACCTTTTTGGTCATAACTTCCTAAGTTTTCAATATATCGACTTGATTTCTTTTGCGTTCGATAGTTAACCGTAGTGGCCTTAATTAGAAATTTTTTTCTGGTGGATAGTGGAAGAAAATTTTTTTATCATTTTTTCAAAAAAAAAGCAAAGGGGGTAGTCCATGGTTTTTTTTGTCTAAAAATATTTTTTCGCAATATCTGCAAAAACCCAAAATTTGAATTAAAGCCAATACGGTTCTCTACAAAACACAGTACAAATCAAGTTGATATCTAGAAAAGTAAGCAAGTTATGACCAAAAAGGTAAGCAGTTCTACTACTTCCTTTTTCCGGCCACTTTTTAGTAGAACTGGTAACCTTTTTGGTCATAACTTCCTAAGTTTTCAATATATCGACTTGATTTCTTTTGCGTTGGATAGTTAACCGTAGTGGCCTTAATTAGAAATTTTTTTCTGGTGGATAGTGGAAGAAAATTTTTTTATAATTTTTTCAAAAAAAAGCAAAGGGGGTAGTCCATGGTTTTTTTTGTCTAAAAATATTTTTTCGCACTATCTGCAAAAACCCAAAATTTAAATTAAAGCCAATACGGTTCTCTACAAAACACAGTACAAATCAAGTTGATATCTAGAAAAGTAAGCAAGTTATGACCAAAAAGGTAAGCAGTTCTACTACTTCCTTTTTCCGGCCACTTTTTAGTAGAACTGGTAACCTTTTTGGTCATAACTTCCTAAGTTTTCAATATATCGACTTGATTTCTTTTGCGTTGGATAGTTAACCGTAGTGGCCTTAATTAGAAATTTTTTTCTGGTGGATAGTGGAAGAAAATTTTTTTATAATTTTTTCAAAAAAAAGCAAAGGGGGTAGTCCATGGTTTTTTTTGTCTAAAAATATTTTTTCGCACTATCTGCAAAAACCCAAAATTTAAATTAAAGCCAATACGGTTCTCTACAAAACACAGTACAAATCAAGTTGATATCTAGAAAAGCAAGCAAGTTATGACCAAAAAGGTAAGCAGTTCTACTACTTCCTTTTTCCGGCCACTTTTTAGTAGAACTGGTAACCTTTTTGGTCATAACTTCCTAAGTTTTCAATATATCGACTTGATTTCTTTTGCGTTGGATAGTTAACCGTAGTGGCCTTAATTATAAATTTTTTTCTGGTGGATAGTGGAAGAAAATTTTTTTATAATTTTTTCAAAAAAAAGCAAAGGGGGTAGTCCATGGTTTTTTTTGTCTAAAAATATTTTTTCGCACTATCTGCAAAAACCCAAAATTTTAATTAAAGCCAATACGGTTCTCTACAAAACACAGTACAAATCAAGTTGACATCTAGAAAAGCAAGCAAGTTATGACCAAAAAGGTAAGCAGTTCTACTACTTCCTTTTTCCGGCCACTTTTTAGTAGAACTGGTAACCTTTTTGGTCATAACTTCCTAAGTTTTCAATATATCGACTTGATTTCTTTTGCGTTGGATAGCTAACCGTAGTGGCCTTAATTAGAAATTTTTTTCTGGTGGATAGTGGAAGAAAATTTTTTTATAATTTTTTCAAAAAAAAGCAAAGGGGGTAGTCCATGGTTTTTTTTGTCTAAAAATATTTTTTCGCACTATCTGCAAAAACCCAAAATTTAAATTAAAGCTAATACGGTTCTCTACAAAACACAGTACAAATCAAGTTGATATCTAGAAAAGCAAGCAAGTTATGACCAAAAAGGTAAGCAGTTCTACTACTTCCTTTTTCCGGCCACTTTTTAGTAGAACTGGTAACCTTTTTGGTCATAACTTCCTAAGTTTTCAATATATCGACTTGATTTCTTTTGCGTTGGATAGCTAACCGTAGTGGCCTTAATTAGAAATTTTTTTCTGGTGGATAGTGGAAGAAAATTTTTTTATAATTTTTTCAAAAAAAAGCAAAGGGGGTAGTCCATGGTTTTTTTTGTCTAAAAATATTTTTTCGCACTATCTGCAAAAACCCAAAATTTAAATTAAAGCCAATACGGTTCTCTACAAAACACAGTACAAATCAAGTTGATATCTAGAAAAGTAAGCAAGTTATGACCAAAAAGGTAAGCAGTTCTACTACTTCCTTTTTCCGGCCACTTTTTAGTAGAACTGGTAACCTTTTTGGTCATAACTTCCTAAGTTTTCAATATATCGACTTGATTTCTTTTGCGTTGGATAGCTAACCGTAGTGGCCTTAATTAGAAATTTTTTTCTGGTGGATAGTGGAAGAAAATTTTTTTATAATTTTTTCAAAAAAAAGCAAAGGGGGTAGTCCATGGTTTTTTTTGTCTAAAAATATTTTTTCGCACTATCTGCAAAAACCCAAAATTTAAATTAAAGCCAATACGGTTCTCTACAAAACACAGTACAAATGAAGTTGATATCTAGAAAAGTAAGCAAGTTATGACCAAAAAGGTAAGCAGTTCTACTACTTCCTTTTTCCGGCCACTTTTTAGTAGAACTGGTAACCTTTTTGGTCATAACTTCCTAAGTTTTCAATATATCGACTTGATTTCTTTTGCGTTGGATAGCTAACCGTAGTGGCCTTAATTAGAAATTTTTTTCTGGTGGATAGTGGAAGAAAATTTTTTTATAATTTTTTCAAAAAAAAGCAAAGGGGGTAGTCCATGGTTTTTTTTGTCTAAAAATATTTTTTCGCACTATCTGCAAAAACCCAAAATTTAAATTAAAGCCAATACGGTTCTCTACAAAACACAGTACAAATCAAGTTGATATCTAGAAAAGTAAGCAAGTTATGACCAAAAAGGTAAGCAGTTCTACTACTTCCTTTTTCCGGCCACTTTTTAGTAGAACTGGTAACCTTTTTGGTCATAACTTCCTAAGTTTTCAATATATCGACTTGATTTCTTTTGCGTTGGATAGTTAACCGTAGTGGCCTTAATTAGAAATTTTTTTCTGGTGGATAGTGGAAGAAAATTTTTTTATAATTTTTTCAAAAAAAAGCAAAGGGGGTAGTCCATGGTTTTTTTTGTCTAAAAATATTTTTTCGCACTATCTGCAAAAACCCAAAATTTAAATTAAAGCCAATACGCTTCTCTACAAAACACAGTACAAATCAAGTTGATATCTAGAAAAGCAAGCAAGTTATGACCAAAAAGGTAAGCAGTTCTACTACTTCCTTTTTCCGGCCACTTTTTAGTAGAACTGGTAAACTTTTTGGTCATAACTTCCTAAGTTTTCAATATATCAACTTGATTTCTTTTGCGTTGGATAGCTAACCGTAGTGGCCTTAATTAGAAATTTTTTTCTGGTGGATAGTGGAAGAAAATTTTTTTATAATTTTTTCAAAAAAAAGCAAAGGGGGTAGTCCATGGTTTTTTTTGTCTAAAAATATTTTTTCGCACTATCTGCAAAAACCCAAAATTTAAATTAAAGCCAATACGGTTCTCTACAAAACACAGTACAAATCAAGTTGATATCTAGAAAAGCAAGCAAGTTATGACCAAAAAGGTAAGCAGTTCTACTACTTCCTTTTTCCGGCCACTTTTTAGTAGAACTGGTAACCTTTTTGGTCATAACTTCCTAAGTTTTCAATATATCGACTTGATTTCTTTTGCGTTGGATAGTTAACCGTAGTGGCCTTAATTATAAATTTTTTTCTGGTGGATAGTGGAAGAAAATTTTTTTATAATTTTTTCAAAAAAAAGCAAAGGGGGTAGTCCATGGTTTTTTTTGTCTAAAAATATTTTTTCGCACTATCTGCAAAAACCCAAAATTTAAATTAAAGCCAATACGGTTCTCTACAAAACACAGTACAAATCAAGTTGATATCTAGAAAAGCAAGCAAGTTATGACCAAAAAGGTAAGCAGTTCTACTACTTCCTTTTTCCGGCCACTTTTTAGTAGAACTGGTAACCTTTTTGGTCATAACTTCCTAAGTTTTCAATATATCGACTTGATTTCTTTTGCGTTGGATAGTTAACCGTAGTGGCCTTAATTATAAATTTTTTTCTGGTGGATAGTGGAAGAAAATTTTTTTATAATTTTTTCAAAAAAAAGCAAAGGGGGTAGTCCATGGTTTTTTTTGTCTAAAAATATTTTTTCGCACTATCTGCAAAAACCCAAAATTTAAATTAAAGCCAATACGGTTCTCTACAAAACACAGTACAAATCAAGTTGATATCTAGAAAAGCAAGCAAGTTATGACCAAAAAGGTAAGCAGTTCTACTACTTCCTTTTTCCGGCCACTTTTTAGTAGAACTGGTAACCTTTTTGGTCATAACTTCCTAAGTTTTCAATATATCGACTTGATTTCTTTTGCGTTGGATAGCTAACCGTAGTGGCCTTAATTATAAATTTTTTTCTGGTGGATAGTGGAAGAAAATTTTTTTATCATTTTTTCAAAAAAAAGCAAAGGGGGTAGTCCATGGTTTTTTTTGTCTAAAAATATTTTTTCGCACTATCTGCAAAAACCCAAAATTTAAATTAAAGCCAATACGGTTCTCTACAAAACACAGTACAAATCAAGTTGATATCTAGAAAAGCAAGCAAGTTATGACCAAAAAGGTAAGCAGTTCTACTACTTCCTTTTTCCGGCCACTTTTTAGTAGAACTGGTAACCTTTTTGGTCATAACTTCCTAAGTTTTCAATATATCGACTTGATTTCTTTTGCGTTGGATAGCTAACCGTAGTGGCCTTAATTATAAATTTTTTTCTGGTGGATAGTGGAAGAAAATTTTTTTATCATTTTTTCAAAAAAAAGCAAAGGGGGTAGTCCATGGTTTTTTTTGTCTAAAAATATTTTTTCGCACTATCTGCAAAAACCCAAAATTTAAATTAAAGCCAATACGGTTCTCTACAAAACACAGTACAAATCAAGTTGATATCTAGAAAAGTAAGCAAGTTATGACCAAAAAGGTAAGCAGTTCTACTACTTCCTTTTTCCGGCCACTTTTTAGTAGAACTGGTAACCTTTTTGGTCATAACTTCCTACGTTTTCAATATATCGACTTGATTTCTTTTGCGTTGGATAGTTAACCGTAGTGGCCTTAATTAGAAATTTTTTTCTGGTGGATAGTGGAAGAAAATTTTTTTATAATTTTTTCAAAAAAAAGCAAAGGGGGTAGTCCATGGTTTTTTTTGTCTAAAAATATTTTTTCGCACTATCTGCAAAAACCCAAAATTTAAATTAAAGCCAATACGGTTCTCTACAAAACACAGTACAAATCAAGTTGATATCTAGAAAAGCAAGCAAGTTATGACCAAAAAGGTAAGCAGTTCTACTACTTCCTTTTTCCGGCCACTTTTTAGTAGAACTGGTAACCTTTTTGGTCATAACTTCCTAAGTTTTCAATATATCGACTTGATTTCTTTTGCGTTGGATAGTTAACCGTAGTGGCCTTAATTATAAATTTTTTTCTGGTGGATAGTGGAAGAAAATTTTTTTATAATTTTTTCAAAAAAAAGCAAAGGGGGTAGTCCATGGTTTTTTTTGTCTAAAAATATTTTTTCGCACTATCTGCAAAAACCCAAAATTTAAATTAAAGCCAATACGGTTCTCTACAAAACACAGTACAAATCAAGTTGATATCTAGAAAAGCAAGCAAGTTATGACCAAAAAGGTAAGCAGTTCTACTACTTCCTTTTTCCGGCCACTTTTTAGTAGAACTGGTAACCTTTTTGGTCATAACTTCCTAAGTTTTCAATATATCGACTTGATTTCTTTTGCGTTGGATAGTTAACCGTAGTGGCCTTAATTATAAATTTTTTTCTGGTGGATAGTGGAAGAAAATTTTTTTATAATTTTTTCAAAAAAAAGCAAAGGGGGTAGTCCATGGTTTTTTTTGTCTAAAAATATTTTTTCGCACTATCTGCAAAAACCCAAAATTTAAATTAAAGCCAATACGGTTCTCTACAAAACACAGTACAAATCAAGTTGATATCTAGAAAAGCAAGCAAGTTATGACCAAAAAGGTAAGCAGTTCTACTACTTCCTTTTTCCGGCCACTTTTTAGTAGAACTGGTAACCTTTTTGGTCATAACTTCCTAAGTTTTCAATATATCGACTTGATTTCTTTTGCGTTGGATAGCTAACCGTAGTGGCCTTAATTATAAATTTTTTTCTGGTGGATAGTGGAAGAAAATTTTTTTATCATTTTTTCAAAAAAAAGCAAAGGGGGTAGTCCATGGTTTTTTTTGTCTAAAAATATTTTTTCGCACTATCTGCAAAAACCCAAAATTTAAATTAAAGCCAATACGGTTCTCTACAAAACACAGTACAAATCAAGTTGATATCTAGAAAAGTAAGCAAGTTATGACCAAAAAGGTAAGCAGTTCTACTACTTCCTTTTTCCGGCCACTTTTTAGTAGAACTGGTAACCTTTTTGGTCATAACTTCCTACGTTTTCAATATATCGACTTGATTTCTTTTGCGTTGGATAGTTAACCGTAGTGGCCTTAATTAGAAATTTTTTTCTGGTGGATAGTGGAAGAAAATTTTTTTATAATTTTTTCAAAAAAAAGCAAAGGGGGTAGTCCATGGTTTTTTTTGTCTAAAAATATTTTTTCGCACTATCTGCAAAAACCCAAAATTTAAATTAAAGCCAATACGGTTCTCTACAAAACACAGTACAAATCAAGTTGATATCTAGAAAAGCAAGCAAGTTATGACCAAAAAGGTAAGCAGTTCTACTACTTCCTTTTTCCGGCCACTTTTTAGTAGAACTGGTAACCTTTTTGGTCATAACTTCCTAAGTTTTCAATATATCGACTTGATTTCTTTTGCGTTGGATAGTTAACCGTAGTGGCCTTAATTATAAATTTTTTTCTGGTGGATAGTGGAAGAAAATTTTTTTATAATTTTTTCAAAAAAAAGCAAAGGGGGTAGTCCATGGTTTTTTTTGTCTAAAAATATTTTTTCGCACTATCTGCAAAAACCCAAAATTTAAATTAAAGCCAATACGGTTCTCTACAAAACACAGTACAAATCAAGTTGATATCTAGAAAAGCAAGCAAGTTATGACCAAAAAGGTAAGCAGTTCTACTACTTCCTTTTTCCGGCCACTTTTTAGTAGAACTGGTAACCTTTTTGGTCATAACTTCCTAAGTTTTCAATATATCGACTTGATTTCTTTTGCGTTGGATAGTTAACCGTAGTGGCCTTAATTATAAATTTTTTTCTGGTGGATAGTGGAAGAAAATTTTTTTATAATTTTTTCAAAAAAAAGCAAAGGGGGTAGTCCATGGTTTTTTTTGTCTAAAAATATTTTTTCGCACTATCTGCAAAAACCCAAAATTTAAATTAAAGCCAATACGGTTCTCTACAAAACACAGTACAAATCAAGTTGATATCTAGAAAAGCAAGCAAGTTATGACCAAAAAGGTAAGCAGTTCTACTACTTCCTTTTTCCGGCCACTTTTTAGTAGAACTGGTAACCTTTTTGGTCATAACTTCCTAAGTTTTCAATATATCGACTTGATTTCTTTTGCGTTGGATAGTTAACCGTAGTGGCCTTAATTATAAATTTTTTTCTGGTGGATAGTGGAAGAAAATTTTTTTATAATTTTTTCAAAAAAAAGCAAAGGGGGTAGTCCATGGTTTTTTTTGTCTAAAAATATTTTTTCGCACTATCTGCAAAAACCCAAAATTTAAATTAAAGCCAATACGGTTCTCTACAAAACACAGTACAAATCAAGTTGATATCTAGAAAAGCAAGCAAGTTATGACCAAAAAGGTAAGCAGTTCTACTACTTCCTTTTTCCGGCCACTTTTTAGTAGAACTGGTAACCTTTTTGGTCATAACTTCCTAAGTTTTCAATATATCGACTTGATTTCTTTTGCGTTGGATAGCTAACCGTAGTGGCCTTAATTATAAATTTTTTTCTGGTGGATAGTGGAAGAAAATTTTTTTATCATTTTTTCAAAAAAAAGCAAAGGGGGTAGTCCATGGTTTTTTTTGTCTAAAAATATTTTTTCGCACTATCTGCAAAAACCCAAAATTTAAATTAAAGCCAATACGGTTCTCTACAAAACACAGTACAAATCAAGTTGATATCTAGAAAAGCAAGCAAGTTATGACCAAAAAGGTAAGCAGTTCTACTACTTCCTTTTTCCGGCCACTTTTTAGTAGAACTGGTAACCTTTTTGGTCATAACTTCCTAAGTTTTCAATATATCGACTTGATTTCTTTTGCGTTGGATAGCTAACCGTAGTGGCCTTAATTATAAATTTTTTTCTGGTGGATAGTGGAAGAAAATTTTTTTATCATTTTTTCAAAAAAAAGCAAAGGGGGTAGTCCATGGTTTTTTTTGTCTAAAAATATTTTTTCGCACTATCTGCAAAAACCCAAAATTTAAATTAAAGCCAATACGGTTCTCTACAAAACACAGTACAAATCAAGTTGATATCTAGAAAAGTAAGCAAGTTATGACCAAAAAGGTAAGCAGTTCTACTACTTCCTTTTTCCGGCCACTTTTTAGTAGAACTGGTAACCTTTTTGGTCATAACTTCCTACGTTTTCAATATATCGACTTGATTTCTTTTGCGTTGGATAGTTAACCGTAGTGGCCTTAATTAGAAATTTTTTTCTGGTGGATAGTGGAAGAAAATTTTTTTATAATTTTTTCAAAAAAAAGCAAAGGGGGTAGTCCATGGTTTTTTTTGTCTAAAAATATTTTTTCGCACTATCTGCAAAAACCCAAAATTTAAATTAAAGCCAATACGGTTCTTTACAAAACACAGTACAAATCAAGTTGATATCTAGAAAAGCAAGCAAGTTATGACCAAAAAGGTAAGCAGTTCTACTACTTCCTTTTTCCGGCCACTTTTTAGTAGAACTGGTAACCTTTTTGGTCATAACTTCCTAAGTTTTCAATATATCGACTTGATTTCTTTTGCGTTGGATAGCTAACCGTAGTGGCCTTAATTATAAATTTTTTTCTGGTGGATAGTGGAAGAAAATTTTTTTATCATTTTTTCAAAAAAAAGCAAAGGGGGTAGTCCATGGTTTTTTTTGTCTAAAAATATTTTTTCGCACTATCTGCAAAAACCCAAAATTTAAATTAAAGCCAATACGGTTCTCTACAAAACACAGTACAAATCAAGTTGATATCTAGAAAAGTAAGCAAGTTATGACCAAAAAGGTAAGCAGTTCTACTACTTCCTTTTTCCGGCCACTTTTTAGTAGAACTGGTAACCTTTTTGGTCATAACTTCCTAAGTTTTCAATATATCGACTTGATTTGTTTTGCGTTGGATAGTTAACCGTAGTGGCCTTAATTAGAAATTTTTTTCTGGTGGATAGTGGAAGAAAATTTTTTTATAATTTTTTCAAAAAAAAGCAAAGGGGGTAGTCCATGGTTTTTTTTGTCTAAAAATATTTTTTCGCAATATCTGCAAAAACCCAAAATTTAAATTAAAGCCAATACGGTTCTCTACAAAACACAGTACAAATCAAGTTGATATCTAGAAAAGCAAGCAAGTTATGACCAAAAAGGTAAGCAGTTCTACTACTTGATTTTTCCGGCCACTTTTTAGTAGAACTGGTAACCTTTTTGGTCATAACTTCCTAAGTTTTCAATATATCGACTTGATTTCTTTTGCGTTGGATAGCTAACCGTAGTGGCCTTAATTATAAATTTTTTTCTGGTGGATAGTGGAAGAAAATTTTTTTATCATTTTTTCAAAAAAAAGCAAAGGGGGTAGTCCATGGTTTTTTTTGTCTAAAAATATTTTTTCGCAATATCTGCAAAAACCCAAAATTTAAATTAAAGCCAATACGGTTCTCTACAAAACACAGTACAAATCAAGTTGATATCTAGAAAAGTAAGCAAGTTATGACCAAAAAGGTAAGCAGTTCTACTACTTCCTTTTTCCGGCCACTTTTTAGTAGAACTGGTAACCTTTTTGGTCATAACTTCCTAAGTTTTCAATATATCGACTTGATTTCTTTTGCGTTGGATAGTTAACCGTAGTGGCCTTAATTAGAAATTTTTTTCTGGTGGATAGTGGAAGAAAATTTTTTTATAATTTTTTCAAAAAAAAGCAAAGGGGGTAGTCCATGGTTTTTTTTGTCTAAAAATATTTTTTCGCACTATCTGCAAAAACCCAAAATTTAACTTAAAGCCAATACGGTTCTCTACAAAACACAGTACAAATCAAGTTGATATCTAGAAAAGCAAGCAAGTTATGACCAAAAAGGTAAGCAGTTCTACTACTTCCTTTTTCCGGCCACTTTTTAGTAGAACTGGTAACCTTTTTGGTCATAACTTCCTAAGTTTTCAATATATCGACTTGATTTCTTTTGCGTTGGATAGCTAACCGTAGTGGCCTTAATTATAAATTTTTTTCTGGTGGATAGTGGAAGAAAATTTTTTTATCATTTTTTCAAAAAAAAGCAAAGGGGGTAGTCCATGGTTTTTTTTGTCTAAAAATATTTTTTCGCACTATCTGCAAAAACCCAAAATTTAAATTAAAGCCAATACGGTTCTCTACAAAACACAGTACAAATCAAGTTGATATCTAGAAAAGTAAGCAAGTTATGACCAAAAAGGTAAGCAGTTCTACTACTTCCTTTTTCCGGCCACTTTTTAGTAGAACTGGTAACCTTTTTGGTCATAACTTCCTAAGTTTTCAATATATCGACTTGATTTCTTTTGCGTTGGATAGTTAACCGTAGTGGCCTTAATTAGAAATTTTTTTCTGGTGGATAGTGGAAGAAAATTTTTTTATAATTTTTTCAAAAAAAAGCAAAGGGGGTAGTCCATGGTTTTTTTTGTCTAAAAATATTTTTTCGCAATATCTGCAAAAACCCAAAATTTAAATTAAAGCCAATACGGTTCTCTACAAAACACAGTACAAATCAAGTTGATATCTAGAAAAGCAAGCAAGTTATGACCAAAAAGGTAAGCAGTTCTACTACTTCCTTTTTCCGGCCACTTTTTAGTAGAACTGGTAACCTTTTTGGTCATAACTTCCTAAGTTTTCAATATATCGACTTGACTTCTTTTGCGTTGGATAGCTAACCGTAGTGGCCTTAATTATAAATTTTTTTCTGGTGGATAGTGGAAGAAAATTTTTTTATCATTTTTTCAAAAAAAAGCAAAGGGGGTAGTCCATGGTTTTTTTTGTCTAAAAATATTTTTTCGCACTATCTGCAAAAACCCAAAATTTAAATTAAAGCCAATACGGTTCTCTACAAAACACAGTACAAATCAAGTTGATATCTAGAAAAGTAAGCAAGTTATGACCAAAAAGGTAAGCAGTTCTACTACTTCCTTTTTCCGGCCACTTTTTAGTAGAACTGGTAACCTTTTTGGTCATAACTTCCTAAGTTTTCAATATATCGACTTGATTTCTTTTGCGTTGGATAGTTAACCGTAGTGGCCTTAATTAGAAATTTTTTTCTGGTGGATAGTGGAAGAAAATTTTTTTATAATTTTTTCAAAAAAAAGCAAAGGGGGTAGTCCATGGTTTTTTTTGTCTAAAAATATTTTTTCGCAATATCTGCAAAAACCCAAAATTTAAATTAAAGCCAATACGGTTCTCTACAAAACACAGTACAAATCAAGTTGATATCTAGAAAAGTAAGCAAGTTATGACCAAAAAGGTAAGCAGTTCTACTACTTCCTTTTTCCGGCCACTTTTTAGTAGAACTGGTAACCTTTTTGGTCATAACTTCCTAAGTTTTCAATATATCGACTTGATTTCTTTTGCGTTGGATAGCTAACCGTAGTGGCCTTAATTATAAATTTTTTTCTGGTGGATAGTGGAAGAAAATTTTTTTATCATTTTTTCAAAAAAAAGCAAAGGGGGTAGTCCATGGTTTTTTTTGTCTAAAAATATTTTTTCGCACTATCTGCAAAAACCCAAAATTTAAATTAAAGCCAATACGGTTCTCTACAAAACACAGTACAAATCAAGTTGATATCTAGAAAAGTAAGCAAGTTATGACCAAAAAGGTAAGCAGTTCTACTACTTCCTTTTTCCGGCCACTTTTTAGTAGAACTGGTAACCTTTTTGGTCATAACTTCCTAAGTTTTCAATATATCGACTTGATTTCTTTTGCGTTGGATAGCTAACCGTAGTGGCCTTAATTAGAAATTTTTTTCTGGTGGATAGTGGAAGAAAATTTTTTTATAATTTTTTCAAAAAAAAGCAAAGGGGGTAGTCCATGGTTTTTTTTGTCTAAAAATATTTTTTCGCACTATCTGCAAAAACCCAAAATTTAAATTAAAGCCAATACGGTTCTCTACAAAACACAGTACAAATCAAGTTGATATCTAGAAAAGTAAGCAAGTTATGACCAAAAAGGTAAGCAGTTCTACTACTTCCTTTTTCCGGCCACTTTTTAGTAGAACTGGTAACCTTTTTGGTCATAACTTCCTAAGTTTTCAATATATCGACTTGATTTCTTTTGCGTTGGATAGTTAACCGTAGTGGCCTTAATTAGAAATTTTTTTCTGGTGGATAGTGGAAGAAAATTTTTTTATAATTTTTTCAAAAAAAAGCAAAGGGGGTAGTCCATGGTTTTTTTTGTCTAAAAATATTTTTTCGCAATATCTGCAAAAACCCAAAATTTAAATTAAAGCCAATACGGTTCTCTACAAAACACAGTACAAATCAAGTTGATATCTAGAAAAGTAAGCAAGTTATGACCAAAAAGGTAAGCAGTTCTACTACTTCCTTTTTCCGGCCACTTTTTAGTAGAACTGGTAACCTTTTTGGTCATAACTTCCTAAGTTTTCAATATATCGACTTGATTTCTTTTGCGTTGGATAGTTAACCGTAGTGGCCTTAATTAGAAATTTTTTTCTGGTGGATAGTGGAAGAAAATTTTTTTATAATTTTTTCAAAAAAAAGCAAAGGGGGTAGTCCATGGTTTTTTTTGTCTAAAAATATTTTTTCGCAATATCTGCAAAAACCCAAAATTTAAATTAAAGCCAATACGGTTCTCTACAAAACACAGTACAAATCAAGTTGATATCTAGAAAAGTAAGCAAGTTATGACCAAAAAGGTAAGCAGTTCTACTACTTCCTTTTTCCGGCCACTTTTTAGTAGAACTGGTAACCTTTTTGGTCATAACTTCCTACGTTTTCAATATATCGACTTGATTTCTTTTGCGTTGGATAGTTAACCGTAGTGGCCTTAATTAGAAATTTTTTTCTGGTGGATAGTGGAAGAAAATTTTTTTATAATTTTTTCAAAAAAAAGCAAAGGGGGTAGTCCATGGTTTTTTTTGTCTAAAAATATTTTTTCGCAATATCTGCAAAAACCCAAAATTTAAATTAAAGCCAATACGGTTCTCTACAAAACACAGTACAAATCAAGTTGATATCTAGAAAAGTAAGCAAGTTATGACCAAAAAGGTAAGCAGTTCTACTACTTCCTTTTTCCGGCCACTTTTTAGTAGAACTGGTAACCTTTTTGGTCATAACTTCCTAAGTTTTCAATATATCGACTTGATTTCTTTTGCGTTGGATAGTTAACCGTAGTGGCCTTAATTAGAAATTTTTTTCTGGTGGATAGTGGAAGAAAATTTTTTTATAATTTTTTCAAAAAAAAGCAAAGGGGGTAGTCCATGGTTTTTTTTGTCTAAAAATATTTTTTCGCAATATCTGCAAAAACCCAAAATTTAAATTAAAGCCAATACGGTTCTCTACAAAACACAGTACAAATCAAGTTGATATCTAGAAAAGTAAGCAAGTTATGACCAAAAAGGTAAGCAGTTCTACTACTTCCTTTTTCCGGCCACTTTTTAGTAGAACTGGTAACCTTTTTGGTCATAACTTCCTAAGTTTTCAATATATCGACTTGATTTCTTTTGCGTTGGATAGCTAACCGTAGTGGCCTTAATTAGAAATTTTTTTCTGGTGGATAGTGGAAGAAAATTTTTTTATCATTTTTTCAAAAAAAAGCAAAGGGGGTAGTCCATGGTTTTTTTTGTCTAAAAATATTTTTTCGCACTATCTGCAAAAACCCAAAATTTAAATTAAAGCCAATACGGTTCTCTACAAAACACAGTACAAATCAAGTTGATATCTAGAAAAGTAAGCAAGTTATGACCAAAAAGGTAAGCAGTTCTACTACTTCCTTTTTCCGGCCACTTTTTAGTAGAACTGGTAACCTTTTTGGTCATAACTTCCTAAGTTTTCAATATATCGACTTGATTTCTTTTGCGTTGGATAGCTAACCGTAGTGGCCTTAATTAGAAATTTTTTTCTGGTGGATAGTGGAAGAAAATTTTTTTATAATTTTTTCAAAAAAAAGCAAAGGGGGTAGTCCATGGTTTTTTTTGTCTAAAAATATTTTTTCGCACTATCTGCAAAAACCCAAAATTTAAATTAAAGCCAATACGGTTCTCTACAAAACACAGTACAAATCAAGTTGATATCTAGAAAAGTAAGCAAGTTATGACCAAAAAGGTAAGCAGTTCTACTACTTCCTTTTTCCGGCCACTTTTTAGTAGAACTGGTAACCTTTTTGGTCATAACTTCCTAAGTTTTCAATATATCGACTTGATTTCTTTTGCGTTGGATAGTTAACCGTAGTGGCCTTAATTAGAAATTTTTTTCTGGTGGATAGTGGAAGAAAATTTTTTTATAATTTTTTCAAAAAAAAGCAAAGGGGGTAGTCCATGGTTTTTTTTGTCTAAAAATATTTTTTCGCAATATCTGCAAAAACCCAAAATTTAAATTAAAGCCAATACGGTTCTCTACAAAACACAGTACAAATCAAGTTGATATCTAGAAAAGTAAGCAAGTTATGACCAAAAAGGTAAGCAGTTCTACTACTTCCTTTTTCCGGCCACTTTTTAGTAGAACTGGTAACCTTTTTGGTCATAACTTCCTAAGTTTTCAATATATCGACTTGATTTCTTTTGCGTTGGATAGCTAACCGTAGTGGCCTTAATTATAAATTTTTTTCTGGTGGATAGTGGAAGAAAATTTTTTTATCATTTTTTCAAAAAAAAGCAAAGGGGGTAGTCCATGGTTTTTTTTGTCTAAAAATATTTTTTCGCACTATCTGCAAAAACCCAAAATTTAAATTAAAGCCAATACGGTTCTCTACAAAACACAGTACAAATCAAGTTGATATCTAGAAAAGTAAGCAAGTTATGACCAAAAAGGTAAGCAGTTCTACTACTTCCTTTTTCCGGCCACTTTTTAGTAGAACTGGTAACCTTTTTGGTCATAACTTCCTAAGTTTTCAATATATCGACTTGATTTCTTTTGCGTTGGATAGCTAACCGTAGTGGCCTTAATTAGAAATTTTTTTCTGGTGGATAGTGGAAGAAAATTTTTTTATAATTTTTTCAAAAAAAAGCAAAGGGGGTAGTCCATGGTTTTTTTTGTCTAAAAATATTTTTTCGCACTATCTGCAAAAACCCAAAATTTAAATTAAAGCCAATACGGTTCTCTACAAAACACAGTACAAATCAAGTTGATATCTAGAAAAGTAAGCAAGTTATGACCAAAAAGGTAAGCAGTTCTACTACTTCCTTTTTCCGGCCACTTTTTAGTAGAACTGGTAACCTTTTTGGTCATAACTTCCTAAGTTTTCAATATATCGACTTGATTTCTTTTGCGTTGGATAGTTAACCGTAGTGGCCTTAATTAGAAATTTTTTTCTGGTGGATAGTGGAAGAAAATTTTTTTATAATTTTTTCAAAAAAAAGCAAAGGGGGTAGTCCATGGTTTTTTTTGTCTAAAAATATTTTTTCGCACTATCTGCAAAAACCCAAATATTAAATTAAAGCCAATACGCTTCTCTACAAAACACAGTACAAATCAAGTTGATATCTAGAAAAGCAAGCAAGTTATGACCAAAAAGGTAAGCAGTTCTACTACTTCCTTTTTCCGGCCACTTTTTAGTAGAACTGGTAACCTTTTTGGTCATAACTTCCTAAGTTTTCAATATATCGACTTGATTTCTTTTGCGTTGGATAGTTAACCGTAGTGGCCTTAATTATAAATTTTTTTCTGGTGGATAGTGGAAGAAAATTTTTTTATAATTTTTTCAAAAAAAAGCAAAGGGGGTAGTCCATGGTTTTTTTTGTCTAAAAATATTTTTTCGCACTATCTGCAAAAACCCAAAATTTAAATTAAAGCCAATACGGTTCTCTACAAAACACAGTACAAATCAAGTTGATATCTAGAAAAGCAAGCAAGTTATGACCAAAAAGGTAAGCAGTTCTACTACTTCCTTTTTCCGGCCACTTTTTAGTAGAACTGGTAACCTTTTTGGTCATAACTTCCTAAGTTTTCAATATATCGACTTGATTTCTTTTGCGTTGGATAGTTAACCGTAGTGGCCTTAATTAGAAATTTTTTTCTGGTGGATAGTGGAAGAAAATTTTTTTATAATTTTTTCAAAAAAAAGCAAAGGGGGTAGTCCATGGTTTTTTTTGTCTAAAAATATTTTTTCGCACTATCTGCAAAAACCCAAAATTTATATTAAAGCCAATACGGTTCTCTACAAAACACAGTACAAATCAAGTTGATATCTAGAAAAGCAAGCAAGTTATGACCAAAAAGGTAAGCAGTTCTACTACTTCCTTTTTCCGGCCACTTTTTAGTAGAACTGGTAACCTTTTTGGTCATAACTTCCTAAGTTTTCAATATATCGACTTGATTTCTTTTGCGTTGGATAGTTAACCGTAGTGGCCTTAATTAGAAATTTTTTTCTGGTGGATAGTGGAAGAAAATTTTTTTATAATTTTTTCAAAAAAAAGCAAAGGGGGTAGTCCATGGTTTTTTTTGTCTAAAAATATTTTTTCGCACTATCTGCAAAAACCCAAAATTTAAATTAAAGCCAATACGGTTCTCTACAAAACACAGTACAAATCAAGTTGATATCTAGAAAAGCAAGCAAGTTATGACCAAAAAGGTAAGCAGTTCTACTACTTCCTTTTTCCGGCCACTTTTTAGTAGAACTGGTAAACTTTTTGGTCATAACTTCCTAAGTTTTCAATATATCAACTTGATTTCTTTTGCGTTGGATAGCTAACCGTAGTGGCCTTAATTAGAAATTTTTTTCTGGTGGATAGTGGAAGAAAATTTTTTTATAATTTTTTCAAAAAAAAGCAAAGGGGGTAGTCCATGGTTTTTTTTGTCTAAAAATATTTTTTCGCACTATCTGCAAAAACCCAAAATTTAAATTAAAGCCAATACGGTTCTCTACAAAACACAGTACAAATCAAGTTGATATCTAGAAAAGTAAGCAAGTTATGACCAAAAAGGTAAGCAGTTCTACTACTTCCTTTTTCCGGCCACTTTTTAGTAGAACTGGTAACCTTTTTGGTCATAACTTCCTAAGTTTTCAATATATCGACTTGATTTCTTTTGCGTTGGATAGTTAACCGTAGTGGCCTTAATTAGAAATTTTTTTCTGGTGGATAGTGGAAGAAAATTTTTGTATAATTTTTTCAAAAAAAAGCAAAGGGGGTAGTCCATGGTTTTTTTTGTCTAAAAATATTTTTTCGCAATATCTGCAAAAACCCAAAATTTAAATTAAAGCCAATACGGTTCTCTACAAAACACAGTACAAATCAAGTTGATATCTAGAAAAGCAAGCAAGTTATGACCAAAAAGGTAAGCAGTTCTACTACTTCCTTTTTCCGGCCACTTTTTAGTAGAACTGGTAACCTTTTTGGTCATAACTTCCTAAGTTTTCAATATATCGACTTGATTTCTTTTGCGTTGGATAGCTAACCGTAGTGGCCTTAATTATAAATTTTTTTCTGGTGGATAGTGGAAGAAAATTTTTTTATCATTTTTCAAAAAAAAGCAAAGGGGGTAGTCCATGGTTTTTTTTGTCTAAAAATATTTTTTCGCACTATCTGCAAAAACCCAAAATTTAAATTAAAGCCAATACGGTTCTCTACAAAACACAGTACAAATCAAGTTGATATCTAGAAAAGTAAGCAAGTTATGACCAAAAAGGTAAGCAGTTCTACTACTTCCTTTTTCCGGCCACTTTTTAGTAGAACTGGTAACCTTTTTGGTCATAACTTCCTAAGTTTTCAATATATCGACTTGATTTCTTTTGCGTTGGATAGCTAACCGTAGTGGCCTTAATTAGAAATTTTTTTCTGGTGGATAGTGGAAGAAAATTTTTTTATAATTTTTTCAAAAAAAAGCAAAGGGGGTAGTCCATGGTTTTTTTTGTCTAAAAATATTTTTTTGCACTATCTGCAAAAACCCAAAATTTAAATTAAAGCCAATACGGTTCTCTACAAAACACAGTACAAATCAAGTTGATATCTAGAAAAGTAAGCAAGTTATGACCAAAAAGGTAAGCAGTTCTACTACTTCCTTTTTCCGGCCACTTTTTAGTAGAACTGGTAACCTTTTTGGTCATAACTTCCTAAGTTTTCAATATATCGACTTGATTTCTTTTGCGTTGGATAGTTAACCGTAGTGGCCTTAATTATAAATTTTTTTCTGGTGGATAGTGGAAGAAAATTTTTTTATAATTTTTTCAAAAAAAAGCAAAGGGGGTAGTCCATGGTTTTTTTTGTCTAAAAATATTTTTTCGCACTATCTGCAAAAACCCAAAATTTAAATTAAAGCCAATACGGTTCTCTACAAAACACAGTACAAATCAAGTTGATATCTAGAAAAGCAAGCAAGTTATGACCAAAAAGGTAAGCAGTTCTACTACTTCCTTTTTCCGGCCACTTTTTAGTAGAACTGGTAACCTTTTTGGTCATAACTTCCTAAGTTTTCAATATATCGACTTGATTTCTTTTGCGTTGGATAGTTAACCGTAGTGGCCTTAATTAGAAATTTTTTTCTGGTGGATAGTGGAAGAAAATTTTTTTATAATTTTTTCAAAAAAAAGCAAAGGGGGTAGTCCATGGTTTTTTTTGTCTAAAAATATTTTTTCGCACTATCTGCAAAAACCCAAAATTTAAATTAAAGCCAATACGGTTCTCTACAAAACACAGTACAAATCAAGTTGATATCTAGAAAAGCAAGCAAGTTATGACCAAAAAGGTAAGCAGTTCTACTACTTCCTTTTTCCGGCCACTTTTTAGTAGAACTGGTAACCTTTTTGGTCATAACTTCCTAAGTTTTCAATATATCGACTTGATTTCTTTTGCGTTGGATAGTTAACCGTAGTGGCCTTAATTAGAAATTTTTTTCTGGTGGATAGTGGAAGAAAATTTTTTTATAATTTTTTCAAAAAAAAGCAAAGGGGGTAGTCCATTGTTTTTTTTGTCTAAAAATATTTTTTCGCACTATCTGCAAAAACCCAAAATTTAAATTAAAGCCAATACGGTTCTCTACAAAACACAGTACAAATCAAGTTGATATCTAGAAAAGCAAGCAAGTTATGACCAAAAAGGTAAGCAGTTCTACTACTTCCTTTTTCCGGCCACTTTTTAGTAGAACTGGTAAACTTTTTGGTCATAACTTCCTAAGTTTTCAATATATCAACTTGATTTCTTTTGCGTTGGATAGCTAACCGTAGTGGCCTTAATTAGAAATTTTTTTCTGGTGGATAGTGGAAGAAAATTTTTTTATAATTTTTTCAAAAAAAAGCAAAGGGGGTAGTCCATGGTTTTTTTTGTCTAAAAATATTTTTTCGCACTATCTGCAAAAACCCAAAATTTAAATTAAAGCCAATACGGTTCTCTACAAAACACAGTACAAATCAAGTTGATATCTAGAAAAGTAAGCAAGTTATGACCAAAAAGGTAAGCAGTTCTACTACTTCCTTTTTCCGGCCACTTTTTAGTAGAACTGGTAACCTTTTTGGTCATAACTTCCTAAGTTTTCAATATATCGACTTGATTTCTTTTGCGTTGGATAGCTAACCGTAGTGGCCTTAATTATAAATTTTTTTCTGGTGGATAGTGGAAGAAAATTTTTTTATAATTTTTTCAAAAAAAAACCAAAGGGGGTAGTCCATGGTTTTTTTTGTCTAAAAATATTTTTTCGCACTATTTGCAAAAACCCAAAATTTAAATTAAAGCCAATACGGTTCTCTACAAAACACAGTACAAATCAAGTTGATATCTAAAAAAGTAAGCAAGTTATGACCAAAAAGGTAAGCAGTTCTACTACTTCCTTTTTCCGGCCACTTTTTAGTAGAACTGGTAACCTTTTTGGTCATAACTTCCTAAGTTTTCAATATATCGACTTGATTTCTTTTGCGTTGGATAGTTAACCGTAGTGGCCTTAATTAGAAATTTTTTTCTGGTGGATAGTGGAAGAAAATTTTTTTATAATTTTTTCAAAAAAAAGCAAAGGGGGTAGTCCATGGTTTTTTTTGTCTAAAAATATTTTTTCGCACTATCTGCAAAAACCCAAAATTTAAATTAAAGCCAATACGGTTCTCTACAAAACACAGTACAAATCAAGTTGATATCTAGAAAAGCAAGCAAGTTATGACCAAAAAGGTAAGCAGTTCTACTACTTCCTTTTTCCGGCCACTTTTTAGTAGAACTGGTAAACTTTTTGGTCATAACTTCCTAAGTTTTCAATATATCAACTTGATTTCTTTTGCGTTGGATAGCTAACCGTAGTGGCCTTAATTAGAAATTTTTTTCTGGTGGATAGTGGAAGAAAATTTTTTTATAATTTTTTCAAAAAAAAGCAAAGGGGGTAGTCCATGGTTTTTTTTGTCTAAAAATATTTTTTCGCACTATCTGCAAAAACCCAAAATTTAAATTAAAGCCAATACGGTTCTCTACAAAACACAGTACAAATCAAGTTGATATCTAGAAAAGTAAGCAAGTTATGACCAAAAAGGTAAGCAGTTCTACTACTTCCTTTTTCCGGCCACTTTTTAGTAGAACTGGTAACCTTTTTGGTCATAACTTCCTAAGTTTTCAATATATCGACTTGATTTCTTTTGCGTTGGATAGTTAACCGTAGTGGCCTTAATTAGAAATTTTTTTCTGGTGGATAGTGGAAGAAAATTTTTGTATAATTTTTTCAAAAAAAAGCAAAGGGGGTAGTCCATGGTTTTTTTTGTCTAAAAATATTTTTTCGCAATATCTGCAAAAACCCAAAATTTAAATTAAAGCCAATACGGTTCTCTACAAAACACAGTACAAATCAAGTTGATATCTAGAAAAGCAAGCAAGTTATGACCAAAAAGGTAAGCAGTTCTACTACTTCCTTTTTCCGGCCACTTTTTAGTAGAACTGGTAACCTTTTTGGTCATAACTTCCTAAGTTTTCAATATATCGACTTGATTTCTTTTGCGTTGGATAGCTAACCGTAGTGGCCTTAATTATAAATTTTTTTCTGGTGGATAGTGGAAGAAAATTTTTTTATCATTTTTCAAAAAAAAGCAAAGGGGGTAGTCCATGGTTTTTTTTGTCTAAAAATATTTTTTCGCACTATCTGCAAAAACCCAAAATTTAAATTAAAGCCAATACGGTTCTCTACAAAACACAGTACAAATCAAGTTGATATCTAGAAAAGTAAGCAAGTTATGACCAAAAAGGTAAGCAGTTCTACTACTTCCTTTTTCCGGCCACTTTTTAGTAGAACTGGTAACCTTTTTGGTCATAACTTCCTAAGTTTTCAATATATCGACTTGATTTCTTTTGCGTTGGATAGCTAACCGTAGTGGCCTTAATTAGAAATTTTTTTCTGGTGGATAGTGGAAGAAAATTTTTTTATAATTTTTTCAAAAAAAAGCAAAGGGGGTAGTCCATGGTTTTTTTTGTCTAAAAATATTTTTTTGCACTATCTGCAAAAACCCAAAATTTAAATTAAAGCCAATACGGTTCTCTACAAAACACAGTACAAATCAAGTTGATATCTAGAAAAGTAAGCAAGTTATGACCAAAAAGGTAAGCAGTTCTACTACTTCCTTTTTCCGGCCACTTTTTAGTAGAACTGGTAACCTTTTTGGTCATAACTTCCTAAGTTTTCAATATATCGACTTGATTTCTTTTGCGTTGGATAGTTAACCGTAGTGGCCTTAATTATAAATTTTTTTCTGGTGGATAGTGGAAGAAAATTTTTTTATAATTTTTTCAAAAAAAAGCAAAGGGGGTAGTCCATGGTTTTTTTTGTCTAAAAATATTTTTTCGCACTATCTGCAAAAACCCAAAATTTAAATTAAAGCCAATACGGTTCTCTACAAAACACAGTACAAATCAAGTTGATATCTAGAAAAGCAAGCAAGTTATGACCAAAAAGGTAAGCAGTTCTACTACTTCCTTTTTCCGGCCACTTTTTAGTAGAACTGGTAACCTTTTTGGTCATAACTTCCTAAGTTTTCAATATATCGACTTGATTTCTTTTGCGTTGGATAGTTAACCGTAGTGGCCTTAATTAGAAATTTTTTTCTGGTGGATAGTGGAAGAAAATTTTTTTATAATTTTTTCAAAAAAAAGCAAAGGGGGTAGTCCATGGTTTTTTTTGTCTAAAAATATTTTTTCGCACTATCTGCAAAAACCCAAAATTTAAATTAAAGCCAATACGGTTCTCTACAAAACACAGTACAAATCAAGTTGATATCTAGAAAAGCAAGCAAGTTATGACCAAAAAGGTAAGCAGTTCTACTACTTCCTTTTTCCGGCCACTTTTTAGTAGAACTGGTAACCTTTTTGGTCATAACTTCCTAAGTTTTCAATATATCGACTTGATTTCTTTTGCGTTGGATAGTTAACCGTAGTGGCCTTAATTAGAAATTTTTTTCTGGTGGATAGTGGAAGAAAATTTTTTTATAATTTTTTCAAAAAAAAGCAAAGGGGGTAGTCCATGGTTTTTTTTGTCTAAAAATATTTTTTCGCACTATCTGCAAAAACCCAAAATTTAAATTAAAGCCAATACGGTTCTCTACAAAACACAGTACAAATCAAGTTGATATCTAGAAAAGCAAGCAAGTTATGACCAAAAAGGTAAGCAGTTCTACTACTTCCTTTTTCCGGCCACTTTTTAGTAGAACTGGTAAACTTTTTGGTCATAACTTCCTAAGTTTTCAATATATCAACTTGATTTCTTTTGCGTTGGATAGCTAACCGTAGTGGCCTTAATTAGAAATTTTTTTCTGGTGGATAGTGGAAGAAAATTTTTTTATAATTTTTTCAAAAAAAAGCAAAGGGGGTAGTCCATGGTTTTTTTTGTCTAAAAATATTTTTTCGCACTATCTGCAAAAACCCAAAATTTAAATTAAAGCCAATACGGTTCTCTACAAAACACAGTACAAATCAAGTTGATATCTAGAAAAGTAAGCAAGTTATGACCAAAAAGGTAAGCAGTTCTACTACTTCCTTTTTCCGGCCACTTTTTAGTAGAACTGGTAACCTTTTTGGTCATAACTTCCTAAGTTTTCAATATATCGACTTGATTTCTTTTGCGTTGGATAGTTAACCGTAGTGGCCTTAATTAGAAATTTTTTTCTGGTGGATAGTGGAAGAAAATTTTTGTATAATTTTTTCAAAAAAAAGCAAAGGGGGTAGTCCATGGTTTTTTTTGTCTAAAAATATTTTTTCGCAATATCTGCAAAAACCCAAAATTTAAATTAAAGCCAATACGGTTCTCTACAAAACACAGTACAAATCAAGTTGATATCTAGAAAAGCAAGCAAGTTATGACCAAAAAGGTAAGCAGTTCTACTACTTCCTTTTTCCGGCCACTTTTTAGTAGAACTGGTAACCTTTTTGGTCATAACTTCCTAAGTTTTCAATATATCGACTTGATTTCTTTTGCGTTGGATAGCTAACCGTAGTGGCCTTAATTATAAATTTTTTTCTGGTGGATAGTGGAAGAAAATTTTTTTATAATTTTTTCAAAAAAAAGCAAAGGGGGTAGTCCATGGTTTTTTTTGTCTAAAAATATTTTTTTGCACTATCTGCAAAAACCCAAAATTTAAATTAAAGCCAATACGGTTCTCTACAAAACACAGTACAAATCAAGTTGATATCTAGAAAAGTAAGCAAGTTATGACCAAAAAGGTAAGCAGTTCTACTACTTCCTTTTTCCGGCCACTTTTTAGTAGAACTGGTAACCTTTTTGGTCATAACTTCCTAAGTTTTCAATATATCGACTTGATTTCTTTTGCGTTGGATAGTTAACCGTAGTGGCCTTAATTATAAATTTTTTTCTGGTGGATAGTGGAAGAAAATTTTTTTATAATTTTTTCAAAAAAAAGCAAAGGGGGTAGTCCATGGTTTTTTTTGTCTAAAAATATTTTTTCGCACTATCTGCAAAAACCCAAAATTTAAATTAAAGCCAATACGGTTCTCTACAAAACACAGTACAAATCAAGTTGATATCTAGAAAAGCAAGCAAGTTATGACCAAAAAGGTAAGCAGTTCTACTACTTCCTTTTTCCGGCCACTTTTTAGTAGAACTGGTAACCTTTTTGGTCATAACTTCCTAAGTTTTCAATATATCGACTTGATTTCTTTTGCGTTGGATAGTTAACCGTAGTGGCCTTAATTAGAAATTTTTTTCTGGTGGATAGTGGAAGAAAATTTTTTTATAATTTTTTCAAAAAAAAGCAAAGGGGGTAGTCCATGGTTTTTTTTGTCTAAAAATATTTTTTCGCACTATCTGCAAAAACCCAAAATTTAAATTAAAGCCAATACGGTTCTCTACAAAACACAGTACAAATCAAGTTGATATCTAGAAAAGCAAGCAAGTTATGACCAAAAAGGTAAGCAGTTCTACTACTTCCTTTTTCCGGCCACTTTTTAGTAGAACTGGTAACCTTTTTGGTCATAACTTCCTAAGTTTTCAATATATCGACTTGATTTCTTTTGCGTTGGATAGTTAACCGTAGTGGCCTTAATTAGAAATTTTTTTCTGGTGGATAGTGGAAGAAAATTTTTTTATAATTTTTTCAAAAAAAAGCAAAGGGGGTAGTCCATGGTTTTTTTTGTCTAAAAATATTTTTTCGCACTATCTGCAAAAACCCAAAATTTAAATTAAAGCCAATACGGTTCTCTACAAAACACAGTACAAATCAAGTTGATATCTAGAAAAGCAAGCAAGTTATGACCAAAAAGGTAAGCAGTTCTACTACTTCCTTTTTCCGGCCACTTTTTAGTAGAACTGGTAAACTTTTTGGTCATAACTTCCTAAGTTTTCAATATATCAACTTGATTTCTTTTGCGTTGGATAGCTAACCGTAGTGGCCTTAATTAGAAATTTTTTTCTGGTGGATAGTGGAAGAAAATTTTTTTATAATTTTTTCAAAAAAAAGCAAAGGGGGTAGTCCATGGTTTTTTTTGTCTAAAAATATTTTTTCGCACTATCTGCAAAAACCCAAAATTTAAATTAAAGCCAATACGGTTCTCTACAAAACACAGTACAAATCAAGTTGATATCTAGAAAAGTAAGCAAGTTATGACCAAAAAGGTAAGCAGTTCTACTACTTCCTTTTTCCGGCCACTTTTTAGTAGAACTGGTAACCTTTTTGGTCATAACTTCCTAAGTTTTCAATATATCGACTTGATTTCTTTTGCGTTGGATAGTTAACCGTAGTGGCCTTAATTAGAAATTTTTTTCTGGTGGATAGTGGAAGAAAATTTTTGTATAATTTTTTCAAAAAAAAGCAAAGGGGGTAGTCCATGGTTTTTTTTGTCTAAAAATATTTTTTCGCAATATCTGCAAAAACCCAAAATTTAAATTAAAGCCAATACGGTTCTCTACAAAACACAGTACAAATCAAGTTGATATCTAGAAAAGCAAGCAAGTTATGACCAAAAAGGTAAGCAGTTCTACTACTTCCTTTTTCCGGCCACTTTTTAGTAGAACTGGTAACCTTTTTGGTCATAACTTCCTAAGTTTTCAATATATCGACTTGATTTCTTTTGCGTTGGATAGCTAACCGTAGTGGCCTTAATTAGAAATTTTTTTCTGGTGGATAGTGGAAGAAAATTTTTTTATAATTTTTTCAAAAAAAAGCAAAGGGGGTAGTCCATGGTTTTTTTTGTCTAAAAATATTTTTTCGCACTATCTGCAAAAACCCAAAATTTAAATTAAAGCCAATACGGTTCTCTACAAAACACAGTACAAATCAAGTTGATATCTAGAAAAGTAAGCAAGTTATGACCAAAAAGGTAAGCAGTTCTACTACTTCCTTTTTCCGGCCACTTTTTAGTAGAACTGGTAACCTTTTTGGTCATAACTTCCTAAGTTTTCAATATATCGACTTGATTTCTTTTGCGTTGGATAGCTAACCGTAGTGGCCTTAATTAGAAATTTTTTTCTGGTGGATAGTGGAAGAAAATTTTTTTATAATTTTTTCAAAAAAAAGCAAAGGGGGTAGTCCATGGTTTTTTTTGTCTAAAAATATTTTTTCGCACTATCTGCAAAAACCCAAAATTTAAATTAAAGCCAATACGGTTCTCTACAAAACACAGTACAAATCAAGTTGATATCTAGAAAAGTAAGCAAGTTATGACCAAAAAGGTAAGCAGTTCTACTACTTCCTTTTTCCGGCCACTTTTTAGTAGAACTGGTAACCTTTTTGGTCATAACTTCCTAAGTTTTCAATATATCGACTTGATTTCTTTTGCGTTGGATAGTTAACCGTAGTGGCCTTAATTAGAAATTTTTTTCTGGTGGATAGTGGAAGAAAATTTTTTTATAATTTTTTCAAAAAAAAGCAAAGGGGGTAGTCCATGGTTTTTTTTGTCTAAAAATATTTTTTCGCACTATCTGCAAAAACCCAAAATTTAAATTAAAGCCAATACGCTTCTCTACAAAACACAGTACAAATCAAGTTGATATCTAGAAAAGCAAGCAAGTTATGACCAAAAAGGTAAGCAGTTCTACTACTTCCTTTTTCCGGCCACTTTTTAGTAGAACTGGTAAACTTTTTGGTCATAACTTCCTAAGTTTTCAATATATCAACTTGATTTCTTTTGCGTTGGATAGCTAACCGTAGTGGCCTTAATTAGAAATTTTTTTCTGGTGGATAGTGGAAGAAAATTTTTTTATAATTTTTTCAAAAAAAAGCAAAGGGGGTAGTCCATGGTTTTTTTTGTCTAAAAATATTTTTTCGCACTATCTGCAAAAACCCAAAATTTAAATTAAAGCCAATACGGTTCTCTACAAAACACAGTACAAATCAAGTTGATATCTAGAAAAGTAAGCAAGTTATGACCAAAAAGGTAAGCAGTTCTACTACTTCCTTTTTCCGGCCACTTTTTAGTAGAACTGGTAACCTTTTTGGTCATAACTTCCTAAGTTTTCAATATATCGACTTGATTTCTTTTGCGTTGGATAGTTAACCGTAGTGGCCTTAATTATAAATTTTTTTCTGGTGGATAGTGGAAGAAAATTTTTTTATAATTTTTTCAAAAAAAAGCAAAGGGGGTAGTCCATGGTTTTTTTTGTCTAAAAATATTTTTTCGCACTATCTGCAAAAACCCAAAATTTAAATTAAAGCCAATACGGTTCTCTACAAAACACAGTACAAATCAAGTTGATATCTAGAAAAGCAAGCAAGTTATGACCAAAAAGGTAAGCAGTTCTACTACTTCCTTTTTCCGGCCACTTTTTAGTAGAACTGGTAACCTTTTTGGTCATAACTTCCTAAGTTTTCAATATATCGACTTGATTTCTTTTGCGTTGGATAGTTAACCGTAGTGGCCTTAATTATAAATTTTTTTCTGGTGGATAGTGGAAGAAAATTTTTTTATAATTTTTTCAAAAAAAAGCAAAGGGGGTAGTCCATGGTTTTTTTTGTCTAAAAATATTTTTTCGCACTATCTGCAAAAACCCAAAATTTAAATTAAAGCCAATACGGTTCTCTACAAAACACAGTACAAATCAAGTTGATATCTAGAAAAGCAAGCAAGTTATGACCAAAAAGGTAAGCAGTTCTACTACTTCCTTTTTCCGGCCACTTTTTAGTAGAACTGGTAACCTTTTTGGTCATAACTTCCTAAGTTTTCAATATATCGACTTGATTTCTTTTGCGTTGGATAGCTAACCGTAGTGGCCTTAATTATAAATTTTTTTCTGGTGGATAGTGGAAGAAAATTTTTTTATCATTTTTTCAAAAAAAAGCAAAGGGGGTAGTCCATGGTTTTTTTTGTCTAAAAATATTTTTTCGCACTATCTGCAAAAACCCAAAATTTAAATTAAAGCCAATACGGTTCTCTACAAAACACAGTACAAATCAAGTTGATATCTAGAAAAGTAAGCAAGTTATGACCAAAAAGGTAAGCAGTTCTACTACTTCCTTTTTCCGGCCACTTTTTAGTAGAACTGGTAACCTTTTTGGTCATAACTTCCTAAGTTTTCAATATATCGACTTGATTTCTTTTGCGTTGGATAGTTAACCGTAGTGGCCTTAATTAGAAATTTTTTTCTGGTGGATAGTGGAAGAAAATTTTTTTATAATTTTTTCAAAAAAAAGCAAAGGGGGTAGTCCATGGTTTTTTTTGTCTAAAAATATTTTTTCGCACTATCTGCAAAAACCCAAAATTTAAATTAAAGCCAATACGGTTCTCTACAAAACACAGTACAAATCAAGTTGATATCTAGAAAAGCAAGCAAGTTATGACCAAAAAGGTAAGCAGTTCTACTACTTCCTTTTTCCGGCCACTTTTTAGTAGAACTGGTAACCTTTTTGGTCATAACTTCCTAAGTTTTCAATATATCGACTTGATTTCTTTGGCGTTGGATAGTTAACCGTAGTGGCCTTAATTAGAAATTTTTTTCTGGTGGATAGTGGAAGAAAATTTTTTTATAATTTTTTCAAAAAAAAGCAAAGGGGGTAGTCCATGGTTTTTTTTGTCTAAAAATATTTTTTCGCAATATCTGCAAAAACCCAAAATTTAAATTAAAGCCAATACGGTTCTCTACAAAACACAGTACAAATCAAGTTGATATCTAGAAAAGTAAGCAAGTTATGACCAAAAAGGTAAGCAGTTCTACTACTTCCTTTTTCCGGCCACTTTTTAGTAGAACTGGTAACCTTTTTGGTCATAACTTCCTACGTTTTCAATATATCGACTTGATTTCTTTTGCGTTGGATAGTTAACCGTAGTGGCCTTAATTAGAAATTTTTTTCTGGTGGATAGTGGAAGAAAATTTTTTTATAATTTTTTCAAAAAAAAGCAAAGGGGGTAGTCCATGGTTTTTTTTGTCTAAAAATATTTTTTCGCAATATCTGCAAAAACCCAAAATTTAAATTAAAGCCAATACGGTTCTCTACAAAACACAGTACAAATCAAGTTGATATCTAGAAAAGCAAGCAAGTTATGACCAAAAAGGTAAGCAGTTCTACTACTTCCTTTTTCCGGCCACTTTTTAGTAGAACTGGTAACCTTTTTGGTCATAACTTCCTAAGTTTTCAATATATCGACTTGATTTCTTTTGCGTTGGATAGTTAACCGTAGTGGCCTTAATTAGAAATTTTTTTCTGGTGGATAGTGGAAGAAAATTTTTTTATAATTTTTTCAAAAAAAAGCAAAGGGGGTAGTCCATGGTTTTTTTTGTCTAAAAATATTTTTTCGCAATATCTGCAAAAACCCAAAATTTAAATTAAAGCCAATACGGTTCTCTACAAAACACAGTACAAATCAAGTTGATATCTAGAAAAGCAAGCAAGTTATGACCAAAAAGGTAAGCAGTTCTACTACTTGATTTTTCCGGCCACTTTTTAGTAGAACTGGTAACCTTTTTGGTCATAACTTCCTAAGTTTTCAATATATCGACTTGATTTCTTTTGCGTTGGATAGCTAACCGTAGTGGCCTTAATTAGAAATTTTTTTCTGGTGGATAGTGGAAGAAAATTTTTTTATAATTTTTTCAAAAAAAAGCAAAGGGGGTAGTCCATGGTTTTTTTTGTCTAAAAATATTTTTTCGCAATATCTGCAAAAACCCAAAATTTAAATTAAAGCCAATACGGTTCTCTACAAAACACAGTACAAATCAAGTTGATATCTAGAAAAGTAAGCAAGTTATGACCAAAAAGGTAAGCAGTTCTACTACTTCCTTTTTCCGGCCACTTTTTAGTAGAACTGGTAACCTTTTTGGTCATAACTTCCTACGTTTTCAATATATCGACTTGATTTCTTTTGCGTTGGATAGCTAACCGTAGTGGCCTTAATTATAAATTTTTTTCTGGTGGATAGTGGAAGAAAATTTTTTTATCATTTTTTCAAAAAAAAGCAAAGGGGGTAGTCCATGGTTTTTTTTGTCTAAAAATATTTTTTCGCACTATCTGCAAAAACCCAAAATTTAAATTAAAGCCAATACGGTTCTCTACAAAACACAGTACAAATCAAGTTGATATCTAGAAAAGCAAGCAAGTTATGACCAAAAAGGTAAGCAGTTCTACTACTTGATTTTTCCGGCCACTTTTTAGTAGAACTGGTAACCTTTTTGGTCATAACTTCCTAAGTTTTCAATATATCGACTTGATTTCTTTTGCGTTGGATAGCTAACCGTAGTGGCCTTAATTAGAAATTTTTTTCTGGTGGATAGTGGAAGAAAATTTTTTTATAATTTTTTCAAAAAAAAGCAAAGGGGGTAGTCCATGGTTTTTTTTGTCTAAAAATATTTTTTCGCAATATCTGCAAAAACCCAAAATTTAAATTAAAGCCAATACGGTTCTCTACAAAACACAGTACAAATCAAGTTGATATCTAGAAAAGTAAGCAAGTTATGACCAAAAAGGTAAGCAGTTCTACTACTTCCTTTTTCCGGCCACTTTTTAGTAGAACTGGTAACCTTTTTGGTCATAACTTCCTACGTTTTCAATATATCGACTTGATTTCTTTTGCGTTGGATAGCTAACCGTAGTGGCCTTAATTATAAATTTTTTTCTGGTGGATAGTGGAAGAAAATTTTTTTATCATTTTTTCAAAAAAAAGCAAAGGGGGTAGTCCATGGTTTTTTTTGTCTAAAAATATTTTTTCGCAATATCTGCAAAAACCCAAAATTTAAATTAAAGCCAATACGGTTCTCTACAAAACACAGTACAAATCAAGTTGATATCTAGAAAAGCAAGCAAGTTATGACCAAAAAGGTAAGCAGTTCTACTACTTCCTTTTTCCGGCCACTTTTTAGTAGAACTGGTAACCTTTTTGGTCATAACTTCCTAAGTTTTCAATATATCGACTTGATTTCTTTTGCGTTGGATAGTTAACCGTAGTGGCCTTAATTAGAAATTTTTTTCTGGTGGATAGTGGAAGAAAATTTTTTTATAATTTTTTCAAAAAAAAGCAAAGGGGGTAGTCCATGGTTTTTTTTGTCTAAAAATATTTTTTCGCACTATCTGCAAAAACCCAAAATTTAAATTAAAGCCAATACGGTTCTCTACAAAACACAGTACAAATCAAGTTGATATCTAGAAAAGCAAGCAAGTTATGACCAAAAAGGTAAGCAGTTCTACTACTTCCTTTTTCCGGCCACTTTTTAGTAGAACTGGTAACCTTTTTGGTCATAACTTCCTAAGTTTTCAATATATCGACTTGATTTCTTTTGCGTTGGATAGCTAACCGTAGTGGCCTTAATTATAAATTTTTTTCTGGTGGATAGTGGAAGAAAATTTTTTTATCATTTTTTCAAAAAAAAGCAAAGGGGGTAGTCCATGGTTTTTTTTGTCTAAAAATATTTTTTCGCACTATCTGCAAAAACCCAAAATTTAAATTAAAGCCAATACGGTTCTCTACAAAACACAGTACAAATCAAGTTGATATCTAGAAAAGTAAGCAAGTTATGACCAAAAAGGTAAGCAGTTCTACTACTTCCTTTTTCCGGCCACTTTTTAGTAGAACTGGTAACCTTTTTGGTCATAACTTCCTAAGTTTTCAATATATCGACTTGATTTCTTTTGCGTTGGATAGTTAACCGTAGTGGCCTTAATTAGAAATTTTTTTCTGGTGGATAGTGGAAGAAAATTTTTTTATAATTTTTTCAAAAAAAAGCAAAGGGGGTAGTCCATGGTTTTTTTTGTCTAAAAATATTTTTTCGCACTATCTGCAAAAACCCAAAATTTAAATTAAAGCCAATACGGTTCTCTACAAAACACAGTACAAATCAAGTTGATATCTAGAAAAGCAAGCAAGTTATGACCAAAAAGGTAAGCAGTTCTACTACTTCCTTTTTCCGGCCACTTTTTAGTAGAACTGGTAACCTTTTTGGTCATAACTTCCTAAGTTTTCAATATATCGACTTGATTTCTTTGGCGTTGGATAGTTAACCGTAGTGGCCTTAATTAGAAATTTTTTTCTGGTGGATAGTGGAAGAAAATTTTTTTATAATTTTTTCAAAAAAAAGCAAAGGGGGTAGTCCATGGTTTTTTTTGTCTAAAAATATTTTTTCGCAATATCTGCAAAAACCCAAAATTTAAATTAAAGCCAATACGGTTCTCTACAAAACACAGTACAAATCAAGTTGATATCTAGAAAAGTAAGCAAGTTATGACCAAAAAGGTAAGCAGTTCTACTACTTCCTTTTTCCGGCCACTTTTTAGTAGAACTGGTAACCTTTTTGGTCATAACTTCCTACGTTTTCAATATATCGACTTGATTTCTTTTGCGTTGGATAGTTAACCGTAGTGGCCTTAATTAGAAATTTTTTTCTGGTGGATAGTGGAAGAAAATTTTTTTATAATTTTTTCAAAAAAAAGCAAAGGGGGTAGTCCATGGTTTTTTTTGTCTAAAAATATTTTTTCGCAATATCTGCAAAAACCCAAAATTTAAATTAAAGCCAATACGGTTCTCTACAAAACACAGTACAAATCAAGTTGATATCTAGAAAAGCAAGCAAGTTATGACCAAAAAGGTAAGCAGTTCTACTACTTCCTTTTTCCGGCCACTTTTTAGTAGAACTGGTAACCTTTTTGGTCATAACTTCCTAAGTTTTCAATATATCGACTTGATTTCTTTGGCGTTGGATAGTTAACCGTAGTGGCCTTAATTAGAAATTTTTTTCTGGTGGATAGTGGAAGAAAATTTTTTTATAATTTTTTCAAAAAAAAGCAAAGGGGGTAGTCCATGGTTTTTTTTGTCTAAAAATATTTTTTCGCAATATCTGCAAAAACCCAAAATTTAAATTAAAGCCAATACGGTTCTCTACAAAACACAGTACAAATCAAGTTGATATCTAGAAAAGTAAGCAAGTTATGACCAAAAAGGTAAGCAGTTCTACTACTTCCTTTTTCCGGCCACTTTTTAGTAGAACTGGTAACCTTTTTGGTCATAACTTCCTACGTTTTCAATATATCGACTTGATTTCTTTTGCGTTGGATAGTTAACCGTAGTGGCCTTAATTAGAAATTTTTTTCTGGTGGATAGTGGAAGAAAATTTTTTTATAATTTTTTCAAAAAAAAGCAAAGGGGGTAGTCCATGGTTTTTTTTGTCTAAAAATATTTTTTCGCAATATCTGCAAAAACCCAAAATTTAAATTAAAGCCAATACGGTTCTCTACAAAACACAGTACAAATCAAGTTGATATCTAGAAAAGTAAGCAAGTTATGACCAAAAAGGTAAGCAGTTCTACTACTTCCTTTTTCCGGCCACTTTTTAGTAGAACTGGTAACCTTTTTGGTCATAACTTCCTAAGTTTTCAATATATCGACTTGATTTCTTTTGCGTTGGATAGTTAACCGTAGTGGCCTTAATTAGAAATTTTTTTCTGGTGGATAGTGGAAGAAAATTTTTTTATAATTTTTTCAAAAAAAAGCAAAGGGGGTAGTCCATGGTTTTTTTTGTCTAAAAATATTTTTTCGCAATATCTGCAAAAACCCAAAATTTAAATTAAAGCCAATACGGTTCTCTACAAAACACAGTACAAATCAAGTTGATATCTAGAAAAGTAAGCAAGTTATGACCAAAAAGGTAAGCAGTTCTACTACTTCCTTTTTCCGGCCACTTTTTAGTAGAACTGGTAACCTTTTTGGTCATAACTTCCTAAGTTTTCAATATATCGACTTGATTTCTTTTGCGTTGGATAGCTAACCGTAGTGGCCTTAATTATAAATTTTTTTCTGGTGGATAGTGGAAGAAAATTTTTTTATCATTTTTTCAAAAAAAAGCAAAGGGGGTAGTCCATGGTTTTTTTTGTCTAAAAATATTTTTTCGCACTATCTGCAAAAACCCAAAATTTAAATTAAAGCCAATACGGTTCTCTACAAAACACAGTACAAATCAAGTTGATATCTAGAAAAGTAAGCAAGTTATGACCAAAAAGGTAAGCAGTTCTACTACTTCCTTTTTCCGGCCACTTTTTAGTAGAACTGGTAACCTTTTTGGTCATAACTTCCTAAGTTTTCAATATATCGACTTGATTTCTTTTGCGTTGGATAGCTAACCGTAGTGGCCTTAATTAGAAATTTTTTTCTGGTGGATAGTGGAAGAAAATTTTTTTATAATTTTTTCAAAAAAAAGCAAAGGGGGTAGTCCATGGTTTTTTTTGTCTAAAAATATTTTTTCGCACTATCTGCAAAAACCCAAAATTTAAATTAAAGCCAATACGGTTCTCTACAAAACACAGTACAAATCAAGTTGATATCTAGAAAAGTAAGCAAGTTATGACCAAAAAGGTAAGCAGTTCTACTACTTCCTTTTTCCGGCCACTTTTTAGTAGAACTGGTAACCTTTTTGGTCATAACTTCCTAAGTTTTCAATATATCGACTTGATTTCTTTTGCGTTGGATAGTTAACCGTAGTGGCCTTAATTAGAAATTTTTTTCTGGTGGATAGTGGAAGAAAATTTTTTTATAATTTTTTCAAAAAAAAGCAAAGGGGGTAGTCCATGGTTTTTTTTGTCTAAAAATATTTTTTCGCAATATCTGCAAAAACCCAAAATTTAAATTAAAGCCAATACGGTTCTCTACAAAACACAGTACAAATCAAGTTGATATCTAGAAAAGTAAGCAAGTTATGACCAAAAAGGTAAGCAGTTCTACTACTTCCTTTTTCCGGCCACTTTTTAGTAGAACTGGTAACCTTTTTGGTCATAACTTCCTAAGTTTTCAATATATCGACTTGATTTCTTTTGCGTTGGATAGCTAACCGTAGTGGCCTTAATTATAAATTTTTTTCTGGTGGATAGTGGAAGAAAATTTTTTTATCATTTTTTCAAAAAAAAGCAAAGGGGGTAGTCCATGGTTTTTTTTGTCTAAAAATATTTTTTCGCACTATCTGCAAAAACCCAAAATTTAAATTAAAGCCAATACGGTTCTCTACAAAACACAGTACAAATCAAGTTGATATCTAGAAAAGTAAGCAAGTTATGACCAAAAAGGTAAGCAGTTCTACTACTTCCTTTTTCCGGCCACTTTTTAGTAGAACTGGTAACCTTTTTGGTCATAACTTCCTAAGTTTTCAATATATCGACTTGATTTCTTTTGCGTTGGATAGCTAACCGTAGTGGCCTTAATTAGAAATTTTTTTCTGGTGGATAGTGGAAGAAAATTTTTTTATAATTTTTTCAAAAAAAAGCAAAGGGGGTAGTCCATGGTTTTTTTTGTCTAAAAATATTTTTTCGCACTATCTGCAAAAACCCAAAATTTAAATTAAAGCCAATACGGTTCTCTACAAAACACAGTACAAATCAAGTTGATATCTAGAAAAGTAAGCAAGTTATGACCAAAAAGGTAAGCAGTTCTACTACTTCCTTTTTCCGGCCACTTTTTAGTAGAACTGGTAACCTTTTTGGTCATAACTTCCTAAGTTTTCAATATATCGACTTGATTTCTTTTGCGTTGGATAGTTAACCGTAGTGGCCTTAATTAGAAATTTTTTTCTGGTGGATAGTGGAAGAAAATTTTTTTATAATTTTTTCAAAAAAAAGCAAAGGGGGTAGTCCATGGTTTTTTTTGTCTAAAAATATTTTTTCGCACTATCTGCAAAAACCCAAATATTAAATTAAAGCCAATACGCTTCTCTACAAAACACAGTACAAATCAAGTTGATATCTAGAAAAGCAAGCAAGTTATGACCAAAAAGGTAAGCAGTTCTACTACTTCCTTTTTCCGGCCACTTTTTAGTAGAACTGGTAACCTTTTTGGTCATAACTTCCTAAGTTTTCAATATATCGACTTGATTTCTTTTGCGTTGGATAGCTAACCGTAGTGGCCTTAATTATAAATTTTTTTCTGGTGGATAGTGGAAGAAAATTTTTTTATCATTTTTTCAAAAAAAAGCAAAGGGGGTAGTCCATGGTTTTTTTTGTCTAAAAATATTTTTTCGCACTATCTGCAAAAACCCAAAATTTAAATTAAAGCCAATACGGTTCTCTACAAAACACAGTACAAATCAAGTTGATATCTAGAAAAGCAAGCAAGTTATGACCAAAAAGGTAAGCAGTTCTACTACTTCCTTTTTCCGGCCACTTTTTAGTAGAACTGGTAACCTTTTTGGTCATAACTTCCTAAGTTTTCAATATATCGACTTGATTTCTTTTGCGTTGGATAGCTAACCGTAGTGGCCTTAATTATAAATTTTTTTCTGGTGGATAGTGGAAGAAAATTTTTTTATCATTTTTTCAAAAAAAAGCAAAGGGGGTAGTCCATGGTTTTTTTTGTCTAAAAATATTTTTTCGCACTATCTGCAAAAACCCAAAATTTAAATTAAAGCCAATACGGTTCTCTACAAAACACAGTACAAATCAAGTTGATATCTAGAAAAGTAAGCAAGTTATGACCAAAAAGGTAAGCAGTTCTACTACTTCCTTTTTCCGGCCACTTTTTAGTAGAACTGGTAACCTTTTTGGTCATAACTTCCTAAGTTTTCAATATATCGACTTGATTTCTTTTGCGTTCGATAGTTAACCGTAGTGGCCTTAATTAGAAATTTTTTTCTGGTGGATAGTGGAAGAAAATTTTTTTATCATTTTTTCAAAAAAAAAGCAAAGGGGGTAGTCCATGGTTTTTTTTGTCTAAAAATATTTTTTCGCAATATCTGCAAAAACCCAAAATTTGAATTAAAGCCAATACGGTTCTCTACAAAACACAGTACAAATCAAGTTGATATCTAGAAAAGTAAGCAAGTTATGACCAAAAAGGTAAGCAGTTCTACTACTTCCTTTTTCCGGCCACTTTTTAGTAGAACTGGTAACCTTTTTGGTCATAACTTCCTAAGTTTTCAATATATCGACTTGATTTCTTTTGCGTTGGATAGTTAACCGTAGTGGCCTTAATTAGAAATTTTTTTCTGGTGGATAGTGGAAGAAAATTTTTTTATAATTTTTTCAAAAAAAAGCAAAGGGGGTAGTCCATGGTTTTTTTTGTCTAAAAATATTTTTTCGCACTATCTGCAAAAACCCAAAATTTAAATTAAAGCCAATACGGTTCTCTACAAAACACAGTACAAATCAAGTTGATATCTAGAAAAGTAAGCAAGTTATGACCAAAAAGGTAAGCAGTTCTACTACTTCCTTTTTCCGGCCACTTTTTAGTAGAACTGGTAACCTTTTTGGTCATAACTTCCTAAGTTTTCAATATATCGACTTGATTTCTTTTGCGTTGGATAGTTAACCGTAGTGGCCTTAATTAGAAATTTTTTTCTGGTGGATAGTGGAAGAAAATTTTTTTATAATTTTTTCAAAAAAAAGCAAAGGGGGTAGTCCATGGTTTTTTTTGTCTAAAAATATTTTTTCGCACTATCTGCAAAAACCCAAAATTTAAATTAAAGCCAATACGGTTCTCTACAAAACACAGTACAAATCAAGTTGATATCTAGAAAAGCAAGCAAGTTATGACCAAAAAGGTAAGCAGTTCTACTACTTCCTTTTTCCGGCCACTTTTTAGTAGAACTGGTAACCTTTTTGGTCATAACTTCCTAAGTTTTCAATATATCGACTTGATTTCTTTTGCGTTGGATAGTTAACCGTAGTGGCCTTAATTATAAATTTTTTTCTGGTGGATAGTGGAAGAAAATTTTTTTATAATTTTTTCAAAAAAAAGCAAAGGGGGTAGTCCATGGTTTTTTTTGTCTAAAAATATTTTTTCGCACTATCTGCAAAAACCCAAAATTTTAATTAAAGCCAATACGGTTCTCTACAAAACACAGTACAAATCAAGTTGACATCTAGAAAAGCAAGCAAGTTATGACCAAAAAGGTAAGCAGTTCTACTACTTCCTTTTTCCGGCCACTTTTTAGTAGAACTGGTAACCTTTTTGGTCATAACTTCCTAAGTTTTCAATATATCGACTTGATTTCTTTTGCGTTGGATAGCTAACCGTAGTGGCCTTAATTAGAAATTTTTTTCTGGTGGATAGTGGAAGAAAATTTTTTTATAATTTTTTCAAAAAAAAGCAAAGGGGGTAGTCCATGGTTTTTTTTGTCTAAAAATATTTTTTCGCACTATCTGCAAAAACCCAAAATTTAAATTAAAGCTAATACGGTTCTCTACAAAACACAGTACAAATCAAGTTGATATCTAGAAAAGCAAGCAAGTTATGACCAAAAAGGTAAGCAGTTCTACTACTTCCTTTTTCCGGCCACTTTTTAGTAGAACTGGTAACCTTTTTGGTCATAACTTCCTAAGTTTTCAATATATCGACTTGATTTCTTTTGCGTTGGATAGCTAACCGTAGTGGCCTTAATTAGAAATTTTTTTCTGGTGGATAGTGGAAGAAAATTTTTTTATAATTTTTTCAAAAAAAAGCAAAGGGGGTAGTCCATGGTTTTTTTTGTCTAAAAATATTTTTTCGCACTATCTGCAAAAACCCAAAATTTAAATTAAAGCCAATACGGTTCTCTACAAAACACAGTACAAATCAAGTTGATATCTAGAAAAGTAAGCAAGTTATGACCAAAAAGGTAAGCAGTTCTACTACTTCCTTTTTCCGGCCACTTTTTAGTAGAACTGGTAACCTTTTTGGTCATAACTTCCTAAGTTTTCAATATATCGACTTGATTTCTTTTGCGTTGGATAGCTAACCGTAGTGGCCTTAATTAGAAATTTTTTTCTGGTGGATAGTGGAAGAAAATTTTTTTATAATTTTTTCAAAAAAAAGCAAAGGGGGTAGTCCATGGTTTTTTTTGTCTAAAAATATTTTTTCGCACTATCTGCAAAAACCCAAAATTTAAATTAAAGCCAATACGGTTCTCTACAAAACACAGTACAAATCAAGTTGATATCTAGAAAAGTAAGCAAGTTATGACCAAAAAGGTAAGCAGTTCTACTACTTCCTTTTTCCGGCCACTTTTTAGTAGAACTGGTAACCTTTTTGGTCATAACTTCCTAAGTTTTCAATATATCGACTTGATTTCTTTTGCGTTGGATAGTTAACCGTAGTGGCCTTAATTATAAATTTTTTTCTGGTGGATAGTGGAAGAAAATTTTTTTATAATTTTTTCAAAAAAAAGCAAAGGGGGTAGTCCATGGTTTTTTTTGTCTAAAAATATTTTTTCGCACTATCTGCAAAAACCCAAAATTTAAATTAAAGCCAATACGGTTCTCTACAAAACACAGTACAAATCAAGTTGATATCTAGAAAAGCAAGCAAGTTATGACCAAAAAGGTAAGCAGTTCTACTACTTCCTTTTTCCGGCCACTTTTTAGTAGAACTGGTAACCTTTTTGGTCATAACTTCCTAAGTTTTCAATATATCGACTTGATTTCTTTTGCGTTGGATAGCTAACCGTAGTGGCCTTAATTATAAATTTTTTTCTGGTGGATAGTGGAAGAAAATTTTTTTATCATTTTTTCAAAAAAAAGCAAAGGGGGTAGTCCATGGTTTTTTTTGTCTAAAAATATTTTTTCGCACTATCTGCAAAAACCCAAAATTTAAATTAAAGCCAATACGGTTCTCTACAAAACACAGTACAAATCAAGTTGATATCTAGAAAAGCAAGCAAGTTATGACCAAAAAGGTAAGCAGTTCTACTACTTCCTTTTTCCGGCCACTTTTTAGTAGAACTGGTAACCTTTTTGGTCATAACTTCCTAAGTTTTCAATATATCGACTTGATTTCTTTTGCGTTGGATAGCTAACCGTAGTGGCCTTAATTATAAATTTTTTTCTGGTGGATAGTGGAAGAAAATTTTTTTATCATTTTTTCAAAAAAAAGCAAAGGGGGTAGTCCATGGTTTTTTTTGTCTAAAAATATTTTTTCGCACTATCTGCAAAAACCCAAAATTTAAATTAAAGCCAATACGGTTCTCTACAAAACACAGTACAAATCAAGTTGATATCTAGAAAAGTAAGCAAGTTATGACCAAAAAGGTAAGCAGTTCTACTACTTCCTTTTTCCGGCCACTTTTTAGTAGAACTGGTAACCTTTTTGGTCATAACTTCCTACGTTTTCAATATATCGACTTGATTTCTTTTGCGTTGGATAGTTAACCGTAGTGGCCTTAATTAGAAATTTTTTTCTGGTGGATAGTGGAAGAAAATTTTTTTATAATTTTTTAAAAAAAAAGCAAAGGGGGTAGTCCATGGTTTTTTTTGTCTAAAAATATTTTTTCGCACTATCTGCAAAAACCCAAAATTTAAATTAAAGCCAATACGGTTCTCTACAAAACACAGTACAAATCAAGTTGATATCTAGAAAAGCAAGCAAGTTATGACCAAAAAGGTAAGCAGTTCTACTACTTCCTTTTTCCGGCCACTTTTTAGTAGAACTGGTAACCTTTTTGGTCATAACTTCCTAAGTTTTCAATATATCGACTTGATTTCTTTTGCGTTGGATAGCTAACCGTAGTGGCCTTAATTATAAATTTTTTTCTGGTGGATAGTGGAAGAAAATTTTTTTATCATTTTTTCAAAAAAAAGCAAAGGGGGTAGTCCATGGTTTTTTTTGTCTAAAAATATTTTTTCGCACTATCTGCAAAAACCCAAAATTTAAATTAAAGCCAATACGGTTCTCTACAAAACACAGTACAAATCAAGTTGATATCTAGAAAAGTAAGCAAGTTATGACCAAAAAGGTAAGCAGTTCTACTACTTCCTTTTTCCGGCCACTTTTTAGTAGAACTGGTAACCTTTTTGGTCATAACTTCCTAAGTTTTCAATATATCGACTTGATTTCTTTTGCGTTGGATAGTTAACCGTAGTGGCCTTAATTAGAAATTTTTTTCTGGTGGATAGTGGAAGAAAATTTTTTTATAATTTTTTCAAAAAAAAGCAAAGGGGGTAGTCCATGGTTTTTTTTGTCTAAAAATATTTTTTCGCACTATCTGCAAAAACCCAAAATTTAAATTAAAGCCAATACGGTTCTCTACAAAACACAGTACAAATCAAGTTGATATCTAGAAAAGCAAGCAAGTTATGACCAAAAAGGTAAGCAGTTCTACTACTTCCTTTTTCCGGCCACTTTTTAGTAGAACTGGTAACCTTTTTGGTCATAACTTCCTAAGTTTTCAATATATCGACTTGATTTCTTTTGCGTTGGATAGCTAACCGTAGTGGCCTTAATTATAAATTTTTTTCTGGTGGATAGTGGAAGAAAATTTTTTTATCATTTTTTCAAAAAAAAGCAAAGGGGGTAGTCCATGGTTTTTTTTGTCTAAAAATATTTTTTCGCAATATCTGCAAAAACCCAAAATTTAAATTAAAGCCAATACGGTTCTCTACAAAACACAGTACAAATCAAGTTGATATCTAGAAAAGTAAGCAAGTTATGACCAAAAAGGTAAGCAGTTCTACTACTTCCTTTTTCCGGCCACTTTTTAGTAGAACTGGTAACCTTTTTGGTCATAACTTCCTAAGTTTTCAATATATCGACTTGATTTCTTTTGCGTTGGATAGTTAACCGTAGTGGCCTTAATTAGAAATTTTTTTCTGGTGGATAGTGGAAGAAAATTTTTTTATAATTTTTTCAAAAAAAAGCAAAGGGGGTAGTCCATGGTTTTTTTTGTCTAAAAATATTTTTTCGCACTATCTGCAAAAACCCAAAATTTAAATTAAAGCCAATACGGTTCTCTACAAAACACAGTACAAATCAAGTTGATATCTAGAAAAGCAAGCAAGTTATGACCAAAAAGGTAAGCAGTTCTACTACTTCCTTTTTCCGGCCACTTTTTAGTAGAACTGGTAACCTTTTTGGTCATAACTTCCTAAGTTTTCAATATATCGACTTGATTTCTTTTGCGTTGGATAGCTAACCGTAGTGGCCTTAATTATAAATTTTTTTCTGGTGGATAGTGGAAGAAAATTTTTTTATCATTTTTTCAAAAAAAAGCAAAGGGGGTAGTCCATGGTTTTTTTTGTCTAAAAATATTTTTTCGCACTATCTGCAAAAACCCAAAATTTAAATTAAAGCCAATACGGTTCTCTACAAAACACAGTACAAATCAAGTTGATATCTAGAAAAGTAAGCAAGTTATGACCAAAAAGGTAAGCAGTTCTACTACTTCCTTTTTCCGGCCACTTTTTAGTAGAACTGGTAACCTTTTTGGTCATAACTTCCTAAGTTTTCAATATATCGACTTGATTTCTTTTGCGTTGGATAGTTAACCGTAGTGGCCTTAATTAGAAATTTTTTTCTGGTGGATAGTGGAAGAAAATTTTTTTATAATTTTTTCAAAAAAAAGCAAAGGGGGTAGTCCATGGTTTTTTTTGTCTAAAAATATTTTTTCGCAATATCTGCAAAAACCCAAAATTTAAATTAAAGCCAATACGGTTCTCTACAAAACACAGTACAAATCAAGTTGATATCTAGAAAAGCAAGCAAGTTATGACCAAAAAGGTAAGCAGTTCTACTACTTCCTTTTTCCGGCCACTTTTTAGTAGAACTGGTAACCTTTTTGGTCATAACTTCCTAAGTTTTCAATATATCGACTTGACTTCTTTTGCGTTGGATAGCTAACCGTAGTGGCCTTAATTATAAATTTTTTTCTGGTGGATAGTGGAAGAAAATTTTTTTATCATTTTTTCAAAAAAAAGCAAAGGGGGTAGTCCATGGTTTTTTTTGTCTAAAAATATTTTTTCGCACTATCTGCAAAAACCCAAAATTTAAATTAAAGCCAATACGGTTCTCTACAAAACACAGTACAAATCAAGTTGATATCTAGAAAAGTAAGCAAGTTATGACCAAAAAGGTAAGCAGTTCTACTACTTCCTTTTTCCGGCCACTTTTTAGTAGAACTGGTAACCTTTTTGGTCATAACTTCCTAAGTTTTCAATATATCGACTTGATTTCTTTTGCGTTGGATAGTTAACCGTAGTGGCCTTAATTAGAAATTTTTTTCTGGTGGATAGTGGAAGAAAATTTTTTTATAATTTTTTCAAAAAAAAGCAAAGGGGGTAGTCCATGGTTTTTTTTGTCTAAAAATATTTTTTCGCAATATCTGCAAAAACCCAAAATTTAAATTAAAGCCAATACGGTTCTCTACAAAACACAGTACAAATCAAGTTGATATCTAGAAAAGTAAGCAAGTTATGACCAAAAAGGTAAGCAGTTCTACTACTTCCTTTTTCCGGCCACTTTTTAGTAGAACTGGTAACCTTTTTGGTCATAACTTCCTAAGTTTTCAATATATCGACTTGATTTCTTTTGCGTTGGATAGCTAACCGTAGTGGCCTTAATTATAAATTTTTTTCTGGTGGATAGTGGAAGAAAATTTTTTTATCATTTTTTCAAAAAAAAGCAAAGGGGGTAGTCCATGGTTTTTTTTGTCTAAAAATATTTTTTCGCACTATCTGCAAAAACCCAAAATTTAAATTAAAGCCAATACGGTTCTCTACAAAACACAGTACAAATCAAGTTGATATCTAGAAAAGTAAGCAAGTTATGACCAAAAAGGTAAGCAGTTCTACTACTTCCTTTTTCCGGCCACTTTTTAGTAGAACTGGTAACCTTTTTGGTCATAACTTCCTAAGTTTTCAATATATCGACTTGATTTCTTTTGCGTTGGATAGCTAACCGTAGTGGCCTTAATTAGAAATTTTTTTCTGGTGGATAGTGGAAGAAAATTTTTTTATAATTTTTTCAAAAAAAAGCAAAGGGGGTAGTCCATGGTTTTTTTTGTCTAAAAATATTTTTTCGCACTATCTGCAAAAACCCAAAATTTAAATTAAAGCCAATACGGTTCTCTACAAAACACAGTACAAATCAAGTTGATATCTAGAAAAGTAAGCAAGTTATGACCAAAAAGGTAAGCAGTTCTACTACTTCCTTTTTCCGGCCACTTTTTAGTAGAACTGGTAACCTTTTTGGTCATAACTTCCTAAGTTTTCAATATATCGACTTGATTTCTTTTGCGTTGGATAGTTAACCGTAGTGGCCTTAATTAGAAATTTTTTTCTGGTGGATAGTGGAAGAAAATTTTTTTATAATTTTTTCAAAAAAAAGCAAAGGGGGTAGTCCATGGTTTTTTTTGTCTAAAAATATTTTTTCGCAATATCTGCAAAAACCCAAAATTTAAATTAAAGCCAATACGGTTCTCTACAAAACACAGTACAAATCAAGTTGATATCTAGAAAAGTAAGCAAGTTATGACCAAAAAGGTAAGCAGTTCTACTACTTCCTTTTTCCGGCCACTTTTTAGTAGAACTGGTAACCTTTTTGGTCATAACTTCCTAAGTTTTCAATATATCGACTTGATTTCTTTTGCGTTGGATAGCTAACCGTAGTGGCCTTAATTAGAAATTTTTTTCTGGTGGATAGTGGAAGAAAATTTTTTTATAATTTTTTCAAAAAAAAGCAAAGGGGGTAGTCCATGGTTTTTTTTGTCTAAAAATATTTTTTCGCAATATCTGCAAAAACCCAAAATTTAAATTAAAGCCAATACGGTTCTCTACAAAACACAGTACAAATCAAGTTGATATCTAGAAAAGTAAGCAAGTTATGACCAAAAAGGTAAGCAGTTCTACTACTTCCTTTTTCCGGCCACTTTTTAGTAGAACTGGTAACCTTTTTGGTCATAACTTCCTACGTTTTCAATATATCGACTTGATTTCTTTTGCGTTGGATAGTTAACCGTAGTGGCCTTAATTAGAAATTTTTTTCTGGTGGATAGTGGAAGAAAATTTTTTTATAATTTTTTCAAAAAAAAGCAAAGGGGGTAGTCCATGGTTTTTTTTGTCTAAAAATATTTTTTCGCAATATCTGCAAAAACCCAAAATTTAAATTAAAGCCAATACGGTTCTCTACAAAACACAGTACAAATCAAGTTGATATCTAGAAAAGTAAGCAAGTTATGACCAAAAAGGTAAGCAGTTCTACTACTTCCTTTTTCCGGCCACTTTTTAGTAGAACTGGTAACCTTTTTGGTCATAACTTCCTAAGTTTTCAATATATCGACTTGATTTCTTTTGCGTTGGATAGTTAACCGTAGTGGCCTTAATTAGAAATTTTTTTCTGGTGGATAATGGAAGAAAATTTTTTTATAATTTTTTCAAAAAAAAGCAAAGGGGGTAGTCCATGGTTTTTTTTGTCTAAAAATATTTTTTCGCAATATCTGCAAAAACCCAAAATTTAAATTAAAGCCAATACGGTTCTCTACAAAACACAGTACAAATCAAGTTGATATCTAGAAAAGTAAGCAAGTTATGACCAAAAAGGTAAGCAGTTCTACTACTTCCTTTTTCCGGCCACTTTTTAGTAGAACTGGTAACCTTTTTGGTCATAACTTCCTAAGTTTTCAATATATCGACTTGATTTCTTTTGCGTTGGATAGCTAACCGTAGTGGCCTTAATTATAAATTTTTTTCTGGTGGATAGTGGAAGAAAATTTTTTTATCATTTTTTCAAAAAAAAGCAAAGGGGGTAGTCCATGGTTTTTTTTGTCTAAAAATATTTTTTCGCACTATCTGCAAAAACCCAAAATTTAAATTAAAGCCAATACGGTTCTCTACAAAACACAGTACAAATCAAGTTGATATCTAGAAAAGTAAGCAAGTTATGACCAAAAAGGTAAGCAGTTCTACTACTTCCTTTTTCCGGCCACTTTTTAGTAGAACTGGTAACCTTTTTGGTCATAACTTCCTAAGTTTTCAATATATCGACTTGATTTCTTTTGCGTTGGATAGCTAACCGTAGTGGCCTTAATTAGAAATTTTTTTCTGGTGGATAGTGGAAGAAAATTTTTTTATAATTTTTTCAAAAAAAAGCAAAGGGGGTAGTCCATGGTTTTTTTTGTCTAAAAATATTTTTTCGCACTATCTGCAAAAACCCAAAATTTAAATTAAAGCCAATACGGTTCTCTACAAAACACAGTACAAATCAAGTTGATATCTAGAAAAGTAAGCAAGTTATGACCAAAAAGGTAAGCAGTTCTACTACTTCCTTTTTCCGGCCACTTTTTAGTAGAACTGGTAACCTTTTTGGTCATAACTTCCTAAGTTTTCAATATATCGACTTGATTTCTTTTGCGTTGGATAGTTAACCGTAGTGGCCTTAATTAGAAATTTTTTTCTGGTGGATAGTGGAAGAAAATTTTTTTATAATTTTTTCAAAAAAAAGCAAAGGGGGTAGTCCATGGTTTTTTTTGTCTAAAAATATTTTTTCGCAATATCTGCAAAAACCCAAAATTTAAATTAAAGCCAATACGGTTCTCTACAAAACACAGTACAAATCAAGTTGATATCTAGAAAAGTAAGCAAGTTATGACCAAAAAGGTAAGCAGTTCTACTACTTCCTTTTTCCGGCCACTTTTTAGTAGAACTGGTAACCTTTTTGGTCATAACTTCCTAAGTTTTCAATATATCGACTTGATTTCTTTTGCGTTGGATAGCTAACCGTAGTGGCCTTAATTATAAATTTTTTTCTGGTGGATAGTGGAAGAAAATTTTTTTATCATTTTTTCAAAAAAAAGCAAAGGGGGTAGTCCATGGTTTTTTTTGTCTAAAAATATTTTTTCGCACTATCTGCAAAAACCCAAAATTTAAATTAAAGCCAATACGGTTCTCTACAAAACACAGTACAAATCAAGTTGATATCTAGAAAAGTAAGCAAGTTATGACCAAAAAGGTAAGCAGTTCTACTACTTCCTTTTTCCGGCCACTTTTTAGTAGAACTGGTAACCTTTTTGGTCATAACTTCCTAAGTTTTCAATATATCGACTTGATTTCTTTTGCGTTGGATAGCTAACCGTAGTGGCCTTAATTAGAAATTTTTTTCTGGTGGATAGTGGAAGAAAATTTTTTTATAATTTTTTCAAAAAAAAGCAAAGGGGGTAGTCCATGGTTTTTTTTGTCTAAAAATATTTTTTCGCACTATCTGCAAAAACCCAAAATTTAAATTAAAGCCAATACGGTTCTCTACAAAACACAGTACAAATCAAGTTGATATCTAGAAAAGTAAGCAAGTTATGACCAAAAAGGTAAGCAGTTCTACTACTTCCTTTTTCCGGCCACTTTTTAGTAGAACTGGTAACCTTTTTGGTCATAACTTCCTAAGTTTTCAATATATCGACTTGATTTCTTTTGCGTTGGATAGTTAACCGTAGTGGCCTTAATTAGAAATTTTTTTCTGGTGGATAGTGGAAGAAAATTTTTTTATAATTTTTTCAAAAAAAAGCAAAGGGGGTAGTCCATGGTTTTTTTTGTCTAAAAATATTTTTTCGCACTATCTGCAAAAACCCAAATATTAAATTAAAGCCAATACGCTTCTCTACAAAACACAGTACAAATCAAGTTGATATCTAGAAAAGCAAGCAAGTTATGACCAAAAAGGTAAGCAGTTCTACTACTTCCTTTTTCCGGCCACTTTTTAGTAGAACTGGTAACCTTTTTGGTCATAACTTCCTAAGTTTTCAATATATCGACTTGATTTCTTTTGCGTTGGATAGTTAACCGTAGTGGCCTTAATTATAAATTTTTTTCTGGTGGATAGTGGAAGAAAATTTTTTTATAATTTTTTCAAAAAAAAGCAAAGGGGGTAGTCCATGGTTTTTTTTGTCTAAAAATATTTTTTCGCACTATCTGCAAAAACCCAAAATTTAAATTAAAGCCAATACGGTTCTCTACAAAACACAGTACAAATCAAGTTGATATCTAGAAAAGTAAGCAAGTTATGACCAAAAAGGTAAGCAGTTCTACTACTTCCTTTTTCCGGCCACTTTTTAGTAGAACTGGTAACCTTTTTGGTCATAACTTCCTAAGTTTTCAATATATCGACTTGATTTCTTTTGCGTTGGATAGTTAACCGTAGTGGCCTTAATTAGAAATTTTTTTCTGGTGGATAGTGGAAGAAAATTTTTTTATAATTTTTTCAAAAAAAAGCAAAGGGGGTAGTCCATGGTTTTTTTTGTCTAAAAATATTTTTTCGCACTATCTGCAAAAACCCAAATATTAAATTAAAGCCAATACGCTTCTCTACAAAACACAGTACAAATCAAGTTGATATCTAGAAAAGCAAGCAAGTTATGACCAAAAAGGTAAGCAGTTCTACTACTTCCTTTTTCCGGCCACTTTTTAGTAGAACTGGTAACCTTTTTGGTCATAACTTCCTAAGTTTTCAATATATCGACTTGATTTCTTTTGCGTTGGATAGTTAACCGTAGTGGCCTTAATTATAAATTTTTTTCTGGTGGATAGTGGAAGAAAATTTTTTTATAATTTTTTCAAAAAAAAGCAAAGGGGGTAGTCCATGGTTTTTTTTGTCTAAAAATATTTTTTCGTACTATCTGCAAAAACCCAAAATTTAAATTAAAGCCAATACGGTTCTCTACAAAACACAGTACAAATCAAGTTGATATCTAGAAAAGCAAGCAAGTTATGACCAAAAAGGTAAGCAGTTCTACTACTTCCTTTTTCCGGCCACTTTTTAGTAGAACTGGTAACCTTTTTGGTCATAACTTCCTAAGTTTTCAATATATCGACTTGATTTCTTTTGCGTTGGATAGCTAACCGTAGTGGCCTTAATTATAAATTTTTTTCTGGTGGATAGTGGAAGAAAATTTTTTTATCATTTTTTCAAAAAAAAGCAAAGGGGGTAGTCCATGGTTTTTTTTGTCTAAAAATATTTTTTCGCACTATCTGCAAAAACCCAAAATTTAAATTAAAGCCAATACGGTTCTCTACAAAACACAGTACAAATCAAGTTGATATCTAGAAAAGTAAGCAAGTTATGACCAAAAAGGTAAGCAGTTCTACTACTTCCTTTTTCCGGCCACTTTTTAGTAGAACTGGTAACCTTTTTGGTCATAACTTCCTAAGTTTTCAATATATCGACTTGATTTCTTTTGCGTTCGATAGTTAACCGTAGTGGCCTTAATTAGAAATTTTTTTCTGGTGGATAGTGGAAGAAAATTTTTTTATCATTTTTTCAAAAAAAAAGCAAAGGGGGTAGTCCATGGTTTTTTTTGTCTAAAAATATTTTTTCGCAATATCTGCAAAAACCCAAAATTTGAATTAAAGCCAATACGGTTCTCTACAAAACACAGTACAAATCAAGTTGATATCTAGAAAAGTAAGCAAGTTATGACCAAAAAGGTAAGCAGTTCTACTACTTCCTTTTTCCGGCCACTTTTTAGTAGAACTGGTAACCTTTTTGGTCATAACTTCCTAAGTTTTCAATATATCGACTTGATTTCTTTTGCGTTGGATAGCTAACCGTAGTGGCCTTAATTAGAAATTTTTTTCTGGTGGATAGTGGAAGAAAATTTTTTTATAATTTTTTCAAAAAAAAGCAAAGGGGGTAGTCCATGGTTTTTTTTGTCTAAAAATATTTTTTCGCACTATCTGCAAAAACCCAAAATTTAAATTAAAGCCAATACGGTTCTCTACAAAACACAGTACAAATCAAGTTGATATCTAGAAAAGTAAGCAAGTTATGACCAAAAAGGTAAGCAGTTCTACTACTTCCTTTTTCCGGCCACTTTTTAGTAGAACTGGTAACCTTTTTGGTCATAACTTCCTAAGTTTTCAATATATCGACTTGATTTCTTTTGCGTTGGATAGTTAACCGTAGTGGCCTTAATTAGAAATTTTTTTCTGGTGGATAGTGGAAGAAAATTTTTTTATAATTTTTTCAAAAAAAAGCAAAGGGGGTAGTCCATGGTTTTTTTTGTCTAAAAATATTTTTTCGCACTATCTGCAAAAACCCAAATATTAAATTAAAGCCAATACGCTTCTCTACAAAACACAGTACAAATCAAGTTGATATCTAGAAAAGCAAGCAAGTTATGACCAAAAAGGTAAGCAGTTCTACTACTTCCTTTTTCCGGCCACTTTTTAGTAGAACTGGTAACCTTTTTGGTCATAACTTCCTAAGTTTTCAATATATCGACTTGATTTCTTTTGCGTTGGATAGTTAACCGTAGTGGCCTTAATTATAAATTTTTTTCTGGTGGATAGTGGAAGAAAATTTTTTTATAATTTTTTCAAAAAAAAGCAAAGGGGGTAGTCCATGGTTTTTTTTGTCTAAAAATATTTTTTCGTACTATCTGCAAAAACCCAAAATTTAAATTAAAGCCAATACGGTTCTCTACAAAACACAGTACAAATCAAGTTGATATCTAGAAAAGCAAGCAAGTTATGACCAAAAAGGTAAGCAGTTCTACTACTTCCTTTTTCCGGCCACTTTTTAGTAGAACTGGTAACCTTTTTGGTCATAACTTCCTAAGTTTTCAATATATCGACTTGATTTCTTTTGCGTTGGATAGCTAACCGTAGTGGCCTTAATTATAAATTTTTTTCTGGTGGATAGTGGAAGAAAATTTTTTTATCATTTTTTCAAAAAAAAGCAAAGGGGGTAGTCCATGGTTTTTTTTGTCTAAAAATATTTTTTCGCACTATCTGCAAAAACCCAAAATTTAAATTAAAGCCAATACGGTTCTCTACAAAACACAGTACAAATCAAGTTGATATCTAGAAAAGTAAGCAAGTTATGACCAAAAAGGTAAGCAGTTCTACTACTTCCTTTTTCCGGCCACTTTTTAGTAGAACTGGTAACCTTTTTGGTCATAACTTCCTAAGTTTTCAATATATCGACTTGATTTCTTTTGCGTTCGATAGTTAACCGTAGTGGCCTTAATTAGAAATTTTTTTCTGGTGGATAGTGGAAGAAAATTTTTTTATCATTTTTTCAAAAAAAAAGCAAAGGGGGTAGTCCATGGTTTTTTTTGTCTAAAAATATTTTTTCGCAATATCTGCAAAAACCCAAAATTTGAATTAAAGCCAATACGGTTCTCTACAAAACACAGTACAAATCAAGTTGATATCTAGAAAAGTAAGCAAGTTATGACCAAAAAGGTAAGCAGTTCTACTACTTCCTTTTTCCGGCCACTTTTTAGTAGAACTGGTAACCTTTTTGGTCATAACTTCCTAAGTTTTCAATATATCGACTTGATTTCTTTTGCGTTGGATAGCTAACCGTAGTGGCCTTAATTAGAAATTTTTTTCTGGTGGATAGTGGAAGAAAATTTTTTTATAATTTTTTCAAAAAAAAGCAAAGGGGGTAGTCCATGGTTTTTTTTGTCTAAAAATATTTTTTCGCACTATCTGCAAAAACCCAAAATTTAAATTAAAGCTAATACGGTTCTCTACAAAACACAGTACAAATCAAGTTGATATCTAGAAAAGCAAGCAAGTTATGACCAAAAAGGTAAGCAGTTCTACTACTTCCTTTTTCCGGCCACTTTTTAGTAGAACTGGTAACCTTTTTGGTCATAACTTCCTAAGTTTTCAATATATCGACTTGATTTCTTTTGCGTTGGATAGCTAACCGTAGTGGCCTTAATTAGAAATTTTTTTCTGGTGGATAGTGGAAGAAAATTTTTTTATAATTTTTTCAAAAAAAAGCAAAGGGGGTAGTCCATGGTTTTTTTTGTCTAAAAATATTTTTTCGCACTATCTGCAAAAACCCAAAATTTAAATTAAAGCCAATACGGTTCTCTACAAAACACAGTACAAATCAAGTTGATATCTAGAAAAGTAAGCAAGTTATGACCAAAAAGGTAAGCAGTTCTACTACTTCCTTTTTCCGGCCACTTTTTAGTAGAACTGGTAACCTTTTTGGTCATAACTTCCTAAGTTTTCAATATATCGACTTGATTTCTTTTGCGTTGGATAGTTAACCGTAGTGGCCTTAATTAGAAATTTTTTTCTGGTGGATAGTGGAAGAAAATTTTTTTATAATTTTTTCAAAAAAAAGCAAAGGGGGTAGTCCATGGTTTTTTTTGTCTAAAAATATTTTTTCGCACTATCTGCAAAAACCCAAATATTAAATTAAAGCCAATACGCTTCTCTACAAAACACAGTACAAATCAAGTTGATATCTAGAAAAGCAAGCAAGTTATGACCAAAAAGGTAAGCAGTTCTACTACTTCCTTTTTCCGGCCACTTTTTAGTAGAACTGGTAACCTTTTTGGTCATAACTTCCTAAGTTTTCAATATATCGACTTGATTTCTTTTGCGTTGGATAGTTAACCGTAGTGGCCTTAATTATAAATTTTTTTCTGGTGGATAGTGGAAGAAAATTTTTTTATAATTTTTTCAAAAAAAAGCAAAGGGGGTAGTCCATGGTTTTTTTTGTCTAAAAATATTTTTTCGTACTATCTGCAAAAACCCAAAATTTAAATTAAAGCCAATACGGTTCTCTACAAAACACAGTACAAATCAAGTTGATATCTAGAAAAGCAAGCAAGTTATGACCAAAAAGGTAAGCAGTTCTACTACTTCCTTTTTCCGGCCACTTTTTAGTAGAACTGGTAACCTTTTTGGTCATAACTTCCTAAGTTTTCAATATATCGACTTGATTTCTTTTGCGTTGGATAGCTAACCGTAGTGGCCTTAATTATAAATTTTTTTCTGGTGGATAGTGGAAGAAAATTTTTTTATCATTTTTTCAAAAAAAAGCAAAGGGGGTAGTCCATGGTTTTTTTTGTCTAAAAATATTTTTTCGCACTATCTGCAAAAACCCAAAATTTAAATTAAAGCCAATACGGTTCTCTACAAAACACAGTACAAATCAAGTTGATATCTAGAAAAGTAAGCAAGTTATGACCAAAAAGGTAAGCAGTTCTACTACTTCCTTTTTCCGGCCACTTTTTAGTAGAACTGGTAACCTTTTTGGTCATAACTTCCTAAGTTTTCAATATATCGACTTGATTTCTTTTGCGTTGGATAGCTAACCGTAGTGGCCTTAATTAGAAATTTTTTTCTGGTGGATAGTGGAAGAAAATTTTTTTATAATTTTTTCAAAAAAAAGCAAAGGGGGTAGTCCATGGTTTTTTTTGTCTAAAAATATTTTTTCGCACTATCTGCAAAAACCCAAAATTTAAATTAAAGCCAATACGGTTCTCTACAAAACACAGTACAAATCAAGTTGATATCTAGAAAAGTAAGCAAGTTATGACCAAAAAGGTAAGCAGTTCTACTACTTCCTTTTTCCGGCCACTTTTTAGTAGAACTGGTAACCTTTTTGGTCATAACTTCCTAAGTTTTCAATATATCGACTTGATTTCTTTTGCGTTGGATAGTTAACCGTAGTGGCCTTAATTAGAAATTTTTTTCTGGTGGATAGTGGAAGAAAATTTTTTTATAATTTTTTCAAAAAAAAGCAAAGGGGGTAGTCCATGGTTTTTTTTGTCTAAAAATATTTTTTCGCAATATCTGCAAAAACCCAAAATTTAAATTAAAGCCAATACGGTTCTCTACAAAACACAGTACAAATCAAGTTGATATCTAGAAAAGTAAGCAAGTTATGACCAAAAAGGTAAGCAGTTCTACTACTTCCTTTTTCCGGCCACTTTTTAGTAGAACTGGTAACCTTTTTGGTCATAACTTCCTAAGTTTTCAATATATCGACTTGATTTCTTTTGCGTTGGATAGCTAACCGTAGTGGCCTTAATTAGAAATTTTTTTCTGGTGGATAGTGGAAGAAAATTTTTTTATAATTTTTTCAAAAAAAAGCAAAGGGGGTAGTCCATGGTTTTTTTTGTCTAAAAATATTTTTTCGCAATATCTGCAAAAACCCAAAATTTAAATTAAAGCCAATACGGTTCTCTACAAAACACAGTACAAATCAAGTTGATATCTAGAAAAGTAAGCAAGTTATGACCAAAAAGGTAAGCAGTTCTACTACTTCCTTTTTCCGGCCACTTTTTAGTAGAACTGGTAACCTTTTTGGTCATAACTTCCTACGTTTTCAATATATCGACTTGATTTCTTTTGCGTTGGATAGTTAACCGTAGTGGCCTTAATTAGAAATTTTTTTCTGGTGGATAGTGGAAGAAAATTTTTTTATAATTTTTTCAAAAAAAAGCAAAGGGGGTAGTCCATGGTTTTTTTTGTCTAAAAATATTTTTTCGCAATATCTGCAAAAACCCAAAATTTAAATTAAAGCCAATACGGTTCTCTACAAAACACAGTACAAATCAAGTTGATATCTAGAAAAGTAAGCAAGTTATGACCAAAAAGGTAAGCAGTTCTACTACTTCCTTTTTCCGGCCACTTTTTAGTAGAACTGGTAACCTTTTTGGTCATAACTTCCTAAGTTTTCAATATATCGACTTGATTTCTTTTGCGTTGGATAGTTAACCGTAGTGGCCTTAATTAGAAATTTTTTTCTGGTGGATAATGGAAGAAAATTTTTTTATAATTTTTTCAAAAAAAAGCAAAGGGGGTAGTCCATGGTTTTTTTTGTCTAAAAATATTTTTTCGCAATATCTGCAAAAACCCAAAATTTAAATTAAAGCCAATACGGTTCTCTACAAAACACAGTACAAATCAAGTTGATATCTAGAAAAGTAAGCAAGTTATGACCAAAAAGGTAAGCAGTTCTACTACTTCCTTTTTCCGGCCACTTTTTAGTAGAACTGGTAACCTTTTTGGTCATAACTTCCTAAGTTTTCAATATATCGACTTGATTTCTTTTGCGTTGGATAGCTAACCGTAGTGGCCTTAATTATAAATTTTTTTCTGGTGGATAGTGGAAGAAAATTTTTTTATCATTTTTTCAAAAAAAAGCAAAGGGGGTAGTCCATGGTTTTTTTTGTCTAAAAATATTTTTTCGCACTATCTGCAAAAACCCAAAATTTAAATTAAAGCCAATACGGTTCTCTACAAAACACAGTACAAATCAAGTTGATATCTAGAAAAGTAAGCAAGTTATGACCAAAAAGGTAAGCAGTTCTACTACTTCCTTTTTCCGGCCACTTTTTAGTAGAACTGGTAACCTTTTTGGTCATAACTTCCTAAGTTTTCAATATATCGACTTGATTTCTTTTGCGTTGGATAGCTAACCGTAGTGGCCTTAATTAGAAATTTTTTTCTGGTGGATAGTGGAAGAAAATTTTTTTATAATTTTTTCAAAAAAAAGCAAAGGGGGTAGTCCATGGTTTTTTTTGTCTAAAAATATTTTTTCGCACTATCTGCAAAAACCCAAAATTTAAATTAAAGCCAATACGGTTCTCTACAAAACACAGTACAAATCAAGTTGATATCTAGAAAAGTAAGCAAGTTATGACCAAAAAGGTAAGCAGTTCTACTACTTCCTTTTTCCGGCCACTTTTTAGTAGAACTGGTAACCTTTTTGGTCATAACTTCCTAAGTTTTCAATATATCGACTTGATTTCTTTTGCGTTGGATAGTTAACCGTAGTGGCCTTAATTAGAAATTTTTTTCTGGTGGATAGTGGAAGAAAATTTTTTTATAATTTTTTCAAAAAAAAGCAAAGGGGGTAGTCCATGGTTTTTTTTGTCTAAAAATATTTTTTCGCAATATCTGCAAAAACCCAAAATTTAAATTAAAGCCAATACGGTTCTCTACAAAACACAGTACAAATCAAGTTGATATCTAGAAAAGTAAGCAAGTTATGACCAAAAAGGTAAGCAGTTCTACTACTTCCTTTTTCCGGCCACTTTTTAGTAGAACTGGTAACCTTTTTGGTCATAACTTCCTAAGTTTTCAATATATCGACTTGATTTCTTTTGCGTTGGATAGCTAACCGTAGTGGCCTTAATTATAAATTTTTTTCTGGTGGATAGTGGAAGAAAATTTTTTTATCATTTTTTCAAAAAAAAGCAAAGGGGGTAGTCCATGGTTTTTTTTGTCTAAAAATATTTTTTCGCACTATCTGCAAAAACCCAAAATTTAAATTAAAGCCAATACGGTTCTCTACAAAACACAGTACAAATCAAGTTGATATCTAGAAAAGTAAGCAAGTTATGACCAAAAAGGTAAGCAGTTCTACTACTTCCTTTTTCCGGCCACTTTTTAGTAGAACTGGTAACCTTTTTGGTCATAACTTCCTAAGTTTTCAATATATCGACTTGATTTCTTTTGCGTTGGATAGCTAACCGTAGTGGCCTTAATTAGAAATTTTTTTCTGGTGGATAGTGGAAGAAAATTTTTTTATAATTTTTTCAAAAAAAAGCAAAGGGGGTAGTCCATGGTTTTTTTTGTCTAAAAATATTTTTTCGCACTATCTGCAAAAACCCAAAATTTAAATTAAAGCCAATACGGTTCTCTACAAAACACAGTACAAATCAAGTTGATATCTAGAAAAGTAAGCAAGTTATGACCAAAAAGGTAAGCAGTTCTACTACTTCCTTTTTCCGGCCACTTTTTAGTAGAACTGGTAACCTTTTTGGTCATAACTTCCTAAGTTTTCAATATATCGACTTGATTTCTTTTGCGTTGGATAGTTAACCGTAGTGGCCTTAATTAGAAATTTTTTTCTGGTGGATAGTGGAAGAAAATTTTTTTATAATTTTTTCAAAAAAAAGCAAAGGGGGTAGTCCATGGTTTTTTTTGTCTAAAAATATTTTTTCGCACTATCTGCAAAAACCCAAATATTAAATTAAAGCCAATACGCTTCTCTACAAAACACAGTACAAATCAAGTTGATATCTAGAAAAGCAAGCAAGTTATGACCAAAAAGGTAAGCAGTTCTACTACTTCCTTTTTCCGGCCACTTTTTAGTAGAACTGGTAACCTTTTTGGTCATAACTTCCTAAGTTTTCAATATATCGACTTGATTTCTTTTGCGTTGGATAGTTAACCGTAGTGGCCTTAATTATAAATTTTTTTCTGGTGGATAGTGGAAGAAAATTTTTTTATAATTTTTTCAAAAAAAAGCAAAGGGGGTAGTCCATGGTTTTTTTTGTCTAAAAATATTTTTTCGTACTATCTGCAAAAACCCAAAATTTAAATTAAAGCCAATACGGTTCTCTACAAAACACAGTACAAATCAAGTTGATATCTAGAAAAGCAAGCAAGTTATGACCAAAAAGGTAAGCAGTTCTACTACTTCCTTTTTCCGGCCACTTTTTAGTAGAACTGGTAACCTTTTTGGTCATAACTTCCTAAGTTTTCAATATATCGACTTGATTTCTTTTGCGTTGGATAGCTAACCGTAGTGGCCTTAATTATAAATTTTTTTCTGGTGGATAGTGGAAGAAAATTTTTTTATCATTTTTTCAAAAAAAAGCAAAGGGGGTAGTCCATGGTTTTTTTTGTCTAAAAATATTTTTTCGCACTATCTGCAAAAACCCAAAATTTAAATTAAAGCCAATACGGTTCTCTACAAAACACAGTACAAATCAAGTTGATATCTAGAAAAGTAAGCAAGTTATGACCAAAAAGGTAAGCAGTTCTACTACTTCCTTTTTCCGGCCACTTTTTAGTAGAACTGGTAACCTTTTTGGTCATAACTTCCTAAGTTTTCAATATATCGACTTGATTTCTTTTGCGTTCGATAGTTAACCGTAGTGGCCTTAATTAGAAATTTTTTTCTGGTGGATAGTGGAAGAAAATTTTTTTATCATTTTTTCAAAAAAAAAGCAAAGGGGGTAGTCCATGGTTTTTTTTGTCTAAAAATATTTTTTCGCAATATCTGCAAAAACCCAAAATTTGAATTAAAGCCAATACGGTTCTCTACAAAACACAGTACAAATCAAGTTGATATCTAGAAAAGTAAGCAAGTTATGACCAAAAAGGTAAGCAGTTCTACTACTTCCTTTTTCCGGCCACTTTTTAGTAGAACTGGTAACCTTTTTGGTCATAACTTCCTAAGTTTTCAATATATCGACTTGATTTCTTTTGCGTTGGATAGCTAACCGTAGTGGCCTTAATTAGAAATTTTTTTCTGGTGGATAGTGGAAGAAAATTTTTTTATAATTTTTTCAAAAAAAAGCAAAGGGGGTAGTCCATGGTTTTTTTTGTCTAAAAATATTTTTTCGCACTATCTGCAAAAACCCAAAATTTAAATTAAAGCCAATACGGTTCTCTACAAAACACAGTACAAATCAAGTTGATATCTAGAAAAGTAAGCAAGTTATGACCAAAAAGGTAAGCAGTTCTACTACTTCCTTTTTCCGGCCACTTTTTAGTAGAACTGGTAACCTTTTTGGTCATAACTTCCTAAGTTTTCAATATATCGACTTGATTTCTTTTGCGTTGGATAGTTAACCGTAGTGGCCTTAATTAGAAATTTTTTTCTGGTGGATAGTGGAAGAAAATTTTTTTATAATTTTTTCAAAAAAAAGCAAAGGGGGTAGTCCATGGTTTTTTTTGTCTAAAAATATTTTTTCGCACTATCTGCAAAAACCCAAATATTAAATTAAAGCCAATACGCTTCTCTACAAAACACAGTACAAATCAAGTTGATATCTAGAAAAGCAAGCAAGTTATGACCAAAAAGGTAAGCAGTTCTACTACTTCCTTTTTCCGGCCACTTTTTAGTAGAACTGGTAACCTTTTTGGTCATAACTTCCTAAGTTTTCAATATATCGACTTGATTTCTTTTGCGTTGGATAGTTAACCGTAGTGGCCTTAATTATAAATTTTTTTCTGGTGGATAGTGGAAGAAAATTTTTTTATAATTTTTTCAAAAAAAAGCAAAGGGGGTAGTCCATGGTTTTTTTTGTCTAAAAATATTTTTTCGTACTATCTGCAAAAACCCAAAATTTAAATTAAAGCCAATACGGTTCTCTACAAAACACAGTACAAATCAAGTTGATATCTAGAAAAGCAAGCAAGTTATGACCAAAAAGGTAAGCAGTTCTACTACTTCCTTTTTCCGGCCACTTTTTAGTAGAACTGGTAACCTTTTTGGTCATAACTTCCTAAGTTTTCAATATATCGACTTGATTTCTTTTGCGTTGGATAGCTAACCGTAGTGGCCTTAATTATAAATTTTTTTCTGGTGGATAGTGGAAGAAAATTTTTTTATCATTTTTTCAAAAAAAAGCAAAGGGGGTAGTCCATGGTTTTTTTTGTCTAAAAATATTTTTTCGCACTATCTGCAAAAACCCAAAATTTAAATTAAAGCCAATACGGTTCTCTACAAAACACAGTACAAATCAAGTTGATATCTAGAAAAGTAAGCAAGTTATGACCAAAAAGGTAAGCAGTTCTACTACTTCCTTTTTCCGGCCACTTTTTAGTAGAACTGGTAACCTTTTTGGTCATAACTTCCTAAGTTTTCAATATATCGACTTGATTTCTTTTGCGTTCGATAGTTAACCGTAGTGGCCTTAATTAGAAATTTTTTTCTGGTGGATAGTGGAAGAAAATTTTTTTATCATTTTTTCAAAAAAAAAGCAAAGGGGGTAGTCCATGGTTTTTTTTGTCTAAAAATATTTTTTCGCAATATCTGCAAAAACCCAAAATTTGAATTAAAGCCAATACGGTTCTCTACAAAACACAGTACAAATCAAGTTGATATCTAGAAAAGTAAGCAAGTTATGACCAAAAAGGTAAGCAGTTCTACTACTTCCTTTTTCCGGCCACTTTTTAGTAGAACTGGTAACCTTTTTGGTCATAACTTCCTAAGTTTTCAATATATCGACTTGATTTCTTTTGCGTTGGATAGCTAACCGTAGTGGCCTTAATTAGAAATTTTTTTCTGGTGGATAGTGGAAGAAAATTTTTTTATAATTTTTTCAAAAAAAAGCAAAGGGGGTAGTCCATGGTTTTTTTTGTCTAAAAATATTTTTTCGCACTATCTGCAAAAACCCAAAATTTAAATTAAAGCTAATACGGTTCTCTACAAAACACAGTACAAATCAAGTTGATATCTAGAAAAGCAAGCAAGTTATGACCAAAAAGGTAAGCAGTTCTACTACTTCCTTTTTCCGGCCACTTTTTAGTAGAACTGGTAACCTTTTTGGTCATAACTTCCTAAGTTTTCAATATATCGACTTGATTTCTTTTGCGTTGGATAGCTAACCGTAGTGGCCTTAATTAGAAATTTTTTTCTGGTGGATAGTGGAAGAAAATTTTTTTATAATTTTTTCAAAAAAAAGCAAAGGGGGTAGTCCATGGTTTTTTTTGTCTAAAAATATTTTTTCGCACTATCTGCAAAAACCCAAAATTTAAATTAAAGCCAATACGGTTCTCTACAAAACACAGTACAAATCAAGTTGATATCTAGAAAAGTAAGCAAGTTATGACCAAAAAGGTAAGCAGTTCTACTACTTCCTTTTTCCGGCCACTTTTTAGTAGAACTGGTAACCTTTTTGGTCATAACTTCCTAAGTTTTCAATATATCGACTTGATTTCTTTTGCGTTGGATAGTTAACCGTAGTGGCCTTAATTAGAAATTTTTTTCTGGTGGATAGTGGAAGAAAATTTTTTTATAATTTTTTCAAAAAAAAGCAAAGGGGGTAGTCCATGGTTTTTTTTGTCTAAAAATATTTTTTCGCACTATCTGCAAAAACCCAAATATTAAATTAAAGCCAATACGCTTCTCTACAAAACACAGTACAAATCAAGTTGATATCTAGAAAAGCAAGCAAGTTATGACCAAAAAGGTAAGCAGTTCTACTACTTCCTTTTTCCGGCCACTTTTTAGTAGAACTGGTAACCTTTTTGGTCATAACTTCCTAAGTTTTCAATATATCGACTTGATTTCTTTTGCGTTGGATAGTTAACCGTAGTGGCCTTAATTATAAATTTTTTTCTGGTGGATAGTGGAAGAAAATTTTTTTATAATTTTTTCAAAAAAAAGCAAAGGGGGTAGTCCATGGTTTTTTTTGTCTAAAAATATTTTTTCGTACTATCTGGAAAAACCCAAAATTTAAATTAAAGCCAATACGGTTCTCTACAAAACACAGTACAAATCAAGTTGATATCTAGAAAAGCAAGCAAGTTATGACCAAAAAGGTAAGCAGTTCTACTACTTCCTTTTTCCGGCCACTTTTTAGTAGAACTGGTAACCTTTTTGGTCATAACTTCCTAAGTTTTCAATATATCGACTTGATTTCTTTTGCGTTGGATAGCTAACCGTAGTGGCCTTAATTATAAATTTTTTTCTGGTGGATAGTGGAAGAAAATTTTTTTATCATTTTTTCAAAAAAAAGCAAAGGGGGTAGTCCATGGTTTTTTTTGTCTAAAAATATTTTTTCGCACTATCTGCAAAAACCCAAAATTTAAATTAAAGCCAATACGGTTCTCTACAAAACACAGTACAAATCAAGTTGATATCTAGAAAAGTAAGCAAGTTATGACCAAAAAGGTAAGCAGTTCTACTACTTCCTTTTTCCGGCCACTTTTTAGTAGAACTGGTAACCTTTTTGGTCATAACTTCCTAAGTTTTCAATATATCGACTTGATTTCTTTTGCGTTCGATAGTTAACCGTAGTGGCCTTAATTAGAAATTTTTTTCTGGTGGATAGTGGAAGAAAATTTTTTTATCATTTTTTCAAAAAAAAAGCAAAGGGGGTAGTCCATGGTTTTTTTTGTCTAAAAATATTTTTTCGCAATATCTGCAAAAAAACAAAATTTGAATTAAAGCCAATACGGTTCTCTACAAAACACAGTACAAATCAAGTTGATATCTAGAAAAGTAAGCAAGTTATGACCAAAAAGGTAAGCAGTTCTACTACTTCCTTTTTCCGGCCACTTTTTAGTAGAACTGGTAACCTTTTTGGTCATAACTTCCTAAGTTTTCAATATATCGACTTGATTTCTTTTGCGTTGGATAGCTAACCGTAGTGGCCTTAATTAGAAATTTTTTTCTGGTGGATAGTGGAAGAAAATTTTTTTATAATTTTTTCAAAAAAAAGCAAAGGGGGTAGTCCATGGTTTTTTTTGTCTAAAAATATTTTTTCGCACTATCTGCAAAAACCCAAAATTTAAATTAAAGCTAATACGGTTCTCTACAAAACACAGTACAAATCAAGTTGATATCTAGAAAAGCAAGCAAGTTATGACCAAAAAGGTAAGCAGTTCTACTACTTCCTTTTTCCGGCCACTTTTTAGTAGAACTGGTAACCTTTTTGGTCATAACTTCCTAAGTTTTCAATATATCGACTTGATTTCTTTTGCGTTGGATAGCTAACCGTAGTGGCCTTAATTAGAAATTTTTTTCTGGTGGATAGTGGAAGAAAATTTTTTTATAATTTTTTCAAAAAAAAGCAAAGGGGGTAGTCCATGGTTTTTTTTGTCTAAAAATATTTTTTCGCACTATCTGCAAAAACCCAAAATTTAAATTAAAGCCAATACGGTTCTCTACAAAACACAGTACAAATCAAGTTGATATCTAGAAAAGTAAGCAAGTTATGACCAAAAAGGTAAGCAGTTCTACTACTTCCTTTTTCCGGCCACTTTTTAGTAGAACTGGTAACCTTTTTGGTCATAACTTCCTAAGTTTTCAATATATCGACTTGATTTCTTTTGCGTTGGATAGCTAACCGTAGTGGCCTTAATTAGAAATTTTTTTCTGGTGGATAGTGGAAGAAAATTTTTTTATAATTTTTTCAAAAAAAAGCAAAGGGGGTAGTCCATGGTTTTTTTTGTCTAAAAATATTTTTTCGCACTATCTGCAAAAACCCAAAATTTAAATTAAAGCCAATACGGTTCTCTACAAAACACAGTACAAATCAAGTTGATATCTAGAAAAGTAAGCAAGTTATGACCAAAAAGGTAAGCAGTTCTACTACTTCCTTTTTCCGGCCACTTTTTAGTAGAACTGGTAACCTTTTTGGTCATAACTTCCTAAGTTTTCAATATATCGACTTGATTTCTTTTGCGTTGGATAGCTAACCGTAGTGGCCTTAATTAGAAATTTTTTTCTGGTGGATAGTGGAAGAAAATTTTTTTATAATTTTTTCAAAAAAAAGCAAAGGGGGTAGTCCATGGTTTTTTTTGTCTAAAAATATTTTTTCGCACTATCTGCAAAAACCCAAAATTTAAATTAAAGCCAATACGGTTCTCTACAAAACACAGTACAAACCAAGTTGATATCTAGAAAAGTAAGCAAGTTATGACCAAAAAGGTAAGCAGTTCTACTGCTTCCTTTTTCCGGCCACTTTTTAGTAGAACTGGTAACCTTTTTGGTCATAACTTCCTAAGTTTTCAATATATCGACTTGATTTCTTTTGCGTTGGATAGTTAACCGTAGTGGCCTTAATTAGAAATTTTTTTCTGGTGGATAGTGGAAGAAAATTTTTTTATAATTTTTTCAAAAAAAAGCAAAGGGGGTAGTCCATGGTTTTTTTTGTCTAAAAATATTTTTTCGCACTATCTGCAAAAACCCAAAATTTAAATTAAAGCCAATACGCTTCTCTACAAAACACAGTACAAATCAAGTTGATATCTAGAAAAGCAAGCAAGTTATGACCAAAAAGGTAAGCAGTTCTACTACTTCCTTTTTCCGGCCACTTTTTAGTAGAACTGGTAAACTTTTTGGTCATAACTTCCTAAGTTTTCAATATATCAACTTGATTTCTTTTGCGTTGGATAGCTAACCGTAGTGGCCTTAATTAGAAATTTTTTTCTGGTGGATAGTGGAAGAAAATTTTTTTATAATTTTTTCAAAAAAAAGCAAAGGGGGTAGTCCATGGTTTTTTTTGTCTAAAAATATTTTTTCGCACTATCTGCAAAAACCCAAAATTTAAATTAAAGCCAATACGGTTCTCTACAAAACACAGTACAAATCAAGTTGATATCTAGAAAAGTAAGCAAGTTATGACCAAAAAGGTAAGCAGTTCTACTACTTCCTTTTTCCGGCCACTTTTTAGTAGAACTGGTAACCTTTTTGGTCATAACTTCCTAAGTTTTCAATATATCGACTTGATTTCTTTTGCGTTGGATAGCTAACCGTAGTGGCCTTAATTAGAAATTTTTTTCTGGTGGATAGTGGAAGAAAATTTTTTTATAATTTTTTCAAAAAAAAGCAAAGGGGGTAGTCCATGGTTTTTTTTGTCTAAAAATATTTTTTCGCACTATCTGCAAAAACCCAAAATTTAAATTAAAGCCAATACGGTTCTCTACAAAACACAGTACAAATCAAGTTGATATCTAGAAAAGCAAGCAAGTTATGACCAAAAAGGTAAGCAGTTCTACTACTTCCTTTTTCCGGCCACTTTTTAGTAGAACTGGTAACCTTTTTGGTCATAACTTCCTAAGTTTTCAATATATCGACTTGATTTCTTTTGCGTTGGATAGTTAACCGTAGTGGCCTTAATTAGAAATTTTTTTCTGGTGGATAGTGGAAGAAAATTTTTTTATAATTTTTTCAAAAAAAAGCAAAGGGGGTAGTCCATGGTTTTTTTTGTCTAAAAATATTTTTTCGCACTATCTGCAAAAACCCAAAATTTAAATTAAAGCCAATACGGTTCTCTACAAAACACAGTACAAATCAAGTTGATATCTAGAAAAGCAAGCAAGTTATGACCAAAAAGGTAAGCAGTTCTACTACTTCCTTTTTCCGGCCACTTTTTAGTAGAACTGGTAACCTTTTTGGTCATAACTTCCTAAGTTTTCAATATATCGACTTGATTTCTTTTGCGTTGGATAGTTAACCGTAGTGGCCTTAATTATAAATTTTTTTCTGGTGGATAGTGGAAGAAAATTTTTTTATAATTTTTTCAAAAAAAAGCAAAGGGGGTAGTCCATGGTTTTTTTTGTCTAAAAATATTTTTTCGCACTATCTGCAAAAACCCAAAATTTAAATTAAAGCCAATACGGTTCTCTACAAAACACAGTACAAATCAAGTTGATATCTAGAAAAGCAAGCAAGTTATGACCAAAAAGGTAAGCAGTTCTACTACTTCCTTTTTCCGGCCACTTTTTAGTAGAACTGGTAACCTTTTTGGTCATAACTTCCTAAGTTTTCAATATATCGACTTGATTTCTTTTGCGTTGGATAGCTAACCGTAGTGGCCTTAATTATAAATTTTTTTCTGGTGGATAGTGGAAGAAAATTTTTTTATAATTTTTTCAAAAAAAAGCAAAGGGGGTAGTCCATGGTTTTTTTTGTCTAAAAATATTTTTTCGCACTATCTGCAAAAACCCAAAATTTAAATTAAAGCCAATACGGTTCTCTACAAAACACAGTACAAATCAAGTTGATATCTAGAAAAGTAAGCAAGTTATGACCAAAAAGGTAAGCAGTTCTACTACTTCCTTTTTCCGGCCACTTTTTAGTAGAACTGGTAACCTTTTTGGTCATAACTTCCTACGTTTTCAATATATCGACTTGATTTCTTTTGCGTTGGATAGTTAACCGTAGTGGCCTTAATTAGAAATTTTTTTCTGGTGGATAGTGGAAGAAAATTTTTTTATAATTTTTTCAAAAAAAAGCAAAGGGGGTAGTCCATGGTTTTTTTTGTCTAAAAATATTTTTTCGCACTATCTGCAAAAACCCAAAATTTAAATTAAAGCCAATACGGTTCTCTACAAAACACAGTACAAATCAAGTTGATATCTAGAAAAGCAAGCAAGTTATGACCAAAAAGGTAAGCAGTTCTACTACTTCCTTTTTCCGGCCACTTTTTAGTAGAACTGGTAACCTTTTTGGTCATAACTTCCTAAGTTTTCAATATATCGACTTGATTTCTTTTGCGTTGGATAGCTAACCGTAGTGGCCTTAATTATAAATTTTTTTCTGGTGGATAGTGGAAGAAAATTTTTTTATCATTTTTTCAAAAAAAAGCAAAGGGGGTAGTCCATGGTTTTTTTTGTCTAAAAATATTTTTTCGCACTATCTGCAAAAACCCAAAATTTAAATTAAAGCCAATACGGTTCTCTACAAAACACAGTACAAATCAAGTTGATATCTAGAAAAGTAAGCAAGTTATGACCAAAAAGGTAAGCAGTTCTACTACTTCCTTTTTCCGGCCACTTTTTAGTAGAACTGGTAACCTTTTTGGTCATAACTTCCTAAGTTTTCAATATATCGACTTGATTTCTTTTGCGTTGGATAGCTAACCGTAGTGGCCTTAATTATAAATTTTTTTCTGGTGGATAGTGGAAGAAAATTTTTTTATCATTTTTTCAAAAAAAAGCAAAGGGGGTAGTCCATGGTTTTTTTTGTCTAAAAATATTTTTTCGCACTATCTGCAAAAACCCAAAATTTAAATTAAAGCCAATACGGTTCTCTACAAAACACAGTACAAATCAAGTTGATATCTAGAAAATTAAGCAAGTTATGACCAAAAAGGTAAGCAGTTCTACTACTTCCTTTTTCCGGCCACTTTTTAGTAGAACTGGTAACCTTTTTGGTCATAACTTCCTAAGGTTTCAATATATCGACTTGATTTCTTTTGCGATGGATAGCTAACCGTAGTGGCCTTAATTAGAAATTTTTTTCTGGTGGATAGTGGAAGAAAATTTTTTTATCATTTTTTCAAAAAAAAAGCAAAGGGGGTAGTCCATGGTTTTTTTTGTCTAAAAATATTTTTTCGCAATATCTGCAAAAACCCAAAATTTGAATTAAAGCCAATACGGTTCTCTACAAAACACAGTACAAATCAAGTTGATATCTAGAAAAGTAAGCAAGTTATGACCAAAAAGGTAAGCAGTTCTACTACTTCCTTTTTCCGGCCACTTTTTAGTAGAACTGGTAACCTTTTTGGTCATAACTTCCTAAGTTTTCAATATATCGACTTGATTTCTTTTGCGTTGGATAGTTAACCGTAGTGGCCTTAATTAGAAATTTTTTTCTGGTGGATAGTGGAAGAAAATTTTTTTATAATTTTTTCAAAAAAAAGCAAAGGGGGTAGTCCATGGTTTTTTTTGTCTAAAAATATTTTTTCGCACTATCTGCAAAAACCCAAAATTTAAATTAAAGCCAATACGGTTCTCTACAAAACACAGTACAAATCAAGTTGATATCTAGAAAAGTAAGCAAGTTATGACCAAAAAGGTAAGCAGTTCTACTACTTCCTTTTTCCGGCCACTTTTTAGTAGAACTGGTAACCTTTTTGGTCATAACTTCCTAAGTTTTCAATATATCGACTTGATTTCTTTTGCGTTGGATAGTTAACCGTAGTGGCCTTAATTAGAAATTTTTTTCTGGTGGATAGTGGAAGAAAATTTTTTTATAATTTTTTCAAAAAAAAGCAAAGGGGGTAGTCCATGGTTTTTTTTGTCTAAAAATATTTTTTCGCACTATCTGCAAAAACCCAAAATTTAAATTAAAGCCAATACGGTTCTCTACAAAACACAGTACAAATCAAGTTGATATCTAGAAAAGCAAGCAAGTTATGACCAAAAAGGTAAGCAGTTCTACTACTTCCTTTTTCCGGCCACTTTTTAGTAGAACTGGTAACCTTTTTGGTCATAACTTCCTAAGTTTTCAATATATCGACTTGATTTCTTTTGCGTTGGATAGTTAACCGTAGTGGCCTTAATTATAAATTTTTTTCTGGTGGATAGTGGAAGAAAATTTTTTTATAATTTTTTCAAAAAAAAGCAAAGGGGGTAGTCCATGGTTTTTTTTGTCTAAAAATATTTTTTCGCACTATCTGCAAAAACCCAAAATTTTAATTAAAGCCAATACGGTTCTCTACAAAACACAGTACAAATCAAGTTGACATCTAGAAAAGCAAGCAAGTTATGACCAAAAAGGTAAGCAGTTCTACTACTTCCTTTTTCCGGCCACTTTTTAGTAGAACTGGTAACCTTTTTGGTCATAACTTCCTAAGTTTTCAATATATCGACTTGATTTCTTTTGCGTTGGATAGCTAACCGTAGTGGCCTTAATTAGAAATTTTTTTCTGGTGGATAGTGGAAGAAAATTTTTTTATAATTTTTTCAAAAAAAAGCAAAGGGGGTAGTCCATGGTTTTTTTTGTCTAAAAATATTTTTTCGCACTATCTGCAAAAACCCAAAATTTAAATTAAAGCTAATACGGTTCTCTACAAAACACAGTACAAATCAAGTTGATATCTAGAAAAGCAAGCAAGTTATGACCAAAAAGGTAAGCAGTTCTACTACTTCCTTTTTCCGGCCACTTTTTAGTAGAACTGGTAACCTTTTTGGTCATAACTTCCTAAGTTTTCAATATATCGACTTGATTTCTTTTGCGTTGGATAGCTAACCGTAGTGGCCTTAATTAGAAATTTTTTTCTGGTGGATAGTGGAAGAAAATTTTTTTATAATTTTTTCAAAAAAAAGCAAAGGGGGTAGTCCATGGTTTTTTTTGTCTAAAAATATTTTTTCGCACTATCTGCAAAAACCCAAAATTTAAATTAAAGCCAATACGGTTCTCTACAAAACACAGTACAAATCAAGTTGATATCTAGAAAAGTAAGCAAGTTATGACCAAAAAGGTAAGCAGTTCTACTACTTCCTTTTTCCGGCCACTTTTTAGTAGAACTGGTAACCTTTTTGGTCATAACTTCCTAAGTTTTCAATATATCGACTTGATTTCTTTTGCGTTGGATAGCTAACCGTAGTGGCCTTAATTAGAAATTTTTTTCTGGTGGATAGTGGAAGAAAATTTTTTTATAATTTTTTCAAAAAAAAGCAAAGGGGGTAGTCCATGGTTTTTTTTGTCTAAAAATATTTTTTCGCACTATCTGCAAAAACCCAAAATTTAAATTAAAGCCAATACGGTTCTCTACAAAACACAGTACAAATCAAGTTGATATCTAGAAAAGTAAGCAAGTTATGACCAAAAAGGTAAGCAGTTCTACTACTTCCTTTTTCCGGCCACTTTTTAGTAGAACTGGTAACCTTTTTGGTCATAACTTCCTAAGTTTTCAATATATCGACTTGATTTCTTTTGCGTTGGATAGCTAACCGTAGTGGCCTTAATTAGAAATTTTTTTCTGGTGGATAGTGGAAGAAAATTTTTTTATAATTTTTTCAAAAAAAAGCAAAGGGGGTAGTCCATGGTTTTTTTTGTCTAAAAATATTTTTTCGCACTATCTGCAAAAACCCAAAATTTAAATTAAAGCCAATACGGTTCTCTACAAAACACAGTACAAATCAAGTTGATATCTAGAAAAGTAAGCAAGTTATGACCAAAAAGGTAAGCAGTTCTACTACTTCCTTTTTCCGGCCACTTTTTAGTAGAACTGGTAACCTTTTTGGTCATAACTTCCTAAGTTTTCAATATATCGACTTGATTTCTTTTGCGTTGGATAGTTAACCGTAGTGGCCTTAATTAGAAATTTTTTTCTGGTGGATAGTGGAAGAAAATTTTTTTATAATTTTTTCAAAAAAAAGCAAAGGGGGTAGTCCATGGTTTTTTTTGTCTAAAAATATTTTTTCGCACTATCTGCAAAAACCCAAAATTTAAATTAAAGCCAATACGCTTCTCTACAAAACACAGTACAAATCAAGTTGATATCTAGAAAAGCAAGCAAGTTATGACCAAAAAGGTAAGCAGTTCTACTACTTCCTTTTTCCGGCCACTTTTTAGTAGAACTGGTAAACTTTTTGGTCATAACTTCCTAAGTTTTCAATATATCAACTTGATTTCTTTTGCGTTGGATAGCTAACCGTAGTGGCCTTAATTAGAAATTTTTTTCTGGTGGATAGTGGAAGAAAATTTTTTTATAATTTTTTCAAAAAAAAGCAAAGGGGGTAGTCCATGGTTTTTTTTGTCTAAAAATATTTTTTCGCACTATCTGCAAAAACCCAAAATTTAAATTAAAGCCAATACGGTTCTCTACAAAACACAGTACAAATCAAGTTGATATCTAGAAAAGTAAGCAAGTTATGACCAAAAAGGTAAGCAGTTCTACTACTTCCTTTTTCCGGCCACTTTTTAGTAGAACTGGTAACCTTTTTGGTCATAACTTCCTAAGTTTTCAATATATCGACTTGATTTCTTTTGCGTTGGATAGTTAACCGTAGTGGCCTTAATTATAAATTTTTTTCTGGTGGATAGTGGAAGAAAATTTTTTTATAATTTTTTCAAAAAAAAGCAAAGGGGGTAGTCCATGGTTTTTTTTGTCTAAAAATATTTTTTCGCACTATCTGCAAAAACCCAAAATTTAAATTAAAGCCAATACGGTTCTCTACAAAACACAGTACAAATCAAGTTGATATCTAGAAAAGCAAGCAAGTTATGACCAAAAAGGTAAGCAGTTCTACTACTTCCTTTTTCCGGCCACTTTTTAGTAGAACTGGTAACCTTTTTGGTCATAACTTCCTAAGTTTTCAATATATCGACTTGATTTCTTTTGCGTTGGATAGTTAACCGTAGTGGCCTTAATTATAAATTTTTTTCTGGTGGATAGTGGAAGAAAATTTTTTTATAATTTTTTCAAAAAAAAGCAAAGGGGGTAGTCCATGGTTTTTTTTGTCTAAAAATATTTTTTCGCACTATCTGCAAAAACCCAAAATTTAAATTAAAGCCAATACGGTTCTCTACAAAACACAGTACAAATCAAGTTGATATCTAGAAAAGCAAGCAAGTTATGACCAAAAAGGTAAGCAGTTCTACTACTTCCTTTTTCCGGCCACTTTTTAGTAGAACTGGTAACCTTTTTGGTCATAACTTCCTAAGTTTTCAATATATCGACTTGATTTCTTTTGCGTTGGATAGTTAACCGTAGTGGCCTTAATTAGAAATTTTTTTCTGGTGGATAGTGGAAGAAAATTTTTTTATAATTTTTTCAAAAAAAAGCAAAGGGGGTAGTCCATGGTTTTTTTTGTCTAAAAATATTTTTTCGCACTATCTGCAAAAACCCAAAATTTAAATTAAAGCCAATACGGTTCTCTACAAAACACAGTACAAATCAAGTTGATATCTAGAAAAGCAAGCAAGTTATGACCAAAAAGGTAAGCAGTTCTACTACTTCCTTTTTCCGGCCACTTTTTAGTAGAACTGGTAACCTTTTTGGTCATAACTTCCTAAGTTTTCAATATATCGACTTGATTTCTTTTGCGTTGGATAGTTAACCGTAGTGGCCTTAATTATAAATTTTTTTCTGGTGGATAGTGGAAGAAAATTTTTTTATAATTTTTTCAAAAAAAAGCAAAGGGGGTAGTCCATGGTTTTTTTTGTCTAAAAATATTTTTTCGCACTATCTGCAAAAACCCAAAATTTAAATTAAAGCCAATACGGTTCTCTACAAAACACAGTACAAATCAAGTTGATATCTAGAAAAGCAAGCAAGTTATGACCAAAAAGGTAAGCAGTTCTACTACTTCCTTTTTCCGGCCACTTTTTAGTAGAACTGGTAACCTTTTTGGTCATAACTTCCTAAGTTTTCAATATATCGACTTGATTTCTTTTGCGTTGGATAGCTAACCGTAGTGGCCTTAATTATAAATTTTTTTCTGGTGGATAGTGGAAGAAAATTTTTTTATCATTTTTTCAAAAAAAAGCAAAGGGGGTAGTCCATGGTTTTTTTTGTCTAAAAATATTTTTTCGCACTATCTGCAAAAACCCAAAATTTAAATTAAAGCCAATACGGTTCTCTACAAAACACAGTACAAATCAAGTTGATATCTAGAAAAGTAAGCAAGTTATGACCAAAAAGGTAAGCAGTTCTACTACTTCCTTTTTCCGGCCACTTTTTAGTAGAACTGGTAACCTTTTTGGTCATAACTTCCTACGTTTTCAATATATCGACTTGATTTCTTTTGCGTTGGATAGTTAACCGTAGTGGCCTTAATTAGAAATTTTTTTCTGGTGGATAGTGGAAGAAAATTTTTTTATAATTTTTTCAAAAAAAAGCAAAGGGGGTAGTCCATGGTTTTTTTTGTCTAAAAATATTTTTTCGCACTATCTGCAAAAACCCAAAATTTAAATTAAAGCCAATACGGTTCTTTACAAAACACAGTACAAATCAAGTTGATATCTAGAAAAGCAAGCAAGTTATGACCAAAAAGGTAAGCAGTTCTACTACTTCCTTTTTCCGGCCACTTTTTAGTAGAACTGGTAACCTTTTTGGTCATAACTTCCTAAGTTTTCAATATATCGACTTGATTTCTTTTGCGTTGGATAGCTAACCGTAGTGGCCTTAATTATAAATTTTTTTCTGGTGGATAGTGGAAGAAAATTTTTTTATCATTTTTTCAAAAAAAAGCAAAGTGGGTAGTCCATGGTTTTTTTTGTCTAAAAATATTTTTTCGCACTATCTGCAAAAACCCAAAATTTAAATTAAAGCCAATACGGTTCTCTACAAAACACAGTACAAATCAAGTTGATATCTAGAAAAGTAAGCAAGTTATGACCAAAAAGGTAAGCAGTTCTACTACTTCCTTTTTCCGGCCACTTTTTAGTAGAACTGGTAACCTTTTTGGTCATAACTTCCTAAGTTTTCAATATATCGACTTGATTTCTTTTGCGTTGGATAGTTAACCGTAGTGGCCTTAATTAGAAATTTTTTTCTGGTGGATAGTGGAAGAAAATTTTTTTATAATTTTTTCAAAAAAAGCAAAGGGGGTAGTCCATGGTTTTTTTTGTCTAAAAATATTTTTTCGCAATATCTGCAAAAACCCAAAATTTAAATTAAAGCCAATACGGTTCTCTACAAAACACAGTACAAATCAAGTTGATATCTAGAAAAGCAAGCAAGTTATGACCAAAAAGGTAAGCAGTTCTACTACTTGATTTTTCCGGCCACTTTTTAGTAGAACTGGTAACCTTTTTGGTCATAACTTCCTAAGTTTTCAATATATCGACTTGATTTCTTTTGCGTTGGATAGCTAACCGTAGTGGCCTTAATTATAAATTTTTTTCTGGTGGATAGTGGAAGAAAATTTTTTTATCATTTTTTCAAAAAAAGCAAAGGGGGTAGTCCATGGTTTTTTTTGTCTAAAAATATTTTTTCGCAATATCTGCAAAAACCCAAAATTTAAATTAAAGCCAATACGGTTCTCTACAAAACACAGTACAAATCAAGTTGATATCTAGAAAAGTAAGCAAGTTATGACCAAAAAGGTAAGCAGTTCTACTACTTCCTTTTTCCGGCCACTTTTTAGTAGAACTGGTAACCTTTTTGGTCATAACTTCCTAAGTTTTCAATATATCGACTTGATTTCTTTTGCGTTGGATAGTTAACCGTAGTGGCCTTAATTAGAAATTTTTTTCTGGTGGATAGTGGAAGAAAATTTTTTTATAATTTTTTCAAAAAAAAGCAAAGGGGGTAGTCCATGGTTTTTTTTGTCTAAAAATATTTTTTCGCACTATCTGCAAAAACCCAAAATTTAAATTAAAGCCAATACGGTTCTCTACAAAACACAGTACAAATCAAGTTGATATCTAGAAAAGCAAGCAAGTTATGACCAAAAAGGTAAGCAGTTCTACTACTTCCTTTTTCCGGCCACTTTTTAGTAGAACTGGTAACCTTTTTGGTCATAACTTCCTAAGTTTTCAATATATCGACTTGATTTCTTTTGCGTTGGATAGCTAACCGTAGTGGCCTTAATTATAAATTTTTTTCTGGTGGATAGTGGAAGAAAATTTTTTTATCATTTTTTCAAAAAAAAGCAAAGGGGGTAGTCCATGGTTTTTTTTGTCTAAAAATATTTTTTCGCACTATCTGCAAAAACCCAAAATTTAAATTAAAGCCAATACGGTTCTCTACAAAACACAGTACAAATCAAGTTGATATCTAGAAAAGTAAGCAAGTTATGACCAAAAAGGTAAGCAGTTCTACTACTTCCTTTTTCCGGCCACTTTTTAGTAGAACTGGTAACCTTTTTGGTCATAACTTCCTAAGTTTTCAATATATCGACTTGATTTCTTTTGCGTTGGATAGTTAACCGTAGTGGCCTTAATTAGAAATTTTTTTCTGGTGGATAGTGGAAGAAAATTTTTTTATAATTTTTTCAAAAAAAAGCAAAGGGGGTAGTCCATGGTTTTTTTTGTCTAAAAATATTTTTTCGCAATATCTGCAAAAACCCAAAATTTAAATTAAAGCCAATACGGTTCTCTACAAAACACAGTACAAATCAAGTTGATATCTAGAAAAGCAAGCAAGTTATGACCAAAAAGGTAAGCAGTTCTACTACTTCCTTTTTCCGGCCACTTTTTAGTAGAACTGGTAACCTTTTTGGTCATAACTTCCTAAGTTTTCAATATATCGACTTGACTTCTTTTGCGTTGGATAGCTAACCGTAGTGGCCTTAATTATAAATTTTTTTCTGGTGGATAGTGGAAGAAAATTTTTTTATCATTTTTTCAAAAAAAAGCAAAGGGGGTAGTCCATGGTTTTTTTTGTCTAAAAATATTTTTTCGCACTATCTGCAAAAACCCAAAATTTAAATTAAAGCCAATACGGTTCTCTACAAAACACAGTACAAATCAAGTTGATATCTAGAAAAGTAAGCAAGTTATGACCAAAAAGGTAAGCAGTTCTACTACTTCCTTTTTCCGGCCACTTTTTAGTAGAACTGGTAACCTTTTTGGTCATAACTTCCTAAGTTTTCAATATATCGACTTGATTTCTTTTGCGTTGGATAGTTAACCGTAGTGGCCTTAATTAGAAATTTTTTTCTGGTGGATAGTGGAAGAAAATTTTTTTATAATTTTTTCAAAAAAAAGCAAAGGGGGTAGTCCATGGTTTTTTTTGTCTAAAAATATTTTTTCGCAATATCTGCAAAAACCCAAAATTTAAATTAAAGCCAATACGGTTCTCTACAAAACACAGTACAAATCAAGTTGATATCTAGAAAAGTAAGCAAGTTATGACCAAAAAGGTAAGCAGTTCTACTACTTCCTTTTTCCGGCCACTTTTTAGTAGAACTGGTAACCTTTTTGGTCATAACTTCCTAAGTTTTCAATATATCGACTTGATTTCTTTTGCGTTGGATAGCTAACCGTAGTGGCCTTAATTATAAATTTTTTTCTGGTGGATAGTGGAAGAAAATTTTTTTATAATTTTTTCAAAAAAAAGCAAAGGGGGTAGTCCATGGTTTTTTTTGTCTAAAAATATTTTTTCGCACTATCTGCAAAAACCCAAAATTTAAATTAAAGCCAATACGGTTCTCTACAAAACACAGTACAAATCAAGTTGATATCTAGAAAAGTAAGCAAGTTATGACCAAAAAGGTAAGCAGTTCTACTACTTCCTTTTTCCGGCCACTTTTTAGTAGAACTGGTAACCTTTTTGGTCATAACTTCCTAAGTTTTCAATATATCGACTTGATTTCTTTTGCGTTGGATAGTTAACCGTAGTGGCCTTAATTAGAAATTTTTTTCTGGTGGATAGTGGAAGAAAATTTTTTTATAATTTTTTCAAAAAAAAGCAAAGGGGGTAGTCCATGGTTTTTTTTGTCTAAAAATATTTTTTCGCAATATCTGCAAAAACCCAAAATTTAAATTAAAGCCAATACGGTTCTCTACAAAACACAGTACAAATCAAGTTGATATCTAGAAAAGTAAGCAAGTTATGACCAAAAAGGTAAGCAGTTCTACTACTTCCTTTTTCCGGCCACTTTTTAGTAGAACTGGTAACCTTTTTGGTCATAACTTCCTAAGTTTTCAATATATCGACTTGATTTCTTTTGCGTTGGATAGCTAACCGTAGTGGCCTTAATTAGAAATTTTTTTCTGGTGGATAGTGGAAGAAAATTTTTTTATAATTTTTTCAAAAAAAAGCAAAGGGGGTAGTCCATGGTTTTTTTTGTCTAAAAATATTTTTTCGCAATATCTGCAAAAACCCAAAATTTAAATTAAAGCCAATACGGTTCTCTACAAAACACAGTACAAATCAAGTTGATATCTAGAAAAGTAAGCAAGTTATGACCAAAAAGGTAAGCAGTTCTACTACTTCCTTTTTCCGGCCACTTTTTAGTAGAACTGGTAACCTTTTTGGTCATAACTTCCTACGTTTTCAATATATCGACTTGATTTCTTTTGCGTTGGATAGTTAACCGTAGTGGCCTTAATTAGAAATTTTTTTCTGGTGGATAGTGGAAGAAAATTTTTTTATAATTTTTTCAAAAAAAAGCAAAGGGGGTAGTCCATGGTTTTTTTTGTCTAAAAATATTTTTTCGCAATATCTGCAAAAACCCAAAATTTAAATTAAAGCCAATACGGTTCTCTACAAAACACAGTACAAATCAAGTTGATATCTAGAAAAGTAAGCAAGTTATGACCAAAAAGGTAAGCAGTTCTACTACTTCCTTTTTCCGGCCACTTTTTAGTAGAACTGGTAACCTTTTTGGTCATAACTTCCTAAGTTTTCAATATATCGACTTGATTTCTTTTGCGTTGGATAGTTAACCGTAGTGGCCTTAATTAGAAATTTTTTTCTGGTGGATAGTGGAAGAAAATTTTTTTATAATTTTTTCAAAAAAAAGCAAAGGGGGTAGTCCATGGTTTTTTTTGTCTAAAAATATTTTTTCGCAATATCTGCAAAAACCCAAAATTTAAATTAAAGCCAATACGGTTCTCTACAAAACACAGTACAAATCAAGTTGATATCTAGAAAAGTAAGCAAGTTATGACCAAAAAGGTAAGCAGTTCTACTACTTCCTTTTTCCGGCCACTTTTTAGTAGAACTGGTAACCTTTTTGGTCATAACTTCCTAAGTTTTCAATATATCGACTTGATTTCTTTTGCGTTGGATAGCTAACCGTAGTGGCCTTAATTATAAATTTTTTTCTGGTGGATAGTGGAAGAAAATTTTTTTATCATTTTTTCAAAAAAAAGCAAAGGGGGTAGTCCATGGTTTTTTTTGTCTAAAAATATTTTTTCGCACTATCTGCAAAAACCCAAAATTTAAATTAAAGCCAATACGGTTCTCTACAAAACACAGTACAAATCAAGTTGATATCTAGAAAAGTAAGCAAGTTATGACCAAAAAGGTAAGCAGTTCTACTACTTCCTTTTTCCGGCCACTTTTTAGTAGAACTGGTAACCTTTTTGGTCATAACTTCCTAAGTTTTCAATATATCGACTTGATTTCTTTTGCGTTGGATAGTTAACCGTAGTGGCCTTAATTAGAAATTTTTTTCTGGTGGATAGTGGAAGAAAATTTTTTTATAATTTTTTCAAAAAAAAGCAAAGGGGGTAGTCCATGGTTTTTTTTGTCTAAAAATATTTTTTCGCAATATCTGCAAAAACCCAAAATTTAAATTAAAGCCAATACGGTTCTCTACAAAACACAGTACAAATCAAGTTGATATCTAGAAAAGTAAGCAAGTTATGACCAAAAAGGTAAGCAGTTCTACTACTTCCTTTTTCCGGCCACTTTTTAGTAGAACTGGTAACCTTTTTGGTCATAACTTCCTAAGTTTTCAATATATCGACTTGATTTCTTTTGCGTTGGATAGCTAACCGTAGTGGCCTTAATTATAAATTTTTTTCTGGTGGATAGTGGAAGAAAATTTTTTTATCATTTTTTCAAAAAAAAGCAAAGGGGGTAGTCCATGGTTTTTTTTGTCTAAAAATATTTTTTCGCACTATCTGCAAAAACCCAAAATTTAAATTAAAGCCAATACGGTTCTCTACAAAACACAGTACAAATCAAGTTGATATCTAGAAAAGTAAGCAAGTTATGACCAAAAAGGTAAGCAGTTCTACTACTTCCTTTTTCCGGCCACTTTTTAGTAGAACTGGTAACCTTTTTGGTCATAACTTCCTAAGTTTTCAATATATCGACTTGATTTCTTTTGCGTTGGATAGCTAACCGTAGTGGCCTTAATTAGAAATTTTTTTCTGGTGGATAGTGGAAGAAAATTTTTTTATAATTTTTTCAAAAAAAAGCAAAGGGGGTAGTCCATGGTTTTTTTTGTCTAAAAATATTTTTTCGCACTATCTGCAAAAACCCAAAATTTAAATTAAAGCCAATACGGTTCTCTACAAAACACAGTACAAATCAAGTTGATATCTAGAAAAGTAAGCAAGTTATGACCAAAAAGGTAAGCAGTTCTACTACTTCCTTTTTCCGGCCACTTTTTAGTAGAACTGGTAACCTTTTTGGTCATAACTTCCTAAGTTTTCAATATATCGACTTGATTTCTTTTGCGTTGGATAGTTAACCGTAGTGGCCTTAATTAGAAATTTTTTTCTGGTGGATAGTGGAAGAAAATTTTTTTATAATTTTTTCAAAAAAAAGCAAAGGGGGTAGTCCATGGTTTTTTTTGTCTAAAAATATTTTTTCGCACTATCTGCAAAAACCCAAATATTAAATTAAAGCCAATACGCTTCTCTACAAAACACAGTACAAATCAAGTTGATATCTAGAAAAGCAAGCAAGTTATGACCAAAAAGGTAAGCAGTTCTACTACTTCCTTTTTCCGGCCACTTTTTAGTAGAACTGGTAAACTTTTTGGTCATAACTTCCTAAGTTTTCAATATATCAACTTGATTTCTTTTGCGTTGGATAGCTAACCGTAGTGGCCTTAATTAGAAATTTTTTTCTGGTGGATAGTGGAAGAAAATTTTTTTATAATTTTTTCAAAAAAAAGCAAAGGGGGTAGTCCATGGTTTTTTTTGTCTAAAAATATTTTTTCGCACTATCTGCAAAAACCCAAAATTTAAATTAAAGCCAATACGGTTCTCTACAAAACACAGTACAAATCAAGTTGATATCTAGAAAAGTAAGCAAGTTATGACCAAAAAGGTAAGCAGTTCTACTACTTCCTTTTTCCGGCCACTTTTTAGTAGAACTGGTAACCTTTTTGGTCATAACTTCCTAAGTTTTCAATATATCGACTTGATTTCTTTTGCGTTGGATAGTTAACCGTAGTGGCCTTAATTAGAAATTTTTTTCTGGTGGATAGTGGAAGAAAATTTTTGTATAATTTTTTCAAAAAAAAGCAAAGGGGGTAGTCCATGGTTTTTTTTGTCTAAAAATATTTTTTCGCAATATCTGCAAAAACCCAAAATTTAAATTAAAGCCAATACGGTTCTCTACAAAACACAGTACAAATCAAGTTGATATCTAGAAAAGCAAGCAAGTTATGACCAAAAAGGTAAGCAGTTCTACTACTTCCTTTTTCCGGCCACTTTTTAGTAGAACTGGTAACCTTTTTGGTCATAACTTCCTAAGTTTTCAATATATCGACTTGATTTCTTTTGCGTTGGATAGCTAACCGTAGTGGCCTTAATTATAAATTTTTTTCTGGTGGATAGTGGAAGAAAATTTTTTTATCATTTTTCAAAAAAAAGCAAAGGGGGTAGTCCATGGTTTTTTTTGTCTAAAAATATTTTTTCGCACTATCTGCAAAAACCCAAAATTTAAATTAAAGCCAATACGGTTCTCTACAAAACACAGTACAAATCAAGTTGATATCTAGAAAAGTAAGCAAGTTATGACCAAAAAGGTAAGCAGTTCTACTACTTCCTTTTTCCGGCCACTTTTTAGTAGAACTGGTAACCTTTTTGGTCATAACTTCCTAAGTTTTCAATATATCGACTTGATTTCTTTTGCGTTGGATAGCTAACCGTAGTGGCCTTAATTAGAAATTTTTTTCTGGTGGATAGTGGAAGAAAATTTTTTTATAATTTTTTCAAAAAAAAGCAAAGGGGGTAGTCCATGGTTTTTTTTGTCTAAAAATATTTTTTTGCACTATCTGCAAAAACCCAAAATTTAAATTAAAGCCAATACGGTTCTCTACAAAACACAGTACAAATCAAGTTGATATCTAGAAAAGTAAGCAAGTTATGACCAAAAAGGTAAGCAGTTCTACTACTTCCTTTTTCCGGCCACTTTTTAGTAGAACTGGTAACCTTTTTGGTCATAACTTCCTAAGTTTTCAATATATCGACTTGATTTCTTTTGCGTTGGATAGTTAACCGTAGTGGCCTTAATTATAAATTTTTTTCTGGTGGATAGTGGAAGAAAATTTTTTTATAATTTTTTCAAAAAAAAGCAAAGGGGGTAGTCCATGGTTTTTTTTGTCTAAAAATATTTTTTCGCACTATCTGCAAAAACCCAAAATTTAAATTAAAGCCAATACGGTTCTCTACAAAACACAGTACAAATCAAGTTGATATCTAGAAAAGCAAGCAAGTTATGACCAAAAAGGTAAGCAGTTCTACTACTTCCTTTTTCCGGCCACTTTTTAGTAGAACTGGTAACCTTTTTGGTCATAACTTCCTAAGTTTTCAATATATCGACTTGATTTCTTTTGCGTTGGATAGTTAACCGTAGTGGCCTTAATTAGAAATTTTTTTCTGGTGGATAGTGGAAGAAAATTTTTTTATAATTTTTTCAAAAAAAAGCAAAGGGGGTAGTCCATGGTTTTTTTTGTCTAAAAATATTTTTTCGCACTATCTGCAAAAACCCAAAATTTAAATTAAAGCCAATACGGTTCTCTACAAAACACAGTACAAATCCAGTTGATATCTAGAAAAGCAAGCAAGTTATGACCAAAAAGGTAAGCAGTTCTACTACTTCCTTTTTCCGGCCACTTTTTAGTAGAACTGGTAACCTTTTTGGTCATAACTTCCTAAGTTTTCAATATATCGACTTGATTTCTTTTGCGTTGGATAGTTAACCGTAGTGGCCTTAATTAGAAATTTTTTTCTGGTGGATAGTGGAAGAAAATTTTTTTATAATTTTTTCAAAAAAAAGCAAAGGGGGTAGTCCATGGTTTTTTTTGTCTAAAAATATTTTTTCGCACTATCTGCAAAAACCCAAAATTTAAATTAAAGCCAATACGGTTCTCTACAAAACACAGTACAAATCAAGTTGATATCTAGAAAAGTAAGCAAGTTATGACCAAAAAGGTAAGCAGTTCTACTACTTCCTTTTTCCGGCCACTTTTTAGTAGAACTGGTAACCTTTTTGGTCATAACTTCCTAAGTTTTCAATATATCGACTTGATTTCTTTTGCGTTGGATAGCTAACCGTAGTGGCCTTAATTATAAATTTTTTTCTGGTGGATAGTGGAAGAAAATTTTTTTATAATTTTTTCAAAAAAAAACCAAAGGGGGTAGTCCATGGTTTTTTTTGTCTAAAAATATTTTTTCGCACTATTTGCAAAAACCCAAAATTTAAATTAAAGCCAATACGGTTCTCTACAAAACACAGTACAAATCAAGTTGATATCTAAAAAAGTAAGCAAGTTATGACCAAAAAGGTAAGCAGTTCTACTACTTCCTTTTTCCGGCCACTTTTTAGTAGAACTGGTAACCTTTTTGGTCATAACTTCCTAAGTTTTCAATATATCGACTTGATTTCTTTTGCGTTGGATAGTTAACCGTAGTGGCCTTAATTAGAAATTTTTTTCTGGTGGATAGTGGAAGAAAATTTTTTTATAATTTTTTCAAAAAAAAGCAAAGGGGGTAGTCCATGGTTTTTTTTGTCTAAAAATATTTTTTCGCACTATCTGCAAAAACCCAAAATTTAAATTAAAGCCAATACGGTTCTCTACAAAACACAGTACAAATCAAGTTGATATCTAGAAAAGCAAGCAACTTATGACCAAAAAGGTAAGCAGTTCTACTACTTCCTTTTTCCGGCCACTTTTTAGTAGAACTGGTAACCTTTTTGGTCATAACTTCGTAAGTTTTCAATATATCGACTTGATTTCTTTTGCGTTGGATAGTTAACCGTAGTGGCCTTAATTAGAAATTTTTTTCTGGTGGATAGTGGAAGAAAATTTTTTTATAATTTTTTCAAAAAAAAGTAAAGGGGGTAGTCCATGGTTTTTTTTGTCTAAAAATATTTTTTCGCAATATCTGCAAAAACCCAAAATTTAAATTAAAGCCAATACGGTTCTCTACAAAACACAGTACAAATCAAGTTGATATCTAGAAAAGCAAGCAAGTTATGACCAAAAAGGTAAGCAGTTCTACTACTTCCTTTTTCCGGCCACTTTTTAGTAGAACTGGTAACCTTTTTGGTCATAACTTCCTAAGTTTTCAATATATCGACTTGATTTCTTTGGCGTTGGATAGTTAACCGTAGTGGCCTTAATTAGAAATTTTTTTCTGGTGGATAGTGGAAGAAAATTTTTTTATAATTTTTTCAAAAAAAAGCAAAGGGGGTAGTCCATGGTTTTTTTTGTCTAAAAATATTTTTTCGCACTATCTGCAAAAACCCAAAATTTAAATTAAAGCCAATACGGTTCTCTACAAAACACAGTACAAATGAAGTTGATATCTAGAAAAGCAAGCAAGTTATGACCAAAAAGGTAAGCAGTTCTACTACTTCCTTTTTCCGGCCACTTTTTAGTAGAACTGGTAACCTTTTTGGTCATAACTTCCTAAGTTTTCAATATATCGACTTGATTTCTTTTGCGTTGGATAGTTAACCGTAGTGGCCTTAATTAGAAATTTTTTTCTGGTGGATAGTGGAAGAAAATTTTTTTATAATTTTTTCAAAAAAAAGCAAAGGGGGTAGTACATGGTTTTTTTTGTCTAAAAATATTTTTTAGCACTATCTGCAAAAACCCAAAATTTAAATTAAAGCCAATACGGTTCTCTACAAAACACAGTACAAATCAAGTTGATATCTAGAAAAGCAAGCAAGTTATGACCAAAAAGGTAAGCAGTTCTACTACTTCCTTTTTCCGGCCACTTTTTAGTAGAACTGGTAACCTTTTTGGTCATAACTTCCTAAGTTTTCAATATATCGACTTGATTTCTTTTGCGTTGGATAGTTAACCGTAGTGGCCTTAATTAGAAATTTTTTTCTGGTGGATAGTGGAAGAAAATTTTTTTATAATTTTTTCAAAAAAAGCAAAGGGGGTAGTACATGGTTTTTTTTGTCTAAAAATATTTTTTCGCACTATCTGCAAAAACCCAAAATTTAAATTAAAGCCAATACGGTTCTCTACAAAACACAGTACAAATCAAGTTGATATCTAGAAAAGCAAGCAAGTTATGACCAAAAAGGTAAGCAGTTCTACTACTTCCTTTTTCCGGCCACTTTTTAGTAGAACTGGTAACCTTTTTGGTCATAACTTCCTAAGTTTTCAATATATCGACTTGATTTCTTTTGCGTTGGATAGTTAACCGTAGTGGCCTTAATTAGAAATTTTTTTCTGGTGGATAGTGGAAGAAAATTTTTTTATAATTTTTTCAAAAAAAAGCAAAGGGGGTAGTCCATGGTTTTTTTTGTCTAAAAATATTTTTTCGCACTATCTGCAAAAACCCAAAATTTTAATTAAAGCCAATACGGTTCTCTACAAAACACAGTACAAATCAAGTTGATATCTAGAAAAGCAAGCAAGTTATGACCAAAAAGGTAAGCAGTTCTACTACTTCCTTTTTCCGGCCACTTTTTAGTAGAACTGGTAACCTTTTTGGTCATAACTTCCTAAGTTTTCAATATATCGACTTGATTTCTTTTGCGTTGGATAGTTAACCGTAGTGGCCTTAATTAGAAATTTTTTTCTGGTGGATAGTGGAAGAAAATTTTTTTATAATTTTTTCAAAAAAAAGCAAAGGGGGTAGTACATGGTTTTTTTTGTCTAAAAATATTTTTTAGCACTATCTGCAAAAACCCAAAATTTAAATTAAAGCCAATACGGTTCTCTACAAAACACAGTACAAATCAAGTTGATATCTAGAAAAGCAAGCAAGTTATGACCAAAAAGGTAAGCAGTTCTACTACTTCCTTTTTCCGGCCACTTTTTAGTAGAACTGGTAACCTTTTTGGTCATAACTTCCTAAGTTTTCAATATATCGACTTGATTTCTTTTGCGTTGGATAGTTAACCGTAGTGGCCTTAATTAGAAATTTTTTTCTGGTGGATAGTGGAAGAAAATTTTTTTATAATTTTTTCAAAAAAAAGCAAAGGGGGTAGTACATGGTTTTTTTTGTCTAAAAATATTTTTTAGCACTATCTGCAAAAACCCAAAATTTAAATTAAAGCCAATACGGTTCTCTACAAAACACAGTACAAATCAAGTTGATATCTAGAAAAGCAAGCAAGTTATGACCAAAAAGGTAAGCAGTTCTACTACTTCCTTTTTCCGGCCACTTTTTAGTAGAACTGGTAACCTTTTTGGTCATAACTTCCTAAGTTTTCAATATATCGACTTGATTTCTTTTGCGTTGGATAGTTAACCGTAGTGGCCTTAATTAGAAATTTTTTTCTGGTGGATAGTGGAAGAAAATTTTTTTATAATTTTTTCAAAAAAAAGCAAAGGGGGTAGTACATGGTTTTTTTTGTCTAAAAATATTTTTTCGCACTATCTGCAAAAACCCAAAATTTAAATTAAAGCCAATACGGTTCTCTACAAAACACAGTACAAATCAAGTTGATATCTAGAAAAGCAAGCAAGTTATGACCAAAAAGGTAAGCAGTTCTACTACTTCCTTTTTCCGGCCACTTTTTAGTAGAACTGGTAACCTTTTTGGTCATAACTTCCTAAGTTTTCAATATATCGACTTGATTTCTTTTGCGTTGGATAGTTAACCGTAGTGGCCTTAATTAGAAATTTTTTTCTGGTGGATAGTGGAAGAAAATTTTTTTATAATTTTTTCAAAAAAAAGCAAAGGGGGTAGTCCATGGTTTTTTTTGTCTAAAAATATTTTTTCGCACTATCTGCAAAAACCCAAAATTTAAATTAAAGCCAATACGGTTCTCTACAAAACACAGTACAAATCAAGTTGATATCTAGAAAAGCAAGCAAGTTATGACCAAAAAGGTAAGCAGTTCTACTACTTCCTTTTTCCGGCCACTTTTTAGTAGAACTGGTAACCTTTTTGGTCATAACTTCCTAAGTTTTCAATATATCGACTTGATTTCTTTTGCGTTGGATAGTTAACCGTAGTGGCCTTAATTATAAATTTTTTTCTGGTGGATAGTGGAAGAAAATTTTTTTATAATTTTTTCAAAAAAAAGCAAAGGGGGTAGTACATGGTTTTTTTTGTCTAAAAATATTTTTTAGCACTATCTGCAAAAACCCAAAATTTAAATTAAAGCCAATACGGTTCTCTACAAAACACAGTACAAATCAAGTTGATATCTAGAAAAGCAAGCAAGTTATGACCAAAAAGGTAAGCAGTTCTACTACTTCCTTTTTCCGGCCACTTTTTAGTAGAACTGGTAACCTTTTTGGTCATAACTTCCTAAGTTTTCAATATATCGACTTGATTTCTTTTGCGTTGGATAGCTAACCGTAGTGGCCTTAATTAGAAATTTTTTTCTGGTGGATAGTGGAAGAAAATTTTTTTATAATTTTTTCAAAAAAAGCAAAGGGGGTAGTACATGGTTTTTTTTGTCTAAAAATATTTTTTCGCACTATCTGCAAAAACCCAAAATTTAAATTAAAGCCAATACGGTTCTCTACAAAACACAGTACAAATCAAGTTGATATCTAGAAAAGCAAGCAAGTTATGACCAAAAAGGTAAGCAGTTCTACTACTTCCTTTTTCCGGCCACTTTTTAGTAGAACTGGTAACCTTTTTGGTCATAACTTCCTAAGTTTTCAATATATCGACTTGATTTCTTTTGCGTTGGATAGTTAACCGTAGTGGCCTTAATTAGAAATTTTTTTCTGGTGGATAGTGGAAGAAAATTTTTTTATAATTTTTTCAAAAAAAAGCAAAGGGGGTAGTCCATGGTTTTTTTTGTCTAAAAATATTTTTTCGCACTATCTGCAAAAACCCAAAATTTAAATTAAAGCCAATACGGTTCTCTACAAAACACAGTACAAATCAAGTTGATATCTAGAAAAGCAAGCAAGTTATGACCAAAAAGGTAAGCAGTTCTACTACTTCCTTTTTCCGGCCACTTTTTAGTAGAACTGGTAAACTTTTTGGTCATAACTTCCTAAGTTTTCAATATATCAACTTGATTTCTTTTGCGTTGGATAGCTAACCGTAGTGGCCTTAATTAGAAATTTTTTTCTGGTGGATAGTGGAAGAAAATTTTTTTATAATTTTTTCAAAAAAAAGCAAAGGGGGTAGTCCATGGTTTTTTTGTCTAAAAATATTTTTTCGCACTATCTGCAAAAACCCAAAATTTAAATTAAAGCCAATACGGTTCTCTACAAAACACAGTACAAATCAAGTTGATATCTAGAAAAGCAAGCAAGTTATGACCAAAAAGGTAAGCAGTTCTACTACTTCCTTTTTCCGGCCACTTTTTAGTAGAACTGGTAACCTTTTTGGTCATAACTTCCTAAGTTTTCAATATATCGACTTGATTTCTTTTGCGTTGGATAGCTAACCGTAGTGGCCTTAATTAGAAATTTTTTTCTGGTGGATAGTGGAAGAAAATTTTTTTATAATTTTTTCAAAAAAAAGCAAAGGGGGTAGTCCATGGTTTTTTTTGTCTAAAAATATTTTTTCGCACTATCTGCAAAAACCCAAAATTTAAATTAAAGCCAATACGGTTCTCTACAAAACACAGTACAAATCAAGTTGATATCTAGAAAAGTAAGCAAGTTATGACCAAAAAGGTAAGCAGTTCTACTACTTCCTTTCTCCGGCCACTTTTTAGTAGAACTGGTAACCTTTTTGGTCATAACTTCCTAAGTTTTCAATATATCGACTTGATTTCTTTTGCGTTGGATAGTTAACCGTAGTGGCCTTAATTAGAAATTTTTTTCTGGTGGATAGTGGAAGAAAATTTTTTTATAATTTTTTCAAAAAAAAGCAAAGGGGGTAGTCCATGGTTTTTTTTGTCTAAAAATATTTTTTCGCACTATCTGCAAAAACCCAAAATTTTAATTAAAGCCAATACGGTTCTCTACAAAACACAGTACAAATCAAGTTGATATCTAGAAAAGCAAGCAAGTTATGACCAAAAAGGTAAGCAGTTCTACTACTTCCTTTTTCCGGCCACTTTTTAGTAGAACTGGTAACCTTTTTGGTCATAACTTCCTAAGTTTTCAATATATCGACTTGATTTCTTTTGCGTTGGATAGTTAACCGTAGTGGCCTTAATTAGAAATTTTTTTCTGGTGGATAGTGGAAGAAAATTTTTTTATAATTTTTTCAAAAAAAAGCAAAGGGGGTAGTCCATGGTTTTTTTTGTCTAAAAATATTTTTTCGCACTATCTGCAAAAACCCAAAATTTAAATTAAAGCCAATACGGTTCTCTACAAAACACAGTACAAATCAAGTTGATATCTAGAAAAGTAAGCAAGTTATGACCAAAAAGGTAAGCAGTTCTACTACTTCCTTTTTCCGGCCACTTTTTAGTAGAACTGGTAACCTTTTTGGTCATAACTTCCTAAGTTTTCAATATATCGACTTGATTTCTTTTGCGTTGGATAGCTAACCGTAGTGGCCTTAATTATAAATTTTTTTCTGGTGGATAGTGGAAGAAAATTTTTTTATAATTTTTTCAAAAAAAAGCAAAGGGGGTAGTCCATGGTTTTTTTGTCTAAAAATATTTTTTCGCACTATCTGCAAAAACCCAAAATTCAGATTAAAGCCAATACGGTTCTCTACAAAACACAGTACAAATCAAGTTGATATCTAAAAAAGTAAGCAAGTTATGACCAAAAAGGTAAGCAGTTCTACTACTTCCTTTTTCCGGCCACTTTTTAGTAGAACTGGTAACCTTTTTGGTCATAACTTCCTAAGTTTTCAATATATCGACTTGATTTCTTTTGCGTTGGATAGTTAACCGTAGTGGCCTTAATTAGAAATTTTTTTCTGGTGGATAGTGGAAGAAAATTTTTTTATAATTTTTTCAAAAAAAAGCAAAGGGGGTAGTCCATGGTTTTTTTTGTCTAAAAATATTTTTTCGCACTATCTGCAAAAACCCAAAATTTAAATTAAAGCCAATACGGTTCTCTACAAAACACAGTACAAATCAAGTTGATATCTAGAAAAGCAAGCAAGTTATGACCAAAAAGGTAAGCAGTTCTACTACTTCCTTTTTCCGGCCACTTTTTAGTAGAACTGGTAACCTTTTTGGTCATAACTTCCTAAGTTTTCAATATATCGACTTGATTTCTTTTGCGTTGGATAGCTAACCGTAGTGGCCTTAATTAGAAATTTTTTTCTGGTGGATAGTGGAAGAAAATTTTTTTATAATTTTTTCAAAAAAAAGCAAAGGGGGTAGTCCATGGTTTTTTTTGTCTAAAAATATTTTTTCGCACTATCTGCAAAAACCCAAAATTTAAATTAAAGCCAATACGGTTCTCTACAAAACACAGTACAAATCAAGTTGATATCTAGAAAAGTAAGCAAGTTATGACCAAAAAGGTAAGCAGTTCTACTACTTCCTTTTTCCGGCCACTTTTTAGTAGAACTGGTAACCTTTTTGGTCATAACTTCCTAAGTTTTCAATATATCGACTTGATTTCTTTTGCGTTGGATAGTTAACCGTAGTGGCCTTAATTAGAAATTTTTTTCTGGTGGATAGTGGAAGAAAATTTTTTTATAATTTTTTCAAAAAAAAGCAAAGGGGGTAGTCCATGGTTTTTTTTGTCTAAAAATATTTTTTCGCACTATCTGCAAAAACCCAAAATTTTAATTAAAGCCAATACGGTTCTCTACAAAACACAGTACAAATCAAGTTGATATCTAGAAAAGCAAGCAAGTTATGACCAAAAAGGTAAGCAGTTCTACTACTTCCTTTTTCCGGCCACTTTTTAGTAGAACTGGTAACCTTTTTGGTCATAACTTCCTAAGTTTTCAATATATCGACTTGATTTCTTTTGCGTTGGATAGTTAACCGTAGTGGCCTTAATTAGAAATTTTTTTCTGGTGGATAGTGGAAGAAAATTTTTTTATAATTTTTTCAAAAAAAAGCAAAGGGGGTAGTCCATGGTTTTTTTTGTCTAAAAATATTTTTTCGCACTATCTGCAAAAACCCAAAATTTAAATTAAAGCCAATACGGTTCTCTACAAAACACAGTACAAATCAAGTTGATATCTAGAAAAGTAAGCAAGTTATGACCAAAAAGGTAAGCAGTTCTACTACTTCCTTTTTCCGGCCACTTTTTAGTAGAACTGGTAACCTTTTTGGTCATAACTTCCTAAGTTTTCAATATATCGACTTGATTTCTTTTGCGTTGGATAGCTAACCGTAGTGGCCTTAATTATAAATTTTTTTCTGGTGGATAGTGGAAGAAAATTTTTTTATAATTTTTTCAAAAAAAAACCAAAGGGGGTAGTCCATGGTTTTTTTTGTCTAAAAATATTTTTTCGCACTATCTGCAAAAACCCAAAATTTAAATTAAAGCCAATACGGTTCTCTACAAAACACAGTACAAATCAAGTTGATATCTAAAAAAGTAAGCAAGTTATGACCAAAAAGGTAAGCAGTTCTACTACTTCCTTTTTCCGGCCACTTTTTAGTAGAACTGGTAACCTTTTTGGTCATAACTTCCTAAGTTTTCAATATATCGACTTGATTTCTTTTGCGTTGGATAGCTAACCGTAGTGGCCTTAATTAGAAATTTTTTTCTGGTGGATAGTGGAAGAAAATTTTTTTATAATTTTTTCAAAAAAAACCAAAAAGGTAAGCAGTTCTACTACTTCCTTTTTCCGGCCACTTTTTAGTAGAACTGGTAACCTTTTTGGTCATAACTTCCTAAGTTTTCAATATATCGACTTGATTTCTTTTGCGTTGGATAGCTAACCGTAGTGGCCTTAATTAGAAATTTTTTTCTGGTGGATAGTGGAAGAAAATTTTTTTATAATTTTTTCAAAAAAAAGCAAAGGGGGTAGTCCATGGTTTTTTTTGTCTAAAAATATTTTTTCGCACTATCTGCAAAAACCCAAAATTTAAATTAAAGCCAATACGGTTCTCTACAAAACACAGTACAAATCAAGTTGATATCTAGAAAAGTAAGCAAGTTATGACCAAAAAGGTAAGCAGTTCTACTACTTCCTTTTTCCGGCCACTTTTTAGTAGAACTGGTAACCTTTTTGGTCATAACTTCCTAAGTTTTCAATATATCGACTTGATTTCTTTTGCGTTGGATAGCTAACCGTAGTGGCCTTAATTAGAAATTTTTTTCTGGTGGATAGTGGAAGAAAATTTTTTTATAATTTTTTCAAAAAAAAGCAAAGGGGGTAGTCCATGGTTTTTTTTGTCTAAAAATATTTTTTCGCACTATCTGCAAAAACCCAAAATTTAAATTAAAGCCAATACGGTTCTCTACAAAACACAGTACAAATCAAGTTGATATCTAGAAAAGTAAGCAAGTTATGACCAAAAAGGTAAGCAGTTCTACTACTTCCTTTTTCCGGCCACTTTTTAGTAGAACTGGTAACCTTTTTGGTCATAACTTCCTAAGTTTTCAATATATCGACTTGATTTCTTTTGCGTTGGATAGCTAACCGTAGTGGCCTTAATTATAAATTTTTTTCTGGTGGATAGTGGAAGAAAATTTTTTTATAATTTTTTCAAAAAAAAACCAAAGGGGGTAGTAAATGGTTTTTTTTGTCTAAAAATATTTTTTCGCACTATCTGCAAAAACCCAAAATTTAAATTAAAGCCAATACGGTTCTCTACAAAACACAGTACAAATCAAGTTGATATCTAGAAAAGTAAGCAAGTTATGACCAAAAAGGTAAGCAGTTCTACTACTTCCTTTTTCCGGCCACTTTTTAGTAGAACTGGTAACCTTTTTGGTCATAACTTCCTAAGTTTTCAATATATCGACTTGATTTCTTTTGCGTTGGATAGCTAACCGTAGTGGCCTTAATTAGAAATTTTTTTCTGGTGGATAGTGGAAGAAAATTTTTTTATAATTTTTTCAAAAAAAAGCAAAGGGGGTAGTCCATGGTTTTTTTTGTCTAAAAATATTTTTTCGCACTATCTGCAAAAACCCAAAATTTAAATTAAAGCCAATACGGTTCTCTACAAAACACAGTATAAATCAAGTTGATATCTAGAAAAGCAAGCAAGTTATGACCAAAAAGGTAAGCAGTTCTACTACTTCCTTTTTCCGGCCACTTTTTAGTAGAACTGGTAACCTTTTTGGTCATAACTTCCTAAGTTTTCAATATATCGACTTGATTTCTTTTGCGTTGGATAGCTAACCGTAGTGGCCTTAATTAGAAATTTTTTTCTGGTGGATAGTGGAAGAAAATTTTTTTATAATTTTTTCAAAAAAAAGCAAAGGGGGTAGTCCATGGTTTTTTTTGTCTAAAAATATTTTTTCGCACTATCTGCAAAAACCCAAAATTTAAATTAAAGCCAATACGGTTCTCTACAAAACACAGTACAAATCAAGTTGATATCTAGAAAAGCAAGCAAGTTATGACCAAAAAGGTAAGCAGTTCTACTACTTCCTTTTTCCGGCCACTTTTTAGTAGAACTGGTAACCTTTTTGGTCATAACTTCCTAAGTTTTCAATATATCGACTTGATTTCTTTTGCGTTGGATAGCTAACCGTAGTGGCCTTAATTAGAAATTTTTTTCTGGTGGATAGTGGAAGAAAATTTTTTTATAATTTTTTCAAAAAAAAGCAAAGGGGGTAGTCCATGGTTTTTTTTGTCTAAAAATATTTTTTCGCACTATCTGCAAAAACCCAAAATTTAAATTAAAGCCAATACGGTTCTCTACAAAACACAGTACAAATCAAGTTGATATCTAGAAAAGCAAGCAAGTTATGACCAAAAAGGTAAGCAGTTCTACTACTTCCTTTTTCCGGCCACTTTTTAGTAGAACTGGTAACCTTTTTGGTCATAACTTCCTAAGTTTTCAATATATCGACTTGATTTCTTTTGCGTTGGATAGCTAACCGTAGTGGCCTTAATTAGAAATTTTTTTCTGGTGGATAGTGCAAGAAAATTTTTTTATAATTTTTTCAAAGAAAAGCAAAGGGGGTAGTCCATGGTTTTTTTTGTCTAAAAATATTTTTTCGCACTATCTGCAAAAACCCAAAATTTAAATTAAAGCCAATACGGTTCTCTACAAAACACAGTATAAATCAAGTTGATATCTAGAAAAGCAAGCAAGTTATGACCAAAAAGGTAAGCAGTTCTACTACTTCCTTTTTCCGGCCACTTTTTAGTAGAACTGGTAACCTTTTTGGTCATAACTTCCTAAGTTTTCAATATATCGACTTGATTTCTTTTGCGTTGGATAGCTAACCGTAGTGGCCTTAATTAGAAATTTTTTTCTGGTGGATAGTGGAAGAAAATTTTTTTATAATTTTTTCAAAAAAAAGCAAAGGGGGTAGTCCATGGTTTTTTTTGTCTAAAAATATTTTTTCGCACTATCTGCAAAAACCCAAAATTTAAATTAAAGCCAATACGGTTCTCTACAAAACACAGTACAAATCAAGTTGATATCTAGAAAAGCAAGCAAGTTATGACCAAAAAGGTAAGCAGTTCTACTACTTCCTTTTTCCGGCCACTTTTTAGTAGAACTGGTAACCTTTTTGGTCATAACTTCCTAAGTTTTCAATATATCGACTTGATTTCTTTTGCGTTAGATAGCTAACCGTAGTGGCCTTAATTAGAAATTTTTTTCTGGTGGATAGTGGAAGAAAATTTTTTTATCATTTTTTCAAAAAAAAGCAAAGGGGGTAGTCCATGGTTTTTTTTGTCTAAAAATATTTTTTCGCACTATCTGCAAAAACCCAAAATTTAAATTAAAGCCAATACGGTTCTCTACAAAACACAGTACAAATCAAGTTGATATCTAAAAAAGTAAGCAAGTTATGACCAAAAAGGTAAGCAGTTCTACTACTTCCTTTTTCCGGCCACTTTTTAGTAGAACTGGTAACCTTTTTGGTCATAACTTCCTAAGTTTTCAATATATCGACTTGATTTCTTTTGCGTTGGATAGCTAACCGTAGTGGCCTTAATTAGAAATTTTTTTCTGGTGGATAGTGGAAGAAAATTTTTTTATAATTTTTTCAAAAAAAACCAAAAAGGTAAGCAGTTCTACTACTTCCTTTTTCCGGCCACTTTTTAGTAGAACTGGTAACCTTTTTGGTCATAACTTCCTAAGTTTTCAATATATCGACTTGATTTCTTTTGCGTTGGATAGCTAACCGTAGTGGCCTTAATTAGAAATTTTTTTCTGGTGGATAGTGGAAGAAAATTTTTTTATAATTTTTTCAAAAAAAAGCAAAGGGGGTAGTCCATGGTTTTTTTTGTCTAAAAATATTTTTTCGCACTATCTGCAAAAACCCAAAATTTAAATTAAAGCCAATACGGTTCTCTACAAAACACAGTACAAATCAAGTTGATATCTAGAAAAGTAAGCAAGTTATGACCAAAAAGGTAAGCAGTTCTACTACTTCCTTTTTCCGGCCACTTTTTAGTAGAACTGGTAACCTTTTTGGTCATAACTTCCTAAGTTTTCAATATATCGACTTGATTTCTTTTGCGTTGGATAGCTAACCGTAGTGGCCTTAATTAGAAATTTTTTTCTGGTGGATAGTGGAAGAAAATTTTTTTATAATTTTTTCAAAAAAAAGCAAAGGGGGTAGTCCATGGTTTTTTTTGTCTAAAAATATTTTTTCGCACTATCTGCAAAAACCCAAAATTTAAATTAAAGCCAATACGGTTCTCTACAAAACACAGTACAAATCAAGTTGATATCTAGAAAAGTAAGCAAGTTATGACCAAAAAGGTAAGCAGTTCTACTACTTCCTTTTTCCGGCCACTTTTTAGTAGAACTGGTAACCTTTTTGGTCATAACTTCCTAAGTTTTCAATATATCGACTTGATTTCTTTTGCGTTGGATAGCTAACCGTAGTGGCCTTAATTATAAATTTTTTTCTGGTGGATAGTGGAAGAAAATTTTTTTATAATTTTTTCAAAAAAAAACCAAAGGGGGTAGTAAATGGTTTTTTTTGTCTAAAAATATTTTTTCGCACTATCTGCAAAAACCCAAAATTTAAATTAAAGCCAATACGGTTCTCTACAAAACACAGTACAAATCAAGTTGATATCTAGAAAAGTAAGCAAGTTATGACCAAAAAGGTAAGCAGTTCTACTACTTCCTTTTTCCGGCCACTTTTTAGTAGAACTGGTAACCTTTTTGGTCATAACTTCCTAAGTTTTCAATATATCGACTTGATTTCTTTTGCGTTGGATAGCTAACCGTAGTGGCCTTAATTAGAAATTTTTTTCTGGTGGATAGTGGAAGAAAATTTTTTTATAATTTTTTCAAAAAAAAGCAAAGGGGGTAGTCCATGGTTTTTTTTGTCTAAAAATATTTTTTCGCACTATCTGCAAAAACCCAAAATTTAAATTAAAGCCAATACGGTTCTCTACAAAACACAGTATAAATCAAGTTGATATCTAGAAAAGCAAGCAAGTTATGACCAAAAAGGTAAGCAGTTCTACTACTTCCTTTTTCCGGCCACTTTTTAGTAGAACTGGTAACCTTTTTGGTCATAACTTCCTAAGTTTTCAATATATCGACTTGATTTCTTTTGCGTTGGATAGCTAACCGTAGTGGCCTTAATTAGAAATTTTTTTCTGGTGGATAGTGGAAGAAAATTTTTTTATAATTTTTTCAAAAAAAAGCAAAGGGGGTAGTCCATGGTTTTTTTTGTCTAAAAATATTTTTTCGCACTATCTGCAAAAACCCAAAATTTAAATTAAAGCCAATACGGTTCTCTACAAAACACAGTACAAATCAAGTTGATATCTAGAAAAGCAAGCAAGTTATGACCAAAAAGGTAAGCAGTTCTACTACTTCCTTTTTCCGGCCACTTTTTAGTAGAACTGGTAACCTTTTTGGTCATAACTTCCTAAGTTTTCAATATATCGACTTGATTTCTTTTGCGTTGGATAGCTAACCGTAGTGGCCTTAATTAGAAATTTTTTTCTGGTGGATAGTGGAAGAAAATTTTTTTATAATTTTTTCAAAAAAAAGCAAAGGGGGTAGTCCATGGTTTTTTTTGTCTAAAAATATTTTTTCGCACTATCTGCAAAAACCCAAAATTTAAATTAAAGCCAATACGGTTCTCTACAAAACACAGTACAAATCAAGTTGATATCTAGAAAAGCAAGCAAGTTATGACCAAAAAGGTAAGCAGTTCTACTACTTCCTTTTTCCGGCCACTTTTTAGTAGAACTGGTAACCTTTTTGGTCATAACTTCCTAAGTTTTCAATATATCGACTTGATTTCTTTTGCGTTGGATAGCTAACCGTAGTGGCCTTAATTAGAAATTTTTTTCTGGTGGATAGTGCAAGAAAATTTTTTTATAATTTTTTCAAAGAAAAGCAAAGGGGGTAGTCCATGGTTTTTTTTGTCTAAAAATATTTTTTCGCACTATCTGCAAAAACCCAAAATTTAAATTAAAGCCAATACGGTTCTCTACAAAACACAGTATAAATCAAGTTGATATCTAGAAAAGCAAGCAAGTTATGACCAAAAAGGTAAGCAGTTCTACTACTTCCTTTTTCCGGCCACTTTTTAGTAGAACTGGTAACCTTTTTGGTCATAACTTCCTAAGTTTTCAATATATCGACTTGATTTCTTTTGCGTTGGATAGCTAACCGTAGTGGCCTTAATTAGAAATTTTTTTCTGGTGGATAGTGGAAGAAAATTTTTTTATAATTTTTTCAAAAAAAAGCAAAGGGGGTAGTCCATGGTTTTTTTTGTCTAAAAATATTTTTTCGCACTATCTGCAAAAACCCAAAATTTAAATTAAAGCCAATACGGTTCTCTACAAAACACAGTACAAATCAAGTTGATATCTAGAAAAGCAAGCAAGTTATGACCAAAAAGGTAAGCAGTTCTACTACTTCCTTTTTCCGGCCACTTTTTAGTAGAACTGGTAACCTTTTTGGTCATAACTTCCTAAGTTTTCAATATATCGACTTGATTTCTTTTGCGTTAGATAGCTAACCGTAGTGGCCTTAATTAGAAATTTTTTTCTGGTGGATAGTGGAAGAAAATTTTTTTATCATTTTTTCAAAAAAAAGCAAAGGGGGTAGTCCATGGTTTTTTTTGTCTAAAAATATTTTTTCGCACTATCTGCAAAAACCCAAAATTTAAATTAAAGCCAATACGGTTCTCTACAAAACACAGTACAAATCAAGTTGATATCTAGAAAAGCAAGCAAGTTATGACCAAAAAGGTAAGCAGTTCTACTACTTCCTTTTTCCGGCCACTTTTTAGTAGAACTGGTAACCTTTTTGGTCATAACTTCCTAAGTTTTCAATATATCGACTTGATTTCTTTTGCGTTGGATAGCTAACCGTAGTGGCCTTAATTAGAAATTTTTTTCTGGTGGATAGTGGAAGAAAATTTTTTTATAATTTTTTCAAAAAAAAGCAAAGGGGGTAGTCCATGGTTTTTTTTGTCTAAAAATATTTTTTCGCACTATCTGCAAAAACCCAAAATTTAAATTAAAGCCAATACGGTTCTCTACAAAACACAGTACAAATCAAGTTGATATCTAGAAAAGCAAGCAAGTTATGACCAAAAAGGTAAGCAGTTCTACTACTTCCTTTTTCCGGCCACTTTTTAGTAGAACTGGTAACCTTTTTGGTCATAACTTCCTAAGTTTTCAATATATCGACTTGATTTCTTTTGCGTTGGATAGCTAACCGTAGTGGCCTTAATTATAATTTTTTTTCTGGTGGATAGTGGAAGAAAATTTTTTTATAATTTTTTCAAAAAAAAGCAAAGGGGGTAGTCCATGGTTTTTTTTGTCTAAAAATATTTTTTCGCACTATCTGCAAAAACCCAAAATTTAAATTAAAGCCAATACGGTTCTCTACAAAACACAGTACAAATCAAGTTGATATCTAGAAAAGTAAGCAAGTTATGACCAAAAAGGTAAGCAGTTCTACTACTTCCTTTTTCCGGCCACTTTTTAGTAGAACTGGTAACCTTTTTGGTCATAACTTCCTAAGTTTTCAATATATCGACTTGATTTCTTTTGCGTTGGATAGCTAACCGTAGTGGCCTTAATTAGAAATTTTTTTCTGGTGGATAGTGGAAGAAAATTTTTTTATAATTTTTTCAAAAAAAAGCAAAGGGGGTAGTCCATGGTTTGTTTTGTCTAAAAATATTTTTTCGCACTATCTGCAAAAACCCAAAATTTAAATTAAAGCCAATACGGTTCTCTACAAAACACAGTACAAATCAAGTTGATATCTAGAAAAGCAAGCAAGTTATGACCAAAAAGGTAAGCAGTTCTACTACTTCCTTTTTCCGGCCACTTTTTAGTAGAACTGGTAACCTTTTTGGTCATAACTTCCTAAGTTTTCAATATATCGACTTGATTTCTTTTGCGTTGGATAGCTAACCGTAGTGGCCTTAATTATAATTTTTTTTCTGGTGGATAGTGGAAGAAAATTTTTTTATAATTTTTTCCAAAAAAAGCAAAGGGGGTAGTCCATGGTTTTTTTTGTCTAAAAATATTTTTTCGCACTATCTGCAAAAACCCAAAATTTAAATTAAAGCCAATACGGTTCTCTACAAAACACAGTACAAATCAAGTTGATATCTAGAAAAGCAAGCAAGTTATGACCAAAAAGGTAAGCAGTTCTACTACTTCCTTTTTCCGGCCACTTTTTAGTAGAACTGGTAACCTTTTTGGTCATAACTTCCTAAGTTTTCAATATATCGACTTGATTTCTTTTGCGTTAGATAGCTAACCGTAGTGGCCTTAATTAGAAATTTTTTTCTGGTGGATAGTGGAAGAAAATTTTTTTATAATTTTTTCAAAAAAAAGCAAAGGGGGTAGTCCATGGTTTTTTTTGTCTAAAAATATTTTTTCGCACTATCTGCAAAAACCCAAAATTTAAATTAAAGCCAATACGGTTCTCTACAAAACACAGTACAAATCAAGTTGATATCTAGAAAAGCAAGCAAGTTATGACCAAAAAGGTAAGCAGTTCTACTACTTCCTTTTTCCGGCCACTTTTTAGTAGAACTGGTAACCTTTTTGGTCATAACTTCCTAAGTTTTCAATATATCGACTTGATTTCTTTTGCGTTGGATAGCTAACCGTAGTGGCCTTAATTAGAAATTTTTTTCTGGTGGATAGTGGAAGAAAATTTTTTTATAATTTTTTCAAAAAAAAGCAAAGGGGGTAGTCCATGGTTTTTTTTGTCTAAAAATATTTTTTCGCACTATCTGCAAAAACCCAAAATTTAAATTAAAGCCAATACGGTTCTCTACAAAACACAGTACAAATCAAGTTGATATCTAGAAAAGCAAGCAAGTTATGACCAAAAAGGTAAGCAGTTCTACTACTTCCTTTTTCCGGCCACTTTTTAGTAGAACTGGTAACCTTTTTGGTCATAACTTCCTAAGTTTTCAATATATCGACTTGATTTCTTTTGCGTTGGATAGCTAACCGTAGTGGCCTTAATTATAAATTTTTTTCTGGTGGATAGTGGAAGAAAATTTTTTTATAATTTTTTCAAAAAAAAGCAAAGGGGGTAGTCCATGGTTTGTTTTGTCTAAAAATATTTTTTCGCACTATCTGCAAAAACCCAAAATTTAAATTAAAGCCAATACGGTTCTCTACAAAACACAGTACAAATCAAGTTGATATCTAGAAAAGCAAGCAAGTTATGACCAAAAAGGTAAGCAGTTCTACTACTTCCTTTTTCCGGCCACTTTTTAGTAGAACTGGTAACCTTTTTGGTCATAACTTCCTAAGTTTTCAATATATCGACTTGATTTCTTTTGCGTTGGATAGCTAACCGTAGTGGCCTTAATTAGAAATTATTTTCTGGTGGATAGTGCAAGAAAATTTTTTTATCATTTTTTCAAAAAAAAGCAAAGGGGGTAGTCCATGGTTTTTTTTGTCTAAAAATATTTTTTCGCACTATCTGCAAAAACCCAAAATTTCAATTAAAGCCAATACGGTTCTCTACAAAACACAGTACAAATCAAGTTGATATCTAGAAAAGCAAGCAAGTTATGACCAAAAAGGTAAGCAGTTCTACTACTTCCTTTTTCCGGCCACTTTTTAGTAGAACTGGTAACCTTTTTGGTCATAACTTCCTAAGTTTTCAATATATCGACTTGATTTCTTTTGCGTTGGATAGCTAACCGTAGTGGCCTTAATTAGAAATTTTTTTCTGGTGGATAGTGGAAGAAAATTTTTTTATAATTTTTTCAAAAAAAAGCAAAGGGGGTAGTCCATGGTTTTTTTTGTCTAAAAATATTTTTTCGCACTATCTGCAAAAACCCAAAATTTAAATTAAAGCCAATACGGTTCTCTACAAAACACAGTACAAATCAAGTTGATATCTAGAAAAGCAAGCAAGTTATGACCAAAAAGGTAAGCAGTTCTACTACTTCCTTTTTCCGGCCACTTTTTAGTAGAACTGGTAACCTTTTTGGTCATAACTTCCTAAGTTTTCAATATATCGACTTGATTTCTTTTGCGTTGGATAGCTAACCGTAGTAGCCTTAATTAGAAATTTTTTTCTGGTGGATAGTGGAAGAAAATTTTTTTATAATTTTTTCAAAAAAAAGCAAAGGGGGTAGTCCATGGTTTTTTTTGTCTAAAAATATTTTTTCGCACTATCTGCAAAAACCCAAAATTTAAATTAAAGCCAATACGGTTCTCTACAAAACACAGTACAAATCAAGTTGATATCTAGAAAAGCAAGCAAGTTATGACCAAAAAGGTAAGCAGTTCTACTACTTCCTTTTTCCGGCCACTTTTTAGTAGAACTGGTAACCTTTTTGGTCATAACTTCCTAAGTTTTCAATATATCGACTTGATTTCTTTTGCGTTGGATAGCTAACCGTAGTGGCCTTAATTAGAAATTATTTTCTGGTGGATAGTGCAAGAAAATTTTTTTATCATTTTTTCAAAAAAAAGCAAAGGGGGTAGTCCATGGTTTTTTTTGTCTAAAAATATTTTTTCGCACTATCTGCAAAAACCCAAAATTTCAATTAAAGCCAATACGGTTCTCTACAAAACACAGTACAAATCAAGTTGATATCTAGAAAAGCAAGCAAGTTATGACCAAAAAGGTAAGCAGTTCTACTACTTCCTTTTTCCGGCCACTTTTTAGTAGAACTGGTAACCTTTTTGGTCATAACTTCCTAAGTTTTCAATATATCGACTTGATTTCTTTTGCGTTGGATAGCTAACCGTAGTGGCCTTAATTAGAAATTTTTTTCTGGTGGATAGTGGAAGAAAATTTTTTTATAATTTTTTCAAAAAAAAGCAAAGGGGGTAGTCCATGGTTTTTTTTGTCTAAAAATATTTTTTCGCACTATCTGCAAAAACCCAAAATTTAAATTAAAGCCAATACGGTTCTCTACAAAACACAGTACAAATCAAGTTGATATCTAGAAAAGCAAGCAAGTTATGACCAAAAAGGTAAGCAGTTCTACTACTTCCTTTTTCCGGCCACTTTTTAGTAGAACTGGTAACCTTTTTGGTCATAACTTCCTAAGTTTTCAATATATCGACTTGATTTCTTTTGCGTTGGATAGCTAACCGTAGTGGCCTTAATTAGAAATTTTTTTCTGGTGGATAGTGGAAGAAAATTTTTTTATAATTTTTTCAAAAAAAAGCAAAGGGGGTAGTCCATGGTTTTTTTTGTCTAAAAATATTTTTTCGCACTATCTGCAAAAACCCAAAATTTAAATTAAAGCCAATACGGTTCTCTACAAAACACAGTACAAATCAAGTTGATATCTAGAAAAGCAAGCAAGTTATGACCAAAAAGGTAAGCAGTTCTACTACTTCCTTTTTCCGGCCACTTTTTAGTAGAACTGGTAACCTTTTTGGTCATAACTTCCTAAGTTTTCAATATATCGACTTGATTTCTTTTGCGTTGGATAGCTAACCGTAGTGGCCTTAATTAGAAATTATTTTCTGGTGGATAGTGCAAGAAAATTTTTTTATCATTTTTTCAAAAAAAAGCAAAGGGGGTAGTCCATGGTTTTTTTTGTCTACAAATATTTTTTCGCACTATCTGCAAAAACCCAAAATTTCAATTAAAGCCAATACGGTTCTCTACAAAACACAGTACAAATCAAGTTGATATCTAGAAAAGCAAGCAAGTTATGACCAAAAAGGTAAGCAGTTCTACTACTTCCTTTTTCCGGCCACTTTTTAGTAGAACTGGTAACCTTTTTGGTCATAACTTCCTAAGTTTTCAATATATCGACTTGATTTCTTTTGCGTTGGATAGCTAACCGTAGTGGCCTTAATTAGAAATTTTTTTCTGGTGGATAGTGGAAGAAAATTTTTTTATAATTTTTTCAAAAAAAAGCAAAGGGGGTAGTCCATGGTTTTTTTTGTCTAAAAATATTTTTTCGCACTATCTGCAAAAACCCAAAATTTAAATTAAAGCCAATACGGTTCTCTACAAAACACAGTACAAATCAAGTTGATATCTAGAAAAGCAAGCAAGTTATGACCAAAAAGGTAAGCAGTTCTACTACTTCCTTTTTCCGGCCACTTTTTAGTAGAACTGGTAACCTTTTTGGTCATAACTTCCTAAGTTTTCAATATATCGACTTGATTTCTTTTGCGTTGGATAGCTAACCGTAGTGGCCTTAATTAGAAATTTTTTTCTGGTGGATAGTGGAAGAAAATTTTTTTATCATTTTTTCAAAAAAAAGCAAAGGGGGTAGTCCATGGTTTTTTTTGTCTAAAAATATTTTTTCGCACTATCTGCAAAAACCCAAAATTTAAATTAAAGCCAATACGGTTCTCTACAAAACACAGTACAAATCAAGTTGATATCTAGAAAAGCAAGCAAGTTATGACCAAAAAGGTAAGCAGTTCTACTACTTCCTTTTTCCGGCCACTTTTTAGTAGAACTGGTAACCTTTTTGGTCATAACTTCCTAAGTTTTCAATATATCGACTTGATTTCTTTTGCGTTGGATAGCTAACCGTAGTGGCCTTAATTAGAAATTTTTTTCTGGTGGATAGTGGAAGAAAATTTTTTTATAATTTTTTCAAAAAAAAGCAAAGGGGGTAGTCCATGGTTTTTTTTGTCTAAAAATATTTTTTCGCACTATCTGCAAAAACCCAAAATTTAAATTAAAGCCAATACGGTTCTCTACAAAACACAGTACAAATCAAGTTGATATCTAGAAAAGCAAGCAAGTTATGACCAAAAAGGTAAGCAGTTCTACTACTTCCTTTTTCCGGCCACTTTTTAGTAGAACTGGTAACCTTTTTGGTCATAACTTCCTAAGTTTTCAATATATCGACTTGATTTCTTTTGCGTTGGATAGCTAACCGTAGTGGCCTTAATTAGAAATTTTTTTCTGGTGGATAGTGGAAGAAAATTTTTTTATAATTTTTTCAAAAAAAAGCAAAGGGGGTAGTCCATGGTTTTTTTTGTCTAAAAATATTTTTTCGCACTATCTGCAAAAACCCAAAATTTAAATTAAAGCCAATACGGTTCTCTACAAAACACAGTACAAATCAAGTTGATATCTAGAAAAGCAAGCAAGTTATGACCAAAAAGGTAAGCAGTTCTACTACTTCCTTTTTCCGGCCACTTTTTAGTAGAACTGGTAACCTTTTTGGTCATAACTTCCTAAGTTTTCAATATATCGACTTGATTTCTTTTGCGTTGGATAGCTAACCGTAGTGGCCTTAATTAGAAATTTTTTTCTGGTGGATAGTGGAAGAAAATTTTTTTATAATTTTTTCAAAAAAAAGCAAAGGGGGTAGTCCATGGTTTTTTTTGTCTAAAAATATTTTTTCGCACTATCTGCAAAAACCCAAAATTTAAATTAAAGCCAATACGGTTCTCTACAAAACACAGTACAAATCAAGTTGATATCTAGAAAAGCAAGCAAGTTATGACCAAAAAGGTAAGCAGTTCTACTACTTCCTTTTTCCGGCCACTTTTTAGTAGAACTGGTAACCTTTTTGGTCATAACTTCCTAAGTTTTCAATATATCGACTTGATTTCTTTTGCGTTGGATAGCTAACCGTAGTGGCCTTAATTAGAAATTTTTTTCTGGTGGATAGTGGAAGAAAATTTTTTTATAATTTTTTCAAAAAAAAGCAAAGGGGGTAGTCCATGGTTTTTTTTGTCTAAAAATATTTTTTCGCACTATCTGCAAAAACCCAAAATTTAAATTAAAGCCAATACGGTTCTCTACAAAACACAGTACAAATCAAGTTGATATCTAGAAAAGTAAGCAAGTTATGACCAAAAAGGTAAGCAGTTCTACTACTTCCTTTTTCCGGCCACTTTTTAGTAGAACTGGTAACCTTTTTGGTCATAACTTCCTAAGTTTTCAATATATCGACTTGATTTCTTTTGCGTTGGATAGCTAACCGTAGTGGCCTTAATTAGAAATTTTTTTCTGGTGGATAGTGGAAGAAAATTTTTTTATAATTTTTTCAAAAAAAAGCAAAGGGGGTAGTCCATGGTTTTTTTTGTCTAAAAATATTTTTTCGCACTATCTGCAAAAACCCAAAATTTAAATTAAAGCCAATACGGTTCTCTACAAAACACAGTACAAATCAAGTTGATATCTAGAAAAGCAAGCAAGTTATGACCAAAAAGGTAAGCAGTTCTACTACTTCCTTTTTCCGGCCACTTTTTAGTAGAACTGGTAACCTTTTTGGTCATAACTTCCTAAGTTTTCAATATATCGACTTGATTTCTTTTGCGTTGGATAGCTAACCGTAGTGGCCTTAATTAGAAATTTTTTTCTGGTGGATAGTGGAAGAAAATTTTTTTATAATTTTTTCAAAAAAAAGCAAAGGGGGTAGTCCATGGTTTTTTTTGTCTAAAAATATTTTTTCGCACTATCTGCAAAAACCCAAAATTTAAATTAAAGCCAATACGGTTCTCTACAAAACACAGTACAAATCAAGTTGATATCTAGAAAAGCAAGCAAGTTATGACCAAAAAGGTAAGCAGTTCTACTACTTCCTTTTTCCGGCCACTTTTTAGTAGAACTGGTAACCTTTTTGGTCATAACTTCCTAAGTTTTCAATATATCGACTTGATTTCTTTTGCGTTGGATAGCTAACCGTAGTGACCTTAATTAGAAATTTTTTTCTGGTGGATAGTGGAAGAAAATTTTTTTATAATTTTTTCAAAAAAAAGCAAAGGGGGTAGTCCATGGTTTTTTTTGTCTAAAAATATTTTTTCGCACTATCTGCAAAAACCCAAAATTTAAATTAAAGCCAATACGGTTCTCTACAAAACACAGTACAAATCAAGTTGATATCTAGAAAAGCAAGCAAGTTATGACCAAAAAGGTAAGCAGTTCTACTACTTCCTTTTTCCGGCCACTTTTTAGTAGAACTGGTAACCTTTTTGGTCATAACTTCCTAAGTTTTCAATATATCGACTTGATTTCTTTTGCGTTGGATAGCTAACCGTAGTGGCCTTAATTAGAAATTTTTTTCTGGTGGATAGTGGAAGAAAATTTTTTTATAATTTTTTCAAAAAAAAGCAAAGGGGGTAGTCCATGGTTTTTTTTGTCTAAAAATATTTTTTCGCACTATCTGCAAAAACCCAAAATTTAAATTAAAGCCAATACGGTTCTCTACAAAACACAGTACAAATCAAGTTGATATCTAGAAAAGCAAGCAAGTTATGACCAAAAAGGTAAGCAGTTCTACTACTTCCTTTTTCCGGCCACTTTTTAGTAGAACTGGTAACCTTTTTGGTCATAACTTCCTAAGTTTTCAATATATCGACTTGATTTCTTTTGCGTTGGATAGCTAACCGTAGTGACCTTAATTAGAAATTTTTTTCTGGTGGATAGTGGAAGAAAATTTTTTTATAATTTTTTCAAAAAAAAGCAAAGGGGGTAGTCCATGGTTTTTTTTGTCTAAAAATATTTTTTCGCACTATCTGCAAAAACCCAAAATTTAAATTAAAGCCAATACGGTTCTCTACAAAACACAGTACAAATCAAGTTGATATCTAGAAAAGCAAGCAAGTTATGACCAAAAAGGTAAGCAGTTCTACTACTTCCTTTTTCCGGCCACTTTTTAGTAGAACTGGTAACCTTTTTGGTCATAACTTCCTAAGTTTTCAATATATCGACTTGATTTCTTTTGCGTTGGATAGCTAACCGTAGTGGCCTTAATTAGAAATTTTTTTCTGGTGGATAGTGGAAGAAAATTTTTTTATAATTTTTTCAAAAAAAAGCAAAGGGGGTAGTCCATGGTTTTTTTTGTCTAAAAATATTTTTTCGCACTATCTGCAAAAACCCAAAATTTAAATTAAAGCCAATACGGTTCTCTACAAAACACAGTACAAATCAAGTTGATATCTAGAAAAGCAAGCAAGTTATGACCAAAAAGGTAAGCAGTTCTACTACTTCCTTTTTCCGGCCACTTTTTAGTAGAACTGGTAACCTTTTTGGTCATAACTTCCTAAGTTTTCAATATATCGACTTGATTTCTTTTGCGATGGATAGCTAACCGTAGTGGCCTTAATTAGAAATTTTTTTCTGGTGGATAGTGGAAGAAAATTTTTTTATAATTTTTTCAAAAAAAAGCAAAGGGGGTAGTCCATGGTTTTTTTTGTCTAAAAATATTTTTTCGCACTATCTGCAAAAACCCAAAATTTAAATTAAAGCCAATACGGTTCTCTACAAAACACAGTACAAATCAAGTTGATATCTAGAAAAGCAAGCAAGTTATGACCAAAAAGGTAAGCAGTTCTACTACTTCCTTTTTCCGGCCACTTTTTAGTAGAACTGGTAACCTTTTTGGTCATAACTTCCTAAGTTTTCAATATATCGACTTGATTTCTTTTGCGTTGGATAGCTAACCGTAGTGGCCTTAATTAGAAATTTTTTTCTGGTGGATAGTGGAAGAAAATTTTTTTATAATTTTTTCAAAAAAAAGCAAAGGGGGTAGTCCATGGTTTTTTTTGTCTAAAAATATTTTTTCGCACTATCTGCAAAAACCCAAAATTTAAATTAAAGCCAATACGGTTCTCTACAAAACACAGTACAAATCAAGTTGATATCTAGAAAAGCAAGCAAGTTATGACCAAAAAGGTAAGCAGTTCTACTACTTCCTTTTTCCGGCCACTTTTTAGTAGAACTGGTAACCTTTTTGGTCATAACTTCCTAAGTTTTCAATATATCGACTTGATTTCTTTTGCGTTGGATAGCTAACCGTAGTGACCTTAATTAGAAATTTTTTTCTGGTGGATAGTGGAAGAAAATTTTTTTATAATTTTTTCAAAAAAAAGCAAAGGGGGTAGTCCATGGTTTTTTTTGTCTAAAAATATTTTTTCGCACTATCTGCAAAAACCCAAAATTTAAATTAAAGCCAATACGGTTCTCTACAAAACACAGTACAAATCAAGTTGATATCTAGAAAAGCAAGCAAGTTATGACCAAAAAGGTAAGCAGTTCTACTACTTCCTTTTTCCGGCCACTTTTTAGTAGAACTGGTAACCTTTTTGGTCATAACTTCCTAAGTTTTCAATATATCGACTTGATTTCTTTTGCGTTGGATAGCTAACCGTAGTGGCCTTAATTATAATTTTTTTTCTGGTGGATAGTGGAAGAAAATTTTTTTATAATTTTTTCAAAAAAAAGCAAAGGGGGTAGTCCATGGTTTTTTTTGTCTAAAAATATTTTTTCGCACTATCTGCAAAAACCCAAAATTTAAATTAAAGCCAATACGGTTCTCTACAAAACACAGTACAAATCAAGTTGATATCTAGAAAAGTAAGCAAGTTATGACCAAAAAGGTAAGCAGTTCTACTACTTCCTTTTTCCGGCCACTTTTTAGTAGAACTGGTAACCTTTTTGGTCATAACTTCCTAAGTTTTCAATATATCGACTTGATTTCTTTTGCGTTGGATAGCTAACCGTAGTGGCCTTAATTAGAAATTTTTTTCTGGTGGATAGTGGAAGAAAATTTTTTTATAATTTTTTCAAAAAAAAGCAAAGGGGGTAGTCCATGGTTTGTTTTGTCTAAAAATATTTTTTCGCACTATCTGCAAAAACCCAAAATTTAAATTAAAGCCAATACGGTTCTCTACAAAACACAGTACAAATCAAGTTGATATCTAGAAAAGCAAGCAAGTTATGACCAAAAAGGTAAGCAGTTCTACTACTTCCTTTTTCCGGCCACTTTTTAGTAGAACTGGTAACCTTTTTGGTCATAACTTCCTAAGTTTTCAATATATCGACTTGATTTCGTTTGCGTTGGATAGATAACCGTAGTGGCCTTAATTAGAAATTTTTTTCTGGTGGATAGTGGAAGAAAATTTTTTTATAATTTTTTCAAAAAAAAGCAAAGGGGGTAGTCCATGGTTTTTTTTGTCTAAAAATTTTTTTTTCGCACTATCTGCAAAAACCCAAAATTTAAATTAAAGCCAATACGGTTCTCTACAAAACACAGTACAAATCAAGTTGATATCTAGAAAAGTAAGCAAGTTATGACCAAAAAGGTAAGCAGTTCTACTACTTCCTTTTTCCGGCCACTTTTTAGTAGAACTGGTAACCTTTTTGGTCATAACTTCCTAAGTTTTCAATATATCGACTTGATTTCTTTTGCGTTGGATAGCTAACCGTAGTGGCCTTAATTAGAAATTTTTTTCTGGTGGATAGTGCAAGAAAATTTTTTTATAATTTTTTCAAAAAAAAGCAAAGGGGGTAGTCCATGGTTTTTTTTGTCTAAAAATATTTTTTCGCACTATCTGCAAAAACCCAAAATTTAAATTAAAGCCAATACGGTTCTCTACAAAACACAGTACAAATCAAGTTGATATCTAGAAAAGCAAGCAAGTTATGACCAAAAAGGTAAGCAGTTCTACTACTTCCTTTTTCCGGCCACTTTTTAGTAGAACTGGTAACCTTTTTGGTCATAACTTCCTAAGTTTTCAATATATCGACTTGATTTCGTTTGCGTTGGATAGATAACCGTAGTGGCCTTAATTAGAAATTTTTTTCTGGTGGATAGTGGAAGAAAATTTTTTTATAATTTTTTCAAAAAAAAGCAAAGGGGGTAGTCCATGGTTTTTTTGTCTAAAAATATTTTTTCGCACTATCTGCAAAAACCCAAAATTTAAATTAAAGCCAATACGGTTCTCTACAAAACACAGTACAAATCAAGTTGATATCTAGAAAAGCAAGCAAGTTATGACCAAAAAGGTAAGCAGTTCTACTACTTCCTTTTTCCGGCCACTTTTTAGTAGAACTGGTAACCTTTTTGGTCATAACTTCCTAAGTTTTCAATATATCGACTTGATTTCTTTTGCGTTGGATAGCTAACCGTAGTGGCCTTAATTAGAAATTTTTTTCTGGTGGATAGTGCAAGAAAATTTTTTTATAATTTTTTCAAAAAAAAGCAAAGGGGGTAGTCCATGGTTTTTTTTGTCTAAAAATATTTTTTCGCACTATCTGCAAAAACCCAAAATTTAAATTAAAGCCAATACGGTTCTCTACAAAACACAGTATAAATCAAGTTGATATCTAGAAAAGCAAGCAAGTTATGACCAAAAAGGTAAGCAGTTCTACTACTTCCTTTTTCCGGCCACTTTTTAGTAGAACTGGTAACCTTTTTGGTCATAACTTCCTAAGTTTTCAATATATCGACTTGATTTCTTTTGCGTTGGATAGCTAACCGTAGTGGCCTTAATTAGAAATTTTTTTCTGGTGGATAGTGGAAGAAAATTTTTTTATAATTTTTTCAAAAAAAAGCAAAGGGGGTAGTCCATGGTTTTTTTTGTCTAAAAATATTTTTTCGCACTATCTGCAAAAACCCAAAATTTAAATTAAAGCCAATACGGTTCTCTACAAAACACAGTACAAATCAAGTTGATATCTAGAAAAGCAAGCAAGTTATGACCAAAAAGGTAAGCAGTTCTACTACTTCCTTTTTCCGGCCACTTTTTAGTAGAACTGGTAACCTTTTTGGTCATAACTTCCTAAGTTTTCAATATATCGACTTGATTTCTTTTGCGTTAGATAGCTAACCGTAGTGGCCTTAATTAGAAATTTTTTTCTGGTGGATAGTGGAAGAAAATTTTTTTATAATTTTTTCAAAAAAAAGCAAAGGGGGTAGTCCATGGTTTTTTTTGTCTAAAAATATTTTTTCGCACTATCTGCAAAAACCCAAAATTTAAATTAAAGCCAATACGGTTCTCTACAAAACACAGTACAAATCAAGTTGATATCTAGAAAAGCAAGCAAGTTATGACCAAAAAGGTAAGCAGTTCTACTACTTCCTTTTTCCGGCCACTTTTTAGTAGAACTGGTAACCTTTTTGGTCATAACTTCCTAAGTTTTCAATATATCGACTTGATTTCTTTTGCGTTAGATAGCTAACCGTAGTGGCCTTAATTAGAAATTTTTTTCTGGTGGATAGTGGAAGAAAATTTTTTTATCATTTTTTCAAAAAAAAGCAAAGGGGGTAGTCCATGGTTTTTTTTGTCTAAAAATATTTTTTCGCACTATCTGCAAAAACCCAAAATTTAAATTAAAGCCAATACGGTTCTCTACAAAACACAGTACAAATCAAGTTGATATCTAGAAAAGCAAGCAAGTTATGACCAAAAAGGTAAGCAGTTCTACTACTTCCTTTTTCCGGCCACTTTTTAGTAGAACTGGTAACCTTTTTTGTCATAACTTCCTAAGTTTTCAATATATCGACTTGATTTCTTTTGCGTTGGATAGCTAACCGTAGTGGCCTTAATTAGAAATTTTTTTCTGGTGGATAGTGGAAGAAAATTTTTTTATAATTTTTTCAAAAAAAAGCAAAGGGGGTAGTCCATGGTTTTTTTTGTCTAAAAATATTTTTTCGCACTATCTGCAAGAACCCAAAATTTAAATTAAAGCCAATACGGTTCTCTACAAAACACAGTACAAATCAAGTTGATATCTACAAAAGCAAGCAAGTTATGACCAAAAAGGTAAGCAGTTCTACTACTTCCTTTTTCCGGCCACTTTTTAGTAGAACTGGTAACCTTTTTGGTCATAACTTCCTAAGTTTTCAATATATCGACTTGATTTCTTTTGCGTTGGATAGCTAACCGTAGTGGCCTTAATTATAATTTTTTTTCTGGTAGATAGTGGAAGAAAATTTTTTTATAATTTTTTCAAAAAAAAGCAAAGGGGGTAGTCCATGGTTTTTTTTGTCTAAAAATATTTTTTCGCACTATCTGCAAAAACCCAAAATTTAAATTAAAGCCAATACGGTTCTCTACAAAACACAGTACAAATCAAGTTGATATCTAGAAAAGTAAGCAAGTTATGACCAAAAAGGTAAGCAGTTCTACTACTTCCTTTTTCCGGCCACTTTTTAGTAGAACTGGTAACCTTTTTGGTCATAACTTCCTAAGTTTTCAATATATCGACTTGATTTCTTTTGCGTTGGATAGCTAACCGTAGTGGCCTTAATTAGAAATTTTTTTCTGGTGGATAGTGGAAGAAAATTTTTTTATAATTTTTTCAAAAAAAAGCAAAGGGGGTAGTCCATGGTTTTTTTTGTCTAAAAATATTTTTTCGCACTATCTGCAAAAACCCAAAATTTAAATTAAAGCCAATACGGTTCTCTACAAAACACAGTACAAATCAAGTTGATATCTAGAAAAGCAAGCAAGTTATGACCAAAAAGGTAAGCAGTTCTACTACTTCCTTTTTCCGGCCACTTTTTAGTAGAACTGGTAACCTTTTTGGTCATAACTTCCTAAGTTTTCAATATATCGACTTGATTTCTTTTGCGTTGGATAGCTAACCGTAGTGGCCTTAATTAGAAATTTTTTTCTGGTGGATAGTGGAAGAAAATTTTTTTATAATTTTTTCAAAAAAAAGCAAAGGGGGTAGTCCATGGTTTTTTTGTCTAAAAATATTTTTTCGCACTATCTGCAAAAACCCAAAATTTAAATTAAAGCCAATACGGTTCTCTACAAAACACAGTACAAATCAAGTTGATATCTAGAAAAGCAAGCAAGTTATGACCAAAAAGGTAAGCAGTTCTACTACTTCCTTTTTCCGGCCACTTTTTAGTAGAACTGGTAACCTTTTTGGTCATAACTTCCTAAGTTTTCAATATATCGACTTGATTTCTTTTGCGTTGGATAGCTAACCGTAGTGGCCTTAATTAGAAATTTTTTTCTGGTGGATAGTGGAAGAAAATTTTTTTATAATTTTTTCAAAAAAAAGCAAAGGGGGTAGTCCATGGTTTTTTTTGTCTAAAAATATTTTTTCGCACTATCTGCAAAAACCCAAAATTTAAATTAAAGCCAATACGGTTCTCTACAAAACACAGTACAAATCAAGTTGATATCTAGAAAAGCAAGCAAGTTATGACCAAAAAGGTAAGCAGTTCTACTACTTCCTTTTTCCGGCCACTTTTTAGTAGAACTGGTAACCTTTTTGGTCATAACTTCCTAAGTTTTCAATATATCGACTTGATTTCTTTTGCGTTGGATAGCTAACCGTATTGGCCTTAATTAGAAATTTTTTTCTGGTGGATAGTGGAAGAAAATTTTTTTATAATTTTTTCAAAAAAAAGCAAAGGGGGTAGTCCATGGTTTTTTTGTCTAAAAATATTTTTTCGCACTATCTGCAAAAACCCAAAATTTTAATTAAAGCCAATACGGTTCTCTACAAAACACAGTACAAATCAAGTTGATATCTAGAAAAGCAAGCAAGTTATGACCAAAAAGGTAAGCAGTTCTACTACTTCCTTTTTCCGGCCACTTTTTAGTAGAACTGGTAACCTTTTTGGTCATAACTTCCTAAGTTTTCAATATATCGACTTGATTTCTTTTGCGTTGGATAGCTAACCGTAGTGGCCTTAATTAGAAATTTTTTTCTGGTGGATAGTGGAAGAAAATTTTTTTATAATTTTTTCAAAAAAAAGCAAAGGGGGTAGTCCATGGTTTTTTTTGTCTAAAAATATTTTTTCGCACTATCTGCAAAAACCCAAAATTTAAATTAAAGCCAATACGGTTCTCTACAAAACACAGTACAAATCAAGTTGATATCTAGAAAAGCAAGCAAGTTATGACCAAAAAGGTAAGCAGTTCTACTACTTCCTTTTTCCGGCCACTTTTTAGTAGAACTGGTAACCTTTTTGGTCATAACTTCCTAAGTTTTCAATATATCGACTTGATTTCTTTTGCGTTGGATAGATAACCGTAGTGGCCTTAATTAGAAATTTTTTTCTGGTGGATAGTGGAAGAAAATTTTTTTATAATTTTTTCAAAAAAAAGCAAAGGGGGTAGTCCATGGTTTTTTTTGTCTAAAAATATTTTTTCGCACTATCTGCAAAAACCCAAAATTTAAATTAAAGCCAATACGGTTCTCTACAAAACACAGTACAAATCAAGTTGATATCTAGAAAAGCAAGCAAGTTATGACCAAAAAGGTAAGCAGTTCTACTACTTCCTTTTTCCGGCCACTTTTTAGTAGAACTGGTAACCTTTTTGGTCATAACTTCCTAAGTTTTCAATATATCGACTTGATTTCTTTTGCGTTGGATAGCTAACCGTAGTGACCTTAATTAGAAATTTTTTTCTGGTGGATAGTGGAAGAAAATTTTTTTATAATTTTTTCAAAAAAAAGCAAAGGGGGTAGTCCATGGTTTTTTTTGTCTAAAAATATTTTTTCGCACTATCTGCAAAAACCCAAAATTTAAATTAAAGCCAATACGGTTCTCTACAAAACACAGTACAAATCAAGTTGATATCTAGAAAAGCAAGCAAGTTATGACCAAAAAGGTAAGCAGTTCTACTACTTCCTTTTTCCGGCCACTTTTTAGTAGAACTGGTAACCTTTTTGGTCATAACTTCCTAAGTTTTCAATATATCGACTTGATTTCTTTTGCGTTGGATAGCTAACCGTAGTGGCCTTAATTAGAAATTTTTTTCTGGTGGATAGTGGAAGAAAATTTTTTTATAATTTTTTCAAAAAAAAGCAAAGGGGGTAGTCCATGGTTTGTTTTGTCTAAAAATATTTTTTCGCACTATCTGCAAAAACCCAAAATTTAAATTAAAGCCAATACGGTTCTCTACAAAACACAGTACAAATCAAGTTGATATCTAGAAAAGCAAGCAAGTTATGACCAAAAAGGTAAGCAGTTCTACTACTTCCTTTTTCCGGCCACTTTTTAGTAGAACTGGTAACCTTTTTGGTCATAACTTCCTAAGTTTTCAATATATCGACTTGATTTCGTTTGCGTTGGATAGATAACCGTAGTGGCCTTAATTAGAAATTTTTTTCTGGTGGATAGTGGAAGAAAATTTTTTTATAATTTTTTCAAAAAAAAGCAAAGGGGGTAGTCCATGGTTTTTTTTGTCTAAAAATATTTTTTCGCACTATCTGCAAAAACCCAAAATTTAAATTAAAGCCAATACGGTTCTCTACAAAACACAGTACAAATCAAGTTGATATCTAGAAAAGCAAGCAAGTTATGACCAAAAAGGTAAGCAGTTCTACTACTTCCTTTTTCCGGCCACTTTTTAGTAGAACTGGTAACCTTTTTGGTCATAACTTCCTAAGTTTTCAATATATCGACTTGATTTCTTTTGCGTTGGATAGCTAACCGTAGTGGCCTTAATTAGAAATTTTTTTCTGGTGGATAGTGGAAGAAAATTTTTTTATAATTTTTTCAAAAAAAAGCAAAGGGGGTAGTCCATGGTTTTTTTTGTCTAAAAATATTTTTTCGCACTATCTGCAAAAACCCAAAATTTAAATTAAAGCCAATACGGTTCTCTACAAAACACAGTACAAATCAAGTTGATATCTAGAAAAGCAAGCAAGTTATGACCAAAAAGGTAAGCAGTTCTACTACTTCCTTTTTCCGGCCACTTTTTAGTAGAACTGGTAACCTTTTTGGTCATAACTTCCTAAGTTTTCAATATATCGACTTGATTTCTTTTGCGTTGGATAGCTAACCGTAGTGGCCTTAATTATAATTTTTTTTCTGGTGGATAGTGGAAGAAAATTTTTTTATAATTTTTTCCAAAAAAAGCAAAGGGGGTAGTCCATGGTTTTTTTTGTCTAAAAATATTTTTTCGCACTATCTGCAAAAACCCAAAATTTAAATTAAAGCCAATACGGTTCTCTACAAAACACAGTACAAATCAAGTTGATATCTAGAAAAGCAAGCAAGTTATGACCAAAAAGGTAAGCAGTTCTACTACTTCCTTTTTCCGGCCACTTTTTAGTAGAACTGGTAACCTTTTTGGTCATAACTTCCTAAGTTTTCAATATATCGACTTGATTTCTTTTGCGTTGGATAGCTAACCGTAGTGGCCTTAATTAGAAATTTTTTTCTGGTGGATAGTGGAAGAAAATTTTTTTATAATTTTTTCAAAAAAAAGCAAAGGGGGTAGTCCATGGTTTTTTTTGTCTAAAAATATTTTTTCGCACTATCTGCAAAAACCCAAAATTTAAATTAAAGCCAATACGGTTCTCTACAAAACACAGTACAAATCAAGTTGATATCTAGAAAAGCAAGCAAGTTATGACCAAAAAGGTAAGCAGTTCTACTACTTCCTTTTTCCGGCCACTTTTTAGTAGAACTGGTAACCTTTTTGGTCATAACTTCCTAAGTTTTCAATATATCGACTTGATTTCTTTTGCGTTGGATAGATAACCGTAGTGGCCTTAATTAGAAATTTTTTTCTGGTGGATAGTGGAAGAAAATTTTTTTATAATTTTTTCAAAAAAAAGCAAAGGGGGTAGTCCATGGTTTTTTTTGTCTAAAAATATTTTTTCGCACTATCTGCAAAAACCCAAAATTTAAATTAAAGCCAATACGGTTCTCTACAAAACACAGTACAAATCAAGTTGATATCTAGAAAAGCAAGCAAGTTATGACCAAAAAGGTAAGCAGTTCTACTACTTCCTTTTTCCGGCCACTTTTTAGTAGAACTGGTAACCTTTTTGGTCATAACTTCCTAAGTTTTCAATATATCGACTTGATTTCTTTTGCGTTGGATAGCTAACCGTAGTGACCTTAATTAGAATTTTTTTTCTGGTGGATAGTGGAAGAAAATTTTTTTATAATTTTTTCAAAAAAAAGCAAAGGGGGTAGTCCATGGTTTTTTTTGTCTAAAAATATTTTTTCGCACTATCTGCAAAAACCCAAAATTTAAATTAAAGCCAATACGGTTCTCTACAAAACACAGTACAAATCAAGTTGATATCTAGAAAAGCAAGCAAGTTATGACCAAAAAGGTAAGCAGTTCTACTACTTCCTTTTTCCGGCCACTTTTTAGTAGAACTGGTAACCTTTTTGGTCATAACTTCCTAAGTTTTCAATATATCGACTTGATTTCTTTTGCGTTGGATAGCTAACCGTAGTGGCCTTAATTATAATTTTTTTTCTGGTGGATAGTGGAAGAAAATTTTTTTATAATTTTTTCAAAAAAAAGCAAAGGGGGTAGTCCATGGTTTTTTTTTGTCTAAAAATATTTTTTCGTACTATCTGCAAAAACCCAAAATTTAAATTAAAGCCAATACGGTTCTCTACAAAACACAGTACAAATCAAGTTGATATCTAGAAAAGCAAGCAAGTTATGACCAAAAAGGTAAGCAGTTCTACTACTTCCTTTTTCCGGCCACTTTTTAGTAGAACTGGTAACCTTTTTGGTCATAACTTCCTAAGTTTTCAATATATCGACTTGATTTCGTTTGCGTTGGATAGATAACCGTAGTGGCCTTAATTAGAAATTTTTTTCTGGTGGATAGTGGAAGAAAATTTTTTTATAATTTTTTCAAAAAAAAGCAAAGGGGGTAGTCCATGGTTTTTTTTGTCTAAAAATATTTTTTCGCACTATCTGCAAAAACCCAAAATTTAAATTAAAGCCAATACGGTTCTCTACAAAACACAGTACAAATCAAGTTGATATCTAGAAAAGCAAGCAAGTTATGACCAAAAAGGTAAGCAGTTCTACTACTTCCTTTTTCCGGCCACTTTTTAGTAGAACTGGTAACCTTTTTGGTCATAACTTCCTAAGTTTTCAATATATCGACTTGATTTCTTTTGCGTTGGATAGCTAACCGTAGTGGCCTTAATTATAATTTTTTTTCTGGTGGATAGTGGAAGAAAATTTTTTTATAATTTTTTCAAAAAAAAGCAAAGGGGGTAGTCCATGGTTTTTTTTGTCTAAAAATATTTTTTCGCACTATCTGCAAAAACCCAAAATTTAAATTAAAGCCAATACGGTTCTCTACAAAACACAGTACAAATCAAGTTGATATCTAGAAAAGTAAGCAAGTTATGACCAAAAAGGTAAGCAGTTCTACTACTTCCTTTTTCCGGCCACTTTTTAGTAGAACTGGTAACCTTTTTGGTCATAACTTCCTAAGTTTTCAATATATCGACTTGATTTCTTTTGCGTTGGATAGCTAACCGTAGTGGCCTTAATTAGAAATTTTTTTCTGGTGGATAGTGGAAGAAAATTTTTTTATAATTTTTTCAAAAAAAAGCAAAGGGGGTAGTCCATGGTTTGTTTTGTCTAAAAATATTTTTTCGCACTATCTGCAAAAACCCAAAATTTAAATTAAAGCCAATACGGTTCTCTACAAAACACAGTACAAATCAAGTTGATATCTAGAAAAGCAAGCAAGTTATGACCAAAAAGGTAAGCAGTTCTACTACTTCCTTTTTCCGGCCACTTTTTAGTAGAACTGGTAACCTTTTTGGTCATAACTTCCTAAGTTTTCAATATATCGACTTGATTTCGCTTGCGTTGGATAGATAACCGTAGTGGCCTTAATTAGAAATTTTTTTCTGGTGGATAGTGGAAGAAAATTTTTTTATAATTTTTTCAAAAAAAAGCAAAGGGGGTAGTCCATGGTTTTTTTTGTCTAAAAATATTTTTTCGCACTATCTGCAAAAACCCAAAATTTAAATTAAAGCCAATACGGTTCTCTACAAAACACAGTACAAATCAAGTTGATATCTAGAAAAGCAAGCAAGTTATGACCAAAAAGGTAAGCAGTTCTACTACTTCCTTTTTCCGGCCACTTTTTAGTAGAACTGGTAACCTTTTTGGTCATAACTTCCTAAGTTTTCAATATATCGACTTGATTTCTTTTGCGTTGGATAGCTAACCGTAGTGGCCTTAATTAGAAATTTTTTTCTGGTGGATAGTGGAAGAAAATTTTTTTATAATTTTTTCAAAAAAAAGCAAAGGGGGTAGTCCATGGTTTTTTTTGTCTAAAAATATTTTTTCGCACTATCTGCAAAAACCCAAAATTTAAATTAAAGCCAATACGGTTCTCTACAAAACACAGTATAAATCAAGTTGATATCTAGAAAAGCAAGCAAGTTATGACCAAAAAGGTAAGCAGTTCTACTACTTCCTTTTTCCGGCCACTTTTTAGTAGAACTGGTAACCTTTTTGGTCATAACTTCCTAAGTTTTCAATATATCGACTTGATTTCTTTTGCGTTGGATAGCTAACCGTAGTGGCCTTAATTAGAAATTTTTTTCTGGTGGATAGTGGAAGAAAATTTTTTTATAATTTTTTCAAAAAAAAGGAAAGGGGGTAGTCCATGGTTTTTTTTGTCGAAAAATATTTTTTCGCACTATCTGCAAGAACCCAAAATTCAGATTAAAGCCAATACGGTTCTCTACAAAACACAGTACAAATCAAGTTGATATCTAGAAAAGTAAGCAAGTTATGACCAAAAAGGTAAGCAGTTCTACTACTTCCTTTTTCCGGCCACTTTTTAGTAGAACTGGTAACCTTTTTGGTCATAACTTCCTAAGTTTTCAATATATCGACTTGATTTCTTTTGCGTTGGATAGCTAACCGTAGTGGCCTTAATTAGAAATTTTTTTCTGGTGGATAGTGGAAGAAAATTTTTTTATAATTTTTTCAAAAAAAAGCAAAGGGGGTAGTCCATGGTTTTTTTTGTCTAAAAATATTTTTTCGCACTATCTGCAAAAACCCAAAATTTAAATTAAAGCCAATACGGTTCTCTACAAAACACAGTACAAATCAAGTTGATATCTAGAAAAGCAAGCAAGTTATGACCAAAAAGGTAAGCAGTTCTACTACTTCCTTTTTCCGGCCACTTTTTAGTAGAACTGGTAACCTTTTTGGTCATAACTTCCTAAGTTTTCAATATATCGACTTGATTTCTTTTGCGTTGGATAGTTAACCGTAGTGGCCTTAATTAGAAATTTTTTTCTGGTGGATAGTGGAAGAAAATTTTTTTATAATTTTTTCAAAAAAAAGCAAAGGGGGTAGTCCATGGTTTTTTTTGTCTAAAAATATTTTTTCGCACTATCTGCAAAAACCCAAAATTTAAATTAAAGCCAATACGGTTCTCTACAAAACACAGTACAAATCAAGTTGATATCTAGAAAAGCAAGCAAGTTATGACCAAAAAGGTAAGCAGTTCTACTACTTCCTTTTTCCGGCCACTTTTTAGTAGAACTGGTAACCTTTTTGGTCATAACTTCCTAAGTTTTCAATATATCGACTTGATTTCTTTTGCGTTGGATAGCTAACCGTAGTGGCCTTAATTAGAAATTTTTTTCTGGTGGATAGTGGAAGAAAATTTTTTTATAATTTTTTCAAAAAAAAGCAAAGGGGGTAGTCCATGGTTTTTTTTGTCTAAAAATATTTTTTCGCACTATCTGCAAAAACCCAAAATTTAAATTAAAGCCAATACGGTTCTCTACAAAACACAGTACAAATCAAGTTGATATCTAGAAAAGCAAGCAAGTTATGACCAAAAAGGTAAGCAGTTCTACTACTTCCTTTTTCCGGCCACTTTTTAGTAGAACTTTCTGGTGGATAGTGGAAGAAAATTTTTTTTTATTTTTTTAAAAAAAAGCAAAGGGGGTAGTCCATGGTTTTTTTTGTCTAAAAATATTTTTTCGCACTATCTGCAAAAACCCAAAATTTAAATTAAAGCCAATACGGTTCTCTACAAAACACAGTACAAATCAAGTTGATATCTAGAAAAGCAAGCAAGTTATGACCAAAAAGGTAAGCAGTTCTTCTACTTCCTTTTTCCGGCCACTTTTTAGTAGAACTGGTAACCTTTTTGGTCATAACTTCCTAAGTTTTCAATATATCGACTTGATTTCTTTTGCGTTGGATAGCTAACCGTAGTGGCCTTAATTAGAAATTTTTTTCTGGTGGATAGTGGAAGAAAATTTTTTTATAATTTTTAAAAAAAAAAGCAAAGGGGGTAGTCCATGGTTTTTTTTGTCTAAAAATATTTTTTCGCACTATCTGCAAAAACCCAAAATTCAAATTAAAGCCAATACGGTTCTCTACAAAACACAGTACAAATCAAGTTGATATCTAGAAAAGCAAGCAAGTTATGACCAAAAAGGTAAGCAGTTCTACTACTTCCTTTTTCCGGCCACTTTTTAGTAGAACTGGTAACCTTTTTGGTCATAACTTCCTAAGTTTTCAATATATCGACTTGATTTCTTTTGCGTTGGATAGCTAACCGTAGTGGCCTTAATTAGAAATTTTTTTCTGGTGGATAGTGGAAGAAAATTTTTTTATAATTTTTTCAAAAAAAAGCAAAGGGGGTAGTCCATGGTTTTTTTTGTCTAAAAATATTTTTTCGCACTATCTGCAAAAACCCAAAATTCAAATTAAAGCCAATACGGTTCTCTACAAAACACAGTACAAATCAAGTTGATATCTAGAAAAGTAAGCAAGTTATGACCAAAAAGGTAAGCAGTTCTACTACTTCCTTTTTCCGGCCACTTTTTAGTAGAACTGGTAACCTTTTTGGTCATAACTTCCTAAGTTTTCAATATATCGACTTGATTTCTTTTGCGTTGGATAGATAACCGTAGTGGCCTTAATTAGAAATTTTTTTCTGGTGGATAGTGGAAGAAAATTTTTTAATCATTTTTTCAAAAAAAAGCAAAGGGGGTAGTCCATGGTTTTTTTTGTCTAAAAATATTTTTTCGCACTATCTGCAAAAACCCAAAATTCAAATTAAAGCCAATACGGTTCTCTACAAAACACAGTACAAATCAAGTTGATATCTAGAAAAGCAAGCAAGTTATGACCAAAAGGTAAGCAGTTCTACTACTTCCTTTTTCCGGCCACTTTTTAGTAGAACTGGTAACCTTTTTGGTCATAACTTCCTAAGTTTTCAATATATCGACTTGATTTCTTTTGCGTTGGATAGATAACCGTAGTGGCCTTAATTAGAAATTTTTTTCTGGTGGATAGTGCAAGAAAATTTTTTTATCATTTTTTCAAAAAAAAGCAAAGGGGGTAGTCCATGGTTTTTTTTGTCTAAAAATATTTTTTCGCACTATCTGCAAAAACCCAAAATTCCAATTAAAGCCAATACGGTTCTCTACAAAACACAGTACAAATCAAGTTGATATCTAGAAAAGCAAGCAAGTTATGACCAAAAGGTAAGCAGTTCTACTACTTCCTTTTTCCGGCCACTTTTTAGTAGAACTGGTAACCTTTTTGGTCATAACTTCCTAAGTTTTCAATATATCGACTTGATTTCTTTTGCGTTGGATAGTTAACCGTAATGGCCTTAATTTGAAATTTTTTTCTGGTGGATAGTGGAAGAAAATTTTTTTATAATTTTTTCAAAAAAAAGCAAAGGGGGTAGTCCATGGTTTTTTTTGTCTAAAAATATTTTTTCGCACTATCTGCAAAAACCCAAAATTTAAATTAAAGCCAATACGGTTCTCTACAAAACACAGTACAAATCAAGTTGATATCTAGAAAAGCAAGCAAGTTATGACCAAAAAGGTAAGCAGTTCTACTACTTCCTTTTTCCGGCCACTTTTTAGTAGAACTTTCTGGTGGATAGTGGAAGAAAATTTTTTTTTATTTTTTTAAAAAAAAGCAAAGGGGGTAGTCCATGGTTTTTTTTGTCTAAAAATATTTTTTCGCACTATCTGCAAAAACCCAAAATTTAAATTAAAGCCAATACGGTTCTCTACAAAACACAGTACAAATCAAGTTGATATCTAGAAAAGCAAGCAAGTTATGACCAAAAAGGTAAGCAGTTCTTCTACTTCCTTTTTCCGGCCACTTTTTAGTAGAACTGGTAACCTTTTTGGTCATAACTTCCTAAGTTTTCAATATATCGACTTGATTTCTTTTGCGTTGGATAGCTAACCGTAGTGGCCTTAATTAGAAATTTTTTTCTGGTGGATAGTGGAAGAAAATTTTTTTATAATTTTTTCAAAAAAAAGCAAAGGGGGTAGTCCATGGTTTTTTTTGTCTAAAAATATTTTTTCGCACTATCTGCAAAAACCCAAAATTCAAATTAAAGCCAATACGGTTCTCTACAAAACACAGTACAAATCAAGTTGATATCTAGAAAAGCAAGCAAGTTATGACCAAAAAGGTAAGCAGTTCTACTACTTCCTTTTTCCGGCCACTTTTTAGTAGAACTGGTAACCTTTTTGGTCATAACTTCCTAAGTTTTCAATATATCGACTTGATTTCTTTTGCGTTGGATAGTTAACCGTAGTGGCCTTAATTAGAAATTTTTTTCTGGTGGATAGTGGAAGAAAATTTTTTTATCATTTTTTTAAAAAAAAGCAAAGGGGGTAGTCCATGGTTTTTTTTGTCTAAAAATATTTTTTCGCACTATCTGCAAAAACCCAAAATTCAGATTAAAGCCAATACGGTTCTCTACAAAACACAGTAAAAATCAAGTTGATATCTAGAAAAGTAAGCAAGTTATGACCAAAAAGGTAAGCAGTTCTACTACTTCCTTTTTCCGGCCACTTTTTAGTAGAACTGGTAACCTTTTTGGTCATAACTTCCTAAGTTTTCAATATATCGACTTGATTTCTTTTGCGTTGGATAGATAACCGTAGTGGCCTTAATTAGAAATTTTTTTCTGGTGGATAGTGGAAGAAAATTTTTTTATCATTTTTTCAAAAAAAAGCAAAGGGGGTAGTCCATGGTTTTTTTTGTCTAAAAATATTTTTTCGCACTATCTGCAAAAACCCAAAATTCAAATTAAAGCCAATACGGTTCTCTACAAAACACAGTACAAATCAAGTTGATATCTAGAAAAGCAAGCAAGTTATGACCAAAAAGGTAAGCAGTTCTACTACTTCCTTTTTCCGGCCACTTTTTAGTAGAACTGGTAACCTTTTTGGTCATAACTTCCTAAGTTTTCAATATATCGACTTGATTTCTTTTGCGTTGGATAGTTAACCGTAATGGCCTTAATTTGAAATTTTTTTCTGGTGGATAGTGGAAGAAAATTTTTTTATAATTTTTTCAAAAAAAAGCAAAGGGGGTAGTCCATGGTTTTTTTTGTCTAAAAATATTTTTTCGCACTATCTGCAAAAACCCAAAATTTAAATTAAAGCCAATACGGTTCTCTACAAAACACAGTACAAATCAAGTTGATATCTAGAAAAGCAAGCAAGTTATGACCAAAAAGGTAAGCAGTTCTACTACTTCTTTTTCCGGCCACTTTTTAGTAGAACTTTCTGGTGGATAGTGGAAGAAAATTTTTTTTTATTTTTTTAAAAAAAAGCAAAGGGGGTAGTCCATGGTTTTTTTTGTCTAAAAATATTTTTTCGCACTATCTGCAAAAACCCAAAATTTAAATTAAAGCCAATACGGTTCTCTACAAAACACAGTACAAATCAAGTTGATATCTAGAAAAGCAAGCAAGTTATGACCAAAAAGGTAAGCAGTTCTTCTACTTCCTTTTTCCGGCCACTTTTTAGTAGAACTGGTAACCTTTTTGGTCATAACTTCCTAAGTTTTCAATATATCGACTTGATTTCTTTTGCGTTGGATAGCTAACCGTAGTGGCCTTAATTAGAAATTTTTTTCTGGTGGATAGTGGAAGAAAATTTTTTTATAATTTTTTCAAAAAAAAGCAAAGGGGGTAGTCCATGGTTTTTTTTGTCTAAAAATATTTTTTCGCACTATCTGCAAAAACCCAAAATTCAAATTAAAGCCAATACGGTTCTCTACAAAACACAGTACAAATCAAGTTGATATCTAGAAAAGCAAGCAAGTTATGACCAAAAAGGTAAGCAGTTCTACTACTTCCTTTTTCCGGCCACTTTTTAGTAGAACTGGTAACCTTTTTGGTCATAACTTCCTAAGTTTTCAATATATCGACTTGATTTCTTTTGCGTTGGATAGTTAACCGTAATGGCCTTAATTTGAAATTTTTTTCTGGTGGATAGTGGAAGAAAATTTTTTTATAATTTTTTCAAAAAAAAGCAAAGGGGGTAGTCCATGGTTTTTTTTGTCTAAAAATATTTTTTCGCACTATCTGCAAAAACCCAAAATTTAAATTAAAGCCAATACGGTTCTCTACAAAACACAGTACAAATCAAGTTGATATCTAGAAAAGCAAGCAAGTTATGACCAAAAAGGTAAGCAGTTCTACTACTTCCTTTTTCCGGCCACTTTTTAGTAGAACTTTCTGGTGGATAGTGGAAGAAAATTTTTTTTATTTTTTTAAAAAAAAGCAAAGGGGGGAGTCCATGGTTTTTTTTGTCTAAAAATATTTTTTCGCACTATCTGCAAAAACCCAAAATTTAAATTAAAGCCAATACGGTTCTCTACAAAACACAGTACAAATCAAGTTGATATCTAGAAAAGCAAGCAAGTTATGACCAAAAAGGTAAGCAGTTCTTCTACTTCCTTTTTCCGGCCACTTTTTAGTAGAACTGGTAACCTTTTTGGTCATAACTTCCTAAGTTTTCAATATATCGACTTGATTTCTTTTGCGTTGGATAGCTAACCGTAGTGGCCTTAATTAGATTTTTTTTTCTGGTGGATAGTGGAAGAAAATTTTTTTATAATTTTTTCAAAAAAAAGCAAAGGGGGTAGTCCATTGTTTTTTTTGTCTAAAAATATTTTTTCGCACTATCTGCAAAAACCCAAAATTCAAATTAAAGCCAATACGGTTCTCTACAAAACACAGTACAAATCAAGTTGATATCTAGAAAAGCAAGCAAGTTATGACCAAAAAGGTAAGCAGTTCTACTACTTCCTTTTTCCGGCCACTTTTTAGTAGAACTGGTAACCTTTTTGGTCATAACTTCCTAAGTTTTCAATATATCGACTTGATTTCTTTTGCGTTGGATAGTTAACCGTAGTGGCCTTAATTAGAAATTTTTTTCTGGTGGATAGTGGAAGAAAATTTTTTTATCATTTTTTCAAAAAAAAGCAAAGGGGGTAGTCCATGGTTTTTTTTGTCTAAAAATATTTTTTCGCACTATCTGCAAAAACCCAAAATTTAAATTAAAGCCAATACGGTTCTCTACAAAACACAGTACAAATCAAGTTGATATCTAGAAAAGCAAGCAAGTTATGACCAAAAAGGTAAGCAGTTCTACTACTTCCTTTTTCCGGCCACTTTTTAGTAGAACTGGTAACCTTTTTGGTCATAACTTCCTAAGTTTTCAATATATCGACTTGATTTCTTTTGCGTTGGATAGCTAACCGTAGTGGCCTTAATTAGAAATTTTTTTCTGGTGGATAGTGGAAGAAAATTTTTTTATAATTTTTTCAAAAAAAAGGAAAGGGGGTAGTCCATGGTTTTTTTTGTCGAAAAATATTTTTTCGCACTATCTGCAAGAACCCAAAATTCAGATTAAAGCCAATACGGTTCTCTACAAAACACAGTACAAATCAAGTTGATATCTAGAAAAGTAAGCAAGTTATGACCAAAAAGGTAAGCAGTTCTACTACTTCCTTTTTCCGGCCACTTTTTAGTAGAACTGGTAACCTTTTTGGTCATAACTTCCTAAGTTTTCAATATATCGACTTGATTTCTTTTGCGTTGGATAGCTAACCGTAGTGGCCTTAATTAGAAATTTTTTTCTGCTGGATAGTGGAAGAAAATTTTTTTATAATTTTTTCAAAAAAAAGCAAAGGGGGTAGTCCATGGTTTTTTTTGTCTAAAAATATTTTTTCGCACTATCTGCAAAAACCCAAAATTTAAATTAAAGCCAATACGGTTCTCTACAAAACACAGTACAAATCAAGTTGATATCTAGAAAAGCAAGCAAGTTATGACCAAAAAGGTAAGCAGTTCTACTACTTCCTTTTTCCGGCCACTTTTTAGTAGAACTGGTAACCTTTTTGGTCATAACTTCCTAAGTTTTCAATATATCGACTTGATTTCTTTTGCGTTGGATAGTTAACCGTAGTGGCCTTAATTAGAAATTTTTTTCTGGTGGATAGTGGAAGAAAATTTTTTTATAATTTTTTCAAAAAAAAGCAAAGGGGGTAGTCCATGGTTTTTTTTGTCTAAAAATATTTTTTCGCACTATCTGCAAAAACCCAAAATTTAAATTAAAGCCAATACGGTTCTCTACAAAACACAGTACAAATCAAGTTGATATCTAGAAAAGCAAGCAAGTTATGACCAAAAAGGTAAGCAGTTCTACTACTTCCTTTTTCCGGCCACTTTTTAGTAGAACTGGTAACCTTTTTGGTCATAACTTCCTAAGTTTTCAATATATCGACTTGATTTCTTTTGCGTTGGATAGCTAACCGTAGTGGCCTTAATTAGAAATTTTTTTCTGGTGGATAGTGGAAGAAAATTTTTTTATAATTTTTTCAAAAAAAAGCAAAGGGGGTAGTCCATGGTTTTTTTTGTCTAAAAATATTTTTTCGCACTATCTGCAAAAACCCAAAATTTAAATTAAAGCCAATACGGTTCTCTACAAAACACAGTACAAATCAAGTTTATATCTAGAAAAGCAAGCAAGTTATGACCAAAAAGGTAAGCAGTTCTACTACTTCCTTTTTCCGGCCACTTTTTAGTAGAACTGGTAACCTTTTTGGTCATAACTTCCTAAGTTTTCAATATATCGACTTGATTTCTTTTGCGTTGGATAGTTAACCGTAGTGGCCTTAATTAGAAATTTTTTTCTGGTGGATAGTGGAAGAAAATTTTTTTATAATTTTTTCAAAAAAAAGGAAAGGGGGTAGTCCATGGTTTTTTTTGTCGAAAAATATTTTTTCGCACTATCTGCAAGAACCCAAAATTCAGATTAAAGCCAATACGGTTCTCTACAAAACACAGTACAAATCAAGTTGATATCTAGAAAAGTAAGCAAGTTATGACCAAAAAGGTAAGCAGTTCTACTACTTCCTTTTTCCGGCCACTTTTTAGTAGAACTGGTAACCTTTTTGGTCATAACTTCCTAAGTTTTCAATATATCGACTTGATTTCTTTTGCGTTGGATAGCTAACCGTAGTGGCCTTAATTAGAAATTTTTTTCTGGTGGATAGTGGAAGAAAATTTTTTTATAATTTTTTCAAAAAAAAGCAAAGGGGGTAGTCCATGGTTTTTTTTTGTCTAAAAATATTTTTTCGCACTATCTGCAAAAACCCAAAATTTAAATTAAAGCCAATACGGTTCTCTACAAAACACAGTACAAATCAAGTTGATATCTAGAAAAGCAAGCAAGTTATGACCAAAAAGGTAAGCAGTTCTACTACTTCCTTTTTCCGGCCACTTTTTAGTAGAACTGGTAACCTTTTTGGTCATAACTTCCTAAGTTTTCAATATATCGACTTGATTTCTTTTGCGTTGGATAGTTAACCGTAGTGGCCTTAATTAGAAATTTTTTTCTGGTGGATAGTGGAAGAAAATTTTTTTATAATTTTTTCAAAAAAAAGCAAAGGGGGTAGTCCATGGTTTTTTTTGTCTAAAAATATTTTTTCGCACTATCTGCAAAAACCCAAAATTTAAATTAAAGCCAATACGGTTCTCTACAAAACACAGTACAAATCAAGTTGATATCTAGAAAAGCAAGCAAGTTATGACCAAAAAGGTAAGCAGTTCTACTACTTCCTTTTTCCGGCCACTTTTTAGTAGAACTTTCTGGTGGATAGTGGAAGAAAATTTTTTTTTATTTTTTAAAAAAAAAGCAAAGGGGGTAGTCCATGGTTTTTTTTGTCTAAAAATATTTTTTCGCACTATCTGCAAAAACCCAAAATTTAAATTAAAGCCAATACGGTTCTCTACAAAACACAGTACAAATCAAGTTGATATCTAGAAAAGCAAGCAAGTTATGACCAAAAAGGTAAGCAGTTCTTCTACTTCCTTTTTCCGGCCACTTTTTAGTAGAACTGGTAACCTTTTTGGTCATAACTTCCTAAGTTTTCAATATATCGACTTGATTTCTTTTGCGTTGGATAGCTAACCGTAGTGGCCTTAATTAGAAATTTTTTTCTGGTGGATAGTGGAAGAAAATTTTTTTATCATTTTTTCAAAAAAAAGCAAAGGGGGTAGTCCATGGTTTTTTTTGTCTAAATATATTTTTTCGCACTATCTGCAAAAACCCAAAATTCAGATTAAAGCCAATACGGTTCTCTACAAAACACAGTACAAATCAAGTTGATATCTAGAAAAGCAAGCAAGTTATGACCAAAAAGGTAAGCAGTTCTACTACTTCCTTTTTCCGGCCACTTTTTAGTAGAACTTTCTGGTGGATAGTGGAAGAAAATTTTTTTTTATTTTTTAAAAAAAAAGCAAAGGGGGTAGTCCATGGTTTTTTTTGTCTAAAAATATTTTTTCGCACTATCTGCAAAAACCCAAAATTTAAATTAAAGCCAATACGGTTCTCTACAAAACACAGTACAAATCAAGTTGATATCTAGAAAAGCAAGCAAGTTATGACCAAAAAGGTAAGCAGTCTTCTACTTCCTTTTTCCGGCCACTTTTTAGTAGAACTGGTAACCTTTTTGGTCATAACTTCCTAAGTTTTCAATATATCGACTTGATTTCTTTTGCGTTGGATAGCTAACCGTAGTGGCCTTAATTATAAATTTTTTTCTGGTGGATAGTGCAAGAAAATTTTTTTATCATTTTTTCAAAAAAAAGCAAAGGGGGTAGTCCATGGTTTTTTTTGTCTAAATATATTTTTTCGCACTATCTGCAAAAACCCAAAATTCAGATTAAAGCCAATACGGTTCTCTACAAAACACAGTACAAATCAAGTTGATATCTAGAAAAGCAAGCAAGTTATGACCAAAAAGGTAAGCAGTTCTACTACTTCCTTTTTCCGGCCACTTTTTAGTAGAACTGGTAACCTTTTTGGTCATAACTTCCTAAGTTTTCAATATATCGACTTGATTTCTTTTGCGTTGGATAGCTAACCGTAGTGGCCTTAATTAGAAATTTTTTTCTGGTGGATAGTGGAAGAAAATTTTTTTATCATTTTTTCAAAAAAAAGCAAAGGGGGTAGTCCATGGTTTTTTTTGTCTAAAAATATTTTTTCGCACTATCTGCAAAAACCCAAAATTTAAATTAAAGCCAATACGGTTCTCTACAAAACACAGTACAAATCAAGTTGATATCTAGAAAAGCAAGCAAGTTATGACCAAAAAGGTAAGCAGTTCTACTACTTCCTTTTTCCGGCCACTTTTTAGTAGAACTGGTAACCTTTTTGGTCATAACTTCCTAAGTTTTCAATATATCGACTTGATTTCTTTTGCGTTGGATAGCTAACCGTAGTGGCCTTAATTAGAAATTTTTTTCTGGTGGATAGTGGAAAAAAATTTTTTTATCATTTTTTCAAAAAAAAGCAAAGGGGGTAGTCCATGGTTTTTTTTGTCTAAATATATTTTTTCGCACTATCTGCAAAAACCCAAAATTCAGATTAAAGCCAATACGGTTCTCTACAAAACACAGTAAAAATCAAGTTGATATCTAGAAAAGTAAGCAAGTTATGACCAAAAAGGTAAGCAGTTCTACTACTTCCTTTTTCCGGCCACTTTTTAGTAGAACTGGTAACCTTTTTGGTCATAACTTCCTAAGTTTTCAATATATCGACTTGATTTCTTTTGCGTTGGATAGCTAACCGTAGTGGCCTTAATTATAAATTTTTTTCTGGTGGATAGTGCAAGAAAATTTTTTTATCATTTTTTCAAAAAAAAGCAAAGGGGGTAGTCCATGGTTTTTTTTGTCTAAATATATTTTTTCGCACTATCTGCAAAAACCCAAAATTCAGATTAAAGCCAATACGGTTCTCTACAAAACACAGTACAAATCAAGTTGATATCTAGAAAAGCAAGCAAGTTATGACCAAAAAGGTAAGCAGTTCTACTACTTCCTTTTTCCGGCCACTTTTTAGTAGAACTGGTAACCTTTTTGGTCATAACTTCCTAAGTTTTCAATATATCGACTTGATTTCTTTTGCGTTGGATAGCTAACCGTAGTGGCCTTAATTAGAAATTTTTTTCTGGTGGATAGTGGAAGAAAATTTTTTTATAATTTTTTCAAAAAAAAGCAAAGGGGGTAGTCCATGGTTTTTTTTGTCTAAAAATATTTTTTCGCACTATCTGCAAAAACCCAAAATTTAAATTAAAGCCAATACGGTTCTCTACAAAACACAGTACAAATCAAGTTGATATCTAGAAAAGCAAGCAAGTTATGACCAAAAAGGTAAGCAGTTCTACTACTTCCTTTTTCCGGCCACTTTTTAGTAGAACTGGTAACCTTTTTGGTCATAACTTCCTAAGTTTTCAATATATCGACTTGATTTCTTTTGCGTTGGATAGCTAACCGTAGTGGCCTTAATTAGAAATTTTTTTCTGGTGGATAGTGGAAGAAAATTTTTTTATAATTTTTTCAAAAAAAAGCAAAGGGGGTAGTCCATGGTTTTTTTTTGTCTAAAAATATTTTTTCGCACTATCTGCAAAAACCCAAAATTTAAATTAAAGCCAATACGGTTCTCTACAAAACACAGTATAAATCAAGTTGATATCTAGAAAAGCAAGCAAGTTATGACCAAAAAGGTAAGCAGTTCTACTACTTCCTTTTTCCGGCCACTTTTTAGTAGAACTGGTAACCTTTTTGGTCATAACTTCCTAAGTTTTCAATATATCGACTTGATTTATTTTGCGTTGGTTAGCTAACCGTAGTGGCCTTAATTAGAAATTTTTTTCTGGTGGATAGTGGAAGAAAATTTTTTTATAATTTTTTCAAAAAAAAGCAAAGGGGGTAGTCCATGGTTTTTTTTGTCTAAAAATATTTTTTCGCACTATCTGCAAAAACCCAAAATTCAGATTAAAGCCAATACGGTTCTCTACAAAACACAGTACAAATCTAGTTGATATCTAGAAAAGCAAGCAAGTTATGACCAAAAAGGTAAGCAGTTCTACTACTTCCTTTTTCCGGCCACTTTTTAGTAGAACTGGTAACCTTTTTGGTCATAACTTCCTAAGTTTTCAATATATCGACTTGATTTCTTTTGCGTTGGATAGTTAACCGTAGTGGCCTTAATTTGAAATTTTTTTCTGGTGGATAGTGGAAGAAAATTTTTTTATAATTTTTTCAAAAAAAAGCAAAGGGGGTAGTCCATGGTTTTTTTTGTCTAAAAATATTTTTTCGCACTATCTGCAAAAACCCAAAATTTAAATTAAAGCCAATACGGTTCTCTACAAAACACAGTACAAATCAAGTTGATATCTAGAAAAGCAAGCAAGTTATGACCAAAAAGGTAAGCAGTTCTACTACTTCCTTTTTCCGGCCACTTTTTAGTAGAACTGGTAACCTTTTTGGTCATAACTTCCTAAGTTTTCAATATATCGACTTGATTTATTTTGCGTTGGTTAGCTAACCGTAGTGGCCTTAATTAGAAATTTTTTTCTGGTGGATAGTGGAAGAAAATTTTTTTATAATTTTTTCAAAAAAAAGCAAAGGGGGTAGTCCATGGTTTTTTTTGTCTAAAAATATTTTTTCGCACTATCTGCAAAAACCCAAAATTCAAATTAAAGCCAATACGGTTCTCTACAAAACACAGTACAAATCAAGTTGATATCTAGAAAAGCAAGCAAGTTATGACCAAAAAGGTAAGCAGTTCTACTACTTCCTTTTTCCGGCCACTTTTTAGTAGAACTGGTAACCTTTTTGGTCATAACTTCCTAAGTTTTCAATATATCGACTTGAATTCTTCTGCGTTGGATAGCTAACCGTAGTGGCCTTAATTAGAAATTTTTTTCTGGTGGATAGTGGAAGAAAATTTTTTTATAATTTTTTCAAAAAAAAGCAAACTGGGTAGTCCATGGTTTTTTTGTCTAAAAATATTTTTTCGCACTATCTGCAAAAACCCAAAATTTAAATTAAAGCCAATACGGTTGTCTACAAAACACAGTACAAATCAAGTTGATATCTAGAAAAGTAAGCAAGTTATGACCAAAAAGGTAAGCAGTTCTACTACTTCCTTTTTCCGGCCACTTTTTAGTAGAACTGGTAACCTTTTTGGTCATAACTTCCTAAGTTTTCAATATATCGACTTGATTTCTTTTGCGTTGGATAGCTAACCGTAGTGGCCTTAATTATAAATTTTTTTCTGGTGGATAGTGCAAGAAAATTTTTTTATCATTTTTTCAAAAAAAAGCAAAGGGGGTAGTCCATGGTTTTTTTTGTCTAAAAATATTTTTTCGCACTATCTGCAAAAACCCAAAATTTTAATTAAAGCCAATACGGTTCTCTACAAAACACAGTACAAATCAAGTTGATATCTAGAAAAGCAAGCAAGTTATGACCAAAAAGGTAAGCAGTTCTACTACTTCCTTTTTCCGGCCACTTTTTAGTAGAACTGGTAACCTTTTTGGTCATAACTTCCTAAGTTTTCAATATATCGACTTGAATTCTTCTGCGTTGGATAGCTAACCGTAGTGGCCTTAATTAGAAATTTTTTTCTGGTGGATAGTGGAAGAAAATTTTTTTATAATTTTTTCAAAAAAAAGCAAACTGGGTAGTCCATGGTTTTTTTGTCTAAAAATATTTTTTCGCACTATCTGCAAAAACCCAAAATTTAAATTAAAGCCAATACGGTTCTCTACAAAACACAGTACAAAACAAGTTGATATCTAGAAAAGTAAGCAAGTTATGATCAAAAAGGTAAGCAGTTCTACTACTTCCTTTTTCCGGCCACTTTTTAGTAGAACTGGTAACCTTTTTGGTCATAACTTCCTAAGTTTTCAATATATCGACTTGATTTCTTTTGCGTTGGATAGCTAACCGTAGTGGCCTTAATTAGAAATTTTTTTCTGGTGGATAGTGGAAGAAAATTTTTTTATAATTTTTTCAAAAAAAAGCAAAGGGGGTAGTCCATGGTTTTTTTTGTCTAAAAATATTTTTTCGCACTATCTGCAAAAACCCAAAATTCAGATTAAAGCCAATACGGTTCTCTACAAAACACAGTACAAATCAAGTTGATATCTAGAAAAGCAAGCAAGTTATGACCAAAAAGGTAAGCAGTTCTACTACTTCCTTTTTCCGGCCACTTTTTAGTAGAACTGGTAACCTTTTTGGTCATAACTTCCTAAGTTTTCAATATATCGACTTGAATTCTTCTGCGTTGGATAGCTAACCGTAGTGGCCTTAATTAGAAATTTTTTTCTGGTGGATAGTGGAAGAAAATTTTTTTATAATTTTTTCAAAAAAAAGCAAACTGGGTAGTCCATGGTTTTTTTGTCTAAAAATATTTTTTCGCACTATCTGCAAAAACCCAAAATTTAAATTAAAGCCAATACGGTTCTCTACAAAACACAGTACAAATCAAGTTGATATCTAGAAAAGTAAGCAAGTTATGACCAAAAAGGTAAGCAGTTCTACTACTTCCTTTTTCCGGCCACTTTTTAGTAGAACTGGTAACCTTTTTTGTCATAACTTCCTAAGTTTTCAATATATCGACTTGATTCTTTTGCGTTGGATAGATAACCGTAGTGGCCTTAATTAGAAATTTTTTTCTGGTGGATAGTGCAAGAAAATTTTTTTATCATTTTTTCAAAAAAAAGCAAAGGGGGTAGTCCATGGTTTTTTTTGTCTAAAAATATTTTTTCGCACTATCTGCAAAAACCCAAAATTCAGATTAAAGCCAATACGGTTCTCTACAAAACACAGTACAAATCAAGTTGATATCTAGAAAAGTAAGCAAGTTATGACCAAAAAGGTAAGCAGTTCTACTACTTCCTTTTTCCGGCCACTTTTTAGTAGAACTGGTAACCTTTTTTGTCATAACTTCCTAAGTTTTCAATATATCGACTTGATTCTTTTGCGTTGGATAGATAACCGTAGTGGCCTTAATTAGAAATTTTTTTCTGGTGGATAGTGCAAGAAAATTTTTTTTTCATTTTTTCAAAAAAAAGCAAAGGGGGTAGTCCATGGTTTTTTTTGTCTAAAAATATTTTTTCGCACTATCTGCAAAAACCCAAAATTCAGATTAAAGCCAATACGGTTCTCTACAAAACACAGTACAAATCAAGTTGATATCTAGAAAAGTAAGCAAGTTATGACCAAAAAGGTAAGCAGTTCTACTACTTCCTTTTTCCGGCCACTTTTTAGTAGAACTGGTAACCTTTTTTGTCATAACTTCCTAAGTTTTCAATATATCGACTTGATTTCTTTTGCGTTGGATAGATAACCGTAGTGGCCTTAATTAGAAATTTTTTTCTGGTGGATAGTGGAAGAAAATTTTTTTATCATTTTTTCAAAAAAAAGCAAAGGGGGTAGTCCATGGTTTTTTTTGTCTAAAAATATTTTTTCGCACTATCTGCAAAAACCCAAAATTCAGATTAAAGCCAATACGGTTCTCTACAAAACACAGTACAAATCAAGTTGATATCTAGAAAAGTAAGCAAGTTATGACCAAAAAGGTAAGCAGTTCTACTACTTCCTTTTTCCGGCCACTTTTTAGTAGAACTGGTAACCTTTTTGGTCATAACTTCCTAAGTTTTCAATATATCGACTTGATTTCTTTTGCGTTGGATAGATAACCGTAGTGGCCTTAATTAGAAATTTTTTTCTGGTGGATAGTGCAAGAAAATTTTTTTATAATTTTTTCAAAAAAAACCAAAGGGGGTAGTCCATGGTTTTTTTTGTCTAAAAATATTTTTTCGCACTATCTGCAAAAACCCAAAATTTAAATTAAAGCCAATACGGTTCTCTACAAAACACAGTACAAATCAAGTTGATATCTAGAAAAGTAAGCAAGTTATGACCAAAAAGGTAAGCAGTTCTACTACTTCCTTTTTCCGGCCACTTTTTAGTAGAACTGGTAACCTTTTTTGTCATAACTTCCTAAGTTTTCAATATATCGACTTGATTCTTTTGCGTTGGATAGATAACCGTAGTGGCCTTAATTAGAAATTTTTTTCTGGTGGATAGTGCAAGAAAATTTTTTTATCATTTTTTCAAAAAAAAGCAAAGGGGGTAGTCCATGGTTTTTTTTGTCTAAAAATATTTTTTCGCACTATCTGCAAAAACCCAAAATTCAGATTAAAGCCAATACGGTTCTCTACAAAACACAGTACAAATCAAGTTGATATCTAGAAAAGTAAGCAAGTTATGACCAAAAAGGTAAGCAGTTCTACTACTTCCTTTTTCCGGCCACTTTTTAGTAGAACTGGTAACCTTTTTTGTCATAACTTCCTAAGTTTTCAATATATCGACTTGATTCTTTTGCGTTGGATAGATAACCGTAGTGGCCTTAATTAGAAATTTTTTTCTGGTGGATAGTGCAAGAAAATTTTTTTATCATTTTTTCAAAAAAAAGCAAAGGGGGTAGTCCATGGTTTTTTTTGTCTAAAAATATTTTTTCGCACTATCTGCAAAAACCCAAAATTTAAATTAAAGCCAATACGGTTCTCTACAAAACACAGTACAAATCAAGTTGATATCTAGAAAAGTAAGCAAGTTATGACCAAAAAGGTAAGCAGTTCTACTACTTCTTTTTTCCGGCCACTTTTTAGAAGAACTGGTAACCTTTTTGGTCATAACTTCGTAAGTTTTCAATATATCGACTTGATTTCTTTTGCGTTGGATAGATAACCGTAGTGGCCTTAATTAGAAATTTTTTTCTGGTGGATAGTGCAAGAAAATTTTTTTATCATTTTTTCAAAAAAAAGCAAAGGGGGTAGTCCATGGTTTTTTTTGTCTAAAAATATTTTTTCGCACTATCTGCAAAAACCCAAAATTTAAATTAAAGCCAATACGGTTCTCTATAAAACACAGTACAAATAGAGTTGATATCTAGAAAAGTAAGCAAGTTATGACCAAAAAGGTAAGCAGTTCTACTACTTCTTTTTTCCGGCCACTTTTTAGAAGAACTGGTAACCTTTTTGGTCATAACTTCGTAAGTTTTCAATATATCGACTTGATTTCTTTTGCGTTGGATAGATAACCGTAGTGGCCTTAATTAGAAATTTTTTTCTGGTGGATAGTGCAAGAAAATTTTTTTATCATTTTTTCAAAAAAAAGCAAAGGGGGTAGTCCATGGTTTTTTTTGTCTAAAAATATTTTTTCGCACTATCTGCAAAAACCCAAAATTTAAATTAAAGCCAATACGGTTCTCTACAAAACACAGTACAAATCAAGTTGATATCTAGAAAAGTAAGCAAGTTATGACCAAAAAGGTAAGCAGTTCTACTACTTCTTTTTTCCGGCCACTTTTTAGAAGAACTGGTAACCTTTTTGGTCATAACTTCGTAAGTTTTCAATATATCGACTTGATTTCTTTTGCGTTGGATAGATAACCGTAGTGGCCTTAATTAGAAATTTTTTTCTGGTGGATAGTGCAAGAAAATTTTTTTATCATTTTTTCAAAAAAAAGCAAAGGGGGTAGTCCATGGTTTTTTTTGTCTAAAAATATTTTTTCGCACTATCTGCAAAAACCCAAAATTTAAATTAAAGCCAATACGGTTCTCTACAACACAGTACAAATCAAGTTGATATCTAGAAAAGTAAGCAAGTTATGACCAAAAAGGTAAGCAATTCTACTACTTCCTTTTTCCGGCCACTTTTTAGTAGAACTGGTAACCTTTTTGGTCATAACTTCCTAAGTTTTCAATATATCGACTTGATTTCTTTTGCGTTGGATAGATAACCGTAGTGGCCTTAATTAGAAATTTTTTTCTGGTGGATAGTGCAAGAAAATTTTTTTATAATTTTTTCAAAAAAAACCAAAGGGGGTAGTCCATGGTTTTTTTTGTCTAAAAATATTTTTTCGCACTATCTGCAAAAACCCAAAATTTAAATTAAAACCAATACGGTTCTCTACAAAACACAGTACAAATCAAGTTGATATCTAGAAAAGTAAGCAAGTTATGACCAAAAAGGTAAGCAGTTCTACTACTTCTTTTTTCCGGCCACTTTTTAGAAGAACTGGTAACCTTTTTGGTCATAACTTCGTAAGTTTTCAATATATCGACTTGATTTCTTTTGCGTTGGATAGATAACCGTAGTGGCCTTAATTAGAAATTTTTTTCTGGTGGATAGTGCAAGAAAATTTTTTTATCATTTTTTCAAAAAAAAGCAAAGGGGGTAGTCCATGGTTTTTTTTGTCTAAAAATATTTTTTCGCACTATCTGCAAAAACCCAAAATTTAAATTAAAGCCAATACGGTTCTCTACAAAACACAGTACAAATCAAGTTGATATCTAGAAAAGTAAGCAAGTTATGACCAAAAAGGTAAGCAGTTCTACTGCTTCCTTTTTCCGGCCACTTTTTAGTAGAACTGGTAACCTTTTTGGTCATAACTTCCTAAGGTTTCAATATATCGACTTGATTTCTTTTGCGATGGATAGCTAACCGTAGTGGCCTTAATTAGAAATTTTTTTCTGGTGGATAGTGGAAGAAAATTTTTTTATAATTTTTTCAAAAAAAAGCAAAGGGGGTAGTCCATGGTTTTTTTTGTCTAAAAATATTTTTTCGCACTATCTGCAAAAACCCAAAATTTAAATTAAAGCCAATACGGTTCTCTACAACACAGTACAAATCAAGTTGATATCTAGAAAAGTAAGCAAGTTATGACCAAAAAGGTAAGCAGTTCTACTACTTCCTTTTTCCGGCCACTTTTTAGTAGAACTGGTAACCTTTTTGGTCATAACTTCCTAAGGTTTCAATATATCGACTTGATTTCTTTTGCGATGGATAGCTAACCGTAGTGGCCTTAATTAGAAATTTTTTTCTGGTGGATAGTGGAAGAAAATTTTTTTATAATTTTTTCAAAAAAAAGCAAAGGGGGTAGTCCATGGTTTTTTTTGTCTAAAAATATTTTTTCGCACTATCTGCAAAAACCCAAAATTTAAATTAAAGCCAATACGGTTCTCTACAACACAGTACAAATCAAGTTGATATCTAGAAAAGTAAGCAAGTTATGACCAAAAAGGTAAGCAGTTCTACTACTTCCTTTTTCCGGCCACTTTTTAGTAGAACTGGTAACCTTTTTGGTCATAACTTCCTAAGTTTTCAATATATCGACTTGATTTCTTTTGCGTTGGATAGATAACCGTAGTGGCCTTAATTAGAAATTTTTTTCTGGTGGATAGTGCAAGAAAATTTTTTTATCATTTTTTCAAAAAAAAGCAAAGGGGGTAATCCATGGTTTTTTTTGTCTAAAAATATTTTTTCGAACTATCTGCAAAAACCCAAAATTCAGATTAAAGCCAATACGGTTCTCTACAAAACACAGTACAAATCAAGTTGATATCTAGAAAAGTAAGCAAGTTATGACCAAAAAGGTAAGCAGTTCTACTACTTCCTTTTTCCGGCCACTTTTTAGTAGAACTGGTAACCTTTTTTGTCATAACTTCCTAAGTTTTCAATATATCGACTTGATTCTTTTGCGTTGGATAGATAACCGTAGTGGCCTTAATTAGAAATTTTTTTCTGGTGGATAGTGCAAGAAAATTTTTTTATCATTTTTTCAAAAAAAAGCAAAGGGGGTAGTCCATGGTTTTTTTTGTCTAAAAATATTTTTTCGCACTATCTGCAAAAACCCAAAATTCAGATTAAAGCCAATACGGTTCTCTACAAAACACAGTACAAATCAAGTTGATATCTAGAAAAGTAAGCAAGTTATGACCAAAAAGGTAAGCAGTTCTACTACTTCCTTTTTCCGGCCACTTTTTAGTAGAACTGGTAACCTTTTTTGTCATAACTTCCTAAGTTTTCAATATATCGACTTGATTCTTTTGCGTTGGATAGATAACCGTAGTGGCCTTAATTAGAAATTTTTTTCTGGTGGATAGTGCAAGAAAATTTTTTTATCATTTTTTCAAAAAAAAGCAAAGGGGGTAGTCCATGGTTTTTTTTGTCTAAAAATATTTTTTCGCACTATCTGCAAAAACCCAAAATTTAAATTAAAGCCAATACGGTTCTCTACAAAACACAGTACAAATCAAGTTGATATCTAGAAAAGTAAGCAAGTTATGACCAAAAAGGTAAGCAGTTCTACTACTTCTTTTTTCCGGCCACTTTTTAGAAGAACTGGTAACCTTTTTGGTCATAACTTCGTAAGTTTTCAATATATCGACTTGATTTCTTTTGCGTTGGATAGATAACCGTAGTGGCCTTAATTAGAAATTTTTTTCTGGTGGATAGTGCAAGAAAATTTTTTTATCATTTTTTCAAAAAAAAGCAAAGGGGGTAGTCCATGGTTTTTTTTGTCTAAAAATATTTTTTCGCACTATCTGCAAAAACCCAAAATTTAAATTAAAGCCAATACGGTTCTCTACAAAACACAGTACAAATCAAGTTGATATCTAGAAAAGTAAGCAAGTTATGACCAAAAAGGTAAGCAGTTCTACTACTTCTTTTTTCCGGCCACTTTTTAGAAGAACTGGTAACCTTTTTGGTCATAACTTCGTAAGTTTTCAATATATCGACTTGATTTCTTTTGCGTTGGATAGATAACCGTAGTGGCCTTAATTAGAAATTTTTTTCTGGTGGATAGTGCAAGAAAATTTTTTTATCATTTTTTCAAAAAAAAGCAAAGGGGGTAGTCCATGGTTTTTTTTGTCTAAAAATATTTTTTCGCACTATCTGCAAAAACCCAAAATTTAAATTAAAGCCAATACGGTTCTCTACAAAACACAGTACAAATCAAGTTGATATCTAGAAAAGTAAGCAAGTTATGACCAAAAAGGTAAGCAGTTCTACTACTTCTTTTTTCCGGCCACTTTTTAGAAGAACTGGTAACCTTTTTGGTCATAACTTCGTAAGTTTTCAATATATCGACTTGATTTCTTTTGCGTTGGATAGATAACCGTAGTGGCCTTAATTAGAAATTTTTTTCTGGTGGATAGTGCAAGAAAATTTTTTTATCATTTTTTCAAAAAAAAGCAAAGGGGGTAGTCCATGGTTTTTTTTGTCTAAAAATATTTTTTCGCACTATCTGCAAAAACCCAAAATTTAAATTAAAGCCAATACGGTTCTCTACAAAACACAGTACAAATCAAGTTGATATCTAGAAAAGTAAGCAAGTTATGACCAAAAAGGTAAGCAGTTCTACTGCTTCCTTTTTCCGGCCACTTTTTAGTAGAACTGGTAACCTTTTTGGTCATAACTTCCTAAGGTTTCAATATATCGACTTGATTTCTTTTGCGATGGATAGCTAACCGTAGTGGCCTTAATTAGAAATTTTTTTCTGGTGGATAGTGGAAGAAAATTTTTTTATAATTTTTTCAAAAAAAAGCAAAGGGGGTAGTCCATGGTTTTTTTTGTCTAAAAATATTTTTTCGCACTATCTGCAAAAACCCAAAATTTAAATTAAAGCCAATACGGTTCTCTACAACACAGTACAAATCAAGTTGATATCTAGAAAAGTAAGCAAGTTATGACCAAAAAGGTAAGCAATTCTACTACTTCCTTTTTCCGGCCACTTTTTAGTAGAACTGGTAACCTTTTTGGTCATAACTTCCTAAGTTTTCAATATATCGACTTGATTTCTTTTGCGTTGGATAGATAACCGTAGTGGCCTTAATTAGAAATTTTTTTCTGGTGGATAGTGCAAGAAAATTTTTTTATAATTTTTTCAAAAAAAACCAAAGGGGGTAGTCCATGGTTTTTTTTGTCTAAAAATATTTTTTCGCACTATCTGCAAAAACCCAAAATTTAAATTAAAGCCAATACGGTTCTCTACAAAACACAGTACAAATCAAGTTGATATCTAGAAAAGTAAGCAAGTTATGACCAAAAAGGTAAGCAGTTCTACTACTTCTTTTTTCCGGCCACTTTTTAGAAGAACTGGTAACCTTTTTGGTCATAACTTCGTAAGTTTTCAATATATCGACTTGATTTCTTTTGCGTTGGATAGATAACCGTAGTGGCCTTAATTAGAAATTTTTTTCTGGTGGATAGTGCAAGAAAATTTTTTTATCATTTTTTCAAAAAAAAGCAAAGGGGGTAGTCCATGGTTTTTTTTGTCTAAAAATATTTTTTCGCACTATCTGCAAAAACCCAAAATTTAAATTAAAGCCAATACGGTTCTCTACAAAACACAGTACAAATCAAGTTGATATCTAGAAAAGTAAGCAAGTTATGACCAAAAAGGTAAGCAGTTCTACTACTTCTTTTTTCCGGCCACTTTTTAGAAGAACTGGTAACCTTTTTGGTCATAACTTCGTAAGTTTTCAATATATCGACTTGATTTCTTTTGCGTTGGATAGATAACCGTAGTGGCCTTAATTAGAAATTTTTTTCTGGTGGATAGTGCAAGAAAATTTTTTTATCATTTTTTCAAAAAAAAGCAAAGGGGGTAGTCCATGGTTTTTTTTGTCTAAAAATATTTTTTCGCACTATCTGCAAAAACCCAAAATTTAAATTAAAGCCAATACGGTTCTCTACAAAACACAGTACAAATCAAGTTGATATCTAGAAAAGTAAGCAAGTTATGACCAAAAAGGTAAGCAGTTCTACTACTTCTTTTTTCCGGCCACTTTTTAGAAGAACTGGTAACCTTTTTGGTCATAACTTCGTAAGTTTTCAATATATCGACTTGATTTCTTTTGCGTTGGATAGATAACCGTAGTGGCCTTAATTAGAAATTTTTTTCTGGTGGATAGTGCAAGAAAATTTTTTTATCATTTTTTCAAAAAAAAGCAAAGGGGGTAGTCCATGGTTTTTTTTGTCTAAAAATATTTTTTCGCACTATCTGCAAAAACCCAAAATTTAAATTAAAGCCAATACGGTTCTCTACAAAACACAGTACAAATCAAGTTGATATCTAGAAAAGTAAGCAAGTTATGACCAAAAAGGTAAGCAGTTCTACTACTTCTTTTTTCCGGCCACTTTTTAGAAGAACTGGTAACCTTTTTGGTCATAACTTCGTAAGTTTTCAATATATCGACTTGATTTCTTTTGCGTTGGATAGATAACCGTAGTGGCCTTAATTAGAAATTTTTTTCTGGTGGATAGTGCAAGAAAATTTTTTTATCATTTTTTCAAAAAAAAGCAAAGGGGGTAGTCCATGGTTTTTTTTGTCTAAAAATATTTTTTCGCACTATCTGCAAAAACCCAAAATTTAAATTAAAGCCAATACGGTTCTCTACAAAACACAGTACAAATCAAGTTGATATCTAGAAAAGTAAGCAAGTTATGACCAAAAAGGTAAGCAGTTCTACTGCTTCCTTTTTCCGGCCACTTTTTAGTAGAACTGGTAACCTTTTTGGTCATAACTTCCTAAGGTTTCAATATATCGACTTGATTTCTTTTGCGATGGATAGCTAACCGTAGTGGCCTTAATTAGAAATTTTTTTCTGGTGGATAGTGGAAGAAAATTTTTTTATAATTTTTTCAAAAAAAAGCAAAGGGGGTAGTCCATGGTTTTTTTTGTCTAAAAATATTTTTTCGCACTATCTGCAAAAACCCAAAATTTAAATTAAAGCCAATACGGTTCTCTACAACACAGTACAAATCAAGTTGATATCTAGAAAAGTAAGCAAGTTATGACCAAAAAGGTAAGCAGTTCTACTACTTCCTTTTTCCCGCCACTTTTTAGTAGAACTGGTAACCTTTTTGGTCATAACTTCCTAAGTTTTCAATATATCGACTTGATTTCTTTTGCGTTGGATAGATAACCGTAGTGGCCTTAATTAGAAATTTTTTTCTGGTGGATAGTGCAAGAAAATTTTTTTATAATTTTTTCAAAAAAAACCAAAGGGGGTAGTCCATGGTTTTTTTTGTCTAAAAATATTTTTTCGCACTATCTGCAAAAACCCAAAATTTAAATTAAAGCCAATACGGTTCTCTACAAAACACAGTACAAATCAAGTTGATATCTAGAAAAGTAAGCAAGTTATGACCAAAAAGGTAAGCAGTTCTACTACTTCCTTTTTCCGGCCACTTTTTAGTAGAACTGGTAACCTTTTTTGTCATAACTTCCTAAGTTTTCAATATATCGACTTGATTCTTTTGCGTTGGATAGATAACCGTAGTGGCCTTAATTAGAAATTTTTTTCTGGTGGATAGTGCAAGAAAATTTTTTTATCATTTTTTCAAAAAAAAGCAAAGGGGGTAATCCATGGTTTTTTTTGTCTAAAAATATTTTTTCGAACTATCTGCAAAAACCCAAAATTCAGATTAAAGCCAATACGGTTCTCTACAAAACACAGTACAAATCAAGTTGATATCTAGAAAAGTAAGCAAGTTATGACCAAAAAGGTAAGCAGTTCTACTACTTCCTTTTTCCGGCCACTTTTTAGTAGAACTGGTAACCTTTTTTGTCATAACTTCCTAAGTTTTCAATATATCGACTTGATTCTTTTGCGTTGGATAGATAACCGTAGTGGCCTTAATTAGAAATTTTTTTCTGGTGGATAGTGCAAGAAAATTTTTTTATCATTTTTTCAAAAAAAAGCAAAGGGGGTAGTCCATGGTTTTTTTTGTCTAAAAATATTTTTTCGCACTATCTGCAAAAACCCAAAATTCAGATTAAAGCCAATACGGTTCTCTACAAAACACAGTACAAATCAAGTTGATATCTAGAAAAGTAAGCAAGTTATGACCAAAAAGGTAAGCAGTTCTACTACTTCCTTTTTCCGGCCACTTTTTAGTAGAACTGGTAACCTTTTTTGTCATAACTTCCTAAGTTTTCAATATATCGACTTGATTCTTTTGCGTTGGATAGATAACCGTAGTGGCCTTAATTAGAAATTTTTTTCTGGTGGATAGTGCAAGAAAATTTTTTTATCATTTTTTCAAAAAAAAGCAAAGGGGGTAGTCCATGGTTTTTTTTGTCTAAAAATATTTTTTCGCACTATCTGCAAAAACCCAAAATTTAAATTAAAGCCAATACGGTTCTCTACAAAACACAGTACAAATCAAGTTGATATCTAGAAAAGTAAGCAAGTTATGACCAAAAAGGTAAGCAGTTCTACTACTTCTTTTTTCCGGCCACTTTTTAGAAGAACTGGTAACCTTTTTGGTCATAACTTCGTAAGTTTTCAATATATCGACTTGATTTCTTTTGCGTTGGATAGATAACCGTAGTGGCCTTAATTAGAAATTTTTTTCTGGTGGATAGTGCAAGAAAATTTTTTTATCATTTTTTCAAAAAAAAGCAAAGGGGGTAGTCCATGGTTTTTTTTGTCTAAAAATATTTTTTCGCACTATCTGCAAAAACCCAAAATTTAAATTAAAGCCAATACGGTTCTCTACAAAACACAGTACAAATCAAGTTGATATCTAGAAAAGTAAGCAAGTTATGACCAAAAAGGTAAGCAGTTCTACTACTTCCTTTTTCCGGCCACTTTTTAGTCGAACTGGTAACCTTTTTGGTCATAACTTCCTAAGTTTTCAATATATCGACTTGATTTCTTTTGCGATGGATAGCTAACCGTAGTGGCCTTAATTAGAAATTTTTTTCTGGTGGATAGTGGAAGAAAATTTTTTTATAATTTTTTCAAAAAAAAGCAAAGGGGGTAGTCCATGGTTTTTTTTGTCTAAAAATATTTTTTCGCACTATCTGCAAAAACCCAAAATTTAAATTAAAGCCAATACGGTTCTCTACAACACAGTACAAATCAAGTTGATATCTAGAAAAGTAAGCAAGTTATGACCAAAAAGGTAAGCAGTTCTACTACTTCCTTTTTCCGGCCACTTTTTAGTAGAACTGGTAACCTTTTTGGTCATAACTTCCTAAGTTTTCAATATATCGACTTGATTTCTTTTGCGATGGATAGCTAACCGTAGTGGCCTTAATTAGAAATTTTTTTCTGGTGGATAGTGGAAGAAAATTTTTTTATAATTTTTTCAAAAAAAAGCAAAGGGGGTAGTCCATGGTTTTTTTTGTCTAAAAATATTTTTTCGCACTATCTGCAAAAACCCAAAATTTAAATTAAAGCCAATACGGTTCTCTACAACACAGTACAAATCAAGTTGATATCTAGAAAAGTAAGCAAGTTATGACCAAAAAGGTAAGCAGTTCTACTACTTCCTTTTTCCGGCCACTTTTTAGTAGAACTGGTAACCTTTTTGGTCATAACTTCCTAAGTTTTCAATATATCGACTTGATTTCTTTTGCGATGGATAGCTAACCGTAGTGGCCTTAATTAGAAATTTTTTTCTGGTGGATAGTGGAAGAAAATTTTTTTATAATTTTTTCAAAAAAAAGCAAAGGGGGTAGTCCATGGTTTTTTTTGTCTAAAAATATTTTTTCGCACTATCTGCAAAAACCCAAAATTTAAATTAAAGCCAATACGGTTCTCTACAAAACACAGTACAAATCAAGTTGATATCTAGAAAAGTAAGCAAGTTATGACCAAAAAGGTAAGCAGTTCTACTACTTCCTTTTTCCGGCCACTTTTTAGTAGAACTGGTAACCTTTTTGGTCATAACTTCCTAAGTTTTCAATATATCGACTTGATTTCTTTTGCGTTGGATAGATAACCGTAGTGGCCTTAATTAGAAATTTTTTTCTGGTGGATAGTGCAAGAAAATTTTTTTATCATTTTTTCAAAAAAAAGCAAAGGGGGTAGTCCATGGTTTTTTTTGTCTAAAAATATTTTTTCGCACTATCTGCAAAAACCCAAAATTTAAATTAAAGCCAATACGGTTCTCTACAAAACACAGTACAAATCAAGTTGATATCTAGAAAAGTAAGCAAGTTATGACCAAAAAGGTAAGCAGTTCTACTACTTCCTTTTTCCGGCCACTTTTTAGTAGAACTGGTAACCTTTTTGGTCATAACTTCCTAAGTTTTCAATATATCGACTTGATTTCTTTTGCGTTGGATAGATAACCGTAGTGGCCTTAATTAGAAATTTTTTTCTGGTGGATAGTGCAAGAAAATTTTTTTATCATTTTTTCAAAAAAAAGCAAAGGGGGTAGTCCATGGTTTTTTTTGTCTAAAAATATTTTTTCGCACTATCTGCAAAAACCCAAAATTTAAATTAAAGCCAATACGGTTCTCTACAAAACACAGTACAAATCAAGTTGATATCTAGAAAAGTAAGCAAGTTATGACCAAAAAGGTAAGCAGTTCTACTACTTCCTTTTTCCGGCCACTTTTTAGTAGAACTGGTAACCTTTTTGGTCATAACTTCCTAAGTTTTCAATATATCGACTTGATTTCTTTTGCGTTGGATAGATAACCGTAGTGGCCTTAATTAGAAATTTTTTTCTGGTGAATAGTGCAAGAAAATTTTTTTATCATTTTTTCAAAAAAAAGCAAAGGGGGTAGTCCATGGTTTTTTTTGTCTAAAAATATTTTTTCGCACTATCTGCAAAAACCCAAAATTTAAATTAAAGCCAATACGGTTCTCTACAACACAGTACAAATCAAGTTGATATCTAGAAAAGTAAGCAAGTTATGACCAAAAAGGTAAGCAGTTCTACTACTTCCTTTTTCCGGCCACTTTTTAGTAGAACTGGTAACCTTTTTGGTCATAACTTCCTAAGTTTTCAATATATCGACTTGATTTCTTTTGCGATGGATAGCTAACCGTAGTGGCCTTAATTAGAAATTTTTTTCTGGTGGATAGTGGAAGAAAATTTTTTTATAATTTTTTCAAAAAAAAGCAAAGGGGGTAGTCCATGGTATTTTTTGTCTAAAAATATTTTTTCGCACTATCTGCAAAAACCCAAAATTTAAATTAAAGCCAATACGGTTCTCTACAAAACACAGTACAAATCAAGTTGATATCTAGAAAAGTAAGCAAGTTATGACCAAAAAGGTAAGCAGTTCTACTACTTCCTTTTTCCGGCCACTTTTTAGTAGAACTGGTAACCTTTTTGGTCATAACTTCCTAAGTTTTCAATATATTGACTTGATTTCTTTTGCGTTGGATAGCTAACCGTAGTGGCCTTAATTAGAAATTTTTTTCTGGTGGATAGTGGAAGAAAATTTTTTTATAATTTTTTCAAAAAAAAAGCAAAGGGGGTAGTCCATGGTATTTTTTGTCTAAAAATATTTTTTCGCACTATCTGCAAAAACCCAAAATTTAAATTAAAGCCAATACGGTTCTCTACAAAACACAGTACAAATCAAGTTGATATCTAGAAAAGTAAGCAAGTTATGACCAAAAAGGTAAGCAGTTCTACTACTTCCATTTTCCGGCCACTTTTTAGTAGAACTGGTAACCTTTTTGGTCATAACTTCCTAAGTTTTCAATATATCGACTTGATTTCTTTTGCGATGGATAGCTAACCGTAGTGGCCTCAATTAGAAATTTTTTTCTGGTGGATAGTGGAAGAAAATTTTTTTATCATTTTTTCAAAAAAAAGCAAAGGGGATAGTCCATGGTTTTTTTTGTCTAAAAATATTTTTTCGCACTATCTGCAAAAACCCAAACTTCAGATTAAAGCCAATACGGTTCTCTACAAAACACAGTACAAATCAAGTTGATATCTAGAAAAGTAAGCAAGTTATGACCAAAAAGGTAAGCAGTTCTACTACTTCCTTTTTCCGGCCACTTTTTAGTAGAACTGGTAACCTTTTTGGTCATAACTTCCTAAGTTTTCAATATATCGACTTGATTTCTTTTGCGTTGGATAGATAACCGTAGTGGCCTTAATTAGAAATTTTTTTCTGGTGGATAGTGCAAGAAAATTTTTTTATAATTTTTTCAAAAAAAACCAAAGGGGGTAGTCCATGGTTTTTTTTGTCTAAAAATATTTTTTCGCACTATCTGCAAAAACCCAAAATTTAAATTAAAGCCAATACGGTTCTCTACAAAACACAGTACAAATCAAGTTGATATCTAGAAAAGTAAGCAAGTTATGACCAAAAAGGTAAGCAGTTCTACTACTTCCTTTTTCCGGCCACTTTTTAGTAGAACTGGTAACCTTTTTTGTCATAACTTCCTAAGTTTTCAATATATCGACTTGATTCTTTTGCGTTGGATAGATAACCGTAGTGGCCTTAATTAGAAATTTTTTTCTGGTGGATAGTGCAAGAAAATTTTTTTATCATTTTTTCAAAAAAAAGCAAAGGGGGTAATCCATGGTTTTTTTTGTCTAAAAATATTTTTTCGAACTATCTGCAAAAACCCAAAATTCAGATTAAAGCCAATACGGTTCTCTACAAAACACAGTACAAATCAAGTTGATATCTAGAAAAGTAAGCAAGTTATGACCAAAAAGGTAAGCAGTTCTACTACTTCCTTTTTCCGGCCACTTTTTAGTAGAACTGGTAACCTTTTTTGTCATAACTTCCTAAGTTTTCAATATATCGACTTGATTCTTTTGCGTTGGATAGATAACCGTAGTGGCCTTAATTAGAAATTTTTTTCTGGTGGATAGTGCAAGAAAATTTTTTTATCATTTTTTCAAAAAAAAGCAAAGGGGGTAGTCCATGGTTTTTTTTGTCTAAAAATATTTTTTCGCACTATCTGCAAAAACCCAAAATTCAGATTAAAGCCAATACGGTTCTCTACAAAACACAGTACAAATCAAGTTGATATCTAGAAAAGTAAGCAAGTTATGACCAAAAAGGTAAGCAGTTCTACTACTTCCTTTTTCCGGCCACTTTTTAGTAGAACTGGTAACCTTTTTTGTCATAACTTCCTAAGTTTTCAATATATCGACTTGATTCTTTTGCGTTGGATAGATAACCGTAGTGGCCTTAATTAGAAATTTTTTTCTGGTGGATAGTGCAAGAAAATTTTTTTATAATTTTTTCAAAAAAAAGCAAAGGGGGTAGTCCATGGTTTTTTTTGTCTAAAAATATTTTTTCGCACTATCTGCAAAAACCCAAAATTTAAATTAAAGCCAATACGGTTCTCTACAAAACACAGTACAAATCAAGTTGATATCTAGAAAAGTAAGCAAGTTATGACCAAAAAGGTAAGCAGTTCTACTACTTCTTTTTTCCGGCCACTTTTTAGAAGAACTGGTAACCTTTTTGGTCATAACTTCGTAAGTTTTCAATATATCGACTTGATTTCTTTTGCGTTGGATAGATAACCGTAGTGGCCTTAATTAGAAATTTTTTTCTGGTGGATAGTGCAAGAAAATTTTTTTATCATTTTTTCAAAAAAAAGCAAAGGGGGTAGTCCATGGTTTTTTTTGTCTAAAAATATTTTTTCGCACTATCTGCAAAAACCCAAAATTTAAATTAAAGCCAATACGGTTCTCTACAAAACACAGTACAAATCAAGTTGATATCTAGAAAAGTAAGCAAGTTATGACCAAAAAGGTAAGCAGTTCTACTACTTCCTTTTTCCGGCCACTTTTTAGTAGAACTGGTAACCTTTTTGGTCATAACTTCCTAAGTTTTCAATATATCGACTTGATTTCTTTTGCGATGGATAGCTAACCGTAGTGGCCTTAATTAGAAATTTTTTTCTGGTGGATAGTGGAAGAAAATTTTTTTATAATTTTTTCAAAAAAAAGCAAAGGGGGTAGTCCATGGTTTTTTTTGTCTAAAAATATTTTTTCGCACTATCTGCAAAAACCCAAAATTTAAATTAAAGCCAATACGGTTCTCTACAAAACACAGTACAAATCAAGTTGATATCTAGAAAAGTAAGCAAGTTATGACCAAAAAGGTAAGCAGTTCTACTACTTCCTTTTTCCGGCCACTTTTTAGTAGAACTGGTAACCTTTTTGGTCATAACTTCCTAAGTTTTCAATATATCGACTTGATTTCTTTTGCGTTGGATAGATAACCGTAGTGGCCTTAATTAGAAATTTTTTTCTGGTGGATAGTGCAAGAAAATTTTTTTATCATTTTTTCAAAAAAAAGCAAAGGGGGTAGTCCATGGTTTTTTTTGTCTAAAAATATTTTTTCGCACTATCTGCAAAAACCCAAAATTTAAATTAAAGCCAATACGGTTCTCTACAAAACACAGTACAAATCAAGTTGATATCTAGAAAAGTAAGCAAGTTATGACCAAAAAGGTAAGCAGTTCTACTACTTCCTTTTTCCGGCCACTTTTTAGTAGAACTGGTAACCTTTTTGGTCATAACTTCCTAAGTTTTCAATATATCGACTTGATTTCTTTTGCGTTGGATAGATAACCGTAGTGGCCTTAATTAGAAATTTTTTTCTGGTGGATAGTGCAAGAAAATTTTTTTATCATTTTTTCAAAAAAAAGCAAAGGGGGTAGTCCATGGTTTTTTTTGTCTAAAAATATTTTTTCGCACTATCTGCAAAAACCCAAAATTTAAATTAAAGCCAATACGGTTCTCTACAAAACACAGTACAAATCAAGTTGATATCTAGAAAAGTAAGCAAGTTATGACCAAAAAGGTAAGCAGTTCTACTACTTCCTTTTTCCGGCCACTTTTTAGTAGAACTGGTAACCTTTTTGGTCATAACTTCCTAAGTTTTCAATATATCGACTTGATTTCTTTTGCGATGGATAGCTAACCGTAGTGGCCTTAATTAGAAATTTTTTTCTGGTGGATAGTGGAAGAAAATTTTTTTATAATTTTTTCAAAAAAAAGCAAAGGGGGTAGTCCATGGTATTTTTTGTCTAAAAATATTTTTTCGCACTATCTGCAAAAACCCAAAATTTAAATTAAAGCCAATACGGTTCTCTACAAAACACAGTACAAATCAAGTTGATATCTAGAAAAGTAAGCAAGTTATGACCAAAAAGGTAAGCAGTTCTACTACTTCCATTTTCCGGCCACTTTTTAGTAGAACTGGTAACCTTTTTGGTCATAACTTCCTAAGTTTTCAATATATCGACTTGATTTCTTTTGCGATGGATAGCTAACCGTAGTGGCCTCAATTAGAAATTTTTTTCTGGTGGATAGTGGAAGAAAATTTTTTTATCATTTTTTCAAAAAAAAGCAAAGGGGATAGTCCATGGTTTTTTTTGTCTAAAAATATTTTTTCGCACTATCTGCAAAAACCCAAAATTTAAATTAAAGCCAATACGGTTCTCTACAAAACACAGTACAAATCAAGTTGATATCTAGAAAAGTAAGCAAGTTATGACCAAAAAGGTAAGCAGTTCTACTGCTTCCTTTTTCCGGCCACTTTTTAGTAGAAATGGTAACCTTTTTGGTCATAACTTCCTAAGGTTTCAATATATCGACTTGATTTCTTTTGCGTTGGATAGATAACCGTAGTGGCCTTAATTAGAAATTTTTTTCTGGTGGATAGTGCAAGAAAATTTTTTTATCATTTTTTCAAAAAAAAGCAAAGGGGATAGTCCATGGTTTTTTTTGTCTAAAAATATTTTTTCGCACTATCTGCAAAAACCCAAAATTTAAATTAAAGCCAATACGGTTCTCTACAAAACACAGTACAAATCAAGTTGATATCTAGAAAAGTAAGCAAGTTATGACCAAAAAGGTAAGCAGTTCTACTACTTCCTTTTTCCGGCCACTTTTTAGTAGAACTGGTAACCTTTTTGGTCATAACTTCCTAAGTTTTCAATATATCGACTTGATTTCTTTTGCGATGGATAGCTAACCGTAGTGGCCTTAATTAGAAATTTTTTTCTGGTGGATAGTGGAAGAAAATTTTTTTATAATTTTTTCAAAAAAAAGCAAAGGGGGTAGTCCATGGTTTTTTTTGTCTAAAAATATTTTTTCGCACTATCTGCAAAAACCCAAAATTTAAATTAAAGCCAATACGGTTCTCTAAAAAACACAGTACAAATCAAGTTGATATCTAGAAAAGTAAGCAAGTTATGACCAAAAAGGTAAGCAGTTCTACTACTTCCTTTTTCCGGCCACTTTTTAGTAGAACTGGTAACCTTTTTGGTCATAACTTCCTAAGTTTTCAATATATCGACTTGATTTCTTTTGCGTTGGATAGATAACCGTAGTGGCCTTAATTAGAAATTTTTTTCTGGTGGATAGTGCAAGAAAATTTTTTTATCATTTTTTCAAAAAAAAGCAAAGGGGGTAGTCCATGGTTTTTTTTGTCTAAAAATATTTTTTCGCACTATCTACAAAAACCCAAAATTTAAATTAAAGCCAATACGGTTCTCTACAAAACACAGTACAAATCAAGTTGATATCTAGAAAAGTAAGCAAGTTATGACCAAAAAGGTAAGCAGTTCTACTACTTCCTTTTTCCGGCCACTTTTTAGTAGAACTGGTAACCTTTTTGGTCATAACTTCCTAAGTTTTCAATATATCGACTTGATTTCTTTTGCGATGGATAGTTAACCGTAGTGGCCTTAATTAGAAATTTTTTCTGGTGGATAGTGGAAGAAAATTTTTTTATAATTTTTTCAAAAAAAAGCAAAGGGGGTAGTCCATGGTTTTTTTTGTCTAAAAATATTTTTTCGCACTATCTGCAAAAACCCAAAATTCAGATTAAAGCCAATACGGTTCTCTACAAAACACAGTACAAATCAAGTTGATATCTAGAAAAGTAAGCAAGTTCTGACCAAAAAGGTAAGCAGTTCTACTACTTCCTTTTTCCGGCCACTTTTTAGTAGAACTGGTAACCTTTTTGGTCATAACTTCCTAAGGTTTCAATATATCGACTTGATTTCTTTTGCGATGGATAGCTAACCGTAGTGGCCTTAATTAGAAATTTTTTTCTGGTGGATAGTGGAAGAAAATTTTTTTATAATTTTTTCAAAAAAAAGCAAAGGGGGTAGTCCATGGTTTTTTTTGTCTAAAAATATTTTTTCGCACTATCTGCAAAAACCCAAAATTTAAATTAAAGCCAATACGGTTCTCTACAAAACACAGTACAAATCAAGTTGATATCTAGAAAAGTAAGCAAGTTATGACCAAAAAGGTAAGCAGTTCTGCTACTTCCTTTTCCCGGCCACTTTTTAGAAGAACTTGTAACCTTTTTGGTCATAACTTCGTAAGTTTTCAATATATCGACTTGATTTCTTTTGCGTTGGATAGATAACCGTAGTGGCCTTAATTAGAAATTTTTTTCTGGTGGATAGTGCAAGAAAATTTTTTTATCATTTTTTCAAAAAAAAGCAAAGGTAGTCCATGGTTTTTTTTGTCTAAAAATATTTTTTCGCACTATCTGCAAAAATCAAAAATTTAAATTAAAGCCAATACGGTTCGCTACAAAACACAGTACAAATCAAGTTGATATCTAGAAAAGTAAGCAAGTTATGACCAAAAAGGTAAGCAGTTCTACTACTTCCTTTTTCCGGCCACTTTTTAGTAGAACTGGTAACCTTTTTGGTCATAACTTCCTAAGTTTTCAATATATCGACTTGATTTCTTTTGCGTTGGATAGATAACCGTAGTGGCCTTAATTAGAAATTTTTTTCTGGTGGATAGTGCAAGAAAATTTTTTTATCATTTTTTCAAAAAAAAGCAAAGTGGGTAGTCCATGGTTTTTTTTGTCTAAAAATATTTTTTCGCACTATCTGCAAAAACCCAAAATTTAAATTAAAGCCAATACGGTTCTCTACAAAACACAGTACAAATCAAGTTGATATCTAGAAAAGTAAGCAAGTTATGACCAAAAAGGTAAGCAGTTCTACTACTTCCTTTTTCCGGCCACTTTTTAGTAGAACTGGTAACCTTTTTGGTCATAACTTCCTAAGTTTTCAATATATCGACTTGATTTCTTTTGCGATGGATAGTTAACCGTAGTGGCCTTAATTAGAAATTTTTTTCTGGTGGATAGTGGAAGAAAATTTTTTTATAATTTTTTCAAAAAAAAGCAAAGGGGGTAGTCCAGGGTTTTTTTTGTCTAAAAATATTTTTTCGCACTATCTGCAAAAACCTAAAATTTAAATTAAAGCCAATACGGTTCTCTACAAAACACAGTACAAATCAAGTTGATATCTAGAAAAGTAAGCAAGTTCTGACCAAAAAGGTAAGCAGTTCTACTGCTTCCTTTTTCCGGCCACTTTTTAGTAGAACTGGTAACCTTTTTGGTCATAACTTGCTTACTTTTCTAGATATCAACTTGATTTCTTTTGCGTTGGATAGCTAACCGTAGTGGCCTTAATTAGAAATTTTTTTCTGGTGGATAGTGGAAGAAAATTTTTTTATAATTTTTTCAAAAAAAAGCAAAGGGGGTAGACCATGGTTTTTTTTGTCTAAAAATATTTTTTCGCACTATCTGCAAAAACCCAAACTTCAAATTAAAGCCAATACGGTTCTCTACAAAACACAGTACAAATCAAGTTGATATCTAGAAAAGTAAGCAAGTTCTGACCAAAAAGGTAAGCAGTTCTACTACTTCCTTTTTCCGGCCACTTTTTAGTAGAACTGGTAACCTTTTTGGTCATAACTTCCTGAGGTTTCAATATATCGACTTGATTTCTTTTGCGATGGATAGCTAACCGTAGTGGCCTTAATTAGAAATTTTTTTCTGGTGGATAGTGGAAGAAAATTTTTTTATAATTTTTTCAAAAAAAAGCAAAGGGGGTAGTCCATGGTTTTTTTTGTCTAAAAATATTTTTTCGCACTATCTGCAAAAACCCAAAATTTAAATTAAAGCCAATACGGTTCTCTACAAAACACAGTACAAATCAAGTTGATATCTAGAAAAGTAAGCAAGTTATGACCAAAAAGGTAAGCAGTTCTACTGCTTCCTTTTTCCGGCCACTTTTTAGTAGAACTGGTAACCTTTTTGGTCATAACTTCCTAAGTTTTCAATATATCGACTTGATTTCTTTTGCGATGGATAGCTAACCGTAGTGGCCTTAATTAGAAATTTTTTTCTGGTGGATAGTGCAAGAAAATTTTTTTATCATTTTTTCAAAAAAAAGCAAAGGGGGTAGTCCATGGTTTTTTTTGTCTAAAAATATTTTTTCGCACTATCTGCAAAAACCCAAAATTTAAATTAAAGCCAATACGGTTCTCTACAAAACACAGTACAAATCAAGTTGATATCTAGAAAAGTAAGCAAGTTATGACCAAAAAGGTAAGCAGTTCTACTACTTCCTTTTTCCGGCCACTTTTTAGTAGAACTGGTAACCTTTTTGGTCATAACTTCCTAAGTTTTCAATATATCGACTTGATTTCTTTTGCGATGGATAGCTAACCGTAGTGGTCTTAATTAGAAATTTTTTTCTGGTGGATAGTGGAAGAAAATTTTTTTATAATTTTTTCAAAAAAAAGCAAAGGGGGTAGTCCATGGTTTTTTTTGTCTAAAAATATTTTTTCGCACTATCTGCAAAAACCCAAAATTTAAATTAAAGCCAATACGGTTCTCTACAAAACACAGTACAAATCAAGTTGATATCTAGAAAAGTAAGCAAGTTCTGACCAAAAAGGTAAGCAGTTCTACTACTTCCTTTTTCCGGCCACTTTTTAGTAGAACTGGTAACCTTTTTGGTCATAACTTCCTAAGGTTTCAATATATCGACTTGCGATGGATAGCTAACCGTAGTGGCCTTAATTAGAAATTTTTTTCTGGTGGATAGTGGAAGAAAATTTTTTTATAATTTTTTCAAAAAAAAGCAAAGGGGGTAGTCCATGGTTTTTTTTGTCTAAAAATATTTTTTCGCACTATCTGCAAAAACCCAAAATTTAAATTAAAGCCAATACGGTTCTCTACAAAACACAGTACAAATCAAGTTGATATCTAGAAAAGTAAGCAAGTTATGACCAAAAAGGTAAGCAGTTCTACTACTTCCTTTTTCTGCCACTTTTTAGTAGAACTGGTAACCTTTTTGGTCATAACTTCCTAAGTTTTCAATATATCGACTTGATTTCTTTTGCGATGGATAGCTAACCGTAGTGGCCTTAATTAGAAATTTTTTTCTGGTGGATAGTGGAAGAAAATTTTTTATAATTTTTTCAAAAAAAAAGCAAAGGGGGTAGTCCATGGTTTTTTTGTCTAAAAATATTTTTTCGCACTATCTGCAAAACCCAAAATTTAAATTAAAGCCAATACGGTTCTCTACAAAACACAGTACAAATCAAGTTGATATCTAGAAAAGTAAGCAAGTTATGACCAAAAAGGTAAGCAGTTCTACTACTTCCTTTTTCCGGCCACTTTTTAGTAGAACTGGTAACCTTTTTGGTCATAACTTCCTAAGTTTTCAATATATCGACTTGATTTCTTTTGCGATGGATAGCTAACCGTAGTGGTCTTAATTAGAAATTTTTTTCTGGTGGATAGTGGAAGAAAATTTTTTATAATTTTTTCAAAAAAAAGCAAGGGGGTAGTCCATGGTTTTTTTGTCTAAAAATATTTTTTCGCACTATCTGCAAAAACCCAAAATTTAAATTAAAGCAATACGGTTCTCTACAAAACACAGTACAAATCAAGTTGATATCTAGAAAAGTAAGCAAGTTCTGACCAAAAAGGTAAGCAGTTCTACTACTTCCTTTTTCCGGCCACTTTTTAGTAGAACTGGTAACCTTTTTGGTCATAACTTCCTAAGGTTTCAATATATCGACTTGCGATGGATAGCTAACCGTAGTGGCCTTAATTAGAAATTTTTTCTGGTGGATAGTGGAAGAAAATTTTTTTATAATTTTTTCAAAAAAAAGCAAAGGGGGTAGTCCATGGTTTTTTTTGTCTAAAAATATTTTTTCGCACTATCTGCAAAAACCCAAAATTTAAATTAAAGCCAATACGGTTCTCTACAAAACACAGTACAAATCAAGTTGATATCTAGAAAAGTAAGCAAGTTATGACCAAAAAGGTAAGCAGTTCTACTACTTCCTTTTTCCGGCCACTTTTTAGTAGAACTGGTAACCTTTTTGGTCATAACTTCCTAAGTTTTCAATATATCGACTTGATTTCTTTTGCGATGGATAGCTAACCGTAGTGGCCTTAATTAGAAATTTTTTTCTGGTGGATAGTGGAAGAAAATTTTTTTATAATTTTTTCAAAAAAAAGCAAAGGGGGTGGTAGTCCATGGTTTTTTTTGTCTAAAAATATTTTTTCGCACTATCTGCAAAAACCCAAAATTTAAATTAAAGCCAATACGGTTCTCTACAAAACACAGTACAAATCAAGTTGATATCTAGAAAAGTAAGCAAGTTCTGACCAAAAAGGTAAGCAGTTCTACTGCTTCCTTTTTCCGGCCACTTTTTAGTAGAACTGGTAACCTTTTTGGTCATAACTTGCTTACTTTTCTAGATATCAACTTGATTTCTTTTGCGTTGGATAGCTAACCGTAGTGGCCTTAATTAGAAATTTTTTTCTGGTGGATAGTGGAAGAAAATTTTTTTATAATTTTTTCAAAAAAAAGCAAAGGGGGTAGTCCATGGTTTTTTTTGTCTAAAAATATTTTTTCGCACTATCTGCAAAAACCCAAAATTTAAATTAAAGCCAATACGGTTCTCTACAAAACACAGTACAAATCAAGTTGATATCTAGAAAAGTAAGCAAGTTCTGACCAAAAAGGTAAGCAGTTCTACTACTTCCTTTTTCCGGCCACTTTTTAGTAGAACTGGTAACCTTTTTGGTCATAACTTCCTGAGGTTTCAATATATCGACTTGATTTCTTTTGCGATGGATAGCTAACCGTAGTGGCCTTAATTAGAAATTTTTTTCTGGTGGATAGTGGAAGAAAATTTTTTTATAATTTTTTCAAAAAAAAGCAAAGGGGGTAGTCCATGGTTTTTTTTGTCTAAAAATATTTTTTCGCACTATCTGCAAAAACCCAAAATTTAAATTAAAGCCAATACGGTTCTCTACAAAACACAGTACAAATCAAGTTGATATCTAGAAAAGTAAGCAAGTTATGACCAAAAAGGTAAGCAGTTCTACTACTTCCTTTTTCCGGCCACTTTTTAGTAGAACTGGTAACCTTTTTGGTCATAACTTCCTAAGTTTTCAATATATCGACTTGATTTCTTTTGCGATGGATAGCTAACCGTAGTGGCCTTAATTAGAAATTTTTTTCTGGTGGATAGTGGAAGAAAATTTTTTTATAATTTTTTCAAAAAAAAGCAAAGGGGGTAGTCCATGGTTTTTTTTGTCTAAAAATATTTTTTCGCACTATCTGCAAAAACCCAAAATTTAAATTAAAGCCAATACGGTTCTCTACAAAACACAGTACAAATCAAGTTGATATCTAGAAAAGTAAGCAAGTTATGACCAAAAAGGTAAGCAGTTCTACTACTTCCTTTTTCCGGCCACTTTTTAGTAGAACTGGTAACCTTTTTGGTCATAACTTCCTAAGTTTTCAATATATCGACTTGATTTCTTTTGCGATGGATAGCTAACCGTAGTGGCCTTAATTAGAAATTTTTTTCTGGTGGATAGTGGAAGAAAATTTTTTTATCATTTTTTCAAAAAAAAGCAAAGAGGGTAGTCCATGGTTTTTTTTGTCTAAAAATATTTTTCGCACTATCTGCAAAAACCCAAAATTTAAATTAAAGCCAATACGGTTCTCTACAAAACACAGTACAAATCAAGTTGATATCTAGAAAAGTAAGCAAGTTCTGACAAAAAACGTAAGCAGTTCTACTACTTCCTTTTTCCGGCCACTTTTTAGTAGAACTGGTAACCTTTTTGGTCATAACTTCCTAAGGTTTCAATATATCGACTTGATTTCTTTTGCGATGGATAGCTAACCGTAGTGGCCTTAATTAGAAATTTTTTTCTGGTGGATAGTGGAAGAAAATTTTTTTATAATTTTTTCAAAAAAAAGCAAAGGGGGTAGTCCATGGTTTTTTTTGTCTAAAAATATTTTTTCGCACTATCTGCAAAAACCCAAAATTTAAATTAAAGCCAATACGGTTCTCTACAAAACACAGTACAAATCAAGTTGATATCTAGAAAAGTAAGCAAGTTATGACCAAAAAGGTAAGCAGTTCTACTACTTCCTTTTTCCGGCCACTTTTTAGTAGAACTGGTAACCTTTTTTGGTCATAACTTCCTAAGTTTTCAATATATCGACTTGATTTCTTTTGCGTTGGATAGCTAACCGTAGTGGCCTTAATTAGAAATTTTTTTCTGGTGGATAGTGGAAGAAAATTTTTTTATAATTTTTCAAAAAAAAGCAAAGGGGGTAGTCCATGGTTTTTTTTGTCTAAAAATATTTTTTCGCACTATCTGCAAAAACCCAAAATTTAAATTAAAGCCAATACGGTTCTCTACAAAACACAGTACAAATCAAGTTGATATCTAGAAAAGTAAGCAAGTTATGACCAAAAAGGTAAGCAGTTCTACTACTTCCTTTTTCCGGCCACTTTTTAGTAGAACTGGTAACCTTTTTGGTCATAACTTCCTAAGTTTTCAATATATCGACTTGATTTCTTTTGCGATGGATAGCTAACCGTAGTGGCCTTAATTAGAAATTTTTTTCTGGTGGATAGTGGAAGAAAATTTTTTATAATTTTTTCAAAAAAAAGCAAAGGGGGTAGTCCATGGTTTTTTTTGTCTAAAAATATTTTTTCGCACTATCTGCAAAAATCCAAAATTTAAATTAAAGCCAATACGGTTCTCTACAAAACACAGTACAAATCAAGTTGATATCTAGAAAAGTAAGCAAGTTCTGACCAAAAAGGTAAGCAGTTCTACTGCTTCCTTTTTCCGGCCACTTTTTAGTAGAACTGGTAACCTTTTTGGTCATAACTTCCTAAGTTTTCAATATATCGACTTGATTTCTTTTGCGATGGATAGCTAACCGTAGTGGCCTTAATTAGAAATTTTTTTCTGGTGGATAGTGCAAGAAAATTTTTTTATCATTTTTTCAAAAAAAAGCAAAGGGGGTAGTCCATGGTTTTTTTTGTCTAAAAATATTTTTTCGCACTATCTGCAAAAACCCAAAATTTAAATTAAAGCCAATACGGTTCTCTACAAAACACAGTACAAATCAAGTTGATATCTAGAAAAGTAAGCAAGTTATGACCAAAAAGGTAAGCAGTTCTACTGCTTCCTTTTTCCGGCCACTTTTTAGTAGAACTGGTAACCTTTTTGGTCATAACTTCCTGAGGTTTCAATATATCGACTTGATTTCTTTTGCGATGGATAGCTAACCGTAGTGGCCTTAATTAGAAATTTTTTTCTGGTGGATAGTGGAAGAAAATTTTTTTATAATTTTTTCAAAAAAAAGCAAAGGGGGTAGTCCATGGTTTTTTTTGTCTAAAAATATTTTTTCGCACTATCTGCAAAAACCCAAAATTTAAATTAAAGCCAATACGGTTCTCTACAAAACACAGTACAAATCAAGTTGATATCTAGAAAAGTAAGCAAGTTATGACCAAAAAGGTAAGCAGTTCTACTGCTTCCTTTTTCCGGCCACTTTTTAGTAGAACTGGTAACCTTTTTGGTCATAACTTCCTAAGTTTTCAATATATCGACTTGATTTCTTTTGCGATGGATAGCTAACCGTAGTGGCCTTAATTAGAAATTTTTTTCTGGTGGATAGTGCAAGAAAATTTTTTTATCATTTTTTCAAAAAAAAGCAAAGGGGGTAGTCCATGGTTTTTTTTGTCTAAAAATATTTTTTCGCACTATCTGCAAAAAACCAAAATTTAAATTAAAGCCAATACGGTTCTCTACAAAACACAGTACAAATCAAGTTGATATCTAGAAAAGTAAGCAAGTTATGACCAAAAAGGTAAGCAGTTCTACTACTTCCTTTTTCCGGCCACTTTTTAGTAGAACTGGTAACCTTTTTGGTCATAACTTCCTAAGTTTTCAATATATCGACTTGATTTCTTTTGCGATGGATAGCTAACCGCAGTGGCCTTAATTAGAAATTTTTTTCTGGTGGATAGTGCAAGAAAATTTTTTTATCATTTTTTCAAAAAAAGCAAAGGGGGTAGTCCATGGTTTTTTTTGTCTAAAAATATTTTTCGCACTATCTGCAAAAACCCAAAATTTAAATTAAAGCCAATACGGTTCTCTACAAAACACAGTACAAATCAAGTTGATATCTAGAAAAGTAAGCAAGTTATGACCAAAAGGTAAGCAGTTCTACTGCTTCCTTTTTCCGGCCACTTTTTAGTAGAACTGGTAACCTTTTTGGTCATAACTTCCTGAGGTTTCAATATATCGACTTGATTTCTTTTGCGATGGATAGCTAACCGTAGTGGCCTTAATTAGAAATTTTTTTCTGGTGGATAGTGGAAGAAAATTTTTTTATAATTTTTTCAAAAAAAAGCAAAGGGGGTAGTCCATGGTTTTTTTTTGTCTAAAAATATTTTTTCGCACTATCTGCAAAAACCCAAAATTTAAATTAAAGCCAATACGGTTCTCTACAAAACACAGTACAAATCAAGTTGATATCTAGAAAAGTAAGCAAGTTATGACCAAAAAGGTAAGCAGTTCTACTGCTTCCTTTTTCCGGCCACTTTTTAGTAGAACTGGTAACCTTTTTGGTCATAACTTCCTAAGTTTTCAATATATCGACTTGATTTCTTTTGCGATGGATAGCTAACCGTAGTGGCCTTAATTAGAAATTTTTTTCTGGTGGATAGTGCAAGAAAATTTTTTTATCATTTTTTCAAAAAAAAGCAAAGGGGGTAGTCCATGGTTTTTTTTGTCGAAAAATATTTTTTCGCACTATCTGCAAAAAACCAAAATTTAAATTAAAGCCAATACGGTTCTCTACAAAACACAGTACAAATCAAGTTGATATCTAGAAAAGTAAGCAAGTTATGACCAAAAAGGTAAGCAGTTCTACTACTTCCTTTTTCCGGCCACTTTTTAGTAGAACTGGTAACCTTTTTGGTCATAACTTCCTAAGTTTTCAATATATCGACTTGATTTCTTTTGCGATGGATAGCTAACCGTAGTGGCCTTAATTAGAAATTTTTTTCTGGTGGATAGTGGAAGAAAATTTTTTTATAATTTTTTCAAAAAAAAGCAAAGGGGGTAGTCCATGGTTTTTTTTGTCTAAAAATATTTTTTCGCACTATCTGCAAAAACCCAAAATTTAAATTAAAGCCAATACGGTTCTCTACAAAACACAGTACAAATCAAGTTGATATCTAGAAAAGTAAGCAAGTTCTGACCAAAAAGGTAAGCAGTTCTACTACTTCTTTTTTCCGGCCACTTTTTAGTAGAACTGGTAACCTTTTTGGTCATAACTTCCTAAGGTTTCAATATATCGACTTGCGATGGATAGCTAACCGTAGTGGCCTTAATTAGAAATTTTTTTCTGGTGGATAGTGGAAGAAAATTTTTTTATAATTTTTTCAAAAAAAAAGCAAAGGGGGTAGTCCATGGTTTTTTTTTGTCTAAAAATATTTTTTCGCACTATCTGCAAAAACCCAAAATTTAAATTAAAGCCAATACGGTTCTCTACAAAACACAGTACAAATCAAGTTGATATCTAGAAAAGTAAGCAAGTTATGACCAAAAAGGTAAGCAGTTCTACTACTTCCTTTTTATGGCCACTTTTTAGTAGAACTGGTAACCTTTTTGGTCATAACTTCCTAAGTTTTCAATATATCGACTTGATTTCTTTTGCGATGGATAGCTAACCGTAGTGGCCTTAATTAGAAATTTTTTTCTGGTGGATAGTGGAAGAAAATTTTTTTATAATTTTTTCAAAAAAAAGCAAAGGGGGTAGTCCATGGTTTTTTTTGTCTAAAAATATTTTTTCGCACTATCTGCAAAAACCCAAAATTTAAATTAAAGCCAATACGGTTCTCTACAAAACACAGTACAAATCAAGTTGATATCTAGAAAAGTAAGCAAGTTCTGACAAAAAAGGTAAGCAGTTCTACTACTTCCTTTTTCCGGCCACTTTTTAGTAGAACTGGTAACCTTTTTGGTCATAACTTCCTAAGGTTTCAATATATCGACTTGATTTCTTTTGCGATGGATAGCTAACCGTAGTGGCCTTAATTAGAAATTTTTTTCTGGTGGATAGTGGAAGAAAATTTTTTTATAATTTTTTCAAAAAAAAGCAAAGGGGGTAGTCCATGGTTTTTTTTGTCTAAAAATATTTTTTCGCACTATCTGCAAAAACCCAAAATTTAAATTAAAGCCAATACGGTTCTCTACAAAACACAGTACAAATCAAGTTGATATCTAGAAAAGTAAGCAAGTTATGACCAAAAAGGTAAGCAGTTCTACTACTTCCTTTTTCCGGCCACTTTTTAGTAGAACTGGTAACCTTTTTGGTCATAACTTCCTAAGTTTTCAATATATCGACTTGATTTCTTTTGCGTTGGATAGCTAACCGTAGTGGGCTTAATTAGAAATTTTTTTCTGGTGGATAGTGGAAGAAAATTTTTTTATAATTTTTTCAAAAAAAAGCAAAGGGGGTAGTCCATGGTTTTTTTTGTCTAAAAATATTTTTTCGCACTATCTGCAAAAACCCAAAATTTAAATTAAAGCCAATACGGTTCTCTACAAAACACAGTACAAATCAAGTTGATATCTAGAAAAGTAAGCAAGTTATGACCAAAAAGGTAAGCAGTTCTACTACTTCCTTTTTCCGGCCACTTTTTAGTAGAACTGGTAACCTTTTTGGTCATAACTTCCTAAGTTTTCAATATATCGACTTGATTTCTTTTGCGATGGATAGCTAACCGTAGTGGCCTTAATTAGAAATTTTTTTCTGGTGGATAGTGGAAGAAAATTTTTTTATAATTTTTTCAAAAAAAAGCAAAGGGGGTAGTCCATGGTTTTTTTTGTCTAAAAATATTTTTTCGCACTATCTGCAAAAACCCAAAATTTAAATTAAAGCCAATACGGTTCTCTACAAAACACAGTACAAATCAAGTTGATATCTAGAAAAGTAAGCAAGTTCTGACCAAAAAGGTAAGCAGTTCTACTGCTTCCTTTTTCCGGCCACTTTTTAGTAGAACTGGTAACCTTTTTGGTCATAACTTCCTAAGTTTTCAATATATCGACTTGATTTCTTTTGCGATGGATAGCTAACCGTAGTGGCCTTAATTAGAAATTTTTTTCTGGTGGATAGTGCAAGAAAATTTTTTTATCATTTTTTCAAAAAAAAGCAAAGGGGGTAGTCCATGGTTTTTTTTGTCTAAAAATATTTTTTCGCACTATCTGCAAAAACCCAAAATTTAAATTAAAGCCAATACGGTTCTCTACAAAACACAGTACAAATCAAGTTGATATCTAGAAAAGTAAGCAAGTTATGACCAAAAAGGTAAGCAGTTCTACTGCTTCCTTTTTCCGGCCACTTTTTAGTAGAACTGGTAACCTTTTTGGTCATAACTTCCTAAGTTTTCAATATATCGACTTGATTTCTTTTGCGATGGATAGCTAACCGTAGTGGCCTTAATTAGAAATTTTTTTCTGGTGGATAGTGGAAGAAAATTTTTTTATCATTTTTTCAAAAAAAAGCAAAGGGGGTAGTCCATGGTTTTTTTTGTCTAAAAATATTTTTTCGCACTATCTGCAAAAACCCAAAATTTAAATTAAAGCCAATACGGTTCTCTACAAAACACAGTACAAATCAAGTTGATATCTAGAAAAGCAAGCAAGTTATGACCAAAAAGGTAAGCAGTTCTACTACTTCCTTTTTCCGGCCACTTTTTAGTAGAACTGGTAACCTTTTTGGTCATAACTTCCTAAGTTTTCAATATATCGACTTGATTTCTTTTGTGATGGATAGCTAACCGTAGTGGCCTTAATTAGAAATTTTTTTCTGGTGGATAGTGGAAGAAAATTTTTTTATAATTTTTTCAAAAAAAAGCAAAGGGGGTAGTCCGTGGTTTTTTTTGTCTAAAAATATTTTTTCGCACTATCTGCAAAAACCCAAAATATAATTAAAGCCAATACGGTTCTCTACAAAACACAGTACAAATCAAGTTGATATCTAGAAAAGTAAGCAAGTTATGACCTAAAAGGTAAGCAGTTCTACTACTTCCTTTTTCCGGCCACTTTTTAGTAGAACTGGTAACCTTTTTGGTCATAACTTCCTAAGTTTTCAATATATCGACTTGATTTCTTTTGCGATGGATAGCTAACCGTAGTGGCCTTAATTAGAAATTTTTTTCTGGTGGATAGTGGAAGAAAATTTTTTTATAATTTTTTCAAAAAAAAGCAAAGGGGGTAGTCCATGGTTTTTTTTGTCTAAAAATATTTTTTCGCACTATCTGCAAAAACCCAAAATTTAAATTAAAGCCAATACGGTTCTCTACAAAACACAGTACAAATCAAGTTGATATCTAGAAAAGTAAGCAAGTTATGACCAAAAAGGTAAGCAGTTCTACTACTTCCTTTTTCCGGCCACTTTTTAGTAGAACTGGTAACCTTTTTGGTCATAACTTCCTAAGTTTTCAATATATCGACTTGATTTCTTTTGCGTTGGATAGATAACCGTAGTGGCCTTAATTAGAAATTTTTTTCTGGTGGATAGTGCAAGAAAATTTTTTTATAATTTTTTCAAAAAAAAGCAAAGGGGGTAGTCCATGGTTTTTTTTGTCTAAAAATATTTTTTCGCACTATCTGCAAAAACCCAAAATTTAAATTAAAGCCAATACGGTTCTCTACAAAACACAGTACAAATCAAGTTGATATCTAGAAAAGTAAGCAAGTTATGACCAAAAAGGTAAGCAGTTCTACTGCTTCCTTTTTCCGGCCACTTTTTAGTAGAACTGGTAACCTTTTTGGTCATAACTTCCTAAGTTTTCAATATATCGACTTGATTTCTTTTGCGATGGATAGCTAACCGTAGTGGCCTTAATTAGAAATTTTTTTCTGGTGGATAGTGCAAGAAAATTTTTTTATCATTTTTTCAAAAAAAAGCAAAGGGGGTAGTCCATGGTTTTTTTTGTCTAAAAATATTTTTTCGCACTATCTGCAAAAACCCAAAATTTAAATTAAAGCCAATACGGTTCTCTACAAAACACAGTACAAATCAAGTTGATATCTAGAAAAGTAAGCAAGTTATGACCAAAAAGGTAAGCAGTTCTACTGCTTCCTTTTTCCGGCCACTTTTTAGTAGAACTGGTAACCTTTTTGGTCATAACTTCCTAAGTTTTCAATATATCGACTTGATTTCTTTTGCGATGGATAGCTAACCGTAGTGGCCTTAATTAGAAATTTTTTTCTGGTGGATAGTGGAAGAAAATTTTTTTATCATTTTTTCAAAAAAAAGCAAAGGGGGTAGTCCATGGTTTTTTTTGTCTAAAAATATTTTTTCGCACTATCTGCAAAAACCCAAAATTTAAATTAAAGCCAATACGGTTCTCTACAAAACACAGTACAAATCAAGTTGATATCTAGAAAAGCAAGCAAGTTATGACCAAAAAGGTAAGCAGTTCTACTACTTCCTTTTTCCGGCCACTTTTTAGTAGAACTGGTAACCTTTTTGGTCATAACTTCCTAAGTTTTCAATATATCGACTTGATTTCTTTTGTGATGGATAGCTAACCGTAGTGGCCTTAATTAGAAATTTTTTTCTGGTGGATAGTGGAAGAAAATTTTTTTATAATTTTTTCAAAAAAAAGCAAAGGGGGTAGTCCATGGTTTTTTTTGTCTAAAAATATTTTTTCGCACTATCTGCAAAAACCCAAAATATAATTAAAGCCAATACGGTTCTCTACAAAACACAGTACAAATCAAGTTGATATCTAGAAAAGTAAGCAAGTTATGACCAAAAAGGTAAGCAGTTCTACTACTTCCTTTTTCCGGCCACTTTTTAGTAGAACTGGTAACCTTTTTGGTCATAACTTCCTAAGTTTTCAATATATCGACTTGATTTCTTTTGCGTTGGATAGCTAACCGTAGTGGCCTTAATTAGAAATTTTTTTCTGGTGGATAGTGGAAGAAAATTTTTTTATAATTTTTTCAAAAAAAAGCAAAGGGGGTAGTCCATGGTTTTTTTTGTCTAAAAATATTTTTTCGCACTATCTGCAAAAACCCAAAATTTAAATTAAAGCCAATACGGTTCTCTACAAAACACAGTACAAATCAAGTTGATATCTAGAAAAGTAAGCAAGTTGTGACCAAAAAGGTAAGCAGTTCTACTGCTTCCTTTTTCCGGCCACTTTTTAGTAGAACTGGTAACCTTTTTGGTCATAACTTCCTAAGTTTTCAATATATCGACTTGATTTCTTTTGCGATGGATAGCTAACCGTAGTGGCCTTAATTAGAAATTTTTTTCTGGTGGATAGTGCAAGAAAATTTTTTTATCATTTTTTCAAAAAAAAGCAAAGGGGGTAGTCCATGGTTTTTTTTGTCTAAAAATATTTTTTCGCACTATCTGCAAAAACCCAAAATTTAAAATAAAGCCAATACGGTTCTCTACAAAACACAGTACAAATCAAGTTGATATCTAGAAAAGTAAGCAAGTTCTGACCAAAAAGGTAAGCAGTTCTACTACTTCCTTTTTCCGGCCACTTTTTAGTAGAACTGGTAACCTTTTTGGTCATAACTTCCTAAGGTTTCAATATATCGACTTAATTTCTTTTGCGATGGATAGCTAACCGTAGTGGCCTTAATTAGAAATTTTTTTCTGGTGGATAGTGGAAGAAAATTTTTTTATAATTTTTTCAAAAAAAAGCAAAGGGGGTAGTCCATGGTTTTTTTTGTCTAAAAATATTTTTTCGCACTATCTGCAAAAACCCAAAATTTAAATTAAAGCCAATACGGTTCTCTACAAAACACAGTACAAATCAAGTTGATATCTAGAAAAGTAAGCAAGTTATGACCAAAAAGGTAAGCAGTTCTACTACTTCCTTTTTCCGGCCACTTTTTAGTAGAACTGGTAACCTTTTTGGTCATAACTTCCTAAGTTTTCAATATATCGACTTGATTTCTTTTGCGATGGATAGCTAACCGTAGTGGCCTTAATTAGAAATTTTTTTCTGGTGGATAGTGGAAGAAAATTTTTTTATAATTTTTTCAAAAAAAAGCAAAGGGGGTAGTCCATGGTTTTTTTTGTCTAAAAATATTTTTTCGCACTATCTGCAAAAACCCAAAATTTAAATTAAAGCCAATACGGTTCTCTACAAAACACAGTACAAATCAAGTTGATATCTAGAAAAGTAAGCAAGTTATGACCAAAAAGGTAAGCAGTTCTACTACTTCCTTTTTCCGGCCACTTTTTAGTAGAACTGGTAACCTTTTTGGTCATAACTTCCTAAGTTTTCAATAAATCAACTTGATTTTTTTTGCGTTGGATAGCTAACCGTAGTGGCCTTAATTAGAAATTTTTTTCTGGTGGATAGTGCAAGAAAATTTTTTTATCATTTTTTCAAAAAAAAGCAAAGGGGGTAGTCCATGGTTTTTTTTGTCTAAAAATATTTTTTCGCACTATCTGCAAAAACCCAAAATTTAAATTAAAGCCAATACGGTTCTCTACAAAACACAGTACAAATCAAGTTGATATCTAGAAAAGTAAGCAAGTTGTGACCAAAAAGGTAAGCAGTTCTACTGCTTCCTTTTTCCGGCCACTTTTTAGTAGAACTGGTAACCTTTTTGGTCATAACTTCCTAAGTTTTCAATATATTGACTTGATTTCTTTTGCGATGGATAGCTAACCGTAGTGGCCTTAATTAGAAATTTTTTTCTGGTGGATAGTGGAAGAAAATTTTTTTATAATTTTTTCAAAAAAAAGCAAAGGGGGTAGTCCATGGTTTTTTTTGTCTAAAAATATTTTTTCGCACTATCTGCAAAAACCCAAAATTTAAATTAAAGCCAATACGGTTCTCTACAAAACACAGTACAAATCAAGTTGATATCTAGAAAAGTAAGCAAGTTATGACCAAAAAGGTAAGCAGTTCTACTACTTCCTTTTTCCGGCCACTTTTTAGTAGAACTGGTAACCTTTTTGGTCATAACTTCCTAAGGTTTCAATATATCGACTTGATTTCTTTTGCGATGGATAGCTAACCGTAGTGGCCTTAATTAGAAATTTTTTTCTGGTGGATAGTGGAAGAAAATTTTTTTATAATTTTTTCAAAAAAAAGCAAAGGGGGTAGTCCATGGTTTTTTTTGTCTAAAAATATTTTTTCGCACTATCTGCAAAAACCCAAAACTTAAATTAAAGCCAATACGGTTCGCTACAAAACACAGTACAAATCAAGTTGATATCTAGAAAAGTAAGCAAGTTCTGACCAAAAAGGTAAGCAGTTCTACTACTTCCTTTTTCCGGCCACTTTTTAGTAGAACTGGTAACCTTTTTGGTCATAACTTCCTAAGGTTTCAATATATCGACTTGATTTCTTTTGCGATGGATAGCTAACCGTAGTGGCCTTAATTAGAAATTTTTTTCTGGTGGATAGTGGAAGAAAATTTTTTTATAATTTTTTCAAAAAAAAGCAAAGGGGGTAGTCCATGGTTTTTTTTGTCTAAAAATATTTTTTCGCACTATCTGCAAAAACCCAAAATTTAAATTAAAGCCAATACGGTTCTCTACAAAACACAGTACAAATCAAGTTGATATCTAGAAAAGTAAGCAAGTTATGACCAAAAAGGTAAGCAGTTCTACTACTTCCTTTTTCCGGCCACTTTTTAGTAGAACTGGTAACCTTTTTGGTCATAACTTCCTAAGTTTTCAATATATCGACTTGATTTCTTTTGCGATGGATAGCTAACCGTAGTGGCCTTAATTAGAAATTTTTTTCTGGTGGATAGTGGAAAAAAATTTTTTTATAATTTTTTCAAAAAAAAGCAAAGGGGGTAGTCCATGGTTTTTTTTGTCTAAAAATATTTTTTCGCACTATCTGCAAAAACCCAAAATTTAAATTAAAGCCAATACGGTTCTCTACAAAACACAGTACAAATCAAGTTGATATCTAGAAAAGTAAGCAAGTTCTGACCAAAAAGGTAAGCAGTTCTACTGCTTCCTTTTTCCGGCCACTTTTTAGTAGAACTGGTAACCTTTTTGGTCATAACTTCCTAAGTTTTCAATATATCGACTTGATTTCTTTTGCGTTGGATAGATAACCGTAGTGGCCTTAATTAGAAATTTTTTTCTGGTGGATAGTGCAAGAAAATTTTTTTATCATTTTTTCAAAAAAAAGCAAAGGGGGTAGTCCATGGTTTTTTTTGTCTAAAAATATTTTTTCGCACTATCTGCAAAAACCCAAAATTTAAATTAAAGCCAATACGGTTCTCTACAAAACACAGTACAAATCAAGTTGATATCTAGAAAAGTAAGCAAGTTATGACCAAAAAGGTAAGCAGTTCTACTACTTCCTTTTTCCGGCCACTTTTTAGTAGAACTGGTAACCTTTTTGGTCATAACTTCCTAAGTTTTCAATATATCGACTTGATTTCTTTTGCGTTGGATAGATAACCGTAGTGGCCTTAATTAGAATTTTTTTTCTGGTGGATAGTGCAAGAAAATTTTTTTATCATTTTTTCAAAAAAAAGCAAAGGGGGTAGTCCATGGTTTTTTTGTCTAAAAATATTTTTTCGCACTATCTGCAAAAACCCAAAATTTAAATTAAAGCCAATACGGTTCTCTACAAAACACAGTACAAATCAAGTTGATATCTAGAAAAGTAAGCAAGTTATGACCAAAAAGGTAAGCAGTTCTACTACTTCCTTTTTCCGGCCACTTTTTAGTAGAACTGGTAACCTTTTTGGTCATAACTTCCTAAGTTTTCAATATATCGACTTGATTTCTTTTGCGATGGATAGCTAACCGTAGTGGCCTTAATTAGAAATTTTTTTCTGGTGGATAGTGCAAGAAAATTTTTTTATCATTTTTTCAAAAAAAAGCAAAGGGGGTAGTCCATGGTTTTTTTTGTCTAAAAATATTTTTTCGCACTATCTGCAAAAACCCAAAATTTAAATTAAAGCCAATACGGTTCTCTACAAAACACAGTACAAATCAAGTTGATATCTAGAAAAGTAAGCAAGTTATGACCAAAAAGGTAAGCAGTTCTACTACTTCCTTTTTCCGGCCACTTTTTAGTAGAACTGGTAACCTTTTTGGTCATAACTTCCTAAGTTTTCAATATATCGACTTGATTTCTTTTGCGATGGATAGCTAACCGTAGTGGCCTTAATTAGAAATTTTTTTCTGGTGGATAGTGGAAGAAAATTTTTTTATAATTTTTTCAAAAAAAAGCAAAGGGGGTAGTCCATGGTTTTTTTTGCCTAAAAATATTTTTTCGCACTATCTGCAAAAACCCAAAATTTAAATTAAAGCCAATACGGTTCTCTACAAAACACAGTACAAATCAAGTTGATATCTAGAAAAGTAAGCAAGTTCTGACCAAAAAGGTAAGCAGTTCTACTACTTCCTTTTTCCGGCCACTTTGTAGTAGAACTGGTAACCTTTTTGGTCATAACTTCCTAAGGTTTCAATATATCGACTTGATTTCTTTTGCGATGGATTGCTAACCGTAGTGGCTTTAATTAGAAATTTTTTTCTGGTGGATAGTGGAAGAAAATTTTTTTATAATTTTTTCAAAAAAAAGCAAAGGGGGTAGTCCATGGTTTTTTTTGCCTAAAAATATTTTTTCGCACTATCTGCAAAAACCCAAAATTTAAATTAAAGCCAATACGGTTCTCTACAAAACACAGTACAAATCAAGTTGATATCTAGAAAAGTAAGCAAGTTATGACCAAAAAGGTAAGCAGTTCTACTACTTCCTTTTTCCGGCCACTTTTTAGTAGAACTGGTAACCTTTTTGGTCATAACTTCCTAAGTTTTCAATATATCGACTTGATTTCTTTTGCGATGGATAGATAACCGTAGTGGCCTTAATTAGAAATTTTTTTCTGGTGGATAGTGCAAGAAAATTTTTTTATCATTTTTTCAAAAAAAAGCAAAGGGGGTAGTCCATGGTTTTTTTTGTCTAAAAATATTTTTTCGCACTATCTGCAAAAACCCAAAATTTAAATTAAAGCCAATACGGTTCTCTACAAAACACAGTACAAATCAAGTTGATATCTAGAAAAGTAAGCAAGTTGTGACCAAAAAGGTAAGCAGTTCTACTGCTTCCTTTTTCCGGCCACTTTTTAGTAGAACTGGTAACCTTTTTGGTCATAACTTCCTAAGTTTTCAATATATCGACTTGATTTCTTTTGCGTTGGATAGATAACCGTAGTGGCCTTAATTAGAAATTTTTTTCTGGTGGATAGTGCAAGAAAATTTTTTTATCATTTTTTCAAAAAAAAGCAAAGGGGGTAGTCCATGGTTTTTTTTGTCTAAAAATATTTTTTCGCACTATCTGCAAAAACCCAAAATTTAAATTAAAGCCAATACGGTTCTCTACAAAACACAGTACAAATCAAGTTGATATCTAGAAAAGTAAGCAAGTTATGACCAAAAAGGTAAGCAGTTCTACTACTTCCTTTTTCCGGCCACTTTTTAGTAGAACTGGTAACCTTTTTGGTCATAACTTCCTAAGTTTTCAATATATCGACTTGATTTCTTTTGCGTTGGATAGATAACCGTAGTGGCCTTAATTAGAAATTTTTTTCTGGTGGATAGTGCAAGAAAATTTTTTTATCATTTTTTCAAAAAAAAGCAAAGGGGGTAGTCCATGGTTTTTTTGTCTAAAAATATTTTTTCGCACTATCTGCAAAAACCCAAAATTTAAATTAAAGCCAATACGGTTCTCTACAAAACACAGTACAAATCAAGTTGATATCTAGAAAAGCAAGCAAGTTATGACCAAAAAGGTAAGCAGTTCTACTACTTCCTTTTTCCGGCCACTTTTTAGTAGAACTGGTAACCTTTTTGGTCATAACTTCCTAAGTTTTCAATATATCGACTTGATTTCTTTTGCGATGGATAGCTAACCGTAGTGGCCTTAATTAGAAATTTTTTTCTGGTGGATAGTGCAAGAAAATTTTTTTATCATTTTTTCAAAAAAAAGCAAAGGGGGTAGTCCATGGTTTTTTTTGTCTAAAAATATTTTTTCGCACTATCTGCAAAAACCCAAAATTTAAATTAAAGCCAATACGGTTCTCTACAAAACACAGTACAAATCAAGTTGATATCTAGAAAAGTAAGCAAGTTATGACCAAAAAGGTAAGCAGTTCTACTACTTCCTTTTTCCGGCCACTTTTTAGTAGAACTGGTAACCTTTTTGGTCATAACTTCCTAAGTTTTCAATATATCGACTTGATTTCTTTTGCGATGGATAGCTAACCGTAGTGGCCTTAATTAGAAATTTTTTTCTGGTGGATAGTGAAAGAAAATTTTTTTATAATTTTTTCAAAAAAAAGCAAAGGGGGTAGTCCATGGTTTTTTTTGTCTAAAAATATTTTTTCGCACTATCTGCAAAAACCCAAAATTTAAATTAAAGCCAATACGGTTCTCTACAAAACACAGTACAAATCAAGTTGATATCTAGAAAAGTAAGCAAGTTCTGACCAAAAAGGTAAGCAGTTCTACTACTTCCTTTTTCCGGCCACTTTTTAGTAGAACTGGTAACCTTTTTGGTCATAACTTCCTAAGTTTTCAATATATCGACTTGATTTCTTTTGCGTTGCATAGATAACCGTAGTGACCTTAATTAGAAATTTTTTTCTGGTGGATAGTGCAAGAAAATTTTTTTATCATTTTTTCAAAAAAAAGCAAATTGGGTAGTCCATGGTTTTTTTTGTCTAAAAATATTTTTTCGCACTATCTGCAAAAACCCAAAATTTAAATTAAAGCCAATACGGTTCTCTACAAAACACAGTACAAATCAAGTTGATATCTAGAAAAGTAAGCAAGTTCTGACCAAAAAGGTAAGCAGTTCTACTGCTTCCTTTTTCCGGCCACTTTTTAGTAGAACTGGTAACCTTTTTGGTCATAACTTCCTAAGTTTTCAATATATCGACTTGATTTCTTTTGCGTTGGATAGATAACCGTAGTGGCCTTAATTAGAAATTTTTTTCTGGTGGATAGTGCAAGAAAATTTTTTTATCATTTTTTCAAAAAAAAGCAAAGGGGGTAGTCCATGGTTTTTTTTGTCTAAAAATATTTTTTCGCACTATCTGTAAAAACCCAAAATTTAAATTAAAGCCAATACGGTTCTCTACAAAACACAGTACAAATCAAGTTGATATCTAGAAAAGTAAGCAAGTTATGACCAAAAAGGTAAGCAGTTCTACTACTTCCTTTTTCCGGCCACTTTAGTAGAACTGGTAACCTTTTTGGTCATAACTTCCTAAGTTTTCAATATATCGACTTGATTTCTTTTGCGTTGGATAGCTAACCGTAGTGGCCTTAATTAGAAATTTTTTTCTGGTGGATAGTGGAAGAAAATTTTTTTATAATTTTTTCAAAAAAAAGCAAAGGGGGTAGTCCATGGTTTTTTTTGTCTAAAAATATTTTTTCGCACTATCTGCAAAAACCCAAAATTTAAATTAAAGCCAATACGGTTCTCTACAAAACACAGTACAAATCAAGTTGATATCTAGAAAAGTAAGCAAGTTATGACCAAAAAGGTAAGCAGTTCTACTACTTCCTTTTTCCGGCCACTTTTTAGTAGAACTGGTAACCTTTTTGGTCATAACTTCCTAAGTTTTAAATATATCGACTTGATTTCTTTTGCGTTGGATAGCTAACCGTAGTGGCCTTAATTAGAAATTTTTTTCTGGTGGATAGTGGAAGAAAATTTTTTTATAATTTTTTCAAAAAAAAGCAAAGGGGGTAGTCCATGGTTTTTTTTGTCTAAAAATATTTTTTCGCACTATCTGCAAAAACCCAAAATTCAGATTAAAGCCAATACGGTTCTCTACAAAACACAGTACAAATCAAGTTGATATCTAGAAAAGTAAGCAAGTTATGACCAACAAGGTAAGCAGTTCTACTACTTCCTTTTTCCGGCCACTTTTTAGTAGAACTGGTAACCTTTTTGGTCATAACTTCCTAAGTTTTCAATATATCGACTTGATTTCTTTTGCGTTGGATAGCTAACCGTAGTGGCCTTAATTAGAAATTTTTTTCTGGTGGATAGTGGAAGAAAATTTTTTTATAATTTTTTCAAAAAAAAGCAAAGGGGGTAGTCCATGGTTTTTTTTGTCTAAAAATATTTTTTCGCACTATCTGCAAAAACCCAAAATTTAAATTAAAGCCAATACGGTTCTCTACAAAACACAGTACAAATCAAGTTGATATCTAGAAAAGTAAGCAAGTTATGACCAACAAGGTAAGCAGTTCTACTACTTCCTTTTTCCGGCCACTTTTTAGTAGAACTGGTAACCTTTTTGGTCATAACTTCCTAAGTTTTCAATATATTGACTTGATTTCTTTTGCGTTGGATAGCTAACCGTAGTGGCCTTAATTAAAAATTTTTTTCTGGTGGATAGTGGAAGAAAATTTTTTTATAATTTTTTCAAAAAAAAGCAAAGGGGGTAGTCCATGGTTTTTTTTGTCTAAAAATATTTTTTCGCACTATCTGCAAAAACCCAAAATTTAAATTAAAGCCAATACGGTTCTCTACAAAACACAGTACAAATCAAGTTGATATCTAGAAAAGTAAGCAAGTTATGACCAACAAGGTAAGCAGTTCTACTACTTCCTTTTTCCGGCCACTTTTTAGTAGAACTGGTAACCTTTTTGGTCATAACTTCCTAAGTTTTCAATATATCGACTTGATTTCTTTTGCGTTGGATAGCTAACCGTAGTGGCCTTAATTATAAATTTTTTTCTGGTGGATAGTGGAAGAAAATTTTTTTATAATTTTTTCAAAAAAAAGCAAATTGGGTAGTCCATGGTTTTTTTGTCTAAAAATATTTTTTCGCACTATCTGCAAAAACCCAAAAATTAAATTAAAGCCAATACGGTTCTCTACAAAACACAGTACAAATCAAGTTGATATCTAGAAAAGTAAGCAAGTTATGACCAACAAGGTAAGCAGTTCTACTACTTCCTTTTTCCGGCCACTTTTTAGTAGAACTGGTAACCTTTTTGGTCATAACTTCCTAAGTTTTCAATATATCGACTTGATTTCTTTTGCGTTGGATAGCTAACCGTAGTGGCCTTAATTAGAAATTTTTTTCTGGTGGATAGTGGAAGAAAATTTTTTATAATTTTTTCAAAAAAAAGCAAAGGGGGTAGTCCATGGTTTTTTTTGTCTAAAAATATTTTTTCGCACTATCTGCAAAAACCCAAAAATTAAATTAAAGCCAATACGGTTCTCTACAAAACACAGTACAAATCAAGTTGATATCTAGAAAAGTAAGCAAGTTATGACCAACAAGGTAAGCAGTTCTACTACTTCCTTTTTCCGGCCACTTTTTAGTAGAACTGGTAACCTTTTTGGTCATAACTTCCTAAGTTTTCAATATATCGACTTGATTTCTTTTGCGTTGGATAGCTAACCGTAGTGGCCTTAATTAGAAATTTTTTTCTGGTGGATAGTGGAAGAAAATTTTTTTATAATTTTTTCAAAAAAAAGCAAAGGGGGTAGTCCATGGTTTTTTTTGTCTAAAAATATTTTTTCGCACTATCTGCAAAAACCCAAAATTTAAATTAAAGCCAATACGGTTCTCTACAAAACACAGTACAAATCAAGTTGATATCTAGAAAAGTAAGCAAGTTATGACCAAAAAGGTAAGCAGTTCTACTACTTCCTTTTTCCGGCCACTTTTTAGTAGAACTGGTAACCTTTTTGGTCATAACTTCCTAAGTTTTAAATATATCGACTTGATTTCTTTTGCGTTGGATAGCTAACCGTAGTGGCCTTAATTAGAAATTTTTTTCTGGTGGATAGTGGAAGAAAATTTTTTTATAATTTTTTCAAAAAAAAGCAAAGGGGGTAGTCCATGGTTTTTTTTGTCTAAAAATATTTTTTCGCACTATCTGCAAAAACCCAAAATTCAGATTAAAGCCAATACGGTTCTCTACAAAACACAGTACAAATCAAGTTGATATCTAGAAAAGTAAGCAAGTTATGACCAACAAGGTAAGCAGTTCTACTACTTCCTTTTTCCGGCCACTTTTTAGTAGAACTGGTAACCTTTTTGGTCATAACTTCCTAAGTTTTCAATATATCGACTTGATTTCTTTTGCGTTGGATAGCTAACCGTAGTGGCCTTAATTAAAAATTTTTTTCTGGTGGATAGTGGAAGAAAATTTTTTTATAATTTTTTCAAAAAAAAGCAAAGGGGGTAGTCCATGGTTTTTTTTGTCTAAAAATATTTTTTCGCACTATCTGCAAAAACCCAAAATTTAAATTAAAGCCAATACGGTTCTCTACAAAACACAGTACAAATCAAGTTGATATCTAGAAAAGTAAGCAAGTTATGACCAAAAAGGTAAGCAGTTCTACTACTTCCTTTTTCCGGCCACTTTTTAGTAGAACTGGTAACCTTTTTGGTCATAACTTCCTAAGTTTTCAATATATCGACTTGATTTCTTTTGCGTTGGATAGCTAACCGTAGTGGCCTTAATTATAAATTTTTTTCTGGTGGATAGTGGAAGAAAATTTTTTTATAATTTTTTCAAAAAAAAGCAAAGGGGGTAGTCCATGGTTTTTTTTGTCTAAAAATATTTTTTCGCACTATCTGCAAAAACCCAAAATTTAAATTAAAGCCAATACGGTTCTCTACAAAACACAGTACAAATCAAGTTGATATCTAGAAAAGTAAGCAAGTTATGACCAACAAGGTAAGCAGTTCTACTACTTCCTTTTTCCGGCCACTTTTTAGTAGAACTGGTAACCTTTTTGGTCATAACTTCCTAAGTTTTCAATATATCGACTTGATTTCTTTTGCGTTGGATAGCTAACCGTAGTGGCCTTAATTAAAAATTTTTTTCTGGTGGATAGTGGAAGAAAATTTTTTTATAATTTTTTCAAAAAAAAGCAAAGGGGGTAGTCCATGGTTTTTTTTGTCTAAAAAAATTTTTTCGCACTATCTGCAAAAACCCAAAATTTAAATTAAAGCCAATACGGTTCTCTACAAAACACAGTACAAATCAAGTTGATATCTAGAAAAGTAAGCAAGTTATGACCAACAAGGTAAGCAGTTCTACTACTTCCTTTTTCCGGCCACTTTTTAGTAGAACTGGTAACCTTTTTGGTCATAACTTCCTAAGTTTTCAATATATCGACTTGATTTCTTTTGCGTTGGATAGCTAACCGTAGTGGCCTTAATTATAAATTTTTTTCTGGTGGATAGTGGAAGAAAATTTTTTTATAATTTTTTCAAAAAAAAGCAAATTGGGTAGTCCATGGTTTTTTTGTCTAAAAATATTTTTTCGCACTATCTGCAAAAACCCAAAAATTAAATTAAAGCCAATACGGTTCTCTACAAAACACAGTACAAATCAAGTTGATATCTAGAAAAGTAAGCAAGTTATGACCAACAAGGTAAGCAGTTCTACTACTTCCTTTTTCCGGCCACTTTTTAGTAGAACTGGTAACCTTTTTGGTCATAACTTCCTAAGTTTTCAATATATCGACTTGATTTCTTTTGCGTTGGATAGCTAACCGTAGTGGCCTTAATTAGAAATTTTTTTCTGGTGGATAGTGGAAGAAAATTTTTTATAATTTTTTCAAAAAAAAGCAAAGGGGGTAGTCCATGGTTTTTTTTGTCTAAAAATATTTTTTCGCACTATCTGCAAAAACCCAAAAATTAAATTAAAGCCAATACGGTTCTCTACAAAACACAGTACAAATCAAGTTGATATCTAGAAAAGTAAGCAAGTTATGACCAAAAAGGTAAGCAGTTCTACTACTTCCTTTTTCCGGCCACTTTTTAGTAGAACTGGTAACCTTTTTGGTCATAACTTCCTAAGTTTTAAAAATATCGACTTGATTTCTTTTGCGTTGGATAGCTAACCGTAGTGGCCTTAATTAGAAATTTTTTTCTGGTGGATAGTGGAAGAAAATTTTTTTATCATTTTTTCAAAAAAAAAGCAAAGGGGGTAGTCCATGGTTTTTTTTTCCAAAAATATTTTTTCGCACTATCTGCAAAAACCCAAAATTCAGATTAAAGCCAATACGGTTCTCTACAAAACACAGTACAAATCAAGTTGATATCTAGAAAAGTAAGCAAGTTATGACCAAAAAGGTAAGCAGTTCTACTACTTCCTTTTTCCGGCCACTTTTTAGTAGAACTGGTAACCTTTTTGGTCATAACTTCCTAAGTTTTAAATATATCGATTTGATTTCTTTTGCGTTGGATAGCTAACCGTAGTGGCCTTAATTAGAAATTTTTTTCTGGTGGATAGTGCAAGAAAATTTTTTTATCATTTTTTCAAAAAAAAGCAAAGGGGGTAGTCCATGGTTTTTTTTGTCGAAAAATATTTTTTCGCACTATCTGCAAAAACCCAAAATTTAAATTAAAGCCAATACGGTTCTCTACAAAACACAGTACAAATCAAGTTGATATCTAGAAAAGCAAGCAAGTTATGACCAAAAAGGTAAGCAGTTCTACTACTTCCTTTTTCCGGCCACTTTTTAGTAGAACTGGTAACCTTTTTGGTCATAACTTCCTAAGTTTTAAATATATCGACTTGATTTCTTTTGCGTTGGATAGCTAACCGTAGTGGCCTTAATTAGAAATTTTTTTCTGGTGGATAGTGCAAGAAAATTTTTTTATCATTTTTTCAAAAAAAAGCAAAGGGGGTAGTCCATGGTTTTTTTTGTCGAAAAATATTTTTTCGCACTATCTGCAAAAACCCAAAATTTAAATTAAAGCCAATACGGTTCTCTACAAAACACAGTACAAATCAAGTTGATATCTAGAAAAGCAAGCAAGTTATGACCAAAAAGGTAAGCAGTTCTACTACTTCCTTTTTCCGGCCACTTTTTAGTAGAACTGGTAACCTTTTTGGTCATAACTTCCTAAGTTTTAAAAATATCGACTTGATTTCTTTTGCGTTGGATAGCTAACCGTAGTGGCCTTAATTAGAAATTTTTTTCTGGTGGATAGTGGAAGAAAATTTTTTTATAATTTTTTCAAAAAAAAGCAAAGGGGGTAGTCCATGGTTTTTTTTGTCTAAAAATATTTTTTCGCACTATCTGCAAAAACCCAAAATTTAAATTAAAGCCAATACGGTTCTCTACAAAACACAGTACAAATCAAGTTGATATCTAGAAAAGTAAGCAAGTTATGACCAAAAAGGTAAGCAGTTCTACTACTTCCTTTTTCCGGCCACTTTTTAGTAGAACTGGTAACCTTTTTGGTCATAACTTCCTAAGTTTTCAATATATCGACTTGATTTCTTTTGCGTTGGATAGCTAACCGTAGTGGCCTTAATTATAAATTTTTTTTCTGGTGGATAGTGGAAGAAAATTTTTTTATAATTTTTTCAAAAAAAAGCAAATTGGGTAGTCCATGGTTTTTTTGTCTAAAAATATTTTTTCGCACTATCTGCAAAAACCCAAAAATTAAATTAAAGCCAATACGGTTCTCTACAAAACACAGTACAAATCAAGTTGATATCTAGAAAAGTAAGCAAGTTATGACCAACAAGGTAAGCAGTTCTACTACTTCCTTTTTCCGGCCACTTTTTAGTAGAACTGGTAACCTTTTTGGTCATAACTTCCTAAGTTTTCAATATATCGACTTGATTTCTTTTGCGTTGGATAGCTAACCGTAGTGGCCTTAATTAGAAATTTTTTTCTGGTGGATAGTGGAAGAAAATTTTTTATAATTTTTTCAAAAAAAAGCAAAGGGGGTAGTCCATGGTTTTTTTTGTCTAAAAATATTTTTTCGCACTATCTGCAAAAACCCAAAAATTAAATTAAAGCCAATACGGTTCTCTACAAAACACAGTACAAATCAAGTTGATATCTAGAAAAGTAAGCAAGTTATGACCAAAAAGGTAAGCAGTTCTACTACTTCCTTTTTCCGGCCACTTTTTAGTAGAACTGGTAACCTTTTTGGTCATAACTTCCTAAGTTTACAATATATCGACTTGATTTCTTTTGCGTTGGATAGCTAACCATAGTGGCCTTAATTAGAAATTTTTTTCTGGTGGATAGTGGAAGAAAATTTTTTTATAATTTTTTCAAAAAAAAGCAAAGGGGGTAGTCCATGGTTTTTTTTGTCTAAAAATATTTTTTCGCACTATCTGCAAAAACCCAAAATTCAGAGTAAAGCCAATACGGTTCTCTACAAAACACAGTACAAATCAAGTTGATATCTAGAAAAGTAAGCAAGTTATGACAAAAAAGGTAAGCAGTTCTACTACTTCCTTTTTCCGGCCACTTTTTAGTAGAACTGGTAACCTTTTTGGTCATAATTTCCTAAGTTTTAAAAATATCGACTTGATTTCTTTTGCGTTGGATAGCTAACCGTAGTGGCCTTAATTAGAAATTTTTTTCTGGTGGATAGTGCAAGAAAATTTTTTTATCATTTTTTCAAAAAAAAGCAAAGGGGGTAGTCCATGGTTTTTTTTGTCGAAAAATATTTTTTCGCACTATCTGCAAAAACCCAAAATTTAAATTAAAGCCAATACGGTTCTCTACAAAACACAGTACAAATCAAGTTGATATCTAGAAAAGCAAGCAAGTTATGACCAAAAAGGTAAGCAGTTCTACTACTTCCTTTTTCCGGCCACTTTTTAGTAGAACTGGTAACCTTTTTGGTCATAACTTCCTAAGTTTTAAAAATATCGACTTGATTTCTTTTGCGTTGGATAGCTAACCGTAGTGGCCTTAATTAGAAATTTTTTTCTGGTGGATAGTGGAAGAAAATTTTTTTATAATTTTTTCAAAAAAAAGCAAAGGGGGTAGTCCATGGTTTTTTTTGTCTAAAAATATTTTTTCGCACTATCTGCAAAAACCCAAAATTTAAATTAAAGCCAATACGGTTCTCTACAAAACACAGTACAAATCAAGTTGATATCTAGAAAAGTAAGCAAGTTATGACCAACAAGGTAAGCAGTTCTACTACTTCCTTTTTCCGGCCACTTTTTAGTAGAACTGGTAACCTTTTTGGTCATAACTTCCTAAGTTTTCAATATATCGACTTGATTTCTTTTGCGTTGGATAGCTAACCGTAGTGGCCTTAATTATAAATTTTTTTCTGGTGGATAGTGGAAGAAAATTTTTTTATAATTTTTTCAAAAAAAAGCAAATTGGGTAGTCCATGGTTTTTTTGTCTAAAAATATTTTTTCGCACTATCTGCAAAAACCCAAAAATTAAATTAAAGCCAATACGGTTCTCTACAAAACACAGTACAAATCAAGTTGATATCTAGAAAAGTAAGCAAGTTATGACCAACAAGGTAAGCAGTTCTACTACTTCCTTTTTCCGGCCACTTTTTAGTAGAACTGGTAACCTTTTTGGTCATAACTTCCTAAGTTTTCAATATATCGACTTGATTTCTTTTGCGTTGGATAGCTAACCGTAGTGGCCTTAATTAGAAATTTTTTTCTGGTGGATAGTGGAAGAAAATTTTTTATAATTTTTTCAAAAAAAAGCAAAGGGGGTAGTCCATGGTTTTTTTTGTCTAAAAATATTTTTTCGCACTATCTGCAAAAACCCAAAAATTAAATTAAAGCCAATACGGTTCTCTACAAAACACAGTACAAATCAAGTTGATATCTAGAAAAGTAAGCAAGTTATGACCAAAAAGGTAAGCAGTTCTACTACTTCCTTTTTCCGGCCACTTTTTAGTAGAACTGGTAACCTTTTTGGTCATAACTTCCTAAGTTTACAATATATCGACTTGATTTCTTTTGCGTTGGATAGCTAACCATAGTGGCCTTAATTAGAAATTTTTTTCTGGTGGATAGTGGAAGAAAATTTTTTTATAATTTTTTCAAAAAAAAGCAAAGGGGGTAGTCCATGGTTTTTTTTGTCTAAAAATATTTTTTCGCACTATCTGCAAAAACCCAAAATTCAGAGTAAAGCCAATACGGTTCTCTACAAAACACAGTACAAATCAAGTTGATATCTAGAAAAGTAAGCAAGTTATGACAAAAAAGGTAAGCAGTTCTACTACTTCCTTTTTCCGGCCACTTTTTAGTAGAACTGGTAACCTTTTTGGTCATAATTTCCTAAGTTTTAAAAATATCGACTTGATTTCTTTTGCGTTGGATAGCTAACCGTAGTGGCCTTAATTAGAAATTTTTTTCTGGTGGATAGTGCAAGAAAATTTTTTTATCATTTTTTCAAAAAAAAAGCAAAGGGGGTAGTCCATGGTTTTTTTTTCCAAAAATATTTTTTCGCACTATCTGCAAAAACCCAAAATTCAGATTAAAGCCAATACGGTTCTCTACAAAACACAGTACAAATCAAGTTGATATCTAGAAAAGTAAGCAAGTTATGACCAAAAAGGTAAGCAGTTCTACTACTTCCTTTTTCCGGCCACTTTTTAGTAGAACTGGTAACCTTTTTGGTCATAACTTCCTAAGTTTTAAATATATCGACTTGATTTCTTTTGCGTTGGATAGCTAACCGTAGTGGCCTTAATTAGAAATTTTTTTCTGGTGGATAGTGCAAGAAAATTTTTTTATCATTTTTTCAAAAAAAAGCAAAGGGGGTAGTCCATGGTTTTTTTTGTCGAAAAATATTTTTTCGCACTATCTGCAAAAACCCAAAATTTAAATTAAAGCCAATACGGTTCTCTACAAAACACAGTACAAATCAAGTTGATATCTAGAAAAGCAAGCAAGTTATGACCAAAAAGGTAAGCAGTTCTACTACTTCCTTTTTCCGGCCACTTTTTAGTAGAACTGGTAACCTTTTTGGTCATAACTTCCTAAGTTTTAAAAACATCGACTTGATTTCTTTTGCGTTGGATAGCTAACCGTAGTGGCCTTAATTAGAAATTTTTTTCTGGTGGATAGTGCAAGAAAATTTTTTTATCATTTTTTCAAAAAAAAGCATAGGAGGTAGGTAGTCCATGGTTTTTTTTTCCAAAAATATTTTTTCGCACTATCTGCAAAAACCCAAAATTCAGATTAAAGCCAATACGGTTCTCTACAAAACACAGTACAAATCAAGTTGATATCTAGAAAAGCAAGCAAGTTATGACCAAAAAGGTAAGCAGTTCTACTACTTCCTTCTTCCGGCCACTTTTTAGTAGAACTGGTAACCTTTTTGGTCATAACTTCCTAAGTTTTCAATATATCGACTTGATTTCTTTTGCGTTGGATAGCTAACCGTAGTGGCCTTAATAAGAAATTTTTTTCTGGTGGATAGTGCAAGAAAATTTTTTTTATCATTTTTTCAAAAAAAAGCAAAGGGGGTAGTCCATGGTTTTTTTTGTCGAAAAATATTTTTTCGCACTATCTGCAAAAACCCAAAATTCAGATTAAAGCCAATACGGTTCTCTACAAAACACAGTACAAATCAAGTCGACATCTAGAAAAGTAAGCAAGTTATGACCAAAAAGGTAAGTAGTTCTACTACTGAATCTTTCCGGCCACTTTTTAGTACAACTGGTTACCTTTGTGTTAAGAACTTGCTAAGTTTATAAGATATCGACTTGATTTCTTTGGCGTTGCATAAATAAACGTATTGGCTTTAATAGGATTTTTTTTCAGATTCTTGTAAAGAAATGTTAACCTGCAAAAAAACCTTAAATAGCATCTTAGATTTCCATTTAAATCAGCTACAAAATTCTTTTTCTCAAACAATTATTTTGAGCAAATATATATGCATGTCGGTGGTATAAAAAGAAACATTATTTATTCGCAGACCCTGTTTATATTTGGTAAATTTGTAACGAGGTTGCATTGACGTGCTATTGATAGTCGTCATTCAGAAGTCATTCCTTCAAGCATACACACACAGCCATATATACGACAACAGTAAGTCGATAAGTAACAGATGCATACAAAGGACTGACGTTTCAAAATATGGTCATGATCATGATGTTCTTGCAAATGATGTGTTTTCTTCTAATAAAATAAAAAAGAAAACTACCTTTTTTTCTATTATTTGGAGCTCTTTCTTACCATTCTTGTGATACATTTTTTTAGCTGCGTAAAACAGTAACAACAAAGTGCAATAGATGTTGTTGCTACTTTACAACTGCTGAACTGTTGCTGTGGTTCGCAATATTTTCAGTTTTTTTTTTTTTTTTTTTGGTTTGTTTGTTTTATTTTTGCAATAATTTGTTTTTGTACTTGTATGCCTTGTTGTTGTTGTATTTTCTTGTTGAAGTTATATTTTTTTTCAATAAAATTTTCCTTCTGTCCTTCATGCTGTTAATGTTGTTCGTTGTTTGTTGTTATGTTCTGGCAACATTTGTTTTAAATTACAGTCAGTATCTGAAAAACAAATTGTAACTATGCGAATAATTGCAAAAGTACATTTAAGTACAACGAATTGAAATACGAAAAAAAAAAACCAAAAATCAGCATCAGCCAACCAATTGCAACAATAAGCGCAAACTGACGTAAGTAATACAACATGGGACAATAAACAAAATGGAATTACAACAACACCAAACACGAACAAAAGTTATAGCACTACATGATATTTTGATTCATTAAGTTTGTGGGGAAGCAGAGTGATATGACTAGTAATAAGTCGTTGTAATTCACCACAAAAGGGCAACAATTTTTGACTGCAACAAACTGTAATCTTATCCCCTCATTTGGAGGGGAGTTATATGTACTCGTATGTAAATTGACCTGCCCTGTGTAGCATAGTTTTTCCTATTAAATGGAAAATTTAACACATAGTCATAATTTCTAGGCTGTGAAAAAATCTTAAAAATTAGAATTGTATTGACTAGTACTACGATATGACGCAGTCAACCCAAGGTCTTACCAAAAGATCTTCTATTCGTATAAGAAGAGTTTAGTTTAATTACGATGTAAAATATTTGTTAGGCGATCCTTGGCTCGTTTGGTTAGATAATACCCCGTTCGTTCGATAACCAGCACTACTTTTGTTCTTATCAATCGATGATAATCAAACTTTTTAGTTGAAACAAAAACAAAAATACATCTAAAAATGAAAGAGCTGAATTTTATAGTGTATTATCTAATTTTGGTCGTAACAACTAAAACATTCGCTTAACACAACTAAATTTTTGTGTTAATTCTGGCCAATCAAAATTGCTTGTTTCCTTTGTGCTTATAAAATTTCCCAAGCAAAAGTTTGTACTGTTGTTGTTTCTATATCAATTGAATTTTGTTTTTTCTTTTTTATTATTGTTTTGATATGTATTTGATTTAATCCTTTATTTTCTATGTAAAGGGTGTCCAAACAAGAACGCAAGATTTAAATTTGGCGCCATTCGAAGTGTCATTGTTTGACATTTGAACAATTATTATTGTTTGCTAGTAGAAGGTACGAGGTTAGGAAAAAATGACCATGGACAGTGAAGGGAGTTCGTTAATTAGGTATTGGAGAGACAACATGAAAATGCCAGTTTTTGCCGATAAAATCATCTTCAGTGACGAGGCCCATTTCCATCTTGATGGCTTTGTCAATAGGCAGAATTGTCGCATTTGGGGTGAGGAAAATCCTCGAGTGATTCACGAGAAGCAAATGCATCCTCAACGTGTCACTGGTGTGGTGTGGTTTTTGGGCTGGAGGAATCATTGGACCTTTTTTTTTATGAAAATGAGGCAGCTCAAGCGCAAACAGTCAAAGGTGTTCGGTATCGTGAAATGATAATCAGTTTTTTCTTGCCTAGAATTGAAGAAATGAATGTGGAGGGCTTGTGGTTTCAAACAAGACGGCGCCACATGTCATACAGCCAGAGAAACAATTCAATTTCTGCATCAGTCATTTATTTAAAATTTAAATCTTGAGTTCTTGTTGGGACAATCTTTATATATGCACTCGAATATTGTGCGGTTGTCATAGTGTTGTTCTTACTAGAGCTGTCATTTATAGACCATCGTACTGAAATCATTTGTAGACAATTGATGATGATTCTAAGCCAAACAGGCAACCAAAAATTTATTCAGTTAAATTATAGCCTTATAGGAATTTTTACAACAAACTACTCTTTCTTACATTACAATAATAATAAGAAATAAAGTATTGAGATACTTGAACATACACATGCTTGCTGCACAAGCATATTTGAAAGCCACATATCACTACAAACATGTGTAACATTTTATGAAAAAAAGTGCTTTTAAGCCATTTCAAGTATTTTTTTGCAGCCCTTTAGCCTATACCCGGCAGAAATTGTAGCCACTAGGCACACCTACATGCGAGTATGTCAAGTATGATCCATAACAAAGTACTTAGCACAATTTGAAAGGTGAACAAATAAAATTTATAAAGCAAAGTTGATATATTTTATAGAGGGATAAGTGGAGTATCTATGAGGGGTCCATTTAAATCATACTATTTCTTTATAACACACAAGTTCCAAAACTGCTGCATGTTATTGAGTCATTTGTCATCTAAAAGTCTCGTATCACAATTTAATGCTCGTAACCGAACCTGAGGGAAATGGAAATTTCGATCGATATCGAATGCCGAAATTTCCATTTATATTGTGTTAAAATTTCGATGGCTTTAGAGTTTCGTAATTTGGCAAATAATTTCTATGTGTTGTACCCAAGCGATTGTCGATGCTCTTCTTGTTATTAAAGGAAAGTGGGATACCGAAGCAAACCAATTCTTTTTCGTCAGTTTCTGCGACCTTAATGAGGCCCATAGATATTTATATTCAATGCACTTTGGTGCAAAAGTATGGCAACCTCTAGTATGTTTTTGTTCAGAATCAAAATCATTTCGCTATTTATTGCAACTTTAGCATTTAACTTGTATTGAACTTGAGTATGTGTGGGCCACTTTTCAGTAAAAGCTTTTGTGTAAATAAAATATTTAAAGACTTGATTAAAACTAGAAATATGGCACCCTAAATATAGTTTTCACTAAGAATTCAAAGACTTGTTTAAGTGATTTGTCCACCATATCAGATTTTTGTAAGTAATGAAGACGGGCTTAAATTAGATCATTACAGTGACGCAGTATAGGTTCTGCTGTCTCTACAGTTTCGTTACATAACCTGCAGAGATCGTTTAGACTGAACCTTATGTTTGCCAAGTGCTTCAATACTCTGCAATGCCCAGTCATGTCATGACCAAGTCAGACCTAGTAAATCATTTGTTTTCTTCTAATAACAGAATCTCATGAATGTTTTCACTATGTTGATATTCCTTGTCTCCAGCCAATATTGTTACGATTCTCTTTCCAGTCCCTCTCTAATCTTAAGCTTAACTGTTCGCAAAATGGTCCTGGCTAATACAAGAAGCAGAGTACCTTTTCTCGTCAGTTTGTCTGTTCCTTCGTTGCCTAAATATTCACCCATGCTAGGTGCACTCCTTTCTTTTAGAATGAATGCCAGTCCCAGCCCAATTTTGATACTACTTCGAAAGCACTGAGTGGCTGCAATGCTGCTTTGCTGGCAGAGTCAATAAAGATTATTAGTATCACTTTCAAGCTCTTCTCTTAGTTTGAGCTTGATAGCGTGTATTTTGGCCTGAAAGACTTATTACTTGGAACTCTAGTCCATTTTTTTTTTTCAAAACAAGAAAAGTAATCCGGGTAGTGCTTAGTTTGTTACACTTACCATCAAGTAGTAAATACAATTCACATGTATGCAAGAGCTTGTATGTATGTGTGCTTGTACATATAATACTTCAATTTTATTCTGTTCTATTCTATTTCTTTCGTAAGTATTTTCGATTAGTAAGTAGTTTTGTTGTTGCAGTCGTAGTGTTATTAGTTGTCTATCGTGTGAACAACTCACAATTCGATTCGTTTCTTTATATTGTGGCAGTTGTCAATTTGTTTTTGTTTCTGTTCTTTTTGTTATTGTCTATTTGTTTGTTTTGACTGAAATTGATGATGGTTCATTAAAAAAAAAATTGAATGCTGTTGATGGAGCTGCTGTGTTTGTTGTTAAAGTTTATGTACACAATTCTAGCTGACACTGATCCTCTGCACAACAAACAAGCAGTCTGGAAACAACTGGCAAAATACTTACTTGTACATCTCAGCAGCAACAGTTTTTTGACCCTTGAGAGTTGTGTTTAGAAGCACGTACAATAAACCAACAACAACAAAAACCTTAACTACTATGGTAATAGCATTAAGCGTAGAGAACAACTGGACTGGTTCCCCATATCAAAGCAACTAGGTATCGCATAGACGGATATTATTTTGTTGTTGTTGTTGTTGTTCATTTTTTTAGGAAAATTTAATTTATGTACAATAAAACTTTTGCTATAGTTTTTTTATTTTTAAGCAGCGCAACAAATTTTTTTATATAAAATTTTACCTGATTATCTAATCTAAAAAGGAGTTTAAAATTACAGTTCTACTCAATTATATCAGGAAAAAAATAAGAAAAATAATTTACATGAGCTGATTTTGGAGGCTAGTTGCCTCTGATTTTGGAGGCTAGTTGTCTACTAATGCATATTTTTTATTTAAATTATACATCGCAATTGTATTCATTGCATGGTCTGCATTATCAAATTTCACTTAAAACTTTCATTGATTTAATGAAGACATTCATTTTTTGAATGAAACTTTTCTTTAGAATGTACTCGTATTTCTATTTACTCAGTATATGTGCATACTCAGTAGACCTATGCCAAATCATGCGTTTTAATGACCGGTTTTTGTCGTTCAATTTCTGAAAGAAATCCGTTCTGTCATTTTTGTTCAATCGGTCATTTGTTTAATGTTCCTGTTAATACACATAAAAATGATTGTGATCCGCTTTAAAAAAATTTCAAATATTTATTAAAACTCATAAATAATTAAAATAAAATAAAAATAAAATAAAACATATAAATAATATAGCTAATTGTTTTTATTATGAAGACGTAATGGAAACACAAACCTTTTTTTAAAAACATAAGAATAAACGAACGACAGATCGATAATAGACCGACAACGATTTAATAAAAAGAACAGATCATTTCGTTCAATTGAGTGATTCGGTCAATGTGATTCATTCGACAATCAGTATATCGTGCAGAAATCATGACTACTTCATATACGCCTGCTAAAAGACTTGTAGTGCCATGTCGTCGATTTAAGTAACAAATGATTAAATAACGAGCTGGACATGAAATCAAAAGTATTTATAAATTTGGTTCCAAAGATTTAACCAAAAACTGGTTATATGCCCTACAATATGTTACTTTAAACTATCGGAAGTTGTAATAACGAGGCTAAGTAAAACTTCTAAAGATTAAGTCTAAAAAATATATAAAATCTGTGCCTTCGCCTGGGAGTAAATGGAACAGCTATTGCTATTAGAACTCTGCCATTGGTGTCTTAAGGCTTTTAAGCAATTTTAGTGATATCAAATGTAGCGCTTTGGGCACATTTTTTAGTAAATAGTCGTAGGGGCGCATAATCAAAATTCATACTTGTTTTATAATCATAAATTATAATTTTTACATATAAAAAAAAACAAAATTTTCAAAATTGGAACCGATTACTTACTTAAAACAAAGTTTTTTTATATTAGTTTGATAGTGCCTTTCATACGTATGCACCAGTACACATTGCGACATGCGATTCCACTTTAATCTTTATTTAGTGATCAATACCACTGATTACAATACCTCCGAGGACATGAACAAATTTATTGATGAAACTAAACAATCAACTTTACCTAGACAGGAAATATTTAGGTATGCATGCATATATGAACGAGTTTTGCTTACCATGTTCTTATGTAATTTTTTTTATGTAGATACTCTCGTCATAGTCGTGCATAAATAAATACACGCAACATAATATTGATGTAAAACAAAAAGGGATTTTAATATGAGTGTCCCTACGAGTACTATTTGTTGAAATGCGTGGACATCAGCAATTACTTAACATATCAATTTTGAAATGAAAATAAAAGGAAGAAGAATGTAAGAAGAAAAAAATTACAGCATAAATTATGTTGTTGCTTGTATCTTTACATGTGTATGTATGTCTTTTGCCTGATAAAATATTCATTCTTTTTATGCGTGCTGAACACTTTTGAATGTCCATGTCAATAAATGATATCTATTTTGTCATACTCATGTCGGTGATGTGAACATACGAACGCATGATATGTTTACGATCATGATCTCTTTTTTTAGAATTTGAAACTAAAAAAATGTTATTAATTCATTTAGGAAAATATAAAAAGAAAATAAAAGAAGAAAACAAAAACAAAACCCAATGAATCTTAATTATGTTCTTTGCATAACATAATCAGCTTAGTTATGAATAAAAATTCCTCGCCAGGTTTTTTTTGTTCACTTTCCCTTTCCTCTTATCATAAACAAAATATCTCGGTTTTTTAGCCCTGCACCCACTTTCTTCGACGAATCGATGAACATTGTTTTCTTGTTTTGAAAAAGACAAAATTAACTTGATCTTAAAAACAAAATATAATTTTCTTATATTCTGTTGGACCTGGGGCGGCTTATAAATGGGCTTCGTCGATGTCACGAAGAAAGTGCTTACTGTATTAAAAATAATAATTTATTAGTCATAGAGTTTTTCAAAGTAAATAATGTGAATAATTTGGTAGCATTAATCAAGATTCGAGTACACTGATTATAAATAACAAAAAGTGAGCTCATGCTAAAGGATTGGTTGAGCGGGTATTGTGATCGTGGATATCACCAGTATAAGGATCAGGCAATTTGCATGACAAAACTTTAGAACATGTACTTTGTGTAAGTGTTAGCACTTCTCGTTGACTGCCTCTCACTGAACAAAATAATTAAATAAATCTTGAATAGTGAACTTAGAGGCTGTACAAAAGATCCTTTAGGCCGAGGTACATGTCATAATAATAATAATAAGCTAAGTATGACAGTTCGTTTGACAGTTCACTCCATCACTTATTGAATCAAACACATATGTCTGCTAATAAGGAAAAATCATTTAAGTCGACTTAAGTAAAAATTTACCATTTGCTTTAATCGAAATAATTTTACAAGAAAATCTTTTAATGCTTTTAAAGTTTTAGTCCTCTAAAATAACTAAATTCGACTTAAGGCATTTTTACAAATTGCCACAGATGTTATTACGAAATAACATCTTGATTGATGTTATATTTTTTCCGCTAAACAGAATCTAAAGGCAAGTTTTGATTCATGGCGAATACCTTAATTAAACCGCTAAAAGTGTTGGCGTAGGGTATTTGCAAGTGAAATGTAAATGTGTGAAATATCAAGTGTTTATTACGGAAAAACAATTACAGTTTTTTTTATATATTTTTTTTTATTATTATTTTGCCAAACACCTAAACAAATCTAACTGTTTAAGCCACACTTAAGTGTATTTAAGCCCATAAAATAACATCATCACATCAATTGTAATTTCGATTACAGTTGTAGCACAGTGGAAAGCGTAAATGGTAATTATATAGAAATAAATATAATTTTCGTGTTGTCGTCTGGGCCAAGAGAGGCACATGTTCTTTTATATGAGAAGTGGTATATTGGCCCTAAGAGCCATAAATAAAATGAAACCCAACAAAAACAGCAAATTTTTGACAAGTCTAGAATTACACTATGCAAAAAATAAAAAAAAATTTTAAATATCTGTGGCAATTCGGAAAAATGGCTTATGTCTCATTAAGAGATTTTAGAGGACTACAATTTTAAAAGCCTTAAACGTGTTTCGATTCTAGTGAAGGATATTGTTTTCAATGACATCTCGTTAACTGTGAAATGTAATAGCCCATCCTCCCTGAATCATAATAATCAAGTTACTGAGTTAATTGTTACAACAAGTAAATTTTTTTAAGTCAATTTAAGCGGTTTTTCCTTATTAACACAGATATAATAACCACTATTTTTTCAAATTCTATGGATAAGGTTTTTCTTAAGATTTTTGTTTTTAGTAAAATAAATGATTTTTGAAACCACCGCTTTACAAAAGAATTTTTTTTTTAATTATAAAATTTTTTATTTTTTAAAAATAATAAGCGCCCAATAATAGAAACCAATTAAATTTTAAATTATCCCAATCCATAAATAAATAATGATTTTATTACCGTTAAAATGTAAATGCTAAGTTTGGGAATAACATTTTTTTTATTTAATTATTTCTGAAAATTCGAACAAAACATTAAAAAGTTTGTTTGAAATATGGCTGAATTCAATCACTTGTATCGTAAAGGGTGTTTTTTATAGATGTATAGAACTTTAAGTTGGCATTACTGTTCAAGATGGCGACCGATTTAACAGCTGTCAAGTGATTTATTCTCATGAATAGACTCACGCCTGAACAACGCTTGCAAATAGTGCAATTTTATTTCGAAAATAATGATTCTGTGCGGAATACGTATCGCGCACTACGTCCATAGCGATGAAGCGCACTTCTGGTTGAATGGGTTGAAAACTGCCGCATTTGGAGTGAAGCTAATCCTCAAGTGTATGTCGAAACACCGTTACATCCAGAAAAACTGACTGTTTGGTGCGCTTTATGGGCTGGTGGAATCATTGGTCCTTACTTCTTCAAAAACAATGATAGCCAGAACGTTACAGTCATTTTTCATTCCTGAATTGAACAACCATGATGTCCAGGAGCTGTGGTTCCAACAAGACGGCGCAACATGTCACACAGCTCGTGCCACAATCGATTTATTGAAAGACACGTTTGGTGACCGCCTAATTTCACGTTTTGGACCTGTGAATTGGCCTCCAAGATCTTGTGATTTAACACCGCTAGACTACTTTCTGTGGGGCTATGTAAAGTCATTGGTCTATGCGGTTAAGCCACAAACGCTTGACCATTTGGAAGACAACATTCGCCGTGTTATTGCCGATATACGGTAACAAATATTGGAAAATGTCATCGAAAATTGGACGTCCAGATTGGACTACATCCGATGCCAGAAATCATATTTAAAATGTAATGCCACAAGATTATCTTTCGTATAAATAAAACTCATTTCAATCGAATAATCCATCGTTGTTTTATTGCAATTTAAAGCTCTATACGTCTATAAAAAACACCCTTTTGAAAATTTTTATCCTTACAAATTTTTTTTTTATGAGCTGTTATTTTTGAAAGTGTTATAAGTCCATATTAAAAACAAAATGTAATAGCCATACTTTTAGTAAGATATAGACATCATTTTATACTAAAATTATTGCTAAATAATTTTTTTTTAAAAGTGCACTTATACCACTTTCAAAAATAACAGTTCACATGTGAGGTAGAAATTAAATTACTTATAAAACAAAAAATTTTTGCGTAACAAATAGGTTAATTAAGGCTAAGACAGCATTACTACGATGACGTCTACATCAATAGCAGACAAGATTTAGCTTATTTACTTCAATAGTATCATAAATCAAAAAAATAATTTTATTCTTAATATTACAGTTTACATTTATTTTATACAAATAAAAAAAAAAAAATTTCAGCACTCTGCTTTTCAGCATAAAATTTTTAAAATGTTACCCATGAGAGTGTCCCAGCAATTTTGTCAAAACTTTAAATTAATCTCCTGTGAATTTTTTTTTTTTTAAATATGACACTTTAGAAGTAAATAAGGAAAAACGGTACAAAATAGTATCTCTATAGTGTTTATTGTTTAATCCACTGGACTAATCAGAGGACGTCAAGTCGTTTGGTTTTGATCGTTTACTTTTTGCATTTGTCTAGTGGTACCTCGTTTTGTAAGTAGTAAACGCATATTTACGCACAGAAATATCTTGCGATAACCAAAGAGCAAAAGTAAAGCATTTAGCTTTCGCATCGCAATACAGAGTAGCCCCCTGATAAAAAGTCATTACCAGCTCTTGTAAATGTTAGGTAATTTTACACTTTATATATCCACTGTGCATTAATGTAGTGACAGTATTTTTAATCTGTCTATTTTTTATTGTTGTTGTTGCATGTTTTATTTCTTCCTTTTTTTTAAGTGAAAATTGCTGCACACAATTTACTCACTCAAACACTTATTTGTAAATACATACATTTCATTTCATTGTATTTGTTACATTCAATGGGATTTTTGTTGTTGTCACGTTTTAAGTGTTATTGTTGCAATTGTCATTATTGGAATCATTGTATACATAGAGTAGAGTAAACCCATTATGGACAAATCAAGTTGTATTGACGCTTTAATTATTTGTAATTTTCATCAAGATTATTGTTGTTGTTATTGTTAAATTTTTTTTTTTGTTAAAAGAACAGTTGTTACTTTGTTTAGTAAGTATTTTTTTTTTCTTTTTTATTAATTATTTCATTGTTGTTGTTAATTTGATGTTTATTATCAAAATTAAAGGAAATTTGTGTTTATCTCTCTCGCTATTTAGCTAATCGAAGGTAACTACGTTTTAACGCTTATTATCGAGGTGGTCGTAAGTTGAATATATTTATTGACAGCTTGAAATTGCCAATTGTCGTTAAAATCGTTTGCTATTTCACATACACATCCCAGCAAAATGAGGGAAGTCAATAAGTTGCTATACCAAAAATGCGGAAGTTTTAAAAATTTAAATCATTTTAAATGAATTTTACAGTGGTTTTTGATGGGAAAATGAAATCGTTTTTAAGATCTAATAAAAAAAATCTTGTATTGCCGTAAATTAAAAGTTACTTCCGACTTCATAAAAATTTAAGAAAAAATTATTTTCGTTAGTGTGCACCTGAAGGCGCTATACAGCTTATTCCTTTATTACTGCTTACAACTCTATAGAGTTGAAAGTGAACTTGAAACATTTGTACGTAATGGAGTTGTATGCAAAGAAAAATTAAATTATTAACATTAATAGCGGGAAAAATGTTTTTGCTGGGTTACTTGAAAAAGTACGCTGTTTTTAAGCATTTGGCTGAAATGCCACTAAAAAGTAAAAGAAATATTTTAGAGTTTTTTTAATACAAGAAATCCGTACTTAAAATTATATAAAATTTTTCCTTCCGTCACAACGAATTGACTTAAATTTTTTTATTTTTTTTGTAAAATTCAAAAATTGAATTTGTGAACTTGTATAATTACGAGTATAAAATGGCTTCATTAAACTTGGGCATAATCGTTCATTTCGGTGAATTGTTCAGATTTTTTCAAATCATTTAAATGAACTAGGTCACTTTTCTTGTTCATAGTTCATTTTGTACACTGTAGGATGATCTGTGACTTTCTTTTATCATTCCTTTTGTATACTGTAGGATGACCTGTGACTTTCGTTTATCGTTCCTTTTGTACACTGTACGATGACCTGTGACTTTGGTTCATTGTTTATTTCGTACACTGTAGGAAGACCTGTGACTTTGGTTCTTCGTTCATTTCGTACACTGTAGGATGATCTGTGACTTTGGTTCATCGTTCATTTCGTATACTGTAGGATGATCTGTGACTTTGGTTCATCGTTCATTTCGTACACTGTAGGATGATCTGTGACTGGTTCATCGTTTATTTCGTACACTGTAGGATGATCTGTGACTTTGGTTCGTAGTACTTTTTGTTTATTGTATTTATTATACACCGTGACTTCAACCAAATATGATTTTAAAATATCTAGCAACTTTTTAAATGATTACAATTTGGCGATTATATTCGTATTATGTTAAAACCTCTAATAAAATTAAAACTACTTTAAATCAAATTTTGGATGTTTTAATCCTAAGCAGTAAAAGTCAGTAAACGATGAGCGAAATAATTTAAAAAATTTAAGCGTCCTAATTGTTCATTGGTCGGACATGAACGCCACAAGCCTAGTTTTCATTAAAAAATAAAAAGTCAAAATAATTTTAAAAATAAAATAATTTTTTTTTTTTTTTAATTTAAAATTTAATAATATTTTTATTTTTTTCTTTATTTTATTTTTTGTTTTGTTTTGTTTTAATAAACATAAAATATATGTACTACGTTATACAACATATGTATGTATGTATATGTATATTGTATTTATATAATTTTTAAAAATTAATTCTATATATACGAGTATGTGGGCATGTATGCATGGATGTATTTATCTTTTATTAAAAGCTAAAATTACAGTAATAATAAATTTAATCAATAATGCGAACATAATTATTCGCATTCAGATGACTGCATCATTGCAAAATTTGCTTCTTTTTCATTTATTTAAATCGTTTTGTTTTCCCTTCTCTTCTTTCCTTCAATTTAATATTTAATAATTGATATAAATATTTATAAAGACATTTAGTTTTAGTATTATGAGTTACGCATGTCTGTATAAACTATTGAAATTAAAAATTTAAAAAAAAAATTAAATTTAGTTTTGGAAAAATTATGTTAAAAAAATAAATTTAATATAGTCGTACAATTGTACACAAGTAACTGTAGTAAAATCAATAAAATTCTATATTATAAAAAAATATTATGTATAAAAAAAGAAATGAATAAAAACTAAATAATGACGAGTTAGATGGTTTTTATTATTGCTAAAATTTTTTTCAATATTTTTAGGGTTTTATAATTGTTTATAAACTTGATTGTTTTACTTAAAAACAGTTTATATTGCAATTTTATAAATTATTGTTATTTTATTTTTTGTTTTTGAGACTTTTTTTAAATCTTTAAATTATTTTTTATTAAAAGAATTTTTTTGTTGATAATAAATATATTTGCAGCCCAGTAAAAAATTTCACTAGTACAATAACAAGCCTTTGTGGCATCCACGAACTGAATCTTCATTTAAATTTCGATCAATGGCGTAATTTGCCTTCAGACACCAAATCGCCTCTCTCGATATGGAGCAACATCTAATGAAATTTTTAAATTATTTCAATCAAGAAAACTAAAATTTCTAACAATTTCTTTCGATATCAAAAGACATAATTTGTCTTTAGGTTTTTGTAAAAACACTGGGGCCAACATTACGTCGTTGCATTGCTTTTTATAACTTTTCGTCTTGTTTAACAGCTTTCAGTACAAGTATTTAAGAGTGAATGCAAGTGTATATGTTTTGGCATCACTGCACTTTTTGAAATGCTTTTATATTTAAAATTACTAATCCTCTTCTCCTGAGAGAGAAGCAGAATATTTCCTAGAATTAGAATTAAAATTAGGAGCGAGAGCAAGTAATCTGGTCACTATGGGCAAAATAAAAATATTGTGAGACAACCCTCATGTTACAAATACTTCCCAAGTCTAGTATTCATTAAGAATTCAAAAACTTTCTTGAGCGATTGGTTAGCCATATCAGGCAATTTTAGGTAGTAATGCCTTATGTAACAAAAACTGATTATGAGTGTCGTTGCCGTGACGAAAACAGTGATATGTTGTGAATTCGATAAGGCTGAGCATATATTCTGCTGTCTCTTCGTCTTTGTTACATAACCTGCATATTTTAATACTCTGCAATGTCCAGTTGTGAATCTCGGAACAATGAAAATTCCTGACCGGGACACGCTTAGTAAGTCAAAGTATTGTGTCAATTCTCTTCCCATCCACTTCAAAAAGATCTCCAAGACACTCCGCTTTTTCTAGGGAGTTCACCTGCTTTCTACATATTTCCTAACTCGTTCCACTGTTTATGAATAACAGCAATTTTTTTATCTAAATTTTGGCATGTTTCCTAAGTCCCTTAAAATTGGCACTTACTGACCAACATAGCATAGCGTAGAGTTAAAAATTCTAGATAAACAAAAATAACTAAAATAACGGGAAATTAAAAATAAAAATGTTTTGCAGCCCATTTCACTAAGTAACGCGCTGTCACAATTGTATTTTCTAAACGCTGAGGGTTGCTGTTGAGCGATTTTATCTCATGCTTCATACATTTTGTATGAACATGAGAATTTAGTGAAGCTGGCCAGTCGATTTAATTCAAATAAATCTGTGAGAGAAAAATGTCATGACTGTCAACAGAGTTGGTTCGCAACTTTAGTTCTATGGCTTGTTGTTCAAGTAAATTCTTTACTGGACATATTTTTATTTATTTTTTATAAATTTTTTGTTTTTCTATATTAAAAGTTTTTTTTTTAAATGCTTTTTATTTCTATCGGTAAATTGGATTATGTGTAGTATTTACGAATATGCAAGTGAATTTCAATAAGAATATTTTGAGTGTTTTAATGGATTTTCTTTAAAATTGTTATTCACTAAGACTTGTAAGTTTTCACTTTTTATTTTTAACTTCATTTTTAATTATGTTTTTTGTTTTGCCTAAACTGAGTAAAAGTCTATTGTATCATTAATTTATGAATTATTTTTTCTTCATTAAAAAAAGTAATTTCTCTAAGAAAAAAAATTTTGTTTTTTGTGTTTGTAAAATATTTATTTTTAAATTTTTGATTTTTATGTGTTTTTAAGGTAATTTTAAAAATATTTTTTGCTTAAATTGTTACAACTAATTTTATTGTTGTTTATTAAAAAAAAAAAAAAAAAAAAAAAAAAACTAAATTAAAATCACAAATTTAAAGACTTGATATAACTTTGAGAAAAATTTTACTTTTCCGTTTCCGTTTTCGTTTTCATCATACTTATAAGAATGATTACACTGAACATTAAATAACTAAAACTTAAAATTTTAAAGTCTTGAGACCTCAAACAAAGTTGTATTTAAGCTTGTCGTTTTTTTTTTTTTAATTAATTAATAAAAATTTTATTATTAACTTAACAGCTGACTTGACTCCAATATGAAATATTTTTTTTAAAGAAATATTTAAATGGAATTAATAAGATGTATCGTTTTCAAGTCATGCATTTCCATTTTCCTTTTGTTTTGAACAGGGAATCTTACAACGAGTTTTTTGTTAAAAATTTTACAATAATTTAATTTAAATTTAAAAAAGGCACATTTTATTTATTTTGAAATTAATTTAAAGCTATTTATTTTATTTTGTCTAGAAAACAATAAAAAACCAGAATTTTTTGAACACAAATCGAAGACATAAGATTTTAATTGCGTAATTTTTGAATAAAACAAATGAAATATTTAAGTTTAGGCATCTCTGGCATTTTAGAAATACCAAAAGAGGGCGTTTCAAAAAATCTGAAAAGAGACCAAAAGAAAATGATAAAAAATTATTGTTGATGAAAATGTAAATAACAATTAAATAAGTAATAATGCTAAATTCAGCTACCCAAACTCTAAAACAGAGTAAGGATTACAAGACAAATGTTTTTCCATTCATCTGCTTAACCATATTACCAATTTGGCAATATGGTACGCAGTTATGGGGCACAGCTTCAACGTCTAATATAGAAGAAATTCAGAGACTTCAGAACAAAATTCCCTGGTATATAAAGAATTCAAACATACACAAAGACCTAAACGTGTTATCAGTAAAGGAAGAGATAAAGAAGCATGTGTCGTCCTACTTAACAAAGCTGGAAGTGCACCCAAATATACTGGCCCGCAACATTTTGAAGGAGAGAGGCTACATTCGCTTGAAACTTAAGGATGTTGCTGCACTTGTTCGAACACAAGATAGATGAGAGATAGAGTATTAATTTTTAGACTTTAAGATTTGAGTACTTATTGTTAGTTCAGAAAAATTTCAAAGAGACAATAAATAAAAAAAAATCTGCTTAACCTATTTCCTACTTAAAGCCATGGAAACTATTCTGGACTAACACATCAGGGAAGGCTACTTTACGGACAACCCACTTTACAATGCATAATATGCTTAAACATCAGGCAGATCTACTGAAACCCTTAAAGCTAATTGACAACGATTTAAAACTGTCTTAAGAGATAAAATATCTACGAGTAGTTCTGGATAAAACTCTCACTTTAAAGCAAAGCCTGAAGGCAAGATTTGCATGCCAAAGACTCTAAAGTAAAATGTGGGGCTTACGACCAAAGAGGATAGTAACTATAGTTACTTATGCCTCCTAAATATGGTGGCCAAATTTTAAATAAAAACAGGCTCTCATCATACTCAACAAAGTACATCAAATAGCTTGTTTGTAAGCTAGTGTCCCCCACACTAGCCTTGGGAATAATCACTGGACTCACTCCAGCCAGGGCAGCCTTAAGGCTATCCAATTTATCTCATCTTAAAGAGAGTGATCTTACCGGTCATGTGAAAATTCTACAGTCTGCCGGGAACTTTAAAAAAATGTCTCACCGTCTCTGAGAGGATACATAAAGCATTGGTCTGCCCCAGACGTTTTGAAGTGGTTATTAGTGAACGCACAGCTTGGAAAAACGGTACAATATCGTTGTATAAGGACCGATAGTTCTGGGTTCAAAATGAAAGAATGGTAACGTTTCAATGGGAAATAATTTTTAGGTGAAGGTGCACGCCTGAAAGCTAAGTGCTAGGAAATGCTCAAGAAGGGAGCCTAGTGGTAGCGGAATATAAATTTTCTCAGATAGCAAAACAGCTTTAAATGTACTTGAAAGCTATTATTTCTATGGCGGTTGGTTTGAGATTGTTATTTATTTATTTATTTATTAATTCTCTTAAGTTATAATTATAAATTATAAGGTAAGAGGCAAAAAGGGGCAATGGCATCTTAGGCCTTCAGCTCAATGCTATAAGTTTCTCGATGCTCTGGCAGAGAAAAACTCAGTTACTCTGGAATTAATATTGGAACATGAATAGCAGGTGAACAATGAATTGGCGGACTATCTGGCTAAAAAGAGCACTGATACCTCTTTCATACGTTCAGAGCTCTTCTGCTAGCTGAACAATATTATCACTACGGCTAGGGGAAAAACTAAGTCTACAAGATTGCTGTAGAGCCGAAGCTGGCATTCGGTCGTCAAAGCCCTTTATTAACCCCGAACGTATTAGCGCAGATGTTATTGTCAACCTCAGACATCAAACTCTATATTGGATTGTGACTCAACTATCACACGAATAAAATTCCTGTGGTACACGATGACTCCTCTTGTTTCTGTCAAAAAGGACAAGAAGCTTTGGAACATTTCTGTGCGTTTGCCCAGCTATCGTAAGACGAAGAATACACTACTTAGGCAGTAGGATACTGGCCCCTGCAGACTTAGATAAAATGAATTCCACAACAATTAGGAGACCCGTGAATAGTTTGGAATTTTGCTGCATAATAGATTTTACAGGTTGGGGTGCAATTATATAACGATACTAATATTGGCAACACTAAATATGTTTATTGTCGCTTATAAATATAAAAATAGGCCAACTACAGATTCAACAACTGTCGTGTGGGTCTGTAATAAGTCAAGTCGCCAAAATGATTAATTTCATATGAATAGCTGCATTTTAATTTTGACAGTTTGTGTCTTTTTACAAAATTAATTAACACAATTATTTGCTTGCTCTTACGCTTGCACCCCACGAAAGATGTGTTACATATCAAATTTCTTTCGAGCTCACTGATAACAATGGTTTTGTTTTATTTCATTTCAGACAGACTGTTGCCCTCAAAATGAGCTGCTTTAATAAAGTAAATTGTCTAGAAAAAAATGTGTGTCTCTCTTTTCCAATGCATTCATTTTACTTTTCTTTATTTTTTAGTTTTTATTCTCTAGAATAAATAACCCACAGCCAACAAAAAAAAAGGTAAAAAACAATTTCCTTCATTCAATTGACAAATATTAAAGCCAGTATCATCCAGCTTATAGAATATTGAAATTTTGTAAATTTTTTTTTTATATAAATTGAATCGTGTCTTAGTGTCCCGATTTTTCTTAAATTTCATTGTAAAAGTCAAACGCAAATGAGTTAAAATGTTTTATTAGTTGTTTGTAGTTTAAGTTTTTCTCATTTATTTTTGAATGTTAGTTTAATGCGAGAAACCAAAATTACAAAAAAGGAAGTAAAAGCAGAGGAAGAGGTAGAAACAAAAAAGTACAAAAATAGTGAAACACTTAAAGAAAATAATGATGTTGCTGGGTTATGGATGGGACTTTGGTTGGCAGTGTGAGTTAGAGAAAATTGAACTGCAGTAGATTAATGTTTAAGTTGTTAACATATTAACGTCTTTGTAGTTAAATTTAAATTAACTTTTTTTTCTAAAGTGTAGGCCAGCAAATAGATAACTAACAAATAGTGGTACGGGGAACATAATTTTAAAAGAATTTATAGACACAGTTTTTTTTTATTTATTTTTTTTTGTTTGTCGTTTGTTTGTCTTAACGAAAATGCTGTATTTGTACTAGGCTGGTTAAGAGTTTTAGTTTGTTTTATTTAATTTATACTAGTGGGTGGATGTTTAAAATTGCAGTCACTTAAACGAGTCACAAAAAAATGCTGTTTTAGATAAAAGGGCTTTAGAAAATTTATTGTAAACCATGGGAACTGATTACATTAGCTTTTACTGTGGCATTTTCTATATTAATCAAAAAGTCTAATAAATTAGCTGTTCTTTTTGAAAGTGTTATAAGTCGACTGTTAAAGAAGAAAAAAGTTTGCGATAATTTAGGTTTTTTTTTTTTTTTTTTTTTTAAGTGGACTTATACCACTTTCAAATAAAATAGCTTAAAAAAACTAAAAGTAAAGTAAAATACAAGAGATATTCAAAAAAGTTCACTTCACAAAAAAAAAATGAAAAATTTACAATATTATTCATGTATTTCAAAAGTGTCACAACTCAAAAATGTTTTTTTTTTAAACATAACTTGTTCTCCATATTGTTCTTTATATTTTGTAAATCTTTTAAAAAGATTAAAAAAAATCTAAATATTATAGAATACTAACGAACTTAAACTTTTTCTGAGAAATTTGTTTAATTACGAATAAAAATTTAATAAGAAAAAATGGCTATTCAAGATGGTGTTCCAGCCAATCTTGTTTTATGGAATCGTAGTATGGTGGAAAGCACTAAATACAACTGCCAGCCGATTTCGATTTGAAAGGGTTTTTAGATGCATGGCCACCTTGATTACAGGGGCCATGAGATCCTTCTATCGGCCTGTAAAAAGCAGATCGAGAGTATACTTTTGCGAAGAGCACAGTCCAGATGGAGAGACGAATGGACGTGTAATACGGCGACTCTAAAGAGCCCGATTGAGAAATGTGGTGGCTGTAGAAACTAGACACTCGAATTTTGGCAACCATGCGAAGAGAATGGGTTTGCGATATAACGACTACTGTAGAAGTTGTCAGGATGAGGAGGAGACTGTGGAACACCTTCTCTGCTGGTGTCCTGCCTTGGAAGAGCGGCACATGATCCACTTTGGTGAGCGACGTCTGCGCTGTCGAATGTAAGGGTCGACATGCTATATATCTTGGTTAGAAGTGGCGGCTGGTTTGGGTGACGGATTCACTCATTTTCTTTCTCTATCTGTCTTCTCTATCTTCCTTCTTTTCTCTTCACTCTTCTTTTTTACTTTACAATCTTTCTTCTTCTTTATTTTTCTCTATACAGGTATCACAAAGGGACCTCATCAGAGGACACAAGTGAGCCCAGCTTCTGTTTTTCTTTTTCATGCGCTCTGTTTAACCTAAAATACACATGTTTTCTTCATGTCTGTCAAAATTTGCTACTTTACAGAAGGTTTATAATATATGGCCACAAGTGACATTGATAAATACGTCTGACACATTTAATAGAGCTAAAAAAGCAAACAGAAATTACAGATTACATGATTAAAAGCTTGATTCGCTGACTACGTATTACAGCTTTTTAATTTTAAAAACTTTTTTTTGTACCCATTTTTATACAACACCACTATCAGCTGTTATGATACGAAATATAGAAATAGAGAGACGATAAAAGAGAAGAATGGTCAAGTTAAGTGGAAGTCGTAAAAAGAGGTTGATCACTGAAGTTATATACTTAAAGATGTGTTTTTCAAAGTGCCAAAAGTTTAATTTTGTTTTAAAGAAAATTTATTCTTAAATCTATTGTGATTGATTTTCATAATATCAATTTAAATATATTTTTTCCAAAATAAACAATCGAATTTTTCATCATCTTTACAATTATATATGTAGTTCATATTAATAAAATCAAAAATTAATTAATAAATACTTTTTTTTTTAAATATTATAAAATCATTATACATAATTGGGGGCTCAACCCTTATAAATATGTACGAGTATGCATATGAGTATGTATTTTTATATTATTATTTCTTTTTTCTTTTTTTGTGATGAATTTCAATAAAATGATATGTTTTGGGTTCATTTTATGTAAATAAAATTATGCAGATGTTTTGTTGTGTATTTTTCCAACGAAGATGCACTTTAATATCGTTTTTTATTGTAAAAAAAAAAATTATTTTGGAAATTAGAACTGCCCAAGGAACAAAGTGGTGCTAATTTAAAGAAAATCGCTTTGATATTTATGTGTGAACTGAAAATTAAAAAAATTAAAGTGCAAAAATTTTACTTACCCGATTATTAATGTAGAAATTCAAAATCCTGTTTCTGTTATTTTTTGAGGCAAATATAGCAAAGCGGGGATTTAATTTTATTTTTATAAAATTTTTTTTTGTTAATTTTCCTTAATTATTTTTTTGTTTTCTCTTTGATGATGGTGATGGCAACATAAAATAAAATAGAAACGAAAAAAATGTGCAACTGCTACAACGACACAGCAATAATAGCGATGACCACTAAATATGTTTTTTTTTTTTTTTTTATTATTATTTAAAAAACAAAAGTTTACCATACATACGAACGAGTAAGTATTTAAAGATGATTCTCTATCTGTCAGTGGTTAAGAATGTTTTTCTTTGAGAAATAAATTCTGTTAAACAGAAATTTCTTTAATTTTATTTTGAAAATAATTTGACTCTTTCACATGATTGCTTTTCTATTAAAATACGAGTACAATTACAAGTTGACTACAAATACAAAGTCGCCTGTTGGCGATGATCGAAATGATGAATGTATAATTTCTTTTTGGATTTTTCTTTGGATGGCCTTAAATCCCAGACTAAATTTGATAGACTACGTGGTCGTGATAAACGTCGTGTTTTCTTTTCGGGTAATTTATTTGAATCACCCGATGTACGGCCGCCGCTGCGAGATGAGTCGAGTGTACCCTCGCGGGGATTATGATTATGATTATGATTGTGTGATGTTGTTGTTGCTGTTGTGTGTAGCATTGCATTTAAACCACCAGTGGAACTAGAACTTTTACTTAATGGCAGTGGCATTGCATGATTATTATTTATATTATTATTGTTATTATTGATGTTATTGTTGTTGCTGTTAATATTATTGTTACTACATTTAAGCACTAGATCGGGTGGTGCCGCAGCAACTGGTTGTCCTTTGGGATTTGTTGAGATCGTCGGTGAAATTGAATTACTATCAGGCGTCAACTGCAGACTACTAAGACTTTTATATCTAAAAAAATACAATAAAAAATTATACAAAAATTTATTTTATTTAAAATAAAATAAAAAATAGTTCTGCAGTTGTCTACACTGAAAGAATTTCATTGATCTAATGAATTCGTTAGTCTAATAGAATTCTTTTCTTTGGTTGAAAAATAATTAGATTTTGCATTAGATTATTGAAATTTTTATTTATTTAATAACTGAAACAGTTTTCTGTGCTTAAAAAAAATACACCCGGACATTTGCTGTCAAAATGGCCACAATTAATGTCAATAGTGTATCAACCACGTTTGTGTTATCTTTGACAATGCACAGTATCATTTTAACAACGCATTATTGACAATAAATGGTGTAAAGTTGACATCATACTGGTGTTGTAATGACACCATACCGGTAATAAATCGACACCACATGGTATCATTTTGGCAAACGATTCCATAGGGTTGTGGAAATAACAACATGCGTTATCAATTTGACAACATATTGTTGTTTCGTAAACAAGTAGACAACATGCTTTGCCAAAAAAGAAAAATCATAGCTTTTTTTTCCAAGTTGACATCAAACGTTGTCGATTTGTACACTCTTCTTAAAACATTGAACACACCCATTGTCAACAAAATAAACAACGGAATGGTGTCAAAATGACCACATACGTTGTTGATTTTGCAACCCGCTTTTCGGATCAGGGTATGAATGAAAGTTCATCATCATATAAGCGGTACATAGTACACTGAAATAATTTTGTACATTTAGCTCATATATTTCAATAGTGCCATAGCTCAAAATATGTCTTTTTCAAGCTTATAATTTTTGGTTAGCTGAGGCTAAATTAAATTAAATGGCGCATAATCGTTAAGGGCTAATGAAAGATAGCTGACCAAAGCCCTTTTAAGCGTAATTCATGAACCAGTTGAATTTGTTTTAAATATTCTTGAAATTTTTTTAAATATTATTTTTCATATTCATTGTTTCAACTTTCTTTAAGCTCTTTTTTTGTCCATCTCTCGTTTATCTGCTTTAAAAATATTCCCCAGCTTGACCTTTGAGCTGTCTCTTTACCTAAACTTACAAAATACATTTTTCTTATTACGTTGGAACAGCCCTAATCTACTTAAATAATTTAAGCTGTGGGAGTAACTTACTAATTCTCTTCCTACAAATCAAACTTTAAATAATTCAACTACAGGTTTAATTATTGTAGAATTTCTGTTGTTGACTTGTACTGTTCGGTTCTGTTTTAGTAAAAGTTTATTAAGTGTGTTGTTGTGCAACTCACCTGATATGAAATAATGGTGATTGAGGCTCTAAACCACAATCTTTGCTTAAGATGCCAGCACTTAGAGGTGCCACATTTCCATTAATGGGCGTGTGATGATGATTACTTGGTGTTAAAACTCGGCTATTAGATGATGCTGCATTGCCATGATGATGATGATGATGGTGCGTATGATGATGAGCTGCCACCACAGCAGCTACAGATGATGATGTTACATTAGCCACTGCCGCTTGATGACTATGCGAGCTTGGATGATGGGTTTGATGATGGCTGCTATGTTGCTGCTGCTGCTGCTGATGATGATGATTGTGATGGTGATTATTGTGATTACTACCATTTGAACTGCTAGTGTTGGTTGTATTGCCAACACCTCCACTACTGCTGCCAGCACTATGAGAGTTTTTCAAATAAAGCTTTGGTAGTGTGGGACGTTGACGTTTTTCTGGTAATTTTTTACCAGGTATTGTTTCAATTGGTGGTGGCACTGGCTTTATATCCTCCTGGACATGTGAGTGTTGGTAGTGATTGACGACACCACCACTTCCAACAGCACCACCTATTCCCCCACCGGATGTTGGATGATTGTGCGAATGATTTTGATGGTGGTGATGTTGATTGTGATGTTGCAACTGTTGGCCAATGGCTGCTGGCAAATGATGCTGATGTTGATGATGGTGATGGTGGTGGTGCTGTTGATGACTTTGATTACTACTGCTATTATGACTGCTATTGGTATTTGTATGTTTATTTGATTCCAGACTACTGTAATTGTTGTTATTGTTATTAGAGTTGTTATTATTGCCAGTGCCAACACCACCGCCACCACCGCCATTTCCACTGTTATTTAAACTGTTATTATTGCTACTTGAAGTATTATTGTTGTTATTATTATGGCTGCTTGAATTCTGATTGACCCGTATTAGACTGCAATAGTTACCACTACTGTCGGTGTATTGTGACTTGATTGTGGGCGTTTCATTTATGGGCTCAAAACGCGACAAAGCCTTTGATAGCGGCGTTAAGCCCCTCACATAATCGTATATATGATCAATATCTTTATAATCTTCTGATATTTCTGCAGGCGGTAGATTTTTATTATATGAATCACAGCTGGCGCTACGCTTGAGAATGTAACCGTTTTCCAAGAGACCATTGGCCACATACGCTATACCGGCTGCTGATGGCAACATAACCACGGGTAGTTTGTTACGACTACTAAATTTCGAGTCCTTTTTCTCTTTTTCTGACAGCTTAATATCTACAATTTGTAATCGATCGCGTGCATCGCTAAGCAGACGCTGTGCTTTTTCAAGAAATCGTGTATACTCGATAAAATGTTCTAATTGATCCATATTTTTGGCCCGTTGCAATTTAATTTTAGCATTAAGGGGTACTGGCACCAAATCATTATCCTTTTGCAAAGGCAAAGCAAAAATACGATCAATTTCAACACAGCCCAAAAGACGCATTTCTGGGACAAAGGGTTGTTTCAAACCCTTCGGCACACTGCCATGAACTAATCTGTAAGTGGAATCAAATTGAAATAGAAAAAAAAAATTATATTCAGAAATCATAATTCGAAGTAGCAAAATAAAGTGGGTAAATTAAAATTAAAGGTTGATTAGGAGTGTTGATTTCGTGAAATGTGGCAACGCTGATCATACATCTTGCATTATCGCTTACTAGAGTACGACACTCATAATGAGACTAAAAAAGCTTTCTTAAAGTACCAACTTACCTCACAACAACTGGCATTCTTTTCAACAAAAGATTTTTAACGGTGTGGACACCACTTATACTGTCCTCCTTAGCTATAGGTGAAAATTTCGCTTTGGTATCGAGTGGCAGATTTATGATTTCATCTTTAATATTTTTACACTGCAGCACTTTGCCATTATCGTTCATTGTCGTTAGCATTTCGCCCGCATGTATGGTGCGACTCATTTGGGGACAACGAAATGTTTCACGCACCAATACCCGACAATTGCGACGTTTCGACAATTCCAAGACCGATTCAATGCAACGCGTTGAACGACCATCTTCGCTTAGCAGCTCAAAATAGCCAGGATACGTTTCGGGTATTAAAACTTTAGCACCAACATTTGTAGGCTTACGACCCTCTTTCAACTTGATGGGTTGGGCGAGAATCTGGTACTTTTTACCTGAACTTAGAAAGAGGGCCGTGCTTTGCAGTGAAGGTGCTGAGAGTGTGGGTACACCCAAATTTTGATGTTGACCCTTGACAATTTTAGCTACAGCCGGCAATTTTTGTTTCGAAAAGTCACGCAAATAGACGGGTGGCGATGATGTAGAATCCCCGAAACGGGATGCGGCCAATATTATTTGGCCATCAGTAGCGGCCATGTCGCGATTAAAGAATGATAACAGTTTGTTTCGTGCAAAGTTAACATTAAATGCAAGTAAATTTCATGGATTTTGTGTTGGATCAAAATCGTTTGTGCTGCCCTCTTGTGTATTTGTTGTGGTGAATGATGATAATGCTGATGCAGATGGGATCTCAAGGCTGTCTACACGGGAGTTATTGTTAACAGCGGTATCTAATGGTTTTGAGGTGTTGGTGGCCAAATTGTTTTTTGGGTTGGGTAATAAAAGGTTTGAGGTATTTGTTGATGGCAGAGTAGAGGTTGTTGATGACGTTGAGGTTAGGAAGCGTGAGGAAGTTTGAAGAGCGTAATTAAAATACTGCATTCGATTTGAATATCAATTCTTTCTCTCTATTATTTATTCTTTTTTATTTTTATTTAAATGTTGGATAATATTTCCTTAACAATTATTGCGGGTGGGCAAATTATCCTGCAATGAAAGAGATAAAAATTCAATGAATTAAAAACTTTTATATAAAATTAAATTTAAATGAAACAAATTTAAAATTAAATTTAGTTTTATGTACATTAAAATGTATGATGTCACGTTCATTATTTTGCATAAAATTTTTTTATTGAATATTACAATCGTCTTTGGGAATACTCGAATGATAAGACATGTAAAATGGTGGGGAAACTATTGTTTGTAAACCTTCATTGATTAATTTTTTATGTAATAACTGTAGAATAAATTTCATTCATTAAGCACTGGTTGCACAGAAAAGGAATACGCACATTTCAGGTAACATTTTCCTTGTATAGACGCATGTGCATATCGTCTTACATGTGCCTACATAACTTAGACATATTTCAATTTACTAATTAAATAGATTTTCGTGAATGGTATTTTATGAGTCTTAATTTTAACCAATTTCTTTAGTAGAATTATTTGAAATAATTTTGTTCTGCATTTTAATAAAAAGTTTAAAACGTATATGTTATGTGATTCCAGTTTGGTGAGTGTTATCTGCGGGGCCTCTCATAAATCTGGTGGCTTTTACCGGAATTTAACAAAATCGTGGTTTGTAGGGCAAATGCTGACAATGTGGTTACAAGCAAACTTAGAAAGAAGCCAATATTAATTAACCACTGGAAATTGGCTAAGGTCATGAAGAACTTTTTTCTTCTTTTCTCTTTTCACTTCCCAATTTCTTTTCCTGTTGTATTCTTTCTTTGACATCTTTCTACGGCTATCGCTATCTCAATTTTTTTTTTTTTGTTTTTCACAAGGCCCGCTCAGCTACCTAACTTTTTACACGATTATTTTGAAATGATGTTTAAAAAACATCCAAATCGTATTTATATAAATTTTGCACTTTAAAAACAGATCAAACTTGTGAGCAACGTGTGTAATAAACAAAAATAACTTGTTGGTTTTCTTTGGAAAATTTTAATTAATTAACTTACATAGAAGTTGGTTCTTTACAAATTCATATTTTATAAATTTAAATTCCAAATGACTCACTTAATTATCACTTAAAGCCGCGTCATTAACAATTAGTACTAAAACCTGATTAACAAAAGTAAATTTGAATTTTAAAGTAAATAACCCATAATGGAATATTAAGAGTGAAGAAAAGTAGAATTTAAATCACTGATAATTATTTTTTTGAATACAAGGCATAGACAATCCACCTGCCTTCAAGTGTAGAGATTTTATGGACAAAATTTAAAAGACATTCGAAATTCGTTAGATGACAAAAATTTATACAGCAAATTAATTTTTTTTTTAAACTAAATTGATTGTATAAAATTTTTTTTCCTTTCTTTAATCGCATTATTTAAATTTATTAAATCAATATAATTTAACGCAATTTGTATTTCCTTCTGTCATTTGTAGGTATTTAGTTAATAATGAATTTTATAAATAAATATATAGTTTTTCTGCATATTTTAATTATCTAAAAAAAATATATAAAGGGTGTTTTTTATAGACGTATAGAACTTTAAGTTGGCATTACTGTTCAAGATGGCGACCGATTTAACAGCTGTCAAGTGATTTATTCTCAGTTTGGTTTGGCAATTCATCATGAATAGACTCACGCCTGAACAACGCTCTCAAATAGTGCAATTTTATTTCGAAAATAATGGTTCTGTGCAGAATATTTCATAAGCGAATTTTGTTTAGCGATGAAGCCCACTTCTGGTTGAATGGCTACGTCAACAAACAAAACTGCCACATATGGAGTGAAGCTAATCCTCAAGTGTATGTCGAAACACCGTTATATCCAGAAAAACTGACTGTTTGGTGCGCTTTATGGGCTGGTGGAATCATTGGTCCGTACTTCTTCAAAAACGATGATGGCCAGAACGTTACAGTCAATGGTGATCGGTATAGAGCCATGATTACTAACTTTTTCATTCCTGAATTGAACAACCATGATGTCCAGGAGCTGTGGTTCCAACAAGACGACGCAACATGTCACACAGCTCGTGCCACAATCGATTTATTGAAAGACACGTTTGGTGACCGCCTAATTTCACGTTTTGGACCTGTAAATTGGCCCCACTTTCTGTGGGGCTATATAAAGTCATTGGTCTATGCGGATAAGCTACAAACGCTTGACCATTTGGAAGACAACATTCGCCGTGTTATTGCCGACATACGGCCACAAATGTTGGAAAAAGTCACCGAAGATTATCTTTCCGATAAATAAAATTCATGTCAATCGAATAATCCATCGTTGTTTTATTGCAATTTAAAGTTCTATACGTCTATAAAAAATACCCTTTTAATGAGGAATAGTAGGTCTATTATGCAGGCAAACAAATTGTCAATAAATTCAGAAACTCAAAATGGATTTCAATGAAATATGCAGGCTTCAATATTGAGATCAAATTTATGATTTTCTTTATTGGAGATTTTTAATGAATTTTGTAATCAAAAATATTTGAAATATTTTTTGGAATAATTTTACTTTTTTGGTCAAAATTTTCTGCCCATATTCTGTTAAAAAAAATTAATAATATCGTAGTTTAAAAAAAATATTTTATTCCAGATCTTTATTGGTTTTTTTTACATAATCGAAAAAATTATTATTTTTTTTAAATAATTGGAAATACTTCTATCTGTATCTGTATTTTTGCCTCTATCTTTATATTTTTCTGTATCTGTATCTCGATCTCGATTTGTGTTTGTTTCTGTATCTATTAATGTGTTTGTATGTATGCGTTTGTGCTTATGTTTGTTTTGAAATTTTTTTCCTTTTCTTTAGCTGTTGAAAAGCAGATGATATTTTGAACTCTTACAAAACCATTGAGTGAGTGCTTTTTATCTTGGCATCACCATTATCAACATCAACATCATGATGGTTATTATTGTATTATCAACATTGATGATATTAAAGAAAGTGTATCCATCCACATTGAAAAAAGAATTACATGCTGTACTTGAACATCACGTTCGTTCGATTTATTATGGTCACAAAGTAAATGATGGCAAATAAAAGTCATTTTATGTTTTTATACTTTTGTTTTGTTGCTTTATGCTACACATAAATACCAGAAACATCATCATAAACATCATTCTTTGAAAGTATAGCTTTGTGGACAACAAAGGTCAAATTAGATAGTGATTCTTGGGATATATTCTTCTATTTTTCATTACAATTATCCCAGTAGGGCAACAGCTTAAACTTTGGGAATAGAATTTCTATAGAAAATACAAATTAGTGTTAGAAAATGTCTAAATAAATCAATTCGCCTTAATGCGCTCGAGGTTGATGAGCTTCTTTGACTGCCGCATGCCCACTTCGTCCTTCTTCTTTGAGTAAAAAGGCACTAGTGAAGTTGTTGGTCACCCCGCAGAATGGCTCTGGACCTATGAAGTGGGTATCCGCGCCCGTTTTAGCCAGATAGTCCGCCATTTCATTGCCCACATGCCCTTCATAGCCCGACACCTACAATAAGTTAACCGTGTTTTTCTCTGTCAAAGCATTGAGACCAATCTTGATCGAAAGGAGTAGGCCGCAAATGCACATAGAGCTGCTTGACTGTCTGAGAGAATATATATTGTGGTAGCACATGTGCCCCTTTGTAAACTTTCTGTTTTTCCCACTGCAACTTGCAATTCCCGCACCATCACTGCCATCTTCCATTTTGGACCCATCAGTATACCACAATTGTCGATTTGAGTCCAGTATTATTTCACCGTTTCTTCAAGCAGAGGGTTCACTAAGGACCACTTCAAAACGCCTAGAGAATGTGAGTATCCTATCCATTCTATCAGAGACGGCAAGGCAAGAAGAATCCCAGATAGATTCCAGAATTTTCACGTGACCACTAAGATTGCCCTTTATAAGACAGGATAGACTAGATAGCCTTTAGACGGAACTAGCTGCAATTCTCTTACTCACTTTATTAGTTAGTACAATAAGTACTAAGAGTATTTTTATAAGTTAGAAAGAGAGAGGAAGAAAAAGTTTTATTACAAGGTACTCGCTCAAAAAATGTAATGAGCGGGTAACTTGTAATAAAACTTTTTCTTCCTCTCTCTTTCTAATTTATAAAAGTAATTTTATAATTTCTAGTAAAATTGATGCCCATAACTTTTCTTATTTATTTTGAATTTTCTGTTGGCCCAAAAGGAATTAGCCAGCTGCCAAATGAAGTTTTTAAACCCTAAACAATGATCTTTAGCATCTAGTAAATACCACAGTATCATCATGAGTATAAAATTTTATTATGGCAACATGAACTTTTGTGTGTGTGTGAATTTAAACAAAGTAGAGGTCACTTGTTACTGGCCCACTTCAGTGCTATTTTCTCAAACAGACACACTTTAAAACTGTTTCCATTCATCCATATTTGTCTAAAATGCACATGAAATATTTAATGGTTTTGGGTTAAATTCTTTTCATCATTAGTTAAATGCTTGAAACAAACATTTAAACATATTTTTAGTACTTCAGAAACAGTAACAACAGCAAGAACAAAAACTATAAGTACTTTTCTGCTTTTAACTGGATGATGATGATGATGATGATGCTGGTTATGAATTCAATACTTTTAGGCAAAAATTTCATTTCATATGAATGCATGTGTAAAACTGCCATGCATTCGTTATTCATTTGTTTTGAAAACATTTTTTTTTAGAATTTTTTCCTGTTGCTTGCAGCTTTAAATCATGAGGGCTCCATGCTCTATTTTTATTTATATTTTTTCTTTTAAATTTAACGTTTAAATTGGCTCAGTATCCAGTTACCTTATTTTATTATTTCAATCTGCTTGGTTTAGTTTTTCTCTTTTTTTCTTTTTAATTTTTTTTAATTAATTATTTTCTTCTCATTTGTTAAATAAAATGAATTCATTTTCACTTAGTTTTTTTTTTACACAGACCATCATAAAGTCTAAGGCTCGGCCATAGACTTTATTTTACCACAGGCTCTTTACTAGTTCTTTTTTTTTCACTTTGAATATAAATTTTTTGCTGTAATAATTTTCTTGTGAAAATTTCTTTTTTTTTCGTATTTTTCTTTCCTTTTGTGGCAGTTTTATAGTAAAAGGAATGTTTTTTGTTACTTGTACGAGTGAGTAGCAGATGCAAAAGAAAAGTGGAAAAAAGTGAAATAGAAAAAAAAAGAAGAAGAAGGAATTTATATATAGAACTTAAATCAACGTTATTTCTCACGCTCTTGTGTTATTAGTCTTTACAAGCGAAAATTGCTACTTAGGGATATTTTTCTTTATTCAGCTACAAATATATTGCATTTCTACTTTACAGTTGCCTTCTGGTTACATGACAGACAGAGATGTCGCTTTGAAAAGGAGTTGGCAAAGCAAATTAATTTAGAGTAATTTTCAATTTTAGTTTTATGTCATGAATAAGAAGACTGCAGCCCGGTTGTGATGTGAAGTTACCCATTAGTGTACATCGACTTTGAGTAATAAACCAACTTTTTTAAGTCGTATGGGGCGAGTTAATTATTTTTTTTTTTAATTTTATATTTATTTATATAGTGAAAATTGGAAGGTGATCTTGGTTTTTTGTTGATTTCTTAATTTCGTTATTAGATGTTGATCGAAACTATATTGTAATTTAAATGGAAATTTCAATCGAAAACAACTTTAAGATTTTTTTTCTATACAACTTTTGTTTGTGTGCAAAAGTAAATCTGTTTCTGTTTTGGCTACTTTGAGTAAATATTTTCTCGCCCTAGTCGTAACTTAAATGCATAATGAAATTCATTTTGATAATCTGAACTATTTTGTTGACTTTTTTTATAACCCCTTTTTCATTTTATTTACAGCTCTGCAATTCTGTTGTGCTTTAAAATTTAGTTGTTTATTTTTTGTGTTTGTTAAAACCCTGCCTGCAAAACTTACGACAATCATAAGTTATGCGAAAACGTGACATTTTCCAAGCTACTGGACAAAAATTGATTCTCTTTTTTTCTTTTTTCTACATTTTCCCACTTAAGCCAGTTTAATACTTTCAAACACTTTTTACAAAAAAAAGTAGCTTCAGCAAAAGTAAAGAAAAAAAAGAAAAAGATCTAAAACTTTTACAAGAAAAACTTTATTGTCAGAGAAACAAAGTACAAGTACTTGCTTAAATTACTTTGTTGTTTGTTGCAGGCTCTCATTCCTTTTTTTTTATTAGAGTTTTCTATTTTGTTTTATTTTTTTATTATTTTTTTTTTTGATTCCTTTAGCCAACACACTTGTAATAATTTATCCTGGGATGTTTGAGTTCATGTCATTTATTTGATGACACAATTTTATGCTTTTCGCTATTTCTTGTCATACTCATACCTACTCAACGTGTTGTAGTAGAATGTATCTGCTGTTTTTAAACTTTTTGTTGTTCTTAAATTAAAGAAGATTTAATCAAAAATAGCTTAATTAATTTCTGACATTCTAATACTTAAACACAAGCTTATCTCATACACACACACACACACATTGAGTATTAAAATGAAGCAATAGCTGGCAATGTGAAGCTGCAGTCGTAGTTTCAATTAAAGCCTGATGTCTGTCTGTATGTACGGCCTCTGTCGTGTGTTAGTAAAGTTTCAATTTAAAAATTTGCCACAGCTTGTATTATAATGATGCTGATAGTTAATGAAGGTATGTATAGCTAGATGGATGACTGGTTGAATGGTTGGATGGATGAATGGTTAAATGGTTAAAAGACGATTGTTTGGCTGATTGTTTGCTTATTAATACACATGTACGTCTGTCTATACATAACACACATGCATGCCTGTTTCATGCAGGCATGTTTGAGTATACGAGTATGTCTATATGTGCATGCAGGTGTGTAAGTAAGTGTGAATAAATTTCATTGCAAGCACAAAGTAATGGCTCAGTAATCGTTATTTGTTTAATTTTAAACTGAAAATAAAAAAGCATAAATCCTGATGATGTTACTCCAGCTCTGGCTGTTGTACTCCGTTTATTGGCATCAATTTTGTTGTTTGTGTAGCAGCGTGATTTTTTTTTTAATTTATTTCTCGTTGACATGACTGCCTCTTCCAATATCATACAGTTAAAAGTCTTTTTATTTTGCTTGGCAGCAGATTTGCTAAGTAACTAACTGGCTTAAGTAGAAAGTGGCACGACATTTCTTGAGGTTTTTTTCCTATTTTATTAAGAAATTTTCTTATTATTTTTCACACTATTTCCGTTTTAGATTTTAATACCTCTAACACTAAATAATCATTTAAAAAAAAAAAAGGTTTAATTTTAGATATTTTCCATTAAATTTTAATAACGCTTCACAGAAACTATTAATTGAATAAAAATAGAAATTTGTAGCCGCAGCACAACAAATAATTTTGCTGCAAGTTTGTTTTAATAAAAAAAAAAAAAAAGAAACAAAATGCAGTTTGTGTTCAAAAAACTGCTTAATAAAATCAACGTAAAGAAAACGAGTTTATTTTTTTTTTTTTTTTTTTTTTTGAAAGGAAAGCCATTACAGAATCATCACTAAGGGTTGCCCTCCAGTGTAAAATGACATTGTTTCAGATTGTTTTGAAATTAAGTGTGTCCTACCTTCTCGAATGGTAGTAATCTCATTAGTCTTCGAATGGTGTTTCAATGCTCTTTAACGTAATTTAATTATTTAACAAAATATTATCCTTTATTTGTGCTTAATTCCAGAAGTTCTGTTGGTTTTTAAAGTTATTCTTTTACTCATGATATTTTCATGAGTTATATATTTAGTACAATAAGTACTGAAGGGGATAGCATATCTATATGGACCATTTCATCAGATGCTACTACGAATCCTCAGTAGATTACTCCCAAATTTTTTATATGACAACAGCAATCAATTAATGTAAATATAATGTGAATTAAATTGTCAAATTCATTTATAGCTAGAGGATTTGGCTCGTTCCTTTATTATTTACTAATTTTTAGAGAAATCCGTTAACAAATAGATTTTAATTGTGAAAAAAAACCCTTCTAAATAAATATAGCCCTTTCACTTCTTTATAAAGTGGCTCATGCCTTTGCTAGCAGTATTAGCAGAACCGCCAGCTAAAATTATAAATTAAATAATTCAAAACATAATTTTAGGCTTAAGTGAAGTACGGGCATGCATCTTTTTAAACAGTATGCGTGGCTAAATAAAAAAAAATGTTTTTCATTGATTTACTTCGATAGTGATTGCATATGGAAATAGTGTATTCATTTAATTTCAAACTAAAAATACTCTAATTTAATGTTTGCTTATGCATTACTTAAAAAAAAATGTGTGAATTATGAAATGAAAAAATTTAAAGCAGAATAATTCTCTTTTATTTTGTAGAATGTTGCTGGCATGAATTCCATTTACAACAGCCTAGTCTGGCAGAGGGCAATTACGATATTTGGGAAAGTTTTGAATATGGCGTCAACCAGAGAACATTTATTAATGTCGGTTAAATAATGAAAATCTAAAAGAAATATTTAGCAAAGTTATTTGTGTCACAGAATTGGTGAAAAAAGCTGCAAATTAAAATAGAAATTTAAAAAAAAGCATTTAAAACATACACACACAAACACCAGTCTTATACATGTAATTAGAAAAAAAAGCAAATACTGCTGCGTTTGGCAATTAAATAACTCATTTTAAAGTAGCTGACTTGCAGCAACTTAAAACAGTGTGAGTATGAGTGCGAGATTCATTAATAAACACATTTAATTATTATTTTATAAGCAGTTTAAATTTATTTATTAAAAAGTTCAGAGAGCAAAATAATACACACAGAAAACAGCTTCGGTTATGAGAACTAAATGTTAACAAAATATTAATCTTTATTTGTACTTAATTCCAGAAATTGTGTTGGTTTTAAAATGTATTCTTTTACTCATGATATTCTCATGAGTTATTTATTGAGTACAATAAGTACTGAAGGGGATAGCATACCTATATGAACCATTTCATCAGACGCTACTCCGAATCCTCAATAGGTTACTCCCAACGTTTCTTGCAAACATTAGAACCTTTATATTGTAAAAGCACTTGACTAAATAAGAATTACTAATCAATAGTTACAAAAAGATTCAAATATTCAAACAAAAAACTCAGTAAGCATTGAACTGAATAAATAAATAAATTTCCCAACCAACATTTAAATATTGAAAACTATATCTTCTATTTTTATTCTTCTCTTCTCATAGTTGTATTAATCGAATTTTACAATCGCGCCAATAGAAAATCTGTCTAACTGCTAGAAATATTTATAAGAGAATTAAATTTTGAACTTTAGTATCGAATTATGGTTGCTTTAAATAAAATTTTTAATAACCACAGCTGAATTTTTGATTGACAACAAATTTAATTCTTACAACCGAAGTTGGGAGACAACAACTTCGGTTGGAAGAACTAAGTTTGTTACCAGTCAAAAGTTGTTTTCTATGTTTTTAGTATTACAAAGTGCGCAAAGTATACTTCGCGGAATACATTAATTCAGTTAGTGGCCTTACTTAAAAAAAAAAAATTTATTTAATATGAGGCGTGGTATTTTGCCCACTTATGCACATTTTAAGAGGTTTCTCTTTTTTTATTATTTGAAAATCTCCAATCAAAAGGATAAACCATTATAAACAACGTACGACACGTTTTTAATATATTTATAAATGCCTCCATGCCTAACAGTATTTGTAAGTTAAGGTATGGGGTTTCTGTCGGTATGTAATTTTTATTTTCTGCTTTTAATTCAAGAAGTATATCTGCAAGTACGAAAAATTATGAAATAAATAAACACAAAACAAAAAGTGCATGAATATACAAAAAAAAAAAAAAAAAATACACACCTTTTAATGCAAATGCATAAAGTAGGGTGGCTTAATAAGTTACTTAAATGTCAGCAAAAATTTTAGCAAGTAAGTTTGTCTTTTAATTAAATTAATTTATTTTTATTTAAATTTTTTTACTTCAGTGCATTTGTTTTTATAATTTACGTTTTAGAAATTAATAAGTTGCACTCTGGTAATACCATTGCTATTCCTGGTTTTTAAAATGTCTTGACTCTTTGTTATTTGACTCTTTAGACATTACTGAGCCTTAGTTTTTAACTGCTGACGGCTGTAAATATAGTTCACAATAACTTATACGAGTATACACTGAAAGATATATGAAACGGTTGCATTAAATTTTTTTTATAATTTATTAGTTAGTTTTATTTGACCTTTTTCTATTTATTTTGTTAAGCTTGAGGTCTGATTTTTCAAAAATTTATTTTTATATCGATATTTTGCTCCAATTTTTGTAGCTTCTTCAGGATATAATTATAAATTTATACAAAAATTGGAGCGAAATATCGATATAAAAATAAATTTTTGAAAAATAAGACCTCAAGCTTAACAAAATAGCCATTTTAATTTTTTTTATAAATTAAATGAAATATTTTACAAATTATATAAGTTGAATTTCTTGAAAACATTTCATTGATTCAATGTAAATATTTCATTAAATTAATGAAAAGTTCATTGAATTAATGAAATATATGATTAATATAATTGAATTTGTTAGTGCTTGAATAATGAAGAAATTTTTATTAAATTAATGAAAAAATTCAAAGGATATATGAACAAAATTTTCTCAGTGTAGTAATACTAATAAGCCAACTTATAATTTTTAGTGACTTATGAAAAGTCACACTTACACTAATGGTTGATAGCACAAGCTAAGCTGGCATTAATATTCATTTGTTGATGGTTTTTAGTGAGCAGTTTTTGTACGCTTATTTTAAATGCAAAATAAAAAACGAGTCCTCATACGCAAAAGCCTTTTTATAAAGTACTCGTACATGCTTTAGCTGTGTTGCCTCAACTTTTTTTTTAAATATTTTTTTGTGTGTTTTTCTTTTTAGGAGCACACAGTGTTACTGGTAACGATAATGTGAATGTGGGTGTTTTTTTTTATTTTGTCTGTAGCTAAATTTTATATGTACATTGAGTTGAAAGGATATTTTAGTAAAACTATCTGATCCGTATATTTGCTCGTTTTTTTTCTGTTATTTTTTTTTTTTTTTTTGCGCACTACAAAATCAACAAAGCATAGAAGGCGAATGAAAAAAAGAAAAAATAAAAAAACTAAAGTAATAAAAAGTGAAAATGTTTATAAGGAGTTATACAATAGTTATAACAACAACAAGCAACTACTTACAAGTAAGACTTAAAAGCATGAATAGCAGGCAGAGAGCGAGAGAGAGAGAGAGAGGGGGGGGGGGGAGGTTGAATATGATGTATAAAAATAAATATGTTTTCATTTCATTTTATCATTAATCATGGTAAAAGAGGATTTGGCACACTATTCAGGCAACGTGATGTTTGTTGTGTTTATTATTCTTAATGCAACACAACGCACAACACTCGTGGCTTATACAAACTTGTAAGATGTACAATAAAAAAAGTAAAAGAACTGAAAATTAAAATTAAAAAATAAAAAAGAAGAAAACCATAAAATGTAAAGCAGCAAAAAATCTTAAAAGTTCTTTCTGACTATTTTTTCTACACAAAAAAAAATATATATATTCATGCTATAACATGTAAGAGCATTAATGTTTAACGATTTTGCTTGCAACATGTTAAGTTTATTACATTTTTTATGAATGTTCATCTGGCTTGAATTGAAAAGGAATCTTACTTTTTGTGTTCATTTTATTTCATTTTTTTTCGGTACTTAGATTTTAAATCACCACAATTCTTATTCATTCAATGGGTTCAGAAACACATTTGTTAGTTAGTCTTTATGTATGTTATTGTTGTGCTTTAGAATAAATGGCCGGGTATTATAAGCCTCAATATTGTGATCAAAATATATAAAAAGTGATTCATGAACATTCATGCAAAAATTAGATTTTCATAAAAATATTTTTTTCCACACAAGTTCCTAATATTTCATGTCCTATAAAAATATTTTTAATTAAATTTTTATAGCTAAAGAGCTAAAAATGAAATTCATTTTCCAACATATTCATATTGTTAAGCACATATTCAAATCAGGAGTATAAATTATGCACTCAAAAGTCTATTTATTTTATTATTCTTTTAAAGTTGGCGTGAAACTAGCACAAAATTCTTTACAACTAATTGTAGAAAAACTGAAAATTGTTTGCTATTTAATGTTTGTTAACAAGCTGCTTATGAGTTGCTAAGAAATTGTTTAATATCTGCTAACAACCTGGCAATTACTGTTAAATATCTAAATTTGTGCTTACAAGTTGCTAAGCTTCTACTAAGGAGCAGCTTAATTTCTGCTAAGGAACTGTTCAATTGGTCAACAAAAATTAACAAAAAAAATTTAAAAAAATTTTGGTAGCAGACTATGAATAGTCCCCTTCCAGTTTTTGTTAAGGGGTAATTTAAAGATAAAAAATATGAATAAATTAAATAAGAGAAGATTCGTGTAGAGGAATATTGAAATCAGAAATTATTTTAAAAACATAAAATGTATAAAGGACACATGAAATAGTTAATTCTATCAATAACTTAAAATCTAATTATTCACAAGGCGTAGACAAAATTGCTGCTGATGCGCTCACTAAGGCAAAAATAATACACCAGCTCATCCGTAACATTTGGGAGAATGAAAGTCTTGCCTGATGAACTGACGGAAGGTGTAGAAGTGAACATACCAAGCCCGCACAACTGGCATGGTACTGCTATACTCTGTAAGGTGAATAAAGTTGTAGCACATTTAATTGCCAAGAGGATATCGGACAAAATTACACCAGTCTTTAGAGCAGAATAGTCTGTATTCAGACAACATAAATCAATCAATCAGTCATCGTCGAACAATCCGTAGAATGGCGATCATAGTTATACCTGTGTTTTACTGACTTTTGAAAGGGCTTTCGACAAACTGGAACATAGTATAATTTGGTGTTCATTGCGATGTAAGCATGTGGCGCGGAAACTTATTCTCTTCATTACGTTTCTTTACCGGAACGCCAGCTGTAGAATCAAACATGGCAGAGCATTAAGTAATAAAATAAAAGTGGCAACTGAAGTTCGATAACATTGCATTAGATATCCTTTCCTATTAACAACAGTTCTGGATATGATTGCTTCACAATGACAGGAAGACAACCAACGCCTCAAGAGGATTTTACACACCTTTTGACTGAGGATCATCTCCAATGACAGCAACCTATAGTTACAGAAATTAAGATGCCAAAATGGCACTGGACTGAACACATTCTTAGGAGACCACGGGAAGATATAAAGCGTAACCCCGAGGGCAAGAGAAGCAAAGGATACATGAATTAGACAAATCGAAGTGGAAGTGACAATGATTGGCAAATCTTGGGGAGAGGTTAAGACGTGGGCGCAAGAAAGGATTATGTTTAGCATATTTATTGCGGCCTTATGATCCTTATAGGAGCAATATACGAATATATGAGAGTTGAATTTCTGGATTGACAACTTCTATCATGACTAAATTCTTTAGCAAGAGACTGCTAACTCTAATCGTCATTCCCTTTAGTTATCAACAATGAGACTGTTGATTTTCGATGTCAAGTCTGTATCAAAATGATTGGAAAAAAATATTGAAATTTAAAGTTAAGAGAAGTGTAATGAAAGACTCTGCCTTTAACTTAAACTTTAAACAATTTCTATTTCAAATAATTCATAAATGTTCTTTATTGTGCAAAAGTTTATTTAAACTAGAAAAGTGTTTTCGTTTTCGTTTTCAATTTTTTTTTTTTTTTATATTTGGAAAAGCTTGTGTCACTATTAAGACTTTTGCTGATTTCTTTAAATCAGCCAGCCATGCAGTCAAATTGAGTTTCATTTCTCTTAAGAGTTTGAGGTTGTTGATGTGGTTTAAAAAATGCTTTTTTTTAAGTGCACTCATGTCACCGTGACTAATGATGTCCACATCATGCAAGTTCTTACAAATTTAAATGTGTATGTAAGTGTGCTTTACTTTTTTTTCACTTTTTTGTTGTTTGGGGTGTGTCTTTTTGAACAAAAAAAATTTTTTTTTTTTAAATTGAATTTTTAAAGGAATAAATTCATTTCTAAAGGTTCATTTAGTTTAAAGCAAAAAAGTGCTTTACGTTTAAAAAGAATGAGAAGAAATAGTTTTTAGGATTAAATTATTGGTCTCCACAAAAATCTTTTGTGTAGCTGATGTGTTGAGTCTTTCACATCTAGTCTTCAAATGAAGTCAAATACTTTATTCAGTGAGAAATTTTCTAACTGAGAGTCAACAAAAAGTCTTCCACACCTTCGTCATGTAAACCACAAAATGTTCATTGGCTGCTGCTGATATATTTTATCTTATACTGATGTTATCTAAGACCACAATGGCCAGTAAAACATCACATTACGACTCTGACGTCACTTTTAATGAGTAGCTTGCCTGAGTCCAGTCAGTAATTCCCAATGTTTTAAGAATTGTAATTCAACTCAGTAACCAATTTTCTAGTGTATCCCAGAGAGAAGCTAAAGTAGCGTTCTGGTTCTATGAATGAATGTCGGACTCCTAGGTTAACCAAGCAGTTTGTCAGCTAGTTGTCAGACGATGTAAGATTTTTATTCATCGCAAGTGCGTTCAGAGATGACAGACAATTCATTATAATGGCTGAGCTTAGCTGAGGTGAGTGTAAGGCCAACAGTGCAATATGACTGTCAGACATTAAGCTTATAATTCCTAGTTAACTAACGACTGTGGTTAAGCCAATGCTATGCTTAGTGGCAGTTAATTAAATACAGAGCACCCTTAAAAAAGTAGGTTTTTATTAAGACCATATTTTTACTCATTAGAATTTTAGGGGCTTAAAATCGTTTTTAGAAAGATGGCGACTTTTAAATTTACAATAAAATTTATTTAAAAAGGCCAAGGCGAAATGCTTGAACTGTGTTTAGGCTGCAACCCAAGAATTTAGGAAAATGTTGCAGGCTTATTAAATGTTAAGATCTTAATTTCCATTTCAGTAAAGTTTTCATTATTTTACTTAATTCTTTTAAATGTTTTGTATAAAATTAATAGTCATTCATACCAAGAATGAACTGTTTGTCGTTTACCATTTCTTTCAATCTTTTGTTAATTTTGTTGTTGTTGTTTTTTAGCAAAATACTCGTGTTAATTTTGTCTTGTGTAAAGCAATTTCAAGCGAGTATTTTCCAGTCAAACACATTTCTTGATTAACGTTTTGAAAATTTATTTAGACTTTTTTCGATTAAAGCGAAAAAAAAAATAATTTTTATTTTGTAAACTGCGAGGAAACATCTTGAGCAGCATTATTAATTAGTTTTTGTGGCATAAAAATGCTGCTAATGTTGCACGTACCAGCAGAAGAAAGATGGTAAGAAAGGGAGGGAGAGATAAGAAGTGTTGTGTGTTTTATATTAATTACATTTTGCGTATGAACAGCATAAATGCTTTTTGTTTTCTAAATATATTTTTAGAGTTTCTAGATTGTTGTTTTGTGGGCGGTATTTAAAAGTCTCTACAACAGAGGAAAATATAAGAGTTTAGAAACAAAAAGGAAAAAAAAAAGGTTTGTAGTTGTACTTATTGAAAATTGGCTCTCGAGGAGCATGTTGCAATAGGTTTATTTAGATCATACAAACACACACATAAAATATACATTTTTAATATTGCAAAAGGAAGTTTGTGCTTTAGTTCGTTCCATTAAGGCAATTACATGAGCAAGTAGACAAAAAAAAAATGTAGGCAGTTCAACTGAGTTTGTGAATAATTAAACTGAAATCCTTAAGAAAACAACTTTTAATTTGTATTGAGATTGTAAATGCTTTAAAGGTACTTCAGGCTTAAAACTAGATCAAGCGTTTGTAATACGCCCAATTCAATTGAAAAAAAAAAATAAAAAATCAAACCTAAGACAGCTTGTGTGCAAAAGCCAGGGCCCAAATCTCAATATTCGATATCGAATAAAAACTATCATAATAAATTTAAAATTTCGATATCGACTGTGGTGATTTGCCCTCAGAGTTGGAGAAAATAAACAAAACGAAACGTTTCATTTGTTACGTTTTGTAGTGCAGTGCAAACATTTGCTTTGAATTATTTTGTATTTGTTTTTGCTTATGGAATAAAAACAGTACGATTCCTTTAAACGTCGGCAGTCACGACAGCAAAGAATGAGAAAAAAAATAGCTACTCAGTATAATTATTTCACAAAGATTTATTCACTCAAAAAATGTGTTTCTGGTTTTATTCTGTAGACAAAAAAGAAGAAGTTGAAGCCCAAAGGTAATCGCTTTATTTGTGACATTGTTGCTTAAAGTCTTTTATTTCTTTTGTTTTATGATAAAGCGCTGCACAAGCATACTCTAAAATCACACTGCATTTCAAACATGTGTAATATTTTATAATAACAAGTGCTTGTAAGCCATTTCAAGTGTGCTTGTGCAACTATTTATTTTATACAAGTAAAACAACGATTGAAAAATTTTGAAAATTTTCGACTGCAGCAAAGCGGTAAAGAAACATTTCTTTTCTTTTCATGCCCTCGAAGAAACGCACACTGGCCTGCTTGTTTATTATTTTAAGCAATTTGGAAAGCATCTCTTAGAAAAGTAATAGGTACTTTCCCTCTTGATATTTTCTAGTCAAAAATAATTTTTTTTTAATTTTTAGTAGCCATTTTACTGTGTAACAAAAAAATAGGTTATTTCCTATAAGAGTTCCCTCAATGAAAACAAAGGCCTACAAAATACAAATTTTTTGTGGTGCCCGAGGTTTCATAGTCATATTGAATACCTGTAATTGTAGACTGCAATGGCTATAAATTTCTTTTTTTAACGAGATATAACCATCAAAACGAGGAGGTAGCGCCATATGATTTTACAATAACTCCAGAACTACCTCTCTGATTAAATTGACAAAAACACCAAAAATCGCCAACATAATCACCTTTAAATTGTAATATTAACAATTTGTTATCAGTCTTATAGCTTAGAAGATATTTATAAAGTTTGATGAAAAAAATAGATTTTTTCATGAATATTTAAAAAAAAAATAATTTTTTAAAAAAATCATAAAAAATTAAATATAAAGTAAATCTTAAATTTTGTTTTGGAATTTATATTTGTAGCTAAATCAATCAATTTAACTGAAGACTTTGAAAATATATTTTAAATAAATTTTTTATGTATTTTTTTTAACAGTTAACAAAGTCCATTTAAAAGTTCTTGTTTAATTAAAACGTTTACAGACCTGTCAACGCTGTAATACCATATAAAAACTAAAAAAAAAAATTATAAACAGAACCAATTTATATGCAAACCTGGTACAATAATATAAAAATATAATTCTAGCTATTCCATTGAATACATGCTCGTACATAAAAAATCAAGTTAGAGAAAACGTAAACAAAAACGAAATAATAAAACGGCAGTTTTATTCCCTAAAACAAAAATTAAATTATTAACTCTTTAACTAATAAAAATTAAATAATTATTTTTAATGACAAACAACAATTGAAGCATTTCTTATTAAAATGTCACCACTTGGTGACAGTGTTTCACAAGTCATGAATTAAACAAAACAAAAAAAAAATATTTTTTGATTTTTTTCTTTTTTTTTATTGTTCCCCTTCCCCTGTTTAAGAGTAGAAATGAGTGTTTTTGTATTAAATTTTATTACTGAAATGCTGTTTTGTTTATTAATCAATTAATTAATTTTAGAAGGAAAGAAATAAAAAAAATAACATTTTATTTTTCAAATGGCTTTGGTAAATGTTGCCAAAGGGTTACTCGGTAAGAATCTTGGTTTCCAACAAGCTTCTATTAAAATACTATTTTTCTTTTCGTACTAAAAGCTTTGCTAAAAGGGTTACTACTAGAATCATTACAATTTTGTTTAAAAATCATTTTAAAATAATAAAAATCAATTAAAGAATGTTTGAAGGGAAGACTTTATACTTGATATCAGATTAGCTTCTGTCATCTCGAAGCTAACTCACATTGTGTTGGTTGCTTATGAGGTTCATACTTGTATAAAAAACCCTCTGAATTTTTGTGTTTTTCCATTTTGAATAATTTTTAAAAATCAAGAATGTCCAAAAAATTTTTTTAAATAAATTTTTTTATTGCAATTCACAGGATACCTTTGATGAATAAATTTAAAAACGCTGTAGTTGTGATTCAAATGAAATTTTATTTTGAAATTTCCTATATTTCTCTCAATCGAATAGAATAAACCGTTTTCCAGGGATGCTTATATATCTGATGTCATTTCATACTTCTGAGAGATAACATTTCGGAAGCCCAAAGCTCCGGTTTGAAGGAATTTGTAAATGCCGGAAAAAAAAATTTAGGGACTTGTTAAACACTTTTCAGTTGCTCTGGTACAAAACCGTGTATACTGGTGTTATTAAAAAAAAGTTTTGCCTGGAAGTCTAAGTGGTTTGCCGACATGCTAAAGACATTTTTAGCTTAAAAACTCAGCAAGAAATTTAATTTCCATAAATGAAAATAGAAGATCCATGATCTCTTATATCATTTTCATTTATAATTGCCAGACTCTTGAACTGTTTCCGCTAAATCAAATATTGCATAATTTTTTTTGTTGTTGTAAAAATTTAAAACATTTGTTGCTTTAAGCTTAAGATCTCTATAATTAAAAACTGCAATTTATTTTTGTTTTGCGATATTTCATTTTGAAAGATTTTTCAGGTATTTTTTGTATCTAACTTTTTATGCAAGTTCCTGTTGAAAACCCCTCTTACTGTAAATGTCACAAGTATATTTTTTTATGTTTTCTTTTCTCCAAAATCAATCTATGGAAATACAACTGCTTAAGTTAATCGATTCCCACAACAGGAAGTTAAAAATATTTAATTTCATTGACGGACAAAACTCTTCCAAAATAAGTTAAAGACTTTTATAAATTTTTTTATTTTTATTTTTATTTTTGTTACTCATATGCAGCGGAAACATTACCACAGGGGTCTCAATAGTGTACACCTATTGAATTGAGGTTAAATTCTAATGCTTTTAAACAAAATTGCGTTAAAATACTGAGACACAACAATAGCAAAGTGAAAAAGAAAAAAAATTAAAGAAACAATGTGAAGAAATATTAAAAGGTCTGGCCGACTGGCAAAAAATCAGAGCTATAAAAGTCTTTTATTTAAAAAAAAAAAAAAAAATCTAATTAAATTATTTACGGTAAAAAATATTGTAGTTTTATAATTGTTTATTAAACGAATCTAATATAGAAAATTTGCTTAATAAGCCCTTATTAAACGAAAAATCTTTTTTAATGAATTTGACCGTTAAATATTTTGTACTTTAACTAGAACTGCTAGTTTTTATATTAGCCTACGAATGGATATTTCGGTTATAATTAGCCCCATTATGAATATTTCCTGGGAATTTTTCCTCTAGAAAAGTTTTGTTTATTTTTAAAAAAAAGTAAAGAAATTTTTTTCATAATAGAAAAAAAAATGAGAAAGTGAAAAAACTACAGAATTTTTACTCATAATTAAGCTGGATGTTTCATTTAATTATTCTTTTATTTAATTTAAAATTTATTTAGAATTGTTTATATATTAAGAATTGTTTATATATTTTGAACTTATTAGTGCACATTTTACGGCAACTTGTCCTGAAAAAGATGATGTGAGTAAAAACAAATAAATAAAACCAATTACGAATAAGAAACAATTAAATGGAATTCATATCAGCTTCTAATTCAAAAGCCTAACTATGATCTGGCACGGTTAGCTTAACCGTTAGCTGCATTGCAGGTGTCTAAACTTTGTCAGAAAAACCTTTATAAAAATTAAATTTAAAAAAAAAGTCTTAAATTAGAAAGAAAACTTCTCAGGAAAAATTCAGCTATATACAAGTTACCGAATAAAAAGTTTATTGAGTCAAAAATTGCGTTACGTAATCAACAACGTTATTTTGACACCATCCCACACCGTTGACTGTTTTATTGACAACGAGGGTTTTACATTTTTTTATACATCGAAAATGTTTGGTTGTCAACTTAAAACAAAAAGCTACGATTTTATTTTTTTAACAATGCACGTTACGTTGTCAACTTGTTAACGAACGTTATCAAATTGTCAAACGCATGTTGTCATTTGAAAAACCGTATGGTGTCATATTCACTTAAGATTCGTTGTCAATTCTGTAATGCGCTGTCAAAGTGAGCACAAACATAGTTTATACACTATTGACACCGTTTATGGTCACTTTTTCTCTGGGTGCAACGAAACCAAACTCTTTCTTCTTTATTCACAGGTTTGAAAATTACTTTCTACTGAATAAAACATGTACTATAGCATGTGATTTAAAGAATGAAGTTAGTTGCCCTACCCTAGAGTGCAGAAAGACTTTAATTTAAGACTGTCACATCTATTGTACTAAAAAAATTTATTAAATTTTTTTAACAATTTATGGAATGATGCCTTCTACCGATACGTTCTGCGACATCCCTCTCTCGGCTTGCAAACAGCAGATCGAGAGCATATTTTTGAGAAGAGCCCAGTCCAGATGGAGAGACGAATGGACGTGCAATACAAGATGATCTGGCATAGGCTAGATAGCAATCGCAGCAGGGATGATTTTCTGGGACAGCAAAGAGCTCAGTTGAGAAATGTAGTGACAGTAGTAACAGACCACTGCAACAGAATTTTTTAAGGTGAGGAAAAGGAGGAAACTGTAGAACACCTTCCCTGGAGGTGCGGCGCATGCTTCACTTTGGAGAGCGCTACCTGCAGGGGCTCACATGCTATATGGCTTCGTAGAATTGGTTTGAGTAACGGACTCATCTTCTATATAAGTCTTCTCATTTATTTCTTTTCCTTTCACTTTTCTATCTCTAGTGCTATCCTATAACAGGTATCACAAATGAATCACATCAGAGGATCCAAATGAGCAAAGCTTCTGTTTTTCTTATTTGAGTGCCCTGTGTAACCTAAACCTTCTACTGCAAATTAAAGATTTTTCCTAACAATTCCACAAGTTATTTAAATTGTTTTTTTTATATTTTTTGAATTTTTCCTTTTATTAAAAGTTTAACCCTCTTATCCAATAAAGTTAAAGTCAATTTTAAAGTCAACGTTATCGAATTTTTTCACATAATTTTTTCATAAATTTTACTTCAAAGTCTTGTGAATAAGAACATTAGTCGCATTTTCTTATAGAATACCAATTACCAATAAAAAGCTATTATCGCTAACTAACGATGACGACAACTGAAATAATAATTAAAAGCCGTCGACTATAAGCGACGTTGTTATCTATTGATTGCGACAACTGGAATAGGGGTGATTACATCAAAAAATTTTAACAGAAAATCGATAGTGATACAACTCTTTTTCTAAACGTTTTTACTTTTCATTCTATCAAGGTTGTAGTTTTATGCATACGAAAAAAAAAAAAAAAAAAAGTGCAGCGAACAAATTTCTTGCCATTATGATAAAAACTAAAAAAACAAAGTTTAATGATGCGATTATCGATTGCAATCAAGCTTAAATTGGCAGATTGGTAACTAAAAACTGTCAATTTCAGTTGCTATTTAAAATTTTTGTAATTGCTGTTATTTGTGTAGTGAAAATAAAAAGTTGGTATTTTATTCACAGAATTTTTATATTTTTTAGGCTAAATAAAGACCTTTATACAGCACGTGGAGGCTAACCCAAAAGTTGCTTGTGAAGTTCTTGGGCAAAATCACGCCACAACAGATGAGGTGTAGAAGAACGTAGCAGAAAATATAAATAGCAGTGGCCCAGCTATGCATACACACGACGAGCGGCAGAGAGCTTAGATCCACTTATCATGCACGTTCTGTATTCCACACGGATTTGAAAACATGTGGAATAACATTTTTTTCTTCTTATTAAATGAAAACTTTTATAGTTTTTTAGTTCTAACAATAATTTTGCACCTAAAATAGAGCAAAAACAAAATTTAAAAAATCTTATAAGGGACCACAGAGTAGTTATGACGTCTTAAATTTTTCAATTCCGAATAAAATATTCGTATTCGGAATGCAGAACAGCACTGATTGTTATGTTCTTTTCCTACCTTTTGCCCTGCTGCTGTTTTGCCGGCGAACTCAAATTCAGAAACTGCCTACAGCTGTAGGCGGGGACCATGATAAAGAAAATAAATAAGTGTAAAACACAAACTTTATAGAGGGAGAACTGGTGTTGTGATCCTTCACTTTGCTCTCACTTCGAATGGTTTGTATTCCCCAATACCCAGTCACACTTTAAATGATGAAACAGAACTGAAACTTAACATTTTTTTCCATAAAAATTGAAATAAAAAACTCGCTGCTGAAAGCATTTGTAAAATAGAATATATTTTATTTTGGCAGCAATTTTTCTTATGCTCTCGTTTTGAAACACAAATGCTTTGCACACTTTTATTAAATTTCATAAATTTTTTAAACAAACCCAAAGAGAAATGGAAACAAAAGAAAATCAAAAGAACATTTGAAAATTAATAATTTTTTAAATTTATAAATAAAATGAATGATATGGTTAAAAAATTAATCGAAATTGTATAAAAACTTTGGAAATGTAAACACATTAAAAAACAGCTCGTGAAGGTGCAGCCTGTTTTCTCTGAGAGTCGTTTTTGCTTGAAGTTGTGGATGTGTTTTGTTTGATTCACAGGTACACTTTAATAAAAAATTTTTTTTAAATATTTAACTGATTAATTAAAACATTTTCTTTAATTTTTTTTTAATAAAATGTGTAATTGCAGTATTATTTTTTTGATTATATTGATGAAATCTGTGGTAATAAAATAAAATTACTAAAGTCGAATTAAAAAAAATATTTCTTGTTGTCGCAATTAACTCAGTGATGAAAACAACACCGTTTGCTGTCAGTAAAATTATTTTATAAGAAAAACTTTTAGGGCTTTTAAAGTTGTACGACATAAGACAGAAATATTTAATGGCCTGAATTAAGAACTTAATTAACAATGAAACTTTTTTAATTAAAAAAGTCTAGTTGTTTCAAAGCAAAAAATTATTTGCTATTTGTTTGTTTTTAGAGGAGTGAACTTCCTCTTAAGAGAAGCCTTAAAATGAGCTTTAGAGGTAACAGAAGTTTTACAATCAGGTCTATCATACATATGTCCTTTTTAATAAATTAATTCTTTCATAAACTGCTGCCAACTATTTATAATTCATTGAGCATGCAGTGAAGCCTAACAGGAGACAAAAGAAGAAAATAAAAAATGTTGTTGTATTTGTGGCTATTGTGGTTGTTGTTGTTCTGATTGTGCATTCGATTAGAGTTTCAATATAAAACAACAAATAAAATGTAAATTTTTTTTTTTAATTTCATCTCTTCTATTGTTTAACTTGAGAGTTAAAGTTTGTTGTTAAAAAACTAATCAAGTTCTTTTGTTTTTAATTTCTTTTGCAAGCAGTAACCGTTTGCTGTGTGTGACACTTGCCTTTTCTGCTAAGAGGGAAGAAGTAGAAAATACCAAACACTCATAAAGAATTTTAAATGAGTTTTATGAATTAAAAATTTTTTTTTATTTTTCTAAATTTATTGTTGTTAGCGGGCCTTTTGGCCAATTCTGGCAATGAAAGTTACAAGCCATTAGAAGATTTGTATTTATGTGTGTGTTGCACTTCATTGAGGAATACTAAGCACGTACACACACACACACACACACATGCACTGACTCATTTATTTGCAAATTTATGTATGTTCTCTTAGTGAAGATGGAGTGTTGGCGAGGTTTAGAAACGAATTTGGTTAACATGGTTTGGTTCTGTTTAAGGGGTTACCCTTTTTATTGTTGTTGTACATAAAACACAATGGGAAAATTTTGTTTGATTATTGTTAGACACATATTTCAGTTTTGTTTTCTAATTTTTTTTTTTTTATTTTCTTTTGGGTTGGGCTACTCCCAAAGTGGCTTGTCTGTGGCCTGTACTTAGGTAAATTCCACTTTTTTCCTTTTTTTTTCTTTAATATTAAAAGTTTTTTTGTTGGCAAAAAGTTTTTGTTAAACATTATTTTTCTTGTTTTATTTTTTTTTTTTGTTTTGAATTTTGGTTTTTGTAAATTTCAAATATTTTTAACTTATTGACCTTAAAAAGAAAACAAACTGCAAGAAGTGTGTCATCTGACTTTATATAACAGAAAATATGTATTTGAATTTCGTTCTGTTGTTGTTTTTTTTTCTGTTAGCGGCATTAGAAACATTTTTTATGCCATATTGCACATTGTGTTTGCTTTTTTTTTTTTTTTTTTTTTTTTGGTTTTGTTATCGTTTTTGATTATTTTGTTTGTGTCCCAAAAGAAAGTGAGTTACAAATTTTGTTGCATTATTTATCGTTTTCATCTTGATGCTATCACGTTTTGATTTGATTCCATTGTTCTGATAACAATTTTTGTTTGTTTCAATTTTATTCAGTTTTATTTACATTTCAAATGTATTCAATGTGAGAAATTTTTATATTTAAAAAGGATCGTTATTGTGTGTTGAGAAATTAAATTGAATTTAAGGCAAAAGGCTTAAGGTTCAGCTCTTAATGTTTGTAAAGAGAAATAAAGTAAAAAAAAATATAAAAAAGAAAATCTAGGCAACAACACCTGCCTAGATTCCATCTCTGTATGACATAGCGGCTTTGAGTTTTTGTTAAGGTTAAGGCTTTATTAAGATTATTAAATAAAGTAAAATATTAGAACCGCTTTTGTATGAAGCATAATTTAAAGCGTATGATGTCAGAAGGCTTGGGATAGCTCAAATTGTATTCAATAAAATGCAGCTCGTTTTGCTTGCAACCCATAAAATTATATTTATATTTAAATAAGTTTTTAAAAATTAAATATTTTTTAAATATTTAATTGATTTTCTGGGTATGTTTTTGGGTTACGCCTTGAAAGGTTTAGGCTGGTATTCAAAGAGAGTAATAACGACTTCAAGTATAAATTATGACAAATTTTTCATACAAATTTGTCATAATATCGATTTCAAGTCTACTTTAATTTTCTTTGAATACAAGCTTTAGCATGCGCCCGGTAGGTAGCGCTGTAGTAGGTATATTTTTACCTGGTCTTGTACCATCTTTTACTCGATGAGTAGGAGATCTTAGAGCAAGAAGACCGAATATACAAAAATTTTAGGTTTTCATCAAAACACAACTTAAATTTTTATGAAATTTAAATTTTTCTCAAATCGAAGAATCGGTCTAGAAACGAATTGGTTAACTTTTCTATTATATGTTCGGCATAACCTCAACTTATATTTTTCTGCTCTTTTAATTATTTTTCAAAATAAATAAAATTTGAAGTAAAAAGCAAAGTTTGCCGGATTAGCTAGTATATACTCGTATACATGGTACAATAAAAATAGGCAACTTCAAATATACAAAAATAACAGGCTCTTCCTGTCAAAAATTATTTCCGGTGCTTGATAGCAAGAAGTAAGTGCTAGAATGAAACAAAATATTTGTTTCCGCTTTTGATATCTCTTAGTTTTTGACAGAACGAGCTTCAATCATTATATAGAATTCAGCTGGCGTCTCAGTGTCACCTGGTTTTCTTACACCAGGCTCGTATTTACATATAAAAATCAAATGTCGTTCATTTGTAATTGTATTACATGAGAACGGCTGGACCAATTTTGCTAATTGTTGCTGTTTTGTTAAAATATTAAATTTAATTAAAATTTTGTGATGCTTGTCTTAATTGTTTGTTTGTTTGTGTTCTGTTTATTTTTAATTTTTTGCTTTGGTTTTGCGGTTTTTTGTTTCTAAAACTCTTTGTTGTTATTGACAGTTTACTTTAGGTTCAGATCTTGTATGTTTGACCAGTTTTACACTAAAATCACCATAATGTAGATGGAGTCGTCATTATAATTTAAATGGCGTTAAAATAAAGTTGGCGGTTTTATAATTTAAATTTAAATTTGGAATTTATTTTATTTTAGGTTTTGTTTTTATAGGACTTCTAACAAACTATTTTTATTTTTATTTTTATTGTTAATAATAACAATAACAATATTTTATGATTGTGTGATGTCTGTCAGCCTTTTTTTTGGAACAATGAACGACCTTATGACATTTTATATTTAGATGTTGTCAAATTTTATTTAAATCAGCTACAAAATATTAAACAAGAAATCAGGGGAATTGTTTTTTTTTTTTTTTTTTTTTTTTTGATGTTCGTTATGTAGCATTTTTAGTTAAGCTTATAAATTAATAAAAATTAGTGTTGGGATTAATTTATGTAAAAAATAAAAATTGTGTGACTAATCACAGTTTGGTTTTGGAGGTGGGCAGCCTTAATCAGTTACAAATCATGCATTGTTATTTTGCAGGCATTTAAAATAGTTAAAAAGTTGTAAATTGCAAACATTAAAGAAGACTATCTTGTTAAATTTATTAATTGAAATTAATTTTCTAATGTTTATAATAAATTGCCTTAATATGTTAAACACATTTTTTTGTTGTACAAGAGAAAATTGGATGTGATATTTTAAAACTGTTTTAAAATTATGTTTAAGCTAAAGTATATTAATTAAAAAAATTAGTGAAATAAATATTCAAATTTAGTTAGATCTGCACGCCTTCACTCTTAAGCTAAGATCACATGATTGCCGCAATGCACCAATTTCGCCCAATTTTTAATTAGGCCAATCAAATTTTATGACGTCACACGATTGTCTCATTTGAAACAAGTTTAGTGCAAAATCATACAGCAACAATATTTGCCTTACACTGCAGTCACACGATCAAGTTTTTTTACAATTCTCTTTCAAGAAATTTACACATACTGCTTGTCAAAATTCACAAAAATTGAAAGCTGTGACGTAGGCTGCACGCAATTTCAAAGCAAGTTTTTCAACAAGATGTTTTTTTTAACCTCTTCCACCGAAAGTTTTGTTTCGGCGGCAATAGAGTTATATGCCTTAATTTTTAAATCATTCCGTCTATATGCAGGAATATTCATGTTCCACAGAACTTCATGCCTTCTGTATATCTCTATGAACGCAAAACGTCGTTATATTTGTTTAATTTGTTCACAAACATATTTTTCAAAAAACAAAACAATACTGGCGGCAGAATAAGAATTCAAATTTGGAATAAAAAAACTGCAGTCAGCTGTTTTCTTGACCCAAGTTACTTGGGTGTCACACGATCAAGTTTTCATTCAAATTTTAAAATTTCTTTCATTTTTTTACCAATACACTCACACTTTTAAAATTTACTGAGAATTTGCTTTCAATTTTTTGTTCAATTGAGTGTTTCAAATTACAGTCAAGAAAACAGCTGACTGCAGTTTTTTTATTCCAAATTTGAATTCTTATTCTGCCGCCAGTATTGTTTTGTTTTTTGAAAAATATGTTTGTGAACAAATTAAACAAATATAACGACATTTTGGGGTTCATAGAGTTAAACAGAAGCCATGAAGTTCTGTGGAATATGAATATTCCTGCATATAGACGGAACGATTTAAAAATTAAGGCATATAACTCTTCTCCGCCTTCTGTTTTTCTTCAGTTTCTATTGTTTTTTTATTTCTTCTAATAATTTCAAGGCAGCAATAAATTTTATTTGTTTTCTTGATAACATCTTGTTGAAAAACTTGCAGCCTACGTCACAGCTTTCAATTTTTGTGAATTTTGACAAGCAGTATGTGTAAATTTCTTGAAAGAGAATTGTAAAAAAACTTGATCGTGTGACTGTAGTGTTAACGCTGTCACAGGACTGTTCAAACTTACGCCAATTACCGGAATCAGCTGTTTTGTTTATTTACATAAAAATAAAAATTCATTTGTTGGTTTAATTATTTAAATATAATTTGTTCGTTTAAGAAAAAGAAAGAAAGAGAGCTGAATCATACGAAAAAAAAAATTTTTATGAAATTTCGGGAAATCGACAACTAAAATTATTTTATTAAAATTTTGATTAGGATGCACGATGCAACCTTTAACGACTTATTATAACTAGCGTCACCATATATTTGGAAGCAAGACACAAATACAACTTTATTGAATTTGCCGTTTGTGTAGGATGTTTGTTTGAGGACGAGTATTGCCATACTAATACTGCAGACAGTATCAAACCATTTACACCACTCTAGGTCCAAGATGAAGTAACACTTTTCTTTTTTTTGGCAAAAGATTTTTTGCTTTCTGCTGTAGTAAACAAATTGATGACTGCTGGAATCATCAATTACTATAGATGCAAGTAACTCTATATTAAAACTGAAAGTAAATTATAATTATAACATCTACAAGGTGGGCCAAAAGAAGTCATCCGATGTTGTTTGGCTCTCATTTTTTTTTTTTAATGAAAAACTTGAATTCTTTTTTTTTGATTATGTTTATTTGAACCCTTAGAATTTTATTGGTCAAGTCCAGAAAATGATATCGGCCAAATGGGTGCCGTCACAATTGATTGCTATACGGGCTCGTTTTATGGTGTTTTTCATCACTTCGGCGAGAACTTCGAGAGATGGATTCTCGCACTCGTGTCGAATGTTGTCCTTGAGGGCTTTCAAGGTAAAATTAGTTTTACTTACGAAAAGAAATATTGTTCTACGGTCACCCAAAAAAATTAACTAAAATAATACAAAATATTGCAGCTTATTGTCTTCTGCAATTACGGCCTGAGAAAACAATAAATATTGTCATATTTTTAACATTTTTATAGGCGAATAGTTACTTATCGAACGTTTACATGATTGCCCCTCCAGGGTTGTATTTTTTTGTGACAATTAAGCACAATATTGCTGTCGATTGCCATATGAGACAATAAATTGTGAAATCTTACGATTGGCAATCATGTGATCTTAGCTTTAGTGGGTAAAAGTTGAAAACCTTTAAAAAAATTAATTCTGTAAACCGTCTAACAGTAAGCCTACGGACACAGAAAATAATGGAAATCTTGTAAATGATCAGGAAATATATTTAAACACCTGTAGCTCGAGTTATTAACATGCTGTTATTTTTTACAATAACGAATGCGTGATTCAGTAATTTTTTGTTAATTTTATTAGATAAAAATTCACCACTGACATGTACAATAATCAAAGAGCTATTCACTTTTATTTAGCAGTTAAGCAAACATCATACAAAATTTTGAGTTTTATTTACCCTCACACCTGAAAGTTAAAATTTTACTGAATCACAAGTTCTTTAATTTCAGATTTAACTACTTTTAATCAAAAAAAAAAATTTTTTTTTAATGGAATAGTAAATCCCACTACCGAAGTAAATATTCAAGTTAAGTTAATGGTTAAAAGTTGAGAACATTAATTCTGCGATTTGTCTAACAATAAATTAAAGGGTGCATATAAAGTAATAAAAATCTTGTAAATATGAGATTAATCCTTATTCAGAAAATATATTGTAAAAACATTTTGTACAGTATACAACAGACTGACAGCTGCTTATGCTGCTTAAACCACAAGAAATAAGGAAGAATAAGGTAAAATCGATAGATGTAAAAAGCAACTTGTCTAACTCTATTTCACAAAAAATATCTCTACGTGTAGAATCTATTTAAGCTGTAAATATTGGATTCAGCTATAAAGCACTGCTTCAGTTTTAAATGCAGAAAGAATTCAAAGGGGCAAAAAGCAAATTCTAAAAATAATTACAGTTGCTGTTTGGTGTGTAGAAAATTTAACATTTAAAAAATTTTAGGACTTCAAATGTTGAAGATAAAAATAATAAAATTTGTGGTAACAGTTTCTCCCTCATCCAAAAAAATTAACGGAGACTTTAAAGTCAATATAATTTTTTCATAAATTTTACTTTAAAGTCTACATCAACTTTTTTTGGATAAGAGCATTTATGTTTAAGAGAACTATAACTTTAAAAACCCCAAAAGTTTTTCATATAAAATAGTTTTGTTTCTAATAAAACTTTACTGTTTTTTTTATATCTCGTTAACCATAACAAATAATAAAGTTTAAATTTATGGAGTTAATTGCCACAATAAGTCAATTTTTACTTAAGTTTATTTAAGCGATTTTTTTATTAGCACTAAAATATTATTCAACGAAGCTGAAACTGCTTTAAAATATTTTGGCCTTAAGCATTTTAAACGAAATTCCTTTAGCACAGACACAAGTCTTGGTGAATTGTAATTCCGCTCATAACATAGAACAAGAACGCATACTTTTCCATACAAATTAAAATGCTGCAATCAACTTGCCTAGATGATTTTTATGAGAATAACAAAATTTTTCGAGTGGTTTTCATATAAAAATTCTAGACGAGTTGATAGCTTGAAAACAGCATATTAATTTAAAAATAAAATATTCAGAAGTAATTTTTTTGGAAATTTGGAAATTCTTTTGTTTCTAAATTAAAAAAAAAAAACTTTTATGTTTTAAATTTTTTGATTTTAACAAAATATTAATTTTTATTTGTGCTTAATTCCAGATTTGTGTTGGGTTGTTTGGAATTTTTTTGTTTTTCTCATGATATTCTCATGAGTTATTTATTTAGTACAATAAGTACCGAAGGGGATAGCATATCTATATAAATAATTTCATCAGATGCTACTCTGAATCCTCAGTAGATCACTACCAACATTTAATGCAAACATTATAACCTTTTTATTGTAAAAGCAATTGACTAAATAAGAATTATTTGTCAATAGTTTCAAAAAGATTAAAATATTCAAATAAAAAACTCAGTAAGCATTGAACTGAATAAACAAAACTTCCCAAGCAACATTTTAATATTAAAAACTATATATTCTATTTTTATTTTTCTCTTCTCTTTTTACATTCGAATGAAATTGGGGTACGAGTATTACTGAAATGTAATTGAAGAGTATATGAAAAACAAAAATAAAAAATAATAATAAGAAAAACATAGGATTTCCTTACAATGAGCACTTGTATTTGTAAGTGTAATAATTTTTTGGTTTTATTTTAATTTAATGAACATTTTAAATTTAGTTTTAAAAATAGCATATCCATTTTAATAAATTTTTAAATTTATTTCTAACGTGATTATTTTCTGAATTATTTCTGGTTAATAAATATGTACCAGACTTGATAAAGATAACTTGTTTTATTTGTTTTGCAAAAGTTTTTTTCTTTAATTTAATTGCAACTTGATTTTTTTTTTCATTTACACAAAATTTTATTTATTTAAAAGCAATTGTCTGCTTATTTTTTTTTTTAATTTGAAATTAAAATTTAAAAAGAATTTATTATTTTAGTGAAATTTATTTAGTTCTTTGACTGTAACTGTAAACAAACAGATTTATATAAAAAAAAATGGGGGATTCACAGTAGTGTCGTATCAGTCATAAAGTCATATTATTTTCTGATAATTAAAAAAAATTTTTTTTTGTTGTTATTCAAACAAAAAAGCCGCAAAATAATAAGATTAGCCTATAATGATAATCATACTAAAGTGACTTTAAATTCATAAAATTCTTATGAACAAAAGTCAATTTTTTTGTGACTATGATTATGGCTCATTGTGTTTAATATTTTTTTCTATAAGTACTAAATAGACTCAAATTTGGAATGGCACACTAATGTTCTGATCCAACTAAAAGTAAAATTTATGAAAATGTTTTTTTGAAAATTCCGATAACATTGATTTTAAAGTCTACTTTAATTTTTTTGGACTGCTCACAGCAGTCATATTTTTTCTTGTTGTTTTTTTATGACTACTGTATGAGTTCCCTAAATATTTTAGTTGTATTAAAAAAAAAATTCTTTTTCTACTATTAAGAAAGCCGTTTCCTTTAAAATAATTATTTGACAAAAAAGTTTTTTTTTTTAATAATAGAAGTTAATACAATTTCTTTATTCTAAACTCTTGCAAAAAAAAATTAATTTTTTGGTTTATGACTGTTGTTAAAGCTGTCAAATTTATAAAAAAAAATACTTTATGAAAGAAATTGACTTTTGAGAAATTAATTAATCCATTTCCTTTAAAATTGGTATAAGTCCATTTTGAAAAAAAAAAAATAGTTAATAATAAAATTAGATATTTAAAAAAATAGGGCCATAATCATAGTCACACTAAAGCCGGTATCTTTTTAAAAACAACTTTAATTGCTTTTAGCTCGTAGCTTATGGAGCCCTTTTTTTAAAATCATTATAAGTCCATTTAAAAAAAATTATTTAACAATAAAAATGAATATAGTTTATTATGAAAGTTTTAAATTTATAAAATTTTTCTTAAAAAAAAATAAAAATTAAATATATAAAATACAATATCTAAATATAAAATGAAATACTTTCATACAAAACGTATAAATTAGTGCATTGAAAATTTTAAATTAAAAAGTTTTTAAACTTTTTTATACAAATATTTTTTTTAAACTTTTTCTTTTTGCTAAAAAAAGGTCAACCATTCAGTTTGCAAGTAAATATTTTTTAATTTATTTCCAATTCTTATTTTACTCATTGAAGTTTATTTATTTATAAAACTATGCACATTTAAGTGGGCATTTCATTAATTACTCTTTCAAATATAACACAAAAACACACACATCTACAAGCACACTTACACACTTTTTCTTTCAATGTCATATTAAATTTCATTGTGTTGTGAAACCTTGAACAAAAAGATTCACCCAAATTTCTTTTCAGTTTTTTTTTTTTTTTTTTTTTTTATTATTTAAAATTTCATTTTCAAAAATTGTTTATTACCTAACAATATGAATCATGACACTTTTGTTTAAACACAACAGTAAATTTTTATTTTAAATACTTACAAACAATAAACTGAATTCATTTAACACTCTAGAAATTAAAAAAAAAAAAAATTAAATAAAATTTCGCTTTCATTTATTTTTCTCTTTTGTATTTAAAAAAATTTTTTTCGGGTTGTTTTTTAACAACCAATAAATAAAATAAATATCTTTATTTGGTAAAGATTTTTTATTTAATTTTAAATTTTTTTTTCTCTTGCTTTTTTTATGTTTTTTCGCCGTTTTGTTTTTTATTTAAAATATTAATACCTTGATACGGGGGCAGCTGTTCAAGCTGTTGTTTAAATGCAAACTCTCAATAACTGGAGCTAAAATGTGATAACAACAAGAAACACTTTGAAAACAATTTATTTGTTAATGAATTTTCTGTGTGTTTGTGTATTTGTTTTATTCATAAGATTTGCTTTTAACACTTTTTTTAGGTGGCTGGGAAAAATAACGGTATATTTAAAACTATGTATTTCACAATATTCTGTAAAAAATATTAAATTTATAAAAAATATTAAATTTATATAAAACTTTGGTTACAATTTTCATTTGCACTGTGACAAGAATTTTACAACAACCAAATAGTAAAAAAAAAACAAATTTTCTCTCTCGTTTATATAAATCTGAAGTGCTTGCGTCTTAAGTCTTTTGTTTTATTTTTTTATTTTTATTAAAAAAAAATTTTTTTCTTAAATAAAATAAATTTTTTTTTTAATTTACTTTTTTTGAACAATTAATTGTTTTTGCTTTCGTTAATTTTTTTCTTTAACTTTAAATAATTTTTTTTATATGTTTTCTACCGCAACCGCAATGACTGTTAAAAGACACATTAATAAAATGGATTCTGAGTGAAGACTAAACCTACAGAACCCGTACTGACATTACTGTGGCGAACAAAACTTTTTTTCATTTTACAAATTCGTTGTTGCTGTTGTTAATATTATTGCTTCCTCTCTCTCTTTTTTTATTTATTTATTTTTTGTTTTGTTTTTGTTTGGCTTGTAAGCGACGACGGCAACTTAGTGACGACGACTATACGAAAACGTCTACAAACACTAAAGAAATTTCTTAATTTTTTTTTTTTTTTTGTATATTTTGTTGTTGTCTACCACATTAAAAACATGTATGGCAAAGGAATTAAATTAAAGAACGTTGTATAATAATGAATACAAAAAGAAAAAAAAAAAAAAAGGCAGAAGATGTGTTGTTGTTGTTGCTGTTTTAATTTTATTAACGTTTACGATGACGAAGAGAAAACCGTTTAGAAAGAAATATTAAACTTGTTAACAATCGTAATTTCAACGAACATATTTATGCATGCACATACACACATACCCACATACATTTATCCACATGACTGAAGGTATAAATGAATGTTTGCTGAGTGCTGGCAGAAACTGAATAAAAATTATATACAAATTAAAAACAGAAACACATACAATATTTTTGCCGATAGCTTAAGAATCAATGAAGCTTAAATAAAACTTCACTTTACACCAACAAACTGCAAAGCCACAGTCGCGCAGACACGTATACCTTCAAATAACTATAAAAAAAAAATATTGTAAGTAAAGCCAGCTGAGTAGTTGTAAAAATAAAAATAAAAAAAACGTCAAAGAAAGGGAGAAACTTTAGTAGAGAGCAAAAGTCTTGAGAGCAGTTTTGATTTATGGCAGCCATGTAGCCACATTAAAAGAAAAAAAATCTTCAAATGGCCTGAAACGAAAACGGCAAATCACGCGACAAGCACAACAAATGTCAAAACATACACACCTTGCAGTAAGAAGACTTAAAAGTTTAATCATTTTAAAAGTGGGCGATGAAACGGCCTAGTAAAATTAAGGTTATTTTATATCCTTCACTCTAAGTAAGAAGGGTTTATACGCGCCATCTTGGTTATATGATGTTTAGCTTAATTTCGCTTTAACCCTTGTGTTGTGTAGACGTTCAAACTTTATTATGAATAAATATACGCCACTAGAATGAGTAGAAATAGTGAAAACATTTATTGAAAATAATCATTCCATTATTGCCACTCAGCGCAGATTGCGTCAAAAATATTCTAGTCGTCAAATGATTCACAAAACCATAATTTAAGTACGGTATGACAGCAGACAAAATTCGTTCTGGAAAACAACGGGCGCTTCGTAACGCTGTGGCTCTGGTTCTTGCTAGTGTTGCTGAGCCTCCAGAAACACCAATTCGGAAACGTAGTTCCCAGTTACACATTTCTACACGCTGTTTAAGACAAATTTTGAAAACTGATTTGAAAATGTTCACGTAGAAAATTCAATTAGTCCTAAAATTGCTACTGAGAGATCCTGATCAACGAGTTGAGTACAGTAATGCAGTCCTAAGGTTCTCTGGTGAAATTGAAAATTTTTCTTGTAAATTGATAATGAGCGATAAAGCTTATTTTCTTCTCAATGGCCACATCAATCAATAAACAGAATCTTCAATTAATCCATGAAACATTGCATTCCATTTAAGAACAACTGTATGCTGGAAACATGAAAAATACTTTAAAAAGAGCATAAAGTTGCATTACGAATCGCGTAAAATAAAATAAAAAATCTGGCAACTCTTTTTATAGAAAACATATAAGAATGTCAAGTGATGTCGTTTTCATTTCATTTTATTTATTAAAGAGTGAAATAACAAAAATTAAACCAACAACCACTTAGGGCAACTCGTTAGACTGTTTAAAAAAATATTAATATTGATAGAAAGATCCACACATATAAACAGCACACAAGTATACACACACGTTGGCAAAGTGCAGCCAGCAGCTACTAATGCCGCTGCTTTTTATATAAAATGATAAAGACTTAACATTAACACTGTTAAATCTTACAGAACGCTGTTAAATTTTATATTGAGAAAACCAGTCTGCGTCAATGTTCTTTTTTATTTTTCAACTATTAAAAGATGCTTGTGCACAGTGGGATTTAAAATGTAATACAAGTTGAAGTGAACAATTATAAAATTTAGAAAAATTAAATTTAATAAAAATATTATGGTAGACCATGGCCTGCTTGACGGCCGTCAATTAAAATTGAAAGATTGCATTTTGAACAAAGTTGTTATAAAATTTACATTCGGTTATAGAATTTTAGGCAAATGTAAGCGGTACATATGAAAGTTTAAAGAAACAAATATTTAAATAAGCATTAGAAAAATTTTTTGTAAATATAAATACTAATTTTGATATCAAATTACGTTTGCCAGTACGGCTAAGTGAAAAAATATTTGCTCTTAAGTTCATTATAGACATGATTAGCTATGTATTACTCTGCAAACTAAGATTTCTGCTGAGAGTTTTGTTACACGCTCTCAGACTAAGAAAACAAAGTCGGTTATTAGAACTAAACTTGTTTCCAAGCCAAAATTCAATTGTGATAATCAAAGTTTTTAATCGTGATAATAAAAACATCGATTTTGAAAATAGAAATATTTTTCTGAGAACTACATTTTAGACTGTAGCATCGTATTCTAGTTATTACAATTAAAAATTTGATTATCACAACCAAATTTTGTTCTCACAATTGAAGTTGTTATTTTGTGTGCATACTGAGAAAACAACTTCGGTTTTGAGAACTAAATTTGTTTCCAATCAAATATTCAGTTCTGATTATCAAATTTTTTAATCGTGACATTAGAAAATCGGTACTACAGCTTAAAAAATATATTTAGGAGAACTAAATTTTGGTCTATATTATAGAATTATGGTTGCTATAGTTTTCACAAGCGAAGTTGTTTTCTGTGTGCAGCATGAACCAACTTGAACATCAAACTTGGAAATGTTTCGTGACAGCGTTTAAGGCAGTAGGACAAAAATATGATACATACAGAGAAAACAACTTTGGTTGTGAGAACTAAATTTGTTTCCAATCAAAAATTCAGTTGTGAAAATCAATGTTTTTAGTTGTAGGAACCAGAATTCTATAATATGAACCAGTTCCCCCAATTATATTTCAAGCTCTAGAATCGATTTTCTGTTAACGCTATTAAAAAATTCCACATTCACAACTGAATTTTTTATAGGAAAAACCTTTAGTTCAATCAACCGAAGTTGTTTTCTAAGTATACTTGGAATCTTTGCTGAGATCTAAAGAGACTTCTACACATGTCAAATTTCAACATCAATCTATGCATTTGTGTGCGTTTTTTTTTAATAGAAGTCACTTATTTACGTTGTATGGGAATTTGATGAAAACCAAAACTAGTTTGATATTTCTAGATACGCACACAAATTTGATGTGTGTGTCCCACGCCTAAAACAGGCATCTCATTTATAAAAAATTTATGAAAACAAATTCTTTTCTTTTGCAGCAGTCACTTTATTAATCACGTATATAAAAAGAGTCATATACTTTTTAGCTTGCCCTCAGTAAATAAAAAAAAAAAAACTAGAGCAATGTTATTCTCGTAATCAGCAGACTTTAGTTAATCGAAAGCGAATACAAGCACTGTCAGTGTTGACTAATGTTACTACCACTCGTTCCCTTAAAAACTCTGCCCCCTTATAGTTTGGGCTAAAAAGTTTATTTGTTGTTAACTAGCTAGACTATCCATATTCAAGTATTTATGTGTCTTTTGAACTAAATGTTTGACTACTTTAATATAAACAAAAAAAATAATAAATAAACCTTATTTTCGTTAAGCAGCAAATTTCTTTGGCATAAATATTTTTTATTTATTTATTTATAGCTTTAAAAAAATTATGCTAATGAGTTCATTAGTACTAAAATATCATTTGTTATTAGATCTACACGTAAGGCAGCAAAAAGTGAAATAATTCAGTTTTGACTAGAGGTGTGCGCACGTTTTTCTAAGGTTTTAAGTCACATATGAACTTCTTACTAAATAATTCGCTAGTGTTTACACTCATTCACACGAAATACAAGTAATTTCAAACATTTTTCATACAAAGCTCAACGATATTGCCTTACAAATTGAAAAGATGCTTAAGCTGTAGAATGACCATTTAGGATTTTCTATTTGTTCTGAAAGTTTCTTAACTTTCGATTTGTTGCCTTCTAAAATTTTATGTCGATTCATGATCCGTACAGCCAATAAAGTAACACAATTATGAATTCAAAGGCTTAAGTAGAAATCAAAACTAATTTTTAGCCCCTACTCTTTAGTGTATCTAGTTGTAAAATTTAGCTGAAATGTACAATTAGTTAAGGCATTTCGAAAATCCATTGGTAGCAGTTAAATAAATCAACTTTTTAATTTATAACTTTTTTTTAGTATATAAAACGTGCTTAGTCGTGGAAGTTTTTGGTGCAATTCTTGAGCTTCTAAAATAAAGAAAAACGAAGAATGGAAAGGGCTACAAGCAACTTTGTTTTAAAATACAAAGACACCAAGAGAAAAAGCACAAAATTTTTGCAAGCACGAATTCAAAACGTTAATTTTTCCCAAGTCTTCATTTTATTATTTATTTTTAACTAGAATTCAAATAATCAGTTCAAAATTTTCCAGCAAGCTACCTTCACTTTATTATTCACAGCACATCAATTCTACCAAAAATTATTTTGACGGCACAATTAAAAAATTTCATATATTTCTTTTGCTTATTATCATCTCCTTTGGGTAACTTACACCCAAATTTAATGCCATTGACGTATAAAAAAATGCGTCGAAGAAAGCTTTAAAACTAAAAAGGCACTAGCTAGAAAATTTTCGGAGTAGAAAATACTATAAAGCACTAGAAACTAAATTGACAGCTCAGGGTACAGACTTGCTTTATAACTCTCTTTTGTTTTATATTCATAAATTTTAAAATTGTTAAGAAAAGAAGACATTTAAAATTACTTTGTAAAAAAATGCTGAAATTGCCGAAATAAAATTTTAGTGTATGGGCACAACGGCAATTTTAAAAAGTTGCGCAACTTGGTATGCGTGCTCCTACACTTATCAATTTTTTTTGAAAAACCTCATTTAGCTTATAATTATGTGAGCGTGAGTGAGCGTGGTAATATTAAAATTATCAAATATAAGAAATAGGGCGTTCGTTAATATGCCTGGTAATGAGGAATTTAAAATTTTGTTGTGTGTGAACCAGCGTGATTATATGTATCATGTAAGTGAGCGTGCGTGATCAGTTAATAAAAAAGTTTTGATGTGCGAAAGTGCATATATGTGAGTGTAAGTTAAAATTTTGCTATGCGTAAAATCGCATGCATATTCAAGAGCGTGCGTGTCCATAATAATAAGGATTTTAAGTGTATATGCGTGTATAATCTTAGAAAAATTTAAAAAAATTTAGGGTGTGAAAAAGTGTCGTGTGCGTAACCCTGCATGACTTTATGTATAAAATCTGTGTTGTGCGTGCTTGTGACCGGGCGTGATTGTAATAAAAATATAGTGTCCAGTGCTTAAAAGTGCATGATTGAGTGTAGAAATAAAGGTTGGTGACAGTGCCTGATTGTTTTAAAATAAAAAAAGATTTTAGTGTGTTAAAATCCTGTTGGTAGTCACGACAAAAAAATGCGTGTTCGTAACGCCCCAAACAATTCGTAGTAAAATTAAACGTTTTACAGTATGAAAGCATGGGCTTGATCAAATACATCCTATTCGTCATCGAGGTAAAATTTAAATTTTTATACGGTAGAAATATGTGTTTCTATACACTCACAAACTGGATTATGGTGAGCAAAAAAGAAAACGCTCATGCGCTCATCTTTAATTTTTTTAAATTATATAAAAAAAGTAATAGTTTTGCAAAAATTTTTTTTATTTCGTGTGTGTGTGTTTTTGGATTTAATTTTAGAGGTTTTACTGAAAAATTCTAAATATTCAATTTTAAAAGAAGATTAAAAATACTGCACAAATACATGCTCCCGTAAACGCACATATTTTTCGCACACGCTGTTTAATTTTTATTTGTAAGTGAGAATACTTTTTTGTTATTGTTTTATAATTATTACTCTCTACCGTGAGCATTATGATTTATTTCAATTAAATTCTTACCTTATGATTTCGCTTTAATTGTATTTCCGGTACTGTAGTATGTGTGTGTGTGTGTGTGTGTGTGTAGTTGTTCTGTAAATAAAATAAAAATAAATAAATTATAGCGTGTTATATAATTTAATTGGAAAGTGCTGAAAGTAATAATTTAAACTATAATTTAATTTAATTTTATAATTTTATGTTCTTCTCTTGCACTCTTAAGCAACAGGCACTTTTGTTTCTTAAGTCTTTTGTTTTTCTTTTTCTAAAGCTGAAGCAGAAGTCACATAGAGAGACACACACACATGTAAGTAATTTCATAGCAAATAGTTAAAGTTGGAGAGAAAAAAAAAAAGAAAAAATTTAGTTTAACTTTTATTAAAGCATTTTTGGTTTATAATTTTTTTTTTAAGAATTTTTTTAAATGTTTTTATTTGTTTTTAGTTGGAATCGTAACATAATACTTAATCTGCTCAATTAGGCATGGCAAATTTTCAGAATATTTAATTCAATACAAAACATGTTGAATAATGAAAAGCTCACAATAATAGAAAATTTCAAAGACTAATTTTACAAGACATAAATAATTTCAGTAAAATTTGGTAATTTTAAAAGCCTTTTTATTTAAGGCTTTTATAGCGGAGTCTTAATTTTTATATAAAAGTAAACACCCAAAGGTATGTGCCACGCAGGAATTAATTAATTTAAAATTTAATAAACTCTAAATATAGATTTAGTTTATGGTTAAGCATTAAATAAAATAATCGGCAGGGCTTTGATAGTAGCGTTAATAAGCCAGTAGTCTTTTCATAATGCGACTTTTAAGTTTTATGACAAGAAACCGACTATGAAAAACAATATAAAACTTTTGCATATAAAAGTAAAAAGAAAAAAAAAACAAAGTTAATTTTGAATCCACTTCCGTAGCGGAAAGCACGTAAACTAAACGGTTTTTATGCATATTTTTGTTTTTTAACTTTTAATTTTCTGGTTTGCGGAAAAATATTCTTGTCTAAAGACTTTTTCTAACTAAAATTGTATTGAATATAAAAATATAAAATTCTAAGAATTATTTTTAAATTTTATTATTTACCTGTTTTTAGCTAACACATTGTTCTTTTTATTTTCTGATCAGCTAAGGAAATGACATTAAGCATTAAAGAGAATTTTATTAAAATGGGAGTGGGGAGTTTCTGGCACAAAGCGAAATTAAAAAAATTGCATTTTTCAGTGTATTAAAATTTAAAAGTTAAGTGATTAATCTTCAGGTATTGATTGGTTATTAAAAAAAGCAGGAGCAAAAAGTGGAATGTAATGAATTCATGGACCGGTATCTTACTACAGAAAGATACAGTTTTGAAGTCATCATACTTGAAATCGAATGAATGCTGGCATCTAACGCATTCTTTACAACAAATTACTAACAAAATTCAACAACTGGATGATTAACCTTTTGTGAAAATGAACGCAAACCAGCAGCAAGGGCAATACTTCGAAAACGTAGTCACAAATTCCTACTTTCGTTAAAATTTTTTAAGAGTTCATTAAGTTTTAGTTTAGATAAAAGAAAACTTAGTTACTTCTCATTCCTTTTTGAAGTGCACATGTCTTGCCTTTAATATCATTGCTGATATTCAAACTGCCCGTCTGTGAGGTCAAACTATACATCGACAAATTTAACGTTGGGAATATCGCAAGGCGAATTAATTTTTCATCTTTAAATAAAATATAAAATTTATAGAAAGCCTGTAAATCGAATAAATTATTTTCAATATTCTTTATTTTTGCTTTATTAACTCACATTAATTGATATCAAAAATAGCAAAAACCACCATCAAATTCAGAACTTTGTGCAAAGCCATTATCAATACTAACTGCTGCTTAAAAGCCACCGTAAGCTACCAGCTTGAATATGAGCCTTTGTATGGGTCAGTAACAAGTGATTATTTTAGTACAGTTGGGGGATTGTCACTATGTAGTAAAAACAACAATAAAACAACAAGCTTGGCTTAATTTTTAAAGTATGATTTTTATCATCATTGAAAAAACACAATATTTATACTAACAGAATTTCCATCTGATTTGGTTTGGAACATGGTTTTGTGTGTTTAGATAAACATTTTTTTACATGACAGATGCGATAACGCTATGAATCACAAATATTAAAAATGAATATTTTTGATATATTTGAATATTTGAAATATAAAAGTGCAGTTTCAAAAATTCGAGAGCGACTGTACATGCCACGCCTTTATTTTACCACTTTACACCAAATCCTTAAATTATTATTTGTAAAAATGTACAACAAATTTAATTTGTGTTTAATTTTCATTCATGTTGTCTTACAAAATTTCGATATGTTGAATAGGTAAACCGACTGATACACTCCAATTAACTGAAAATCCTACCAGGCTTTTTTTTTTTAAGTAACAAAATTTAATTCTAATACATTTTGAAGTTAATATGAGGTTGACATAAATTTTAACCCCCAAATTCATAAAAAATATTATGTGCTAATTAAGGGCTTATTTGACAGACTTCTATGCAGTATTTGTCAAATAACCCCTTATTAAGCACATAATATTTTTTATGAATTTGGGGCTAACAATTTAGGTTGAATAGCAAGACCAAAGTAAGTCAGGAAAGGCCTCATATACGAGTAAGTCTTGCAATAAATTTCTTTCCCTTTCAACTATCAATAAGCTTAGACAAATAATTTAATAAAACAACATTTGTTTTGCCGGTTTTAATACTTTTCATTTCAACTTTTCGATTTATATTTTTAATTTTTAGAATTGACCATTAATCATTTCTAAGGGGTGTAAAAAACTTGCATTAACTTGCTCATCCAAAATAAGGAACTTTATACAATTCAGCTAAAATATTTACACACATTGTTTCATTAATTTCCTTGAAGTGGATCAGTACTTGTGCCTTGAAGTCACCTTCAAGTCGCGGATCCGAGAAAATAAGTGACAAACTACTTGAAGTATTCAAATGAAAAATTTGCTGTAATAGAAACAAGAAAGAAAACTATTTTGAATAATAAGTCGTTGAATTAATGACAAAATTTTTTTTTCTTGGACCTTTTAATAATTTGCGAATTTATACTAAATATTTTAGAACCTTTAATTTCCAAAACGTTACTACGTTTTTCCTAATTTCATAAAATATTTTTACGTGTTCAATCACTTTTCATTTAGGCTAAAGAAAAATTAGTTACTCACTCCTTTTCGAAACGGACATGTTTTGTCTTTGACATCCTTAAAAAACATATACCAAAATTCGGTAGGATCAAATAAAATTGTGCAAAGGTCTGGCCGACGAATCCAGTAAATAGTACGCACCCACTCACTACGAGTTTTCTTAAAGACTTCACCTACTACTGGATTCTGAAAAACAAAAAAATCAATTTAAACAAAACAGTTTACAATTAACTCACATTTTGCTTTCCAATATCTTTGAGAAATACAAAATATCCTTGCATAGTAAGAGATCCATCATACTGATATTCAAACTGCGTATTTGTGAAGTCAAAATATTCATCAATAAATTTAACGTTGGGAATATCGCAAGGCGAATATATTTTTTCGTCTCTAAATAAAATATCGTATTTATAGAAAGCCTGTAAATCGAATTAGTTATTTTTCAGTATCCTTGACTTTTGGTTTATTAACTTACATCAATTGATAGCACAAAAAGTGAAAAGACCACCACCAAATTTAATACTCCGTTCAAAGCCATTTCCAGTATCAACTGCTACAAACGATTAAAATTGTTTGTTTAAAAGCCACTGTAAACCAGCGGCTTGTATACGAGTCTTTGTATTAGTCAGTAATAGAGATGGGAGTGGTTTTTATAAAATTCCTAAAGTCGGGATTTTCAAATAAACATAAAAAGACTATTTTTCACAAAACAAAACAATATTTATCACATTTATTTTTGATTAACTTATGTGCTGTTTTAATATTTTTAATGCTTTTCATATAAAATTTTCCCTTGAATTGATCGCACATAATCATAGTTACACTAAGTCGGTATCTTTTTAAAAGTGATTTTAAATTCATAAAATTCTTATGAACTAAAGTCAGCTCTTAATAAAATATGTTTTAGTTTGATTTGATATTTTTATGGTTTTTTTTACATACACCGTTAAGATGGCTTAATAAGCCTTTCGCACAATCGTTATTGGTTTTTAAGACTCTGTGGCAGAGTTTGCATTTTGTATTGGGTGCACCTGTGGACTCTACCAGAAAATAAGTTCAAACTGAAATTTTATTTTTGTGCTCTTCAAATTAATTTTTTTTTTTAATTTTACTCAAAAAGATTTATGTGCTGTTTTTAAAACACAAGCTGTATGAAAAACACTCAGTATTTTGAGTACTTTTCATATAAAATTTCCAGACGAGTTGATCGATTGTGTTATAAAAACGGCACATTAGTTTTTTTTTTTTTTTGCTTTCAAAAGAAATCAACAGCAAGTTTTGTATATCAAAGTTATGGAACAATAAAACCAGGGGGGTTACTCTCTATTGCGATGCGAAAGAAAAACCATTCGCATCTGTATGATTTTTATATTGAGTTGCGATGCGTTTTCTTTCACATCGCAATAGAGAGTAACCCCCCAGGTAACTTCAAAAATACAAAATAATAACATTACAAAAAGCCCATAGATTTTGTTATTGCTTTTGAGGCTCGTGGTGTCAAAAATTATTTTCGGTGGCTGATGTCAAGTAAAGTGCTAGAGTGAAGCAAAAAATTTGTTTCCTGTTTTAATGTCTTTGATATCTCTTAATTTTTAACAGAGCGAGCTTCAATCATGCATGATTCAGCTGGTGTCTCAGTGTCACCTGGTTTTCTTACACCATGATCAAAGTGGTTGTGTTCATTTTTTGTAAGGAGACACAGCAAAATACATTTTTATGACAATAAAAATATAACTAAAACGGGATTAATAAAATCCTGAAATAGCCCAAAAACCCGGAATTTAAAAAGTAAAAAATCCCGAATATCGGGATTTAGCTTTTCCCACAAAGGCCGGGACTTACGGTAATGGAATTTCTCTTTTGGCTACTTTAGTCAGTAACAAAATGATTTCTAGTGACTATTTTAGTACAATTCAGGGACTGTCCTTAAATATTAAAAATAACAACAAAAATAAATTTCAAGTGCAGCGTTTGGTTTATTTTCAACGTATAATATTTATCATCCCTGGTAAAAACAAAAAAAAAAAATTAATTTTAATCTGATTTAATTGTGTGTTCAGATTATAAATTTTTTATTTTTTTACATGGAAGGGGCGGTAATTATAAAACTTTGTATAAATAAATAATCTGCAATGAATCACAAATAAGAAAAAAATAAAAACAAAATACTAAATAGAATTAGAACAATTTAAATTCGACTGTGTCGCATCTTATACACCCTTCAGCAAGCCAAGTATTCATATTTTCATTCTTCTTAAATATCAAGAAAAAATATATATATAAATATAATTGAAACTGCTATTTTATTAAAAATTTATTTATTTATTATTTTAATGAAATAACGACCTTAAACTTAATAAACTAGACGTTTCAATAAAAAAAAAAAGGTTAAATAAATTTATAAATAAAAAATTATATTTTAACAAAAAAAAGATATGTAAAAATTGAAAAAAATAATTTTCTTTGAATACCAAATTTTATTACTGAAGAAACTAAAATTAAAGAGTTTTACGAAAATATACTTTCTCACAATCTTCTTTTTAAAATCAATAAAATGTTTGCAGACACTCGATTTTTAAATTAATGAAAAAATAAATTTTAAGAAAGATAATTTAATTCTGCAAATACTTACAAACAATTTTTAAGTCAAACATATTTAAGCAAAAATTTAATTAACGAAAAAAATAAAAAAAATTCTCTTTCATCAATCTTTGATTTTTTGTGAGCGTTTTTTTTTTTTTTTGAAATGGAAGTCACAGTTGTTTGTGAATTTGACAAAAATAAAAAAAATTGATTTTTTTTGAGACACACACAACTGCATAGATTGATGTTGAAATTTTGATGTGTGTATCCCCTGCTTTACATTCTAGGCATTTAAAAGTCGTTTATAACATTGATTAACTGGGTTCGTGTTTGGGTGTACAAATATTAGGCACATGTAGAGCTTAAAAATTTCCATTACAAAACAAAACAAATTAATTTAAATCTAAAATTTCTGTTAGTTTTTGATTTTTCTATACAATTTCTATAGCGATTGCTTTGATTTTTTGCACAGACATTAAAGCTTTTATTTCTGTTAAAACTGTGTATAAAGTTTTTTTTGTCCGTTTTGTAGTTTAGAAAAATTATGCAAAAAAAAACGCTCCAAAAATGATATAAAAAAGATAGTTGCACTTTAGAGCTCAGAGCTCATCCATTTATGAACCGATTAGGCTGAATTTCAATAAAAAACAGAAGACAGAAAATTTCAACAAATTGGCATACTAAACTTTTTTGTCGGTCTTTTAGGGACTTAATAAAATTTATTTCAACACCCACACGGACAGACGAATGGATAAATCGACTCCGCTATTTATAAGAATGTAGAATATATATACTTTAAATAGTGTCCCATGTATAGTGTAGAAATTACACACGGAATGACAAACTTTAACTCTTTTTAAATTGTATAAAAATGAAAATTGCATATTTTTGAAAAACGTGTCAAACTTTGTAAACTGTTTGCTTACAATTCAAGAATTTCCATGTTTTTAAGTCTCTTTTTACATGCGCTGATTGATATTTATTTAGTCAGATTGGCTACATTTTTTAATAATGCGTGTGTTGAGCACGAATGACATGAAAAACTTGTTAAAAATTGTTTTTTTTGTTATCTTAAAATTAAATAAATAAAAATTGTATAGTGCAGGGTTTTAAGTGCTACCAATAAATTTCGAACTTATGAATGTAGTTTTATGGAATTTAATTCATTTTATTTGTATCATATGCAGGTATAAACAATAATAAAACAATTTAAGAATTTATTTACTTTCGATTTTTAAAGAAAAATATTTTTATAAAATTTCTTGAAAATATTTGATTTTTGACAAAATTTTGTTAAAATTGCTGAAATTGCAAGACTTCACATTTAATTTGAAGTTTATTTCATTACTGATGCTTCAGTGTTTTTGTTAGAGATCTAGTTGACGAGTTATTGCAAATTATATGGCGTAACCTTTTCTTTTTTCTGTATAGGGGTGCATCTCGAGAACTACTAATACAATTTATAACGTTTTGAGCTTACAATCATATTGACTATGATATCTTAGACATTCCAAAAATAAATATTAATTATATTGGCCTGTATAATTAAACAATTTCTAAAACGTATCGCATTTTCTTGTTGACGTTGCTAGTGCTTATAACAATGAAAAATAAATCTATAACGATAAAATTCATTTTCTGTTTGCTATATAAATTTTGTTTTTCAACGAAGTTGTCTGAAGGTGGCCATATACTTTTAAGCCGGCCAGGCTTATTTTTAACGATTTTAAAAAAGATGTGTGCCCATACTTAATTTAAGCTTGATATTATGATTTTAAATATTTTATTTACCATTTTGGTTGAGGCTCTGACAATCATGCTAGCAAAAGTAGAGAATGGATGACTTTTTTAATATAATTATAAACGGATTTATTTAAAATTTTTCTAGCCATTTTGTATTTAAGGCAAACAAGTGCAAAATACCTTCTCAGAAAAATGGTTACAAAATTAATTTCACTGCAGAGCTCAAAGCTTTACCATTTCTGAACCGATTATACTGAATTTCAATAGAAACTTGAAGATAGCAGCAGCTGACAGATTGGTTTACTAAACTTTTCTATACGTTGACTGAGGACTTCAGTTGGTTTCGACGACTACACAGACAGACATAGTTTATATAAGGATCCACAGTATACGAGTATATACTTTGTAGCAGGCACATGTATGGTACAGAAATTACAAACAGAACCACAACCCTTTACTTAGAGTGAAGGGTATAGATGATTAAACAATGGCAGCAATTTGCTGCTATAGAATGATAAATCATTTAGATTGAGCTGCCACGATGTCGAATGCCACAATTTAACTTTGAAAATCAGTCATCAATTAGGGAAATTTAAAAAAGACTTTGTAATTTTGTGGTGGCAACATCGTATAGTGTCAATTTCTATTATTAACAGCCACAAAATACAAATTGACAACTTTATAAAAATAATTTTTTAGTCCTGTGTGCAGAAAAAGCCTTTTTTCCCTTTCCCCGATTTGTGTGGTCTGACTAACATTACCACCAATTTTGTATTTAAGCGAAACTTCCTATTTTTGTACTAATTAATTTTTTAAAATTAAATGGAAACAACACAGTTTAAAGATTGTTGTTTATAATTATTGGGACAAAAGCAGCAATATTTGATATAAAACACATTGTCCACCGAAACAGGTCTTCACTCGATATGTTTCATACCTCAAACTCTGTTTTTTGGGAATAGTATCTGTTTGAAAGGTGTTCGTTATAACACATGAAAAGCTTACCTATTCAGAAAACCATGAAGTTTTCATCACTCTCCACTATGAAATATTAATAACGCAAAAGCGTTTTTTTATTTTTTTAATTAAAAAAAAAAATGATTATTTTTTTTAATATATTAATGGCTTTTGGCCATTTAAATATTGCCTGCTACTTACAACTTATTGTTTTCATTTTTTGTTTTCTATCTTTAATCAATTTATTTGCATTTTAGGTGTAAGGCTATGTGTGTGTCTGTGCCTGTAATGAAAATGAAAGGTTTGTTATGGTACAAAAACAAAAGAGTAAATAAAAAAAAATAGTAAAGTTGAAATCATCTTCAAACGATGACGACTTTTTGTTTTATTCTTGTATTTGTTTTACACTTTAAGTGAATTTCTAGAGGTTTAAATGCAAGTAAAGCACCCAACAAAATGGCAATTGCAACTGAAGAAGGCTTTAAAAGTTCAACTGATGCTACTTCTCTAGCAGCAAGTTTTCAATTGCTTTTAAAGTCATCATCATCATCATCATCATCATCATCATCATCATCACCAGTCTTACCACCAGCAACAGCAGCAGCTTTAATAGAAGTTGCTGCAACTGAAACCCTCGTCATTATTATTATTTTTTTTTTTTTTTTTTTTTTGGTACGTTTCAGTTTTACAAAGTTCAGGATTATTCTTCTTCGTTTTTAAGTTAAATTGCACAACTCATTGTCTATGTTGTTGTTTTCTTTAAAATTTTTTTTGTTTTATTTTATTTTAATTTTGTTTAGTGTTTTATTGTATTTTATTTGCTTTGGTTTGGTTTCATTTCATTTGTTGGTTTTTGTATGACATGCAAAGTTCTATATTTGTACCTGACTGCTTGCCTGCCTGCCTGCGAGTTCCAAAGAGTTACAGAAAAAACAAAGCGATTTTTCCTTAACAAATGTTGTTATTATATTTCTGTTGCCATTGTTAATTGAAGGGATTTCTGGTGTTTGTTTTTTTTAACCATAAATTTTATAACATTTTTCAGTTAAGGGATTTCATTTTGTTGGACTTTAGTTTCATATTAAAAATAAACAAACACAAACATCAAGCCACTATAATTTTTTTAGTCAGTTTTAAAGTTTGAAAATTAAATTAAATTGAAAAGAGCAAAGTAGCCTTGCATAATATGGGCAAGGCTATAAAAAATTTAAAAGAAAATTTTAATATCAGTCACTTCTAATGCTGAGTTAAAAAAAAAATGCCCCAGCCAACATTTCTGAGTGGAATGGCCAAAAAATTTTGTTTTAATAAAAATCTTAATGAAGCAGTAAATTTTTAAAGGATAAAATAAATTCAAAAATTTTGCGTTTCTTTATAAAAATGTCTAAAAAAAATTTGTTTGGTGGAGAAATACTGACATATTTCTCTAGTTTACTTAAATAATATACACCTAATCCGCTTTTTACACGATGGATACGTTCCAGGAAAATTCATGTAAAAAAATTCTAGTAAGAGTTCACATTTTAATTCATTAATTATATTATAAAAAAATAAGTTAAATTTGGAAAAATGGAATATCAGTGCCATCAACAGCATAATTTGATTCTTTATTTGGTGAAATTATTTCTGAATTTTCATCGTAAAAATCGCATTAAAACAGAGCAATTCCTTTAAAAAGAGAATTTTTTTTTTAGCTCGTGTCAAATCAAATTCCTCTAATAAGAGAATTGGGTGTATATAACATTCAAACGGCCTAAGTGTTCTCTTTCGAAATCCACTGAGAAACTTAAAACCGTTAGATATTCAACTAAGTTGCTGGTTTACAAGTGCATGATGGTACGAAAAACCGGTTTCTTACTCGTAACTCAGGGCTTTGGGGATGTTTGGCAAATTCTAAAAACAGATTTGTATTGTAATCAACAGCACCTGCTATAGAAATTAAATCACTTGCGAGGGGTTTTTTCTTGTGACACAATGTTATTTACAGGAAGCTTAAAAAAGAAAGTGAGACTTATTAACTTGTACAGTTTTGTGTTGAATCATTATGTGCAAAGAACTTTAAATATGACACAGTTTAGCACTTCAAAATTTAATGATTGAAGTCCCTCCTGTCAAAAGTTAAGAGACACAAAAATGTTAAAGAGAGATTAGAAACGCTCTAGTACACTTCTTGACATCAACCACCGGATACAACTTTTGACTTTTGGCTTGTTATAATGTTGTTATTTTTGTATACTTGAAGTCACCTAGTTTTCTAAATAAAAAAGCGTCAAATTTTATGTTGATTTTTAAAAAATCATTATTAGAAAATAGAAAAAAAATTTTTGGTTTCTGTGCGTTTCGTGTTAATTTTATAAGAAAAAATCCAAGCGACAGCAAGCAAGCAAATAAGTGATTTTGACATTTCTCTTCGTACAAAGAGAACAATTTTTTTCATAGAGCCACAATTTCACTTTTTGGTGAGCCACAATTAGAAAAGCTTTAATTTTCATAAGAATTGTCGTATAAATTTTTGTGAGCCGCAAATCAGCTGGGGGAGGGCTACTCTGTATTGCGATGCGAAAGCTAAATGTTTTGCGTTTTCACTTTGCCTGCCGCAAGATACTTGTGTGTATAAAACGAAGTTGACATGCGCATACGCATTACAGAGCGGGGGGTACAACCAGACAAATGCAAAAAGTAAACGCTCAAGCACATAAAAGATTCGATTGATACTTTTGTTCATAAAGAGTCTGGCCGTTAATGTATTAATTTTTTGTTTAATTGCTGCTTAAAAATTTATGATCAAAAAGATTTAAATATTCCCTTTCATGTCTTCTAATAGTCTATGTAGCGGCAAATGGCTTTTATTTTGAATTAAAATATTTTGTTTTGAATAACAAACGAATATGTTGTCCAATGATTGTTTGTCTAGATGTCTGATCTCCCTTTGAGCATTTAAAGGAATTTATTTTTATATTTTATTTGTGTCTTTTGCTTTGATTTTAAATATTTTGCTAAAATTATGTTGATAATGAGTCATCATTGAAAAAACTACAACAAAATTCCCCTACTCTAAACTAAAAATATTTTCAAATCTAAAAATCAAATCCATTATGTTGACATTTTGTTTTTAAGTTTTGTCAAAGTTCTTTTTTTTTCTCTTTTTGGTGCAGCATCAGGCCAATAACAACTACAAAACAAAATGGAAAAATAAATTTTTTTAAATTAATATCTGTGATTTTTTAAAAACAAAGCAAAAGTATAAATCCCTCTTTGCTGAAATAAAGAAACGAACAACAAAAACTGAATACTGTTGGTGCCTTTTAAGCCAAATGGCAAAAAAGAAAAACACAAATGAATATTTTGGAACGCGTAGCATCGCATCACGTTTCACGAATTCGCGGTAAACTTTTTGCAAAAAAAAATAAAAAAGAAAAAACAGACAACAAATCTTAAAGAAGAGTTTCTAAGCTGATTTAGAGAAACAAAATTCAATATAAAAAATAACACAGCTTTAAGCGCATTTTGGCCCAAAATATTGTTAGTAGCTGTGGCTTAAAAAAAATTTAAAGAAACCAAGCACAAAAACATTTAAAAGCCCAGGGCTTCTAAACAAAAATCTTCTTAAGCCAAAATAATGAAAAACGTAAAAAAATTTTTATCTATTTGGTTATGAACACTTTTGGCTTTTTTTTTCTTAAAAAAAAAGGAACAACTTTTTTGCGGGTACGTCTGACAGAAAAAGGTGTCCTTTTTGACTTTGGTTGGCTAAATGTTTAGGCACAGACACTAAAGTGAGTCAGTGTGTGCTCCTATTGTCTGCTAAGCTTTTATTTTTTATTTTTATTTATTTTGCTGTTGTTTTGCACGACAATTCTATTCGGTTACTTGGTTAAATGTATCTTCTTTTATTGAATTTTTTTTTTTTTTTGCTTCTGTGATATTTTTGCCATTCAGACAATTGTAATTGTGCTTAAATGTGGGATTTACATGACATTAAGAGTAGCAGCAGAAGTAACAAACAAAACCAACAAACAACATTTACTAACTTGTTTACTTACTAACTTGCTTACATACAAAATTTATTGTTAAAGGCAAAATTTTAAAGCTTTTTAAGGCCTGTTTTTTTCATATAAAGATTTGCTCGCAAGCTTTGCTTTTCTGGGTGTGCTTGTATGTTCTTGTCATTTATTAAAAAAAAAAAAAAAAAAAAAAAAAGAGAGAAAACAGCCCTAAAAACATTTACACCAAAGGAAAGTAAACGAAACTAAGGTTAATACCAATAACAATAACACAGCAATAATGGCAACAATAGCGTTAACAGATATCAACCGCCAGGCTGAGCATTTTAGAAAAATCTGTGTGACATTAACTGAAATCGAGTTTGTATTTTAAGTCTTTTGTTTTAAAAGCAAAAAAAAAAAAAATAACTGCCACCACTGTCACTACAATTCAAGTTAGGGCTTGTTGAAAAATATAAAATGTAAATAAAAAAAAAAAGCTTAAGAAGATTTTCCTTTTTGATAATTTTACAAATCGAAACAAGAAAACAAACAAACACACACACATCCAATTTCTTATTCAACCGAATTATGAATAAAAATTCCCCGAGATTTTTTTTAATTTGCAATTTTCTCTTATGAGTAAAAATAAAAAATAAAATAATCTCTGTTGGTAATGGCATTATTTGAGAACGGCTGCACCAACTTGGCTTACGTTGGTCAGAACCCAAATTAGGTTTTTATGGAAAGAGAACTTTAAAATTGAAGAACGGCTGGAGCCATTCATGTAATTTTGTTTAAGGCTTGTGGTAAAAAACTTAAAATTTAGCGCGTCCGTTTTACCCCCAATTTTAATTAATTCTCAGGTAACTTCAGGTAAGTTATCATCATTTTTTCATTTAGTTCTTTGGGGTATTGAAAAAGTTTTAACTTTTTATATTTTGCTAAAATATTAATTTTTGTATGAATTCTCCACGATAACTTGCAATAGGAACTGCATGATTTTTTTTTTATTCTTTCATTTCACTCTCAAATGGTACACAACTGATTTATCATTATTTTCTTTACATTTTAATAATATTTTGTCGAACATGCAAATATTCACTGACTGTTTATTGTCTAATTATGGAGCAAATTAATCGGTTGACGAAAAAAAAAAAATAAGCTGAATGATTGATTGTGCATGAAAAAATGTTGTGTTTCCCTAGAGCCAAAATGTAAATAAAACACCTCAAGTTTAATATAATAAAAGACTCAAGGCACAAACTTCAAAATTTTTCACTTTTGCATTTCTAAACAAAAGACTTCATGAAAGATTTTTGTTTTTTAAATAAAAGACTGAAGCAAGAAACTTTGTTTTGTTATTTATTTATTTTTTTTAAAGGGGATAGAAGTTTTGTTTTTATGTTTGTGTGTTCGCATAAAAATTTAAAAAATTATAACTCAATTACGAAATTCAAAAACACATTAAAAATTTTAATTAAAAAATTTGTTAAATAAAATTTTTAATTGAATCAGTTAAATATTTAATTAATTTTATAAATTTTTTAGGTTAAATGACTCAATTAAAAATTTAATTGATTTAACAAATTTTTTAATTAAAATTTTTAATTGGTTCTTTATTTTTTTTTTCTATGAAAGTAGAGGTTTTTGACACAAAGCTCCTTCATTTCTGGCCCTTTTCGACTGAATTTCAATAGCAACTGGCAGACAGAACAGCTAACAGCTTGGTATACTAAAGTTTTCTGTACGTTGCCTAGGGTCTTTAGAAAGTTGATTTCAACGACAACACAGACAAGCAGATAGATGGAAATCGCTTATTAGACTCTACTATAAAAAAAGAACATTCTTTGCGGGTACGTTTGGTAGAAAAAGGTGTTCTTTTTGACTTTAGATTCCGATTAAATGTGCTTTGTAGAGTGATACATGTGCAGTTTAGAAGTTACAAACGGAATCACAAACTTACTTACAGTGAAGGGTGTAAAAATGTAAATAAAACAAACTTGGAGCTTGGTTATCAAAAATGCGTTCTTTTTGTTCTTTTTAATTACTTTAACCCATTTCAATATAAGTAAAATTTGTAGGCAAAACAACATGTTTGGCACATGTCAGATAGTTATGAATAAAATTTCTCTTTTTTGAAACATAGAAATTTCTCTTATTCAGGGAATATTTTTCTTACAAAAAAATTTACTAAATTTTTTAAATTTTATTACCAGGCAGCCTCCATAGTTTTTGAGTCTCACTTTAAGGGTCATGAGTACGATTTCTGCTTTAACTTTAAAAATATAATGCAGAGAAGTCGAGAAGCTTCACAAATTCGTGCTGCCCCTTTTCAAAAGAAAGCCATAAGCAAAAACATCTATTTATCAAACAATTTAACAAATTTATCTTTAAAACGTCATTTAAGTACAAGTAATTTTTGTTTCAACTTCTACAAAGGGTCGGTCGTTGGCTTCAAGTACATACAATTTCAACTTCCTTGAAAATGATTAATTGCTAACGTGTCTACTTGAACCCGCATAAAAACAAAAATAAAAATAAAAATTTTTTCACTTAATTTTTAAGCACAAAAAGACAGACCAACATAAAATGGAACTGAAGAAAAAAGAAAAAGAAAAACATGAGAAAATAAAAATAATTTATTTTTGTTCTTCAGCTTCAGCTAACAACAAAAACCATCAGCATAGTGGAGTAAACTTTGGAAAGTGTTAGAAATAATTAATATTTGTTTTTGGTATATGAAATCTACTTCATAAAAAAGACGTTTGGCTGTTGTCTTTAACTGTCTTCAAGTCTATTTATCAGTCAGTATGTGTGTCTAGCAAATTATTCTGCACTTACATACATGCCTGAGCATTTCTTAATACTCATTTAAGCCTGTGGCTATTGTAAAATAATTTTTATTTTTTTTTTATTTTTTTTTTTTTTTTTGTTTATTTAAACATTTATGAGATTGTTGTTCTTTATTCACTCAAAATAACTAAACATTTTGAAATGCAAAATAAGTGAAGCAACAGTGATAATGTGTTTTGATGTTCTAAATTTAATTTTATTTGTCAAAAGATGATTTACAATTCGGTCAACTGACGACTGCCAATAAAAAAGTCTCGTTTGTTTTTGTTACTTGCAAAAAAGAAAGATGTTGAACTATTAGCGCTTTGAAGTGGTGTAACCTTAATTTTACACTGAAAGAAAATCCGTTTTTATAATTAATTTTAACAAAATTTAAATTTTTTTGTGCTTAATTCCAATTTATGTTGGTGTGCAAAATGCATTATTTTAAAAGATATTCTCATGGAAAATATTGTTTAATAACTTATTATTAAACAATATTTTTAAAAACTAAGAGGGAAATCATATAAATTTATCTGTTTCTCTGAATTTTCAGTGGATTACACCCAAGTCTTGTTAAATTGAATACTTATTTCATTATACCAATCAACCAAATGAGAATTTTATATAAAGTTTCAAAAAATTTTAACAAAAAAATTAAAAACTAACAAAGTATGCATTGAGCTAAATAAACAAAATTTCCCAACCAACATTTTGAAAAGGAATAGAAATATGAAAAAATCATTTCTTTATTAATTTTTGTGTTTTAAGCCATTAAAAGTCGAAGTACATTACAAGAGAATCATTTTAAGCCTGGTAAATGGCCGTTTATGCAGAAAACCTTTCTAAGTGAAGCCAGTGATCGGCATGGTATAAAAGAGAAAGTCATCAAGTCCAACCGAAGGCCTGCTAGACCTTTAATCAATAAAAAATATTTTTTTACTAATTATAAATGTCTTTGGATGGATGTCCACCACTATCACTCACAAAAACTAAGATTTTTTTTAATCATAATTAATTTGTCTACAGCTCAAATTCAGTAAAAGAAACTAAATTTCTACACGCAAAGAAAAAAATGTAGTTGAAAATGGTCACCGCAAACAAAGTGTGTGCTCCGCAAAAACATTATTGTTAATTTAAGGCATCTAAGCATTATTATGATCATGATAAACATGTTTCTATATTAGTTATTTGTAACCCTACTATGGTTGAAATTATCATATTATTTTTGATAAAATTTTAACTGAAACCATAAATATGTTTAAAGTAAACATAGTAATGAGAAATATATGGTTGAAAGTGAATTGTTTTCTATTTTGTTTCCTCCGCAACCATAAAAAAGTGATTATAAAACAAAAACTTTAACATTCAAACTCAACTGAGTTTTGTGGCTGTTAAATGCTTCTTAACTAAATATTCCAAAGTTCTGGTAGAGTCAAATGAAATTAAAAAAAAAAAATCCAGTAATTTAATAGAAACGAAAAAGTCAAAAAATTTTTATAAAAAATTTTATTTAAAAAAATTTATTATAAAAATTTATGTGTTTAAAAAATAAAAGAAAATTTATAAAAATTACATAAAAAATTAAAAAATGTTTTTTTTTTATTTAAACCTGACCGCAAAGTGACTTAAAAAGATATATGGTTAGATGCAATCATAAATCTAACCATACTATGTTTCCACCAGAATATGTTTGCCTCAACCATTTTTTTTCTTTGGTGGAATTGTTAAAAGAAAATATTGGAAGAATGTGTCTAGATCATACAGACCATTGTACAGTTGCATGTGTCACTGTGCAGAGAAAGGCTTTTTAGAAATTGCTCTTGGATTTTCGAAAGTTATAATGCAGCAATTTTGCTTGTCCAGAAATTCAAATGAATAAAAATGTTGGAAAAAAAGCAAGACTTAAATTTTGTATATATACGATATAGGCTATCAGCTCTAAGTACCGAGGTCTAGGCAGTAATCGAATTACGATGAGTTAGCATGTAACTTAGCAATTACATACTCGCCAAAGTAATATTAGGGAGTAATAAAAGGATCTACATCCACCAATAAGCATTAAAATATCTGAGAAGGTGTTTTAAGCTAAACAATCCATAAGGTCCATAAAATATGCATTAAGTGATCTTTGTTTCAAAGTTAGAAGAGCTGGGCACTTACAGAGCAGATAAAAAATTGTCTCCTCACACTTGGGTGTTCGAGAACTGGACACTGTAAGCTGAATAACATCAATTTTTAAGATTGTTTTGTATGTTTGATTGATATCTAGTAATTTTTACAAAATACAAATCTTCTAAGGGTTGCATAATATTTTATGAAAACGAAAGCTAGCTCGATGCCATAAGCGGCGACTACAGCTGAGTGGCCAATTTAAGGCATTCAGTTTTCATTTGAATTGTATAAGAAATTTGATAAATGCCAAGTGCCTTAATTCGATCCCGGCACTTCATTTTTTTTTAGTTTTTAGCTTAAAAACAAATTTAACAAGTTTGTTTCTGAAGTCTTTCAAAAATCATAAAATAAAGTTTGTGTTTTAAGTCTTTTGTTTTAATTAACAATTTTGTGGGCGAATTTACAATTTGCTGCAAAATAAATTTACAAACGTCAAAAGAACATAAAGTTTTAAAGCGTTTTTGTGTTTGTTATTGTTATCGGATTTAAATTTTTTTTAATGTCTGCAAAATCAAATTAATTGTCTCTGTTTTTCATTTATTTAAATTTTTCTTTATAATTAATTTTTTTTTAGAAGGTACTTTTGTATTTTTATTTAAAACAACATAATTAATTAGGCAAATGTGTTAAATCGTATACAGATCACGGCCTCTGCTGTTAACTGTGTACGGGTATCTTGTCAAAATTAAACTAAAAACAAGAATGATGTTGAAAAGCAACGTGTTCTATATTTAATTTTTCATTTTATATTATTTTTTGGTAATTTGTTTACCTTTTATTTATTCACACTGAAATCCCGAAGAACGTGTATGTGTGCTTACGTGTTGCTACGTGAGTAATAATTTAATATGATAAGTAGGTCAAACGGCTGTTACTGTTTTGAAAGCCAAAATATATAATTGATTCATACATGCTGTTTCTTTTATTTTTTATTTTTTTTCCTTTTCAAGTTGCTTAATTTTTTTTTTTTTTAATTTGTTTGTGTGTTTTTGAATTTTTAAAGTTTCTTTAATATGAGTGACTCAGTTAGAATCATGTGTGATTAACTGTTAAATGCCTGTTTAATAAATTAAAAACCATGATTTTTACATGTCATATTTAAGCTTTTTGATGTTTATTTTTTCACTCTGTCTTTTTCTGTATTTTATGTTACAAAATATTGCGTGTAGCTGCAAGTAATTCTACAATTATTGTGAAATAAGACTGCTGTGTTAACAAATAAATTTTTTTTCTTGAAGAATTTTTTATTCTTGTAGTTTTTTATTAAATAAATTTGGTTTTTTATCTGATTTAAAAAAAAAAAAAAGTTTTTTGTTTACCTGTAAAAGCCATAGATAAAAGTAAAAATTATTATAGTGTCACAAAAAGTACACTGAGACAACAATTTCAGTTGTTAGAACTAAATTTCTGGGCAATTAAAAATTTAGTTGTGATAACCGAATTTTTTAATTTTGACAAAAAAAATTAGTGTTACCACTTGAAATATGTTTCATGGAACTAAATATTGGACTGTATTTTCACCCTCCAGGCGGAAGATTCACAACTCCTCTCAGTTGTGTTGTAATTGAAACAACTCTTATTGATGATGTGTTATTTTTGTATGTTTTTGTCAACTGCACGAACACAGTTGTAATCAGTAATAATACTGATTACAATGAATATGAAAATTCCAAATAAAGTAGAGTTCATAAGATGATCTGTAGGGAACTTGACGTACAACTTTCATTTCAACTTGCAGATAGGTCCAGTGTCTTTGAGATGAAGGTACTTGACATCAAAGATGCATGGGGGTCTCTGTACGATAGGGAGATGAGGGGAACTATAGTCATCTTCGTAGCTAGCCAAGCGGCCCTCCTGGCACTGCAGTCAAATATTATATCCTCTGTTCTAGTGTGCAAATATAAGGCTGTGTTTTCTAATCTCGGACGTCAGGCTAAAGTGTCTTTATGGATAACTAAACTTTTGCTGGCTCTAACATGGAGGCTTCTATGTCAGTGAGAGTATCATCAGGAGCGGCATTCTTGATTACTACCAAGGAAAGGTGGATACCACATAGCGAGGTCTAGAAACGTATAAGATTACGCGTCATCCCGATTTGATGGTAAATGCTCTGCTTAGTTGGTGAACAGAGATAGAAAGATATTTCCAGACTGATGTCTGCGATAGCTGGTAATTGGACGAGTGGCAAGCACTGCAGCAGGCTGGGACTGAATTTGAACTAAAATTGCCGCAGCTGCCGGGCACCTGAGAGTGAGGAGACAGTCTTCAACCTTCTCTGTGAGTAGCCGGCTCTTATCGCTTCGAGACATAGATTTCTCGGTGCACATCTAACGGACGGACTATCAGAGATATCGTAAGTAGGGTTAGGAGACCTTCTCATGTCACTTTATTAATCAAAAATTTATTGCAATATTATGTTTTAATGCTCCATAACAAAAAAAGCTTTTAAATTATTTAAGCCACTTTAATGACTTAAAAAGATATTTCTTTTTTTTTTATTAAAATTAGTTTTGCGTGGTTTACTTGATGTTTTAAGATAAATTAAGTTATAGGCTTTAAAAATATTTTTCTTTTAGTTTTTCAATTTTATTCTATACCTTCATAAGAATAAAGAAAAAACTGGATAATTCCTTTACAAACTCTAAAAAAAAAATTTAAATTGAAATGAAATTTATTCAGTCAGAAATGACCACAACCTTTAAGCAAAACTTATTAATAATCAAAACGTGTAAAAAATTTTTTAAATTAAAAAGAAGTTTATGTTGATGTTTTTGAATGCACACAAGCACACAGTGTACAACTACACGTACATACATACATTATGTGCATTCATACAACTACTAAGAAAATCAAAACAGATAAGAAAACCTTTTCTTTTCATCATTTTACATAAACTGAATTTTAAGTTAAAACGGGCGTTTACCATAAAACGCATTATAAGCCAACAACTTCTTTGATTTCTTTGTGGTGAGTTTGAAATGGTCATACAAATACATCCATTTTACATTTTGATTTTATGTATTAGTATCTGTTTGTATATAATAACAAAATGATTTGCCAAAAAAAATCATTTATTATCTTTATTGAGCACCGTCAGTTAAGCAGTCAGCCACTTAAACCAGAAATACTGACAAGAACTTTGAGGGATTTTAATGTTACATTTTAAAAAGGATCTTTTTTTTTGTATACTTCTGGTGAATTACCACCTTGAAATTGGGAAGTTAAATTTTCTATAATGCGTAGCAACGACACTTTGTGTGCGAATAGCATTCACAGTGTCAACAATAAGCCAGAATGCAAAAGCGGTTCTTCAGCGCCAATTACACCATCTTATGTGCACTACTGTTTTGAATTTTTTTTTGTTATTAATTCTTTAACATTTTTCATTAATTTAATGAAAATTTTATTTTTTTCACTGCTGACATGTTTCGCAAAATTAATGAAAAAATTATAACAACTTCTCGTATATTTAAGAAAATGTTTTTGTTTTTATTTGCTCAAGGTTTTTATTTATTTATTTTATGTATCTCATTATTCATACATATAATGAAAAATTCATTCATTGAAACTGTTCATTGTATTAATGCAATCTCTGTTCATTTCAAGAATATTTTTTGAGCTAATATAAATATTTAATTAATTCAATGAAGTAATTCATAAAATTAATGAAAATGTTGCTTTCATAAATATAATGAAATTTTTCATTGTTCTAATGAAATTTTTTTACTGAAACTAAAGGAATATTTTTTTTTAAATTTAATGAAAAAATTTCATTAATATAATGAACTAATTGATAGAATTAAAGAAAGTATGATGTTCTTATAAAGAAACTTTTCATTGTTTTAAAGAAATTTCTGGCAGTGAATTTAAATTAATATTTTTTTAGATTTAATGAAAATATTTTATTAATTCAGTGAAATAATTCATAACATTAAAGAAAATATGGTTTTCTTATAAAGAAATTTTTCATTGTTTTAAAGAAATTCCTGAAATTGAATTTAAAGAATTATTATTTTAGATTTAATGAAAATATTTAATTAATTTAATGAAATAATTCATACAATCAATGAAGATATTGCTTTCATATAATTAAATTATGAAACTGTTCACTTTTTTTAAACAAAATTAAACAAAAAATTTGCCTACACTGAATGAAAATATTTCATTATTTCAGTGAAATATTTCGTAATATTAATGAAAATGTTGTTTTCATTTAAAAATCATTGAAACTAAAGTAATATTTTCTTAGACTTAATGAAATGAAATAATAAATAATTTTTTGAATTAATAAAACTATTTCATTAATTAAATGCTGAAGCTATTATTTTTAAAAGTGGTATAAGTCCACTTAGTTAAACTGAATAAAATTCTATATTTAGTCTGCGAGAATACATGTGATATTGCATTCCAAAATGCAAGACATTGCTTCCATTTGTAGCTATTGCTTCTAAATCAATATTTTTTCTTATTGCTGGGTTGTGTGTTCACTCACACACGATATGATTTTAATGATACTAGATTTTAATGCATCAAGTTCTCATATAAAATAAGTTCATTAGGACAACATGAGAAATTTACAGTTCAGCTTTTAATCTCTGCCATAAAAATATAAATTCTTTTACAAAAAAAAAACAAAAAAAAAGTTTGAAATTTTAAATTTATTATGTGTGTGTAAAAAATTCTTAAGCATGAACTGCAAAAATAAATGAAAAACGCCAACCAACTCTGACTGTCATTCATCATTTTATTTGAAAAGGAAAAATAACGTGATTTTATCTTAAGCAATTTTTTTTTTATTTTTATATTCACACAGCTCACGTTGCCCCAAGAATTTTTATCTCATTTTTTTTATTATTATTTTCTTTATGTATTTTAATATTCCTCATGTCCAAATATTGATTTATGGTTCAATAGTTAGTGGCTTGAGTACTATTTTTCTCTTTTTATTTAGTTTTATGTAAAAAAAAAAACTATTTAGTTTTGAACACTCTTGTAAAATATATGAAAATTTCTTGAAGCCTTAAAGCCTTTTAAAAAAGAAAAAACATACTGACATTGAAATTAATATATTGGGCAAGTGTCAGTCAGATGTGTACCTGAGTCTGTGTGTGAATGAGTGGGTAATAAAAGAATATTCGTCTGTCTGTACTTGTAGTTTATTTTTTATGAGCCACAAAAATTAATTTTTATTTTTATTTACAATGAACTCTTGATACTAAAACAAAAAAAGTTAAATAAATTTAATTACTTTTAGGCCGGTTTTATATTAAAAGAAAAATACAAGCATTATGGGGTAGATTTCAGTAGAGTTTTAGTCGGTTGAAGAAAACTCTTAACCTTGATAATTTAATAATAATAATAATAAAAATAAAAACCAAGAAAATTTAAGTTTATGTTCGTCTTAAACGTGTTTAATTAAAATTGAATTTAAAGGCTCATCGTTGGGGAAAGTTTTGATCTCACACAGAAGCCACAATGTAAAACAAAATCCATTTTATTTTTTTATACAAAAAAACGTTATAAATATAAACACTCACAAACAAAAATATACTTTACTCCTTTAATACTCACATTAGCTAATTGCCTTAGCTCTGACTGGGTTGCGAAATCGTTTGCCTAAAACACTATGGGCCTGTTTAGCTAAAAGCGAACCAAAGCTTTGTACGTATATTTGTATTGAAAACAAAAGCAATACCCGAAAATTTGTTTTTGCTTTCAATACAAAGCTTCGTTCGCATTTAGCTGAACAGGAACTAATTCTGCATGAAATATTTAATAACCATAATTTTTTTGTAATGCGCTGGGGTCACCTAATTGTAAAAATCATCAGTATTTTTTTTTTTTTTTTGGAAATTTTATCATAAGCTAGTAGCGACTTATCCGTATTTGTTACGAAATGTGTTAAACAATTTTAGTTATAGGAGCTTTAATTTATTTTTTAAAAAATTTTTAGTAGAACAATTATTTTTCGAGTAATTGAGGAAAATGTTATAAAAAAATAAATATTTTTTTTAAATGATGAAATTTTCTAATTTTAAAAATTTTAAAAAGAAAGAAAGCGCCCACTACTTACCGGTTTTCTGATTTACTTCTAAGCCCGCAATAATTCCTTAAAATCCATGATGGAATACTGGTGACAAATTACGGCATTCGATATCGATCGAAATTTCAATGTAATTTTTATGGAAATTTCATTCGACATCGAATGGCGTAATATGGCCTTGCGTAACCAGTTAGGAAAAAAATTTTACTTTTTTTTCTCTTTTTTATATAATTACGAAATTGTCAAAAAGATAAAATTTTTCAATAATATAATTAAACAGTTAATCAATATGACCATTTTTTTTAATTGAAATTTCAAAACTTAAAAATTAATTTACTTTTTAATAAAAAGAATTAGAATGAGAGCTCAAACAAAAAGCTGTAAATTTTATATTTTTTTAAAAACAGCTTAAATGAAATCATTTCTATTTCAAAGTACTCGTATTTCATGGTTTTCAAATGAAAGCGCCGTCAATTCAAATCAAGTCTTTGTTTGTTTGATGATTTTATTGCTGTAGAAATTATAAATAAAAGAAATTAAATGACTGCGTTTTAATAAACCTGCACGTAATTCGCGTACGATTTAATTATAAAATGAACTTTTGGTTTTTAAAGAGAAAAATTAGCCTTGAACTTGGCACAATAGAAGCAGCCAAGCAAGGTCATGGACCATTAAGCCACAATAACAACAACAGCAGCAGCCAAAATAAAACAACAAAACAATACGTAATAATAATAAAAACAACAACAACTAATAAATAAACACACATTGGAACCTGTACTAAAGTCATGCTATGCCAGTAGTAGACAATGAAATCAGCAGGAATGGAAGTTAAAAATGGAAGCAAAAAAAAAAAACAAAAACAAATACAAAAAGTATTGTATGAAAAAGAAACTAAATAAAGGAAAGTTGAACAATGATGTAACAACTTTGATTTAAATTACTTTTTGCTGTACTTGTTGCTTTGGTATCCCCAAGCCCAAGTCTGGCAAAATACTTAAAAAAGCCACTGCAAATACTCGTACATGCCTGTCAGAGCCCCCAGCCAAGACACCAAAACCAAAACAAAGAAACATGAAAATAAAGTTAATAAAACAAGTGAACTGGCTAACAACAAAAACAATATTATATTTAATTCATACATAATTTAATAAAACGCTTAAATGATTAGATACATTAAAAGGCAGCTTAAATACAATTCACAGAACAGATAAAAATGGAAATGAAAATTGGAAAAAAAAGCAAACACAACAATAACAACAACAGAATCAGCAGCAGTTAAGGCAAAAGGGCTCATCTATGCCGAATGTTAGGTACACTTCAGGGAAACAAAATTTCTTTTTTTGTGCAAAGTTGCATAAATTGGCTGTTGCTTTCCAGAATTTTTTGTCATTTTTAATCTACATAAATAAAATTCATTTTCTGTTTGTTTGTTTGCTTGCTACACAAATTTTTGGTTTGAAATTTGTTACCCATATACTTTTTTACCAACGATTATCACACACCACTTTTTTAAAAAAGCTGTACTTAATTTAAGCTTGAAGTTATGCTGTAAAATATTTTATTTGCCACATGCTAGCAGAGGCATGTGGTACTAGTGCATGGCTGTATTTATTTGGTTAAGTTTTTTAACAATTAAAACTTTAATTGTTAACAAATTTCTCTAAAAATTGGTACATGCGCCTTCTAAGGATACCAACTCACGAACAAAAATATTTCGATTAATAAAGGGTGATTAAATTTTAAGGGCTGATGTTGAATGTCAACCACACCCAAACGTCAAGTTTTTTTCTGCATTTCATTTGACATTTCTCAATTTCAGATACACAATCGAGCAACGCGTTAAAGTTATTCAGGCTTATTATGAAAATGGGCATTCAAATCAAAATTCATATCGTGCACTTCGTGATTTTTTCTTCTTCAGTGATGAGTCACATTTTCACCTCAGTGGATTCGTCAATAAGCAGAATTGCCGCATTTGGGCGAATGATAATCCAAGAGTGGTTGTCGAAAAACCAATGCCCTTACAAAGAGTGACTGTTTGGTGCGGCTTATGGGCTGGCGGCATCATCAGGCCGTATTTTTTCCGAAATGAGGCCAGTCAGGCAGTTACTGTGAATGGTGTTCGCTATCGTGAGATGATAACGAATTGGAAGATATGGATGTAGATGATATGTGGTTTCAAAGAGACGATACCACTTTCCACACAGCTAATGAAACAATGGCGATGGCAATTGGCCGCCAAGATCATGTGATTTGAAACTTCTTTGGGGTTATTTGAAAGAAAAGGTGTATGTCAATTACCCAGCAACAACTCAAGAGCTAAAGGATGATATAATTCGGCACATTAACGGCATAGAACCTTATTTATGCCTCAGCGTCATCGAAAACTTGCACCATCGGATGGAGGTGTGCCGCCGAGGGTGCAGCGGCCATTTGGCCGATATTTTGTTCTGTACATAATTGAACTATACAATATTATCATAACAAAAGCAAATGACAATAATTTCCTAAATAATTTGTGTTTTATTCAAAATCAACATCGGCCCTTAAAATTTAACCAGCCTTTAGATTAATATGTCTGAGGTTCTTAAGTGCAACCACGCAATGGTATATAAATTTTGAACCTGTGCTTAGATTTAAATGAAATGTGGCTCCTTTTATTCGCATCATCATTAATAACAAAATTTAAAAATTTCTTCATTGTGGATTTTTAAGGAATTTTCGGAAAAAAAAACAATTTGTGAATTTTGTAGAAGAATTTGTTTGAGAAAACTATAAGATAAATAAAAATTTAATTCAAAAGTTATTTTAATCCCGATCCTTAAGTGTGCTTGTAAATTAATTGTAGTTCTTGAATCATTGCAAATTATATGACGTGATCATGAAACCTTAGCACTAGAATTAGGAGCAGTAACGAAAAATTTGGGGGGGGCTATTATGTATTGCGATTAGAATCGAAATTTCAATTAAAAAAAAAAATCTATTATAATATGTAGAGCTTTCGAAAATTAAATAATTTTGAGGGTAATTTTAAAAAATTTTAATATTTCTTTTCGAATTTACTTAGATAATTAGTTTTTTTTAATCGCCTTTGCAATTCGAATCGAAATACATAATAACCCCTCTATTCACTGCTGTTAAAATAGGCCTCTTGATAACTTAGTCTCATGTTATAACAAGCTCCTAAGTCTGCAGTTTATTAAGAGTTTAAAGACTGTTTTGGGTGGCTTGTTCGCCATATCAGGCAATTGTATTTTGTAAAAAAGACACCAAATTAAAATATTACAAAGACACAGTATTTTTAGGTTCTGCTTACACTTTATATTCACTACATAACCTGCTTAAACGGTTTTCACTGATCTTCTTATTTTCTAGTATAACTAGAGTAATGAATACCATGAATACCCTGACCAAGCCCAATAAGTGACTTGTTCTCTTTCAATAAAGGAATGACGTTCCTTAAGCACCACAAAAAATTTCTACTTTGCTGGCCTGTGTAAATTATCAGTAATACACTCAGCAGTGGCTTCTTTCCTGGGAAAGTACGATTTTAGCTGGCTTTTTGTTAATATAATTATTTTTATAAAATCTTTTAGAAGATGAAACCATTTTAAATTGATTAATTTTTAGCTGCATTTGGCGAAAAAAGAAAGAAAGAAAAAGAGAATAAAAGAAAAATCTCTTTTTATATTGCGGCTACTAGGGAGGAGTACAAGTTTCCTTTTTATTTAACAAAATGAAATAGTTTTTTCTGGGCTTGTTTTATTGGAAAATTAAAAACTAAATAAAAATTAAACAAATCTCTTTTCAAATAGAACTACAAAATTGAAAGCACAAGCAGACCCGTATTTGTCTACTCCTTTTTTTTTTTTTTTTTTTTGTTTCATTTCATTTTGTTTTGTTTGTGTAATAAAACTGAGCCAGTGGTTTTCTGGCTTATTTTTAAAATTAAAACTGAAACCATAAAAACCTCAAATCTATTTTATTTACAAACAGTCATATACATGTGAATACGAACATTTTATTTTTTATTAGAGAAGTTTTAGTCTAAAGCCAGTAAAAAAAAAACATTATGGTTCAAAGGAATTAAAAGTCTAGTGGTTTGAATTCTATAAAGCTTTTATGTATGAGAAAACAATTTTTAATTTATTTTATGAAAACTTTTATGTTAAATATGTAGAAAATAAAGCACATTTTAAACATAAAATTGGAAAACCAAAATTTTTTTTCTATACGAGTATTAAAGCATGATAAAAACTGATTTACTTGTCATTTAAGAAACTGTAATTTTATGATTTTTTTTTAGATGTTTTTGCCCGGTCTTAGCTGGCCTGGTCTTTTATTACGTGGGTCTGTATCCTTAGATTACATGCATCCTTTTTTTTTTAGAGGCATCAGTTTACAAATAGAATTTCAAACGTTAAAAAATCCATCCAAATCAGTGGATCATGCCTTTGTTACCATTATTAGCAGAGGCGCCAACTAAAATGGTAAATAAAATATTTCAAAGCATAATTTCAGGCTTTAATTAAGTACAGGCACACTTCTTATTGAACAGTAAGTAATGAGCAGGGCAAGGAATTTCAGGAACTTTTAAACGAAAATACGAGCTTAAACCATGGGCTTAAAAATACAAAATATGCAATAATGCCCTTATGGAAAATAAAAAAAACATTCTTTTTTCTTATTAATATTCTTGACATATTTATTAACAATTTTAATTTAGGTACATAAATAATCGGAAAATTACATTCAAACGATTAAAATTTTAAGCTTTGAAAATTAAAAAAACGCACAACGCTGAAAATTTAGCGTAACCAATTCTCGTTCTGTGAAACGGTGAAATGAAATTAATTTCTTTATTAAATAAGTATGTGTGGAACGTTTGTGACGTGTGTGTGTTCATGTAATCTTTATATTGTGATTTAATTTTTTCTTATTACAAAAAAAGACAAATAAAAAACCAGAAAATGGAATTTTATTTTAACAGCAAAAAAGGCACATTATTGACTTTAGTTCACATTTACACTTGAATGCATTTTTAAAATTATTTTTCTTATTTTCTTTTCTTTGCAGAAAATTTACTTAAATTTGTTTAAGTGTGTGTGTCTATGTGTAAGTGTTTAATGGAATTCTTTTGAGAAATTAATGTCTGCATTTATAATTTCATTGTATGAATTCAAAGTGATTTATTAAAAACAAAAAAAAAAAAAAAAAACAAAAAAAAAACCAACAGACAAAATGTAAACCATACATAACTTCATCAGTAAATCAATTGTTCAGTGTTTTTTTTTTTAATTTTTTATTTGTTGTTTTTTTTTTTTTTTTTACATAAAATTGTTAAAGTTATTGGCTGTTCATTGTGTTTGTCTTGAAAAAAAAAAAAAAGAAAGAAAAAACTAAACTCACACTTGCATGAATACCAAATGACCGAATGACTGACCACTAAATGTCTCTCTAAATGTTCAATTGAATAGACTAAATCAGTCAAAGACGTGTGACGTGACGTGACGTGAAGTAACCCGGTGTTAAAGCCATTAAATTGAATGACATAAGCTGAAATTGCAAGTCGTTATTTTTCTGCTTTTTCGTCTAATAAACTTGAGAAATTGAACGTCATTATGAAGTTTACAGAAAAATATTTTTTATTTAAAATTAAATTTTTTTTTTTTTTTTTGAATATTAAAATTGTCAAGCAAGCCATCAGTTAAAAAACAAAAAAAAAAAAATTAAAAAGAATTTAAATCGATTAAATAATTTTTATTTTCAAAAATTTAAGCAAAAACTCGTTAATATTAATTGATGTCTTAACAAATAAATTCTTTTGGCTGTAGGCGTGTTGGCGTTAAATATATATTTTTTTTTTCAACTGAATTTTTGTAAGCTTGACAACAAGAAAATGTTCTTTAAAAAAAATTTTTTTTTCTTTATTGATAATTAAAAACTATTAAACAAATTTGAATAATAAAATACGCCTCTGCTGGCTTTTAACTGATTAAAAACCATGATTAATTAGATTTGATGTTAATAAATACAAACATGGAAGTATTTTAATATTTTCACACAAAATTAATTAATTTTTTATTATAATAAAAAAACTCTAAGAAAAGAGTAAGAGTTTTGTTAAAAAAAAAAGAATTTTCATTTAAAAATGTAATAAAAAGAAGAACTTTGGCCTTCTTTAGAGTCATACAGAAGTAAGCATCCACTAAGAATCTTTGAATTTAAAATCGGTTTTTAAGACTGTGATTCTAGGCCTTAATTTTTTGTTGGACTTTGTAGTACTTTGCATAAAATTATTTTATTGTTATGGGCCCAAAAATGGAAAATGAAAATATAATGCCTTAAATAAATAATCACCCTTATCATGAATATCATTTCCCTCGAATTTTGTTCACTTTCACTGGGATAGCAATTACGAATGAATTCCCTGTTAAATCCCCTTATCATAAATAATTTTTTTCCCTTGTTTTGTTCACTTTTTTGCTTTAATCTGTTCACTTACTTTTGGTGGCGAACACAAGTATTTTTGTTTGTTTTTTTCTTAAAATTTAATTTAGCAAGCAGAATTTAGCAATTTTTTAACAAAAGAATTAAAAAGTGGTTGTCCACCTATAAAAAATTAATTTATTTTGTTATAAAATCGTTTATCCACAGCAGTTAACACCTTTACTACAAGAACCATTCATAAATTGCTTCAATAAAAAATTTTGTTTTTGCTCTTAAAATCTTATAAAATTACAGAAATTTTTTATTTATATGCACTGGCCACTGAAAACTGCTTAACAATAAAAGTTGACACCTTTATTACAAGAACCATTCGTAAATTACAAAAATGTATTGTTTTTCTATTGAAAACTTAGAAAATTTTATAAATTCTTCTTTATTATACATTCACTCTGCACTGATAACGTGTACAAAATCTCACGTGAGATTCCCAATAGCAATTTTCCCTTCGAGGGGAATGAAAATTTCGGGGGAACAACAATTTCACTTTTATTCATGATAGGGGTGAATAATATAAAATTCTTTTAACAAAAAAGGGTGTAAAAGTGGGCGTACACTGCTAGAATTTTATGTATATCTTTTTTTGAGTAAGGTCATTAATTTTATGAAATTTCAAGCTTTCGTATGTTAAAAAATTAAATTTTCACCACCGAAGCTGTTTTCTCTAATCAAATAATTTTAATTTTTTTTTTTGTAAAACTGTCAGGGCAGCTAGCTTTTTTGTGTTACAAAATTTTAGAGAAACTTTCTGTTAAATTTCACTTTTATTTTTACAAATTAAAATAATTAAATAGTTAATGATTTCAAAAACATGAACTAAAATTAACTAAAAAAAAAAGAGCAGAACATCCGCGCTATTAAAGCTAAAATTTACCAGTGATTTTTTAAGCCACAACACATAAATGTGTATTTAAGACCAATAAAAAAAAAGTTTATGGTAACAAAAGCATGTTAAATAAAATAAAAATAAATCCAAAATGCATGTACGTGTAATGTGAAATAAAAAGTCCGTGGCCGTAAATTGTTACATTTTAATTGAAATTTCATTGGCAACTTGTTGCGCCAGCCAAGTTTATTTGTTTAAACTTTTTAACATTTTGTGCTTACATTAAATGCTCTGACCAGAGTATGTACTTGTTTTATTGCTTTTGCTGTGTCTCTTCATTAATGGTGTGAAAGTTTACATAAAAATATATTGTGATATAACACTTTATTCAGGCGGACTGAACTGCATAAAAAGTACTTTTTTATTTAAATTTGGAGTGTCTGTATAATAACATTGAGGTTTTATTTTTTGTTTTTAAAATAACATTTTATAGGAAAGACCTGAAATAAAAAGGAATGAGTTTTGTTTTTATTGGGGGATGATGATTCTAAAGACGCTATTTTTTAAAATAGATTAAACATAACAGCTGATGAGCAAATTTGCTAACGCAAAAACCTCGTCAAGATTCCCTAAATTAAACAATCTTCTATTAGAAAAAGAGGTGACAAGACATTTATTATGTGTACAACTTTGCTTCCGCCGTTTTGTTTCCGAAATTCGAGGCTTTATTGTAGTTATACATTTATGATTCAAAGTATTGTCCATCGCTGGCCACTACTTTCTCCCATCTTTCGGGTCGCGTACGAATCCCGCGTTGAAAAAACTCGTCATCTTTTGAAGCGATCCACGAATCGATCCAATTCTTTACTTTTTCATAATACCGAAAGTGCGGGTCAGCCAGGCCGTGTGCCATTAATCGAAACAAGTGATAGTCCGAGAGAGCAATGTCTGGAGAATACGGCGCTTGGGGTAGGATTTCCCATTTCGTCGTTTCCAAGTATGTCTTGACCACTTTCGCAACATGAAGTCGAGCATTGTCATGCTGTAAAATCACTTTATCATGTCTCTCGTTGTATTGAGGCCGTTTGTCTTTCAATATTCGGCTCACGATCGGTTATGATTGTTTCAGTCGGTTTTAACAACTCATCATAATACACTATGCCGAGCTGGTCCCACCAAATACAGAGCATAGCCTTGGAACGGTGACTATTCGGTTTGCCCGTCGATGTGGAAGCATGGGCGGGATATCCCCATGATTTTCTGCGCTTCGGATTATCGTAATGAACCCAGTTTTCATCCCTAGTCACAATGCGATGCAAAAATCCCTTCCGTCTTTGCCTTGCAAGCAGTTGCTCACAAGCAAACAAACGCTGTTCAACATCTCTCGGCTTCAAATCTTACGGCACTCAATTTCCTTGTTTCATAGTAGTGTCGTTGTCGTAGTTGAATTCACGACAACGACACTCATAATCAGGTGTATAATTTTTACTAATTTTTGTAGAATTTCTAAAAATTAGCAATGGCAACACTTATAAACTTGCACCTAAATTTAACTGCTTGTAAAACCCATATCAAAATGAATATTTAGGGCCTGTTCAGCTAAATGTGAATGAAAGCTTCGTTCGAATAATTGTATTGAAAACAAAAACACTACACGAAAATTTGTTTTTGTTTTCAATACAATTTTTGTTCGCATTTAGCTGAACTGGCCTTTAATTTATATACGAATTATTATGGAAATAATAATTGTAGGGTTAAATTATACACTCACTCTTCCCTAAATATAAAATAAATATTTTCTTTACGAATGTAATTTACATTTCGATCGGCATATCAATAACAAAACAACAATCCTTTAAGCCATCGTTTGTAAACTTGCTTACAGTCAAATAATAAATCTTAGATCCAACTTGGGTTGAGTTAAAAATGTTTGATTGAATATAATTTTTCGTTTTGCATCAGACAATAAATAAATAAATTTTTAGTTTTATTACTGTCATCTTGCACAAGCTGTACTTGTATGTAAATTAAAATTGTGCAACACAAAAAAGACAAAACAAAAATATACTAATAACATTTAATTCCGTAACAATTTTTGATTCCTGCACTCAGGTTTTTGTTTTGCTTAATTTCGTATTTTGTTTGACTGATTTTTACACGCCTACAAAAAATCAAAAACAAACACTCCCATTGTTATCGTCAACGCCACGCCGTTAACGTAGTCACACAATCATCGTGATTATCATCAACATCATCATTCAAAAACAAGCCAAGACAGTTTAGAAGAAAAAAAAAAAACTGAGCAATTGAATTCAATTTAATACACTTAATGCATTTTAATGCATCATATGAGTATAGGAACAGAAAAGGTGATTCATTTTGAGGTTTTTTTAACAAAATTATTTTTTTTAAATGGAATGCAATTTTATTTTTAAGAAAAGTGTAATTTTTTCAACCGTTGGCATGTGCAAGGTTGCGATTTTTAGAGGAGTTTGAAATTTAAATTTATGTTAGAGCTGTTAGTCTATGAAAAGCAAGCAAATATTTTTTAAATATCTAGGTCAAATTAAGGCTTTTGTTATGAAGCAAAATATCAATTTGAACTATATTGATTCCGTCTTAAATTATCTTACAGACAGCTTCCTTGTTGTCAATTAGAAAGTATTTAAGTACTGCTATCAAGAGGCCATAATTTCACTGTTTAAGACTTAGGCCTCGAATGAAGCCTATTAACTGGTTCAGGGAGAGAACTGCCACTTTGTTAGGTGTCTTATTTCTCAGGGAATAAAAGCAATAAAATTTAATGGATGCAGCTACATTAAGGCATGAGATAGTATTGCTACGTTACGTCAAACATGTGGATGCTTTCATTTGTAGAAAAAAAAGAATAAAAAGGGCAAAGAATAAATGCAAAAGAATAAAAATTATGAAAAAAGAATATATTGAGCCCCAATCGAGATTAAAAATTATTTTAAGCGCTGTCTTTTGGCTCCAGGAGAACTTAAAATGGTAATAAAAGACAGAGAGGTATGATTATGAGTGCATTGTCGTGACGAAATCAGTGATATGTGGCAACGCCGGCCATATCATACATTAGTTTGTCGTAAGTTCGTTACTCGTAATTAAGCCTATTCTTATATTGAATTTTTTTAGATAATTTCATGGCATTTATTTTTTAAATACGATTTTCGGACTATGTCCATCACGGCTATGAGCTATGTACATGGTCCATTCGATCAGTCCTTATATTTGATAAGTTTTTATAATAAATCTAGCCGTGGACTTCCAATGCTTTAAGAGTTGCTGATTTATAAGTATAAGATAATGACTTTTTAGATGCATAAAAAATAATCCAGAGACGCTAAGTCGGCCGTAGGCAAGACCACTATTAGAAATAGAATTGGAGTGAGGAGCGGAGACAATAATTGTAGGGTTAAATTCGAAATTACCCAACAAAATTTTGCTTCAAGTCTAAACTATATCATTTTCTAATTGCCTCACTAGTTTCATTGATATCTTAGAAATTGTGAAGCAATAAACTTTTTTTAGGCAAAATTTTAGAAAATTTTTAATATAAAAAAAATTATATATTAAAACAAAAAATTTTTTTTATATAGGGTCCGCCATCGAACGTTTTTTTTTTTCAACTAGTGCTTATTTCGTGAATGGTAACACGTAGCTCATGGCTGATTTGACAGGTAATTAGTTTTATCCTTCCGCTGAAAGAATATGGTTGTATTTTCGCTTCGCTAAGTGGGCCTGCGATCGACTTACAGAAGATGCCGATTTTGCCAAAAAAAATCATCTTTTCAGATGAAGCTCATTTTGATCTTGGCGGGTATGTAAACAAGCAAAATTGTCGCATTTGGGGCACAGAAAACCCGCACGCATACATTGAAAAGCCGACGCACCCAAAACGAGTCACTGTTTGGTGCGGATTTTGGTCCAGAGGCATAATTGGGCCATTTTTCTTCGAAAATGAGCAAGGAGTGGCCGTTAGTCAATGGTGATCGTTATCGGGCCATTTTGAACGAATTTTTGTCACAAAAATGGAAAAGGAAGATATTGGCAACATTTGGTTTCAACAGGACGGCGCTACGTGCCACACAGCCGAAACTACACTCGATGTTTTTATAGCATTTTCAAAAAAAAAGTTATTTAGCGGACCCTATAGTTATATAGCCTTATGAGTTTCAAAAAGAATGAGATGTAAAACTTTTGATTTCACTTCATAGTGCTTAGAACTTATAAGGCTACATGTTGGTATAAAAAAAATTTAAGATTTCTGTCTCCTTCTATTTTAATTTATTTTTTGAAAATTAAACATTTCTCAGATTTGGCAAAAAAAATTAGTTTTCTCTACAACCTTTGCAATATTTCTAAAACTACTGAGCAGACTTAAAACCAATGGCCCATAATCATAGTCAAACAATAAAGTCGGTTCTTTTTAAAAACAACCTAAAAATTAAAAGCTGTTACTAAAAATTTTAGTACTATAGACAGAACAAAAGTAGGTTTTAAGTTGAATCATTTTTAACTAGCATTTGTATACAATATGCAGCAAAATATAAAAAAGTGACATTAAAAATAAAAAAAAAACTGTAAAGTAATTAAAATTTTTTTAAAAATCGTGGTTTGTATATTTTCAATTTTTTTTTATGATTTAAGTCCTCGAGAATTTCAAAATCTCTGTAGACGTTTTGCAATGCAAAAATTTTTTAATTTGCTTATAAAATTTTTTTTTTATAATTTATTTAGAATTTTACTTAATTTTATTTTTATTTATGACAGGATATTTTTTATTTTTTGTTTTGTTTTGTTTGTTTGATTTTCTGTTTCTAAATTATTTAAAAACAACTTCAGTATATTTTAAATTTGAAATCGACTTTTTCGCTAAAAATACATTTTAACTTGTCTAGAGTAGACCCAAATTTCGTATTAAAGAAAAATATACTTAAGTACTCTTAAAGTATACTTTTTTTCTGACTATGATTATGGGCCAAAATATGTACGACTTGAAGAAAATTTTGTTGCAGAATTTCGGATTTTCTTTTTTTACTAACAGAACCAACTATTTTTAAGTATTGCTCACATGTGTTACATTACCACTGGAATTTAGGAAATAACAACATATCCCAGAAATTAGAATTGAAATCAGAGCTAAAACATATATTCGAAAAAGTTTTCAGTTTTATTAGACTTAAAATTGTAAGCTTGTGTATTATTTGCTGCTTTTTTAGTGAAAAATACAAAGTATACAAACTTCAAAATCAAAATACAAAAAGCCTACCGCAAAACATGCTTTTGCCATCTAAATAATCTAATAAATTAAGCCAAAATCTATCAGAATTCAGATTTTCTATTCAGTTACCAAATTGTACTAATTTTTATATTTAAATGAAAGGTGTTTATAATTCGTATTAACCAACATATATCAAACAAAAGTTGTCAATAAGTCAGTCTTTATTGCTTGCTAATAGACGAATATAAATTTAGCAGCATTCAAAAACAAAAAAACCAAACACACAATTTAAAATTTTTACAAACAAAACTACAAACATTCAACAACCATAAAAAAGCAGTCTTAATATAAAACACAAAATTTATTATTATGATGATAGTGCTCACGAGAATGTTGATGAGGGTTTTTATTTAACATCAACTATAATTAGTACGTTGAATTCATAAAATATGTTATTTAATGCGTTACTTTTGTTTGTTGTTACTGTTTTGGTCTTGTTGTAATACTTGTGATATACAACTGGGAGTTACGAATAGTTTTTTACGTGTCGCAAAATTATATGATTTTTTTATAATGCGACTATGACGCCTTATGCCCAGGATTGTTTGATTATGGAACGTTTAGTCTGGTTAAAGGAAAAACTCTTTTAATTATGAATGAATAAATTCTTTGTTGGAAACCTTTGAATTCAAATAAATTAGCTTAAAGAAAGAATAGTTGAAGAGTGAAAAAACTTTGGTTGTAACAGCAAAATTTTTGCTGAGCTACAAATAAAGATTTTATATTGAAATCTTTGATTGCAACAACATAAATTCCAGTTGTCTTGATAAAATTTCTTTAGCATTGAAACAGTTTTAAAAATACTATCAAAGTTGAAAAAGGGAATCTTGCGGCTGTTAGCCCGCTACGAACACCAACCAAAACTGCCTACTTGTGTTACCATCTTTATTGTCATTAAGGGCCATAGATGCACCTCGTGCTATAAAATCTTTTGTGCAGCCTTATAATTTTACTTTAAAAATTTCTGCATTTTTCAAGTCTAGTCTTCAGTTACAGTATACAAATGTGTCAACTGATTTCTTTATAAAAGATAATACATTCTACGTCTATAACGATTTAATAGTTTTTTTTATTTTTTTATAAAAAAAAATGCAAAAATATCACTTTCCATTTTCTTTAGATTTCATTGTTCTATTTTTATGAGCAGTAACATGTTTCACTTAAATGACAGCTGACGTATAACTCCAAGCTACGATTTTAGTTATACTAGCGTTTTACAGGCGAGATTAAGCCTTCCTTTTTTGTAATTGGTTTCCAAGTTTATGCTTTAGATTGTTTCTATACTTTCTTTTGTTTGTTTCCAAAATACCTCTTATAAAACTAACGTCATATAATTCTTTTGGCCTGTATTAATTTACTCATTACCCAGAAAATATTTTTATATATTTGTGAAACACAATTCAAAATAATATAAACAAATTTTGTGAGGACAAAAGTTTTGTAAAGACATAAATTTTACGAAAACAAATAATTTTGTACAAGCGAAAATTGTGCGAGAATAAAAAACAAAAATTTTTTGCGGGAAAAAATTTTATTTGGACAAAAGTTTTGTAAGAACAAAAGCTTTGTGAAAACAAAATTTTTTGTTTGAGCAAAAATTTTATTCAGTTTTAATATGATAATTCATCCTTAGCTTTTCTAAATTTGTTGCTTTTCATAAAATAATTACTTTTTGTTGAACAATATTCCCTTCTTAAATTTTTAACCTTTTTTATAAATTCCGATAATTTAGAATTTAAAGCAAATTTGATTGGTGGACAATTTAAAAATGGATGACGATTTAAATAGAGAAAACCAGTCAAATATTTAATATAAAAAAGTATTTTTAGTAACGGGACTTGACCATTTTTTTTCCACATTTTTGTTTATTCATTTAAGTTGCTTGTGTATTGTTGCTGTCTCTGAATCTCTTTCTCACTCCCTTATGTCTCTCAGCCTTTGTGTATATGAAACCGTTTTATTTGAACATACACATACAAAATACCACGCACTCTTACTTTTTTATTGTATTTTGAGAGAAAGAAACCGCAAATGTCTGAAAGAGCAAAATATAAAAAATGGAAGGAAAACTTTTTTGTTTTCGTTTCTATTATGTAAATACTAAAGGGCCGCATAAGTATACTTGAAATGGCTTACAAGTACTTTTTATTATAAAATATTATATGTACATGTTTGTAGTGGCAAAATTCAAATAAAAAAAAAATGATTTTACAGGGAGTTTTTATTTTATTAGCACTTTTATGGCAAAATTGTAAAATTTTTATTCTGAAAAAATAAATAAAACGTTTAAAATATTTTTTTAGTATTTTTGCAGATTATGGAGTAAAATATTAGGAAAAAAAATTAAATAAAGGCCTGCAGAGTAAATGCGATATCGTTCATTTTTCTATAGAAAACCAAAGCAATGTATAAAAATTTGTTGTTGGTTGTAATTAAAATCTGTGTTAATAAGGAGAAATCACTAACCTTGATTCAGCGATAGTGAAGTGGCAATGAAAACTATACATTTCGCTAAAAACGAAAATGTAACAAAAATACATTTTTAAAAAAAAAATTCTAAGACAAGAAAAGCCACAACGAGTTTTTAAAACATTTATAAATGATTTATTTGTGAAAACAATGTAAAACATTTTTTTAAGAATGCCCTTTCAAACATCAATACTTCAATAATAAGGTGTGATATAAAAACACAAAAAAATTAATGATGCAGACCTCCTCTAATAAATAACATTTTTATTAAGGGCCCCCACCCTTTCAATTAAAATTACAAATTCCGAACATTTCTTTATTAAGATTATTTGTTGTTATTAAAGGGCGTTGTTCTTAGCGTTTTCAATTGATTTTAAAATCATTTTATAGAACTTGGAATTTTAATTAACAACTTTTTTTTTGTTAACATTTTCTGTTTCGTTTTGTTTTCAATTGTGTTTATTATTTGAGCATGTAAATCATGTTTGTAATTGAAATTAAAAAAAATCTTTTCAAGAATAATAGTTCAACAATTATTATTTACTTGCTGAAAAGAAAAGCAAAAAAAAATATTATTGGATTTTTATTATTCGCTTTTTATAGTTGTTATTAAAATTAAAATAAAAAATCGTGTTGCAGCAATTAAAATTCATTGATTAAGAGTATATGTTCTTTATTAAAAATTTAAATTTTAATTTGTACTTCAATAATCCATAATTAAGAAAAGAACAATTGCAGATCTAATTCTAGCATTAAGTTTTTTTGTAACTCAAGCAGAAAACTTATTCTATTGTCAGTTAAAAATTTAATCGTTGCACTCAAAAAAAAAAAAAAAGATGGTTGACTATGGTCAATGGAAATATACGAGTAGTTTGTTCTCCGCAAAGGTATTATTGTTAATTTAAAGCATCTAAATATTATTATGATCACGATAAACATGTTTCTAGGTAATTTTAACCAAACTATGTTTACTGTCATAAATCAACCATATCATTATCATATTATTTTTGATAAAATTTTAACTAAAACCATAAAATGCTAAAAATATGGTTGAAAATAATTTTGTTTCTATTTTGTCTCTTTCGTCAAGCTGTAAATAACGTGAGTATAAAACAAAAACTTAAATATCTCAATATCTCAATTGAGCTTTATGGCTGAAGTAGTTAAGCTTCTTACTGAATATTATAAAGTTCTAATCGTGGTAGAGTCAAATAAAATTGGAGAAAATTCAAACCAATAGAATAAAAAAATTTTATTTAGACAAAAAAATTTCTATAAAAAAATTTCTATAAAAAAAATTTACATATGTAAAAAATAAAAAACAAATATTTATAAAAATTGCTTATAAAATTAAAAAAAAAAAATTTTTTTTAACCCTAAACCGTCACATAAAGTTGAGTGGTATTTTTAATATGTTTAGTTCAAAAATAGATATGGTTAGATGCAATCATAAATCTAACCATACTATGTTGAAACTATAATATGGTTGCCTCCACCATATTTTTTTCTTTACGTGTGCTAGTTAAAATTTTTAATTTGAATAAAAAAATAAATCTGTTAGAATATGGAAAAAGCGCTTATTTCTTATTAAATTATTTTAAAGGACTGCAATTTTAGAGGCGGTATACGTTTTTCTTATAAAATTATTTCCATTATGGTAAACGGTAATTCTGAAAAATATCCCCTCACCATCTCTGAATCATAATAGTAAAAAATATATAGTTAATTGTGACAAGTAAATTGTTACTTACGTAGGCTTAAGCAACTTTTCCTAATTAGCCGAAAAATGTGGTCATATGAGCTCCGTCTTAGGCTACACTGTGTGACAACAATTTTCATCAAAAGAATGATTAATTCTGAATAAAGTACCGAAGTCTAGTAGCACGACGTTGAACCCAGAGATGGCGTTCGAAAACTAATTTTTCAACCCCTTTAAGAAAAGAAGAAAGTTTACATCTTCCGTCATGTACACACTCTGTTAATGAGCATTGGCTCTTCAGCTCATTAGCCCAGACAAGCTTCTTCAGTGGAGTTACACATTGTTCTGATAGCAGTGTTACTTAAGCCCTATTCAAAACATTAAGCTCTTATCTATGTAACTCTTTTAACAAAAAGATTTCTCTAAGAAAACACATTTTTTAAGTACCAGCTTGTAATAGGCATATCTTGCAAGTTCAACAGGATTATTAGAAAGCAGAGGCTATTCTGAACCTGAAGTGAAATGTCCTAAAACTCTGCTCTAAACTTTTCATAGCATATTAATGCGTAATATTACAGTATATTGAAATATTTGCTAAGCCCTTGGCAAGGAGAACACTGAGAAAACATCTTCGATTGTGAGAACTAAATTTGTTGCCAATCAAAAATTCAGTTGCGATAATCGAATTTTTTAGTCACAACAATAGAAAATCGGTCCGACAGCTTGATATATACTTGAGAGAATTAAATTTAGAACTGTATTATCGAATTCTGTTACAACTAAAAAATTTATAAATTTTTGATTGCAAACAAAATTAGTTCTCACAACCGAAGTTGTTTTCTGTGTGTATGAAGACGAACAAATTGCTTCTATATACTAAAAGAATCTATTTGTTTTAACATAATAATTTTTTTTTTATAAAAATAAGCCCTTTCAAATTATTTTTATAATTAATTAATACTTTTCAATTAATGTACAATTAAATCGTCAAAAAAATGTTTATGAAAAATATTAAAAAAATTTTTTGACAATTGCATAGCTCGTTTTCTGTATCCAGCACAGCAAAAAGGAAATCTAGTTAATATTACAATAAATTGAAATAATTAAACACTTGGTTTTGTTTCTTCAATGTTGCAAAGTAAAATTTTGTTAACAAAATTGTTTGTGTGTACATGCATGTAACCATGCTTGTAATTGTTGATTACAAAAGAGTGTTGGTTACAGCAGAGAAAGAATGAAAAACAAAAATGTAATGGCATTTCAAAGAGGTAATAAGAAGAAAAATTCAAGGCTTACAAAGTATATAAGTGTATAGGGTAGATTTTCAAGTGTTCGGTTTTTGATTTAAAAAAGAAAAAGAACATTTTTTTACACTTCAAAAAATAATATTACAGATCAACCCAAATTAGGGCGGCAAGTTTTTTTTATTAGTTAAAAATTCTTATGCTCATAAGAAAATGTATTAAGCAAATCGAAATAATGCGAAGGCCGGAAAATTCAATTTCGACAGTGCATTATAGTGAAGGGCCTGTTCACCTAAATGCAAAAGAGAGGTTCGTTTGCGTAGTTGTACTGAAAATAAAAATTAATTTTTTAGTATTGTTTTTGTTCTCAATACAATTTTGCGAAAAAATCTATCGTTTGGACTTAGCTAAGCAGGCAAGAAGTTAGCTTCAAAAAATGTTTTTTTTAGTTTTGCTAATGTTTAAAAATAACAACATAAACTGTAAGCGCCAAAAAAAAGAGCTACGCTTGCTAGAGCTGATTACTGTGGGTTTGTTAATTGTTAAATAAAAAAAAAATAAAATTTAAGATTTGCTTTCAGTAATAAAAAACTGAGCTGTTATATTTGAAAGTGGTACATGTCCAGGTCTTGCTAAAATTTCCATTAACTTATACCAAATATAACAGTTCAATTATTAAATAAGTTAAATTCAAAGCATAAAAAAAGCAACAAAATATTAAATTAAATAACTGAAGCCAAAATACTTTTTTCTAGGCAACTTGGTTGGTTACCAATAAAATAAAAAAAATATTTGTTGTGGGCACAAGCAAAAATTCACTCTATATGTACGAGCTTGCAATAACATTTAAAGAACTACTGTTAGTTGAATACTTACTCGTACTCGTACACTTTTTTTTTTAAATTAAAATGTCATTTTACGTTCTACAATTAAATTTAATTTAATCGTTTGGTTTTCCTATTGTAACTCAATATAATTTTCTGTTTAAATGATTAAACAACATACCTGCTGCTAAAGCTACCATGATTTCCAAAAAAACAAAAAGAAAAGCAAACAAAGTTGCATCGTACCTATCAAACAAACACTTCCAACTAAATAGTTGTGAGAGAGTCGGAGAGAGTCAACATGTCTATATCAAATGTAATTTAAATTGAACGGAAATTCTTGGTTTTTATTTTATGTTTAATTAAATAGAAAAATTAAAAAATAAGAGGGAAATAGAAATAAAAATATTTATTCTATTTTAATGACATCATTCTGGAAAAAGAAAAAAAGCCACAGATCTGAGGGGTCGATTTTAATAATTTATTTGAAAGCCAGAATAAAACAAGGGGATACTATTTAACAGCTTGAGTTGTTATTTTCTTGGCGGCAATGCAGCATACTGTATAGACCAACTATTTTTTTATGTTTTTCCACTTTGTGCAGCACAAAATTTTTAGAAGCCAAATAGTGTAAATCAAATTAAAGAAAAAAATTAAAAATGTATAAAAACACAATAAAAAATTACAAATTTTACTAAAATTTCCTTTCACTCAAACCTCGATTTTCAAGGATGCTCAGGACTTTAAAAGATATCATAGAAGTTTTGAGTTAAAAAAATAATTTTTTGAGCAAAATTTATAAATTTTTAGTTAAAAAAATTATTATTAGTACATTTATTTGTTAGTTTTATTTGACCTTTTTTCTTTTAAATAATACGTTTATTTTATTAATCTTGAGGTCTTATTTATAAAAAATTTATTTTATTGATATAAAAGTAAAACCTCAAGCTTAATAAAATAGTCATATTATTACGTATTAGTAAATATTATTCAAGCTTAAGATTTCATTGAAAATTGTTTTAATTTTCCAATACATCGACTTTCTGTTGAAGGTCTTCTACAGGAAAATTAATTATTGAAAAAACAATTTTCATTGAGATCTTAAGCTTAAAAAATATTTACTAATAATAAATTTAGAAGATCGAATAATTTACTAAAATTATTGAAAATAAAGTAAGATAAAATCTACCTTTTTTCTATAGGCGTTTTCTATTCTCAAAAAAAAAAAGAAACATTTTGTTTCTAAATAATATAATATTTTCACAGGCTACCTAAAACTGTACAAAGTGATGCCTTTTTATGGTTTTAAATAGAACAAAAATACGTTTATTGAGCGTTTTTTGTATTTGAAGTTGTTAAAACGATTTTGTGATATCTGATAAAGGTAACATCACTGACAGGCAGCTGACATAAAAAACTTTGCGACTAAAATAAATTTTCTGCAGCTCTAACCAATAATGGATTTTTATAAAAAATATCTTGACTTCTTCCAAAGTAAGTTTTTCATATTTTTGCGGGAACTGTTGACACAGTTGTAAGAACGGGTATTATCTCACCCTTATTTATAGATTTAGTGCAAAACATCCTTTACATGCAACATATTGAGAAAAGAACTTGATATTTATTTTAATTTTTTTTTTAAATAAAACACAAACGTTCTTGGATGAAAAATATATAGAACATTTTTGTTAGAAAAGAAGAAAAAAAAAAAAAAACAAGCCATATTTTAGCAAGAACGATGCACAATTTCTTGTTTTATTTGCAGATTTCAGTTGATTTGGTTCAAAAGTTACCTTGAATTTTTAAGCTTGTGTAATCGCAAAAATAAAACAGCATAATAGTTTTAGTCACTGAGAGGAAAAAAGACATATGTCATATGATTTTTCTTTTAGAAAGAGTGAAAATTTACAAATTTTTAAAAATATTTTAATTGTGTAATCTTACGTGTTGGAGTAAGAATCGAAAAAAAAAATTTAATTTAAAGCGAAAAGTAATTTTATGGCAAAGGGTTAAAACTAATGACATTCTTTTGGAAATAAAAATTTTTAATATAAAAACATGCATGCCAGCAGATTGGAATTTCAATTTACCGAAAGCTGCCAGTAACAATTTCTCACCTTCTCTGCGAGTGCCCTGTTTTTTGGCTTCGAGACACAAAATTCGCGATGAACACCTTTTGGTCAGTTTACTTGAGATATCTTCTCAGATAAAGCAATACCACAGGGTGGTATCCGTTATCTTGGAGAATAACGGTTCAAAACGGAATGTTGCCATTCTAATTGAAGACCGTTAGGCCGACACGCAGAGCAGTCAACAAAGAAAAAAATTTTTTTTGTGTGTAATTGTACAACTATAATTTTTTGTGAACTCAAGTTTTGTGTTGTTTTTTTACAACAATCTTTCCAAAAACAAAAACGGCAAAAAAATTAAAAGAAAAAATTTATAATTTTTTGCAGCAATTTGAGCCAAAAAATGTCTTGTAATTTTTCGGTAGTTTAGGCTTTGTATAATATGGTATAACCCCTGGCCAAAGAAACGTGTGTGCTAAATCACGTATGACAGACTCAAAAGCTTTCTGGCATTGTTCTGCATTCCGGACATAATTAATTAATTTAATAAAAAAATGTTCTTCTGATTAAAAGAATTTTTTCTTTTTTAATTTCTGAAACTTTGCAACATCTAAAATAAAGCAAAAAAAATTGTCAAATAATGGATTTTTAATTTCCATATAAAATATTCACATTTGATTTATTAATAAAAATAAAAAAAAAACAATTAACATTTAGATTGTGTTATTAAAATAAAAAAATTACTTTTCCATCTCTGAAAATTTATAGTATGTAAATAAAAAAAATATAATTTGTTTTCTGTCAGGGGTTTTTGAAAATTCATGTTTAATACACAAACAAATTATAACTCGTTGCATGCAAATAATAAACTTGGCGAAGAGAAAAAAGAAAACAGAAACAAAAACTACTCCAGTAGTAACAAATTCCTTTTTTTTTTTTTAAATTGTTAAACCAACAAATTAAAATCTATTACGAAGTACACAACTCACTATGCTTAGGCATCTCAAAAAAAAAAAAAGAAAAATATTTTTGTTTTAGTTTTTCCTTTAGTTAAATTCGTGATTTCTTTGTTTTATACCAGCCAACAAACTTGTCATGCAGTTGCAATTTGGCAGCATTGACAGTGGCAATATTTGCATGATACTTTGTACTATATAACTGCCAACAAAAACAAGAACAACAATATGCAACACACAACAACATTAACAACTAATCGGCAACAGCAGTTAGTAACTAACGACAACTTACTATCAACTTGTAATGAAAAGTTGATAATTTCACAGACAAACATTTTGCTTTATACAAAAAACACACATACTCGTACACACTTCAGTACATACCAGCGGTAGCAGGAAGGAGTAAATAGGCCTTTTAGTAGGCTCTAGACATAAGCTAAAAGGATTCCATGTCACTTTTGATGTTCAGTATGAAATCTATCCAACCTTAGGTTTGTTTACAGTAAACAGACGTTCTAGAAGGCCTTTTGTAGCAGCTATAAGGCTTTCTTGAACTCTTTCTATATGCTGTTGTTAATGAGAGCAATAAACTGTTATGGAAAAGAAATAAACAGGCCTTCTAGAAGGCAGTTTATAAAAACTATTGAAGATTCAGTTACTTTGCATACGATGCACTCAAGTATAATTCAGTAAAAGAAAGAAGCAGTAAGTAAACAGGCTTTTTAGAATGCCTTTTGTACAAGGTAAAAAGCTTTCTTAGTGCTTTCTATATTTAGATATTTTTTAATTACCATCATTATCATTACTAGGCCATGGGTACCGCTATATATAGATTTTTTTGGGTTGAACATTCCCTGAACTAAGCTAATTAACTTTTTCAGTGAGAGCTTTCATGCCTTCCTAAAAGTCAACAAGAAGTCTGCCAGAAGTCTTGCGCTACAAAACCCTAAGACCGCAAAAGTCTTGTAATCTACAAATCTGCTTTGACTAATCCTAATATTTCCTATCTTACAATGATGGTACCAAAGATCACAATGTCTGATTAATCACCCCATTACACGTCTAAGGTATCTCTTATTAAATGACATTAGCTTTTGCGATGTACTACGAGTTAGTATGATGTAGTGCTTTGCTGGTCTAGGTTCAGTCAGCGATTCAAAGTATTTTGGGAATAGCGATTAGATCCACAGCCAGTTTTTAAATACGATGCACTCAAATGTAGCTCAACAGTACAAAAGACAGAGTAAGCTGACGTTTCAGAGGACCTCATACACAAGTTTCTGGCCTTGTCACTTTCTATATTCAGTTATTTCTTCGCACTTTCTACAAATGCCTTCCACATTTTTCTTTAATTACAAGCCTTCTTTAAAAGCCTGATGAAAAGTTTATTTTCTATGAATTAATAAGCTTAACACTCAATACATTTGCTAAATTTTAAGCAACAACAATTTGTGCAAGCTTGCATTTTGCAAATGTGCTGACCATATTGAACTTTTTAAATTTTTGTTGGCAAGCACCAAAATCAAAAACCCCCGAATAAAACTGGCAACTTTAATTTTATCTGTGAATTGTGTCTGTGTGTGTTGTTTTCAGTTTATTTTTAGGGCAAACGGAGGAAAATGAAGCAAAAGGCCAGCGTGTAAATTTTGTGTTTGCATCATTTGCACTGTTAGCAAGTATTATTTTGACTACCCCTAATATAAAATCAAAAGCTACCCTAAGACCAGATATTTGTTACTTAAATGTACACGCACAATAACGATGGATATAAGGGGCCAGGCTGTGTTGTTTTGACCTGAATGACTATACATTCACAAATGTGCCTAGAAAATTTGTTTAAAAAACACTCAGTTTTTTGAGCATTTGTCTAGATGAGTTGATCGTTTAATGCATTTTTTTTTTAATTTTTTATTTGAAAATTTACTTTAGGAAATCTTGAAAGAAAAATTATATGTTTTTTAAATTTTTAAATAAAATTCGTAGCCCAAGCTATGGCATTTCATATTAAACAAAATACCGATAAAAAAAATTTAAAGTTTTCTGTCAAGTAAATTGAATATTTCAATAGCAAATATTCTCTATCGTAAAGAACAATTCGCCTTCAGATAATTTTATTTAAATACTTTAAGAATTTAAATTAAAAAAAAAATATTTTTTGAATAAGATTACGAAAATGAACCATATGGTTCGAAATGCATATTAAAAAAGAAAGATGATTTTTATTTTAAAAAAATCGGCTGTTTCAGAAAAAAATTAAAAAAATATAAAGGCTCAGCAAATTAGTTCATCAAAAAATATTGTTTTACACTGATAAATCTTATTTTTTGTTTCATATAATTAGGCCAGTAGAGCATAGGCATTCTAGGAGGTCTTTATGGCATAAAAAAAAAAACTAGAGTGGGAATTGAAATTTTCAAAAAGGCCTGCTCAAGCAATTTCAGCCAAAATTTCTAAATTATTAAATATAAAAAGATGAAAATATCTATTATTAGATTTTCTGAAAAACGTACAAATTTATAACACAAATGCTGACGATAAAGAAAAAAGGATTTTGCCTGAAGCATCACTCCAGCAGTTTAGTCTTTTAGAATAATTTAAATTTTGCTATATTTAAAAAAAATTTTAAAAAATTAAAATTTCAACAATTTGGGCTCTGATAATAAAAGGCCTTTTGATTTTTACCACTGGAAAGTATATATTTCAGTAGTGCATGTTCCGTATGTGATTTTATGTGTGCCTACATTTATATGTGTGTATGTTTGGGTCTGCATGTATCTGTAGATTACCACCAATTGTGATTACATTTTTTTTTTTTTTTTGTTTGTTTTGTATATTATTCACAGTAGATTATTTGATTGAAATCAATTTCAACTGTAGTTGTTGCTGTTGTTGTTATTGTATTTTCTTGCTCTAAATATCATATGCTTCTTGTTGTATTTACTAGTCATAGATAAATAGATTTTGAACTACACCCATGAAATTAAACTATTTTCTGCCATATTTTGTTTCATAGTTCATAAACAATTTTTTTTTTGATTTCAAATTGCATACAATTCAAGGTAACACCCATAATTTACATTTGAATCACGAATGGAAAATTTTAATAAATTTATTTTTTATATAAAAAAAAATTTAAATATAAACAATAACGTTTCCTTTATAAAAAGGATACTTCTTTTGTAAATAAAAATCATTTAATTTCTTAATTGAAATTTTTATAGAAAATTTGTATAGAAAATTACAACAAAATAATCTAGAGAGGCTAGCAAGTTGTTTAGCTTTGTGATTATTGTCTTTGCTAGACAATAAAATATGAAACTGACGTTGCCACATATCAATGTTTTCATTACGGCAAGGCCGCTGAAAAAAAAATGATTCGTACAACCAATAGAACAATTTCATTTGATTTAATGAAATAAATAAAATATTTTTAATTAATTAATTAAATTATTTCATTTTATTTTCATAAAATTAATTTAAGCATTTATTTTTATTTGCATTATATTAATATAATTTTCATTAAATTAATGAAATTATAAAATTTTATTTTCTTTAAATTAAAGAAATTACTTCATTTCATTTTCACAAATTAAATTTAAGCATTTATTTTTATTTTCAATAAATTAATGAAATTATTTCATTTCATTTTCATTAAACTAATGAAATTATTCCATTACCTTTTCTTTATATTAATGAAATTACTTCATATCCTTTTTATTAAATTAATAAAATAATTATTTTTATTAAATTAATGAAATTATTTCATTTCATTTTCATTAAATTAATGAAAATATTTCATTAAAGTTAAGAATATTTCATTTAATTAATGAAATATTTCATTAGTCTAACGCAACATGTTACTGATAGAAAAATAATGAATTTCTCATTGGATTAATGAAAAAAACTCATAGGAAATATGAACAAAATTCTAGAGCCAAATTGAACGAAATTAAAATTAAAATTACTTTCAAATTTTGATCGATATCGAGAAGGGGATTACAAAAAAAATTATTTTTTCCAAATCCTGAATATATATTGAATAATTTTCTTTTAATTTCATTGATTTTTAATGTATTTTCTTTTAGTTAAACTTGCTTACACTAATTTGAAGTAAAAATAAATTTTATTTTTTTTCTCTTGTCTTCAAATGATTATTTCTTGGAATCAAAATGTTTCGATATTGAAAAACTTGTTTGCGGAAGTGATTTAAATGATGCAAAATAAATTTAATGATTTCTTTTTCTTTCTTTTAAAAGGTTCTTTATATTTTCATTTTGTTAATGCTTCGCATCACAAGATAATGGTCGTTTGTTCGTTATTTTGCTGTTTTCATTGCTTTCTCAGTTTTTTTGTTTATGTTTTTCTTCTTCAGCTGCAAAAAAAAAGTCTACAAAGTACAAAATAAACCCTAAAGATTATTTTTGTTGTTGTTTTTTGTTCTTTACACACGTATAAAAGAAAAGTTCTTTATTGGTTACAAAAAACAAAAAAACAAAAATTTGCAGAAAAAAAAACCAAAATGCAATAAATGATCAAAACTGTAGTCGGTTCGTATGCAAACTAAACTAAACTTAGGGAACAATCGAAAATTAAAGAAAAAAAAGGAAAAACCGTGAAGTTTTAGATGACGACTACGAGGCAGACAATGATGGACAGACAAAGTGGTAGTAGAAGGAAGATGATGATGATGATGTTGATTTTTAATAACGGTCGAATGTAATGCCACTTATATAACTTTATCGTTTCCTTAGTTAAGGTATACGAAAGCATCTACATATATGTATGTATATATGACTTATTTGCTAAACACTATGGGATGGATTCTTTTAAAAAAAATTTTAAGAAAAATATTTAATGCTGTTTCTGTAAAACAAGCGATCAACTCGCCTAGAAATTTTATACATATTAAAATTACTCAATAAAAAATTTCTAGACAAATTGTTTGCTTTTGACAATACATTTCATCTTTATTTCAGTCATGTTATTTTTTTTTTTTTATACAATCACAATAACACTCTGACGAACCTGAAGCTGCAAAAAATATATGATATTCTTTTTAGTACTTTATCAGTTTTGTGTTAACCTGACCCACTGTAAAATAATACTTTTAAAATTCAGCCAGACATCGAAGACATTTGAAAGATGGATTGCAAAAAATCAAACTAAGAAAACGAAAATGTTTATAGTGAGTATGTTTGCGCAAAGAGGTTCTTTAAAACTAAAATAGTGTTACTGGTATTCTTTTTTTTCTTTGCTCTCTGTTTGTATTTTTTTTTTTTTTTTTTTTTGTATTCGTGTCTTTTTTTTTTTGTTTTGGTTGGTTGCAATGTCGATGAAAAGTTGAAGGAGTTTTTCATTAAAAAAAAATTGAGAAAAAAATCTTTTTACGAATGTTTTATACGTGGATGGTAAAAGAAGTGTTCTTCGTTTTATTGCTGGCTGATGTTGTACATTTTTTTTTAGTTTTGTTATTGTTGCACTGTAGAAAATTAAGCTACAATTGCAGAAGTTTAAAAGATTTTTGTATAACAAAAAATTTGTTAAAGTAAAAAGGATATAAACGTTTTATGGCTGAGATATAAGAACAATTGTAACATTAGGTCCACAATCAAGTAAAAATTTAACAATTAAGGGTTAATTCGTATTTATTTAGAGTACAGCAATGCTTGACAATCTGCTGTTTGTCTTATGTTTTTGTCAACTGCAAAAACACAGAGTTGTAATCAGTCTTAACACAAACAGATTGTAATATCAAAATTACAACTAAGGTATAGTTGAGCTGCGAACCATAATAGGAACTTCATTAATTAACCCATTACACGGTACAAAAAATCGTAAACATTTCAATGTATGGGGTTTTTTTGTATTTTTCAAATTAGAGGCCAAAAAAAGTCTTACTAATTGCAGAGTTAGAGGGTTAAAACGTTCTACAAAAATATTGCTCGCAGTGTTTTACATAAGTTTACTGAACGTTGGATGTACCTAAAATGAAGGATTCGCATGGTTAACTATGCCGATTCACAATTACACTCTGAAATTGGGTAAGCTATTTATTTTAACAGACCCAATTGTAAAATTTTAAAACGACAATACATTTTTTTATTCCCCTTTATTAGAATCACTTATCAGAACTTTATTAATTTGGAAAAACAAAATTGATTGTGTTGTACAGTGTTATAGATTGATTATGTTAGTCTGAAAAAAGAATTAATGCCTATATTATGGTTCACAACTCAACTCTACTTTAGTTGTAATTTTGATACTACAACCTGTTTGTGTTATTACTGATAACAAGTCTGTGTGCGAGCAATTCATGACTACTCATCCATAGCAGTTGATTCAATTACAACTCAACTGAGTTGAGGTTTGAACCATTATAGGGGCATAAGATTTCAAGCAGTTTTTTAAGAAATGGAAATAAGGGTCCAAGTTTTAAGCGGGTAAAATCTATAGAAAACTTTTTTTTACCACAAATGGATGTACAATTTTGAAACGAGGGTTTTCTTTTCTTTTCTATTCATTCATATTCCATAAAAAAAATTCATTTATTGTTTGAATTATTTAAGGTCTCTGTTAACAGCAGATGAACCAACGCTGGGATCATTTTTATTTTTATTTTCATTTCTTGTTGTTTTTTTTTGAGTTGTTTTGTTCATGAATTTTTTTGTTCTTTTGAGGTTTGTGTCTGTGTGGATTGTTGGCAAACAAAAGTTGAAGGTGTAGATAGATGCCAATGAACTCTTTCAGTTCAACTTTAGTCACAAAAAAAAAAAACAAAAAAGTAAATACACGTACGTGCAGTCAGTCAGTTAAACAGTCATACACATACATTAAAAAAAAAAATTTTTTAATTTTTAACGAAAATAGTTATAGGTACACTCGTATAGCAAATTTTTTAATAAATAGGGTTTTCAGTATGTAATAAAAAAAATGTGGCTTTCGATTTATATAATTTTTTCTGTTCTGCTTAGCATTGACATCCTCAAACTGTAAAAAGAGCCAACACACATTAAGTGAAATTAATTTTAAGATTAACCTTCATCTCATCTTCAAGAAAACTTACATTTGTTACACTTATGTGTTGTTTTCCACACATATGGCATTTCTATGTTTTTTCTAGTACAAGGTGGGCTAAAAGAAGTCATCCGATGTTGTTTGGCTCTCATTTTTTTCTAAATGAAAGTGAAAAGTGGAACCACATGTCCTTCAATCCAAATTCGTTCAATTGCGGCAGAAAATACTCGGTTAACATGGCCTTATAGCGCTTACTGTCCACTGTTGTCGTTTGACCAGCCCGATGATTCCTCCAGTCACTTTGAGCGGGTGTAATGGCTCCTTGTGCATCACTCGTGGGTTGTCGGTGCCCCAGAAGCGATAGTTTTGCTTGTTCACATACCCGCTGAGGTGGAAATGAGCCTCGTCGCTCACTATGATTTTGGTCGAAAATCGTCCACTTCGATTATTCCGCGTTTTTGGGGAGTTAATCGCCCCATGGCTTGTTCACTTGTATTCTACATCTGTCTAGTTCAGAAATGTCAAAAACAGATTTGACATTGGCCGCCATTTGCAAAAATAAGAGCATCTTCCAATAAGGTGATTTCTTTTAGCCCACCTTGTAGTAACATGAAATTTTTTAGATAAAATCATTTTGTATTAGCAATAATAAATTTATTAGGACATTTTATTATATTTAACGCTCTCTGAGAAGATCTAGGACCTTCTAGATAAGATACTATCCAACTTTAAATAAACATTTAAGTGTTAGGAGTAACTACAGAATTACAGTTATGCTTTCTGGGTAGGTGGCACAGGGCACCTCGATAAGCAAAAGAGAAAGAAATCCCTTGTATCCTCGATTGGCTACTGAGTACTTTAGGCAAAAATAATATAACAACAAGCCCAGATAATCCGCAACAAGGTGCACCGAGTAGTCTGTTTTAGAGTAACAGAAGCAATGAAGACTTGCGTTATGTTACCTTTAGTATTCTCTCGACTCACTGCCCTACACTTTGTCACTTACAGAAATCATGTACAAATTCAGTATGTCTGTATTTCTGTAACTGTTAATTTCGCACTGTCTGAAGTATAATGGATGGAATACTATACTTCTCTAGGCTATTTTAAGTGATCTTCAGTGAATGCTTATCTTTGAGAAAAATTATTTTAATAAATTACAACTTTCCAGCGTCCATGCCTTCAAAAACCTATACGTGGAGCCACTTGTGGTATCGGAATATATATTCTCCTTGATGCCAAGTGCTTCAAATGCATTTACAAGCCTTTTCCGCTCGATGCTGATAAAATTGCTAAGGGCACTTATTTTGTTCCCCTATAATGCTTCTGTGGAATAAATAATAGTTTTATGCATGTCTTACTATGCGAAGTAGTAAAAGGAATTAAACAAGATTACAGCACAGTTCAAGTGGTCATTGCGATAGTGAATAAGAGTAATCCCGAGCTCAATAGGCCAAAGTTTATGCAGGCCCTCATCAGAAATGATTTTAAACTCTAGATTTGAAATCAGCGATCCCGAAATGCTTAAAGAACGACTTTTAATTACTTTGACTCAAAAGTGGACTTTAATTTGTAAAATTAAGATGTCGTCAGCCGCAATGCAAAAGGGCTTACAAATAAAATTATTTTCAGTGAGCAGAAATTAAAATATCAGATTAACAATAAGTCCCACTACACTATGTAACAAATAGCAAAAAATGTTTTTTGCGCTGAATAACCATCTAACTGTAAAAATCATCAGTATTTTACATAAAAAAAATTTTTTTAATTTTTTTTTTTTTGCTTTGGTAAAATATGAGATTTTTGAAGAGGCTCATTTACCCATCTTATCTTAACTTTGATACGAAATATGTTTAAAAAAATTTAAATTCGTAGCTTGTCGTCAACGAGTACAACACTGGTAATAAGCCTGCATAAAATTGTTAACTAAAGATTGTGAATTTGAGCTTTAAAGGCCCATTTATCCAGTGTTTTATTCCTCATTAATTTTTTTTTATTGTATTTAAAAACCACGCATTATCTTTTAAAATTTCTGATTCTCTATCAATTATGGGATATTCGTATTTACGCGCGAAAGAAAAGCTTTCTTTTTATTCTTCTTATGATGACGATATCAGTGGTGATGATGACTTTAAAATGTAAAAATCGCAATATTTGGCCTTCTTATGGGTCTTAGTTTTATTGCTGCGTTTGTTAGTCGTCAAGTTAAAATTTTACATGTTTTATAATAGTTGCAAGCAAAAGAAAATGGAACCAAAAAAAAGAGGAAACAACTTAAAGGCAAACTGCCTCAAATTGTGATTTTACAGAGAGCGTCTATGAAAGCTTGTTGTATTTGTGTTGGTGTATTTAAAATGTTCCCAGTTTTTTATTTTATTTTGTTCACTGATAATTTAATTGATTGATTTTGTTGTTGTAGTTGATGTTCGTAGCTTAATCAATGTATAACGATACTTGCAGTGCACTGCAATGCAGAGTTTTGCTTTATTTTAGTGTCGTTTTAATATTCGCTCTTCTTTTAATTTGTTTTTTTGATTTTGCTCCATTTTGCTTTTAAGCACAATTACTACAAGTTTTTGTTCTATTCGCCTGCAGTTTTTGATTTTCTTTGATATGTAGACTCAGTCCCCCAGCCCTTGCTACCACTCTTGGTTTCTTAAAGGATTCATCAGAGCAATTTTAATTAAAAGTAGAAGCGTATATTATACGAGTAGGTCTTGCTTTCTTACTTGCTTCTTTGTTTGATTTTCAAAGTGTAAGAGAAGGCACAGTGGGTTTATTCAATAAATACATTGGAGAATATTGAAAAAAAACGTTATTTATTTAGGAATGATTAATATGCTTACAGCCATATTCACATAAGAGTTTGAGCGAATGATTTGGTCTTGCTGTGGTGGTAAGCAGGTTTATTGGTTAATAGCCTGAAGTCAAAATTGCTAGGGACGGCTTTGACATAAAGGCTTCTCTATGTCACTAACGGTGGCATACCGCTTAGTAAAATCAGGGGCGGTATTGTTGATTATTACCAAGAGAAATTTTCTGAAGGATCCATGTGAGGTATCAGAAGTGAGCTATTCAAGCAAAGCAACCTACTGTACTGCACTCCTTTTCTATCGATAAAATAAGTAAACAAACGCTTGTACTCGTATGCAAGCAAGTACATGAAAGTGTCTGTGTATTATTGTGCGCACAAATTATTCACAGTCTTGGTGAAAATTCATTTATTTTACATACTTCTCCTGATATTAAGCGTATACTTTTACAAGATTATTTAAACAAAGCGGAAGTAAAAGCTTGTTCAATTCTGACGTTTACAAATAATTCTTGTTTAGTTTTTTTCTTTTGATAATGTGGTTTTATTTTATTATATAAAAAAGAAAAAAAATTAATTCGTCAAAGTTTTTTGATTAATTTATAGTTTGCTGCATTTGAGTGCTCTTTAAGCCATAACTGTAACCGGGGTAACCAATTTATTTTTAAATTGTTTTCTAGGGAAGTTTATCAGAACACTGCAATTAAACTAAAAACACAATTTTAATTTCCTTCGTACTTTTAATTTTATTTTAATTAAAAATGCAAAATATCAAAGAAACTAAATTATTTAAGAGCTTTAGCGATATTCAAAATTGCTTGTCTTAAGTTTAGTAACAAAATATTGCATGACAGTCAAGTCATTATGAATTTAACAACTTTTCAACGGCAGGCAGGATGCAGCTAACCAATTTTTTTTTTCTGACGTGTTAATTTAACACAAAATTAATTTTTTTTTTTGCTTTTATTATGTCGGGCTAAGCAGTTTTATCAATAAATAAAATTAAATGAAAATATTTGAATGTAGAAAATCAGCAGAGCAAACAGTAGCGCGAGACGTTCATAATTTATTTTACCCCCTTAGATATCTGTTAATCTGTTTGTCAGTTTAGGTTAGACTAAGTAGCCAGTCTAAGAAAAGGAGAATAGGCAGCTCATGGAGCAAAAGTTAAAGGCGCAGAAGATGTGCAGTTTTTCCTCTTAATTAGGCATAAAATTAGTATTAGATTACAAATACGTAAGGACGAAGGCCACGGCAGCCAATTCCTATAATATTATTAATATGTAAATCTATTTACTATTAATAAATATAAATAAAATAAATAAATAAAATCAATATTATTTCGAGGTTTTCTTTGACTTAAGGTTTATTTTATTTGTAATATATAGAATTTTTAAAATAAAAAGCAAAACTATTAAATAGTGGAAGCTTTTTATTTTTTGTCAATTTTCAAAAATCGAAAATTTTATAATTTTCAAAAAAAAAAATATTTTTTAGTACTTTTTTCTCCATAATTCGAAAAACAATAATTAACACAAGCGTGCCTTGTAGATTGATGGATTGCATGATGACCTATCAATCTTGAGGTTGCAGGTTCGATTCCTGGCAGGACCCTAGGACTCGATGGCCAATAAATTTAATCTTATAATTTATTTCTAATATTAAATTAAAATAATAATAATAAATAAAACAACTTAAATGAGAGTACATTGATGTAAATTTATTCTAAATTTTCTTCCTGTCTTACGTAGGAAAATAGAATACAGCTTTTCTAAGTTATGATGAGATAAATTCATGTTAAAAAAAAAAAAAAAAAAAAAAAAATATCCAATACCAATGATTCTGTCGGTTACAGTTAAAAAAAGTTGATTTTTCTTGTTGCATAATGTAATTAACAGGGCAAGAGACTTCATGCAAAGAGACTCGTTTTTTTGCAAATAACAATATTTGAAAAAAAATGTTATCAATTTGTAATTGCATATTTGGCTTTAAATGCATGTTTTTGCATATTTTGTTATAAATGCATATTTTTCATTACATTTTGTAAGCATTTATTTTGGCATTTTAACGAAAATGATCGACAATATTTTAAATTTAGCAATTAAAAAGTCACAATTAATATTATTGGTTTCTAGTCGAGAGGTGGTGCTTTATGTCGGTTAAGCTCGTTGATGATGCCGTCTTTAAAATAAGAAAAGCAGAAGGTCAATTAGGTGAAAAATAAATGCCAAATGTGAATCAGTTTAAATAAGGAATGCTGGTTTAAAAAAGTTTAAGAAATCGGTAGTAAAGGGTGTCGCAACAAGAACGCAAGATTTAAATTTGGCGCCATTCGAAGTGTCATTGTTTGACATTTGAACAATTGTTATTGTTTTCTAGTAGAAGGTACAAGGTTAGTAAAAAATGACCATGGACAGCGAAGGGAGTTCGTTAATTGGGTATTGGAGAGACAACATGAATATGCTGATTTTGCCGATAAAATCATCTTCAGTGACGAGGCCCATTTCCATCTTGATGGCTTAGTCAATAGGCAGAATTGACGCATTTGGGGTGAAGAAAATCCTCGAGTGATTCACGAGAAGCAAATGGATCTTGAACGTGTCACTGTGTGGTATGGTTTTTGGGCTGGAGGAATCATTGGACTTTTTTTATGAAAATGAGGCAGGTCAAGCGCAAATAGTCAATGGTGTTCGGTATCGTGAAATGATAACCAGTTTTTTCTTGCCTAGAATTGAAGAAATGAATGTGGAGGGCTTGTGGTTTCAACAAGACGCCGCCACATGTCATACAGCCAGAGAAGCAATTCAATTGCTGCATCAGTCATTTATTTAAAATTTAAATCTTCCGTTCTTGTTGGGACACCCTTTATTTCTAATTTACCTTCTAAATAGTAAAAAAAATATTGTAAAAAATTAATATTTTACAAAGGAGTTGACCTTATTACATTCGTTGCTCTTATTACATTCGTTGATGTCGAATGAATATTTTCAATGTTTAAAACAGTTTTAAAACCAAATAGAATGAGCTTTACATTCGATAATGGCCAGCAGCTTGATCTATTATTTCTGATCTTGAAATACTACTTGATGTGAAGGTAAATTTTATACATCATATTTCTACAACTATTGCTAAATCAATTAATTTCCTTAGATTTATAAAACGCTGGGCTAAGGAGTTTTCTGACCCATATATAACCAAACAACTGGATACATCTTTAGTAAGACCTATTGTGAAATATGGCTCGATAATTTGGAATTCAATATATATTGTTCATGGCAATAATATTGAATCTGTTCAAAAACAGTTTTTTTATTTTGTCTACGTGGATTACATTGGGATTCATTAAAGTAGTTGACTTGCTCTCATCAAATTACCAACTTTAAAAAGTCGCAGAATAATACTAAATGTTACTTTTGTTTTAAATTTCTGATTTTTTGATTAGCAATTAAATTTTTAATGTCCCTTCACATTTTACACGTCATAATAACCCTTTATCTATAAAAACATTCAGAGCAAATTATGAGAATTCGGAACCTCTTTTAAGAATTTGCAATTAATTTATTAAATTTTATAAACATGTTGATTATCCGTAAAATATTGCTATTGTTAAAACTAATTTAATTTAAATGACTCATTGTGATATTTTATAGTCTGTAAGGATCCTAAATCTATAGACTTTAAATAAAAAATAAATAAATAAATCTAAGATTTCTCTTTACTTTTTAAAACTGAATACAAAATTTTTGAAATAAATAAATTTTTAAATGCATATTTTTGAATTTTATTTTTGCATATTTTACGAATTTTAGTGCATATTTTTCGATTTTAGTTGCATGAACTTCCTAGCCCTGGTAATTAGTAATTTATGGTCTAAGGTCTATCATATTAATCAATAAAACCCCTACCAAAAATTTTATGCCTCATCAGCATCTGTTACTGGTTTAAGAAACTTCATTTCATAAACGAGCTTGCCAAACAAATTAAAATCTGCCTTGACCAAAATACTCAAGCGAATGATAAATTAAATGGTCAACATGAAACATAAATTTCAAACAAAAATATCTAAAGCAATAATTGAAACTAATTTAAATTGAAATTTTAAAAAGAAACTTCAATTTTATTGGTCTATTTAAAAACAAAATATGGTTTTTAACTAGCAACTCAAGGACTTGCCTTGAAGTAGAGAAATTCTATAGGAATTGGAATTTTGTTATTGATAAATTGTTTCTTAATAAATAAAAAAAAAATAACAGTTTTCAGTGTTTGCTGAACAGGTAAAGAAATATTTGCAAGTGTCAAAAACAATTTAAAAAAGGTTAGAAGATTTCAGTAATAATTCTTATCATACATGTTTTTATCGATGATAAAGTTCAAATATTAAAGAAAATTACTATTGCCGAGATCTTCTGCGATAAAATCTATAAGAAAAAAAAACTAATGCCTTAAATCTGAAATAGCAAGGATTTTGTCGATTCAGTGGCTGATACACATGTCAAATTCCACCATCATGTATTTGTATGAGGTTTTATTTTTTTTGTTTATTGAGAGCCACATGTATACGTTGTATGTGAATTTGACTAAAATCAAAACTAGTTGGATTTTTTGATGCGCATACAAATGCATTGATTGATGTTGAAATTATATTGATTAAAACGAAAAAAAAAATCAACTTATTTAGCAGACGTTAATATCCCTTTTAATTTGATGTTACATCCTTCCATTATAGTGTCACCACCGGTAGTAAGAGTTAAAAAAAAAAATAACAAAGCGAGCCGCATATTTATGTCTTCTTTTTCATCTATTAAAAGCTGTCTCAGTAAGAGTGCACTTTTTTCATTTCTAACTGCAATAAATCCAATATTTCACACTCTGTATGTTGATGAGTTTAGAGACAGGCCAGAAGTAAACTTTCCAGACACTGATAAACGTGTATTTATTTTTGGTGTCGTCTACCTTAAAGAGTGGTCAAAGCTTCGTTATTTAGAAAAAAAAAAATTATTTTGTGGTAACCTGGTATTAATGAATTCTCTTGTCAATTGCTTATAAAGCTGTGATTCTGTGATAAACAACAAATAATTTTCAAGTTAATTTTTGCATGTTTATTTAAGGATTTTTTTATTTATTGTTTAAATGTTTGTTCATTAAATACCAATTGTTTTCAGAAGCACACGAACTATACACTAAATTGTTTGATAATTTTTAAATAAATAAAATTATTTATTTAAGAAAGTTTAAGCTACTCAATAAATTGTTTAAAAAATCACTGTTGAAGCTTCTAAAAATAAACCAAAAAAAAAAAAAAAATTTAATTAATCATAAAAAAAACATTAATTAAACACGAGCTTAATTTTACAAAAACAATATTGGAAAAAAATTTATAAAAATAACTAAAGACAGAAGTTTTTATTTTTTTGTTAAATAAAATAAAAGATCTTTAATTATTTTTTGTAAAATAAAATTAAATTTAAAAAAGTTTATTCATTTTAAATGCTGCCATACAATGTCAAGTTACAAGGCTGTAACACTTGGATAATGTTTTGTTTTTGTTGTTGTTTCTTTTTTTATAAGCTAGTGATTCTTTCCAAAAGGTGATCAGTAATCACCCTTGTCAAACAGACGAGACTTTTAATGATATTTTTTAAAAGTGTATATTTTTAGAATTTTCATCATTAGCCAGCAATGAGTGTTTAACGTTTTGCTTGTTTGCTTTAAAAAAAAAAATCTCTATCTGTCTTTATTTCAACAGACAATTAGTTAAACTTCATTAATTTTTTATTAGATAATTTGCTGGTCCGTTGCAAATAGAAAAGCAACATACACTCACAAAAACAATAGATTTTCAATAAATGACTAAGAAATACTAAATAAAAATTCTTTATTAAAATTAAAGTTATTATTTTTTTTATTTTTTATACTAGAAAAAAAGAAGGTCTTCCGAATTAACATAATCACACTTTATGTTTTTAATTTTTATAAAATAATTATTAATTTCTTCAAAGAGGCGTGAATATTTTAATTGTATTTTTTACTTAAAATAATTACAAGTTTTTATCTAAAATTAATAAAACTTTTTTTCATTAAAAAAAATAATTACATACAAGAAACTACTTCCTGTAAGTGAAAAGCTACACAAAATTAAAAGTTCTATAGTGAATGTAGAAGAAGCCATAACAACTGTCACTTATCCACCAGCAATAACGGGAATTTATCCAGCACAGGCGGCCTTGTAAATGACAATGGCGGCTTTAGAACTGAAAAAAATTTCTTCTTTCCACAATAAATAAAAAAATTCAAGGAAATTTTTATACATTTTATTTTTAACTATCTGCACATAGTTCTGAAACTGAAAACTCAGGTGTGGTAGCCACCACGAGTTTATACTACAGTCCAAAATGTTGTTCTTTTAAAAATATTTCTAGCTGTAAGACCGATTTTCTGTTATCATGATTAGTAAACTGAATTATTGAATGAAAAAAAATTTAGTTCTCACAACCAAAGTTGTTTTTTCAATGAGTTCTATTCTTTTAAATGAGTTAGAATCCTAAGATTAAAAACGTCGTATATTGAAAATAAGAATTCTAATAAAAAAATTCTTCTAAATTGTATATGCCGACCATTTTGGGAGTATATTTCATGATCCTTTTAAAATAAAGTTAACAGGTTCTGCTCGATATCCAGTGAAAATTATGGAAATGTTGTATGAAAAAATTTCAGAACTTTCCTAGAAGTTATTTGATCTCAGAGGTCTTGCACTCTGGCAGGAATTATTAGAAATGTTTGTTATTTTCATATGAAATCATAAACTCTTTATTAGAGATTTATTACAGCCTATATTTGTATTAAGATGTGCATTATGCTGCTACACAAAATAAAATTTTTTGTATTAAAAAAAAAGAACATATCTTGCAAGCAATTTTGTAGTCGGCCTTAGCATTCAATTAACTAACAACAAAGTAAAGCAGAATTTCTTTATTGTTATTATTTTTATCACTATGGGCTATAATCTACCCGCGAGCTTTAAGATCTATTGTATAGCCCAGTTCCTAACTACAATCCGAGACTCCTTACGAATCTCGTAATTGCTGTAGGACTTATCTGGCCTAAATCTCCTGGGACCAATGCCCCACTACCTAAGCAGCTTATTCTGTGTCTTGCCAGTGCTGGGTACTCGCAGAGAATGTGTTTCGACGTTTCCTTGCTTCGCGACAGAAACGACAGGAGTCGCCTTGTACCACACCGATTTTACTCATGTGATATTTAAGTCTACAATGGCCCGTAAGTAGCTTAACGTAGAGTTTAATGTCATTTCTGCTGAGGTTCAAAACAATATCTGCCCTAATGCGTTCGGGGCTGATGAGGCCGAAGTGGGCTGCCGCATGCCCACTTCGGCCCTCCAGCAGTCTTTCAGTTCATACTCGTTCAAATTGTTTAAGCTTTGAAAAAGTTATAAAGTTAAGCCGCCCATAGCATGAGACAAATGAAATGTTTCTTTAATTCAATGAAGTATTTAATTAATTCAATGAAATATTTCTTTAATTCAATGAAATGTTTCTTTAATTCAATGAAATGTTTAATTAATTTAATGAAGAGTTCAATTAATTAAATGAAATGTTTGATTAATTCAATGAAATGTTTATTTAGTTAAATGAAATGTTTCTTTATTTCAAAGAAATGTTTAATTAATTCAATAAAATGTTTCTTTTTTTCAATGAAATGTTTCTTTATTTCAATCAAATGTTTAATCAATTCAATTAACACGATGTTAGTACTCAAAAATTAAATAAATAAAATGAATTGTTAAAAATTTTTTTCTTTTATAACTTTTAAGGACACAGTAACACACATACGAAGGTTCCAAGATTGTGGGTTTTTTTTTAGATCCCACGACTGTGTCTGAGAGTGAGTCATGGCCTTTAAATTTAGATAGCAGTTGGCCTGTGCTGTCATATGACAGCATATTGTAGCCATAATGATGAGCAAACATTTAATAAACTTTTTTTTTTTTTAATTTAGTAAGCACGAGTATGTTTGTACATCCGTATGGACATATGAAATTCTTTCTTTGTCATTAATTTTTTAAATGTTTTTTATTTCTCTCCGTTTTTTCAAACCTAAGCTTTGAGTCTGTCTGTCTGTCTTTCTAATTCCATTTAAAGACAAACAAAATTGTAGTTTTTGTTGGCTGTTTAGTAATGATGATTTTTATTTACACTTTCCTGTATTTTTAAATTTAAACTGTCTGTTAGTAAAAGTCAAGGTCATGAGCATCATAAACCTTTTGCCAATTTATCTCAACTTATTATTTTTACAGTTGTCTTTTTTGTTTTGTGAATGTGTTTAAATGAAATTCATAATTAGTTGTGTAGTTTTGTTTTTAAAATAACGGATTTTTTTTATTTTTTTTAAGAAAAGAATTTAAAAAATTTTAATTTTCATTAATTTAATTTAGTTAAAATGAAAGGAAAATATTTTTCTTTTTTCAGCAAAAAGCTTTTAAAGAATTTTTTGTAGTATTTTTTTTGGATTTTCTTTTTTGTTTTAAATAAAAACGACTAGTTTAATCAAACTAGAATTATAATAAATTAATTTTTATAACGAGTTACTAACTTTGCCTGTGAGTGATGAATTTTAGTGGGTTAAAAAATTGGACAAGTTGCATTTTTGTACAAAAAATTAAATCAACTGCTTTGGGGTGCCTTTTGGGCAAACTGTTGTGAGGAGAAAAAAAATATTTGCAACTACCGCAAGTAATTTAAAACAGATCAAGAAAATAATTTGCTTGCTGGACGTCATGGGCCTTGTATGGTACAACAACAACAACAACAACAACAATTTGTTTTAACAACACAAATCTCTAAAGCTTATCTACAGAAAACACCCAGGGCCAAGCAAGGGCAGAACCTGCAAGCCCCCAAAATTAAAAAAGTTAGTTCGCTACCTTCCAATCAACTGAGGTACACAATGAAATATTGAGTTTATAAAGAAATTATATTTGATGCTTATTATAGCGTTTGAAGAGACTGCTGACGAAGTAGCCAATTAGCGCCTTTTCTCACAAAAATATCTACCCAATTTGTTTGTACATTTTGTATGTAAGAAAAAAAAGTAGTCACAGTCCTGACATTTATTACATCGATCAAAGCGTGTTGATGTTATTTGAAACTGAAAAGTTGACAGGACTAAAATATTCATCCTTTCACATCAGCGTGTGTGTAATTCACCCTTAAACTTAACCAAAAAAAGTAATAAAAAAACTTACTAGAGCTAAAGCTGTTGAAAATCGTTACCTGTAAAGAAACAAAAAAAAATTATTAAAATTAATAAGCGATATTATATTTATAAAATGTATTTATTTAATTGCAGTGTTTTTAAGCAAATATTATTAAAAATATTTATTTTATTAAAATATTATTAAAAAATAAAAATGTCGACAAAAGAAATATTAAAAAAATAAAATAATCTCCGCCTTATAAATATCATTTTTATTATTAGAAGAAAAGTCTTCAGAGAAAGCCACAAAAAGAATTTTGAGTGATTGCAGCAGTCCCCTCTAAGTACATTTTTTATACAATGTGTCTATATTTTGAGATTTGTAGGCTATTATCGGTCAAACAAAGAGACTATTCGTGTAGTACTTGGTAAGAATGGCATTTGTCGCATGATGCAGCATTTGTCGCTACAATTCAGCGGTCCGTTGGGAAAAATTCTAACATAAATCTAGGCACAAGCCCATTGTGTACAGTTTCAAATGATATGCTTCTTTTGCTTTGCGCAAAACATTTTCAATGTCTGAATGATTTTAAATGACTATAGAATTTTCAGTTTGTTTTTAAATAACATAAATATTTTTTACATAAATATCCAAATAAAAAAAATAACGAACCAAAAAGTGTATAAATGAAAATTGACTACTGTGAATTGATTGGTTAATTTCCCTTTCCCACTTGGCAAGTGTCTTGCGCAATTGTCTTGAGCAACTCTTGTGTTTGCAGATGATCGATTTGAGGGGAAGAGAATTTTTACTTTTTCAGTACCCGCTTGCTCGTACTCAGCAATTCGTTTATGTTTCTAATTTGTTGCATTTTATATTAATTTGTGAGTGAGTGAGAGAACATAAGAGAAACTAAAAAAAATTTTGAATTGTAAGTAAATTTTTGTAGTTGAAACGATTGGGAAAGTTCAAAACGAAATATAAAAATGTTAAAAACTGACTTGTGATAGCCATTTGCCAAGTATGAAAGGGCTGTAATAACGCCAGCAACATAGATCTCTGTGACATCTAAAACTGACAATTTTCTCATACGAATATAAAATCATTTATTGTTGCCTGCATTTTTTGCTGTCTGGCAATCGTGGCTTCAAGCTGCTCATATCAGCTTGCCCTTTAGGGTAGTTCAAGCCCTCGACCAACGACACAGTGGGCACAATTACATTTATTAAAAAAAGCAACTAAAAAACTAAAATATAAGAAACACACACACAATATTTTGGGACAACCTGGAGATGTAGGAGGAGGCAACGGTATTACGCTCGTATAGCGTCATTCGATACATAATTTTATCCTTTCATACAACCTTACTCGAACTATGTATTTCATGATACCAAAGCAACCTTTTTTCATGTGTAAAACGAATACCTTCAACATTGAATTCTATAACAACCCCGAATGTAAGGATTTTATAGGCCACCTGATCAGCTTTTAATTAATCCTTAGAATCAACTTTACAATTTTTTTTAATTAAAATTTTTAATCAACTTATAATTTTTTCTGTCAGCAACTGTGGTTTGACTGATATTGTTGTCAATACTTAAACTATAGTTCATAATTCACTAATTATTCTTAATGCATTAGGGAATCAATTGTTTTACAGATGACTTCAATCCGTCCATGTATTGTTAAGGTTACGTTTAATAAAAAAAAAAAACATTTTTCAAAGACAGCAAAGAAATTCTTAAATTTTTTCAAATTAAATTTATGATGTAGAAATTTTTTTATTTAACAAAAAATAAAACTTTTCTTTTTGGCTTTCATGCTAGTGAAATAAAACACGGTGGCATAATAACTACAAGTTAACTAAAAATATAAAGGAAGTCAATCTAATCTTTAAAAAAATATATATATTTAAGCCAACTGAAAAGGCATGACTGCATTAATATATTTAAATTAGAAACATTGCGCCCACAAACTATCAAAAAGCACGTAATGAAGTCGAAATAAGAATGCAAATGCAGGCAGACAAATAGTAATAGAAAAGCAAATAACTCAATTTGCCAAAGGCTTTTTTTAATTTTTTAGGCACCATAAAAAACTCTCGTCTGTCAGTGATAAAATGAATTAAATACTAGTATGAACAACTTAAAAAAAAATTAAAAGGAATTATTAAAATTTAAATTAAAACTTTATTTAAAATAATTAAAGTAAATAGAAAATAAAAGTTTGAAATATTTTGCTTCGGCCTTTAATTTTTACAAATGAAAAACTAATTCGGGATAAGGCGGCTTGCCAACTACTGGTAGAAAAATATTATGCCCCAAAAGATATATTTTAATTAAAAAAATTTTGTTATATTGATTAAACTGTTATTTAAAACAAATAAAGATTTTAATTAAAATATTGTTATATTTTTGTCATATTTAAAAAAAATTCATATTTTTCATTAAATAAATAAACTTCATTAAAAGAACTACATATTTTATTTAAAAAAAAAAATTCATCATTATTGTGTTTAACGTAGGCGTATTAAGAGTGAAATAAAAAGAACGATGTTACAAGAAAACCTAAGCGAACGAAAGCAAATCATATTTGTATTGAAAATAAAAAAAAATTTTGTGGGCGTTTCACTGCAACTGCCGTACCACTTTTTAAAAACTAAAACACAATAAAATTGATTAAATTAATTTAATTTTTAATTGAATCAATTGAAGATTTTATGTTGATAAAATTTTAAATTAAATAAATTACATATTTTAATTAAAAAATTTTCATATAAATGAAATATTTAATGGATTCAGTTACATATTTTAATTGAAATCATACTGTTTTTTTGTTATTAAATTATTAATTAAACATTTTTTTTTTAATTTTTATTTTAATTAAAATTATAAATGAATCAATTAAATATATGAAAAAAGTGTAAAATAATTGATAATTGAGTTTCAAGTGTAATTATAAGAATTCCATCTCCTGAGTACCTATACCCTTCTTATAGCTGGCTTATTTTCTTCCCTTGCCACCTACCTATAACAAGATTTACCAAAATAATCGATTAAATTATTTTAATAAATTTTAACAAACAATTTATATTGAATGCTCAGGTATTTTATATGTTGCAGCAAGTAAGCTCCAGGTGTGTATGATTTCCTTTTTCTTTTTTTTTTGAGTTCAATAAAATCTACTATATCTTAAGCAAAAACAACAACAACAATAATAATTACAATTACAACAAATAGTTTAGGGTTAACATTAGATGTTGCTTAATATTTTACAAAACAAATTGTTTCAATTTCCTTAACAACTATTTTTTTAATATTTATGTAATACAACTGAATACTTTAAATAATAATAAAAATAAACACAAAATTTATAAATGAATAGTGGCGAATAAGTTTGATTATGACTCAGGTTCAAGTTGCTTTAACATTAAAAAAAAAAAAACAAGAATAAAGAAACATGTTTTGTTTGCTTTGTAACAAAAATAATATGACAAACAATAAAATAATTTACTTAATAATTTAAGGAGAATGAATTCAACTACAACACATTTAGTTAAAAAAAAAAAAATTAACAGATAAACTAAGAAAGCATTCATTGTGTAAAACTTAACGATCAAAAACAAAAAAATTAAATAAAATTTGAAATAATTTTGTGGTTTTTTGTTTGTCTGCTTACGAAGTTCACTATGCAAAATCAAATTATAAATAAAAAAGATAATTACCTATTTATTTTTGTAATAATTACACATTAACATGTTGACTGAAATACAGTCATAACTTTAATATTGCGACAGAAGTCTTACGTATACGATTCACAAAAAAAAAAAATTGGGCAGAAAAAATATGCATTAATTATAATAAAAAATTAAAAAATTTTTTTATTACAATATGTAATTGATCTAATTAAAAAATTTTATCAATATCAGGTATATTCTGAAAATCACTTTTTATCAAAGTGATTTCAAATCAAGGAAAAAGTATGCTACATAAAAAGGGCTTAAAAGTCTTAAGACTTAAAACCAGTCAGCTACAATTTAATTATAAACAAAGCATAAGAGCTTTAAGCTTGAGATTTTCAACAGTAAAAATTTTTTTTGTTAAATTAAAAATTTCCTGATCTTCAGAAGATCAAAAAATTATTTATGTGATTTTAAAATCGTTAGTGGATCAATGCGATTTCAGAACAAGTCGGCATGACAATTAAAAAAAAAGTAATAGACTCAATTAAAAATTTAACCAATATGACGAATCTTCTGATTTAAAAATTTCAATTGATTTAATTTAAAAAACATTTAATGAACTCAATTATAAATTTAATCAATATGACAATTTTTTTTATTAAAACTTTTACTTGATTTAATTTTCTAATTAAAATGTTTAATCGATTAAAAATTTTTTTAAATTAAAATGGTTAAATTGTTTTTAATAAAAATTTAATCTAAATTAAATTTTTTTAATTTAAATATTTGATTAAAAAATTAATGATCTTCATATATTTCAATTACAAATTTTTTTAATTAAAAAATTTACTTGATTAAATTGAATATTTAACCAATATGACAAATCTTTTTATTTAAAAATCTCAATTAATTTTATTTTAAATTTAATCAGTATGAAAAATCATGAAATTTAAAAAAAACATTTAATGAACTCAATTATAAATTTAATCAATATGACAATTTTTTTTTATTAAAACTAATTTTCTAACTAAAATGTTTAATCGATTAAAATTTTTTTAAATTAAAATGGTTTATTGTTTTAATTAAAACTTTAATCAAAATTAAATTTTTTTAATTTAAATGTTTAATCAAATCAATTAAAGATTTGATCAGTATATAATTAAAAAATTAATGATCTTTATTTATTTCAATTAAGAATTTAAATAATAGGACAATTTTTTTAATTAAAACTTTTAATAGATTTTATTGTAAATCTAAATAATATGAAAAATTTTTTAATTAATATTAATATTAAAAAATTTTATAAAAATTTAACTTTTTTAAATAAAAATGGTTAATTGATTTAATTAATAATTTAATATAATTATCTTTTAAGTTGAAATTTAATTTTATTAGTGTCACAATTTTTCTATTTAAAAATTTAATTAAAATGACAATGTTAAATACCTTAGAGCCATTTACAATTGTGATGACCTTTGCTTAGGCTAAACAAGCAAAAGATGAAAATAGAAGAAGACTCATGTATGTTTTTTGATTGAAAAACGACAATTAAATTTTAGTTTTACTCGTAGTACTAGTGTTGCATTAAAGATTTTTTTTTTTTTTTTTTTTTTTTTGTTAACAAAGCAATTTTAAGAGACACATGAACAACTGGGATATGATTTGTGCTGCAGAATACTTGTGAGCATGAACTTATAAATTTAATATTTTGTTGCTTCCCATGTTTGCCAGATAATATTTATATTTTTGCCAATAAAAATAATTTGAAAAGAAAAACATTTCCTTGTTTGTTTGTTGGTTTTAGTTTTTGTTTTATTGTTAACCCAACTAAAATAAAAGAAAATAACTTACACACAAACAACCAAAAAAATAATCATAACTTTTGTATGGCAAATGTCACTGAGCCAACATGTTTATACATTCATAAAATTAGCAAATATTTAAATTATTTACACATTGTGTAGTAAGTAGACAATGACAACGTTATGCAAACACAAATATTATGACATAGTTTAAATGCACACATGGCAAGAAGTTACATACAAAAGTATGTGTTGCCATATTAAAATAAATTCTTTAATGCTCGAGTAGTTATTTAAAAAACCAAACCTTCTAGCAAAATCTTATATGATGAAAAGAGTTGTAGCATCAAACATGAGTGGCTTCTTGCAATAACCAGCTGGGCTTATTTTAGGGGAATTGTGTCGGTTTTAGATTTTGTATGAAACTTCTGAGACCGTAAGATTGTAGAACAAAACCGGTAGATTTAAGTCTCTATCTATTTTAAAAAATTTTTTTCTGGGCCACAATAGCTAGTGAACAGATTTAAAAACGTTGTAGGTTCGATTTCAAGGATATCTTAATGCAGAATTTCGGATTTTCCTTGTAATTAAAATAAACAAAGCGTTTTTTTGGAATATTTACATATGGCTTGTCAATTAATCCATTTAATAGATAAATAAGCCAAGTACAAAAAAGAACAGATTTGAATTTAGTACCGGATTTTAAGAGCTTAGAGAAGAAATAACTTAATTTTGTAAAATAGTTTGCTGGGATATTTATGTATGCATATAACTACTTATATTTTTAAGTTTCTAAAATTTTATTCATACAATAAAGTGGCTAACGAATAAAACTTATATTTTTCGGTAATTTTCCTTTATGTTGTCGTAGTTTTAAATTAATTTTTTTTTTTTTATTTATTTAATTTTTTTTGTGAAACGTCAATATAATTTTCCAACCCACTTGAAAAATTCTTGACTTGAAAAATTATGCAGGAAATTTGAGGTGCATAAAAAAACATAAAACTGTGTAGTTTTTCTATGGCGCAGAAATAGTAAATTAAATAGTCGATTAAAGCAAGAAAGATTTTAAGCAGCCATTTAATGTTTTTTTTTTTAAGTTAAAGAACATTGACAGGATTTTAATCGACTCTGCATTGGAAAACATTTTTAAAAGGATTACAGCAAAATACACACTCAGGTGTGTTTTTGTATTTCAATAAAAAATTCACACAAATTCCATTTGGAACAATTAAAGAGTAATTACATTCATTTGAAAAAATCATTAGAAAATTTCTTTAAATATTTAATTTCGATACTGATGGAACACAGAAGGAAAATAGGAAAAAAGAAACCCCGTCTGTCATCTAAACCAATTACTGCTTCTAACGAAGTTACATAAGTAGAGAATTAGTAAGAGAAGAGACGGAGGTAGATAGCATGCAGACCCCTGCACTCGACAGCTTAGTAAAGTCCTGCAGGTAGCGCTCCTTGAAGTAAAAATCTAGCTCAATTTCCTCTGCTGTGCAAAGGCAGGGGAGCTGTTCTACATTTTCCTCTTCTTACTTGCCTTGAGTACTTTTATAGCAGTCATTTGATGGCAAATCTATACCATTTGCATGGTTGTCGAAACTGTAGCTTCTACCACGTTCCTCAGTAAGTCGCCCTTGTGATTTCTATTAAGTCTTGGCTAGATTGTCCTCTCTATACTGCACGTCTGTTCGTTTATTCATCGGAACTGTGCTATGCGTAAAAAGATACTTTCGATCTGCTGTATGCAGGCCGACAAATTAATGCTGCAGGACATGTCGATATCCTCCTCTGGAAACCTCGACCCGTGTCTTGACAGTTTCAGTGTAAACATATCCGCGCACTCAGATGAAAGTGAATGCCGAATAGACACCCACCAAGGTAAGGCCTTATTACGGTTGTCGAAGGTGTAGTCAAAATTCAAGAGCATCAGTACAAAAGGCAGATTAATTGCAGTTCGACTGTCAGTATAAATGCAAATATTACTGCCAAATGTTCCATAGTATCACAGCCAGTCTGCTGCTTTTCTTATAGCCATCAATGCAGCTTTAATAAGCTGCATTGAGTAGGAAGTCTGAAAAATTAGCTAATCCCAAGCTCCACCAACTCCAAAACTATCCATGAAGACATTTAAGTCCTCTCTTAGAGAAGCAGACGAGGCTTTCTTTCTCTCAAGATTAATTTTAAACAAAACTTTATTTTTTTATGTGAATTAATTTTAAAAAAAAACATTTTTTCATGTAAGTAACTCAGCAATCTAATAAACTTGGGCTTCAAATAATTTTTTTTTAATTTTTATTTATGTGTTCTTTTTAGCCAAAGTAAATAATTTTGCGTAGTTAAAACATTCCTGTCTCTCAAGCACGTAAACATTTTCACATGTAAAATTTAACCAACAAACATGATGTTGGAAAAAAAACAAACCCCAATTCCCAGAAGTTAAAAAAAAATAAAGAAAAAAAAATAATCACCAGCCAACCTAAACGAACGTAACAAAAAAGTTTTATTGAAATTCAATGTGAATTAAAAAAAAGTTGAGTAAAAAAGGAATTAAGAAAAAAATTATTTTTTTTTCTGACATTCATGCTCATATAAAATGTGATCAAAGATGTCAAAGATCTCTGGGTCAGTAGAATTTCTGTTCACACAAAATATAAAAACGAAAACCGCAGAGCAGACAAAAAAAAACAAATGAATTTTTTTTAAGATTTAAAAGTCTTTATTTTTCATTTTTTTAAATAAAAAAAAAAAAAGTTTTTGAAGATTGTTTTTGGGTGTGTTTGTAAAAAAGTAAAAAAAAAATTATTCAAAGAAACGTACTTGTAACACACACAGACAGCTTAAGCTGTCTTGTGATTTAAGGAGGAACATGATGATGTTGGGTGATGACAGCCAACCATGAATATGATGATGTTCTTCCTTAGCAGCAAAAAGAAAACAATGCCATGAATACATCAAGCTATAACAAACGAATATAAAAAAATAATAAACTGACCACAACTATTATTTGGTCAGCAAATACATAGTAGAGACCAAAAGAATCCCAAGTGCTGGAGTACCTTACAGAATGTCCAAAAGCAGATGTGTGTGTGATTAAATAATTTTTTTTTTTTATTTACATCAAAAATAACTCCCAGATTGCATGTTCATAATTATTAACTGGTGGGATTTTTATTTAGGTTTTATATTCTTGTGCTAACTGTAAATTGAAAGCACACACAAACACAATCTTTCACACAAACACATTTACAAGCAACTCAGCTAATTTTCAGTCAACTATTATTTCTCAACTAGTGCTAGACTATTTTTAATTAAAGTTGGCGAGGAAACAAAACGAAACAAATGCAAACGTTTTGTTTTGTAGTTTTTCAGAGTATTATTATAGAAAACTGCAAAACGAAACGTTTGCATGCGTTGCGTTTCTTTTCCAACTCTGCTTTTAATGAACTCAAGAATTAATGAGCCCCGTTTTCAGTAGAAAATGAGTGATTGGCAATCGAATTAAGGAGTGTGGCCGTTAGATTGTGTTTATGAGCCATTAAAACAATGAATTTGTTGTATTGAATAAATGGCAAAAATCCATAAAATGGGTTACAAGACGCTAGTCCCGTAAGTATATTCTCTAGATTTAGCCTCTTACGACTATTTTCTTTTTCCCTACCTGAAGAAATGGCTGGGTGGTAAGAGATTTGAGGCAAATGAAGAGCTCATTACCGAAACGAAGGTCTATTTTGAAGGCTTTGAGAAAACTAGTTACTATTTAGAAGGAGTAAAAAATTTAAAAACACTCTGATCTTAAAGGAGTCTATGTTAGAAAATGAAAAGTTTTTTTTTAGACAAAAAATTGTTTATTGAAAAGTTTTTAAAGGAGTTATCAAACAGTCATGTATGACTTTCAAAATTTTTTGTGCAGCCTTTTAATATATACATACTAACTCATACCCACCTTCTACTGCTTTTGGTGTGTCATCCCTAAAATTGCTTAGAATAAAAAAAATTACTAATTTTAAAATGTGGGTTTATGAGTGCGTGTGTCAGTTGACATATAAAAGCAAACCACTAAAAATTTCACCTTCGTGTTTTTTTAATTTTTTTTTTTTTGTAAGATTAAAATGAACTTTTCTTTTCTACACAAATTATTGTCTCTCGTCGTTATTTACTTTTCAATTTTACGTACTTTCATTTCCACCAGCAGTTGTGTCATGCGTTGAGTATTTGGGTTAATAAGTGTATTTATTATAAACATTTATTATTTGTTTACTATCATTATTTATTATTTCTTTATTTATTTTTATGAATTCTTTTGTTATTATTCTCTCAGGCAAAGCATGTAAATAGTTTGGAAGATAAAACTGAAGAGGTTTTTCACAAGCCTAAAAGGGTTATTTTCGACGTTCATAAATTCTAATTAAATAAATTATCATTACGAAATTTATTTAATTAGAAAATTATTTCTCTTTAATAAGGGCTTTATTGAGTAAAATTTTTACATAAAAAATTGCTTAATAACAATTTTTTACAAAAAAAAAAAAAATAAAAATAAATAAACAGGCGTTTTATGGTTGTAAATTATGGCTTTGAAAATAATTTATTTTTGTTTTTAATATCAAGTCAGTTTTGCATATTCAGAAGGGGAAAAGCTGCATACATTTATAAGGAACGATACAAATCTGCTAAGCTTGTGGCTTGAGCAATAATCGCAGGTTCGATTCCTGCTTAAGCCCTGGGTGTTTAGACAAAACAAGAAGCTTTGAGGATTTGTGTTGTTAATTTGTATTGAAATTTCTTTTAAATTTCATACGTCTGCTTGGTTTAAAGCGATAGCGAATGAAATAGATTAAAGTTTTATATGAAACAAACAATTTAATCGTCTAAAAAAATTTTTTTTTTTAACATTAAAAAATATTTTAAAAATTTTAAATTTTTTGCATATTTGCTGTTGATGAACTGCTAATTTTTTTAAAAGTGTTTTTTTATTATTGTTGAATAAAAACCAAAATAAATTCTACCTCACTGTGCAGTGTCCGGCAATAACTTAAAATTATATTTTTGGGTCAATTACCACATAAGTTTCCATTTTTTTTTTTTTTTTTATTTGACAAAAATACCACTGAAAGGCAAAGTAAATTTTTATTGGCAATTAAAAAAAAATGAAAAATTTAATAAATTTTTGAAAAAGAAAACGAAAAGTGAACAAAGAATTCTTATTTCACTTTTATTTTGAATTGCAGTTGGGTGTCAGTTTCAAATTATTTTATGACTATTTATTTTATTGGGTCAATCATGACATAATTTTTGGCATTACAGCACATGTTGTTAGTGGCTGTTGGCTGTTTCGTTTCAAATCGAAATTGTGTGTCTTTATTTTTTATTCTGTTTTACTTAAAAAATTGAGGCCGAAATAAATGCACATGCAAATGAACACAGAAAAAAAAACAAAAATTATATGTTGATTACCACTCTACCACCACATTCGTTGCAGTAAGTATTTCAATAAATATTGATTGTTACACTTTTGTTTTTGTTACCCACTTTTCATGTAGCAAATCTTGACATGAATAATGCAGATACCTAAGCTTTAAGTAAAAGTCATAAAGCTTTAAAGTTGTTCATGTAATATTCAAAGCACTAAGGCACTTACTCACACACACTCTTACTTTTATGGCGAGTGAAATAAAAATTTATCACTTTTACTGCTCAGTTTTCTTTGTTTTTTTTTTATTTTCTACAGTCAGCTGTTGTCTTTCTTACTTCATTTTAACAAATTATTATCTGACATTTTTATGATCATTTTGGGTGGAATATTTACTGGAGACAAATATAATTTTTGGTGGCTGTCTGTTTGTTAAAAGAAAAAAGAAACCAGCAACCGATTTTATGATTTTTGCATAACACCAGCTTTTTTGTTCAAATTTTTAAGTGTTTGGCCTAAAGTTGACTTTATCTTTGCCTTAAATTTTGTTTTATTTTTTTCTGACCCCTTTTTTTTAAGTTTTGCAAGTTGGTGTGAATTAAACTATAATTTTCTTATTTTTTTCAACTCAACTTCAATTAAATTTTTGTTTGTTTGCTTTTCTTTAGAGAAAGGAAGGCGAATGTTTTATAATGCCGCTGTTTATTATTTAGTTTATTTTTGTCTTAAACCAATAACTACTTACCGGTACTTAAACAGATTTGGGGCTGAAGGTTTCTTCCTTAATATTTCGCATTTCAAATGAAAGTGAAATCATTTGCGCAAGCGGTTAGACTATTTGCCTTAAAACTAATTTCTTTTCAAGCAATGCCAATAAAAGTGGCTGCATCAAGAATTATAAACTGCACAAATTATTTTTGGTACATCTTAGCATACTAGTTCTACCAAATGGCAAAATTAAATACTACAAGTTAAAGTTCAATGAGTACATAAGTACTACTACTATATAAAAACCTTTGCTACTCTATACTGGTTTTGTTGCTCTTTGAAATCCATCAAAACTTAAATTTTTTTAGATTTAATTTCAACATCATTTAAAAACTAAGAGTTAATAATCAATAATTTAATTACTGATTTAAAATCCATAATTTATAGAGCAGCCCATTTTGTTTAAAACTAATTTGCTGTTACATTTCCTTTTTAAAATTCTTTGCATATAATTATTTCACTTAATTGCACATACGAATGCATACTTTGTTGCCCTGCATTGCATAATAAAATTGTTATATTGAAAAATATAGAAAATAATTTCAATATAAATAAAAATTATATTATGTGGAGGGTGTCTGAGATTTATATATAAAACAGTGCAAAATAAGTGTTAGATTTGACAGCAATAAAAAAATAATTTTTTTAAATAAAAAAATAGATGACTGGCTTTTTGAGTTCGCACCAGTAATTTTCTATGGCTTCATAATTCCATTTTTCATGGAACTCCTACTATAACTGTTTTTACGAAGATCTCTATATTCTACTGAAATATCAGCGTAGACTGCCACTTTGCAGTTGCGACAATTTAAGTTGCAGGATTTTACAGTTTCGTAAGAAGCAGCAGTTCTATGATTACGGTTCATTGTGACATATACATATTTCACTGCGTTCTTCCTTTTCGTTTCCTATTACTCTAACTATCTGAACTAAAAATTTTTTTTCTATCCCTGTATCCCTGTATCTTTGTATCCCTGTATTCCTGTATCCTTGTATCCCTGTATCCCTGTATCCCTATCCGTATCCGTATCCGTATCCGTATCCGTATCCGTATCCGTATCCGTATCCGTATCCGTATCCGTATCCGTATCCGTATCCGTATCCGTATTCGCATTCTTATTCGCAATCGTATTATTATTCGCAATCGTATTCTTATTCGTATTAGTATTCGTATTCGTATTCGTATTCGTATTCGTATTCGTAATCGTATTCGTATTCCTATTCATATTCATATTCGCATTCGTATTCGTATTCGTATTCGTATTCGTATTCGTATTCGTATTCCTATTCATATTCGCATCCGTATTCGTATTCGTATTCGTATTCGTATTCGTATTTGTATTCGTATTCGTATTCGTATTCGTATTCGTATTCGTATTCGTATTCGTATTAGTATTCGTATTCGTATTCGTATTCGTATTCGTATTCGTATTCGTATTCGTATTCTTATTCGCAATCGTATTCGTATTCGTATTCGTAATCGTATTCGTATTCGTATTCGTATTCGTATTCGTATTCGTATTCCTATTCATATTCGTATTCGTATTCGTATTCTTATTCGCAATCGTATTCGTATTCGTATTCGTATTCGTAATCGTATTCGTATTTGTATTCGTATTCGTATTCGTATTCGTATTCGTATTCGTATCCGTATTCGTATTCATAATCGTATTCGTATTCGTATTCGTATCCGTATCTGTATAAAAGGACCTTTTTAAACCTCATCAATTTTCTATTTTTACGCCGCCTGTTCAACCCAACCTAGCCTTCTATATCAAAAAGAGAAATAATTCCTTAAATAAACACCTACACATCCTTAATTTTTTTTATTTTTTTTTGTTATTGTAACTTCACATTGAGTGTTACTTACTTTTTATTTAGCTACCGCACCCTTTTTCATTTTACAAAAATTGTCTTTCATCCTGTTTTTTTTTATTTTTCAATTTAATTTGAGTTGAATGATTTTTTTTTTAAATTTGATACAATGTTGCTTAAAAAAATTATAATGAAAAGATATGTATTTCATATTTAACATGATCTAACACATTGCAGTGTAGAGATATTAAAGTTTAGAGGCAAAAAGGAAAAAAAACAGAAAAAACAATAATGATGATTAATGAATACAACACTGAATACTCGAGTTCGGCAATAAAAAAAAATTTATAACTGAGAATTGCTGGAAATAAGAATTGATAAAAATAAATAAGCAAATTGTGGTAATCGGGCGAACAGTCGTAAATATTAAGGAGAAACGACAAAGAAAAGTTTCTTTTGACAATATTTTTTTTTTAATTTTCCTTCCCAATAGCTAACTTTTGTTGTCAGTCTGTTACTTAAGCAAGCACACACACATGAACTCGCTTTGCTTAGAGAGAGAGATTAGTTTTAATAGAAAAAATTAACAAATTTTTACAATGAACTTAAATGTTTCACAAAGAAATAAAAAAAATTTCGTTTTATTGTAATTTTTTCCATTCCAAGCATATATTAAAATTTTCTTAAATCGTACTTTAGGTTGTTTTAGTTTGCATTAAAATCATAACTGTGCAACTCATGTGCATGTGCAGTTTTAAATAATATTAGGGTGGAGTAAATCATTTTGAAGTGATAAAAGTTTTTGAATATATGCTGCCATATTAAAACTAAAACAAACTGCTTTAGTATAAATATTAAACAAATAATCCTAAAAAGTCTTTTACATATTTTTTAACAACTAAAATAAATTTTTAAATAGATGGCTTTTTATTTGGTAAAAAAAAAAAATTAAGATCTTCCGTTTTATTAATATCAATAAATAGTAAGAACTAAAGGTCTGAACAAACATACTTGAAATGGCTTACAAGCACTTTTTAAAATAAAATATTACACATAATTGTAGTGATGCGTGGCTTTCAAGTATACTTGTGCAGTTCTTTAGTAAGAACTAACTAGCGCGAGCCAAAAGGAACTTTTGGAGAAAAGAGTTTTTTTTTTTTTTTTTTTTGAGAAGGATAGGCAGTATGAAAATTAAAAGTCTAGCTACCGATGCTTGAGATCTTTTGTGAAAGAAAATTTTACTTTCATTCTGTCTTACGATTTTTTTTTTTAATTTTGATGTTGCACTTGCGACAAAATTGGAATTACATTTCGATGCAGTTTTAGTCAAAAAGAATTTTATTTCAGTTAATACACAGAGAAAATCAATATGGTAATATTTTTAATACAATTAAAGAATTCACACCGATGTCTTAAAGTCTTTTTATTTTTGATATTTTAAAAAGAGTTGTTATTGGGCATCAAAAAAAAAATAAGACTTTTTCTACCCTGTTTAATATTTTGTCATAATTACTTAAGAGCCGTGCAAATAAAGTTATGAGGGGTTGCTCACAGCAGCCTTTTTTTTTTTTGGTGTTTTTATTTTTTTAAATTAGTATTAAAGTTTTTACTGGCCAAGTGTTGATTTCCATGAATACCACCCTAATATTTAAAGACATCTTACGTACGTGTTTAGATTTTTATCATAAGCAAAATATTTAAATTGGTACACAGCAATTCCAACTAAATGAAAATTAATATAAAAAAAAAAATCAAACTGTGACAATATCAACACCAAACACTATTCACACAAACACAAAGAATACAAATAAAAAACCGAAATAAAAATAAAACCAATATTTTGCTACGAGTGCAGGCAAGTTGAACTGGCTGCATGTTGTACCCGCTTTTTATGTTTATATTGATTTATAAGCATTTACACGGTATTATCAAGCACCTCAGATAAGTATGCTGATATTTTAGTGCTAAAGCAATTTTAATTTGTTGTTGGTGTTGTTAGTGTTGCTGTGAACAACATACGAGTCGTATGCCTAGCATAGACACTGCATCTTGCAGATAAGAAAAAGAAACAAAAAATTTATACTTGAATTTATTCAAATTGTGTCAATTATGCCGACAGGCAACAGCAGCCAAGTTGTCGTATCTTTTCCGTTCACTAAGCTTGTACCGTATATTTGCGGCTGCTGCTGCTGTTGCTGTTGCTGCTGCAGCAGTTGTTAAGCGAACTGTCTTGTGTGTCGATGACAAACTGCTAGAACATGTTACCAAATGTCTTGTCAAAATACGAGTATGTGAATACATACACACAGCCAGAGAAATGTAACTAAATGGATAGACAGGCAGAAGTTTAAAAGTTGGAAATGAAATGTAATATAAGTGTAATAAGTCTTTGAAATGTCACTATTTCTATTCCTTCGTTCTGTTTTCTAGACAGTGTTAAGAACTTCAATTTTTACCTGATTATTTTAGCAGATTTGAATAAGTTTTTTGACAATTCAGCTTTATAATATAGAATTTCGGAAACTTTAAAAAATTCTTTATAGCAAATATATGCCATTTGTTCATTTATGTTCTGAATTTTGTCATTGACAAGTTTCATTAGACTAATGAAATATTTCATTATTATAATGAACTTTTATTTTCATTAATTCAATAAAATATTTCCTTAATGTAATGAAAATTTCATTAGTTTATTAAACTATTTAATTGAATTAATGAAATTATTTAACTAAATTAATAATATATTTCATTGATTCAATTAAATTTTCATTATTTAACTAAAATCATTTTATTACTATAATGAAAATATGTAATTAATTCACATAATTTATGAAATATTTCATTGAATCAATAAAAAAAATTAATAAAAACCTTTCATTGCAATTTTACTTTCAGTGTATAAAACGAATTTTTTTTTAAATAATTTTAAATAAATTAAGAATTAAATTAAACAAAGAAATTTAAATAAATAACTCAATTAAAAAAAAAAAGAATAACTAAAAGTGTTTAAAGAATATATTCTTTTAAAATTATGCTTCAGTTTAACTTTAAGCATTTTCGTATATCTGCCATGAGTTGGTTCTTTAAGACACATGGCAGCATTTCATTTCATTTTTTTATTTTTTTTTTCATTATTAATTTTTTTGTAGCTAAAAATTTTATTTTGATTTAAAATTTTTAAAAATAGTTGCGGTCAAGTTTTCGTTAATTTTTCATTTCAATATTGTGTTATTCCGTTTTAAATTGTAATTTTTTTTCTTGCTTCTAAGCGTGTGTGTGTTTTACCGGTATTATCAAATACACGCTTGTGTCTGCAGTCTTTCGTTTTGATATGCTGGCAAATATTTGTTATTTAGCTGGCTAGTATTGTCGTTATTGTTGTTACTGTTAGTTTTTAAAGACTTTTAGCGCAATGTAATTTAGAAAACAACGACGCGTATCTCTACTTGTTTAGTTTGCTTTGCCATTTGCTGTCCATTTGTTCGCATGTTTGTCTGTTTGTTTGATTGCCTGTCTGTTTATCTGTGTGCCTGTTTGCTGGTTTGTAATAATTTTTTTCCGTCATTTTCATTATTAATGCCTTAAGCCTTAGTTAAACTAGATTAATTGCATTTATAGACTTTAAGTTTGCTTTTTGCTTTTTTTAAGAATGTATGCGTGTTAACTTAAAAAAAAGAAAAACAAAAATTAAAACGAACGAATCTTATAAATTTTGACTCATGTTAGGTTAATGTCAACAATTGCCTAAAGGATGTTAACATTGATAATTTTTTCTTTTTATAGCTTCAACAAAAGACAATATTTTATCTAGATTTGAAACTGAACATTATTTACTAGGCTCCTTAACATTTTGGCACTTGTAAAAATTGTAAAGGATTGTTTGAAATAAATCTAAACAAAGTTTGAATGGAAAATAATTATGATTCACGTAGCTACAGTTTTATTGGGCTAAAATTAAATTAAATTTTTATTTTTTTATTTTTAATTTTAATTTTCAAGAAATAAATTAAGGAAGAAAGTATTTAAGGTGTATCCTTTTCAATTGTTTAAAAAAAAGACAGAGTTACACTAAAATTGCACTTAGCCATGTTGCAAAAAAGTATTAGAATGAAAGTAAAACACGGTATGAAAATTAAGGTTTTTACTTCAAACTAGAATTTAACTCGCTACTTCGTCAGCGTAATATTTTATTTAGATTAATGAAAAAATTCCTTGGGTATACGAACAATATTCTTTCAGTGTACTATCGCGAATAAAAATGAAATTCTGATTCCCTTGAAATTTTCATTTTCCTCTAAGGAAAAATTACTATCGGGAATCTCACGTGAAATTTTTTTTCATTTTATTAGATTCTAAAAGCAAAAATATATTTTTTTATGAATGTTTCTTGTGTTAAAAGAGAAATACTTGAATTTTTATTTCTTTTGTTAAAAAATTGCTAAATTCTGTAAAATTAAATTTAATAAAAAAAAACTAATAAAAATACTTGAGCTCGCCAGAAAAAAGTAAGTGAACAGGTGAAAGCAAAATAAGGGAAAAAATTATTAACGATAAGGAGATGAATTTTGCAGGATCATTGATATCACACAGTAAAAGTGAAGAAAATTCGAAGGAAACGATATTCATATAATAAAAATTCAACTTAAGACAGAAAAAATCCTTCATTATTTAAAAAACTTTTACTAGGCTACTTCAGTAATCTCTTTGCACAAAAAAAAAAAAAAAAAATAGCCGTTATTTTCAAAAGTAGTATAAGTCTGTTTTTTTTAATTACTTAGCAGTAGTTTCAGTAAAATATAGACACAATCTTACTGAATTTTAAGCTAACTCATAATTTTTTTATCAAGTGGAGCTATACCACTTATAAAAATAACCGCTAATATCACATATATTAAAACTAAAATTGTTTATGGCTGTTATTTTGGGGATAACCTCAGGTTATATGGGTATATGGTCAAAATATTTTTTATGTTTTTTGATATAGGGTGCGCCATCGAACGTTTTTTTTTCAACTAGTGCTTATTTCGTGAATGGTAACACTTAGCTCATGTCTGATTTGACAGATAATTAGTTTTATCCTTCCGCTGAAAGAATATGGTTGTGTTTTCGCTTCGCTAAGTGGGCCTGCGATCGACTTACAGAAGATGCCGATTTTGCCAAAAAAAATCATCTTTTCAGATGAAGCTCATTTTGATCTTGGCGGGTATGTAAACAAGCAAAATTGTCGCATTTGGGGCACAGAAAACCCGCAGGCATACATTGAAAAGCAGACGCACCCAAAACGAGTCACTGTTTGGTGCGGATTTTGGTCCAGAGGCATAATTGGGCCATTTTTCTTTGAAAATGAGCAAGCAGTGGCCGTTAGTCAATGGCGATCGTTATCGGCCCATGTTGAACGAATTTTTGTTAACAAAAATTGAAAAGGAGGATCTTGGCAACATTTGGTTTCAACAGAACGGCTCAACGTGCCACACAGCCAAAGCTACACTCGATGTTTTTATAGCATTTTCAAAAAAAAAAAAGTTATTTGGCGGACCCTATAGTAAGACTGATAAGCTTTCATTCGGTACCCATCATATTTACAAATTGCAAAAAGAAAGTCTAAATAGACTATTCCAAGTGATAAAACAAACAGTTCGAAAGATTTGGCTGTGGGCTTAATACCAATTTGCCTGCCTATAAAAATCTATCAAGATATCACAGAAAATTATGTTGTTGAGAATGTAGGGAAGGGCTCTGGGAACAATGGAAATACGTTTAATAACCTTAACTAATATAAAGCTATAAAATGAAATAATTAGCGAATAGAGAAAAAATTACTTTTTATAAAGATTTCAGCCTGGAAAACCAGGGTTTATATGACTTTTTATTTTTATTTTGTTTTAAAAATTTACTTTTCTATCACTTAAAATTAATTTATTTTTTATTTTTGTGTTATTTTCGTGCTAACAAAAAGCGTTAAAAAAGAAATCATTAAAATAATGCAATAAAGAAAAACTAAATTACCGAAATTATATGAAATTAAATTCATATGAAAACACACACTTCACAGTATAAATTCGTGCTTATTTATGAAGTGCAAAATATGGGTTTGTTTTCGTACTCATACTCGTATGTTTTTATGTCGCCTCAAGTGTTTTATTGTAAATTGGATTTTACATGTTTGATTATTTTGTTTTGTCTTTTTGCAAATAAATAACACAACCACAACTTTGTATTTGATTTTATGTAAACTACAAACTTTACAACAATTTTGTAGCAAAAACTGTACTTAAAGACAATTACACTTATATGAAATGGTTGTATAAAGTGCCTTAATAGAAAAAAAATGTATGTTAATTTGAAATGCGCAGAAAATATGTGTGCTCGCACCACTTTAATATTTTATTTAATTAATTTTATTATAATCAATTAAAATTTTATGTAAATCAATTAAATATTTCATCAATATGAAATTTCTTGCCACCATTTTGACCATTGACGACGTTTCGAATGATCAAGAGGCTTTAGTTCTTGAGTCAATTGCACCTTGTAAGCAAGTATTTATGCAAGCGTCAGAGGTGCATTTGTTGGGCACGATAACGCGTTGAAGTGGACGGCTCTTCAGCCATACCATCGCGAACAGCAGCAATATTTTCTGCTGTACGAGTATGCACTGGTGTTTTCACATCTCCTACAGACCCCGTTTGCTCAAATTTTTGCACAATTTTTCCGATTGTACGCACATTTGGATGCCCCCATAGACTGGTGGGTAGAGTGCTAACCTATCAATCTGGGGGTCGCAGGTTCGATTCCTGCTCTTACCCTGGGTGTTTTCTGCAGACAAGCAAAAAAGCTTCGCGGATTTGTGTTGTTAAAAAAAAAAAAAAAAAAAAATTTAATTTACCGAAAAAATCACGAAGTGCACGATATGCATTCTGATTTAAACGCCCATTTTCATAATAAGCCTGAATGTATGTTTCCATGGTGGTTCAAATTGAGTTAGTCTGAAATTGAGAAATGCAGAAAAAAACTTGACGTTTAGGTGTGGTTCACATTCAACCGCCCTTTACTAAATAAACAATTTTTTTTAAGTTTCCATGAGAATATCATGGAAAATAATGCATTTTGCTCACCAACATAATTTGAAATTAAGCACGAATAAAGATTAATTTTTTTATAAATCGTTAACAATTAAGTTTGACTAAGATTCATAAAAAATTTTTCAGCTCTTTTTTTGTCCATAAAAAAATCAACTAAATTGAAATTGATAAATTAAATTTGATAAATGTTGGTGGTCCGTTCTCTATGAATTTTTCTAATTTTATGTTTAATTGAAATTAATTTCAATTAATTCTTCAAAGAAAAAAAAAGTTGAATTCTTATTTATTGACCCAAATTTTTTACGGCGCATTTATCAAGTCATTTCAATAAACTAAAATAGTGAAGAAAGCTTGTAACCTTAAGGTTCATTCGTTAAGAGATTTCAAGATTAATTGCCCCAGAAATAAAACAATTTCATTTAATTGTCTGCTTAAGCACTTAATAATCATTTTATTGAAATCTTATTTTCTTTGGTTATTCATGGTCTTGAGCACACATTTCATACTTATTTTTTTTTCTTTCTTTTGTGTGTTTTCAATTTCTTTGCCAGCCAAGCACTCATAAGTATGTGCCAGCAAAGTACGAGCACTCGAACTCGTACAGTAGTTCATGTTTTATCTTTATTAATCATCTTTGACATAATTTCCTTTATTTTTTCTTTTTTCTATTGAATTTTAGTCTCTAGGTTTTTGCTTTTTGTTCTTTGAACAAAAAAATATCACGTTTTTACTCTTGAATTGACATTTATTTGCGTCAAAAGGAAAAAAAAAACACTAAAGAACTTAATAAATGTTTTTACAAGCCATAAAATTCATTTCAAAGCAAAAAAATAAAACCTTAAAAAGTGTTTAAAAACATTTTCAAGTGTTTGTTTTTTCTTTTGTAAATTTTGTGTTAATCGAGCAGTTTTTACTGACACTAAATAGAGATGATGCTTTACAGCTTCTTAACTTCTGCTCCAATTCCTTTTACAATCACATTAAAACTTTCAAACTTTAGGCTTCAAAATATTATGAATGTTTAATTTCTGACACTGAACATTTAAAGCTGCGAGTGAGTTTTCTACTTTCATAAGCACCCCCAACACGTAAATGAGTGAGTGAGTATGAGTATGAATTTCCTTTGAAAATAATCATGTGGGCTGCCTCTTAGTTTGCAGCATGCTTGTATCATATAAATCACTTTCTGCAATAATCTGATGACCTCAATATTGAATTGTTTTTTTTTTTTTTTTTTGCTTTTCATTTGGTTTTTGTCAAAACAAATTGTCGTTAAACATCCAATAATAGTGTCAAGTTGCATTACAAAGAAAGTGTTCATAAATCAATACAACCGTACACGTACCATGAATACTTGTAATAAAGAAGAAGTAAAATAAAAAAAAATGCAACAACAAAGGCAATAATGAGTATGTGATCTATCTAACTTGGCTAACAAAACAATTTACGGCAACCAGTATTATTATACTTTCAAATGGGAGATAAATTCATTTTGATGGCAGCAAAACACACTTTCCTTCAGGCCTGGTACTTAAATTACTTGAACTAAATTTTTTTGTTTTTAAAACTTTAAACACATTAAAATTTCTAGAGATTTTCAAAAGCATTTCACGCAACAAAACTTTTTACTAAAATGACTGTTGGCAATTTTTGTGTAAATGCCAAAGAAGGCCTAACAAAACAAACAGACTTTCAAAGTATTCAATAACTTTTCAGCAGCTTCGCTCCTTCCTTACTTTCTAATCTGAGTACAATTCGGCGCACTCGGTATTGACCTAAGTGTTCTTACGAATTAAATGAAAGTTCCTTATTGAGGTTAAATTTAGACTTTTTTCTCACATTTGGCTTTTAAAATTTAGCCTTAAAAAGCTCAAATTACAAGTTTAAATTTTTTTTAAAATGAAACTAAGGCTGAAGAAAATTTGTCCCTGAACATTTCGAAGTAGTGCTTTGCTGGTCTAGGGTCAGTGAGCCTGTGTTTTGTGAATTGCAATTCAACCCAGCTGCCAGTTTTCTCCCTAATATATTCTGGAGAGATGCTAAAGTATAGTTTTGGCTCCCTGAAAGTACGACGTGCCAAAATCAGTCTGTCCGCTAGTTGCTGGTATGTTTAAGCCAACACAGTGTGAGATTCTTATGAATCATACATCCGCTCAGAGATGACAGACTAAGAGACATGCCAGGTAAGTGAAAGCCCATAAGTGCACACTGAGGATGACTTCCAAAACCTTATAAGACAATGTTTACATAAAATTCTAATATCGCATTTGACTTTTTATGTATAAATACAAAATTGTCTACTTCTCTAAAATGTTTTGAAATGTGATGCATCGTCAATGTTTTGTACTTCGGCGTTATGAAATATGATGATTTGTTTGAAAACAAAGCAATTGAAGTCATGCTTCACTCTAGTTATTCTAATAAAACTTCCCTTAAATAAGTAAATAGTAAAAATCATAGGGAAAGCTCGTGCTCTATCGCCATTTTCTTGTATGGAACCGTCAGAGAGATCTCACAAGTCTTGGTGCTATTAAGATCAATAATTGATTGAAAAAAAATATCTAAATAAGCCCCAAGATGATCAGCAAATAAGTTCTAGTTCTAGAGAGAAAATTATAAACAGAAAGAACTCTGTTCTAAGCCTGACTTATCTTTAAAAGTAATTTTTAATCTTCTTATTTTAAGAAGCCATTTTGGCCTTAAACTTAAGCCACATCTTTGTACTATTAATAATCTGCTATCTAAACTTTACTTAAATAACTCTTTTAAGTGTTAAATAAAATTGAATAAAAGTTGAAAAAAAAAAAATTAAATTCATCGAAAGCAATTACAACAACAAAAGGTCTTTACACTCATACAAGAATAAAATTCTAGCGAATACTTAATTTTAAGCAGAAATTTTATAATTTTATAATTCAGTTAACCAAACCACAATGAGTTTTATGCTGATGTTTGTTAATTTAATAGATTAACGACAAGAATATAAACGAATGTGAGTGTACGGCAGCAATAAAAAAGAAGCACATGAAACATATTTTGCATGAATGAGTGAGTCAAAAGTATGAATAATGAAAAAAAAAAAAAAACACAGAAAAAAAAAATTAAAAGATGCAATCGTATCAACTCAAGTGTTTTGCATAAAACTTAAAACCGACTCAGGCAGGCAGCTTAAAATTGTGATAAGAATCAAAATCGATTTGTTTTCTTTAAAGCTAATGGTGGCTGTTGGTTGGTTGCATTATGCTTGAGGAGAGCCCAAAAACCAATGAACCAAACAAGTCAAGGTTTATAAGAATAAATGGATGGCTAAATGAATGCACACACAGCTACACACAATACAATAAGCAGCTAGATAAGTAGTACAAAAAGATTAATAACAAAAACACAACAATTATGATGAGTTGCCATTTTGTTTTTGTGTCCTTAAGCCATTTATTTCTTCAATGCAAGCATATGCAATCATGCTACTTTAAACAACTTGACACAGAAATAAATTATTTAAAAGCTTTTAGTTTTAGGTACTCGTACTCTAGCCTACTAACATGAAATAGAAGGAAGGCTTAAGAAAATACTTCTTGTGTTAAAAGAATATTTCATTGACATGATATTTTATTACACGTTTATTGGCCATGAAACATTATTTCAAAAATTAATAAAATATTCGCAGAGCATAAATTTAGTTTTGGTTTTATTTTTTTGTTATGTAATTTGGCCCATCCCCAAACTTGAAAATAAAAAAACCGCCACTTACTAATCATGTCAGCTGAAAAATGTACGAACCCACAATTCAACAACTTCAAATATTAAAACAATCTTGAGGTGTTGGAATAAATCAAATCACACCAAATTTACAAAAAAAAAAAAAAAAAAAAAAAAAAAAAAAAAAACAGGAAAACAAAAAGAAACAGAAACTCACAATTTATACACTGAAAAAATTTTGTGTTAATATACCATATGAATTTTTTCACTAATCCAACTAAACGGTTTCATGAAATTAATGAAGTATTTTATAAATCAATAAAATGTATCTTTAGAATAGTATCCATAACTCACTGGAAAATTAATTATTTTTTAACCAATCATAAGATTCAGTAGACTAAAGAAATATTTCATTAATTCAACGAAATGTTCATTCATTTCATGAAATAATTTTTTTAATGCAATGAAATGTTCATTCATTTAATGAAATAATTTCATCAATTCAATGAAATATTCATTCATTTCACAAACAAATTTCTTTAATTCAATGAAATACCTGTCCCTTTTTTTAATGAAATAATTTTATAATTCAATGAAATTCATCCATTTTATGAAATAATTTCATCAATTCAACGAAATATTCATTCATTTAATTAAATAATTTAATCAATTCAACGAAATATTCATTCATTTAATTAAATAATTTAATCAATTTAATGAAATAATTTCATTAATTCGCAAAACTATTCATTCATTTCTTGAAATATTTTTTTTTTTAATTCAATGAAATGTTTATTTATTTAATGAAATAATTTCATCAATTCAATGAAATATTCATACATTTTATAAAAAAATTTCATTAATTCAATGAAATTCATAACATTTTTTTTAATGAAATAAATTCCATTAATTCAACAAAAAATTCATTCATTTAATGAAACAATTTCATTATTTCTATGAATTATTCATTCATGTAATGAAACTATATCATTAATTTCTGTAGCATATTTTATTAATTCACATAATTTGCAAAATATTTTATTGAATCAATGAAATTTTTTTAATGAAATCGTTTCAATGAATTTATGTAAAATTTTTGTTTTCAGTGTAAACAAAAGTTTATAAACACAACTCAAATAAAAGTAATAAAAAGTAACAATAATTTCTTAATAAAAGTCTCTACGTTTTATTGTTTGATGTTAATTTTTTTATAAGAAAAATAATAACAACAACAGCAATTTAGAAATTCTTATTCTTCAACTGTAAATCGAGTAAAAATATAAAATCACAATATAAACTCAGAAGCGAATATAAACAATAGATTAACACAGACACATTAATTAAGTCAAGCAAACATTTAGCCATAAACAGAATTAAACATACCTGCGTACATGATTAATAATAAAGTCACAGAAAAGTACATAAACACACACAAATATATACTTTGTATTTTAATTATACAAAAACCCCGTAGTTCTGAGGGCAAATAGACGCACCCACTACCCAACAACTTGCCTCGAAATTATCAAAAACAGACTAGAACTTAAATCGTTACTACTCCCGTTTTATACCGATTGCAACAATTGGGGTTTTTGCACTATGGAACAATTGCCTCTTTTACTTTGTTAACAAAATTAATTACTCCCAAGCGGCTGCACACAAATCTTCACTGTAACATCTTTAAAAATATGTTGTCACGCATTCTCAAGAAAAAAAATTTTATTTTTATCATGCACACGGAATTTTATATTTTTAAAGCGCATTCCTAAGCCGGCTCATGTGCTCTCATCACAGTTCGCAAAGAAAAGAAACGAATGCAAACATTTCGTTTTACAGTTTTTCGTTTCGTTTCTTTGCGAACTCTGGCTCTCATTCGGTTTTAGCGTAACTTTTCAGCTGGAATGAAACTAATTTTTCTTTTACATGTTTCTTTTTTAATCATCATATTGATTATATTCATTAATGTCCGACACTTCTGTCAGCTAATTTAGTTTTTCCTACTATTACTCCTTTACTTCAATAGTGTCACAATTCAAAATATATATTTATCAAGGAAAACTATTCTAAAAAAATTTCTAGACTAGAATTTTAAACGGTTTCGTGGATTAACGAGGTGAATTAAGGGATCTGCTGCACCAGAACTACTGGGCTAAAATTCATTGAGAGTTACAGGTTTAAAACAAAAATAAAATCTAACTAACTGTGAATTTAAACACCTTCAAACAAACGAGCAGTTAATTTGTAGCAATTGAATTTATAACGGATTTAATTTTATTTATTTTCTTTTCTTTTGCTTTTGTTTTTCTTTTTTCTTCACAAAACAATGTATTTTGGAATGTACGAGTATGTACTTAGAGCAGAAAAGAAACAGCTGCTTAAAAGAGTTAATTGTTTAAAAATGCTTTTCTAAATAAAGTTAAGTTTGAATTTAAATGGCTGATGAAAAAAATTGGTTTGTAAAGAACAGAAAAATAAATTAAATATTTTGATAAAAAGAACTGTTACATGAATTAAATGTTTAATTGAATTCAATTTACATTTATGTTTTCTCATATTGATTATATTGGATTTAATTAAATTATAATCATTGTGGCCATTTTTTTAATTAAATTATTTATTTAGTTCATATTACTTGTTTATGAAATAAAATCATTTTATTTAAGAATTTCGTTAAGAGGGTATGATGAACTAGACCATTACATTATCGAGTTTCGTCGGTCTTACATGAGCAAGGATAAATAATCCTAACTGCTGACTAACGCTAGCCTTTACTCTAACGTATGGCTGATTAGCGCTTTTTGTTAGACATTCCTTTTGTAAGTCGTAATGAGCAATTTAAAAAAAGTACCAGTTGGTAGTAGGAATATCTTCAAAATTTTACTAAATTACTTGATAAGCCAATTAGGCAAACACTATTTTCCATCTCGGCCAAAATATCATAAAACTCTGACCACAACTGTTAGCAGGATTGTAAAGATGGTAAAGTCACATGAGTAAAATTCGTACAGGATGTTTTTTTTTGTATTATTGTCGATTACGCCTCATAGTTCATCGCATAAATAAAAAAAAAACCAAAAGAGAAAGTAATGAGGTTTAAAACTAGTGTCATCTATGAAAAGATTACAAAAATTTTCTTTAAGAATTAAAGACTTTTACACCGCTGGCTTAATTCTAAATCCATTAAACAAAATAATTCTAAGATGATGCGTGTCTTTACTTCTAATAAATAAAAATAGAAAGGTGTGAATGCAATATACATCAAAAATATATAAATAACACAGGCCAACAAAATGAATTTTGTTTTGTGGTGTTTAAGGTTTCATAGTCAATTTGAATACGTATGACTATGTATGTAGGATCTACTCAACATTGATTTACTTTTTTTTTTTAATGAAATCTATCGAATTTGTAGAAAAAGAAAAGGTTTTGTCGTATAATTTGCAATAAATTTAAAAGCAGCTCTTTGATTAAATTTACAAAAACACGTCAGGAGCGGGAATAAAAGAAGCAAAGAGACTTTAAGAAAAAAGTTATGTTGCAAACAACTTTTAGCACGAAGTTTAAGCATTTAAAGTTGCCATATTTTCGATTTTAGATAAGGCTACTTCAGCATTGCAATTTTAAGCAAAAATAAAAAAATTCATTGAAATAATAAAATAATAAATATTAAAATAAAATTTTAAAAGTATCAAACTTCTTAAACATTTGAAAAATATTTGCCAAAAAAATGTATGCCGTTACCGCTATGTAATCGCTATTCACAGCAATGGTGCCACACTCAAAATATTATAATAATTCTCTTACTGGCTACTTTTAATAACGGAAAAAGTCACTTTGTCATTTACTTTAACTAAATTTTTTTCTAAGTAAGTTGTAATAAATGTATTTTAATAAATTTTTTTAAAGTCTGACATATTCACAAAAATTTGTCAAAAAAACTAATTTAAAAAAAAAAAAAAATTCGAACAATTTGATTTTTTTTTAATTCCTTAAAAATCTAACACGAACAAAATTTAAAATTTTTATTATAAATATTATTCAAGCTTAAGATCCTAATATTTTCTTATTATTAATTTCCAATATTTAAACTTTCTTGTATTGAAAGTCTTCTTCAGGAAAAATCAATTATTTAATATATTAAGACCTTAAGCTTGAATAAAATTTATAATAAAAATTTATAAAAAAATCGAATAATTAAATTACATAATTATAAAATTTTAATAAAATTGCATTAAAATATATTCAAAAAAGTTCAAAATATATACAGAATTTAGTGATGGCTTTTAAAACCTTACGCTATACAATTTTCTCAGGCAATTAAGACAAAAAATTAAAAAATGTGGATGGGTGGTAGGTAGTTGTCATCAGGGTGGCCAGGAGCTAAAAAATAAATAAGTTAAAAAAAGGCTAGAGAAAATCACAAAGAAAGCAAAAAAGACAAAAAATCAGAGCTGAAAATTCAAAACATAAAACACAAAAACTAAAAAATAAAGTCATTTTGGCACTTGGCTTTAAATAGCATCATGTACCTAATCTTTTTAAAGAGTAGCTAATGCACAGCAAAGAATTCAGTACTTTGATTTCAATTAAATGTTTTGGCTCTGAGGAACAGCAGAATTACTAAACGGTACCAGGGGAGCTATTATGTATTTCGATTTTATGCAATTTGATAGAAAAATCAAAAGTCCAGCAGAGTTGTATTACCAATTTTTAGAGTAATTTTAAAAATTTTAATTTTTTTCGAATGTTCTACATAATTGGTTTTTTTAATTAATTAAAAATTCTCTTCGAAAGCCTTTTCGATAAGAATCGAAATACTAAATACTAAATTCATCAAATCTAGAATTTGTACGGAACAAAATTTTTTGTTGCAATAGATTTTTTCAAATGATAGTTTTCTTTAGCATTATTAAGCCATTTTCAATAAATTTTGAACAAAAATAAAGCAAATTTTTTTATAAAGAACAGTCGGATACTTTTAGTGATTCCTGAAATTAATTTTCTTCTGACCAACTCATTTCACATTTCAAAATTTTATTCAAAATATAACAAAATATTATCAAATTTAAATATTTTTATGTCTGCAAACGAAGCGACTTTATTTAAAAACTCAATTCAGTATTGTGGAGACAAACTATAAATTTAATCCAATTCAATCTTAAAGTTTACACCACAAACAAACAGAGAGACCTGAAGCCTAAAATAATTGCGTTCGGAAATAAAAGAAAAGCATTACAGTTAAATAAATAATTTTAGCTTTTTTAAGGCTCTTTGGAAAACGAAAAAAAGCTAGAAAAAAGCTAAACCAAAAATTAATTTAGCCTTAAATAGGCTAAATGGCAACGCTAGCTGTCATATAAAATGTATTTTTTTTTTTTTTAGATTAATTTATTATTAAATTTATATGTATATTCATACACTGAAGGAAAATATTTCATAAATTTAATGAAACGATTTCATTAAAATTTCAATTCAATGAAATATTTCACAAATTATATGAATTAAAGATATATTTTTAGTATATGAGCAAATAAGCTTATTAAGAAGTTTGTTTTTTTTTCATTAGCCAAATGAATTTTAATCCTAAATTTTTTGAATTTTTTCATTCATATAATGAAATTTGATCAATTAAGCTTTCTTGGAATTATTTTTTAAATAATTAAATAATTAATTTAATTTATAAGAATATTTTCTTTAAGCTAATGAAAATAAATAATTCATTGATTCAATGAAAAAATGCATTCAACATTTTAAAACTATTTCATTAATCCAATGAAATAATTCAATTAATTAATCGAAATTTTTTACATTTATTTTAGCTGACCCGGTAAACGTTTTTTTTTTTGCCTTCAAATTTGATTTATATTTAAAAATAATTAAAAAGAGCAGAAAAATACAAGTTGAGGTTTTGGCGAACATATAATAAAAAAATTTCCCAAGTCTAGAATTTGAGAGATTTTTTAAAAGTGGGCATGGTAATGGGCGTGGTATATTTTAATTTTCATTAAAATTTTAAGTTCGGTTTTGATGCAAATATAAAATTTTTTTATATTCTATCTTCTGTCTCTAAGAAATCGTATTCACAGAGTAAAGGACCGTGGAAGCCCGGTAAAAGCAGGTAGTGAGATTAATAAACCAGATACCGACTGCAGTGCTACCTGGCGGATGGATTTTTAACCATCCTAGACCTTCCAAGACGTTAGCCAAAAACATACAAAGAAACTCATTTAAATCGATACAGTCGTTTAGGAGGAGTACAATGTCAAACACACGTGTAATCAAATTTTATAACGGGTGGCGCAAAAGTAATCAGATGGCGCAAAAGTAATCCTCCTATCAGGAAATGCTATAAATTTTGCGTTTGGCCCCTAATGTCAGTTCTGTTTTGACATTTGTGTAGTAAACACATGCGAAATACACGTTAATAAACAATGTTGACATTAGGGGCCAATCGCAAAATTTATAGCATTTTCTGATAGGAGGATTACTTTTGCCCCATAGCAAAATTGTATTAATAAAATTTTCTTCATTGAAGAAAATGGAATTAAAGAAACAAACAATTTTTTAATGAAACCTGGTGGGTTACTCTCTATTGCGATGCGAAAGAAAACGCATCGCAACTAAATGTAAAAATCATACAGATGCGAATGGTTTTTCTTTCGCATTGCAAGAGAGTAACCCCCCTAAACACATCCATATCACACTAATGCTTTTAAATTATTAATTTTAAAAACAAACGCTTGAAAGTTTGTTTTGACTAAGAGAATATATCACCAATATGTCGTTAATAAATTTACAAATTTAACCATTAATTGGATTTCTGTACATGCTATAATTATTTGGTCATTATTTACACACATACAAACTCACACACAAGTAATTTTCATAAAAGCTAAAATACCATAAAATCCCATTAACAAGAATTCGTTCTTTCTTTGATGCACAAATTTGACAATGACAACAATGCGAGTCAAATACAAATTCAATACAAAACATTGAATATCCCAGTGCCATAATTTTTCTTTCCTTTCATTAAAATGACGGACGCATTGTATGGCATTCTAATAAAACAAATAAATTTTTATTGAATAAAGAAAAAAATCAGAAAAAATAAAACAAAAATCCCAAATGCAATTGTTTGTGGTTGAGGGAATTTTTTTTTTTGTTTGCCGTCGTATGGCATGTGGCATAAAGCATTTATTTATTTATCATGTTCAAATAAATGGTCATTCAAACATGAATACTGGTGATAGTAATGGCGGTGATGGTGGTGGTGATGCAGTGACTGACTGTTTTACCGTTGCTTTACCCATAAACCCATAAATATTGTTGTAACATCATCAAAAAGCAAGGAAGACCTCATAACAGTTATCTAAGTGAAATATATTTCATTTTTAAGCATGATTTTTCTGTGTTTTTTTTAGTTTTTTGCCGAAAATTTAAAAGCACATAAACACAATAACGACATGTGAGCTGGAAAAAGAATGCAACCCAAAGCAATTGTGTTACTTTTGAATTTCTTTTTAAATTTTAACGATTTTTTTCTTTTCATTTCTTTTGTTGTTTGTCAAACAGTATGCCAGTGGGTATGACAATGATCATGATGTTGACAAAAATGCAATTTTTTTTTTAGTTTTTGAAAAGAAAATTTTTTGTTTTTTTAAGTACACAACATGCAACAAAAATTCACTCGTTGTTTTTATTATTGGCCAATGTCATCACTTTGCATCACCTGGGGATTATTATTCGAGTTCGAATGCAATTTTTATTTGTTTAATTTTATTTTGTAGCTCTTGGTTTATTTGATTAAATATGTAGAATTTAAAAAAAGAATTCAACCCAGTGCACAATGGGAATAGTAATAGCACACACATGAAAGCAAAATGTTTTTTTTAATTCAATGAAATGATTTCATGGAATTAATTAAATATTTCTTAAATTATGGTATGTGAATTAAAGACGTATTTTCAAGGTGCTAACGAAATTATTTCATTAAATTAATGAATATTTCTTTGAATTAATGAAAATATTTTAGAGATTCTTTAAAATATTTTCAAGGTATTAATGAAATTATTTCATTAAATTAATAAATATTTCCTTGAATTAATGAAAATATTTTAGAGATTCATTAAAATATTTTCAAGGTGCTAACGAAATTATTTCATTAAATTAATGAATATTTCCTTGAATTAATGAAAATATTTTAGAGATTCTTTAAAATATTTTCAAGGTGCTAACGAAATTATTTCATTAAATTAATGAATATTTCTTTGAATTAATGAAAATATTTTCGAGATTCATTAAAATATTTTCAAGGTATTAACGAAATTATTTCATTAAATTAATGAATATTTCCTTGAATTAATGAAAATATTTTAGAGATTCTTTAAAATATTTTCAAGGTATTAATGAAATTATTTCATTAAATTAATGAATATTTCTTTGAATTAATGAAAATATTTTCGAGATTCATTAAAATATTTTCAAGGTATTAATGAAATTATTTCATTAAATTAATGAATATTTCCTCGAATTAATGAAAATATTTTAGAGATTCTTTAAAATATTTTCAAGGTGTTAACGAAATTATTTCATTAAATTAATGAATATTTCCTTGAATTAATGAAAATATTTTAGAGATTCATTAAAATATTTTCAAGGTGCTAACGAAATTATTTCATTAAATTAATGAATATTTCCTTGAATTAATGAAAATATTTTAGAGATTCATTAAAATATTTTCAAGGTGCTAACGAAATTATTTCATTAAATTAATGAATATTTCTTTGAATTAATGAAAATATTTTCGAGATTCATTAAAATATTTTCAAGGTATTAATGAAATTATTTCATTAAATTAATGAATATTTCCTCGAATTAATGAAAATATTTTAGAGATTCTTTAAAATATTTTCAAGGTGTTAACGAAATTATTTCATTAAATTAATGAATATTTCCTTGAATTAATGAAAATATTTTAGAGATTCATTAAAATATTTTCAAGGTGCTAACGAAATTATTTCATTAAATTAATGAATATTTCTTTGAATTAATGAAAATATTTTCGAGATTCATTAAAATATTTTCAAGGTATTAACGAAATTATTTCATTAAATTAATGAATATTTCCTTGAATTAATGAAAATTCTTTAGAGATTCAATAAAATAGTTTCAAGATTCATTAAAATATTTTCAAGGTGCTAACGAAATTATTTCATTAAATTAATGAATATTTCATTGAACTTAAGAAATTATTTCATTGATTTTCATTTCAATGCGTATTGTTTTTGTTTTCAATAAAATTAAGCAAACGAAGAGAAGCAAACAAGCAATGTGAACTTAATAAAATAGTTTTTGCTATAAAATTCTAACGGTGTTTCTTAAGCCTATGCCATTTTAACAAGTTATGCAAATGTTCAGATTCTTATGATTTTTATAAAAAATTGTTTTGGCGGTCATGTTTATTCTTTACGATAGAACAACGCGTTATAATTGTGATGCAGCCAGCAGAAGTCAATGCCAATTTTTCGAAAAAAAAAATCATTTTCTTGGATGAAGCGCTTCATGATAACAGAACTCTTGTTGTCTCAACTGGCAGCAACGATCTGGATGAGGACCCGCCGTGTATGTACTCTTACTTACTTTTACAAAAGTCCTGAAGCTCAAAGAAAATTATTTCAAAAGAACATGTCTCATGACTTTCAAAAATATAACGGGCCAAAATCATAATCACAGAGAAGTAAGCTTTTGTTAGGAGCTTAATTTAGTTCATAAAAGTTTATTGATTAAAAATCGTCTTTATTGTGACTCTGCTTATAGGCCTTTGGTGCTTAAAACTTTCATTTGATTCAATAACATTTTTGTTATCTATTTCTTTAGCTGGGTTGAGCGTTTTTAGTATTGATGAAATACTTAATCAATTTGACAATTTATTTAAATAAAATTTTTATTTGTCTCGTAATTTCTTTTTTGCTGTGTAACTAAATTTTTAGGTTGTTCTGATTATTTATTTTGAATTTTTTTTTTTTTTAATCTCAAAAAACCAATTTATGTATTTAAACAACAACAAGACACAAAAATCTTTATGTTACCCTGCACCTGCAACTGATTATTAAAAAAAACACAGTTTTTTCTTTTGTATTGCGTACAGTGGCTGCCTTAAAAAATTATCCATTTGGCAGAGTAACAAGTACAAGTAGATAAATAGTAAATAGCAATCTTTGTTTATTTTTCTTTTTGTTGTTGTGAGTGGTTGTATGGTGAAGGCATCAATAGTAATAGTTGTTAATGGTTAAGTCATGTCGCTGAAATACTACATGCGAGTGCTTTCTTTGTTTTGTCAAAAACATCAGAGTTTATCATCGTCATCATCCTCATCACTGTTATCATTATCGTCATTGCCATTCCCATCAGCAACATGATTGTTGATGTTTGTCATCAGCAGTTTTTTTGCTAAATCAAAAAATTCAGTTAAAAATCTAAAAATTTGTATTCCTTGTTTTTTTTTTCATTCGTTTGATTTCTTTTAACAAGACTTTTTACTTTATTCCAAAATAACACACAAACACACTCGCATATGTAAACGCACACTTTAAACCAAAAAGCTTTTATGTGTGAGTTTACCGCATTACGGTGTTTTATTCTAAAAAAAAAAAAAATAAAATGCAAAAAGGAAATGCTTTTTTTTTACCGTATTTCTTTAAATTGTATTTTTGCAATTCATCTGCAGTTGCTTGTTTAGTCCTCGCATTTGGGCGAGCACACACTTGTTATGCAACCACTTACTCGTTTACCCGTAAACTTGTGTGTTTTTTAGTGTGTGTGTGTGTGTTATTTGTTTATAGTTTCGTTTATGTTCTTTGTTCCTGTTTTGCTTTGCACTTTGTCACAGAATTTCAAATTCTTGTGTTTGCATTTTTGAGCATAAAAACAAAATATCCCTGGAGTGCAATAAGTTTTTTTTTCTTTTAATTTTATTTTTGTTTTTGTTTTATGGGGTTTTGCAAATGTACTCGCATGCATGTAAAAGAGTTTTTTTTTTTACTGAGTGATCTTTCTTAGGGACTTAAACAAAACTGTTAAATAAATCGTGAAATATGCTTTATGTGGCTGCATATTTGTGTCAAGAGTATTTTGTTTTCTGGTTGGCTGGCATATTCTTGTTCGTGTTTGTGTGTCTGTGTGTTAAGGGTTTACTCGTTTACTATTTGTTGGGCCTTGTTGAACATCAGCAATAATGTTGGCAACAGCAAGTAACCCAAAGCTTATGCTAAAAAGTATTTTGCCTGCTGCAATCAGCAGGAAATAACCCGTTTGTTTCTTATTCAAAATAACTTAAATATTGCGCAACCGTTAATTTTAAAGGCAAGCTCGTAAATGATTCTTTTTCTAAATTTGTTTGGAATTTTTTTTGGAATTTTTTTTCGTTAGAGTCTGAGATAATCCCCTGTCCACTTAGTATGGCTGCCAAGTCATAGTAGACATGTAGGCAATGAGGGGATATTCGAATTTGCTAAAAAAGTGCGACTAATAGCTTCATTGCAGCTTTTTTATACTCAAGATTAGCGAATGGCTGTTAAAAGTATCGCAACCATATTGGTTGGAGACTAGGGATAATAAAAGAGAAAAAATATGTATGCCAATTCATTCTTTGAAGAAAGCAAGTGACTGACGGCTGAGTCTCGCAGAAATTTTGCCTTATCAAGGGATTCATGACTGGCGGTAACAGAGTTTTGAAACACTCAGTCGAAATGTTTTGAATTTTTGGGACAAAGTTGTTTGGCTTGTAAACAGCGTTGCCATAGCAATATTTCCCTAAAAAAAATTTAGAAAAGGCTAAATCACATCGAAAAAAATAAGCTAGAAAAAAGCTAAAAAGCTACAGCTTAAAATTCAAAATGTTCTTAATTCTTTATTAAATTACGAATATTAATTATAGGGCCTATTCAGCTAAATGCGAACGAATGTTTCGTTCGAGTAATTGTATTGAAAACAGAAATACTACATGAAAATTTGTTTTTGTTTTCAATACAATTATTCGAGCAAACAGGCCTATAATTTTTATAAAAATAATGAAATATCAAAAACTAAAGAAAATAATGTCGTTTTTAACATGGCTTAAAAATTACCACAATCAAAAATGAATTTAATCTGTAGGCTCTCAACTTTCTGGAAGTGTTTTAATATTTTTGGAAAAATTCGTAGTTTTTATTTTATGATTAAAAACGGAAACTGCCAAAATCCTTGAGAACAACAGTCCTGGGGTATGTGGAAATTAAAAAAAAAAATGTAAAATAGTTCCAAGCAACTTCTGAGTAATTGAGCAATAGATTACAAGTCTAGACGACATCTTGCTTAAAATGATATCTGTCCCCTCCCACAATCTTTAATGGTTCGTTGGGAAGTTGCTAAAATCACTCAGAGCAACAGCACTGGGGTATATAAAAAATTCAAAGTAACTTCCGGACGAACCATAGAAGATTGCTGGATAGGACATATATCATTTTAAAGGGTAGGTCGTTTAGATTTGTAATCTACTAACTAAATACACAGAAATTACTTTGACCTTTTTTAAAAAATTTTTTTGAAATTTCCATATATCCCGGTGCTGTTGCTTTGCGGGGTTTTTACAACTCCCCACTTTGCCGAGTTACCATTTACGATTTTGCCCAGGAAAATTACCAAAATCAAAAAGGATTTTAATCTGTAGGTTCTAAGCTTTCCGAAAGTGCTTTAAGATTTTTGCAAATGTTCGTAGTTTTTATTTTATGAAGTAAAACGGAAACTGCCAAAATCCTTGAGAAGAACAATACTGGGGTATACGGAAATTTCAAAAAAAAATTTTAAATAATTCAAAGTAACTTCTGAGTAATTAAGCAGTAGATTACAAAACTAGACAGGCTTCCTTTTAAAATGGGCAGTGAGTACTTGGGCAGTAGATTATAAATTTAGACAAAATGATATGGAATGGGACACCGTAATCTTCTATAGTATTTAAATATTTTTGAGTGAATTCAATTATTTTTCAACTTCAATATTAAAAAATTATATTTAAAATTCCTTTCAGTAACAATTTATTTTTTGATTTTTAATGCGATTTCTATTCTGATATTTTGCTTGTTTTGTCTTACTCAAAAGCGATTAACCTCAGCATTACTAAACGGTAGTACTAGATAACTAAATACCAAATGGAAAAAATTATTAATCAATTAGGAATAAAGGCATTTTTATTTTATAAATTAGAAGTCACATACTCTTCTTCTCTTATGAAATTACATTCGTTCGACCACTTTATCAATTTATATATCAATGTTTTAGCGAAAATATTACTTTAGCTAATTTGATTTGTTTATATATGATTTGTTTTCATTTTCTAAAAAGGCTATTTAAAGCTATTTTGATAAACAAAAAAGGCAAAAAAAAAAGCTAAAGGGTAAATCATAAATTTAAATGCAAGAAAAAAAGGCTAAAATGTAATTTAAATTTAGATACAAGTCATAAGGAAAATAAGATAATCTAGTATTAGAAAGAAAATTTTCAGGAAGAATTACGATATATTGAAGTTAAAAAATGAAAAGTATGTAACGCAAGCAAACTCTTTCAAAATAACTATTTGCTAATTTATCTACAATTACTTTCAATGGAACAAAACTGCTTTTAAACATGGAGTTAGATTTTTATTAATTTCTAAAAAAAATTTAATTTACAGCTAAATTAAAATTTGTAGCCCAGAGATTTTATTTACTCAAAATGTTAAATGCTTTTAATTTAGGACTGTGGCAGCCAACTTTTTGATTAAGACTCTCAAGTCACTTGTGAATATTCCATAGAAGGAAAAAATTCCCTTAATCATAGAATATTATTAAATAAAAGAGAAAAAAAAATTATTTATGATAAGAGGAAAAGTAAAAGAGAACTCCCGGGGAATTTATAATCATAAAAAAGGCTGTCTGATTGCACTAGAAAAGTGAATTTATTTTCTAGCAATTTGTTTTCAATTTGCTTTAAAATTAAATGGAATGGCAGCTCCTACTGCCGGGGAAAGACTTTCTCCAACAATTTCACAAGTTAATCAAATTGGTTTATATTTGTCAATTTATTTTTTAAATCTTTTAAATTTTTCTTTTTTATGATTTTAGTCGTTACCTCAAATAGTCGTTTCAATAGAATATCGCTGTCTCAGTTTCTTATAGAATAAAAATTATAAATAAACACACATTTATTGATAAATAATGATTATGACAACTGGAATACTAATTAAGAGTCTATTGATTGCGACAACTGGCATAGGGGTAAATAATTTTTTTTTTCTTTGAAAAACTAAACCTTTTTTTTAATTTAAATAAAAATATTAATAAATTTGTTACGAATTAATAAATAAATAAGGTAGGGCTGCTGTTTTGTTATTGATAATTGAAAAATGAGTCAATTCTTTGTTTGTTTGATCATTAAAAATTGATTTTTTTTTTTTGGTTAAAAATTATCAGATAAGCTGGACTTCTTAAATGTAGCACAACATGAAAAAGCAAGCACTTTTATATTTCAATTAAGTTTTCTTAATGTCTTATAGTCATACACTTAACTCTTAATTATCTTATTATATTTTTTTATTTTAAATATTTTATTTGCAGATCAATCTCAAGCAAAAAAAAAGAAAAGAAAAAAAAAAAAAAGAATTTGCCCATAAATATAACTGAAAACACGTTCATACTCGCATCTAGATTTGTCAATTGAGAAATATTGCAAAAAGATTGTATAATTTTGATTGCAAGATTGAGACATAAACACACACAAAAACATTTAGCCATGTAGAGCCCCACACACACACATAAATAGACATATACTCTGCCAAACTAAGCCACACACTTCATGCTGCTTTTTCAGGTCACTTTGATAGATTAGCGTAGAGCACATGACATGAAAATGTTTTTCTATTTTATTTTTTATTAATAATTTGTTAACTTTTTAAGATTAAAATCTTTCAATAAACGACAAGCCAACAAACATATAAATCTTTATAAACAAGTTTGGTCGGTAAAACTGTACGAAAAAAGAAAACATTTTCAGCTGGAATTTTATTTCAAGAATTTTTTTTTTTGTTCTATACAAAAATGTTAATTATTAAACAATTAACTAATGAGTAACAGCACAACACATACTTGTTGCTTTACATTTTCTTTTTTCATTTCATTTTAAAGTTTAACTTTTTCTCTTTCTCAATGCAACCGCACCTTTTTGCTTAAAATGCATTCCTTGTATTTTATTAAGCTTTTTTTTTGGTTCGTATTTAAAAACTAATATAAATTGTTTTTGTTGCTTTTGTTATTGTAATTTAAATGTTGTATAAAAATTATACGCACTAGTTGGCCACTGTTAAACACGCATTAGGGTCTTCGAATCGAATTGGTAAAGAGATGTTAAAGCGGCCTGGCATACTTTTGAAGGAGAAAGGGAAAAATAAGGTCCAAAGGATTAATGGAGAACATGGGATAGTCAAAGAGACTTATTATATAAGAACGTAATAAAGCAAAAGCTTATGCAAAACCTCAGTAGAAATGACTGACATACTAATAGAATACTGTAGACATAAGAAAAGCTTTTGTAGTACAGGATAATGTAATATACGAGTACAAAAACCCTGATAACGGGTGGCCCAAATGAGACCTAGTGAGCGTATTGTAGTCCTTTTTGGGGGTCTTGCAGTAGAAGCTGTTGCACAATAGAACTTTGTATGGATACATCTTAAGCTGCATTTATCACAGCAGGTATGATTCTAGTAGACCCGATGGCTAGGGAGTAAAGCCTAGTACTAAAGGACTTGGCAAAATAGATGGTCAAAAGAACTGGATGGAAAAGAAACATGGGGATTAAGGGTACTACGTTACTCAGTTTCTTAGTGGGCATGGTGCCTATAGGCAGGATTTTGCATAGGCTTAAATTGACGGACTCATTGCACTGTCCAGAGTGCCACAATGTAAACGAGAACGTTGAACTAGTGTTTTTCGTCTATCTGAGATTTGATGCCGCAAGGGCTTGAAACAACAATTGAATAGCCAAATTGTACTTCACCATGTGATCCACTTAATGATGGCAACAAATGAGAACTGGAACTACATTAGGACTTACGTATGATTGGTTATTTTTGAAATTCGTAGAGCTTTAACACAGTACGGTTGACTGGACCAACCCATCCCAGCGAAGTTATAACTTAACGGTGTGATGACAAGATCTGGTGAATATTGTGGCGTTGTGCGTTAGAGCCCTCGTGGTGAATCGTGCATACGCAGGGTTTTGCAATAGTAAAAAAAGAGATCTCAAATTAAAAAATGTTAACACAGTAAAACAGTAAAACATTTGGCAGTTGAGCCAAAGACCTTACAATATAAGGAATTTTTAACTATTTAAAAAAACCGTTATGGCTTGTGAAAAAAATCTATCAGTCCAATCATGAAAATTCCCTAGGAAGTTTTTTGTAAGGAAAATTTCGATTTTGGGAAAAAAAAATTCCTTAAATTAGAGAATTTTCTATGTTAAAAAAATGAGGGAAATTTTTATTCATAATTGGGCAGAATATTATATAAAACCGGTTTAAAAAAAACCGGTTTTTGATAAAACCGGGTTTTTCATGTCATAAATATGAGAGAGCGGGTTTTCGACTTTTGTAGAAAAATCAATTACAATAATACTCTCTTGTTTGCACACACTCACACAATTTTATCAGATTGCTTGAAGTTCTTAGCTTAAGTCTTTCGTTTTTTAATAAGAAAAAAATTTTGAAAATTTTTGTTTTAAGTTTTTAAAAAGATTTTTAATTACATAAAAAAAAACTAAATTTATTTTTTAATTACAATTTTAAAGGTTTGTTTTTCGAAATAATTTGAAATTGATTTGATAACAAATCAAAAACAAAAACAAAAAATAAAACCAAAAACAGATAACAAACAAGTTATTATTGATAAATAAAAAATTAGTTGTTTTATTTTACGTCACTACTTGAACAGTATAACCGACTGTGTCCGTATAACAGCAAAGCAGTGTAAACTTGTTACGTTCTTGCGAGTGGTATTCGACTGTTTAATTTTATTTTTAAAACAGCACGTACCAAAAACCTAAAAAAAAAAAACAAAAATAATACAAACAATCTAGAACATGTTTAAGCATTGGCCGAGTGTGCAGTTTTGCAGTAATAAAAATTTGTTTTTACAGCAGTTAAACAAAAAAAGTAATAAAAAATAACTGGTTATATCTAAATTGCCTTCACAGATTTTAAGTTCAAGCCAAAAGTTATGGTTATGTCAGTATTTTTGAATTTAATTACACTTTAGCATGACTGTCTTAAACTTGCAGTAGCCAAAGCACAAGCAACAGTAACGCAAAACGCAAAAATCAAGCTTTAAAAAATAATCTTAGAAAACGCAATAAAAAAACATGAAAACATTTCCTAAGCAAGTCTTAAAAACACGCTTGCAGAGGTGTGTGCTTTTTGCTTTAAAGTAAGCATGGCCAGAGAGGGCATGTAAATAATAATTTCAAAAAAGAAAAATCCTTCTATGGCCATCATGATCATTTTAAGCAACTAAAACTCATGTAAAACTATATGCAACTACAACCATAAAAAAAGTTAAGAAAAATAAAGAAAAATAACCCAAAGATTTGTAGTTAATGTTTGCCAAAAGAAATTATTTCTGCGATTTATTTTATTCTATTTATTTATTTCTGGCTTATAAGGCAGGCAGGAGGCCGGCTCTATGTTGTGGTGTGTTTGTTGTCTTAAGAAAAATAAACAAAAAAAAAAAAAAAGGAAAATTCTTGTAAAAAAATTTATATATTTCATTACAATGGTGACAACAGCAAAATTCGTGTAACAGAAAAACCACAGCCAGCTAATAGCAAAACTAGCCAAACTAGCTGCAATACACTCTTACAAAAAGAAATTAAAAAAAGAGAAGGAAAAAAAACAACTCTTGTAAACATGCAACTAAATCAGCAAGTTTTGTTTGTATTTTGCATTGCCAAAGCCAAAGTTATATTCATAAGTTATAACCAAGGTGTTGTCGCTTATTAATATTTAACAAATGCTAATAAAAAATAATAAAAATTTTACGCATGCTTAAAAATATTTTCTTAATAAAAAAAATTATAATTCAGACACTTAAAAAATAAAAGAAAAGAAATCAAATTGAAAAAGAAAGAAAAAAATAATAATGAGCATTTTATTGCACAAATAAATCTTTACAGGGGCCATTTAAACTAAAATTTTTTTATTTTTTTTCCTTTTTTAAACGAAAAAAAAAAATTAAAGAGAGGCTGACTAATTTTACCGTTTTATTCGAAAACTGTCTTCACGCTAGAAGCTAAATAAAAAAAATTAGAAACGACTTTGGCAACAACAAGAAACATTTAACATTTGCTCTGAGACAATTCTGCTGACTTCCTGCATTTCTACACTGTCCAAAATGGAATTTTGTGACTCTACCTGATCGCCCATGGGCACCATATACCTTATCACTACATTCATTATTTTAATTTTCCATATTGTTGCAGACCATTTATTCTCAGTTCTAGGTTTTTTTAATATCAATAAAATCAAAATATATCATTAAAGTATATAAAAAGTACTCAGCACCGTTTGGATTTGGTCTGTTAGTTGGATTTTTTAATGTTAAAAAATCAGCATATTCATGTTGTCTCTCCAATACCCAATAAACGAACTCCCTTCGCTGTCCATGGTCATTTTTTACTAACCTCGTACTAGCAAACAATAACAATTGTTCAAATGTCAAACAATGACACTTCGAATGGCGCCAAATTTAAATATTGCGTTCTTGTTCGGACACCCTTTATAAAAAGTATTTTTTTTATTTTTAATAATTTTGTTTCTTTGTTCAAAAGCAAAAAAAGCACAGTTTTAGAGTTTTAGGGTTGTTGATATTAAAAAATCAAAAAGTACCACAAAAATCAGTAAAAAGTACCATAAGATCAATTTTACGATTTCTTCTACAGTTTGATTCTTCTGTTACATAACATAAAATATACCACTAAAACTGCTTAAATATAAAGTACTTTTCATATATCTGCTTTTTGGTACTTTTGCTCACCTGAAAAAACTTTTTTAGCCCTTTAATACTCGTTCTACAAATTTCAAGTAGCTTTAGCCGTTTGGGCTGGGCAATGTTGATAAGTCAGTCTGACTGACGTTACTCTTTTATATTTATGTATAGATTGTCATAGAATCGACTGTTAGCGATACAAAAAAAAGTACTTTGGTGCTTGAAATCCAATGTTACTGATTTTAAATTTGAACCAGAAATAATAGCAGTTGTAGGTGTAACAGAAATCAATAGAGAGACTACTACGGTGCTTGCAAACGGTGCAAAGCTTATTTTTTTATGAAAATATTTTTGGGAAACCTGTTTTATTGCAATTTATTTTTTCTTACGCTTATTTTACCTCAACAAAACCGTATTGCTTTTTTAGTTTCGTCTAAAGAACAGGCATTAATTCTTTAAACATTTTTGTGAAGTTATTCATGCTTCTGCAACGTATGTAAGTTGCATAGAACACATTGCTAATAGTTTGGTAATATTTTTGTATATGTGTATGTGTGTGTGTATTATTGCTTGTTGCCTTATCATGTACGTATTTTAGACACAAATATGGTAACTAATCGCATTGCTGTCATTTTGCTATAAACGCACTTGGTTGTGGCCATTTACTTTTTTATTTCTCTTGCAACGTTTTTTTTTTTCTTCTTTTTTTTTATTTAAAAAATAATATTTCATTTTTAGTTTAATACTCTATTTGGTGTTTAAGTATCTTTAACATTCGACAATATTTTCTTTTTCTATTTTTTGTGCAAGCTGGTCTTCCTCTATGTGGATACAAGTCCCGCATTATAGCTGCTGCTGCTGCTTATGTTATTATTGTTGTTGTTGTTAATATTGCCTTTTATGATCTTGTATGCGTAAGTAATAATAAAATTGTTATGTACTAGTATTACATTAAATAAAACAAGATTTTATTTTGTAGTTGTTATAACATGCCACTAACAATGACTTTGACATTAGTAACGGCATTATAATGATAACTTTATAAGACAAAAAACAAAAAACAAAAAAATAAAAAAAGAAACAACAAAATACCACAAGCTGGGCTTTTGGTTTAAAGAAAGACAAAGATTGTCAGTGAAGTAAAAAAAAAAATTAAATAAAAATTTTAAGTTAGCCAGCCCCTCCTTCTATTGAAAAGGTGGGCCGCTGTTTATTTACTCTTATTTAAATACAATAAATTATGGCATAAACACACTCTTTGTAATTACAGATTATGTGTTGACGGTCATGTAATAGTTAGCGATATGAAATTGATATGTCGACCAACTTACTAGACAGAACTTGTACTTGCATTTCAAAAATCTTGACACAGGCCTTGACTCAATGATCAAATTTGTCGTTTAACTCAAGTGTGTATTAGAGCAAAATGTTTTCATTTATTGTTTTTTTTTTCTTACTTAAATAACTAGATGTGAATACTTACAACATTTTTATGCATTTAAGAGTAACTAAATAAGTCGAGAATTTTAAATGAATTTCAAATATTTTTAAATACAACCACAAAAAGGAACTTGAATTTTAATTTGAAAAGCATTAAACTTTAATAGCTCCAAAACGTTGTATGTGACTTTAAAAGGCTATTGCAGCTTTACGCCCGAAAAGGTTGAGTTGAAAATACGTGGGCATATGAAATGTAATTTTTATTGGCCACTAAAAATCTAAAACTTTTGTTATTATTAACACTAGGCTTTTTATTATAAAATATTACACATGTTTGTAGTGATATGTGGCTTTCAGGAATGTTTGTGCAGCCATTGAAATATGTACCGCTACCCAGAGGATTTTTTGCGAAGACTATGTGTTCACTGTTTTACAGCTACGCTTAAAATGAAGCCAATTGATTTGTTCAGTGAGAGCTTTAGCACCTCGCAGCCTAGAAGCTTTGCCTTACGAGACCTTAAGGCCTCACTGTCACTAAGCCACAGAGCATGCATTAGCTGATCCTAATACTTGCTATCTTACACTGGTCATTCGGTAAATCATAAGTGGCAGTACCTTGTGGTTCTGACTTATTTGTGGCATTATTGTTAATCCTGTTTGGCGAAATGAAATTATCTTCCCATATGAAATGTTCTTTTCTCATTTTATTTCACTCAACATCTTTCGATAATTTTAGTGACTTCACTAGAAAAATTACAATATTTTCGATTAAAAAGAATAAAAATTCAAATGCTTTTCATCTTGCAAAGAACGATTTTTCTAAATTAATTTTTATTTATGGTGGAGCAAAAGTCCCACTAACATTTTGACTACGCCATCTTGGTGATGTGACGCTCAAATTTTATTATGGATAAATAAGCCACTCAGTGGGAATTGTTCTGGGGAACACAGAATCCTCAATTAATCCAAGAAACATCATTGCAGCCACTAAAAATAACTTTATGATGGCAATATTATTGGTCCCTATTTTTTGGAAAATGACCAAAGTGTTGGAGTTACTGTTACTGCTGAACAGTACCAAGACATGATTCGACATTTCAGCAAGATGAGGCCACAGTACTCACAGTTCGTTCAACAATTTATTTATTTATTTCCAGAAAGACTGTGGCGAATTTAACAGCTCAGGACTCTTTCTAAGGGTGTTTTTTAAAATCAAAAGTTCATGTGAACAAAACCCAAACGATGCAGCATCTTAAAGACAATATTCGTCACAAAATTTAAGAAATTTAGCCTGAGATATTATAGTATGTCATGAAAAATGCCGAATAGCTGATATCATTTTTAAATCATAACAAAAAAAATTTAAAGACCAAATAAACTTTTTTATGAAAACCAAACTTACTTATCTTTTCTTTGAGCAAAATTAAAGGCCATCAAAATGGTAGCGGCACTTTTGCCCCATTTGATATATTTTTTTTTGCCAAAAATTATGAGTTTTCTTTTGTTTTATTTGTCAACAGTTTAGTTGATGGATGCTTGCAAACAACTTTTTTTCATTTTCAACATCTTCCACGCATTCCTCTAAAATGTGCTCTAGTGTAAAAACCTCAACATTCAGAGACTCATATTAGAATTTAACGAGGAATACTTTTTGTTAATCATTTTAATTTTTTAACACTTCAACTTATAATTCTTTTTTGTCCTTTTTAAATTAGCGGGCAAAAAAGTCAGATTAATTAAAGAGTTAGTGGGTTAAAGGGTTCCACAAAATTGAAGTTTTTCTATCAGAATAAGTAGTCAAAACTTTGTTGTTTCAAAAGAAGTTCTCAAAAAAATATTAAAAATTTTTAAATTCAAATAAAAAAAATTTTATTTTGTCACAACTAGGACGGACACCTTTGAAATTAATGAGCGGTAACAAAGTGAAACGTTAATATGCCAAATGGAATTAAAGCATCAGTGAGCCGGGGAATGCCGAGGTATTAGGCGGGGACATAATGGAATTTTTTTCCAACCCAGTATCTTTTCACTTCTTTAAAATTATGTCTGTTGTTTTCTATTTGAAAAAAATTTTTAAAAATAAATATTTTTTAATTTAATATAAAAATTAGGTTTTTATTTGGCAACTGCTAAGCAGATTTAAAATCGGTAAAAAAAATATTTGAAACCATCCGTTGTCAAAATTACCACAAACTGTATAAACAATGATTTTACTCACTTTGACAACTCATGGTGTCATTTTAACAGCGAATTATTGACAACGACCGGAGATAAATCAGCATCATTTGGTATCAAAATGATATCATACGGTTGTTGAAATGACAACAGGCTGTGTCAATTTGACAGCGCTTGTTAATAGATTGGAAGTTGGTTAAAATATTATTGTCAATTCAACAATGTTCGTTAACAAGTTGAAAAAGAAAAATGTGAGCTTTTTTTCTAAATTGACAACCAATCGTTGTCGTTTTGTACACGTTTGTTAATAATTTGAAAAATTGTTAATAAAATAGACAACGGGATGGTGTCAAAGTGAGCACAAATGTTGTTGATTTTAGGTTTAGTGTACAATTGTGAAAACAAGCTCCAGAGTTAAAGCATATAAAAGGTTATAAAAAAATAATTTATCCTATTTTTTTTTTGCTGTACCACTGTAATTAAAACCTTATTATGGTTGTTACAACAAAACAATTTTTTTTTTTTTTGTAAAGTGATCGTAGTTAAGCTGCTGAATACAAAATTCATTTAAGACCATTTAAAACTACTTAAGGCATTACATGTTGAAACCTTGAATTATATTTTAAAGAAACACACACAATAGCCATAAAACTTAATACTTAAATGGCAGATTGCAAAACTCTTTTCACCTTTTTTTTCTTCTATTGATTATATGAAACCAAAGTTGGACTGAAAGTCAAACAGTTGGTTAGGCAGTCAGTCAATCAAACAATAACATGATTTATTAGAGCTTAATTTAATCCAAATAATATTCACATCAAATAAAATTGTTAATTACTCACAAACACAAGCACATACAAGCAGATGATTAAAGTTATTTCAACTTTTCAGTGTTAATATCATGGTGAGAAGACAACAACAACAAAAAAAATAAATAATTATTAATTGAAAAGCCGACCATCAAAGACCACAATTTATAACAAGTGTTTACAAAGAAAAAGCAAAAGCAGCGGAAAAACAAGTCAATAATAATGAGTTGGCTGAAATTAAAACTTTACTTTGATGTTAAAATAATAAAGGAAACCGTATAGAGAGGGAGAGTAAAAATAATTCCACTATAATTTGTTAATTTGGTATAAATTACACATTAACTTGTGTTTGTTCTTTTTTCTTTTAACAATTTTTTTTTGTAAATTATTCCCATAGTGTTGGGTTTTATGCTGTTTACATTCCAACAGTTTGTATTAAACCTGCATCATCATTTTTTTATTTGTTTGTTTGTAATTTTCAACAGTTTTCTTTTTTTTCTTCTTTTTTGTTGGTTGATGGGTTAAACATTTAATAAACACTTCATCATCTCTAACAGCTGGACATATTTTTCTGCCCAGAAAGCAACTTTATTTATTCAAATTTTTCTTGTCTTAAAGTAAAAAAAAAAATTGTTAAATTAGTTTTAGTTTCTTAGATAATTAAGCATTTAGTTCTTTAAATTTCCCTCCCTCCATTTTGCTTTAAAACTAAATATTTTACGAGGTTTTAGTTGATTTTATTTGTTATAAAAAAAAAATTCATTCAAGAGATAGAATTAAAAATAAAGTTTCTGTGAAATTAAATTGCTGCAGTCCTTCATTCCTACTGTTGATAGTGCAGCGATTGACCTAGATTTCTTACTTGACTTGTTAACTGGTTGACTTATTGGCGCTGGGTTTACGCACTATTTATTTCAGTTTCTTGAAACTTTAGTAAATTTCGTAGGAAATGGAGATTGAGCTAATCTTTCTGGTGATGAAAACTTCAACTCTAATAATTTATTGACAGACCTATTCTTTTAGAAATGCTGCACATTCAAGAATTACTTTAAAATGAATAAGAGTACGTAGAATCATTAGTGCAAATCGTATGTTCTGTGGCAAATTAAGATTATCTTAGACAGACGAACGGATGTGTGAAATAGCGCAGGTAGTCTTTCAAATTGGGCTGCAATTGCTTAGATGATCTACTAGGGTTGCATAGAATTATCCATACTGCAAGCGAATAAATACTTGGCAACATATTCCGAATTTTTGAATCGCACTACTGGTGGCTTATGCTAGTAACTGCGTTAGCCTAACACTTCTAAAAAGTGTAGCGTCTAATAACAGGCTTCAGTGCATATGCAGCCAATGAGAAGACAAGCAAACTCGCAAGAACAGGGGCGGCCAATACATTCATTGGGTCAGAACCATTCTGCGAACTGTCTTGGAGCTTTATTAAGCTCAGTTTTAGGAAGTGGCCAGAAGAAATACTGGCTGGAAATAGTAGGTGTAAGAGTAGCGAAAATATTCATTTCATTCCGATCTCGGAAGAGAGCAAAGGAATTACTTAGCTTGTGACAGGATTCCTGACTGCACATTGCAGCGCATTGAAACACTTGGCGAATATGATAATCAGCCAAAATGACCTCTGCAGGTTATGTAACGAAGATGAAGAGACAGCAGAACACATATTTTGTCACTGTAATGATCGAATTTGAACCCGTTTTCGCTACTTAGGGTAACATTACCTACAACCGTCTCACATGGCGGACAAATTACACAAACCAGTTTCTGAATTCTTAATTAGTGACCAGGTTCCTCTTTCTAATTCTAATCTTAGTCTGTACATATAGAAAACAATTTCGGCTGTAAGAACTAAGTTTCTTACTAATCAAAAATTCAGTTGTAATAACAGAATTTTTGAGCTGAATTAACCAAAGTTCAATACTGAGCAAAATTTAATTCTCTTAAAAATAATTCGAGCTGTAATTTCGATTTTCTATCGTAACAATTAAAAATTGGTTTATCAGATCTTTAATTTTGATTTGAATTTTATAATTATATCCTGAAGAAGCTACAAAAATTGGAGCGAAATATCGATATAAAAATAAATTTTTGAAAAATAAGACCTTAAGCTTAACAAAATATCGATTTTAATTAAAAAGAAAAAGGTCAAATAAAACTAATTAATAAATTTAGTTTTCACTAACAAAGTTGTTTTCCCAGTGTAAGAATTTATTTAAAAATTATTTTGAAACAAAACAACAAAAAATTAAAATAAATGCATCGAAAATTCTTTTGCTGTACAAGTAAATTTAAAAAAAATATTTAAAGAAATAAAAAGAATTAAAAATTTAAAAAACTTAAATCTTGCTTTTGTAAAAACCTAAAGAGCCTCCAACAATCTCCATTCCAGTTAACATTTTAAGCATGAAAAAAGTATCAGCCATCCAGCTACTCATATGCAATTACTAATTGCATTCATGTTAAAAGCTAATTTGCATAAGAACCATTCCTTTTTTTTAATTTCACGTTGCCAGCCGTGTTATTAAAAGTTCTGGAAAATAATTACGCATCATTTTCTACTGTCTTTCTTGAGTATTTTTTATTTTGTGTTCTTTTGCTGCGATTAAATAGAATTTATTACAACTTGTAGAAAATCTTAATTTGATTGAAATTGAAACGTTTATTATGCAAAGTGTACTTTGCGTGTTTGCATGTGTATGTGTAAGTCAGTATTTTGCTGAACAAATTCCCAGTTGGCCAAAGCATAGCAATTTTATGTGACATATTTTTTATTTTTTTTAACTTGAAGTGTTTTATTGAATAATCGAAAGGTTTCTTGGGAAGTTTTGAAAGCAAACATACAAGGAAAGTGATTTTTCGTTATGGTTAGTCTTGTATTGAGATATTAAATTTAATATTTTATTTTATTAAAAATTAATTAAATATTTATTTGATAAAAATTACGTTGTTTTCAATTAAAATATTGAATATTTTTTTTGTGTCAGCAGTCACTTTAAACTTAACTAGAACTTCTTAGTGAAATTGAGAAATAATTATTTTGAATGGTATGGGTGTATGTTATGCTCATGCATTCAGTTAATCTTCAATTCCTTTTTAACCCCCAACAACTCTCAAATTATATTGTCAACCGTTGAAACATTCATTGAGCAATAATTGTTATAACATATTGCTCAGCAATTATGTTGGAGATATGTTGTCAAATTGAATTGTCAATTTTTGTGAAAAATTAAAAACCTGCGAAGCTAATAAAAAATTAAATAATTCTTTAACGACATAATATCCATTAATTGCTTTAAAGCAATAAATAGTTTAACGTTCTTATTTTCAAATCTCATTTAATGTTTTTAAAAACTTTTAATTTTATGTTCTAAGACATTGACATTTAATGGCAATCAAATTTTACAGTTGCTACGTTAATAATTGCCAAAGATATTGCTCGTGTGGTTGGGGGGTTAAGAAGCTAAAGGCAGCAGTCTTAAAGACAAATTTATGCATTTGTGCGTTTCTTTTTGTTTTCTTTATGAAAAAGTTATTGGGGCTTGAAAATATCTTAGACTAATTAACATTAAAAAATAAAATTTATTTAAACATACAGTAAGTCAAAAGTTAACTAGTCAGCTGGTTTGCCAGTCATAATGATTTTTTATTTTAATTTAAAAATTCTAATTGCAACCATCATGGTAAATATTTTAAAATTATTAAATTGTCAATTGGGTAGTGGCAATGACTACTAGTACAAGTACAACAACTTTATGACGAAGGCGATGTGATGTGGTGATAAAAAAAATGTTAAAAACAACAAGGCATCATTATCATTAAATTAAACAGCTAAAACTACAGTGCTGGCAGCAATAATAGTATACGCATACTCATACTCATGGCATTCCTATGAAAATAGCAAACAAACAAAAATAGTACACAAGCTGCAAGGTAAACATTATTTTAACTAAAGGTTCTGCTCTTTAGTAAAGAACAAACTTAAAAAGTAAGTTGGTGTGTCTGTGTGTGTGTAAGTGTGTTTAATGATGAAATGTGGCATGTATGCTAAACGTAGTTTGGCTTCCGCCTTTTGTTGCATCTTTCTTTACATTTTTAAATGTTGTTTCCAAGCAAAAGTTTAACTTGGAAAATGTAGTAATTTTCAATTTGCCAATTGTTGCAAAAAAAAAAAATAAGAAAAAGAAAAAGCAGAAGAATAATGCCATCGTCACACTACCAGTTGCCATCAACTAAAGCATACAACAACACACCACCAACCATTTTATCCCAACACTGACACTGTCTCTGCCACTGCCACTGCCACCATCGCCAAGTTTATAGTTTCTTTTATGGTACTTATACCATAAATCTACCGTTATTTATGCAATATGCTGTTTGCAACAACAACATCAAAAAGAATAAAGAAAAGCTACGTACTTAAAACCAACAAAAAAAAAAAAAAAAAAAAAAAAATTGGCTGGAGTTTTTCTTTTTTTTTTCTTTAAAATAGTCATGAGACAAACGGCTAAGAATAATTTTTTTTTTTTGTTATTGTTGGGCATAAAATATAAATTTTTTTTTCTTTCTTTCTAATGTTTGTTACTGCCACAATATAAAGTATGTACATGCCGCATTATTACATCATTAGTTGTTGGAGTATGTTTTTGGCTTTGTTTGTTTGTTGGTAAGTGTGTATGTGTGTGTTTTACTGCTGCCGTTTTATTAGCATGAATTGTATGTGGGTAAAGATCATGATTTTTCTTACAAGAAAATCTGCACTTAAACAATAAAGAAACAAAAAAAAAAAGAAAAGGAACAAAATGTGGTTAAAGAACTAAACAAAAATTGCGACAATTTGTTGCTTTAGATTTTTTTGTTTTTGCTTTAAATATAAATTTTACAGATTTCTTTTTTCTATTGTAAACTTTTTGGTTGGCTCGTTTCTTGTGTGCTTGTGTACCTACAGTGATTGATGATTATTAAAATTATAGTTCTTAATTTGAATATCTCTGCATCTTTGCGTGTGTTAGGTTTGTTTATGTAGTTGTAATATCCCCAGTCAATTAGATTTTCTTTTGGTTTGACTTTAAATGTCATTTACATATTGTTGGCAGTTTTATTTGTCAAGCCTGGCTTAGCTGGCTAATTTAATTTTTATTGTTGTTTGTTGTTCTTCTTAAATAAATTGTTTTGTTTTTCTTGAAGAACTCTTGCGGAAGAGGTAACAGCAGTTCAGAACAATAAATTTCTTAATATCCATTTTTTAAATAATTTTAAATTAATACAAATTTTTAAGCAACATTTAATTAGTTGTTGCTTAAGCTAAGGTCACATTATACAGACATTTGTCGAAACAAAAATTTATTTTACACTGCAGTCACACGCTCAAGTTTTTTTACAATTCTCTTTCAAGAAATTTACACATACTGCTTGTCAAAATTCACAAAAATTGAAAGCTGTGACGTAGGCTGCACGCAATTTCAAAGCAAGTTTTTCAACAAGATGTATTTTTTTTCCTCTTCCACCGACAGTTTTGTTTCGGCAGCAATAGAGTTATATGCCTTAATTTTTAAATCATTCCGTCTATATGCAGGAATATTCATGTTCCACATGAACTCAAAACGTCGTTATATTTGTTTAATTTGTTCACAAACATATTTTCAAAAAACAAAGCAATACTGGCGGCAGAATAAGAATTCAAATTTGTAATAAAAAAACTGCAGTCAGCTGTTTTCTTGACTGTAATTTGAAACACTCAATTGAACGAAAAATTTAAAGCAAGCTCTCAGCAAATTTTAAAAGTGTGAGTGTATTGGTAAAAAAATGAGAGAAATTTTAAAAATTGAATGAAAACTTGATCGTGTGAACCCCAAGTTAGATGCAAAGTTTTTTCTTGTGTCAACTGTTTAAAAGCGGTAAACATACAAAACGCTAAATATACATTAGCGTGAAATACAACTTATTTTTGTTCTATTGAAACCATAAAAAAGACATGATGAAATTTAGAGGCATAATGCTTTTTGAGAATAGAAAACGCCAAGAGTTTGTGCAAAAATTGCATTGAATTAAAGAAAAAAATTTTCTTTATTTTATCATACTAAAATCTCTTCTTAGAAATTATAAATTATTAAGGCTACAATTTCATAATCAACACATAACCAGGTTTTGATTGTAGCTTAAATGTAAACATACCAGCAAAGCAAATAACGCATGATCTATATTAAACTTGCCTGTCAATTTTAGTTTTAAAGTCTACCCAAAAAAGGATAATTTTTTAGAGTCACAAAAAAACTTAGGCCAAATTGATAGAACAACTTCTAGAGAATTGTTTAAATTTTTTCATATAAAAAAAATTTTTTAAAATCGAATGCAAGAATTTATACTCTGACCTTAATTACTGGTGATCCTTAAAATTGAACTTCAATAAATTAAAAAAAATGCTAAATCTTACCTTAGTTGCTGGTTAATATTTGACTTGCTTTTTAAGAACCTGTAAAAAATAGAAAAATTTATTTTTATTAATTTTTTTTAGCAACTAAAAAAAATTATAGAAAAAAATTAAATTTTAAATGATTAAAAAAAATTTCTTACTTCATTCTTCATTCATTTATTGATTTATGTTTTGTCAATTGTGGTTGGAGGTTGTTAAAACGAATACAAAAATGAAGAAAATCTTTAAGAAAAACTTTCTTTAAACAATTAAACCACCATCACCAGCACCAGCAGCGCCATGTGTACCTGGTTTATTTATTATAAGCCACAGCGAAAGCACAAAAAAAAATAACAAAAAAAATCTCTCAAATATGTATGTGCAGGAGGTTATTGTTGCTATTTCTTGGCGGCATTTGTGTCCTTTAAATACTGAAATGTTTACTTTGGAAATGCCTGCATGAAAGTATATACCAGCAGCTTGGGCACTCTACTGTTTTGCAATTTTAAGGTATTTAAAAATTAAATAATGGCTTCAAGCAATGCACAACATTCAAATTATAAGTAATTAAGGTTGTACTTAAATAAATGATACGCTACATTTGGGTGGTGATATTTTTTGGTGAAGTAAGCTAATACTCTTCAACAAAAACCACTTACTCGAATTTATTTAAAAGAAATTATTTATTCCAACAGTCTTATTCTTTAATTCATTAATTATTTATTACTACTGGGGTCGTACTATTGATTCCGCACGGAAAGTAAAATTTTGCGGAAAGAAGTAAGGATTGATATGCAAATTGCTATTATTCATTACTGCGAAATGATTTTTTTATTTTGAATTATTTTATTTAATTGTGAATTAAAAAGTTATCTATTGTGAATGAATTGTGTTTTAACCTTTGATGATGAGAAAAAAAATTAAATTTTTTTAACATTAAAATAAATTTTAAATAAAAGAAAATTAATTTTCAATAAAGAAAACCAAATTATTTTTAAAAAATAAAACAAATTAAGCTAAATCACAATCTATTTTTGCTATTTTTTTAAGTTTTGATCTTGCCGTTTGTTTTCCGGCAGAAAATTTAATGTAAAAATGTATCTATATTGTGGAATGAATATTTGCAAATTTTACTGCCCCACACAAAAAAAAAAACTTTCTGCAACTGGGGAACAGAATAATTAGACCCACTACTTATTAATGGTCTCGTAGCATAATTAGTTCTACAAAAATTACAACATTCGTAAGGAGTTAGGCACTGTGCTGAACAAAAGGTCGCGGTGCGATTTTAGCTCATAATGATAATAATAATAATTATTAAGAACAAAAATTAGATTTTGATTTGAGGAAATATTGACAAGTTTGACACAAAAAAAAAAGTTTATTTCGCAGTAAAACCAGGAGAGTGCAAGAATACAAAAATAACAACATTACAAAAGGGATCGCAATAACTTTCATGATTAATAAAATGATTGCTTGCACCATTGCCAAAAGAATTTTAAAAGAAGTTGTTACTCCAGCACTGAGAAACGCACAGGACTCATAAGTTTTGCATTAACCATGTCAACTGAGCACTCAGTCTAATGGCGATTTTCAATATATCGACTTTGAAAAAGCATTAGACACATTGAACCACAATGTCTTATGGAGTGCACTGACATGCTTATCCTAATGATTCAAAGCATTTGGCATGAAAATAAATAAATCAAGCAAATCTCAGATCAAAAATGTGTTCTCTCGTCACTTCTATTATACATTGTACTCGACCCTAACATGCACACAGAAAACAACTTCGGTTGTGAGAACTAAATTTGTTTCCAATCAAAAATTCAGTTGCGATAATTGAAAGTTTTAATCTTGACAATAGAAATTCGGTTTTACAGCTTGAAATATTTTTAACAGAACTGATTTTTGGTCTGTATTATCGACTTCTAGTTGCTTTAACTGAAAAATTTGATTATCACAAATGAATTTAGTCAGGAATAGCAGCTTATGAAGGGAAACGAAATAAATGCCAGTTGCAATTGAAATAAAAAAAGAAAGTGGACAGCCAAACACCATCACCATTACATCGAATTCACAAGGCTTGTGCATACATGGAAAAGCCAAATCGATATTGAAACTGCTGCCATGAAATAAAATTACCTGTGCAAAACAAATCACCATGGACCGTGTTTGTTGAGGCCCTTTGCTGCTTATAGGAACGAATTAAAAAAGCACATTCATTTGCTTTTTCTTTCTATCGAAATCAAAAAATGTTTTAGAGAGAAACAAAATCTTTCATCCACCATTTAAGTTTTTTTAATTTTTTTCTTAAAGAACTATAAACAATTTTTGCCAAAGGAAAAAAAATATTTGGAGAAAATAAAAAATTTCTTATTAGAAATTTGATATCTGGCTACTATTTTATTCAACATAAAATTGATATTAAAAAGCCAAACATAACAATCATGGTCTATAAAGAAGACTTAATGAATTCAATAAATAAATAAAGATTAAAGAAGTTATTGGAAATTCTCAATTTGTTAAAATTCTCAATTTGTCGAAGAAAAAAAATGCTAAAGCTCAAAAATCTTATTTATTTCGTGAGGGTGCTTAAAAGGTTTTAACTAAATTTTAAATAATGTTCTTTTAGATTTTTTTAAATTTATTCGCTGGCCCAGTATATAAAAATCTAAAAAGCTTAATTCACTTGTAAAGATAATTTGTATATTCCTTAAACAAAGTATTTAGACATAAACAAAATGCCAATACTAACCGCTTAAAAATATTTTATTTACGCAATTTAGTTCTAGGCATCATGAGGAGTCTTAATTAACGCTTTTAGCAAGTGCTACACTTTTTACTCCAATAAACATAATTTTTTTTTTTTTTTTGCATTATGGCCCTGATACCGAATCTTAAAGTAAAAACTACAATGTGGCTTTTTTATTATCTTCACTTCTTTATGTTCTTTAATTTGAAGCCAGTGATAGAGATGACTGGCAAAGTTTTAGGTATCTTTAGAGATAGTAAGGGCTGGTATTTGTTTTTAAAATAATTAAACACTTAAAAAGCTTTTGATGTCTTTTTATTAAATTTGTATATTAAAGTTCGTGTCTGAAGTCTTTTTTATTTTCGATAATAAATTTCTGGCCTTAAGTGTTTTCTTCATGTTTGATAATTAAAAAATGGTTTCTTATGCCTTAAAATATCAAAGACAATAAAGTTCGGTTCCTGACTCTTTTATATTTTTATGAAAATAAAGTTAGTTTTTTAAGTTTTTGTTCTAGTCTGTGTCTCAACGTCTTCTTTGCTATTTAAAACTTAAAAAAATTTTTTTTTCTTAATTTCCATAATAATAAATTTTCTGTCTTAAGTCTTTCGTTATTACTTGATTTTGAAAGTTCGTATTTTAGTCTTTTACTTCTGTTGGGTAATAAAGTTCGTTTTTTGAATTTTCTACGTAAACTTTGTGTTTCCAGTACTTTGATGTTTTTTTAATATTTCATTTAGTGCCTTCAATTTTTTTAACTTTTATGATAAAGCTCATCTTGTTAGCCAGTTTTTTATTCTTTTTGTCTTTAACTTCTTTGCTTCTATTCCAAATTAAAGTTTATGTTCTGAACCTTTTATTCTTGTTCGAAAATAATATTTGTTTTTCATCTGTCTTGAGTTTTTACAACAATAAAGTTTGTACCTTAAGTCTTTGGTTTCTATTCGATATTAATGCTTGTCTTAAAAGTTCTTAACTGTTATGATAATAAAGTTTGTATCTTATGGTAACAAAATTCCTATATTTTTAGGTCTTATGAAATAAAGTTCGTATTCTAAGTCTTTTGAATTTTCAAGTTCGTGTCTGAAATATTTTGTTGTTTTTTTTTTTAATATTAAAGTTCGTGTCTTAAGTTTTTTTTACCGGTTATGCTAATAAAATTTGTATCCTAAGTTCTTTAGTCTAGTTTTTTAAGTCTTTCGAATTTATAAAACAATAAAGTTTGTATATTAAGTCTTTTGAATTTCAAAACAATAAATGTCGTATCTTAAAACTTTTGTTTCAGTTCGCTACTAAAGTTTGTGCCTTAAGTTTTTTTAAACTATTATTTTAATAAAGTTTGCCTGGTAAATCTTTGACTTTTGTACGATATTGGTGTTTCTTAAGACAATAAAGGCCGTGTGGTAAGACCTTTAATTCTGTTCGCTTTTAAAGTTCGCGTTCTAAGTGTTTTAAAAGTTCGCCTGTTAAGTCTTTAACTTGTATGAGATATTGATGTTTCTTATCCTCAGTTCGCATTCTTATTCGATAATAAAGTTATTATTGAACTTCTGTTTTACTTCTCTTAATTTTTATAACAATAAAGTTCGTGTCCTAGAATTTTAATCCTTTTCGATATTAATTTTTGTATGTATTTAATTTTTTTACTTTAATGCGTTGACGTTTCTCTAGTCATTTTTCAGTACACATTTTGAACAAAAATTAAATTTTTTTATGTTTATAAAAAAGAGATAAAAAATAAGTTTATATTTATAAGAAACGGTGTACTTTTTTCACATAAGTAATGAAAGTAATGAAAATTCGGACAGCATGATCGTCAGATGCTTTAGAAAATATTTTATTTGAATAAATAAATCTCTTTATTTCTATAAAAAAAACTATTTTTTATTAAACAAGTGGCTTCAATATTTATTATACTGAGTGATATATTTTTCATAATTAGATATTAGATAAATAAATTAATTTTTTAACTAATTTATATTAAACTGATAGCAAATAGCTTTTATTTTTTTATTATTTACTTTCATTACTTTTGTTTTTATTTTTTTAGCAAAATTTAATTTAATTTTATACAAATTTTTTAACAAATTTTTGTAATAGAAACTTTGTTAAACTTTAAAGCTTTTTAGCGCTTTTCAAAGCCAACTTTAGTGTGCACCTTTTCTAACTTCTTTTTCTATTAAAAATGTTTGCCATGATAAAATACAATTTTTTTTTTTGTTTTTTATTTTAAAACTTTTGTGTAGATGGTTTTTAGTTTAATTTTTATTTTTTTTAAGTCTTGGTTATTGGCTGTTTTTTTTTTCTTCCTTTTTTCTTTCTTTGTTATTTCTATTGCTGCCTATTAGTTAGCTGGTTGGATATCGATAATTTATGGTAATAAAATAAATTTTCTAAATTTTATCTCTAACGGTTACGTTCCTTTTTTGTTTCTTTTATTTTTTAGTGGTTAAGGTCATGTTATTGCTTTTGATCTTTACGATGAATTAAACGACAACAACAGCACACACACACACAAAATATGGACATATTTTAATTGCACTTAAGTTTAGCAACAACAACAACAACAAACACAATATATCAAATGATTTATTTAAAGCAATATTGCAGCATTAAACAGCAGCAGCAGTAGCTAGAGTTAGAAATTATAGTGGAATGTCAAGTGATAAATAGTCTTTGATGTTAAGATTTTATTTTTTCAAGAGAATAAAAACAATTAAAATCTTTTAAGCTTCAAAAACAAGAAAAAAAATAAATAAATAAATTCTGAATAAATAAAATCTTAAAATTTACAATAAAATAAAAAAAAAAATTGAGTTGAAAGGAAAAGATAAAAATCATTAGGAAGTCTTTTACTATACAACAGCATGGATTTATTAAACTACTAAAATCTGTAATTTTTTGATTTATTAATAAGCCATAACAGCATCACTACCTGAAAGATACTTATAGCAGACTGATGAACTTCTAAAATAATCATACAATTTTAAAAAATATCTTGTTTGGAGGAAAACCATCCCAGACATTGGATATCTTAAGTAACTGCCAGCGTTGCTAGGACTTTAAAAAAATTAAGCTATATTTCCCTAAAAACGCTAGACAAGGTTAAATCAAGCCAAAAAAAAGCTAGAAAAAAGTTAAAAAACTAGACCTTAAAATTCATAATTTTCTTAATTCTTTATTACATTAAGAATATTAATTATAATTTTTATAAAAAAAATTTTAAATATCAAAAACTAAAGAAAATAACGTCGTTTTCCACATGGCTGGAGAATTACCAAAATCAAATGGGAATTTAATCTGTAGGTTTTAATCTTTCTGGAAGTGTTTCAACATTTTCGAATAATTTTGTAGTTTTTATTTTATGATGCAAAACGGTAGTTTCAAAAAAATTTTAAAAATAGTCCAAAGTAACTTCTGAGTATTTAGGCAGTAGATTACAAATCTAAATGACCTTTCCTTTATAATGATATATATCCCATCCCGCAATCTTCTATAGTTCGTCCTTAAGTTGCTAAGATCTGTCAAAGCAACAGTACTGGAGTATACGAAAATTTAAAAAAATTTTTAAATAATCCATAGTAGCTTTTGGACGAAATATAGAAGATTAAGGGGTAAGACTTATACCATTTTAAAGGGAAGGCTGGTTTTGTAATCTATTGCTCAAATACTCAGAAGTTACTTTGGACTATTTTTAAAAATTTTTTGAAATATCAATATACCCCAGTGCTGTTGCTTTGAGGGATCTTTACCATTCCCTATTTTGCCGAGATACCATTCCCTACTTTGCCCATAAAAATTACCAAAATCAAAAAGAAATTTAATCTAAGCTTTCTGGAAGTGTTTTAACATTTTCTAAAAACTTCGTAGTTTTTATTTTATTACCCAAAACGGATACTGCCAAAAGCCTTGAGAATAACAGTCCTGGTGTATATGGAAACTTAAAAATTTTTTTTTAATAATTCAAAGTAACTTCTGAGTAATTGAGCAATAGATTACAAAACTTGACAGCCTTCACTTTCAGATAGGCAGTGAGTACTTGAGCAGTAGATTATAAATTTAGACAGCCTTAGCTGCTTTTGGCAGACTTTTAGTTGTTAGAAAAGCTGTCGCTGAACAAGAAGCTAAACCTTGAACAGGGAACTTATGGAATGTTTAAAAAAAAAAAGATCTATGGTTGCAGTAGATGGGACGTTGACCAAACTGTTTACCACTTTTTGTAATCTATTTGAAAAGACTTTCTAAAACATTTTCTTGTCACATAAAAACTCATTTCAGTTTCAAATCAATTAAGTTTCAATTGGTAGTTTAATTTGTTAGTTTTTTGTTTATTTAATTTGTTTTATCCAAAAAAAAAAAAAATTAAATAAATTAAAAGTGTAAATTTTGTAATTAAAAAGCTTTCGTTTCACTAATTCTCTTTTATAAAAAAAATAGTTTGTTAATCATGAAATGAAATCTTACATTCCGTAGTTTCAACGTGATAGTGATTGATTTAAAAATCTGTCAAAATTGACATTATTTGTTGTTTTATTGTCGTATTTTATGTCACGGTTATTTACTAAAACGTTTCTTTTTTCTTCTTTTTTTTTCATTTAAACAAAACGTGTTTCAATTGTCTTACTTTTCTTTTGTGTGTCGGAGTAATTGCGTTCATTGATTTACAGTTATTTTAAACAAAAGATTTAAGACATGAACTTTCCTACACCATTGAAATGAAATGAAAAAAAAAACATAAAAATTAAAGTGAAAAAATTTTTTGTAAAAGCAATTACACGTTTAAAAAAAATATAGGAGCCGAAAAAAACGTTAATGCTCTTATCCAACAAAAATTGAGAAAGACTTTAAAGTAAAATTTATAAAAAAAAGAAGTATATTTTAAAAATTTCAATATTTTTGACTTTTAAAAGTCGACATTCAGATCATGTCATTATAAGTATGTACGAGTATAAGTACATAATTATTCATTGCGTTCTGTGATTCCGCGATATAGATAAATTTTTATATTTAGCTATTTTTGCACAGAAAGCAGACGGAAAGACCACAATTGTACGAAAAAATTCAAAATTTCAAAAGAATAAAATGCTTTTTAGCCAAATTTGTTTAGTTTTTTGAAAATGTTTTTTTTTAGTTTTATTTATTGAAAATAAGCTTCGCAGTTTAAAAAATCAGCTTCAGTTGTCATACTTTTAAAGTTGACTTGAATATTTTTAAATTTAAGTTTAAGTAAACAAGTGAAAATCCTTAACAATTCTTTAATGGAGTTTAAATGTTGCTTAAGTAAAAAAAAAAAAAAAAAAAAAAAAAAAAAAAAAATTAGGACAACTGGTGAATGTCAAGTTTGTGTCTTAAGTCTTTTGTTTTTCTATAGAATTTTTTCGGAACCTTAAAGAAAAAATAGTCATTTTAATGACAAAAATTAACACACACAAACACATTTAATTTGTTTACCCAATAAAAAAAAAAATTTGGAAAAAAAATAATTAAGAAAAATGCAAAAAAAAAATTTCTTAACTTCAATTTACGCTTTTCCACCAAATTAGCTGCACTAACGGCGCGTGCTAAAGCAAAACAAACACAAATTTGTTTTATAAAAAAAAAAGAAACAACAAAAACTAAGCTAATAAAAAGCTAGCTTTACAACAACAAAAAAAACAAAACACAAGCATTTGTACTAAAAAAATGTCCGCTTAAATGTAGCTGATTTTTATCTTGTCTAGTGTTTTTTGCCTGAGTAAAAGCAAAGTTTTTCTTAAAGCTTAAATAAGCACTAGAAATAGAAAAAACTCATAATATTCGTAGCAGTGAGCGATAGTAGTTCATTGTTGTGCCATGCAATTTAAGTTAGAAAAGTTTTGAATTGTTTGTTTTTGTTTTGTTTCACATTACTGTTCTCTTTCCCAGTACCACAAAACTTTACTTTAATTTTTTATTGTTCTTGTTATTATTATTGTTTATTTTGTATGTTAAGGCGGCAATATTGTTTTATTGTTATTAAAATTTGTAACAACAGCATAAAAAAACGGCAATAATACATGGCAAAAAACGTTTTCAAGTGTGCCTACAACATGTTTGCTTGTTTGTTGGTTTGTTAGTAACGAAAGTTATTTATGAGACCCTTGCCAAGCAACTAACAAAATCCAATTGTCAGTTTTTCAAAGCAAAAGACTTTTTTTTGTTGTTATTATTTTCTAAATATGTATTTTGTTTGAGTGTAAAGAGTCTGTGTTTACTGGTTTATGCGTCATCGAGTGTTAATAATTTATTCTTAATAAACTGTAGTTTGTTTATTACAAATGCAAACAATTTATGTGTTTGTTGGTATGAATTTATGAATGTTTGTATACCAGTAAGTGCAAAGCGAATAAATAGTTTGCAGTGGGTGTCAAAATCAACATGAAATACTCGTGCATGAATGCATTTACTCGTTCATATGCATACCAACTTATAATATTACAAATAGCAAACACTAAAATGTAAGGAGTTTACAGAGTAAACAGTAATATTTACACTGACTTCACAACCTATACCACTAATAAAAGCCCCACCAACACCACTCCGCCATAGCCCTCATCTTAACGTCATTACATCACAAGCGAGTGCAGTTGAAAAATAATTTGAAAAACAAAGCATCTCTTAAAAGCAAAAAATTCTAAAAAATAAATAAAAAATTTTAAGCTCTCAAATTTGTTTTTCAAACACTTTCTTAAGCATACAGCTCCAAGTTGTAGACCTCTGGCTGAAAATGCCAGCTGCAGCTTTTTGAAGCTAAGGTTTTTTTAATAAACAACTTTTTCTTGGCTTGTCAAAAATCGCCATGCGATTTCCACACTTACAGCTTTGAACACTATCCACTCATTTACAGGGGCTACCGCATGAGTCATGACTCTCCCTAACAGAGTAACAGCCAAAAAATTTTATTTTCGAAAATAAATTTTTGGCGAGCCAGAAAAACAGAAAATTTTTATTTTTTTTTTTAATTCACGTTTTTTAATGATTAAAAGAGGTAAAGAAAATTTAAAAAAATGTTTAAGTGGGCTCACCAAAAGGCTAGTAGCCTAATTAGCAATTTAAAATATTTTTCTAATAGAGCCCACATCGTGGCCTCCGCCACATCAAGCAATCGCATTAAAATTTATTTTTTTTTTTTTTATTAAAATCTGGGGTTTTAAAAAGTTTAATTGAAATGTAATTTAAAAAAAAATCTTTTGTTTAAATTATTAAATTCTTTTCAGTTGCCCTTCGTGTTTCTTAAAAAAAATTTCATGCAGGCAGACTGTGTCTGTTTTGTTTCGTTCAGAGGGGCTTTCAGTCCGTCCACTTTTAGGGTCGATGACTTTTTTATTTGCGTCATGCTTTAAGTTCGACTTTAAAAAAAAAAATTTTTTTAAGAAAGAAATGTTTATAGGCGAGTAGCTCAACTTTAAGTTAGAAAAAATTCTAAAGCATATACTGCCTTCTCTTACTAGATTATTTGCTCAATTTTGTGCTATACCCATGTGGCTTGCATTTCATATCTTCTTCTTTTTTTTTTTTTTTTTTTTTTTTTTTTTTTTTTTTTTTTGCTTAAGCAAAGAATTTAAAACACCAAGAAGCGTACCTAAATAAAATACACAACAATCTGCAATTATATTTTTATTTAAAAAAGAAAAAAAAAAAAAGATAAAATAACCTTAACCACCATCTACTCATACTCAAAAAGCAAACACACGCTGGTAAACTAAACAAAATGTTACTAATAATGATAATTACAAAATAAAAAGCAACAAAATTAAACAACAACAAATTTGCATATTCATTGCCACTTTATGCAAAAATTTTACCTGTTACCAGCAAGTTAATATTATTACAGATAAGACACTTTGTTAAAAGTAATACTGCTCGAAATGTAGAATTTTTTTTTTTTCATTTTCTAATTTTAATTTGAGGCAAATAAACTTGATAGAAAAAATTAAATTACAATTTTTTTTTTCTTTTTTACTCTACTAAGCTAAAGTGTAAATAAGGGCGTAGTGCTTTAAGGAAACTTTAAAAAATAAAACAATTTTAGTTTTCGGAAATTTAGCTTTAAAAAACTCTTAGTAAAAATTAAAATTTTACCACAAATAATATGGTTTTTTGCTTTAATGAATTATATTAAAAATGTTTTTCATAATGATTATCCCCCTTATCCAAAAAAAAAAAATTAACGTAGACTTTAATGTCGACGTCAACGAAATTTTTCATATAATTTTACTTTAAAGTCTACGTTAATTTTTTTGGATAAGAGCATAAATATTTAATTAAATCAACTAGGGGATGCCCACAGAAATCATAAAGTCATAAGTTTTAAAAAATAACACAAAAAAAATATGACTGCTGTGAGCAGCCCTATGATAACTTCAAAAGTACCATTAAAATTAATAAAAAGTACCAAATTACCTCTTTTTAAAATTTATTTTGTTCAGGATTATTTGATTCTAGTGCTACAATTTTGGACTTGGAAATAAAATAAAATTTACCACTAAAAAGTTGAAATATAAAAATACTAAACGTATTTCTTGTTTTTTTTGGTACTTTTTTTCAGTTTAAAAAAAAATTTTACAAATTAATTTAATGTGCATCATCAATTTACTTAAAGGTGCGAGCAAAGAAAAAATATGACTGAATATGGTTACCGCAAACAGAGTTTGCTCTCCACAAAAATACTATTGTTATTTAGTTTGAAGTACCTAAACATTATTATGATCACGATAAACATATTTCTAGTTATTTTTAACCGTACTATGGTTACCGTCATAAATTTAGTTGAATTTATTAACAAATATGTTTATATAATAGCAAACTAATATTTTATTACTATTCGCTTTTATTTAATTTCTTTTATTCTTTATTTTATCCATTTTCTTCTTTTCTAAAATTAGTTCTAAGTATTTTTCTGTAACTCTACTTTCTGTTTTTTAAGAATGAGGACTCACTCTCTTGTTAGCCGTTAAGCAATAAAGTTTGAATAAAACACTAAGAAAAATATAATATGTAAATTAATTTAAATACATAACTCGTGCTATGATTACCATGACCATAATACGGTTGATAGTAAATTGTTTTCTATTTTTTCTCTTTCTCCAACACATAAGTAAAACCAAAGCTTGATAGCTCAAACTCAGTTGAGTTTTGTAGCTGAGTTAATGCTTCTTAACTGCATATGCTCTGGTTCGATTAAAGGTAGACTTAAATAAATTTGAAAAATAAAGCAACCCAGACGTGAAAATAAATAAGAATTAATAGAAACGAAAAAATAAATAGAATAAATAGTTTTATTTACATAAAATATTTATCTTAAAAAAAAGGTACAACAAAATATTTATACAATTTAATATAAAAATATTGGGTCTTAGTCACACTAAAAACGACTTATAATTTTTATAAACAAAAGTCAGCTCTTAATAAAAGCCAACATTTTGTGACTATGATTATGGCCCATTTAATAAAAATTGTGTATAAAATATTAAAAAAATAAATTTCGACTTTATATACCCGGCGTTGAACCGCAACATCTGCAGTTGACAGGTATTTTAAAAATAAAAATGATTGGATGCAATCTAATCACACTATGTTTCCACCAGAATATGGGTGCTCTCAACCATATTTTTTCTTTGTGTGTACATTTATGGGAAAAGTAGCAAAACGGAGTACATATTTTATCCCATATTTGTTTGACTTTTAAACAAACTTTTTTAACAAGCGAAGAATACAGTTTAATTTTTTTGTTCTGATTAATATTTTTTTTAAATAAATGGGGTTAAAAAACGTACCAGCATTTGTGTTTTATCCTTTTTTATATCAGATATAAAAAAAAGAGCCAAACACGCAACTAGAGTAGAAGATTTTGTAAATTGAATTTTAGTTCCAGAAATATAAATAAAGCACGATTTTACCTGTTTTTTCCTTTTTTGCAATTAATATTTGAATTTCCAAAAAAATACTTATCATTCATCCTACGCATTGCAAGAGAACTGAATTTCAAGTAGCTTTTGTCGTTTGGTCTAAGCGATGATGATAGTTAGTCAGTCAGTCAGTCAGTCAGTCAGTCAGTTTGTCAGTGAGCCAGTAACGTTACAATTCTGTTTAAAGTTATTTAATTAATTAATTGGGAAAAACCTTTGTGACTTGAAGGTGTTTTTTTAGTTTAGAAAATAAAAAATGAATGAATATGAAATGAAGAGTTTGCAACATGACTATCGCATTGTTTTTAATCAAAAGTAATGACTTTTTTCAATCGGTGTTGAAAGTATGGTTCTGATACCGATGTGAAACAACAGCCTGGTATAAAATATAAGAGACGAGCGTTGTCAACTTCTGTATTTCAAAAAGTACCAAATCATAAAAAACCCTAAGTTGACTACACTGACGATTTTCTTAGCAAAATCTTTACTTTTTTTTATATTTTTTAGTTTTAGGGTTGCTGTCACCTGCAGTAACACAATTTTACAAGAAATAAAAATCATATTAGCGGAATTCACTCTTGTTGGCAAATGTGCAGCCATTTCTTGCTATAATGCGTGAGACACATTTTCAAAGATTGAAGCAAAAAAAAAAAAAAAAATCATTACAATTGAATAAACATAAATAAAACTCTCATGTATATTTTTTCCGTCAAGTAAAGTTATGCCAGAAAAAACAAAATCATAAATTTTCTAGTTCAAAATGCTCATGAATTTCATAATTTTTTTTTATTTATTTGCTTTTTTTTAGCGGTGTTTTTTTTTAACCAAACTTAAATTCGATTTAAGTCTACGTTGGTAATTCACATGTGCACACTTTTTGAGTTTGTCTTTTGCAATGATTTTCAGTCTTATGAATTTTATAAACGGGTGCAAATCTCAGTTTCAGATATTTTGTTGTTGTGAGGTGCAAAATTTAAAATTTTTTTGCCACACTTGCAATATCTGCATGATTTGCAAGGGTATCTTGCATTTAAGAGTGAAAACCGATATTGTTTTTTTAAATTCTTCCTGAATAAAGCACAAAAAGTATTAAATTTAACATAAAATATTTTTTAATAAATTTTAATAGAAAATTCTTTTGATACAAAAATTCATTTTTTATGAAATTGATTCTTAGAATTTGCAAAAAAAAAATATTTAGTCTTTCTTGCAACAGTTACCGGTTGCTTCTTTCTGTATAAGCAAACAAGAGCTTCTTTAGTTTATTTATATTGAAATAAAACAAAAACAAATTTTATATTTAGTTTTTGTTTGCAAAGCAAAATGTATGAAAGAAACTATCGTTTAGTAAGAGCAGAACCTTAATGATTTTTATTTTAATTCTACACGGTCATTTAAATAAGAAAAAGGAATTAAATAAATAAATATTTGATAAATTATTTAAACAAAAATGGTTTAATAAGTTAAACTGAGAATTTTTATAGTTCATTCAAAGGCATTTAACAAAATCAATAAAGATAAAAAAAAAGCATCTCTGGCGAGTTTGTTTGCTTACTTATTGTGCTTTTAAAAGTTTTTCTTTTTTTTTCTAGATTATTTGTTGCATCCCTGCCATTTTTGGTTTCGCACTAGTTGCTGCAACTCTTGGGCCTTTGACTTTCATTCAGACTGTTGATTCCTTTTAAGAAATATTTCATTTAAATTAAATTTAAAAATTATGCTTTTTTTTAATTTTAGTAATTTTTTTTTTTTTTTTGGTTTTAGAAAATTCTTTCGCGTACGCTCACCAGCCTTAAGTGGAGGCTGTGGTGTATTGAATAAACACTTGGTCGTTTTTTTTCTTCTATATTTTCTTTTCGTTTTTTACAATAAAGTCAACATTGAAACCTTTTAAGGGTTTTCTGTTTTACCATGTTTGTACGAATTGTTCAAGTTTTGCGTTATTGTTGCTGTTGTTGTTTTTATTTGTGGTTTCATTTTATATAGAGAAAAACGTTTGTTGTTGTTTTTTTTTATCTTCTGTTATATTACACTCATGGTGGTAGAAAAAAAGGTGTAAAATTCCACTTATGGTAGCAGCAAGTTGCAACAAAATGCAAAAAAATAAGTTGAAAACAAAATAAACATAAAAAAACAATAAACAAACCAACAAACTAAAGCGAGTCATTGAACGCTATAGAATTTTTTACCAACTTAGAAGGACACTCTACAACAAACACAACAATGATTAATAAAAAAAAAATTAAAAAAAAAAAAACAAAATGAAAACCTAATGGAGGCTGGCTTAGGAAACGAAACAGTTTAGGATTACATACATTTTTGCTATAGACCATCATCACAAGCAAATGCACCGAGCAAAGCTAATGGCACTTGCTGCTTAACATTTAAACAGTTAAAGATGATTTGTGGGTTGTCATTTATCATTTAATGGACTTTGACAAACAAGAGAAGCAAATTGAATATTGAAATGTGGAAATATTTCAAAAATGATTTAAGTGTTTCTCTTATTTTTTGGGGGGGACTTGGTTCTAATTTACAAGCTACAGGCTGGCTCAGTAAGAGTGCATTTTTTCATTTCAAATAACAACAAGTAACATATTTCTTAGAGAGTTGTTATTTCTTTATTTTATTGTAAAAACGATATGTTGCGTTTAAGACAAGGCTCTGATGTCTCACCACTACCCTTTTTAAGAAATTTGAAATGGCTTTTTCATAGAACAAAATCGCCACCAGACAGGTGTTCGTTGTGGATGCATACGAGGATTTTCTAAGCAATAAATTCGGCAACTTTGTGAATTCACAAAGCCTTTTTTCTAAAAATAGCCATTGACTTTACTTAGTTCTTTGGTAAAGCGCTTTAATTTTAAAAATCGTCTTAAGTATGTGTGACAGCTGTCATATTTCAGAGTTGCTTTTTGCATAAAAAATTACTTAAAATTATTATAACAAAAGTGCACTCTTTTTGAGTTTAAATAAGCCTAGGCTTTTACCTTTAGTGTACCGATTGCCAAGTCCGGTGGATTGCCTGAAAGTATAATTGGCAAATATTTTGTCATTGTTGCGAAAATTTTAAAACTTTTTGTTTCCCTTTATGTATTTTAATCTTTTGGATTCATTTAGTTAAATTAAAAGGACACTAAACTTCAGAGTAAGCACCGGACTTGCTCTTCTATGCCTTGTGATAAAGAGGGTAGCAGTCTGCGTACTCTTATCTGGCCATCTGGTCTATTTCATCTTAAAAAGCTCGCTCTCAAGGGATATGTAAAAGATCTAGAAACATTTTGAAACTCTTCCTGTCTTGCTATCTCTGACACAATGCATGAAGCACTGAGTTTTTAAATAGCCATCAGTGCAAGCTTAGCTTAGTAAAATGGTGCAATAAGCAATTCTACTGCACAAATGGGCCTTAAATAAAAAACGACAGGGTTGAAGCGAGAGTTGTAGGAATATGTTTTCGAAAGTTAGTTGTAAGGAAAAAATATAGGGTCCGTCATTGAACTTTTTTTTTCAACTAGTGCTTATTTCGTGAATGGTAACACTTAGCTCATGTCTGATTTGACAGATAATTAGTTTTATCCTTCCTCTGAAAGAATATGGTTGTGTTTTCGATTCGCTAAGTGGGCCGCGATCGACTTACAGAAGATGCCGATTTTGCCAAAAAAAATCATCTTTTCAGATGAAGCTCATTTTGATCTTGTAAACAAGAAAAATTGTCGCATTTGGGGCACAGAAAACCCGCACGCATACATTGAAAAGCCGACGCACCCAAAACGAATCACTGTTTGGTGCGGATTTTGGTCCAGAGGCATAATTGGGCCATTTTTCTTCGAAAATGAGCAAGGAGTGGCCGCTAGTCAATGCCGATCGTTATCGGGCCATGTTGAACGGATTTTTTTTACACAAAAATTGAAGAGGAGGATATTGGCAACATTTGGTTTCAACAGGACGGCTCAACGTGCCACAGAGCCGAAGCTACACTCGATGTTTTTATAGCATTTTTAAAAAAAAAGTTATTTGGCGGACCCTATATAAATTCCATCTTTCACCTAGAGCTTCACTATCTTACAAAGAGCGACTAGAGTTACCGGAGTATCCATTTCGTCAGATAGCCAAGATAGCTTAAATGCAGAAAAAAACTATTTCTTTCTCAAAAAGTTAATTTGACAGAAAAGCAATCGCTTACTTTGGTAAAGATACCCAGGACATGGAAAGCACATGGGTAATAAAATATTTAAAAAGGAAGAGAAAAAATCAAGAAGAAAACCGTTAAAGAGAAAATACAGAAGGGACAGAAATTAAAAAGGAAAGGAGAAAAGTTAGAAAAGAAGAGTCTCTTAAAGCCTAAGCCCACCGACTTCGAAAGTCCACAAATCAGAAAGCTAAAGCAGATAGGGCTCTCCAAGATAAAATTAAATTTGATCTTTTAATTGTGCTTAGAAACAGAAGAGCTTAAATGCTAAGAAGGTAAAACTAATAAATAAATAAAAAATTGGATGACAGAGAGCCAACACATGCTTACAATTCACGTATTTGAGGCCGTGGTTGGTAGCATGACAAGCTTGAAATTTTTTTTATAATGAAAACACATTTTAAGCCATTGACTTTTGATTTTTTTTTTATAAATCAAAGCATAAAGCTGCTTTCTTATAAAACGAATAAATAAAAAATCAAGAAAATTTCCAATCAATAAATTTTTAAATAAAAGTAAAAGTAAAACACTAATTATTTGTTGCTGTTTGTTGTTGTTTACTTAAAGCTAACGAGCAAATTATTTTAAAAATGTGAAACAAAAACAAAACAAAAAAAATCTCAACAACTTTTGCACTAGAAGTCTGTTTTTAATCAAAAAGTAATCAAAAAGAAAAATGAGACAATAAAACCATTAAATTAAAAAAAAAAAGAAAAAAGACAAACAATTTTTTGCTTAAATAATAGCGAAATCAACAAGTGTAACTTGATGCTTCGTTTCCAATTGTCGTCCAGCTTTCTACAGAAAATACTTTTACTTTCTTTTGTATTTTCTACATGGCCTGCCTGGGTTTTACTGTGTTGAACTCTACATTGTTGTTCAACAACATGTAATTTCAGCCATTATTTTAAAAATTAAATTGAATGAGTAAAAACATTTTGAAAAAAAAGAAACAAATAAATCATAGAAGAAAAAATAAACTGTAATTTAAAAAAAAAAAAAAAAAAAAGTTAAATCGTTGTTGACTTAATTAATAAGCGTTTTGTGGCAACAATAATCATGAGTGTTAAAAAAAATACAAAGTGAAAAAGTGAAAAGACATTTTTCAAAAGTGTCAGTTTATACTCGTGAATGCTAGCAAAATTATTTAATTGAAATTAAAAGTTTTATGAGGGCAGACAAATCATCTTGATTTAAGCATGAACGGGGCAATTTTGGTTTAAACGAATTTCAAATTGAAAATCTGCTTTATAAGCTGTTATTAAACAAAAGCGTTATTTATTTTGGGTTTAAATAATTCTTTCAATAGCGGCTTAATTGTTTAAACAGGTGGGCGTAATATTAGCCGTGGCAGTTACAGGAATATATGGCACCTTTCTTTTAAAAATATAGGAATCGTATTTCAAAGTAACAATTTGAAAAAAAAAGAACTCCCATCTTTAAAAAACAAAGCCAAACTGTTTTAGAAAAACTGGGCGTGGTTAGTACATAAGTATATGGATAACTTTCTAGGCGTTTAGAAAATTTTTAAAGAACGTTTTTTTTTTTTGATAACTCAGTGGAATTTCAAAAACAGTAACAACACAGTAATTCAACACTGCTGTCATCAATCACCATCATATTTAAAGCAGACAACCTAGTGAATTTTAACAAAAAAAAAAAAAAAACAAAAAATTTTAATTTCGTGTGGTGATAATAATCTAAAAATTGGAGCTACGAACTGCTACCTCAGCCAGCACATTCTACAGACTTTTTTTCCAAATCTGAAGAAATGCCTGGGTATCAAAAAGTTTGAGTTGAATGAAAAATGCATTACCGAAACAAGGGTCTCTTTTGAGGGCTTTGAGTGAATCTATTATTTGGAATCAATAAAAAAATTGCACAAGCACTAAACGAAATTAAATGTATTGTTTAAGAAGTAGTTTAGTTTATTCATAAAGTCTCGGAGTGCTCGAACAGCCTGCATAGAATAAAAAAATTATGCACTAATTAAAAATTGTTATTAAAAAATTATGAAATTAATTAAATTTTAATTGACTCCATTAAATATGGTTATACTCCTACTTTCTATTAATGGTTGTTTGATAGTGAAGGCCTGATGGCCATCAAGATTTTATTGTGAACCAGTGCAATAATCAATGTGGCATTTAAATATTTCAAAAAATCTTATCCTATTTCCGATATCTCTAGAAACCACAAGACCGGGGCACTCACAGAAAAGGTGAAAAGCTGTTTACTTTACTACATTGAAGTCAAGCCGTGCTGCCACAATCACCATTCCTGTCATTTTGGCATATTGATTATTTAATTAATTAAAAAAAATTTAATTTAAGTATAAATCTTGATTATTTGACCTTTTTTTTCTGAAAGTAAATCAATAAATATTTTTTAAGCTTTTAGGTACTTTTTATTTAAGTCACTTAAACATTTTATTGATCTATTTATATTTTTATCGAAATTTTTATTTAATTCAGTTAAACTTTTTATTTATTCAATTAAATCTGTGGTTGATTCAATTACAATTTTCATCGATTCATTTTTATTTTTTACTCATTTTCCATTTTAATTGCTTCAATTAATTTTTACATTGACTCTCGTAAATTTTTAATTGATTCAATCAATTTTATAATTGATTGAATGAAATTTATAATTGATTCAGTTAAATATTTTGGGTTAACTAAATTAAATTTCAATTGACTCGTAAAACTTTTTTTTTCTTCTAAACGATTCAATTAAATAATTAATTTAATATTTTAACTAGCTCAATTAAATTTTTAATTGACCGGATGAAAGTTTTAATTGATTTCATAAAAATTTTTAATTTATTTTTTAATCGATGCAATTAAATTTTGAATCGACTCACATATTTAGTTTATTGAATTAAATAGATTAATTCATTAACTTATTCAATTTTTTTATTCAATCATGTAAATTATTAGTTTCATTTTTTAATTGACTCAATTAAATTTTTAATTGACCAAATGAAATTTTTAATTGATTTCATAAAAATTTTTAATTCATTCAATTAAATTTATTTTTAATCGTTTCAATTAAATTTTTAATTGACTCAATTAAATTATTATATTGGGTGAACTAAAAATTTAATTGACTCAATTAAAAAAATTTATTAATTAATTGAAAAATTTAAAAAATTTAATTGACTCAATGAATTGACCCACTTACATTTTTAATTTATTCAATTAAATTGATTGATTGACTCAATTTGTTTTTCAATTCACTCAATTAAATTTTTAAATAATTCATTTAATTTTTTCATTAATTGCATTAAAACTGTCATCAATAAGGCAGTATTTTTTATTAAAAGATTAATTGAAGCACAATTCCTTTCTGTTTACACTTAATTACGAAATATCCTTTGAGTAAATCGTTAAGCTAAACGTGTATAGAGAAAGATGTGGGCGAGCATCTCATGCTCATTTTTAATATTTGCTAGTTTTGTTTAAGCTTACAGCTTTGACTTTATGCTTAGAATTTAATTAAACTTTAAGCTTTAACCTGAGCGTAATAATAATAATTTGTTTACAATTTTTTTTATTGTAAAGCAATTTTCCAGCATTTTTTTTATTATTTTTTTTTTTTAATTTTGCCATATCAAGTGGCAACAAGCCTTGTTTAAGATGTTTAAATTAACAACAGCAGGCAAAAAAAAAGTGTTTTGTTGTAAATGAATAATAGACCTCACCTTAACCAACAACCACTCCACTCCAGGTGTCAGTTTAACAACGACTTTATTAACAAGAAAATTATTTTTGTTTTTGTAGTTTTAATTTAATTCATTTTGTTGTTGTTATGGTTATTGTTGTTGCAGCACAGCAAATGTTAAATAAATAAATAAATTGTTATTTTATGGCAGACAATAAGTAAATTGCATACAATACATGAGCACATACATACATGCATACATGCGAGTATTAACTTTTTTTCTTTTCTCCATCTTCTTATTTTTTTGTGACAGAAGAAAAAAAAAGTATTTTATTACGTTCAAGTATTTTATTTTCTTTTATGTTGTTGTTTATTTTTTTAAATTTTTGTTGTTGTTGTTGTTGCTAAAAACAAACAACATTGTTGTAAATATTTTAGTGCACAACTCTATATAGAGAAATAGAGAAAACAAGATTAACTAACTAACAATAACATCTACTTATCAAATCTCTAATATGAAATACAAATGCCCGTATCTGGTTGCTACAGAACAAGAGCCCGGTAGCCAACGATAAAGAAAAGAAAATAGAAAATGAAACAAACTGCAGCAGAACTGGCCAGTCACAACCAATAAAATAACAACGAGTACAGCTAGAAACTGTTTTAATTTTATTTTTTTTCTCTTTAAAAAATCTATTATGCTTCCTTCCACTTAATTATCTCAGATTGTAAAGCAACAAACAAATAAACCAACAACTAACAACAACATTGAATATCAACTACGAGTACACAAGATTTAAACGTGTTGTTATGAATATCAAGCTTCTTGTTTTACCCTTTTTTATTTTTTTAATTCTTTGAAAAAAAATTTTTATTAATAATTTACTTTTCAGCAGGAGCTATTCTTAATTATGTAACGATTAAAATTAATTCACTTCAATTAATAAACTTTAAATCATTTTATTTTTATTAAACCAAAAATTAAAAATTTGTGTTAATCAAATAACTAACAAGAGAAGTGAATACATTTTTAAATTAAAAAAAGAATAAAATCCCAGGACAACAAGCTACAAAGATCTAATAACAATAAAAGGTTTTTGTTATTTAAAATGGAAGCGCATGATCGAATCATGTTTAAACATTTTGAAACTTTTTATTTGCCTATTGACTAAAATTCTCACTTGGTCGATTGGTATAATGAAATAAGTATTCAAATGACTTTTAATGACTTATTTTTGCTAATAAACTTAAATTTTCTATGTTGGTTGTATTCAAAGACTGTTAATAGAATTTTATGAGAATCTTTTTTGTAGAACATTTTAACACTTTAAATTTACTAGTTGGGGGTCTTTTTGTTTCTTTGTTAAAAAGGATTGAAGTAACTACTATGAAATGAAGAATTAGAAGGTTAAAATGTTTCACAAAAATATTCCTCATAGTGTTTTACTTAAATTTGATGAACTTTTCATATAGATGAAATGAAAGATTCAAACTCTTCTACTTGTGGATCTTTTATAATATTTTTTAAAAACCAGTCAAAAAAGCTGTTTGAAATGAAGAAAAATCTAAAGTCAAAGTTAAGCATGTCAAGTTATGGCCATTTACAATGAAAATAAAGATAAGGGATGGAGTACTTTAAACATAAAGCCAGACTTCGACTTTAAAAACGCCGATGTCTGTGCATTTTTTTTCTGTCCTCTCTACCATAATTATTAATCAAAAGTTGTTTTTTTTTTTGCGTTATACAATAAAATTACTGCTCTTTAAATCACTTCAGAAAAAATCTGCACTAAAAAATTTATTTTTGAGGAAATAAGTAAATTAAAGAGTAAATAAATAAACCCCGCTTAATAGCAAATATTCTTTTAGGATAATCAGTAGTCAAAAGATTGTTATTTAAAAAAAAATAGTTTGACGTACAGTACCGTTAGGGTTAAAGTTGCAATTAAACGTTTTATTTTTCAATTAAACATGAAGCGTTTGCAAAATTAAGGAAATATGTTTTGAAATATGTATGTAATTCGGTATGTTTTGGTTGGATCCAACCCCTTAGCCAGAGTAAATTAATGTGTATGTACTAATGCTATTGTGAATTCAAACTTTTTTATGCTTGATCTGGCAGCACAACTGTCATGGTGTTTCTTTATTATTGCGATGTGCCCTTCTTTAAGTTAAACCCCTAATTTATTACAAGAAATTTTTCTTTGCTCCTGTGAAATCTAGTTTATAAAATTATAAATATTTATTAGCCAGGGCGTACAAGGCCCGCAATATTTAAAATACAACACGCATGTTTTGCTTTTAATAAATTGCAAACGCTTGTTTAGCGTCATACAAAAACTAGAAAAATTTCCACAAAAAAAATTAATTCAAAATAAAATTTTGAAAGTGAATTAAATAAACAAACGAAACAATATGAATAAATTATTATTTTTTTTTTCAATTTTTGTTTTAAAATCAAAACTAACTGGAAACTAAAACAAGAAAAACAATTTTTTTTTTGTAAATATAAAAATTGTTGACGTTTGGCGTACGTTGACTTGCCCACGCTTTAAAGATTTATTGCGACTTTAAAATGTGGTGGTGGCTCATGTTGTTGATACAATCCGGCCTGCTGATACACACTTTCCAGCTGATATGAAACAAAACAAAAAATTAAAAAACCTAAATACGATTTATTTACAGAATTTAAACAAGTACGAGCAGTACTAAGCAGTTTGAAATTACGAGTTATTTTTTTTTTTTTTTTTTTTTTTTAATTTATAGAAATTGGTTTTGCTTACATTGAAAAGTAGGTATCGTATTGGTTTTATTTTAAAGATTTTTTATTTCTTATGCTTATGCTTTTGTTTAGTGTTTTTATAATTTTTTTTTTTACTTAAAACTGCTTTTGTTTTGTTTATTTATGAAGCAAATAAACATAAAATGAGTAGAGTAGAGTAGAATAGTTTGCGTAGGCAGTTTCACCGATATTTAAACCAAATAAACTTTTTGATGAAGGCTTTTTAGCAACAAAAAAAATTTAAGCAAATAAAAAGAAAAAAATAATAAGAATTATTAGTTTATAAACTCTCTATTCTCTAAATGCATTTAAATATTAAAAATTATTTTAAAAGCTGATAGATAACTAAACTGATAACTGGTTTTGCATATGACTGTTAGAAAAATTTCAAAATACATATTTATTTTTGTGGCTTCTTTCTTTAAAAGATCTCTGCAAAATAGTGGTACCTGCGTAATGTGAAAGTAAAGAATGCTAGATAAAAAGAAAATGAAAATTATACGGGTTTTTACGCTTAAAAACAAGAAAAAAAAATACTTATTTAAAAATTCATCTTAAGTCGTAGTAGGTGGTTAAATATTTAAATTAATAATAATTAAATAAATAACACAAGCCAGAAACACGTATACGAAATTTCTTAAAAATTAATAAATGATGTCAAATGCCAATTTTGACTTGTATTTTTAAGACAAGTTTTTTTTTAATTTTTATTTATTACACTATGCAGCAAGCACAATAAACTTGCTAATTGCTAATTTTTTTAAGACTGTCGACGCTTAAATGTATTATAAAATTATGCATAACTACAACTACATACAGAAAAAAATACTTATGGCGATTTCTTTTCTAACAAAAATGTTGCATATAATGTGTCATCCAAGAATGTTTGCATTTTATTGTCAAAAAAAGTAATAGATAAAATCAAAATCATGTTCTGTTCTCAACATTTTACATGTTTTGCACTCAATTTATAAGTGAAGGTGTAAGACTGGCCTTTTTTACAACTGTGTCAACTACTTGTTTACACAATTAAACAAATTATTTAAAATGTATTTATGTGAAGTAGGAGATTCAACATACATATTCTTCATTAAAATCCATTATTGGTTTTTTTTAAGCAAATGCATCACTGCTTAAAATATTAAATAATATAAAGGCCGTAGAAAACGCCATTAGTTGCCCATAAAAATCTTAATATCATATTCCACGTTTTCTTTATTATTTTTTTGTCATTTTTCTCTGTATTGTACTTTGTACTTAAAAGTCAACAAGCTTCAGGAAAAAAAATTTTCAAGGCCAATTATATAAGGAAATAATCTTAAATGAAAACCCCCGCTTAATATCAAAAAATATTTTATGACAATGAAACCTAGGGATATATCAAGGTATTCTATATTGACTCAAATTTTATTTGAATCTGGCTTCCGCCTTTTATATATAGCCCCGCTTAATAGCAAAAACTATTTTATTGAGTCAAAATTTCGATTTAAATAATTTCAATTGAATGTTGTTAATATCGTCTTATATTAAACACCAAATAATTTTATGTACAGTAAAGTTGTGAAGAATTTGAAGGCTCTTTAAAACTAATACCAGCTACAATAAAAATTTATTTAATCCCATTTATATAAAAAAAAAATTTCTACTTCAATAACAATTAAATTCTAACTTAATACCCTTGATTGGCCTCTAGTATTTACTAATTTTAAGTTCGATTTAATCTTGAATAACTTTAAGTAGCTCTTAGTCACCTAAAGAAACTAGCTTGATTAAAAATTTAAAAAGCAAAAATAAACTTAAATAAAACTATTCTCGCATAATAGCAAAAATTCTTTTATGACGTTGAAATTTGAGTAGAAATTATGGCGTTGGATACTGATTCAAAATTTCCATTTATATAATAATAAAATATCAATTGAATGCTGTAATTGGTCTCTTATACATATTAGATATTAGCTAATTTCAAGCGTTTGATTTTATTTAAAAAAAAAACCGCTAGAAATACGCATTATTAAGACACCAAAGATATCCTGCTTTTAAACACAAGTATGCAAGTTTTTACATTGACATGGCATTGGTAAAGTGAGAACTTTTAAAGCATTATTTGAATAGGAAGTGCCTTTTATTTTGATTTTGCAATGTTACACAGTTATGAATCCTGTTCTAAAGCTTAGATTGACTGGACTTGGACGTTATCGTTAATTTTACTGAATGGTTCAGACTCTTCAATTTCCTTAAAAAAAACTGAGTTATTTTTTTCTCATTGTTATTTTTTGTACCCCATACTCAATACTCGTACATAATAATCTGTAACTAAAAGGTGATTTTATAAGAACTATCGGAAATTTAAAAAAAAAAAACACATAAAATTCAGAAAAATGCATGAAATATTTATTTGGATCGATAGTTGGGTCGATATAATTTAATGTTTGAAGATTATTTCATGCAAATGTTGGCCGCGGCTGCGCCTCAAATGGTCCATCCGCTTAGTCCAATTTTGGCATACTCTTTCCAACATTTCGGCCGGTATCTCACGAATAATGTTGGCAATGTTGGCTTCCAGTGCGTCAATCGAAGCCGGCTTGTCCCTATAGACATTAGCCTTAACATAGCCCCACAAAAAATAGTCTAGAGGCGTTAAATCGCACGATCTGGGCGGCCAATTGACTGGTCCCAAGCGTGAAATAAACTGTTCACCGAACTCGCCTCTCAATTGGTCCATTGTTTCGCGTGCTGTGTGGCATGTGGCACCGTCTTGTTGAAACCACATGTCATGCAAGTCAAGCTCTTCCATTTTGAGCAAAAAAAAGTTTGTTATCATCGCACGGTAGCGCTCACCATTCACAGTAACGTTGTGATTCGCATCATCTTTGAAGAAATACGGCCCAATGATGCCGCCAGCCCATAATCCGCACCAAACGGTTGTTTTTTGTGGATGCATTGGTAGCTCTTGCAATGCTTCGGGCTGCTCTTCACTCCAAATACGGCAGTTTTGCTTGTTCACGTATCCATTCAACCAGAAATGAGCCTCGTCGCTGAACACAATTCTTCGATAAAAAAGTGGATCTTCATCTAACTTTTCAAGAGCCCATTCACCAAAAATTTGGCGTTGTGGTAGGTCGTTTGGCTTCAATTCTTGCACCAGTTGTATCTTATAAGGCTTCACACCCAAATCCTTCCGCAAAATTTTCCACGTAGTGGAGTAACAGAGGCCCAATTGCTGCGAACGGCGCCGAATCGATAATTCACGGTCATCACCAACACTGGCCGATACGGCTGCGATATTTTCTTCAGTTCGCACTCTACGTAAGCGTGTTGGTGGTTTAATGTCCAACAATGTAAATTTGTTGCGAAATTTTGTTACAATAGCCCGAATAGAAGCCTCAGTAGGTCGATTAAACTGACCATAAAATGGAAGAAGCGCGCGATGAACTTTCTTAACAGAGCACGCATTTTGGTAATAAAATTCAATAATTTGCAAGCGTTGTTCGTTTGTAAGACGATTCATGATTAAATTATAGACCAAACTGAAGATGTTTGACAGTGACACAAGATACAAAACGTGCGTGAGCTGTCAAAACTAGTGTTGCCAAAAAGATAATAGCAAAAAAATCACTCTTTACATTAGTGACTAAAACCAAATGTGCCCAAGTTTCATTGCCGTAAAAGAATATTTGTTTATTTTCTTTTATAAATTTTTAATCAACTACTTTTCTTTTAAGCAACTGACTACATCGAACATAAAATTTGTAAATAAAAGAGACCAGTTGCAACATTCAATTAAAATGTAATTTTAATATTTACATAGAAATTTTAAGTGAGTATCGAATGTTATTCTGTGTCCAAGTTTCATTACTGTAATAATATTTGCTATTAAGCAGGAGTTTTTTATTTAATTTTATTTCCTTATAAATGGGCTTAAAAAAATTTTTATTGTAGCTGGTTTTATATTAAGCGATTTAAAGATCTGCTGGAAAATATAGTAACAGGCCAATTATAACATTGAATTGAACTTATCTTGTTATTTAAATCGAAATTTCAGTCATATACGGCCTTAAATAGACATTTTTATGAAACTGGTTTTCTTTTAAACGATTTAAAGATATTTCAAATTATGCATACCTAAACTTTAAATAAAATTAGCTGGTGGATAATATAATATATTTATATCTAAATTCAGTCAATATTGAATCACTTCATTTCTGCTTAGTTTCCTTGTCATAAAAGAATATTTGCTATTAAGCGGGGTTTTTTGAATTAAAGTTTAGATCGTTATAAATGGCCTTAAATTTTTTTTTTGGAAGCACTGATTACATACAATTTATGTGAGTTTTGCATTAAAAATAACTTAAAAAAACTCCTCTTTATATTTTTTTTATTTTAAATTAATTGTACTGGGAAAATCCGTAAACAAATTCAATCAATCACACGAAATAAAGTATCATTAAAAAATGTTAAGGAACAAAAGAAACTTAAACTTCCTTTGTTGGTTAAACGAAATTTGTTAACAGTCTATTTTTAAAATCAAAATATTTATAATATTTTTGTTTAGTCATTTACCTACTACCCAGCTTAAATGTTTTTTTTTTTAAGTTTCAGTAATTTTTAACAAGCAAAAACGTATTGTGTTAATTTTAGTTTAAAAACAATCAGTTTGCACAGCAATCAAAACATTTAGCTGGCAGCTGAAAACAGTGTTAATATTCCTTTAAATGAACTTAAATTCAATTGATAATTGATGATTTAAGCAAAATCTTAAATTAAACTTTCACTGTTAATAAAAAAGGTAACTACTCGTTTAATAAATAATTTTTATAGCTGTGGGTAGTCTTCAGAAATATTAAAAAATTATTTAGATAAAAGTATAAAGAACAGCAAAAAAATTTTTTTTATTGTTTTCACTTAATAACAACAACTACCAGTTTTGATTTCTTCTCTGTGTTGTTAAACATTTACAATTAACAAAAATAAAATACAAAAATTAGGTCTTAATGCCTTAAATGAGCATTAAGTTATGTTACTTAAGAATATGGTAGTAAGACGTTGGCATTAACTAAAATCTGCCGTAAAAGAAACATTTTTTTAATTTAAAATTAATTTAAAACTTAAAAGCAAACTCTTGTAAGCAAATTATGAATTTAATTAATACTCGCATCTACATTTATCAAAAAAGAGGGAAAAAACCGATACTCAGTCGTAATTAATTAATTTTAAAAGTGTTAATTAAAAAAAACACGTAAGACTTTTAAAATTTTAAAAATAAAGTTTATCAAGAGTTAAACCCATAATAACCAAAGTTATCGTACTAATTAATTTGAATTTAAAAAATGTAAGCAAAAACTATGTTACTAACAGATACAAAGCAAACGATAAACGATCCGTATGATGGACCCAGCTGAAAAGTTTTTTCTTTAAAATTGTTTCTTTGTTTTAATGAAATATTTTTTTTTAATTCAAGAAAATATTCACTCTAACGAAATTGGATTCAGTAATTTAACCAATAAAATTTTTCTTTAAATTAATGAAAAAAAAAATTCAATAAAGAAATCATATTTCTTTAAAAGTTTTTCATTAATTCAATGAAAAATTTTCATTACTTCAGAGAAATTTTTAAAAGAAATGGGATTTCATTAATAGAACAAACTGTTTCATTGATTTTAATGAATTTTTTCATTAAATTAATGAAAATCAAATTAAAAAATATGTAAAAAAAATTCTTTTAGCTAATAAAACATATTCATATTATATTTCTAATGAAAAATTTTCCTTCCATAAATTTCCTGAAAGTTTCCATTAATTAAAATATAACGAATTGTTTATGAAAAAATTACACAAAAAATTTTATATTGTATAATACAATAAAATTTCTTTATTGATTCAATGAAATATTTTCATTGGTAATAATAAAATTTTTATATGACTTTAATAAAAAGGATTTCATTAATTTTAAAATAAGTTTCAGTGATTTGAATGAAACTTTTCATTAATGCAAAAATTCAAAGAATTTGTAAACAAAAATTTCTTTAAAACTATTTATTATTAAAATTGATATATTGATACATATACATAATTTAATGAAATGGGTTTCTTTAATTTTCATAGAAATTTTCATTAAATTTATGAAAATATTTAAAGGTGTGAAAAATTGATTCGCTGAAAAAAAAATTTCATATTCCATTAAAATTTTTTCATTGCTTCAATGAAATGTTTTAATTAGTACAAATAAAAATTGTTGTGCATGAATTTAACGAAAAGTTTCAATGATTTTAATGAATTTTTTCATTAAATTAATGAAAAACAATTTAAAAAATATGTAAAAAATTTTTTTAGCTAAAAAAAATTTGATTTCATAAATTTTCCTAAAAGTTTCCATTAATCTAAAAAAGCCTGGCATTGATTGAAATATAATGAATTTTTCATTAGATTAATGACCAAATTACACAAAAAATTTAATAATGTACTGGGCAAAGCATATTGATATATAAGGTGCTCGTAAAATCAATCCTACAGCTGGAAATTTTTTTTTGTTTCTTGTACAGGAAACTGTCAAATTTTTTTTCTTTTCGTTTTTTTTTTCATTACCCACCAAACCATGAAGCAGTCAAACTACAATACAACATGAGAATATTAAAAATTCTGAAGGTATTATAATTATTATTATTTATTCATGAAATCTTAATTTATAAAATTCGATTGCACGTGTTTCACATTGTACTTCTACTAAACGGTTGCACCTATTTAATTGAATTTTTTTGTATGCCTTTGGGTTACACCTTGAAAGGTTTAGCGTCACAAATCTGTGAGGCAGGTGGCGCTGAAGTCGGTATCTGGCTTATTTATCTACTACCTATTTTTACCCAGTCTTGCATGGTCCTTTACTCTATGAGTACGATTTCTTAGAGTAAGAAGATCGAATATGTTAAAAATTTATATTTTCATCAAAACTCAACTTAAAATTTTATGAAAATAATAATAGACCACGCCCATTACCATGCCCACTTTTTAAATTTTTCTTAAATTGCCGAACTTCTAGACCAATTTATCTATTTTTTTTTTTATTTGTTCGGCATAAGCCAACTTAAATTTTTCTCCTCTTCTTAATTATTTTTTAATATAAATAAAATTTGAAAGAAAAACAACGTTTGCCGGGTCAGTTGGTATAAACATAAATATATTTAATTTTGCTTAAGGCAAATGAAAATATATTTTTTTTTTTTTTAATTAATTTTTTAATATTTTTGTTGGGTCTGTTTAAATTTCTTGTCACATAATTCTACAACTACATGAATATAATTCTGAGATTTCAAAGGTAAAAGAAGTTTTTGAAGTTTAACTAAAAATCTGAGTTCAAGTCAGTGTCATTAGATTCATGAAACAATTTTTCATTTACTCTAAATTAAACTCGTGTTAAAGTTCAAGGCAAAAATTAAAAAAAAAAAACAGATATTTTTGTAAACAAAAATTCGTTCAACATGGCCTGAGAACGATCGCCATTGACTAACGGCCACTCCTTGCTCATTTTCGAAGAAAACTGGCCCAATTATGCCTCTGGACCAAAATCCGCATCAAACAGTGACTCGTTTTGGGTGCGTCGGCTTTTCAATGTATGTGTGCGGGTTTTCTGTGCCCCAAATGCGACAATTTTGCTTGTTTACATACCCGCCAAGATCAAAATGAGCTTCATCTGAAAAGATGATTTTTTTTTGGCAAAATCGGCATCTTCTGTAAGTCAATCGCAGACCCACTTAGCGAAGCGAAAACACAACCATATTCTTTCAGCGGAAGGATAAAACTAATTATCTGTCAAATCAGACATGAGCTAAGTGTTACCATTCACGAAATAAGCACTAGTTGAAAAAAAAACGTTCGATGGCGGACCCTATAATTTATATCACAAAATCTTTAGCAATTACCAGACAAAAATCACAAAATATAAAATAAGCTGAAGGCAATAAAACATTTTGTCACTAGAAAGTTAAAAAAAAAGCAGCTGTTGTCTATTAAAGACAGTAAATTTAAGAAAGAGACTTTTAAATAGGCGTCTGCTTAATAAAAAGAAATCCTTAAAATTAGGTCGCACCCAACGGTCTTGTGACAATTAACTAACTTGCACTTTTTTTGCTTAATTACCAGGTAAACACACACACATACTCAAGTGAGCTGCATATGTTAATGTCAGGAGTAAAATCTAAACAACTAAAAAACATTAAGCAAGAAAGAAAACAATGTGTCACCTTAATAGCCATTAGGCAACACTGATTTAACACTGACATACATTTTAATGATTTCCTTTTTTGAATTTAAATAAAAAAACAAAATCACACAGTGAGAGAGAAAATATGCAGAAAACCAACATTAATTATAATTAGAGCATTTATGTTGTTTTAAACAGATTTGCATTAAAAGTTTAACTCGAGGAAATTCGAACATTTATTTTATGCTTCTCTTAACAATTTGTCTACCTAGAAAGCGACAAACGAGTCTTTTACATAAAGACAAGACAAGACAAGATGCAAAAGCAAGCAAAAAGACTTAATGTTTATAAAAATAAAAAGAACAAAAAAAGCAACAAAAAAAAAAAACAAATGAAGAAAATAGAAAACTATAAATTGCAGAAGGAAATTTGATTGTATGTAATACATTAAGTTACAATGTTGAAGATATACCAACCAATTATGGCTACTGTGACAACAGGGGTATTAAAGAATTATTTCATTACTTGGAAACGGTGGGTTCTATTTTTTAAAAATGAAAATTCAAAACTACGCAACAACTATTTCTTCAAGTCTTACCTACTTTGTTTTTATATGTAATTTTTCCTAACAAAGTTTTTTTTAAGTTTATGTTTTATTTTATTATTTTTTTGTTCAAGTCTAAAAATATTTTTGTTTGGTTTTCATTTCTGTTCATGTTCGCTGTGAAAATGTTTTTTTTTTGTTTCTACTACGTAAATATTACATGCGTGTTTGGTTTTATGAATTAATTAAAAAAATTAAATGTGCTTAAGAATTTTGTAATTGAGTTTGTTTTTTAGTTTTAAAAATATGGAAGAAGTTATTACGAAAAATTTAGTTTTTATGCGAAAAAGAAGAATTTTGAAAATTTCTTCTTTTTCGTTTCAAACTGAAAAAATCACTGTCTTTTCCAGAAGCATATAGCCTCGTCAGTTTTAAACAAAACGAGTTTTATTTTCTTAAAATCGCTGTCCAACTTTCGATTATATTCCCAATTAAATCAATCAATCATTCAGTACAAGACTGGCTGCTTTGACTTGTTTAATGGCAGGCTTGGAACTCATCAGGTTTTAGAAAAAAATTTATATAAAAAAAAAATTTTTTTTCGCACAACTTCTAAAGATATATTCGAAACTAGTGAGCCAATTTAAATGAGATGTAGGTGGAACTTTAAGGCGATTTTAAGGTGGAATTTCGGATTTTTTTTTATAATCAAATATAACACACCGTTTTTAGGTAAGAACGGTATATCTCAGAACTTAAAATGAATTTAAAATCAGAAGCGGCGTTACTATATTAGCCTTTTCAAGGCTAGATTTAGCCTTTTTTCTTGCATTTAGTCTCAAAATTTATAACTTAGCCTCTAGCTTTTTTCTTGGCCTTTTTTGTTCTTTAAAATAGATTTAAATAGCCTTTTTGGAAAAATCAAACTCTGAGACTGAGACTAATTTAGCTAAATTAATATTTTCGATAAAACTTTGATAAGTTAATTGATAAATTGGTCGAACGACGGTAATTTCATAAGTAAAGAAAAGTATTTGGCTTCTAACTTGTAAAATAAAAATGCACTTTATTTCCCATTGATTATAATTTGTTCCATTTAGTATTTAGTTATTTAAAACCACCCTTTAATAATGCTGAGTTTGCTCACTTTTAAGTAAGACAAAGCAAGCAAAATATCAGAATAGAAATCGCATTAAAAATTAAAAATAAATTGTTACTTCAAACAATTTTAAATATTATTTTTTAATATTGAAGTTGAAAAATAATTGAATTCGCTCAAAAGTATTTAAGTACTAAAGAAGATTACGGGATGGGACACATATCATTTTAAAGCTAAGTTTGTCTAAATTTATAATCTACTGCCCAATTACTCACTGCCGATATTAAAGGGAAGGCTGTTTAGTTTTGTAATCTATTGCTCAATTACTCAGAAGTTACTTTGAACTATTTTTACAATTTTTTTTTAATTTCCCTATACCCCAGTACTGTTGTTCTCAAGGATTTTAACAGTTTCCGTTTTGCATCATAAAATAAAAACTACGAAATTATTCGAAAATGTTAAAACACTTCCGGAAAGATTAGAACCTACAGATTAAATTAATTTTTGGTTTTGGTAATTTTCAAGCCATAAGGAAAACGATGTTATTTTCTTTAGTTTTTCATAGTTCATATTTTTTTATAAAAATTATAATTCCTAATGTAATAAAGAATTAGGAAAATTTTGAATTTTAAGCTGTAGCTTTTTAACTTTTTTCTAGCTTTTTTTAAAAGTGATTTAGCTTTTTCTAGCGTTTTTTTTAAGGAGATATAGGTCATATCGATTTGAATTTAAATCTAAATTTTATTGAAATTTTTATCATTATTGAGTACCGTAATTTGGTTACAGCTCTTCAACACAATTTTCATTTACCACGTATAATCGTACATTTAATTGATTCTATTAAAAATTTAAGTAAAACTTAAAAAAGCAAGAATTTCTTTTTTTAATTTTTTTACTAAACAATATGACAATTTGGTTAATTAATGTTTAAATTTATATAATGAAAAATTTAAATAATGCAACAATTGTTTTTAATTTATTTTGTGGGCATAATAACCCACAAAAATGATTTAAATTATTTAATACTTTAAAACATTTATTTTTATAATTTTTCATCTTTCATTTGTGTTTTAACCCATGTAACTCGTACTACAACTATTAAACTTTTATTTATTTTTATTTTCATTTATTGTTGTTGTTGTTGTTGTTAGTAAAGGCCATAAATGATAATGTATAGTTTAATGGTAAAAATGTGTTTAACAAATAAATGTCGACGGTTATTGCAAGAGTCTAGTTAGCTGCTTGTGTTCATTGTTGTGTGTTGCATTTAACTTAAATTTGCTCTAGTTGCACACAATTGCACATGTAATTTTCATTTCCATTTATTTTATATCTTTTGATTTCTTATTGTAAATGTAAATGTTGTTACTATTTCTTGTTGTTGCTTTTATTATAATTTTTTTATTATTATTATTATTATTGTTGTTGCCAGTAAAATTGACTTTACTACCGTTTGTTTGCTAAACATGTTGTCACAGAGGTCAATTTTCAATATTGTCCGTAATATATTTTATTTTAAAACTGGTTGAACGGAATAAATTATTTGAAATTCATTTGGTTGTCGGTTGGTTCTTCTATAATAATTTTACTTAGATTTTGCTTCTATTTTCCTGTCTGCTTACAGAATTCATTTCATGCTTGTCTTTATAAATGAAAAATAGATGGTGAAAAAAAATAACAACAAAAAATTACATGTATTTCACTGCAAGCACCATCATCATTATAATTGAGTGTGGGTTTGGCGCTTATTTTTCTTTTCTGATTTTTTATTTATTTATTTTTTTTCTTACAAAAAATTCTGGTAAATCTTAAGATACTCAAAAGCTGGCATATACTGACACTTAAATAAATTAAAAAAACAAGAAAGAAAAAAATGTTGGTTACTGGTTTAAATGACTTTAAGTTTAAACAAGATTTACATGAGTTTCCTAAAGGAAAGAAATCAGTACTCGCGTATATGCTTGCCAACTCCCCAAGAAGTATAAAATTAATTATTCAAATTATTTAAAAACACAATTATTTATTTAGTTAAGCTTAAGGCCTTTTAATTAAAATTAGTTTTTTTTGTACTTAAACATGCATTTAATAAAATAGAATTTTATTTGATGTGAATTAAGCCAATTACTAGCATTTTATAGGCACTTGTCTGTGGCCGTTAGTAGATGAGCACATTTCTTTAAGTCACAAAATAATTTTTAGCCTAAAAAATTCCAAAAACAAATTTTTTGTTTCACTGTGCCTGTTCTAATTAAATAATTATCATCATGCTGCGCTTTACAAATTTTAGTCTACATGGTTTGTCTATCTTTAATTTAAATTAAATTTTTCTGAGGTTTAAAATGGAATCTGAATAAATCAGCCCATTGAATCATAAACAATAATTCCTTGAGAGTTTTAGCACTTTTAACTTTTCTTCTATCATGAATACTTTTTTAACTTTTTTTCAACTGTTGGAAGAGAAAAAAAATTCAAAGGAAAACACAATTTTATTTCATAAATTTTTGTTTTTCACTTACAAATTTTGAAGTAAGTCTGTGCAGGAATTTATTTTTAAAACTAAAATAAAACAAAAAAATTGTGAATGTAATTCCTAGGTCAAAAAATACCAATAAGCAAGAAATGCAGCACCTGCAGCCAGAGATACTCTTAAGATTATGGAAAAATGTCAAAGCGGAGCTAAATTCTTTGGGCTCTCCAACGAAATGACAAAAGTTTAGGTAGGTATTTTATATTTTTAGGTGTGAATAGATCAAAAAAAATATGTTCTCCAGAAGGCTGCTGAAAATCCAAGACAAAAAATACTGGGGGTGGAGCGAACAAAGAATTAAAATTTATATTTACAACCTTGTTGGAATGAAATCTGCTGTCGAAGGTAATGCAGCAATAGCAAGGCCTTTAATTCACAATCATTTAGAAAAGATTTAATTCTGACTCCTGCTCTCTTCGAGAATGTACTGTCACAGAAACTGGAAGCCCTAAAATAGATGCTATTAACCATATTGCTACTGAGTATAATTTCAAGTGTACACAAAGAATCAGATAGAACTGCATGCGATACCCTTCAAGCAGAGCTGTGTAAGCCATAAAAATTCAAAAAACTGCTTCGAAATTTCAATTTCTTTCTATCTAATTTTTTTTTCTCCAGAAATGCTCGAGAAACAAATTTCTCGTTAATATTCATGATTGGGCTAAATACTTTTAAGGTTAATGAATCTTTTTTACTGCCAGGTCTTTGCTTGGGCTCTTTCTATCTTTTTTTATTTTTCTCCTTCGCTTAGTTAAAGCCCAAATGAAGTTATTATTTACCCCTTAACCTTTAGAAACGTTTTTTTTAGCCTTTTTATTTACTACATGTCGGTACATACACTAAAGTACTGGAATTCTTTAATATAAAAGTATAAGCCATGTTGCAGCAAATCTCAAATTAATCTTGATTGTAAGAAGTTGCTTGCTAATGCTTTTACAGCTGTCTGGCTATCATATAGATGGAAAATTCCGGTATCTACCAGCGTTTTGGACCTTTTTCTGATAAATTTTATATGGTTTTCCTAATTGCAAAATGTTTCCCACCGTTTTCAATTTGTTAAAAAATTGACAAATGAAACAAAAAATATTTTCAGTTTTGTTACTTCTAATTGTCATTCAAATGTCCTACAGTTGACTTGGAATGCCTGCCAAGCGTTGTCATTTTTCTATTGTTTAATGTGATGGCCACTGAATTTATCACACAATTTCCATTAAATATTTTTACACTAAAACTTTTACTTTTTTTTTGGTTTCTTGCATTTGGCTTTAGTTACAAACACACCTTTAAACATACGAATAGACCAATAAAAAAAGTATTACTTTGAAATAACAACTGGTTATTGCGAACTGAAAATCTAATAACTGTTATTAGATGCCAAATGTTGTTAAGCAATTAGTGACTTGTTAGGCACTATATTTCTATAAATCAACATTCAATCAAACGTTAAACACACAAGCAGACATACGCTTAACTACACATTTTTACTTAAGTTAAAGCTCACACCCAATTTAAATTACTTAAGTGGTTTTGAGAAAACCCAACAAGCCATAAAAGCTAAGATGGGCATAAAGTGTGTTAATATTTAAAGAATTCTTGTGAGCCAACTCATACAATCAGTTGATGTTGAAATTTTTCGAATAAAAATCAAGCATGACACTATGAACGACTTGTCATTTGAGTTGTCATCAACATGAAAACACAAAAATAAAATTGTAAAATATATAAAATTCACGCAATTAATTGGTGTTGAAATTTTTCGAATAAAAATCAAGCATGAAACTATGAACGACTTGTCATTTGAGTTGTCATCAATACAAGAGTTAAAACCTTTTTAGTTTTAGTGCTTTAGTTCTTCGTAAGTATTTAATTTGTTGAAACAAAAGAGATGACAACAAAAGCACAACAGGCGTAAAAGTTTTCAATTGATGAACTGTGCATAAAATTTAATGAATGAATATTTTAATTCTACACTGAAAGAACAATTTCGGTTGTAAGAAAAAAATTTGTTACTAAACAAAAAATTTTGTTGTGATGGTTAGTTGGTTTATGTGGTGGCCTGAAGGCCTAAAGGCCTTCAATTAGATATGCATTCTTCCTTAGTAGTGATAAAGTTACCTAGATCCATTTTGGGACTTTAAGATATCTGAGATGACCCCTAACTCTTCTCCCGATATCTCAGGTAGTCAGTCCAACACATGTGTACCGAGAAATATGTGTCCCGCCGGGCTGGCTTGCTTTCCGATCATCCAGTGATCTTCCTATTAATGCTCAACAGCTGAGCAGAGCATTCACCATCATAGCAGAGCCATAATTGAGGCGTAACCTTACCTTTCCAAAGCCCGCCATCTGCAGTGCGATTCAGTAACTTTTATTACGCACATTCGTATAGAAAAAACAAGCATAATGATATTTTATCGAAATCGGTATTTAGTAACTTTCCGACAAAAATAATCAGTACTAAAATTAGTAGAAATCTTTATTTTCGATTATTATTTTTGTGGGAAAGTTTCTGAATACGGAATTCGATAAAATTCGATACGAATGTCCGTAATAAAGTTACTGAATCGCACTACTGGTATCCGCCTTTCCTTAGTAGAAATCAAGAATGCCGCTCCTGATGCTACTAAGCGATACAGCAACTGTCACGGACTTACTGACAATTGAATTTTTCCAAATATTTTTAAGAGAACCAAATTTTGATTACTACAACTAAAAAATGCGACTGTTACAACTTTATTTTTGATTGATAACAAATTTAGTTTTCACATTTAGTTAAAAATTAATAATAAATTAAAGAGCAAAGCGAATTCATAAAAAGGTGATATTAAGAAAGCATGTGTGTGTTTCAAATTCTTTTTTCTGATTTATCAAAATTGTGTAAATTTATAGGATCGAAGTCCATAACGAAAGAAGAACCATTCGCATCTGTATGATTTTTACATTGAGTTGCGATGCGTTTTCTTTCGAATCGCAATAGAGAGTAGCCCCCCTGAGATTTGCACATTGTATGAATTCGCCTTGATAAAGAGTTTTGGTTTCCCACTTTTTAAATTTTTTGTGTTTTTTTTTTAAACTTCCTTTTTTCTTGGTTTCGGTGCTTGTCTGGCCAGAGCCCCTAATATTTTCAATAAGTCGTTGTCAAGGCATACTCATGTATAAGGTAGTTTCAGCGAGCAAATTAAGGCATTAGATATCGAACGAAGTTTCAATACAATTTAAATGTACATTTCAATCGATACTGAATGCCATAATTTGCTCCCTGCTATCAAAATTATATGCCTGTAGTAATAAAAAAAACAACAAGAAATAAAATATTAAGCTGAAGGACTGCTGTTACCTTAAATATGAGTATTCCTTGCAAAAACTACAAAATGTGTTTTTATTCAGCCTAAGCATAAGATCAGCTGGGTAATTTTTTATTTTCTTTTTTAATTTCAATAAAATAATATTTCAATAGCAGAACAAATTTCTGTTGGCATAATGCCTTTATTTAAAGGTTACATTGACCTTGTTGGCTAACAGTTAAAAAAAAAAAACAATTTAAATAAGAATCGAAATTAAATAAACTTAGATTTCAGTGTTGAAAATTGAAGAAGAGCTTATAATTTCTTAACACGGCTTTTATTTAATTTATTTTTTCTTTTTGTTTTAAAAATTTTTAATAAATGAAATTATAACAAATATTGCTTGATTTTGATGTGCATGTTGCATGCAATACTCTGGCTGCTGTTGACTTTATTAAAAAGTTTACTTTTTCTTTTTTTTCTGACTTAAGAAACTGCTGCAACAACGTCATCAACTAAAAATTATAATTTTAGTTTGTTGGCAGCTTTATAGAATTTTTTTTAATAATAAAAAGTAAAGCCTGTATTGTTTGCTCTATTTTTTAATATATTTTTTTTTTTTTGGTATGGAAATATAAACTTAAACCATATTAAAAAGCTTTACATTATTAATGCAAAAATCATGTTTGTTACATTATGACGTTGGTTTAGTACATGCATTTTATAATAAATTTTAAGGCCAAATACCTGAAGATATACGTTGTTGATGGCTTAAATTTTAAACAACAAAATAAAATATAAGTGAAATATCTTGAGTTTGGCTTTTTATATACATTTTATCATGCGTTTCGTAGGATTAAAAATTAATAAGATTTGGCGCCTTATTGGTTTTAAATAAATTTAAAAATAAAATTCATCAAAACGCTTTTCTTATGTGACAAAAGATTTATAAACAAGCTAGCCTTATTATAATTATTAATGGCACTCATGTTAATACTTGCAAAATAATAAGCGTTTGCTTTGGTTAGTCAATACAACAACCAAATGTTTACACTTGCATTTTGTTTCATTTGCACTAAAAATAATTTGAGCAAACATACTTGAAAGCTACACATCACTACAAACATGTGTAATATTTTATAATAAAAAGTGCTTGTAAGCCATCTCAAGTATAATTGTGCAGCCCTTTAGGGTATGTATTTGCTCAACTGTAAATCAAATAAAAACAATAAACAGATAGATAAAGTTACAAGTTGCCAGATTTTTTCGGGCTTTGTTCATGTGTTAGTATAGCGTCGTGAATACGATTATTATTATTGGGGGCGTTCATAAGACGTACCTTTTGAGTGTTCATCTTAGAAACGCATAGTCCAGCAATCCTGCTAGTATTTGCTGCCATTTTCTTTTTTATAAAATATGTTAACTAAATTTAAAACAACCTTTTCAACATCGGTCCAAAAAAATCCATTAAAAATTCTGTATTATGAGGCAGGTCAAGCGCAAACAGTCAATGGTGTTCGGTATCGTGAAATGATAACCAGTTTTTTCTTGCCTAAAATTGAAGAAATGAATGTGGAGGGCTTGTGGTTTCAACAAGACGGCGCCACATGTCATACAGCCAGAGAAACAAATCAATTGCTGCATCAGTCATTTATTTAAAATTTAAATCTTGCGTTTTTGTTAAGACAGCCTTTATATAGCTTAAACTAAAGAAGAAATTGGTTTAGTTGCTTATTTAAAACAATAAATCTAATCATTTATTTTGTATTTTTTTCTTCTTTTTTCAATTGTTTACATGTATCGGCTGTTCAAACCGCTGCTAAAGGTACAGACTCACTATCTTACTTAGTCGTACGATCTGTCTAAAAACGCATGTGTGCTAAAAAAGTATGATAGTGTGTATTGAACAAGCAGACTTTTTGACAGGTCTGTCCGATTTTTTAATGTTATGAAAATTTTCATAAAATAAATTTTATCTGTGCGATCAGAGTTGCATTTTCTATGTTTAAGGCAGAAAAATAGCAACAATACCAAGCTTGTGTTTTGTTTATACAAACTTTTAGGTTATTTTTCATTGAACATATATGTAAAAAAAAATATTTTGCGACAAAGAAGAAAATAAAGACTTTTAAAAGTATTAAGCTGAGTAAACATATGTTTTTGCATCTTTTTTTGTATAATAGTGTGGCATAAAGTTCGCCATTTTAAAGTGATTTCTTCAAGTAGGACAGAATTCTATCACACATCGTGTAGGGTAGTAAGTCAGTACCTTAAGACGTAACTGTTGTGCTCAACAGTTGCCAACAGTTGTGTAGCAGTTGATCTCAACAGTTACGCTCCCATTATTTACTATAATTTATTTTTCAGTTTCCCTGTAAATTGTTTAATAAATTTCTTAATAAAATGTAACAAGGTCACATTTGAAAGAAAATCTCAAAATAAATATGTAACCTAATTACGAGTATGTAAAACATATAAATCTAAATTAATAAATACATGTAAGTGTATTTACATACACCTTGTTTGCCTTTGTTTTAAGCTTTTTGTAAGATGTGCTTAAAAAACACCAAAAAACATTTGTAAAAAAATACGTATACGAGTAAGCCTTTTTAATGTAAATTATCTAAAGTTCATTTCAATAAAATTTTTTTTTTCTAGATAAATTTGTGTAGTTTCTTAAAAAACTTATTTAAAAAACTTTAATCTAAAACCAGGTTTATATTAAGGATTTGTGTTAAAAAGAAAAACTGTATGTTTTCATCAGAAAATCTCCCAACGTTTATCATTTTATTCATAACAAATAGTTGAAGGGTTGTTAAAAACTCATTCTAACGAGCTGCTAGCTAGAATTTTAATTTAACGTACAAGCTTGTCAGCATTGATTTTATTCAAAATGTATAAGAAAATCAACTATGATATTTGATGATCCCAAATTGCATTTCAGTGATTTCTTTTTGGTGGATTGGGGGTTTTTTAAATATAATATTTCACAATTTTACCGCTTCATTAGAAGGCTTTTTCTAATTTTATCATTTTTAATAAATTTATATTTTAATTTTTTTTTTTGCTAATAAAATTACTAAGCCAATTTCAATACACAGTAAAGATATGATCCGAGGAGGAATTTTTCAAGGCAATTTTCATGAAGCACAATGCAGCGAACTTTTTCAAAAGTCTTCCAGCTTCATGCGTACAAAATTCAGTTTACTCAGAAGCTCAAACCAGCAAAACCATGAAAAGCGCCGGCATATTCGTTAAATGGGTAATTAAGCAAAGTACAAGATGGCGCAGAATGAGCTATATGGTTTGAATTCTTGATAACTTTTTTAATTATTATTTTTTCTTTGTGAAGAAGACTTGGAGAATTAATTATGAATTATTGAATTTTATTTTTCAAACCAGCAGTCTATTGGGTTGACATAGCGTGCATATCGTCATCATTTTAATGTGCGCATTGCATCCACAGCGTCAGCAATAAAGCATTTTATTGGAAATTTTCGTCAACATGGGTCTGTAAGAACCCTTCCTGGTGCCGGAAGAACGGGAGAGCGTGCAGCATAGTCCATCAACATCAACAAGGAGGCGTTAGACACAACTTAGACTATCACGACGGTCGCTGCAGAGTTATGGAAAATATACTAAAAAGAGCACGTATAAGCGAAGCAGAAAATGGATATCATTTTTCAAAGCTAATTGCAAAAAATTCCCCAATAATATACTGTATTTAAAAAAAAAAGTTATAATAATCGCATAAATAAAAGAGTTATAAACCATTTAAATCATATAGCTTATTGTGCGCCACCCTGTACAACTAATTCTCTTTTTACATGATAGATACGTGCCAAAAATATTCGTGTACAAAAAGAATTAGGTGTAAACAATATTAAAAAATTCCAGTTCATTTATTTTGTGCTTACACATTTTAATTTATTAATGCAATCCAACTAAATTGCGTAAAAAATGCCTCACATATTTACGCAGGGAATCCCATGAAAAATTGCTAAAATATTAAAAAACAATTGGCTTAAAAAGTTAATTTTTTTTTCTATTTAACTTGTGTTAAATCAAATTCATGTAAAAAAAGAATTAGGTGTAAAGTCAATGCTAGTTTTTCGAAGAAAGTCTTCTTTTCCATGGTTCCATATGAATGACTTCGTGTAGAAAATTAATTAATCCTCAAGAAGCTACGCAAGTTGGAGCGAAATATCGATATAAAAATAAATTTATACAATACGACCTCAAGCTTAATAAAATAGCCATTGAAAAATAGCACCAAAAATAATAATTGTAGCAGAAACATGAGTTAAAACCAAATTAAGGCCAGTATAATTTAGAATTTTTTTCAAATAATACGTTCGAGCAAAAGTGGTGATAAAATGTGCTAAGTAGCCTCTTCAAAAAAATCTCATATTTAAATAATTTGTTTTAAAAAAATTTATAAAAGGAATCTGAAAGCGTATTAAAAAAAATTGGGTTTTAAAAAGTCAAAAGTTTTATTTTTTAATTTCTTTGAAAAGCTATTTAATTAATCGAAATATTTTTTATAAATTTGAACCAAAAAAAAAAAAAAAATGTTTTATTTCACTAAAATTGTAATAAATAAATTTTACTCATACCATTAATAATTGCTGACAAGTAAGTCAGCACTGTGTGATCAAGTCTATTTCTTAAAGATTTATATGGATTTATAAAAATAACGAACAAAGTAAATTTAACTTCTGTAAACTTGAAACGCAAAATATTTAAATACGTTTTATTTACTTAATAAATTTTTTTTGTTTTTTTATAATATTATTACAATTTTGATTAAAGTCATTGTTTGTACTACTTTTTTTTACAATATTTAAATAAAAATTTTAACTTGCACTTGCTTTGTTTGATAATGATTTTTTAGTTTACCTGTGAATTTTATAAAAAAATTATTTAAATGAGTTTTTGTTTTCTAAAGCACAACTATATAATAATATTTTTAAAACACTTTCAACTATTCATTGTATTAAATTTTAAATTTATAATTAAATATTTGGTTTTACTCCCTATTTAACCAATTGCGTATGAGTAGGAAACTGGTTGCTTTAATTTTCTACCCTACAATTTCCTTTTCATTTTATCTTGTGGGTTGTGCGTTTTTTTTTTTTTTTAATGAATGGTAATTTGAGCATATATTCTGTTAATTACACTTATTTCTTTGGAAAAATAAATAATTTTATGCTTCAAAATTATGTATGTCAGTTGGTAATTTTAATCAGTTGCTGGAGCAGGTAGAAAAATTTCAAGAAAAAAAAAAATAAATATTTTGATGGCCGTAATTAGAACAATTTTTTACGCTCTGGCTGAAAATAAAAACGAAAGTTCATACATAAATTTGCTATTGTTTTATTTATGCTTTTTGTTTGTGTAAAAGTGAAATGATGAACTGGATTTTGTTATAAAATCTGTATATAAATTTTATTAATAAGAATTCTACAGCATATTAGCCCGCTGGGAAATTGAATGATTAAGCAAGTTACTTTTGGCTAAGCCGAATGTTATAAACACTTCATCAAAATAGACGTTCTCCTCATCGTGTACCTACAAATAATTTTTTTTAAAACTTTCTACAAAGAATTCAATGACATGACAGAGTAATAATTTTTTATTTGATGCTCAAAGAAAGTAAAAAAAAAATAAAAGTGAAAAAACCACTACAATTTATTTGCAAGCTAGAACTTGTACACTGAGAAAACAACTTTGGTTGTAAGAGCAAAATTTTTTTCCAAAATCAAAAATTCAATTGTGAATAGTGACAATATAAATATTTTTAACAGAACAATATTTTGGTCTGTTGTATCGAGCTTCGGTTGCTGCAATTAAAATATTTGATTACTACAACCGAGTTTTCGTTTGAAGGTAAATTTAATTCTAACAAGCGAAGTTGTTTTCTGTGGGTAATTTTGAGAAAAAACCAATGAATTTAACATTTGCTTGTCATTTTAAAACTTTTCACTGAAGAAAATGCGCATCTCAGTAGCTATTAAATCTAATACTCGGTGACAATTTTGTGATATTTTATAGATTTTGTATAAATGTGGTACTTAAATAGTAATAAAATTATTGTAGAAAAGATAATGAATTAAAAGAGGCTTTTTTTAGAGTCAATTGCTTTGTTGCAAGTGATTAAAGATGCACTTGGCAGAGAATCACTTTCATAATTTGTTTTGGAGTATTAGAGTATGACCTTTTTTTTTTTATATATTATTCTGTGTTCGGATTCTGGGTATCAGTTTTTTAATTTTTTTTTTAATATGAAATTTCTGAATTTCTGAAGAGGCTGTTTTATATAGCTTATCATAATTTTTAAACGAGGTATCTGATTGTGTTGGGAAAAATTTCTAAAAAATATAAATTATACTGGCTATAATTTTTTTTGCTCCCATAATTACTTTTAAAGTTATTGGGAAAAAAGTGTTAAAAATTTAAATATTTTTTGAAATAATTATAAAATTTTCAATTTTTAAAGTAAGTGTACAGTGACACAGCACATGTTTTCTATCTTCGTCTACGTTATACATATAACATCTAGCAGACATTTTAACTCATTTTCATATTTGCCAAGTGCTTCAATACTCTGCAATGTCCAATCATGAGTCCTTTCGTAATGCAACTTTCTGAGAGAGTCAGACCCAGTTTAGGATCTACAAAACTTTTCTTTAAGAAATAGTTATCATAGACAGACACAGCCACAGATGGACATTGCCAAATCGACTTTGCTATCTCAAAGGCTACAAAATAGTTTAACATTTTTTAATTGTCTTTCATACTGAAACGATTTATTCTAAGAAAAGTAGGGTTCCACATAGATGTTTTTTTTTATACACAAATATAGTGTCTATTTGCAGTTACACATGCACACACACACACACACACAATAAATGATTGATTTTTAATACCCCAAAAAAAAAGAAATCTTACTGTCAGAAAAGCCTTGGTAAAATAAAATTTATTGAGTAATTTTTTTGTTAAACCCCTGTTAAGAAGGATGCACTATTTTCATTGTTTTTTAATTCAAATATATAACAACAACAATTGCTGAGCCCAGTGTGTAGCCATTTATTTCTGTTTATTAAAGTTCTGGCTGTTAACTGAATCAGAATAAGTTAAAAAATTAAAAACAAAAAAATAAAAAAATAAAGAAATAAATAATATAAAAACAAGTTAAAGCGTTCGTTTGTATGCAGGCGTACATTTCAGTGCTTCAATGTTAATAATTTGTTTAAACTGAATTGAATTGCTGTGCAAGCACTTACACTGGGACACAATTTATTGATTGAAAAATGCGAGTATAACGATTATCATTATCACCAGACAGAATCATCATGGATGCATGAGCAAAGCATGCTCATGCAGACTTGCCTGAGTTCATGTGTGTTTGTCTGTTTGTGCAAATACAACAAAGGAAGTAATAAATTCATGTTGCTCTGAATACAATTTGTTCACAGATGGATTTAACGGAAATATGAAACAGCTGCAATATCATCTACCACCACTACACATGCATTCATTCATTGATTTTAACCACAGACGCAGATTTGCTGCTAGTAAAGCTGCTGTTTATGATGATAAGGCTATGATGCTGTTGCTGTTGTTTTAATCTTCACGCACACTGTAAAATCGTTTTTTTTTATTCTAGCCCAATCTGGTTTACAAACAAACCAAAATTAATATAAACGGTCAGTTTTATATTTTTGTAGGTAAAAACATCACAACATCGTTTGTATTATTCTCACAAAAAAAAAACTTAAATAAAAATAAAAATAAAAAGAATAAAATAAACATTAATATTTCAGTCTACTGGCATCTTCCTATAAATTAATCCAACTAACTGCTGGTATTATTGGCACAAGTTTTCTTTAATTTTATTACTCATTTAAACTTAACTAAACCTGAAGTTCTGAAGTGGTCATAAAAGTTTATCAATCCAACACTGATATATTATTTTATTGCTTCATTAGCAGCAAAGAAATTATTTTAATCGAAATAAAAAAAAAATATTTTGTTTATTATAAATCTTGTTTATCGAAATTTTCAGCTCGACAATTATAAAAAAAAATCAATTCAAAATAAATAAATAAATATTTTTTAAGCTTTTAGGTCTTTTTATATATTTTAATTATTATTAAAATAATTTCCAATATGTCTTTCTCAAGAAAAATTATTTAAAATATATAAAAAGACCTTAAAGCTTAAAAAATATTTATTTATTTATTTTGTTTATTTTGAATTGATTTTTTAGTTTATAATTGTTGAGCTGAAAATTTCGATAAAAAACCAAACAACAAATTTTACTTTATTTAATTAAAAAATTTTGTCATACTGATTAAATGTTTAATTGCTTTAATTAAATTATATATTATATTGCTGAAATCATTAACAAAAGAGCACGAATTCGGGAAGCAGAATTTTAATTTTCTTTATGCTCTTCAGTGACTTTACCTTTATTTTGTCTTTCGCCTGAATTTATTCATAAGGTTTAGAAATATAAATTCCATTTTCACAATAATTAATTGAAAAAAAAAAACCAACTACAACAATGTGCTGTGAATAAATTAACGGACTTTCTTTGATTTATTTAGATGTAATTTTTCTCTGTTTGGTTTTTTGTTTTATTCATAAAGAAATTTTAAAAAAGAAAACTGAAAATATTTCAATTTCAAGTTAATAACCTCTTGTTGATCAAAGTGATCAATTTATGTACGTGTATGTATGAAACATATAATAAACGTAAACATACACCCAAACACACTGACATACTCATACAAGCATTTAATAAATATTTTGCTTTTTAATTTTTATTTCGTTTGCATTTGTGCAGCACCACTCACTTCAACCAAATTTGTCGATTTCCAAGAGTTTTTTAAATGGACAGCGTATAATTAAATTTTACCGTTAATATTTGTTACAAATTTTTGTTAGAAGTAATTGAAGATGGTGTGAAAAACAGCAACATGTGTTCGATTCATTTTTTACATTTTGTAGGATCTAGATTTTCTAGCTCTTTCTTGTCAATTTTGTCTTTAGAAATAAAGTTGGATTGTTTATTATAAAAAAAAAATATTAGGTAAATGGTAAAACTAGTATTGAAAAGAAAAATAGTTTGTGGAATTAAAACCACTTTTCACAAAAACAAAACAAAAAAATTTAATTTTTTCAAAAACTATATTTTTTTCTTATACAAATGGCGGTGCAAATTTTATGGTCATATTTTCGAAAAGCAATTGCAGTGGGAAAAACAGGATTAAAACTTTTATACACAAAAAACAACTTTGGTTGTGAGAACTAAATTTGTTTTCAGTTAAAAATTTAACTGTTTTAATTAATTTAGACACTGAAATTATAGAAAATGCTGTAAAATTTAATTTTCTTTTTGGATGCATCGCTGACAGAATTTCGCTTGTCACAATTAAAAAATTTAATTATAACAATTGAATTTCTTAATTGGCAAAAAATTTAATTTTGATAATAAAAATTAAATTCTGGAATTGTGCTCTCGGTGATTCAAGAATTTTTATTTTCTCGAATTGATAGGCAGCTATGAATGCCTTCGCAAGTTACCCCTTTTTTTGGAATTGTTATACACTACGAAAACAACTTCGGTTGTGAGAACTAAACTTCTTTTCAATTCAGTTCTATTAGTTGAATGTTTTAAATGTGACCTATTATCTTACAGCGGTCTTACAGCTTGAAATAGTTTTAAGAGAACAAAATTTTCTACTGCATTATCAAATCCATTTGCTTTAACTAAAAAAATTTTATTACTACAATTGCATTTTTGATTATAAAAAATTAAGTTATCACAAAATCTAACTTGTTTTCTGTGTGTGTTTTGTTACAAAGAACCGCGATTACTTTCGTATAGGTATCGGCACTTGAATGGCATATGAGGGTAAGGAAACATTTTTTATTGGCTCATGAATTTCATTCAAGAGGAAAAATTAGGCTTTAATTATTACTGTAGAGATCAGTACGCATTAATAATCAAAAAATTAATTAATCAGTTTACGAAACTCTGCCAGAAAAAGTTTTATGGTGTGGACCACGAAAAACCATTTTTGGTATTACTTGCACTAGACTTTAAAGGAGAGGAAATTAACTCTTTTAAGCGAAAAATTTTAAAGTTTTCTTTTTTTTTTTTTTTTTTTTTTTTTGTAAAACAATTTTGGGCGAAAAAAAGTGGGATACATTTGGAAGAAAAATTTTCATTGAAACCGTTGATTTCAACTGCAGTAAAGATAGACAGAGCAAAACCTTAACTTGCGTTATACTTCTCTTGATTCAGTAATTTTTATTACGAACATTCGTATCGAAAATATATATATAACGATATTATATTCAATTCGGTATTCAGTACGATAGAAATCGTTATAAGCGATGATTATTTATGTTCTGTTGACTTCGTCCCAAGCTTCGAACATTTCTGTCGGAAAGTTACTGAATACCGAATTCGATAAAATATCGTTATACATGTTTTTTCGATACGAAAATTGTTAATAAAAGTTACTGAATCGCACTACTGACAACGTCTAATTGAGAACATCTTTCTGTATAGGGCACAGTGAATAAGTGTGGACCAGTCATTTATTGATGCTCCATAGAGCTTAATTGAGGAATTTGGTGGCAGTAACTGGCTACTAAAAAATTTGCTATTAAAATAATGGCCCTATTTTTTTTTTCAATACCGTTCTCAGGTCAAATAAATTGTGTGTTGTATTCACTTCTTTGTATAAATTGAACACAACCAAAAAATTAAATTAGTTGAATTAATGAAATGTTGTCATTAGTTTAAAGAAACCTTGTTCTTGGTTGAAAAATAAAGAATTAAAGAATAAAAAGAAAGAAAGTGTGAGTGTATAAATAAAATTAATAATTGTGTTGAAGAGCTTCTACAGTTTCAAAAACAGCTGGAGAGGATTGTATTCTGAATTTTAATAATCTAATTAAAACTTCATTAGTTTTCCTTAAACTTATGAAATAAGTTCTTTAATGCAGTGAAATCTTCATTAATATAGAGAAATAATTTCATTAATATGTAAAAAGTAATTCATTAATTCATATTTCATTGAATTAAGCTAAAATTTTATTTCAATAATTTCATAAGATTTTATGTCTCATTTTTCTTCTAGTAAAGGAAGAAATTTAAATATTTTATTAAGCAACAAACAAATAAGAGCCACTTTATGAAAAAACAGCCAGGAAACAACCAAACAATTTTTATAGCAATTTCTTCCTTTGGAGTTGGTTAAAAATATTAAAATTTAATTTCAGTAAATTAATTTCATTTGGGAAAGATTGCCTTTAGTTAATAATTTTTTGTACTCACTTAATCCTCGTAACTTATTTTGTTTTGAAATTTTAATTAATTAAATTGTTACAGAGATCCAACTAACCTAAAAATAAATGTAAAGAAAAATTTTTTATTAATAAAAGCGATTAAAAAAAATTATAATTGTAATAAAATTTAATACTTAAAAAGCATTTAATGTTAATAATAACTTGAATAAAGAAGATCATAAATCTTGCTAAGCTTTTTTTAAAATTTGCTTAAGGGCTACAAAAAGCCAAACAAAGAAAAACATTTAAGCATTTCGAAGAAACATTTTGCTGCCAGTAAGATTCTTAGAATCTTAGAAAAAAAATATTAAAACTAAACGAGCGACCTTCAACCTAAAATAAATTAACAAACCAACAAACACAGCAATTAAACGTCTAACATTTTTTTTTCTTTCCAAATTTATTTTTAATTCAAGAACTTGGTGGATAATTAAGATTTTTTGCGTATATATATTTTTAAAATTTTTATTTGTTTAAGGCATTTTTAATAATCAACATTTAACTGAAAATGACTAAGGGTTTTTATTAAAACAGACAAGTCACCAAAAATTATAATTTATTAATTTTTAAGCTTAAAGAAAATTAAAAAAAAATCATTCTCTAAAATATAAAAATTTTGCTTATAACTTTGCTAAGTTTTTGTTTTGAATTTAGTTGAATTTTAATTTCTAAAAAAATCAGCAAAGCTTTTATTTGTCTTTTGTTTTATAAAACTCTGAAAAGGGTTAATGTTAAAACTAAAATCACAAAAACATTTCTGAATTTGAAAGCTAAAACAAACTAGATATACTAGCAAGAGCTGTCCTGTCATTAAAAAATTTTCTTTAGACTAAAAAAATTCCTTTTATTTGCTTGAAAATAAGTAATTGCAGACCTTCTTCACTTTTCCATTTCTTTTTCATTTATTTATTTTTTTTTTTTTTTTTTGCTAATTAATTTCATTCTGACCCAAATAATACAAATAGAAAATGTACGAGTTAATGAAAGGCTCTGCTCTCTCTTTAGATTTTATTTGTATGCAGTTGTCTGCTTAATAGAAATACGAATAAAAACCTCAAGTTGGCTATTCAGAAATGAAAAGGAATTAAAGAAAATACTTGCATCCCCAAAGTGTTTGCACTTGGCAGAGTAAATAAAAACAAAAAAATTCGTAACATTTTTTATTAATATTTTTTTTTTAACAAACAAATCTTTTGATATTTTGAGAGGGTCTTAAAAAGAATTTTTTTATATTTTTTTTTTTGTAGGAAAATAAAGTTTTTAAAAAAAAAAATTCAGTAATTCTGCTGTTATGCACATGGACTTATGTGCTGTAATAAAGCAGAGTTTTAAGACTCTGCCTTGAATTCACTTAGAGAATTTTTGTTTATATAGCTTATGAATTTTTTCATTAATCCAATGAAAAATTTATTATTTGTTAAGCTAATGACACTTTTCATTACGCTAATGAAATACTTTATTAATTTAATGAAACAAATTCATTAATTCAATGAAATACTCGTTTAGTTAAGGACATAATTGCAATAGTGAAATGCTTGCAGTGGACTTATGCCTCATTTATTGGTAGGCTTATTGTCTAGATAAGAGTATCGGTACAAATAGTTCATAAGCGTTTGCGAAAACACAATATAAAAGTTTGTAAAATGTTTAAAGTGACCGTTTCTAAATGGAAGAAAGTTTTAGAATTTTTAGAATTTAGAAATTTCATTTATTTCAGAACCTTAGAATATACAACATTTCAGGTATTTCTTTTCTTCTACTAAAAGATTCACTCACTTAATTTTTAATTTGAAAAGTAGGCGTAGCATGGTCGCTTCAGAAGTACATGGGAACCTTTCTTGAAATATAAAGAGTTCATTAATTATTAAAAAAAACTTTCAATTGTTTTTTTTAAGTAGTCGTAGAAGTGGGCATGGCCAATCAAAAGATATATGGCAACGTATATAAAATATATTAGTTAAATCGATTGAAAAATATAATTGTAATTGAAAAAAGACTCATCTCAACTGTTTTAATCAATAGTGGGCGTAAAGTGGGCGTGGGTAATCCACTCAGTTATTTCTGGTAGAAAATTAAGATTTCCATTGTTGGTGTGTTCAGAAACTTATTGTAGAATTTAATGAGGAATATTTTTTAGAGCATTTTGTTTTTAGAACAAAAAATTACATTTAAATAAAGAGTTAGAGGGTTAAAATGTTAAACAAATATGAAGGCGGATCAATAAATCTGAGACTTTTCGAACTTTCCTAGTAGCTATATGAAATGCAACACTGTTTTGAGCAAATGTAGTCACTTACTTTGCTTTTAACAGCTGTTCAAAACATACAACCTCGTGTATTTTTCTAAAAATAGAAAAAAAGTGAATTTCGAAAGCTCATTAAACATTATATTTTCCTAAAAAAAACTGTCAATCAAACCAAGGAAAAGCTCGATAAATACTATGGGGACTCTGCACCATCGATTTCAATGGTAAAAAAAGTGGTTTACTGACTTTCGTTCTGGACGGTCAATTCAGGTCAGTACAATATGGTGTTGGCCGATCTAAGAGTAAAAATGCGTGAGATTGTTGATGCCATAGGCATTTCATATAGCAATGTGGTTTCGATTTTAAATGATCAGCTGGATTTAAGAAAGTTGTCTGCAAGATGGGACTTAAAAAGAGATTATGTTGAAAAATAAATTTTTGTTTCGCAAAAAAAAACTGTGTTTCATTCTACCCTCGTATGTTTCACATAAGTTTACTAAACATTCCTGTGGCTGATTCACAATTAAAATTTTAAAAAGGAAGGTAACTTTGAATCTTAATATGTGATGTGGACACTTTTACCTTAAGCAAATTTCAAAACTTTTTAAATAGAAAAAATTAATTATATCGTTTAGTATTATATTATTAAAGAATAAAACAAAAACTGTTCTAATTTCTCTAGGGATACTTATTTTGTATGGAACATTAAGCGGGTACTTAATTTATGAGTTTGATATTTGTAACAGCAGTTGTCAAACGAAACAATATAAAATGACAATTTGGAATGACAACAATTTAAATTTAAGGACAAATAGGCTTTTGGTTTGTTTTTGTTTTCCAAACAACTTTTACAACAAATTACATGAGCTGCTAGACTGCGGGTAAACAAATTTAATAAAACCAAAAACAAACAAAAACCGTCAAGCTCCCTACTGATTGCTGCAATATTCTGTTTCTGTTGCTGCAGTTTTTGCTTTTTTTTTTTTTAGTTTTTAGTGTTTGGTTTTTCTTCATTTGGTATTGTTTTCAATTATGCCTTCGTAGTGGTACATGTGTTTGTATGCCTAAAAGATTATTCTATTGAAGCTGTTTCATATGAATGCATTTTTAACTCAGACAATGGCTAATAAAAATTCCCTGGCGTATTAATTTGTAAAATCAAACAAAAACAATCAGTTGAATGAAGATAAAAAAAACAATAACAACCCCAGAATAGTGTGACTGGTATTTGTAGTTGTTACACACTATTGAAATGCATTTTTTTTTTTTTTTTTTTGTTGTCTAGAAAAAAAATTATTTTCATTTGATGTGATTGATATTCTCAAAAGATTATTAAAATTTTATTACTTCCATATTTAGCTAAGCATTAGTATAGAAAGGCATTTGAATGTGCGTGTAAATATTTATTTATTTGTAATATTTTTTCTTTAATTTTAAATTATTTTATTCAACTTATTTTAAAAAAGTTTGATTTTTTCGCACATTTTTTTTTTTTTTTTTTTTTTTTTTTTTTTTTTTTTTGTAACGTCAATATTCATCTTGCATAGCAATTGCCATGAGTTTTAGTTTTAATTAAAATAAAAAAATAAAAACAAACAAACAAATGTTCACTTTTTTGTTGTTGTTGTTTTCAATTCATGCAATAACAATTGTTTCATTACATGAATTTTAAACAATAACTAAAGCACTTTATAGTTTTATCATTTAAAAAAATTTTAATGGGAAATGTAATGCCATGAGAAAATTCAGTGCAAAAAAAACAAAAGCACTTAAAAATTATTAAGAATTGTATGCATTCAAATTTATTTTAAAAAAATATATTGAGAAGAAAAACATTGCATTAGAATTTAAAAATAATTTATAATTTATATATTTTTTTTTATATAACGGAAACAAGATTTCAATACGTCTAAAGTGAACATCAAATCAATATTAATAAAAATTATTTTCATAATCAGTTTTCAAGCTTAAACTGAGCTTGCAATTCAGAAATAATTACAATTATATCGTAAAGAAAAGCGCACAAGCTTGAAACAAAATTTGTCTATAAGTAACTCAACGGCTCGAAGGACCATGAAAACGTTGAACACTAACGTTTCTAAATCTTCCTATAGTTTGGCGGGGGATGATGCCAGCTGTAAGAAGATCTTAATTATAATTGGAATGGAGCAATTATAATTAAGTAAAGGTTGGGGAGGAGAAAAACCAGAGATTAGTTTTCTTTAGCACTTACGATTTATTGTAGGGTTTCAAATGGACATAGGTAAGTAAATTAAAGGTAAGTATGACTTCTCAAGATTAATGCAGGGAGGCTAGTAAGAATTATTTCTGATTTATGTGTTTTGTAATTAAAAAAATATTATTGCTGGTCATCAGCTTTAGCAGTAACAAAGCCATGAACAAAGAAAGATCCAATTAACTTCATTGGCAAGTAGATATAATTTCACAAGTATAATTTTCATTGGTTCACTGGTTGGTTTTACAATTCAATACAGGTTTTCTGTTTTACATTTTTTTTCTTTTAGTTTTACGTTTCTCAAATTTAATTATTATTACATCACTAACTAGTTGACCCGGCAAACGTTGTCTTGCCTTAATATTTTTATATATTCGATCTTCTTACACTAAGAAATCGTACTCATAAAATAAAGAACCGTGCGAGACCGGGTAAAAACAGGTAGTAGGCAAATAAGCCGGATACCGACTTTAGCGCTACCTTCTAAGATTATACATATAAACCTTCCTCTTTAGTCACTCTATCTATTAAAAAAAAAGCGCATCAAAATCCGTTGGGTAGTTTTAAAGATTTAAGCATACATAGGGATATAGGGACAGAGGAAGCGACTTTATTTTCTACTATGTAGTGATGCTCTTATCCAAAAAAAAGTTGACGTAGACTTTAAAGTAAAATTTAAAAAAAAAAAATTATATGAAAAATTTCGATAACGTTGACTTTAAAGTCTACGTTATTTTTTTTTTGGATAAGGGGGCTAATGTTTAAATTCACAATTTTAAAATACTATTTGTGTACAAAATTTATTACTTCTTTTGTATAAAATTAAAATTTTAAGTTAAGTTTAATTTAAAAGCAAAAGAGATGTTAATATGCTAAAGTAGAAAACTATAAATGATCAGTATTGCTAAAATTTTAATTTGATAATGAACGCTTATTTCAGCTGTAGTGAAAATAGACAGGCAGAACTGCAACCATTGCCATTGTAGCGTTTTTTCCTAGATCAATATTGCTGTTCAAACATTTATATAAAATGCTTTTGGAATAAAAGACAAAAGGTCAGCTAAACTAAATGCACGAACTGTGTTTTCTTTCATTTTTGAGCTAAAAACTAATTAAGTGTAATAAATTCATTATTTATTTTCTATCGGCTTATGGTTATGAGTAGAAAGAGAGCAATGTCACATTTTATAGGAATTTATAAGTATAGTTATTTCCAACAAAAAAATTTGGGAATAAAAATGGGTATTCGTTTTGTTATGTGGGCTTGGGTAATGGATTTGTGTGATAAGAATGTGTTGTAATCAAATATATGATTGATTTGAATTATTGGTTTTATAAATAATAAATCGGGTTTAGCAAATTTTTTTTAAATCCTGAACAAAGTTGGAGTGAAATATCAATATAAAAAAAATATTTATAATTCGAACTCAAGCTTAATAAGCTATGGTGTTCCCATAGAAAAACCAAAAAAAAAAAATATTTATTCATAAAATATTTGGTTATTTAATTGAAGTTGAAGCAAAGCTCTTGTCGTTTTTGATATCACACAGTTTCTTAAGAAATCTTCAAATTATGTCAAATAGAAAGAACTAAAATTTCGTTAACTTTTATTTGATAAAAAATTGAATCTCTGTTATTTTAAAAATTTCAACAATTTGCTCAAATTATCCTTTTAATGACCCCAATTATTTCTGATTTATGTGTTTTGTAATTAAAAAAATATTATTGCTGGTCATCAGCTTTAGCAGTAACAAAGCCATGAATAAAGAAAGATTGAAGAAAGGCTTTAGTGGGAACTAAAATTACAAATTTTATTTGCATTCACATAAAGGAAACTGAGGAGGCAACACATTCACTAAATTACCTATGCCACTTATCATCACTATCAATCTTCTATTGTAATTGAGTTTAATTAAATTAATGTTCTTGTTGTTGTTGTTGATTTTCTTTTCTAAATACATTTTCTTTCCCATACGAGTATTGTTCACCTGCTCAGTTTACAATTAATGTAAGAAGAAGCAAATTTATATCACTCCCAACATTTAAGTCAAACATTAATATCAAGTTTATTGCAACTCTTTAACAGCATCCGTTTTATGATGTGATTATATATTTTCATATATAAAACTCACAGCAACTAACTTGCCAGCAGCTAAAGTAAGTTAAAAGTAACCCAGGGATTTTATAATATTAAACGTTTAAAATATTTAGTTTTGCTGTTTTCTATACCATTTTATTATTAAGCTTGAAAAGACAGCATTTGTCAACATTAGGGAAGCTTAAATGAACAACAAACGAACAGACAAACAGACAGTAAATGTAATAAAAATATTTGAGCGACATTTATGCAAAATGAAGATGAAATAACAAAAAACAGAAAACGAGACAAAAACAATTCAGTCTAGCAGAAATAAGATTTAAAAGGCTGCTTTATCAGTAAAGGCTAACAGACAGGCTAAATGAAGAACAGGATGATTGAAAGACAATGTTTTGAAATAGGTTCAATGCCTGTACTTAAGGGATTCAAGTGGATGTTTAAAATAACCAGCAAAAAAAAAAACTATTTTTTATGTTTAAATGACAACATGCAACATGCATTCAAGCAAATGCGTATGTCTGTGCCAGCACGCCTTCCGACATGGCTGAATGAATGTTAAACATTCATTTGTACGTTCTCACAAAAATAAATAATTTTTTTTATTTTATTTTATTTTCTGCAGAAACTTGTAGTCACGATAGTTGCTTTTAAAAAATCATATGGAATTGTTTTGTTTTAACTGTTGCTGAAGAGGGCAGACAATATTGTAGTAGGGCTCAATGCAGGTAGTCAAGTATAATTGAATGATAGTGCCAGGCGCTGTGTAGCACTGCTGCAACTCTTTTTTCTTTTCTTTTATTATAAACTGATTCCATATGACTATCAAGTCCATACTATTGCATCGAAAACAAAATCTTACATAAGTCCAATTAAAAAATTTCATGAAAACTTTTCATTGATTCCATGAAATATTTTAAAACTTTTGTGAATATTTTACAATTATTTCGTTATGCCAATGAATGTTTCATTGAATTAATAAAAGTATGTAATTAAATTAATTAAAGTTTAATTGAATTAATTAAAGTATTTTATTAAATTAATGAAATTAATGCAGTAATTTCATTAATTGAATGATGATTTATTTCATTAAATTAATAATTTATTAAATTAATGAAATTATTCCATTAAATGAATGAATATTTCATTAATTTAATAATTAATTCATTAAAATAATGAAATTATTTTAAAAAAATTTATGAGTATTTCATCGAAATAATGAAATTATTTCTCAATTTAAAGAATATGTAATAGATGTAATGAAAATATTTTACTAAATGACTGTTTGATTAAAAATTGAAATTAGTTCATTAAATGAATAAATATTTCATTTAAATAATGACACTATTTCATTAAATTAATAAAATTATTGCATTAAATGAAAGAAAATTGCATTGAGGTACTGAGTGAAGTGACTGAATATTTTAGGAAATTAATGAAATATGGTATTAGTATAAATTAGTTGAAAAATTATTAATTTTTCATTGGATTAATGATAAAATTAAGAAAAAAAAAATTATGAAAAAATTTCTCCCAGTGTAGTTGGATGTAGAAATATAAACTTGTCAAGACCATTTAATTGTTCTTACAAGAACAGATACATTTTTTCTCTAAAAAAAACATGTTGCTGTCCTGAAAACGTAGCAAAACACAGTTAACTTATTTTGTCAGAGCAGCATTAGTTTTTATATTTTCTTTACAATTTAAATAAAAAAAAAAAGTAAAAATAAAATCAAAGGAAATGCGACAAAAATAGCATTGTCACTCACTGTCACTCACTTTCATAATTTTTTTTTGTTTATTATGACAAATAAAATCCTGTCTGGTCATTAGTGCATACGAGCACATGAACAAAATATATTAATGCGTGCATGCAACTGCTAAAGTGTGCATTTATGTGTTAGTGTGCTGATAAATTACATTGTTTACATTGAAGAAAAAAGAAATTTTTTAGTTCTCAGGAGATCTGCCTTTTTACACTAAATAAAACAGAAGAAATTACCTTTAATTCTTGTGAGGAATTTTTTCTTCTAGTAGAATTAATTAGAAAATAGACTACAGCACCGGAAAATAATGACTACAGCAATTGAAATCGAATGAAATAGAGATTTTTTGTTATTTTGTGCGCAAGTTGCCAATAAGCTTAAAACTGCTCTTACGTATTTTACATACACTAAAATTAACGTCTACTTTAAAATTTTGTTTCCTAAAAAACTTAAAAAAAAACTGCATTGAATTCATTGAAAAACAAAATAAAATTAATGAAGAAATTGTAAAACATCTGGTAAATTTTTTGCCTTTAACTTTTCTAAAATAAATTTTTCGTTTCAATAAATGAAAACTATTTAATTTATAACTCCCACAAATAATTTCTACTGCATTTAACTGAACAGCAAACCACTCAACTCTTGACTGAGTGCATCTATTTTGTTAAAATTTTAAACAGAGGTCTGCTTTACTTCTGCAGAATCCACACAAACAAAATGTTTTATTCCCTGCTACTTAATTCATGCGTACATTTACTTTGTACACACATTAAACACAAAATTATTTCAATTAGTTTGTTGTTTAGTTAGCTGTTTACTTCATCAATTCAATGTTATTGATTTTTAATTTTATTCATACCCGGTCTTAACCGGAATCCAAAATCATTAGCCTTAAAAGTACTAGATAACAAATTTATTAAAAATTTTGGACAAAACCAATGGAAAACTTAGACATACTGATCGAAATTTTGTACAGAAATTTCGAATCTAAACTATTGAAATTTTACTAGAAATCGCATGCCGTAATTTGTTCACCGATTTCTAGTTCAAAAACTTTCCGGCAAATGCATGTTTTTACTTAGTAACTTAAAATTTTTCAAAATTAGAGAATTTACTGTATAATGGCATTAATTTATTATTGCATATTTTTGCATATTTTGTTATAAATGCATATTTTTTGTGCATAATTTGTATTCATTTTAAATTTTTTAATATTCAAGAGTATTCATCTGCTGATAATCACTCAAGCTGCTTAGGCAGTGGAGACACTGGTCCCAGCATGATTAGTCCTACAACATATATTAGATTATAGTTTGAAACGGGGCTGCCATATAACTTAAAGGTTGCGGTGCGAGTACAGCCCATAATGATAATAAAAATGAGAATTTCAAAAAATAAAAATAAATCCCTTTTATCAGCATTTTAGCGTAAAATATTCTTTTTTTATATGTATGTATGCAATTTGTTACTCCAGTTTACTACTTCACAATAATGTTGACAGATGAATACTATTGAGCAATTTTCGATTCTTAAACACGTCTAGAAAATTTGTTGTCTTACTTATTTCAACATAAATTTTCTAGATGATTTGACCGCATGTTAAATGAGAGAGGCACTTTGTTCATTTTACGCAATACTTAATTGATGATGTTGTAAACGTAAGCATTATCACGCGACATAGTCTTAGTCATACAGTATATATGACATTTAATATTCAGAGTTTAGCATTTGAATCGTTAACTCCAAGTAAAATTTTTTTAAATACTTTTGAAAAAGTGATTTTCCGATTTTTTATGTAGCTAAATTTACATTTTTATGATCTTTAAAATAAAATTTAAAAAAAAATTATATAAAAAATGTTGATAACGTTGACTTTAAAGTCTCCGTTAATTTTTTTTAATAAGGGGGTTATAAAGATATCTTAAAAATAAATAATTAGAAAAATAAAAATGTTTCTTATTTACCATAAGAGCATTAATGCATATTTTAGTGCATATTTTGTATTTTAAGCGCATATTTTGTTTTTTTAAGTGCATGAAAGTCCTTGTTCTGCTGATTTCCATTCTGCATTTTGTGTTTGCAAATTGACTCTGGTTTCTAAGCTACAAATGTTATATCCTAAATATGTTAGCATTAGTTAAAAACGAAATTCAAAATTTCTTATTAAAATTTCCTTTAAATTATAACTACAACGTTTTTTATTTTGCTCAGTAGTTTCGAAGAAATTGTAATGAAAAAATAAAACTTTTCATGCAAAAATTTATACATTTTTAATTAAAAAAAATATTTAGAATATAAAGACAAAATTTCACTATTTCATTACTTAAACATATAGCCAGCCCCATGAGCTTCAAACAAAACGAGCTGTATTTAACTAAAATCTGGGCACAACTTTTAACATCATTCACAGTTAAGTGATGTTCCTTCAGTTTTACAAAAAATGGCCATATAAATGCCTATTATGAAAGCAGTAAGATTTTAGGTTAATGCCTAATTTTTACTTATGTGCGGTATGGTTGTCTCAAATGCAAAACTCACCAGAAATGATAGCTTTTTTAAATCACTGGACATTAGACTTTAAAGCAAGGATATTCTTTTGCTTGCCGTCAAGCATAACTCAAGAAAACTATTTTTCCTAAGTCTTTATTTTATTATTTATTTTTAGCTAGTATAAAAATCATCAGCTTTAAGCAAATTGCTTTTACGGTTTTTTATTAAAAAACCACCAAAAATTGTTCCAAATGTCAGATTGTTTGGTTTTTGCAATTAACACATAAATTTAGTAACATTATCAAAGAAAATAATACTAAAGCTAAAACGTCACAAGCTCTAAAAATTAAAAAAAAAAACACTAAAAACAGTGCTAAAAGCATTAAGTTGGCAACACTGATATTTTTATTTTAAAAACATTTTTTTCAACTGCTGTTTTAGTCACTTCAAAAGAATTTTTTCACTTTCAGTAACATTCTCAAAAATTTTAAATGGGCGTGGCAAAACTAAAATTATATGGTAACCTTGGTTGCAATATAAAGGATCTTATGTAGAAACTTTAAACAAAAATTTATTGAAAAATTTAATTTTAATTACTATTTAAGAAATCAATTTTAATCGCGAAATTGAAAAGTAAGCGTATACGTTATACAGTTATCTACTTTGAAATATACGAGATCATAGATATAACAAACAAACAAACAGAAATTGTATTTTGTATTTTAATGGAAATTATTTAGGCAAGTAAATGACAACACACGTCAAACGGAAGTCAGCAACGATTGCAGTAAATTTATTTTGCATTGAAAAATAGCATTTTAAAGCAAATAAATTTGCTTCTTTTTTTTTGCCTTCCCCCTTCTTTTTGAATACCCCTCTCACATTGACATCTAAATTTTCATTTATAAAAGCATAACTTTGTTTAATCTTGTATGTAAATATTTGAAAAATCCTTTTATAATCCACTTAAGCATACAAGCGTATGCATGTTACTGCCTCAATTTAAATAAATATTTTTTTGCATTTAATAACATACAAATACAAACAACCACAACTTGCTAATAGGATTTTTGTTTATTTTTATTTTCGATTTGAAAATTCCTTTAATTCTTGAATTTGAAATATTTAATCGTACTTCAAATAAAATTACCATTTACCCTAGTAAATGCTCTTGTGCTTCCATTAATAAAGAATTTGCATACACAACCACAAACACATTATTCTTAATCACACAGGCTTATGAAAGATTGATTGCAAGAGTTGAGTAAACATTTCATGAATTTTAATTAATTTGTTAATGCATTTGAAATGCAAAAGTAAAGAGTCAATATGGTAAACGTTAAGTTTTCAATAACGGAATCTGGTAATTTGAATGATGGCTAAAGCAACCAAATTTTTAACCAGAAATTTCAAAGGGCAGAATTTTTCCTTATTTCTTTGTCTTGATTTAATAACTCCTGAGCTCATCTCAAATGATTGCATAATAGTGCTTTTGTAAGAAAGATCACTCAATAGAGAAAGCGGCTTTTTATTCTCTGTTATTGATGCTCGCTGTTTAGCAAAACTTTAAAAATTATCAAAAATTGTTCGTCAAAAATAATTCCCGCATGTTTTAACTAGTAAAAAAGTGTTCTTTGCCAACTAACTTTTGACAAAATGCAAAAGAGGTTCTGTTGTCTTTGTCTCCTTCTCTCTGGTTCTTAATTTTTTTTTTTTTATCTTTTGTTTGAATTTGAATATCCATAAAGACTAAAAAGGTGTCAACGAACGCTTTTAAATGAACTGCCACCCCAAGTAACCAAGTATTTTTTGGTGTTCATTTTCTCTTTTCTTAAGTACTTAAATGTGAGTTTAAGTGTATGAGATTTCCTTTCTTTTTTACTCTTTCACTCTTTTAGTCCTTTTAATGTTTTGTTAATGATTGTGACAAAAATAAAAAAGAAAATTATAAAGCAGCAGGAAAAATAATTATACTTTAATGACCATTCACATCAAATTAATCTGTCCAGCAAAGGTTTTTGTATGAAGTTGTAAGAAAACTTAAATAGCGATATAATTAAGGACAACTATTTATTTTAAGCTGGCCAACAACACAGAAAAGAAATATCTATTATCAATTAAATATTTTAATAAAATGAATTTTTAATTGAATTAATTAAATGTTTAATTGAATCAACTAAATTTTCAATTTAATTAAATAAATGTTTAATTGAATTAATAAAATGTGTAATTGAAACAATTACATTTTTAATTAAATCAAATAAATTTTTAATCTATTCAATTGAATGCTTAATTGAATTAATTAAATATTTTTTTTAGATTAATTAAAATTTTAATTATATATTTAATTGCATCAATTAAATGTTTAATAAAATCAATAAAATTTTTAATTGAATTAAATAAATGCTTAGTTAAATCAAATACATATTTTTATTAAATAACTTGTCATGTTCAATTAAATAAATTAAATGTTTAATTGAATCAAATATTATAAATTTTTAATGAAATCTATTAAATTTTTAATTGAATTAAATAAATGCTTAGTTGAATCAAATAAATTTTCTATTGAATCAATTCAATGTTTAATTGAATCAATGAAATATTTTTATTAAATAACTTGTCATATTAATTAATTCTCTTAGGCAAGAAAATTATTGTAGACTTTATAGTCAATGTTATGGAAATTTTTCATAAAATAATTTAATAAATTTTATTTTAAGGTCTAATTTTTTTTTTGGATAAGGCGGTAAGTGTTTAATTGAATCAATTAAATATTTAATTGAATTAATTAAATGTTTAATGAAATCAGTTAAATTTTTAATTAAATAAAATAAATTCTTAGTTGAATCAAATAAAATTTTCTATTGAATCAATGCAATATTTAAGTGAATCAATGAAATATTTTTATTAAATAAATTTTGATATTAATTAAAAATTGAATTAAATCAAGTAAATATTTAATTGAAGCAATTAAGTTTTTAATTATTTCAATTAAATATTTAATCAATTTGGCAAATTTTTAATTATTGTAATTAATTCCCGCATTATATTTTTTATTTTAGATCTGTATATTGTTTACAGTCTTTGAGGCGAATTTATTTTCTTAAAAAAAAAATTAAAAAGTTTTTCAAATTAAGCATAAAAAAATAATTAACTTCTTGCCGTGAAAATAAGAAGCCTTGGAATTTGAAGAGTCAACTCCGCGTGAATTAAATATTTATAAAAGGCACAAACAGTTTACAGGAGACTGAGCAGGTGTCAATAACAGTCTTCATACATAGACTGATGGATATTGTGGGGGCTTGTAGGTTCAATTCCTGCCCTGGGTGTTTCTGCAGACAAGCGAAAAGCCTGCAAAAAAAATTTTCTTGACAATTGGCGCTTGTCATGTTGTTATTTCAACTGTTTTGAATATGAAACACTTATCAGCCAATGCTTAATTTTAATATAAAAAAAACCCAGCACAAATCCACCTCTTTTAATTTTTGAATGATGACTTAACCCCCATGTTCATTAGATCACAGATATGACGCAAAACATCCTTTTCTATACCAATTTGAGTACTTGTAACTTCATGATAGTTAGCAAAATTCTATCTATATTTAGAAGCATATGAGGCAATACACTGTGTGACCACACGTACTAAATTGCATACAGACGTTGCAGCATTGCAGCACTGCAGGCAGTTGTCATTTAAATGTATTTACTTTGCCATTTGTACTTTCTTAACAAATTTTGTGTTGTAAAATGGTTATATACGATTTAGCCATTTCATGTTTAAACATTAAAAAAATAACCAACAACTATTGCAACGCCAAGAATATATTTTACTAGAAACAGAAACAAAAACTTAAAACTCAACAAGTATTTTATATGTGCATAAATTAATGCGAACTTTAATGATTTAAACTGAAAAGAAAAAAATTAAATAAAACAAAATAAAGTTAGGGTACAAAAATATTTACAACAAGAACAATAACAACAGCAGCCGCAACAGAAACATATAAAAAAATAACCAAGACAACTTTGAAACAAAAAAAAAAAAAGTTACAAATAAAAAAATGTATCAGAAACAACAGAATTTTTCTTACCCTCAAAGCATTTTGTAATTAAAAACGACATGTTACAGAAGAAAGACAACTCAGCAACACCAACAACAATAATATTAAAAAAACAACATTCATAAAAGAAACAGAAACAGCGTAATGTTGCATGTTGTGCATTAACATTGCATGTTTTGTTTGCTGTCCTATACTAAAGCAAACATATATGCACACAAGCACACACACGTTTCTACACGCCTAGGACAAAAGGAAACAGAAAGAGGTTTGTTAGTTTGTTGTTTTAATATTAACTTCTTTTTTTTGTTTTTTTTTTTTTTTTTTGCTTTTAGGATGATGGCAAGCCAAACATTAAAATAATATGTATTTGAAGGCAAAAAAAATATTTTAAAAGTACAAGTATTAAAAGGCGTCTCATTGCCCAGCCGCATGAAAAACAAACCCCATAAGCAAAGCAAGCAATCAACACAAAAAGGCATTTTATTAAGTCTACATCATACTCACACTAGTACTCATACTCATACTCATACTGCTAGTGCATTTTTACGGGCAAACATGCGTGGAAAGGAAAACACTTAGAGAAATTGTAGAATGAATAACGGATATTATTTAAAAAGAGAAATAAAAATGTTAAAGGTCTGCTTAAACATCAATTACTAGGACGCTCTTTTAATAGGAATTTAGTAAGTCAGCAATTGGTTTGGAAAAGATTTTCAAAATTTATAAAAATATGTAGTCAGCAGCGTTGCCAGGAGCTGGAAAAAAATAACCTAAATTGATCAGCCTTTATTTTAGGCTAGAAAGAGCTAAATCACTTAGAAAAAACCTAGAAAAAAGCTTAAAATTCAAAATTTTATGAATTTTTTATTGCAAGCATAATTATGATTTTTATACGAAGCCAAGAAGAGAACATAAAATATAAAAAACTAAAGAAAATATAGTACAAGGCGGGCCAAAAGAAGTCATCCGATGTTGTTAGGCTCTCATTTTTTTTTTTTTTTTCTAAATGAAAATCAAATGTGTGCCGCTGCTCCGTCCTGTTGGAGCCACATGTCCTCCAGTCCTAATTCGTTCAATTGCGTCAGAAAAAATGCTGTTAACATGGCCCTATAGCGCTTACTGTCCACTGTTGTCGTTTGACCAGCCCGATGATTCCTCCAGTCACTTTGAGCGGGTGTAATGGCTCCTTGTGCATCACTCGTTGATTTTCGGTGTCCCAGAAGCGATAGTTTTGCTTGTTCACGTACCCGCTGAGGTGGAAATGAGCCTCGTCGCTCACTATGATTTTGGTCGAAAATCGTCCACTTCGATTATTCTGCGTTCTTGGGGAGTGTATCGCTTCATGGCTTGTTCACTGGTATTCTACATCTGTCTAGTACACAAATGTCAAAACAGATTTGACATTGGCCGCCATTTGCAAATATAAGAGCATCTTTCAATAGAGTGCTTTCTTTTAGCCCAGCTTGTAGTATGTATTTGATTCCAAATTCTCATTTGTCCACATTCACCAAAATCCTTCACAGATGTCATATTTGATAAAAGTTGAATTTTTTTTAAATGTCTCAAAAAATTCACAAACAGTTTTGAAGGGTCTCGAAAGTACCTTTCCTGTTCTCTACTGCCAATATAGTAGTAATTGATTCCAATTTCTCGTTTGTCTCTCACAGATATCATATTTGGCGAAAGTTGAATTTTTAGAATTTTTTTTTTAAAACTCACAAATACTTTTCAGGGATCTCACGTTTATTTTTCGACAGCACTATGAGGATTTGACAGATCCTCTATCATTAGTCTACCGAAACGTCTCATTGCGTGAAAATTAATGAAATTTCATTAGATTGATGAAGACACGGGATATATTGACAAAATTATATCAGTGCAGCATTAAAAATTTTCAAACTTAAATTTTCCAAAAATTTATTATTTCAATATTTAAAAGTAAATGAACTAAAAATAAGTTTTTGGTTCAAAAGTTAATTATGAGATTTTATTTAAAGTCAGCGAGTGCTAGAAAGAACTCTCAGGTTTTAAGGACAAAGATATCCATTCTTTCCAACATAAGCTTAGTTTAAAAAAAGTAAGCTTATGTTGGTCTTTCATATTTGTTTTTAATTTCAAATAGGATCAGAATTTTTTCAGTGTTCTTAATACAATTATACCCAGTTAACCAAATTGTCGTACAAGGTAATTCGTTAAAAACACTTTAGAACGAGCTGCTCGTTGGCATAGAATATATCAAAGCATGCATTAGCAATTCGTTTATTATTTTCTTTCAAACTGCCATCATTTTTAAAATAAGTTTTTTTTTAATTTTCTGGTGGATGAAATTTGTTATTCAAAAAAAAAAAGTATTTTTTAAATGGACTAATTTTTTTGATTTAAATTTTAAATTAAAATAAATTTTTAGAAATTTGGAATATAAAAGCTAATGAGCTAATTATTAAATTTTATTTTACACTTGGCAAGTGACTTGCGCAAGACTTTTGCGCAACTCTTGTGTTTGCTGATGATCAGGTTGAGGGGAAGAGAATTTTTACTTTTCAAGTACTCGGCAATTCGTTTTGTTCTTTCAATTTGTGTGTGTGTGTTTAAGGGACTTGTTTATGTTTCTGATTTGTTGTATTTTGTATTGTTTTGTGAGTGAGTGAGTGAAACAACATATGAGAAATTCAAAAAAAAAAAAAATTAGAATTTTAAGCAAAAGAAAACGAAAAAAGAAAATTTAAATATTGTAATGTGAAATGCCTACCCAATCCTCAAAAGGAAATATAAAAATATTAAAAACCTAATTGCGCAAGTCACTTGCGCTATAGGCCAAATGCTAGAAATCAACTATGATGTTTAAGATGTCATACTGCAGTTGTAAAAATTACATGCCTAATTTGTCACTCCAAAATCTCATCCTAGTATAGCGGTTACTTAACCGCTGACTTCACGATCTTTAGTTAACTAAAAACTATTGTTTAGTTAATATTACACTGGAAAAAATATATTTCATAAATTCTATGAAACGATTTCATAAAAAAAAGTTACTGAATAACGAATTCGATAAAATTCGTTATACTTGCTTTTTCGATGAAAGTTCTTGAATCGCACTATTGGTGTGCAAATGAAACTATTTGGTGTCGAAATGATACCATACGATTATTTAAATGACAACATACGTTGCCAAATTGACAACGCTTGTTAATAAGTTGGAAATTTGGCAACATATTGTGGTCAATTCAATAACGTTAGTTAACAAGTTGTTAAAAAGTATAAGTTTACCGTTGTCGATTTGCATTATTTAATTGACAACGGCATGGTGTGAAAATGGCCACATACGTTGCTGATATTGCAACGCAATCTTGGGCTCAGTGTAGTTAACTTGAAGTCAAGTATTTGGGTCTAGAGCTTATAAATATCTGATGGAATGAAGCCACACAATATTCGGCCACAAATTTAATAGTTTTGGAATGTGAATTCTACTTGAACCATTTGTTTATTGTCAATTAAGCCATGTTGCTCCATTACTTGCATAGTATCATATCATAATTTAGAAAACATAATCTTACCAGAAAGCAATTTGCAATTTGCTGGCTAAGGTGGCAACATTTATAACATTTTATGCTAAAAGAAAAGCCTTTCAAATATTTGTTTGTTATTTTTACACAATATACAGACAGATATAAGAAAACAATTTACTTAATAATTAAAAAAAACATTTTTTTGGACTTGTGACACTTTTTTAATAAACGAGCGATATGTAGCACAACAAAAAGCATTTTATGTTTGACGTTTTTTAATACAATTTAAATTAAAAAAATTTATATATTTGGCCGTTGGTCATTTGGGTGGTTATGGATAATTAAGTATGTATGCATGCCTGCCTGTGTGTGTTATATCATTTAAATTTTAAAGCTTAATTTTTTGTTGTTGTTTAATCTATTTGTGCAAGTATGTGTGTTCACTTGTCTGTTCCTGGCTACCATTCGGAACTCTTTTTTTTTTCTACATTTTCGTTTATGCTTGCTGAAAAGCCAACCAACCAACATTTTTTTTTTTAGGTTTGTTTGCATTATTTTTATTATTTTTTGTCGTACATTTACTTAAATTTTTATTATTTTTATCTTTCCTATTACAAGTAAAATGTGTAGAAATTCTATTTTTAGCTTAGAAAGATTATAAAAAGAATATGGATTCGCAAAGATTACTTTTTGTTTTATTAAAAGAGACCTTAGCAGAAGCAATAACCTTGCAACTATTTTTTTTTTTCTTTGTTTTTAAATGAAAAGCCACGTATTATGATAGTCGTGCACATATACACACACTTGTCAGGTAGGAGAGAGCTAAGAAATGAAATTAAAATTCTGTGGAAAGAAAAAAGTTATTAAAAAATTTATGAAAAGTGAGACAGCCAGCCAACCGGCCAGTGGACAGAATGTTTGGTTAAGAAAGCAATGAACGCATGAGATAATGATTTTGTAAATTTATGTGTTAAATTTGTAGATGTGAAATTGTTAATTAAATATTTAAAAAGCTGACAGAAAAGATTTTTTTTTAACTGAAGAAGAATTGTTAGCTTCATGAAGCGGGTATTTTAAATTTATTTAGATAATTTTATAATTTGCAAGATAAGAGGACAGATAAAATTTAATTTGAAAATAGTTCTGAATTTGCTTTTATCAGCAAAAAAAAAAAAAAAAAAAAAAAAAAAAAAAAAATGCAAATCAATTTAAACACATAAAAAATCTGTAGAGAATTGACTTATTAAAAGCTAGTGAGTATCCACTTATGATTTATTCTTACAATAGAAATAAGGTAAAAAAAAAATGTTTGAAAATGAACTGTGTTCATTTGCTATCATGTATAGCAAAAGTTTCTCTTTTTAACTCCCAAATGTAGTCCCCAATCATGATTTCAGTAAACTGGCCTTGGTACCGTGTCTCAAATTCCAAAGCAAAATGTTCCCCTTGTTCTTCCGTAAAAGCTTCTATATTATCAATAAATTTCTTCAAATGAGTATGTAATTGTGCATCTTTACATTGAGCCAAAAGTCGCGTTACAAAATCAACAACGTATGTGATTCTTTTGATACCATCCCGTTGTCTATTTTATTAACAACGAGTGTTTTAAATTTTTTACAAAGCGTGTATACATCGACAGCGTTTGGTTGTCAACTTAAAAGAAAAAGCTACGATTTAACTTTTTTAACAACGCACGCTGTTAACTTGTAAATGAACGTTATGAAATTCACAATAATATGTTGTCAAACTGCCAACTAGCAGACATCTCGTTGAAAAGTGGGCGTGGCAGGTACAAAAGTAAATATGCTAAATTTCAGATAAAACCTTTGAAAAACAAAACTTATTTTATTTACATTGACTCATGTTCAAAAATTTAATTTCTTGTTTTTGTTGACCGGCATAATTTTTAAATTTCCATACAAGTTATAATGTGTTAGGGAAGGTGCATGGTTATCCTGGTAGGATCGCCATATAATGAGTTAGGAAAAGTAATTTAACATTATTAGAATAAGGAAGATACCCTACAAAGTAGCACGTCCGTGATCTGGCTCAGATGACCATTTTAAATTTCATATAAAAAATTCTGTTATTTGGCAGCAAATAAAATTTTGCCAAAAAATTTAAATGCTGAGAAATAAAAATGCTTTTCTAAAGGGAAAAATATTTAGTTCACAGTGTTCTTCAGCTTTCCTCGTATAATTTATTTTCTTTATGTAAAAGTTTTTATTTTGATTGATTTAAACTTATAAAAATTTAAATGCAAATGCCAGCAACATCATCTCTAGCTTAAGCTTTAAAATATTAAAAAAATTTTGACAGTTTAATATTAAAATAACAAGCAAAACATGATAAAACCAATTTCAAATAAATTACTTGCAATCGAAAAAAAAAAAAACAAACAAACATTTTCAATTGAATAAAGTTTAAGGGCATATTTTGACAGGCTTAATAACATTTTTAGTAACAAGAGAAAAAAAATAATAAAAATAAAGACACGATCATGCGACCATAACAAATGACAAAATTTGAAATTTTCAGCACTACACAATACAAACATGTACAATCCCTTAAATTCATAAAGAAAAAAAGTTCAAGCAAAAATAACCTTTAAACTTAAAATTGTTACAAGATGATGACAGTTTTGATGCAGTTTGATAGTTCAAAAGGAACAAACTAAATCATACAAATAACAGTCAAATTTAATACGAAAATAAAATCAAAATTAAATTTTCCAAACTTTGGTTTTAGAGCCTAAAATTAGATTTGCAAGACAAGACATTTTCTTTTGCAGCAAACAAAAGGCAAATGAAAATAAAATGAAATTAAATAAAAAAAAAATCAAATGCTTGGCTTTAAAGGATTATAATTATTCTTGAAAACAACTTTGGTTGTCAGAGCTAAATTTATTTTCAATCAAAAATTTAGTTGTGATAATAAATTTTTTTTAGTTATAGTAACCAGAATATGGACCAAAACTAAGTTCTCTTAAAGACCGATTTTCTAAGGTCACTTTAAACAATTCGATGGTCACAACTGAATTTTTTTGATTGGTAACAAATTTAGTTCTCTCTACCAAAGTTGTTTTCTCTGTGAATATATAATTCATTAAAACTGTTTCATTAATTCAATGAAATATTTTGAAAAATTTTATGATTAAAAAAAAATGTAATGAATTCATTAATTAAATGAAAAGACTTCTCCTGAGCCGTAATTTGGCTACAACTTGCTTGGTGTAAGTAAGCAAGCTGAATGTTTTTTTTTACATGATTGAGGCTGCTTCTCCTAAAAGTTAAATGTGTTAAAGAAATATCAATTTCGCTCTAGCACAATATTTTTTGCCAGAAGGGACCTCAAAAGCAATAACAAAATGTAGGGAAGGTTATTTTTGTATTCTTGCAGTCACCTGGCTTAGTTACACCATAGGTTCTTCTTTTCATTTTTTGGAGCAAACTATTTGCAAAGAGTACTTGCAATCACTATTTGAGCTATTATTCATTCCAGACCTCTTATAACTAAATTAAAATCTATTTTCTGTATTATTGACAGACATTCCTTAAATTGTGTTTTTTTTTTTTTATTTAATTTGAACAATAGAAAAACTGACGGACTGACATCACCTACGGCATTTGAAGGTTTTCTGTTTGAATATAAAATATTGAAAGAAACATCCAAAAAAACATGCTAAAATTTTTTTAACAACCCTTTAGTGAAATACAATCAGGCTTGAAGCAGAAAAACAACAAAAAAAAAATATTTTGCAATTTTAAGCATTTTTTGCAAAACTATAATTGATGATGATTTTTTCTCTCTTTTTTTTTTGGATTTTAAGCAACATGAACATGAACAATAAACACTTCTGTCGTAAGCTGGGTTAAAGGTTATAATTGATTTTGAAAGCCTGTATAAGCACATTGGTTTCGCTTTGAAATACAATTGAATTTAAATTTTTTTAAACTTTTGTTTATTTTAAATTTTAACTTATTTTTTTCGTATTATTAAAAATCATTGCAAAATCAAAATGCTTTTCATTCAGCAATTAAACGATTTTAAACTTAAAACTACAAAATCTAATGATGATATTGAACGTTCAGTTCAATCAGATGGAAACTTACTGATTTAAAAAAAAAGTTTTATTTAATATCAGAGCAAATAAACAAAACGAAACGTTTGATTTTGTTTTGTTTTGTTCTTTAGTGAGTAAAACAGAACAATTCACACATTTGAGCCGATTAATTTTGTATTTGTTTTGCTCATGATCACAAACTGCATTATTAGATTTAATATGTGCAACCACCAAAGAAAAGAATGAAAATAAGCTTAAATTAAATTCAGCAGTGTTGAGATACATATACGAGTACAGAAGTATGTTTTAACAAGACTGCCTGAGCGCACACATATTACTTACATTTAAAGCTTAAAGTTCAAAGAAATACATTTTTGCTTTTGTTTTATTGGCAAATGTACGATGGAGTATTAAAACAATAAGATGGGTGCAAAACCAATTGTGGCTGAATTCGGCCTCACTCATGTAAAAAAAAGAGTTTTGAAAAGTGTATGACTTTCCAGCATGAACAGTTTCGTTTGTTTTCATATGCTCTTTTAAAAAAGAGTTTGAGTTACCAGAATATGTTTTTAAGTCACCTGGTCACTGCAACCAAAATAAAGCTATTGTGACACTACTTTAAAGTAACAAATCCTCCCTGATACAAAGACTTCTTTGGGTGGTTTGTCAGCCATATCCGACGATTGTAGGTAATGTTGCCTACCAAATGGACCAAATTAGACCATTTCAGTGACACAATATATGTTCTGCAGTCTCTTCTTCTTCGTTACATAACCTGCAGAGGTAATATTGACTGATCCTCATATTAGCCAAGTGTTTTAATACTCTGCAGTATCTAGTCCTGAATCCCGTGACAAAGCGCATTCCTCACATAGAACACAACAATTTCAAATTAAAATGTAATGCTTCTAAGAAGCACTAAGGTACCCACTACCTGCCTGCGTTTGTATGTGTGCTCACACACATTGCCAATGCTTAACAATGCTTCTTAATTGCAGATTCGCTTTTTCGAGTTAAGTTAGTGGTTTCTGAATTTTCTTTTCTCCAAAGGCATATCAATTTAATGCGTCTAACTATTGCTTCTAGGTGGCTCATCGTCTTATAAATTCGCTATTTTAAGTGATTTTCTATCGTTGTATGTCTTATATAATTGCTTCTACGCAATCGAAATTTTTTTCTAGGTTAAATCTAATAAAAATTAAGTATTTTGCAAGAAAACTGAGTTTTATAACAAAAATTGAATGCAAGCAACTCGTGGTGCTTTTGATTTGCTTGTGATAGAAACGCATTATTTTCTATAAAAAAGTAATTGATAATTTGTTTTTGTACACAAATTAATCATAATTTATTTCTGAAGGCATATTTTAAAGGTCTTTTCAACATAAAATGTGGGCTAAACTATGATTGTAGGGTGTTAATATAAAAAAAAGACCCTCAAAATAAAACAATTCAAATGAATGGTTTCTCATTATTAAGATATTAAGGTGCAGCTACTAAACGTTTGAGGCTACACATCTTTAAAATTCACAACAGCAACAAAATCTTAATTATATTTACAGAAAAAAAAAACTTAAATGTTCATAATAAAGGTAATAAGCATTAAGTAGACGACTTGCGATACAAACCAAATAAAATTGAAAGTAATTTTGTTATAAATCAAAGGCATTTCATGTTTGAGGCAATTGGTCTTGCGAAAGTTTAATCACAAAAGTAATTTAGCTTAGCATTTGCAACAGTGGCAGGACTATCAAACTTTGAATAAGCGATTTCAACGCTTTGTCGAAATTGTGCAAATTTAAAAGCGCTATACAGCTAAGCCGTAAAGAAAGTGACACCTTTTTTAGGATTGCTTAAAACTTATTGATCTTAAAAGAACTAAAATTTGGTCTAAAGCCCTTTATTATTAAAATAAAATTTCTATAGAAAATCACTTATGCTATTCCACTTTTCGAGCATTTTTAATGGCAAAGGAATTTCAAATCTTCGTCTTTAAATAACTAGTTTAAATTAAAATTAATAAAAATAACTTACACAGTTATGAAAACATCGAAATTTCTTTGGACTCCTCAAATTATAATTTTTTTTTTTAGCAATTAAACGCTTACCTGCAAAGAAATAAATTTAAAAACAATCAGTAAAATTTTCACATACAAAAAATAAATATTTAATGTACACTCATAAACAAACATATTCATTCACTCATTCACCTATTCATTCAATTATTTTCGTATTTGTATAAAATCAAAATTCTCTTGTAAAAAAAAAACAAACTCTGATGGCTTTTAAACAAATTTTTTTTTAAATAAAAAAAATTAACTTTTGATATCACTTACCTTCACATTGTGAAATTTAATATTCACACATACACGTATGTATGTGAAAATTTGTTTAAAAATGTTAGTATGTGTGTCTTTATGACAATGATGAAAAATCAATTAAAATTGACATGAGTTTGACATGTACTAACATCTGGCGTTACTATATCTTTGGCTTAATGCCACTCACTACCCACGAATCCATTTAATGTGCATACGCATATGTTTTATAAAACCAGTAGGCCTAACTGATATTGCCTTCAATAGCTTTTTTAGAAAATTTATCTGTAATCAAAAATTTTCTTTCACGAAAGGTATGTGATCAAAATCGTTTAATTTATCATACTTGAAAATTTTATTAAATTAAATTGTTTTTA